>CP139504.1:325648808-326908250 GCA_021014915.2 Artemisia tridentata subsp. tridentata | reverse complement strand
AAAAAGGGTTACTCAAGGATGCTGAGGGTGAAGATGTGGATTTGCACAATTACAGATCAATGATTGGGTCCTTGATGTACCTTACATCATCAAGACCAGATATCATGTTCCCAGTGTGTGTATGTGCAAGGTTTCAAGTAAATCCCAAAGTTTCTCATCTCACAGCAGTCAAAAGGATCTTTAGATACCTCAAGGGTCAACCTAGGTTGGGTCTATGGTATCCAAGAGAATCATCTTTTGACTTGGTGGCTTATTCTGATAGTGACTATGCTGGTGCAACCCTAGACAGAAAATCCACAACTGGTGGATGTCAATTTCTTGGCTGCAGACTCATATCATGGCAACGCAAGAAGCAAACAATGGTGGCCAACTCTACAACTGAAGCAGAATATGTTGCTGGTGCAAGTTGTTGTGGGCAAGTGCTTTGGATCCAAAATCAATTGCTTGACTATGGGTACAATTTTCTTAACACCATTATTTACATTGACAATAGCAGTACTATTTGTATCATTAAAAATCCAGTTCAACATTCAAAAACAAAACACATTGAAATCAGACACCATTTCATAAGAGATTGCAATGAGAAAAGGTTAATACAAGTTGTCAAAATTGATTTTGAAAATAATTTTGCAGACCTTCTCACCAAAGCTTTTGATTTAGGTAGATTTAAATACCTGGTAGCAGGTATTGGAATGATAAATTCTTGAAAAACATGTGTTTTTGTACATAAAATATATGGTACTGGCTCTTAAACATGGTACTGCTAGTTAGTCAAAAGGTACTGTCAGTTCATAATTGGTCCTGCTAGTATAAAGTTTACTCTGTTTTGTTCATCTTGATACTTAAATGTTTTCAATGCAATAAAACAAGTGCTTTGCTTTTTGATCTTTGACTTTAACAATATCATCACATTGCTCCAATCTTGGACTAAAAGATGGTGCAATTTCCTTGGATGGAGGAATTATAAGAGGCAATGGTGCTGTGTATCTTGGATGCTTGTTTCAACAAGTGAAATCATCTATCAGCATGCCTTTCTGAATATATATAATACTCCAGAATAAGCTATGTCATCATCTTGTACTCTGTTCTTTTGGTCAGCAACTAACAAATTTCAGGTTACTCAAGTTGATAATAAAACAAGGATCATGATGTGGAGATGGTATTCAATTCACCAAGTTTTACAAACTTAAGAGCTGGCTAGTCCATAAGCAAACGGCTTTTGGTAAAGACAAATCAAATCCGTTGATGGTTGATAGTTTACCAAAAACTATATGGTATTTAACTAACCATACTTTACAGTAAATAGTTGACTAGTCCAAAGCAAACGGCTTTTGGTAAAGACAAGACAAATCCGTTAATAGCTGATAGTTTGCTAAAAACTATAAGGGATTTTTGCTAAAATTTCAAAGATACTGCCAAGTAAAATTTACTTTCAAAGGTACTGGTAGTTCAAATTTTGGTACTGGTAGAGTAAAATGGTACTGCTAGATAACCGTTGAGTCTGTCAGTTAAAATTATAGCCGTTAGGTCTGGTAGTTAAAATTAGCCGTTGGGGTAATTCTGTAAATTTCTAATGTTATATTATACTCCCTCCGTCCCATATTAAGTGTCCACTTTCCAAATGCACAAAGTTTTAGGAAATTCCACTAACTACACTCTCCACCAATCAAATATCACTATTACCCACTAAAGTCTCTTCTCATTGGTTGAAAATATTCCCTGGACACTTAATTTGGGACATCCCAAGATTCCATTATGGACACTTAATATGGGACGGAGGTAGTATTATATTTCTCATATAAAAGATCTTTTTAACCGCCTCTTCATTTACTTATTATAAATTTTTTCATAGTCGGTTAAAAGTAAATCTCTCATAATATCTTTCATCAGTCCTTATCACAATTAACACTCACCTTTCATCTTCTACCAGTACCACAATCAAATCCCACCATCCTAATCAAGTTTTTACTTAACCTTCATCATGGCTGATCTAAATTTTGTTAAACGTCACAACCAGTTACCATTTTTGGAAAAGTCTGAGGATAATGAATCTTTTCATCAAATAGTGGACTTTCTAAATGATTCTTACATCAGGTTTTCCTTACTTGTAAATCCCACTATTTATGAATCACAAATTTTACAATTTTGGAAAACGGCTAAAGTTAAAACTCTTGAAAATGGGGACCAAAAGATAAAAGCCAAAGTGGATAGCAAAACCTTGACTCTTACTGAGTCATCCATTAGAAGACATCTTCGATTGGATGATTCAGATGGTATTAGTCAATTGCCTGATACTGAAATTTTTGAAAATTTGGAAAGAATGGGGTATAATGTAGATTCTAATAAACTCACTTTTCTTAAAAAGCATTTTACCCCACAATGGAGATTTTTGATCCATACCATCCTTCATTGTTTAAGCCAAAAGAAAACCTCATGGGAGCAGTTTAGTGGTAACATGGCTACAGCTCTCATTTGCTTGGCAACAAACAGAAAATTCAACTTTTCAAAACATATTTTTGAAGGATTGGTTAAAAATGTGGATAGCCAAACAAAGTTTTTGATGTATCCCAGATTTATTCAATGCATCATCACAAAATCAAAACTTTTGTTACTTCCCCCACACTCTCCTTATGAAACTCCAAAACTTTCACACAAGGTGTTTTCAAATATGAAAATTGGTTTTAATGGGGAAGAAGTACCACTGTTTGAGGAAATGTTACCACAAAATGCTGAAGAACCATCATCTGAATCACCATCACCAAGTTCTTCACCTGGATACATATCACCATCTCATCATCCATCACCAATCCCATCACCAGTACCATCTGTAACAACACCATCACCATCATATCATGCATCACCATCCCAATCACCTCAACATCAAAGTCTGGATTCTCAGACTATGAAAGAACTAAAGGAGAAAGTGCAGCTCTTGGAAAATGCTCTTCAAAGTCAGAACACAAAATTTTCTAAGATCAACACCAAGCTAGTTAAGAGGGTAAAGAAATTGGAGACTAAAGTGAAGATGATGCAGGGTAAAAGATCTTCAAAGTTGGTTTTATCTAGTTCTTCAAGTTCAGATGCAGAAAGCTTGGGTCTCTCTTCCAAAAAGGGGAGGATGGGTAGTTCAGAAGGTGAAGAGGAGGCTCAATTTCAATTTCATGAAGGAACACAAGTATATGATGAAGAGCCTGCTGGTACAGGGCAAGAGCCTGCTAGTGCAAAAGAGCCTGCTCAAATTGAGAGGCTGTTGGCTATGGATTATAGAGGTACTGCTGAAAATGTTTACAAAAGAAAGAGGGAATCACACCCTCAGGGGAGGTTGTTTGTTCAAGGAAGGTTATATGTTTCTGATGAACAATCTGCTGCTCCAAGTCAAGAACCAACACCAAAAGATAAGGGCAAGAAAATTATGGTTGAAGATGAACCTAGGCCCAAAAGGTTGAAGAAAAGAGAGCAAGTGCAGATGGCTTTAGATGAGGAAGTCTCCAAAAAGCTTCATGAAGAAGAAATGCAAAAAGCTTTAGAAGATTCAAGAGTGCTTGTGGAAATGCAAGAGCAAAAGGATGCTGCTCAAATTCTTCTTGACACTCAAGCTGCTCAGGAAACATTTGATGCTCAGATGCAATGGATCATTGCCAATGATCCAATTGTGAGAGGTCAAGCTAACTTAATTTTGGATGACAAGAATCTTAACACTGAAGAGAAAACAGCAGAGCTTGAAACTTTTATCAACAACAAATATAAAGAAGCAGCTCTGGATAATATTTTTCAAAAGATTCAGGAAAGCCAGAAGAGAGGTTTTAAGGTGGGCTCATCTAAGAAAGATCAAGTGATTTTCATGAAGAAGTTTCTAAGAAGTCAAGCTAATTGGACTGAATCTCAACTGAAGAAGAAAACTCATGAAGAAATCAACTTCCTTTATCTTAATGCCTACAAGACATGTTACTTCAAGATCCCATCTGATGCTAAACCTTCAAAGAAAAAGAAAGATGCTCAAAAGAAACAAGAAGCAGAATTGGATCCAGAACAAGTAAGTAAAATGATAATTGCTTTACCAACAATTATACATGCTGATCTAATTAGGTCTAGACACCCTATTATAGATTGGGAGATTCACCATGATAAGTCAGGAAAGGCATGGAAGATAACCAGGGTTGGGGGTCAAACTGCCATCTTCAAAAATTTTGAAAATCTGATAAGGGCATGTGATAGAGCTGATTTAGAAGAGTTGTGGAATCTAGTTCAAATCAGGCTAAACACTAAGCATAAGACTGATGTTAAGGAACAAGAACTTTGGGTAGAGTTCAATAGGATGTATGATCCTGATCCACAGGATGTTCATTGGAAGTTTCCATATCATGATCCTACCACCACATGGGAATTCCTAAGTCTTAGCAGTGTGCATCATCTTTTTACACAAAGTGGGATTGAGCTTTTTATGTTAGCTGAAAAAGAGTATCCACTGAGCTATGAAGTTCTTTCAACCATGATTTTCAAGAGGTTAAGGTGTGATAAAGATGAAGAAAAGTCAGAAGTTGTTCAAAGTTTGTTGATGAGCATTTTTGAACAATGTGAAAGTAAAAGGAAAAATAGAGAGTGAAGTTTTTGGAAGAGTTCCCTCAGATCCTCAAGGTATGGATTTTATTCATAAGAAACTTGTTTATTTTAAAGGGAATAACAAGTTTAGAAGAGGATTGTTGGGAATAAAATGCTTAAGTCAAAGAGCCTGCCAGATGAAGTATTAGGTCTGCCAGTTCATTTTGAAGAAGTTGAAGATAAACTAACAGTACCTTCTGGGTGAGAAGGTACTGCTAGTTGAAGAAGGTCCTGCCAGTTTGAAGGTCAAGTTGTTAGATATTTATTTGTAGATATTTTAGTTGTATTATTAGTCTTTGTACAATGTAACACGTTAAGTAAAAGTAGTTCAGTCTTCTATGTCGTGCATTAGATAATACTGAGTGTTTTACATTGGAAGTTGTAATAGTAGGTTAGAAAGTCTTGTTATCTTATGCAACTTGACAACATGTAAAAAGGGTTCCTTATCCTATAAAAGGAACCCTTAGTCACCACCTTAGAAATAATCTCTTGAACTAAATACTTAGCAATATCCAAAACACTACAACCTCTCTAGTAACTTAGTTACAAAATTCACAAATCCCTTTAACAAATCAAAGATTCAAGGTTACCTTTGTAATCTTGGTGATAGTTTAGATCACCCGTATTATCTCATAAATAATATTGAATCGTTTTGTGTTATTCACGTTGTGTTCATTGTTCTAAATAAATTCACGTTTGCATATTCATCACCTTTGTTCCTTTAAGTGTGTTATAGTAAATTCCGCGTACTAAAGCACATTCATTCATAAATATCCCAAACACATTATTAAGATTAACATCCCAAGTGTTTGTATAATCCTTCACAAAAAACTGTAGCCCCTATAATCTTTCATAAGTTGGTTCAAGGAACTTTTATTTTTGGAGATTATTTTCATAAATTGTTCAGCCAAACAATGCTACTTTTTAGACAAAAGATTATTTTGTGAAAAAAAAGCTTCATAATTTGCGTCACCAAACACATACCAGTGAATTGAGTTCGAGCTAAAAAATATTCGGCTGTGCGGCTCGCTTGCTTTAGTCGAAGCCTCGTGTGCCTTATTGAGCTTCGACTTAAGTTACACTTTACCATTTCATATACATGTTATTACTTAACTTGCAATAAGAACGAGTCGAGTCGAGCTTAATTTACTATCTTTTTATCGAGTTCGAGCTTAAAATATTGAAACAATCGAGCTTAATTCAAATTTCAAGCTCGAGTGTTAAAATAATGAGTCGAGCTCGAGCTTGTCGTTTACACCCGGCTTGTCTTCAATATAACAAGACAAGAATACATAGTCAGCCAAACACACCCCTTATCTTCATCATCATCATCATTATCTCCACAACAAAATCTCCAAAAAATGGAAACTTCAGCTATTTCATCAATTACTAGCTATTCATTCAACACCAAAAGTTATGCTAATTATTTCATCAATCCCATTTCCCATATTTCATTCCCACATTCCAGTTATTTCACAAAACCCAAAACTATAAAAAGAAGCACTACCTTAGTTTTAAGAAAATCATCATCATCAGATGAAACAACAAATGTGGTAACTGAAGATGAATGGGTTAAGAATCTACCTGATAAAAAGAAACCATTATATTCACATAGTTTACCTTGTGTTGAAGGATGGTTAAAAGATTTGGGATTTGTTCAGAGTAATGATGATAGAGCTGTTTGGGTTATTGAGAAAAATGATTGGCATGCTAAGTTGTCCCTTGATGTTACTGATCTTTATATCAGGTAATGTTATGTTATTTGGTTTTATTGTAATAACTCGTCCCACGCCATGGTTTTTAGTTGAACCTGAGTGTATCAATGTAGTCCGTTGCTTTCGGCTTTAGATATAAACGTGTTACATTTATGGTTTTGTGAGTGTTAGTTGTTATGTGGATTATGCATCATAGTTTTTTTCTTTTCTGTAACCATGCTTTCAGACCTTTTGGCCGATTAATCCACTGGTTTGAGCCCACCGCCACACATACTCAAACCGGGTAAAGTCCTCCCCTTTTTTTCGAAGGTTGTCGAGCCACTTTAGAGTTGTTTGCACGTACTTTGTACCTAAGATCTCTCACATTTTAATGATCCTAGTCACAAGCTTTCTAAACCACCCCTAAAGTTTATTTATGGTTTATATGTTTGGGATTGCTTATCCAAAGTGTTAAATAAGTAATGAGCTTGTAAGTTGGAACTACTCTTTTTAACACATATAAGCAAATCCTAAACACCCCTTTTGTTTTGCTTATTTTAAGTTTTAAACTGCTTATTGCATTTCGATACAACATAGATTCAACTTACAGGGCGTTTGGGATTGCTTATCCAAACTGCTTATCTGATTATTTGTGATTGAGATAAGAGCGTGAAATTGCATATTCGAATTAGCATATATCCAAAAAGCAATCCCAAACACGGAAACACCACTTAATCAGATAATCAGTTTCGGGTGTTTTAGTATAGTGAAATTGAGTATTTAGGCTCAAATATTCAGCTTTAGATAATAATCAGTTTAGAGTAACTGCAACACATTACATGTGAATACATAATTGTCAAAACTGGCCAAGCACTGAAACAACTGAGTACCCGTATATCAAAACTCCAAACAACACATGTAAACACTAGTTACTGCAGCCCGTAATGTTACAATGGTTATCATATTTATAATTATTTATGTAGCCTAATCAATTTCAAAACGCATTGTCAAACAGTCATTAACAAGGAACTTTTGCCCGTGCGTTGCTGCGGGTTTTATGCCACATATAGCTTCTAATGTGAGTTCATAGTTGTTTGGTTATCTGATGGCTCTGATGGCTCTATTACTATAGTTCTAGTCATTAGCTTTGAAGGTTCAATAAAAAATGAGATGTAATTTTGGTTATCTATATTCGTGTGAATGCAAAAAAATTATGATCATCATGATTGAAGTTAGAGTGTTTTTCATGAGTCCAAACATGAATTATGATTTTATTACGAATATTAAACTATGGATTATAGCTTTAAATAATTCGTTGACCTTTATAAAACACTTGTAGACTTTAGATAACTTGAAAATGATAGTACTAACTACTAACAACCTCTTAAAAAAATAAGAGTTAGCTAGAACAATTATATAATAAAAAAATACATGGTTTCAGTATCATGCGATAAATTTTTGTGGGATAGTCTAATGGTTTTTTATAAGTTTGAGGGTGTTTAGTCATCCCATTCAGTTGAGGGATTTGGTGGAATTGGTGATGGTGTTTTAAAAAGACCAAAGAACTAAAATGAATTTGTTTGCAACATTTTCATTTATGAGTTGTCTTACCACTAACTCTCGTACCACTGAAACATGGGCACACTTTGGTTAGCAACTCATTTTTTTTAGTCTACATTTGAATATTGGACCATTATCATGGATTAGTTGGTCAAAAGGTCGGAACACATGGTTACCCAAAAAAAAAATATATATATATATTGGACCATTATTACAACATAAAATGTTTTTTTTCTTTTAGATTATGTAGTGAAGAGTCAAGATAGAAACTTGTGAGATTGCATATAAACCACTGTGCTTAGGAATAGTGTTATACACTCACAACAATCACTATTGTTAGCAATAATACATTTTACTAGCACAGTGTTTTATATGCATTGTGCTGCTTGACTTGTAGTGTTGGTTCTATATTTCATAACCTAGTCGAGTTTGAATCCCATCTTGAGTTTTTGGTTCTTAATAGCGTATGGGAGCTCCAGCCCAATTGGCTAAAGCCCATACACTAAAAACAGGCCCATGACGAGCCCGCCAAGGCTAAGGTCCAACACAACCTGCCTGGGAACCTTCCCAGGCAAACACGAACGGGGTCAGATCTGATGAACCTATTCAGGTCACGACTCGCCTGGGGACCTAGGCAGGACTGGTACAACAGATGTCACGTACAACAGGTGTGAATGCAAAAAATTTATGCTCATCATGATTGAAGTTAGAGTGTTTTTCTTGAGTCCAAACATGAATTATGATTTTATTACGAATATTAAACTATGGATTATAGCTTTAAATAATTCGTTGACCTTTATAAAACACTTGTAGACTTTAGATAACTTGAAAATGATAGTACTAACTACTAACAACCTCTTCAAAAAATAAAAGAGTTAGCTAGAACAATTATATAATAAAAAAATACATGGTTTCAGTGTCATGCGATAATTTTTTTTGGGACAGTCTAATGGTTTTTTATAAGTTTGAGGGTGTTTAGTCATCCCATTCAGTTGAGGGATTTGGTGGAATTGGTGATGGTGTTTTAAAAAGACCAAAGAATTAAAATGAATTTGTTTGCAACATTTTCATTTATGAGTTGTCTTACCACTAACTCTCGTACCACTGGAACATGGGCACACTTTGGTTAGCAACTAATTTTTTTTAGTCTACATTTGAATATTGGACCATTATCGTAGATTAGTCGGCCAAAAGGTCGGAAACCATGGTTACCCAAAAAAAAATATTGAACCATTATTACAACATAAAATGTTTTTTTCTTTTAGATTATGTAGTGAAGAGTCAAGATAGAAACTTGTGAGATTGCATATAAACCACTGTGCTTAGGAATAGTGTTATACACTCACAACCAAGGTTGCAAAAATCGTGAATCGGTAGTCGGGCGGTCGACCCCCCTGTAGCTTGTAATTGGTCTAGGCGGGATTAATCGGATTGGCATTTTTGACAAGTTTTCTGTATTTTCGGCAAGTTTTAGGTATTTCCGGTAAATTTTAGGTATTACTAGCAAGATTTTTCTTAAAAAAACATCTTAAAATAGATATAAACAACAAGTATAAGTTATTAAACAATTTTACAGCGAGTTTTGGGTATTTCCAGTAAGGTTTGAAGGTGTCGGGCAAGCTTGACCACGGTTGATCGTCATTGACCACAGTTGACCGAGTTGTTTGACCGATTTACACAAATCGGAAAGGTTGGTGGCCTTGTAGCACTTAATCAGCGATTAATCGGCCTTGTAGGCCTTGTTTTGCAACACTGCTCACAACAATCGCTATTATTAGCAATAATACATTTTACTAGCACAGTGGTTTATATGCATTGTGCTGCTTGACTTGTAGTGTTGGTTCTATATTTCATAACCTAGTCGAGTTTGAATCCCATCTTGAGTTTTTGGTTCTTAATAGCGTATGGGAGCTCCAGCCCAACTGGCTAAATCCTATACACTAAAAACAGGCCCATGACGAGCCCGCAAAGGCTAAGGCCCAACGCAACCTGCCTGGGAAGCACCTTCCTAGGCAAACACGAACGGGGTCCAGTGTTGTAAATCTCGTAAATATCGGCCGAGTTATCGGGGAGATCTCGTGTCTCGGGCTTCCACCGTCGCGAGATTTTAGTTATCGTGTGTATTTCTCGTCCGGGTCAAAATTCGGTCAAGATCGGTCAATATCGGACCAAATCGGTCCAAAATCGGCAGTCAAAATCGATCTAAAAAATGTAAAACAAGTACCTACCTTAGATCTATTATCAAGATCTTGAATCCATAACTTTGTTTGTTTGTTTCGATCTTAGCAGAAAGAAACCGTAGAGTTTGAGATTGAACAAACAAACATTTTTCTTGGTGGCTGCAAGAATGAGATCTAAAAATTTTGTATGCATATATTGGATTTGGTGTTTGGTTTGAGTAGGTGGCTGCAAGAATGTGAAGGGGGGTGTATGTTTTGAGTGAGTGATATTAGGGTAAGCAAGGAATAGGGATTGTGTGTGTAAACACAAAATGGGCTTATGGTTTAAACACAAAATGGGCTTATGGTATATAATTTTTAGGTTATGGACTTGTGGTATAAACACAAAATGGGCCTGCTACTGCTAAATGATAGTTTAAGAGTGGGAAATATATAAGTAAATGCATATACAATGTAAATTTTGCAACATTTATATAAAATATATAATTAAAAATATTAAATATAATAATTAAATTTTATAAATATGTATATAAATACTTTAAAAAAAAAAAAAAAAAAAAAAAATTTATAATTTATGGTCTCCGATATATCTCCGCTACGTCCGATATCTCGCTTCTCGGTGGTCGGCCGATAATATACCGATAACGGATATTTACAACCTTGACGGGGTCAGACCTGATGAACCTATTCAGGTCACGACTCGCCTGGGGACCTAGGTAGGCAGGACTTGTACAACAGATGTCACGTGCCACTGCCTCATTGGAACAAAGGTAGTGGTGCGAACATTTCGCAGATTCGCAATATCGTGCATGGGACATTCCATGAACTTGACATAGCCAAAGGTTGCACACCACGTGTCATTCTTGTCCCTTCTTTGGATGTCCACCACGTGGATCATCCTCAAACCATTGGATCACATCTATGGGTTGCACGAAACTCTAGATACATCCCTATAAATATCGGGCCATTTCCTTGAAATGGACCAAGTGATTCTCGACTAAAACTTTACACACTCTAGTCACCTCGTGAGTGTTACCCCAACTCGTGGCGCCGTTCACACCTTGGGGTACTTGCCAAACGTGGGAAACCAAACGAGTGACTACCTTCACCCCCCAATACGTGCCTTATGTAAACAGTTCTTGTTAAGAAGCTAGCACCAACATCTCATTGGTCCGAAAATGTGAGCTTTATTTGGCTCTGTGTTATGTGTAGATAAAGCATCCTTCTTGTTTTTTTTTTGGCAATCTTAACGATTTCTGATAGCCGTTCACACCTTGGGGTACTTACCAAACGTGGGAAACCAAACGAGTGACTACCTTCACCCCCCAATACGTGCCTTATGTAAACAGTTCTTGTTAAGAAGCTAGCACCAATATCTCATTGGTCCGAAAATGTGAGCTGTATTTGGCTCTGTGTTATGTGTAGATAAAGCATCCTTCTTGTTTTTTTTTTTTGGCAATCTTAACGATTTCTGATAGAATGTTTTTTTTGGCAATTATTTAAGAGATTTTTAGGATTGCGTATTGTATTTTCATAAAGTAGATAAGCATTTGAAGTAGTTTGGAGGTGTTTGGGATTGTTCATCTGACTGAAATAAGCTTATTGAATACGCAGTTTGGATTTGCTTATTTCAAACAAATTTATTAGGAATTAGGTAAAAACAATCCCCAGCACCCTTTAAATGATCATTAAGGTGTGTTTAGCAGTCTATTATGAAAGTAATTAAGTAGCTCAGCCTGCAACACAACTTTTCTAGCAGGTGCTTTATGTGTAAATATGTAAATAATCAGAATTTGCTAAACACTCGATTATCCAAATATAACAAAATCTATTGCAGCTCGTTTTGTTACAGCTATTGATTATGTGATTATGATAAATTTATATTTCATAACCTCTTCCAAACTTGAACGAAACACCCCTTTATATGGATTCAGTTATGGTCTGGTACAGTCGGTTAACCTAAATGGAGTCTTTATTATTCTTATTGAATGCGTTGATGTCAAAGTTTTAGAGCTTAATTTAGCTGTTATTAAATGTAAGAATAATTTCAATAAGTATGTCATATTGGTCGTTAGTTGAGGTTCTCAATGGAGTAAATGCTAAAAGATTCGGACTTTAAGTATGCTAAAAGACTTGGGACTTTATCTATGTTGTTTAGCCCCTAACAAGTGGTGAAGTGGATAGAATTTTGATTCTTTATAACTTTTGTCATTCTAGTGGGAACTCATCTGGATTTTATGCGTTGTTTACTTGTTTTCGGCCTTAGAATGTGTGATTTAGAGTTTTGTAGTAATTGTGTGCCTCCGAATTCCACTTCTGGCTCACATTTAGTATCAGATGGAAAAAGAACTCATAAGCGGGTTGTGAGGTTGGTGTATGATTTGAGTGAGTTGAAGCAATTTCTTGCAACCACTTCAGACAAATAAAGAGGGTCTGCCGGTTGAACTCAACTAGGGTTCTTCCGGTAGGCTTGGGTGCTGATCCCTTCGGCTATCTGGGGTCTTCCGGGTATCTGCACACAACAGCACACGTTAGGCTCGCCCCGGGTGTAATCCCAGGACCCACCTCCGGTGTGAGAGTAAGTATCTTATGTTCCGAAAGGGCTATCAACTGTAGTGAGGAATTAATGCAGGTAAAAGTGTTGGTTGAGAGCAGTAAATGAGTCGAGTATTTATAGTACTCGACCTCGATACCTGGAATGGCGGCGGCGGATTTCCAGGAGACATGTCCCCGACATAATCCCGTAAATCCTGGGGCGGCGGCGGCGGTGTCTGCAGCTGCCATCTGTCAAAAGGTAAACGCCACCTGTCCTATTACTCACAGTGATGTTGGCCGAATGAGTCGCGTGCCTTACGGTATGTCCGGACGGATCGATGTCGTCCGGACGGCCGGTCGAGACAGGCCGTTCGGACACATACGTCAACATGTCCCCCCCCAGTATTGCATTATCGGTTGAAGGCCGATGATGTAATACTTATATAATATCTGTGCGCCTTTTGGTACCTGCAATATATAGGTAATACCCTTGGTGCCTTTCGGCACATTCCGTTCGAACATATACACCCATAAGACTGAGATAATGCCTTACAGCTGCTTCATATTTTAGCCTGTGCTTTCCGATACATACATGTACCATCGGTATTGCATTGCTAGTGAAGTATTGACGTAACACATCAAAGATTACCTTATGGTCTTTCGTCCTAAGTCTTTAGGATCACTGTTGCATTTGCTTTTTAGTTCGGTCGATGGTGTAGTGCCTTAAAGAGTTGGTTTTGACATGTCACGGCTTTGATGGGTGGAAGCTATTATTGCATCGCTCCCGATCCTCTCACGGCTTACAATGTACATTATATATGTCTTTATTTCTTCCGGTGAATGATTATTGCGTTCATCCGATGGGTCAGGGTGCCTTTTTCAACTTCTCTGGAGGGCCTTGCCCTTCTATGCGTAGGCGCTGTGATTATGCCGGTGGTATGACATTGCTGACAAACTATGGGTTCACGTTTGACCCTTTCCGAAGGATATGCCGTTAGATTCTAACATGTCTTACGTCATACTGATTCTACCCAGTGTTCCCCTGGTGCTCCTATGAGTGCACCTCTCTTTTTATTATTTAATATTCTGTTACTTTATGGTTGTTCCATGTAGGTCATCATTAATGAACTGACACGCATGCGCGTACTTAGCACGCGGGCTGAGGTGCAGCCACGTCAGCGTCTCGCTAAATGTGACATTCCACATCCTGAGTTCTTATAAATAGCGACATTGGTGTGTGTTTTCTACTACCGTAACTCCATATTCTTAACTGAGACGCCTTCCGGTATTATTCTCCGAACGATTCTTGCAACTCTGTCCGTGATTTTCATAATAGTCTTTCGTCTTTCGAAGGTGCGTTCCGAACCATTCCTGCCTTCTTTTTACTTTGTTGTTTGGCTGTATCCCTCTTTCCCCCGGCAAAACCACGTCGGTTTTGCCCACTTCTACTTGTGAGAATTTTCCAGGGGTCCAATGATTCCTCCCAAAGTTTGTCGCAGAGAAGCGTGTCTTTCGATGGGGTGAAAGGGCTGTGCATGGGATTATCAGGGATTGCGAAATGTCGTAGAAAAGTATAACTAGTAAAAGGCAGGCGCCATGTAACCTTTTTCGAGGTTTATCATCGTAGCTTGTATATAAACCCTGCGGTTCTCTTACTCCAGACGTCGATAGGACGGCCTAGGATGCGATAGACCTCTCGTCGCTTGAGTTTCCCATATGTCATAGGACTCTCGTCCGATTGGGGGTATCCCAACTAGTCGTGCGGCTTTGAGGGGGGGGGTCGCCCTTACAGCCTTTGTCTGTCTCCTTTTGTTACTTTAGTTGTGTTCCGGCCGTCGTGTCTGTGCAATGCTCTGACCATTATATGCACTCGTTTTTTGCAGCCATCATAATGTCTCAATACTTGAAGAAGCCCAAAGTTAGAAAGGATGTGCCGGTGACCCAGGGGGATAAACATCAAGAGAGTCAATCCCATGGAACGCATGCTGCCGTCGCTCCTCAAGCTGCTATCCCTGAGCAGACGGTCGAAATGACCAGAGTCGAAAAGTCTGACCCAAAGGCTTCGGGCTCCAGAAAGAGGAAACCGGACCAGGATGTCGTCCGGCCCGTCTCTCAGTCCCAAACACAGGGGACCAGAGTCCGCCTTCATCGTGATGCGTCCGGAGGGGGTACTTTCCGAGGGCCAAATGAAAGCGAGAGTGCGTCGGGCGCAAGAAAACAGCCGGAGGGGCCCGATGCCTCGGCCGGAAGAAAACAGCCGGAGGGGCCCGATGCTTCGGCCGGAAGAAAACAGCCGGATACCCAAGGGGGCCCGATGCTTCGGCCGGAAGAAAACAGCCGGATACCCAGGGAGGTATCGGCGTGGGCTTCACGTCGGAGACCACTGGTGCTGGCAAGTCTTTTCTTTCTTTTATTTTATGAGACGTTGATCCCCGAACTTTGCATTTGTTCCGCAATTGTTACTTGACTTATTGATTTATTTTTCTTCTTCTTCTGAAAATGTAGGGGGTTCTTCCGCTGCTGTTCCTAACCGTGGAAAGGATAAAGAAACCGGTGAAAGTGAGTCGGCCTCTTTGCACGTGCCGACGTGGAAGGTGAGCAAGGATGACCGTTTGGATAACTGGAAGGTCTGCCGAGAACTGTTGTTGCACTTACCGACTCCGAAAGAAGAGTCATTTTTGGAAAGTTTGGGGGATGCCGAGGCTGTTCAGAGAGCCTGGAAATTTTTGGGTATGGGGTCCGTTGCTCAGTCGGACTTGCTGCTTCGGTTCGAGAAGCTTCTTCAGGATCACAACGAGCTTTACCAAATCCACCAGCATTGTGGAAACCCCGGAAAGAATGGGGGAGAGCTCAAACAACTGAAGATTGAGCATTCCGCTTGCCTGGTGAGAGAGTCGGAGTTGATGGGGCAGGTGAAAGAGTTGGAGAAGCTGGTGGAGGATGAGAGGTTGGCCGCAGCGGAACGAATCAGCGCCTTGGAAGCTGATTTGGAAAAAGCTAAGGTTAACCTGAGTGAGGAGGTGAAGGACAACTTGGGCCTTCGGGAAGAAAAGAAAGATCTAATTGCCCGGGTGGGCCGCACCGAAGGGGAAAGGTTCAGGGTTGTTAAAGAGGTCCTCCCGGAAGTTGTTCGTCGTTTGTTGGGCAGCTATGAGTACAAGAACCATTTAGCTGGGCCCTTCAGCTTGTCCTCGCAGTCCGGGTTTATGGAGGGTGTGGTTCAGGGCCGCGAGCCGGAAGAAGTGGCCGCCATTTTGGCCAAGACGGAAGATCTGGATGTGGATGCTGCGAAGAAACTCGACCCGGCATTTGATGGGTTGTTTACCGCAGAGTATCCTTATATCAAGAAGATCAGCGGCTCCTATCTTAAGTCTCTTGATGAAATCCTGAAAATCTTCCCTGATCCCGACCCGGCTTCTTCTCCCCGGGTTCAGACTGCCAATGCCGCCGAGGGATCAACTTCCGGTGCTACCAACGTCGAGAGTTCAACTGCTGGAGGGAACGAGTCGGCTCCCTAAGTCTTCGAATGATTCGGTTTATCTTAGTGTCGTAAGGCCTTCGAGCCAAGAACAATTTCTCTTCTTTTTTTTTATATATACATCCGGATGACTGTAATAATTTTATATAATTCGTGTGATTTATTCATTTGTATATATTTATGACTGTTCTGTATTCCGTATGCTCCATGTTTCATGTTTCGCGCTATTGTTTTTGTTTATTTTCGAAGTGATTTTCTCGTTTAGGTTTATTGGAATTGGCCTTTCGGTTGATATGGTGGGATACTCTGTTGGACCTTTGAACGATCCTGCCGGATTCTACTAACTTGTGATTTGTTAACGCTTGCCTTATCCTTCTCCCCCTTTTTTCCCTTCCTTACTCGAAATCCTCTTCTTTTTTTTATACGTGGAACTGCATGTGTGGAGTGGAGTGGGACAATTTGGGTCTTCGAACGGGATGCCGTCGAACAGTTGTTGCTCTTCGGTATTCATCGGTGTTATGAGTTGTACCGCTTGTTCGTTATTATCTCTGTCACTCGCATGGTACCGAAAGTATATTTGTATTAGCGCCACATTCTTTTGGTTACGAACGTGTGATATTCGCTTGTTATTATTTTTACTGTTTGTATAGCTCCGTTAGTGTAAGTTTATACATTTTGTAGGGTTGTATGGTACCTTTATGAATATTGACCACAAAAGTCTCCGGAGGGGGCCAGCCTCCCGGAGGGATCGTTTTCCACTTATGTTTTTAAAATGTGACAAATGACTCAGCCTTTCCGCCAGGATTATGGCAACCCCTTCCTTTTTTGGGTATCAACCATCTTTGGACATTGACCACAAACTCCCCGGAGGGCGCGAACCTCGGGGGGGGGGGGGGGGCACTTTCTAATTATGTCCAGAAAACAATGAACATTGATCACTAATCTCCGGAGGGCACGAACCTCTCGGAGGGATCACTTTCTACTTATGTTCGAGATATTACAGGTGGTTCAGCCTTTCCGCCAGGATTATGGCAACCCCTTTCTGGGTATCAACCATCTTTGGACATTGACCACACACTCCCCGGAGGGCGTGAACCTCTCGGGGGGGCCATTTTCTAATTATGTCCAGAAAATCAACCTTGAACACTGACTACGCCCGGATGTCGCGAGTCACCCGAACGAGTCACTTTGAACTTGTGTTCCCAACTCCAAACTCGAACACTGACTACGCCCGGATGTCGCGAGTCATCCGGACGAGTCACCCTAAACTTATGTTCGGGCTATTTTGTAATCGCTACACATGTGATGTTTCGCAGGGACATTGCCTCCCTCCAATGGTGGGGTAACTGCATTTGTCATTAAAAATAGTCAATATCGAGCCTTTTTTGGGATATCCACAAACATTTCAAAGATATATTGTGAGAAAATCGCCCCCTTCCACGGTAGGGTAGCTATGTTTCATTAAATCATTAATATCAAACCCTTTCGGGTGTTACACAAGATATGTTAAGCCTTATTTACACGGACGCTTTTTACAATCAATTGCCCGTCATGCTTGTGGCGTCCTCCTGCCTATCTCTGCTCGACTTGTGTTTCCTCGTTCGGCAAGGCTCCGATACTTCTGCCGGACCGCTTTCCCATAGGCCTCGCTTTCCCGATATGTAAAATTACCTGTCTTAAGTTACGAAGGTATTTGCATTCCTTCCGTTAGTTCGCACATTGTTACAGTAATAGAATAAAATAGCAAGACATTTCAGTGGTTATTTCGTACTGACGATTACCTGAGCCATTACTTGTATTTTGGCTGGTATGTGGGGGCTTCCTTGGTCATCATACCGATTCAGCTTTCTCCCGTCCTTTCTTCCTATCCTGGGTTTTTTCTTTTGTTCATACGGCTTGTCCCATCTTATTCCTCCCAACGGATGATTTCTCTCCTTGGCTTCTTTTGTTTCTGTGATGGGCTCCTTCCTCGCACTGTGATGCCCTCGCGTCTTTGGCTGAGTGACCAATGTCGCTATGCCGCCCGGTGTTGGAAACTTAACCATTGAATGAATGGTTGAGGGTACTGCCCTCAACTTCCTCAAACCGGTGCGTCCCAGTATGGCATTGTAGGGGGAAGGTGAGTCGATCACGGCGAACTCCAAACTAATTTTTCGGGACAGATCCCGGCTTCCGAAGCGGATCTCTAAGTCAATCACCCCCCTTGGCCTAACGGATTTTCCAGCGAATCCTGTCAAGGTTGTGTCAACCTTCTTCAGCCGTGCTTTAACCGCATGGTCTAAGCGCTCGAATTGATGCCCATACATTACCTCCATTGATGCACCAGGGTCAACATAGATCTCGCGGATTTCTCTTCCTTCAATTTCAACTTTGATTATCAGCGGTTCGTACGACACCCTCTCCAAAGGAATGGACGGAAAACTTATTGGAGCGTCCATCCATTTTTCCTTTCCCACTTCTTCCGTTTTCCGGGAGGTTGTAAGGCTTCGAATCATGTTGATTACTTTCCCTCTATTCCCTTGGTGGTTACCTCCTTGATTAGTTTTATTTCCCCTCCTGAGGTCTTTTACCAAATGATCCAGCTTCCCTGTATTCAATGCGGTTTTCAACTCCTCCTTGAGTACCCAGCAATCGACCGTGAAATGTCCTTTCTCCCCATGGTAGTCACAGTATCTGTCCTCACAATCCTTCTGTGGCTTTCCCTTCGTAGGAGGGGGCTGCGGTAATCTCAGCTGGTGCTCTGTCGCCAATATTTCCTTCGGTGTTTTGGTGAGGGTGTCCAAGTCGATTGGCCTTGTATCACTTCGGCGGACATCATTTCGGCGAGGGTCGAACCTCCCAGCGTTCCCGTACCTTGGAGCGATGTAAGGTGCATAGTAATCGTTCCTTCGTCCTTTATACCCGACCCTGGGGCTGTTCCGACGGTAATCTCCAGTAGGGGGTCTTGACTGGTAGTCGCCCTTGCTTTGGTAAGGGTTAGGCCGAGACTCCGTTCTCTCTCCTTTCGGCAATTCTGTCGTCCGGAAAGCCTCCTCGGATCGAACAAAATCATCGACCCTTTCCAACATCTCATCAACGGTCTTAGGAATCTTGTCTGAGAATTTCTTGGCCAGTTCTGGGCAGTGATGGCCATTCAAAAACGACCCGATTTGCATAATTTCCGGGGCGTCCGGGAAGTTGTTGGCCTCGCAAATCCATCTTTCCTTAAAGTCCGGAAGGCTTTCGTTCGCCTTTCGGTGGATTTTATTGATCTCTGTAAGGTCCTTGGTGCTTATCCTCAGCATACTGAATCTGTTCAAAAACCTCTTCTGAAGTTCATCCCAGCTGTCAATGCTCCCCGTCGGGAGTTTGTCAAACCATCCTCTGGCTTTTCCGTCCAGCGTCTGTTGGAACATTCGACACCACACTGGCATGGGCCACTCTTCATGGTTTCCTGCTCCAGTGAAACGATTGATGTGGTCGTCCGGATCAGTGGTCCCTTGGTATAGTTTCAAGTTTGTTGGGATCTTGTGTTTGGGAGACGAGAATTCTATGATTCTTTTTGTGAACGGGCACTTGATCATTTCCTTGAACGGTTTACTCAAGTCGTCATCTGCCTTTTTTCCTTTTCCGTAGCTCGAATTATCATCCGCCTTTTTTCCTTTCCCGAAGGGCGACCCTCCGACATCTTCTTCCTCTGAATCTTCAGACTCACCGTCGAGCCTCAGCATTCTGGGGCTTATCAGGTTGCGATTGCCCGGTTGTTTGATCAGTTCTTTCAACGCCGAAAGATGGCTTGCAATTAGTGCTTGGGCATCCGGGGGCTCTTGGTTTCCTCCGGATCCTCGGGCTCACTTGTATTCCGGACAGGGGTGAAGGGTGTTGTATTTGTCGTTTCGAATGTTTCAAACGTTGGTGGAGGACCTGTCATTCTGAATCACAGGTAGATCGAGCGAAAGGTCCCACGGATGGCGCCAATTTGTTGAAGCAATTTCTTGCAACCACTTCAGACAAATAAAGAGGGCCTGCCGGCTGAACTCAACTAGGGTTCTTCCGGTAGGCTTGGGTGCTGATCCCTTCGGCTATCTGGGGTCTTCCGGGTATCTGCACACAACAGCACACGTTAGGCTCGCCCCGAGTGTAATCCCAGGACCCACCTCCGGTGTGAGAGTAAGTATCTTATGTTCCGAAAGGGCTATCAACTGTAGTGAGGAATTAATGCAGGTAAAAGTGTTGGTTGAGAGCAGTAAATGAGTCGAGTATTTATAGTACTCGACCTCGATACCTGGAATGGCGGCGGCGGATTTCCAGGAGACATGTCCCCGACATAATCCCGTAAATCCTGGGGCGGCGGCGGCGGTGTCTGCAGCTGCCATCTGTCAAAAGGTAAACGCCACCTGTCCTATTACTCACAGTGATGTTGGCCGAATGAGTCGCGTGCCTTACGGTATGTCCGGACGGATCGATGTCGTCCGGACGGCCGGTCGAGACAGGCCGTTCGGACACATACGTCAACATATGATTTGAGTGAGTCGAGACTCTAAATTTTATTGAAATGTCGACATATAAGTTACTGATTTTCATGGTCGCATGTGTTTTTATTTTTTATTATTATTATTATTATTTTTTATTTTTTTAATTTTTTATAATCCGAGTTAAATGTGAATTTAGGAATCATTATGACACATAGGCCGTTAAGTTGATATAGACAGTTTTCCGTTAAGCTGATATACACTAACCCACGGGTTCACACGGTATGGACGTGCATACCGTGTGCTGATATACACTAACCCACGGGTTCACACGGTATGCACGTGCATACCGTGTCATTCATAGATCTTCCCCTGGCTATATGAATCTTGGAAACGACTATGAATGTAGAACACTTATGTAAATGAGTAGGAACCAGCCTCATGCATATGGTACTAAGTTGTCTATTGTAGCCTTAATTTTGACCATGAGCTTACTAAAACATGAGTTTGAAACTGCAGGTACCTAAAGAGCGGGCCAGGAAATCTTGATAAAGATGTAGAGAGGAGATTTAGCTATGCATTAAGTAGAGAAGATATCGAGAATGCTATGCTTGGAGGGCCTTGACTGAACACTCCTCGAGTTCATCCACAGTTAAAGTTACATTGTGTATTTTTTTTTGATCTTCTAGCAGTTTGTGTGTTGTGTAATTGGGGTAGGAATGAATACTTATTTGTTGAAATACTAATTGCACATCTATATGGAATACTGAAATATGAGAAGTAGCGCACACATCACATATGCCAATTTCTAAATTAATACCTTTAGAAAGTCTAAGCCTGTATATAACCTTTAGCATCCCACCTTTTGTTACTGAATTGATTCTGAGGATGATCCGATGATGTGGAAACAAAAGGGGTCTTCACCTGAATGTAAGACTTAACCGATTACATCACACAATATATGTGTGCTATAATCCAGATATACATTTCCTTACAATGAGGTTTCGAGTTTGAATCTGATACAATGCTGCACATATTGATTCTGTGAAAAATACCTGTTTCAGTATCTACATCATATGTAAAGATTGTGTAACTTGTGCTATAAGGGTACATTTAACAATAGTTAATAGTTACTGCATCGACTTCAGGAGTTACAAAAATATATATCTCACAGTTTAATTTGGACTTTTTATCACCTCAAATAGGAAATTGTTTGTCAGTATTTGAATAAACTATTCTTTGCCAAGGAACTTAATTTGTTACAAGGAGTTTAGTAGCCAAGTACTCACTGACCAGCATTCTTTGCAAATCATTAAGTGACAACTTTTTGTACACTAGTCACAATTTTGTATCGAAAAAATTCAACACAGAAACAAAATAAAAATGTATCAGTGTGGAGCAAAGTAGGGATCGCGTTGGCTTTTGTAGAGTTCAAATAGCTGTTTTGAGTATTTGAAAGCCAGCGTCGTGCACAATTCAAGGTCTTCTTGGTTCAAATCTCCTGCTGTTTTTGTAAGCTCACATCGACGGTTTCCTTGTGTGAGAGATCTAGCTAGCTTAGTGCCCCTGCAAAAGTACAATGTTGAAATATTTCTATCTATATCTACACACAAACACACCTATAGAGAATGACAATTTTGGTTTTGAATCATATATAAAATCAGTACATGTAAATTGTTTAGAATAAAAGGTGATAAACTCCCGAAGTGTCAAAAACTGGACAAGTGACAAAGATGGGACTTATGAACTTAACTGCAATTCTTCGTCACTTGGCCACGGAGAATGAGAGATGGTCATTTTTATTCTTCTCTGAATTTTGCAGTTTAGAAAACGTATACGCAGACTTTCTGTCCTATCTTGAAAAGGTTGCAATTATTGAATATGTGCCAAATTTGTAACTATTTCAGTTTTAAAATGTTAGTTGTTTAATCTTTTGTTCCTGTTAAAAGTCTTTGAATATGATTCTTGGATTAAATCATTTGTAAATTTGGGTGAATCTTATACCTTTTTGCATCTGTTTTGCTAAATCCACGCTTGTTGTTTAGATTTGTTACTTTTGACCGCCTCTCATCTGCTGTCTGTTGCCTAAATAATGCACATACGGCACTCATACAAAGCTCTGAAGATTTACCAAAGTCTGCAAGCATATCTGCTTCAAGCTCCCAGTTGTATTCTTCATTACCGGATATGGTTTCATCAGAAGATGACACAACAGAACTGTCGTCTGAACTTTCACTTACACTTGTCGTCTCTTCATCATCACTCTTATATACATTAGTCATCCTTCTTCTTTTTACCGTTCGAGTGTGTGCAACATAGGAGTCTTCATCATCACTAAGAACTAATTTCGGCCTCCTTTGTATCTGTCCCTTACGTTGGACGGAAGAACCTTCATCATCGTCATAAGTAATTCGACGGTTCTTAACATAGCCCATATTGTTATGAATCTTTCCTGTACAGTAAAGCGGAATTTAATCAGTGAAAAAATTATTACCCATGTCACAAATGATCAAATTTATAAATTTATAGTTACAGTTATAGATACAACACATAGTATGATCCAGTTACAAGAACCAATTAGATATAAACAAACATTAAACACATATATAAAGAGTGTATAATTAACTAAAAAGAACGACTTCAACTAAAATGATCCCAAAATTCGCGTAAAATCAACTTTAATCTTATGGTTCTTGAAATTCTGTATAATCAATTAATAAAACAATGAGTCGAGTTATTTTAGAAACCAAACATTCCTCACATACCAAGGGACTCATCCCCACCATCCATCTAAAAAGAAATCAATGGTTGAGATTAAAAGCATTTAATATTTCACCCATTTTTTATAATTTAAATATCTCTTAAACCGTTAATCGTTAAGCGAAAATAATTACACCATCGCGACAAGCATTTAATTATCTTTCTATAGACGGGCATTTTGATATACTTTCGACAAAAAAAAAAATTCATTTTTTTCACGTTTTTTTTCGTAGCCGAAAAAATCATATATGATATATCATATATGATATTACATATCATATATATCATATATATCATATATGATATGTAATATCATATATGATTTTTTCGGCCACGAAAAAAAACGTAAAAAAATGAAAAAAAAAAAATTGTCGAAAATATATCAAATTGCCTATCTATAGAAAGATAATTAAATGCTCGTCGTAACGGCATATTTTTTTTCGCTTAACGATTAACGGTTTGAAAGATATTAATATTTGAAAAAAAAAAGGATGAAAGTGGGTTTTTTAAATTGTTGGGATTAATCTCATCCATTAGATCAAATAAAGATGGAGGGTGGAGATTAGTCCCTTGGTATGTAAAAAAAGTTTGGTCCTCAAATGATCTTAAATCAATTAATAAAACAATTACACATCACAACCACATTTTACATTGGAACCCATTTAATGGAATTTTTTTAAAAAAAATCTACAGATAAATAGCATAAGCAACTTACAAGAACGTGTTAAAAAAAAAAAAAAAAAAAAAAAAAAACTTACAAGAACACTCTCAAGGCCAAAAATTGCAAACCCGACTCGTTAAAATCACACAAGATCAAACTTCTTGAACAGATGCTACGTAAAAATGAACAAATATGAATAAGAAAATTTGCATTTCATAATGTAGATATTAATGCATGGTATAATCAACTTACAAGAACAATGTACTCGAACTGAAACAAGCCCACAATGCGTGTATGATCAACTCGATCGGTTCTTGTTTTTGATGTCGTTGTAATGAACTTTGCGAGAAGCAACTAACTTTAGGGACTTGAGATCAAGAACCTTACTCTCTATAGAAACAGATTAGGAGATGTGATAATGAAGATATGGTTAATGGGTCAGTTGGTGTAAAAGAAATATGGTTATGTGATAATGGGTGATGATCAAGTATTTCAAATAGGGGAAAATCTTTAAGGGTGTGGAAAATGTATTTTGGCGGCAAAAGTGTAACTGAATAAACCACCCTATCCGTATTCCATACGGGTTTCAATCGGTTTACCGGGTCTCACACAAAACTCGAATAACCAACTTTATCATATCCAATCCAAAAACTTTAGACACTATAGTTATGTAAAGAGAAAATTTCATTAAAAATCAACAATCCTCCAAAGATTAAAAGATCAAATATCCTCCATCCGACCTATTTAATCTGATAGTTTATATTAAAGCTAGATTTTAATTTAAAATTAGTTGTATAAAATAATTAATCCGATATTTATATTAAAGCTAGGTTTTGATTATAATATAATCACATGTTATTAGATTTTATCATAAAAATTTATGTGTGATTTTATCTGTAACAACATCTACATCTTTTTCAAGATTCACATCTTCATATGTTTATGCTATAACATGATTTTCTTCATCCATAACCCGATATTCATCCGCAACAATATGATTTTCGTCACCAATAACATGATTTTCGTCCTTCATAATCCGATCTATATCTAACTAACTATTTGTTTATTGACCCGTGAAATTCACGGGATTGAATGGAGAACAGTGGAATAGTATATTATGTGAATAAATGATATGTTAGTTAAACGTATGAACATAAAATATTCATGCTACATAAAAATGAAATAAATTCTATGAACAAAATGCATCTAATATTTTTTGCTAATTAAATTTGAGAACATTTCTCGTAGAAAAAGAGTAAAAATAAGGTAAAAACAAAATAAATAAAATATGTGACAACAAACATAAATAAAATTTCATGGCATTTTATAAAAATTTGATAAAAAAATAACTTTTTAAATTAACACTTTTAAAATACGAAAAATATGTTGCGAAAAATATGAAAAAAATAAAATATATGAAATAAGTTAAGTCTTATTCTTTTAGATTGAAGAGGTATATGATCAATTGTTAATAATATTTGAGAAAACAATATGTTAGATCGGAGTGGTAAATCAATTTATATACTTAATAGATTAAAAAAAAGTACACTTTCCATAATCCATATAGCATTATATGATTTACCAATAACCCATATCAATAAGCTCACGTTTCATATACCTCACATAATACATATCCCAAAAACACAACACATTACATTAAACCAACTATTTTCTGGCACAATCTTTTCAAAAGCTAAGAATTTTAATCCATTACAATAGCTTGAATTCATTAGCACATAATTCTTCTTGAAGTGTTTTTTAGCTTGATACGATATTGGAATGATTAAGCTATATCGAAATCCCTAAAACCTTTTTCTTTATTAATAAGCTCATAATCACTCCATCAATATCCTTTTTGACCTTATTGACTTATTGTGTAGTGAAAATATATCAATATCCGTAACAGGCCAAGTAAATACAATTTCTATTTACTCGTGTAATATAAACCAAATACATAGATAAGTAATGGAATAACCTTAGAAGCATCAATACTTTATTAACCCATAAACATTAAAGTAGTAGAAAACGTAAACACTGAATAACCTTAAAAGTATCAGTAGTTTATTAACTCGTAAACACGTTTTACACTCTCTTCCACCGATACTACACCCACGTATCTCATTTGCTTGAAATTAACTCACTACCATGATCAAGTATGTAACGTAACTGCACACATTTTAATCCATGTATCAACATGTTTTGCAGCCAATTGTAATCTTCTTTAGCACTCATCCAAATGAAAATTATTATATCAAACCTGAAAATGAAAAATATTATATCAACTTGCATGTACAATTTGTTTTTATAATTTTTGCCCCAATTTTTTAACCCATCTAAACCACTCATCTGAAAATGGTCGTGAGTTCAAATAACACACAAGTAGTTCTTAGTTTTTACACACTTAAAACCTAACCCAAGCAATTATCAATGATCACCCAAACATCATTAGAGATATAAAAAATGTTCAAATCTACTATAGATGTATAAACTTAAACATTTCTCCATATAGTTAACCATATACACTTGATTGATTATATGTAGTATCAAAATGCAATAAACATATTTAACTGCTCTAGAAGGTAATTCCATACAACCGTTAAGTGACTGAATTCAGACTCGCGTTCATACTTGTGGTAGGAAAAGTCTGAGAAGTTTCCTTATAAATCTTACATAGCATCCACCCAGTCAAAACTATATGAATAGACAAAAAGAATCTGTTAGAAATTATATGAATGTATATAAGATAACAGGAATTCCGTGATTAACTACACATTTAGAAACTAACAAAATATACTGCATACCTTATTCTTATCCTCTTTTGTTTTTGGCTTCCTATTGGGATATTGGGATTAGACGTGGTATATTTATGCATTAGCCAGGACGTCTCACCATTCTTTTCGTCAAGATAAATATGTTTTCCATCCAACAACTCATTTCACGTATTCACATAACTGTATCTTTTTTACTTGCCTTCCATGTACCGTTGCTCTTGGTTTTCCTATTCAGTCGGTTTCCATTAGGGTGATTGCGCTCCCTCGACGTCAAAAAGTATCATTTGTTTTCACAAGACCGATATTCTGGTTTTGCTGTTATATCAAGAAACATATATTAGTTGTATAAGAAGCAAAGTAAGACTTGTGTGAACTTATAAATCACAATAGAAAATATACATGTTTTATATGTGCAAAATTTTGAGATTGAAGGTTTCAGTGTCTTCCTCCTGAGCCTTTAGCCTTTATCTGGTTCTCTTGCTCTTGAAAAGTAGTTGCCTCTTCATCCTTCAAAGATGCCCAGGGCTCTTCTCTAAAACCACCAACTTTCTGGTCCTCTTGACGGGCCGTTCAGGATAACCATGATTTGAAAGAGTAGAAAGGCTCAAATCTGCTGAACCTACACCATTTATGTTTTGTCTAAATATCATATAGCTTCTTATAGAACCCCGTTGCTATCGACACTTATTAAAAGATATACATTATTTTATAAATAAATACATCATTAACTGATCAACTAAATGACACATAGTATGATCAATCAAAAATATAATGCACACCCGTCACTTTTTGGATGTTTACCTACCAATTTGACAACAAAAATGATTCAATTCTTCTTTCTGGCCAATAATTATCTAAAGCATATTTTGAATCTCCAAGGCTACTGATTCCTTTAATCTCAACTACAACATACGTGGCTGCTTAGACGAAACAAAGCGTCGTGACACCAAATAAACCTTCATGAGAAAAAAGAATTAACATACAAAAGAGAATTAGAATGAAGATCCTACCAAGTAAACCTTTGTTGTGATAGAATATAGATCAATAATAACTGCTAATATGCATAGTTCTTGAGACAAATAAGGCATTACTACTGGTAACACAAAATATTAATTAAACATTGGATATGCCATAAACACTTAATATTGCTTGCCTTTAGAGATGTTGATCATTTTCACAAATACTTCAAGGTTAAAGCAGCCCATGTGACTAAGTACCCAGTTTAATGGGGTGTTTGGATTATCGTATTTTCTTGGCTTATGGGATCATTTGAATTTGTTTAAAATAAATTCTGACAAGATCGATGCTCCCTTTTAACCATGAGTTTATCAACATATTAACATTCAAGTTGAGCATATTGAGCGTATCACAACTATGAAGCATTAGAAGGGAGCATCAAAGGGTTTAAAGCATTAGAATTTCTGAAACTTTTCCAAGTATCAACTGATTTTGTGCACATCATTCAAAGGCCCCATTTAGCTTCTCCATTTAGTCATAACTCTCGTATCAAATAATAATTTATGCTTAATAAAGTATATCTAAATGTGCAAATAATTCTGATAAATTTAACCAATGTTAACTTTGTGAGATACAGTGGGACACTTAACTCTTATGTGGCTACTACTAAATTGTATTAAGGCGTCTTAAATGAACTAAAGTATTCCTTGTCCACAGGAAAAGAATTTGAACGTACTTAATCGTAAATGGGTCGAATTGGGTCAGTGTCCACTAATGGTTCAAACAGGTGAAGCCAAGAATCTTAAGTAAAAGAAATGGGTTTTAAAAGCTCCACGTACATTTATAGTGAATAAAAGTACAAAACACTTTAAATTTACCTTCCCAACAGGTAGTATGTGTTCATATGCAAGGAGAGCGTCCAATTAAGTTAAAACATGAATATTGACCGTCGTCGATACCTCTTCATCAATATTTACTGAAGTCCATAACAATCCTTATACCATAGCATTACTCACAACACTCTACAACCAAAAGGTAAATAGAAAAATACAAATACCTTACTAATTGGAGACAATCTGCACTTAAATTAAACAAAATTACATCTAAAAACTTATTAATATACTTCCCATATTATGTACATCATCATGAATATCAGAGTAACAGATGATGGATTATAGATGGAAGCAAAGTGCGCCTCATTAAAGATATTTTCTCCATGAGCTGCTTGTTCTTAAGGACGCTCTAAAGTTTTAAGTCTCCATACCTGGAAAAAAAATTAAAAACAATTTGATTTCAATTAAAAAAAAATCAATAAACAAATGAATCAAACATCAAGCTGAAATTAAACAAACTGAAGAGCGACCATAAGCATGTGTTAATTTTAAATAAGTTTATAAGAGCTATGTAGATAACATAGTGAGAAATCCAAATACATTATTATATTAGTGAGAAATCCAAATAAACAGTTCGAGATTACATAAGAATTATAAATCTTAGAGAAAAATATGTTCACATTGTACTACAAATATTCTATATTTTTTTTCATAAGTTCGCATATGAGAATTTAGAATTAATAGAGGGGGTTGGGTTATATTTGTTGCTACACGTATCTCTCCATAGTTACAAACTTCTCAGGGATTTCATCAAAGATTGATAAATGTAATTTTATAATTATGATTATTTGGTAAACCCATTACAAATGACTTAAATGTGAGTTGACTGTAATTAGGATGTTCTACTTGTGGGACAAATGAGATGATTTAATACCTTTAGAAAATTGTATCTTGTGCTGAGTACTTTACTGTCCCATTTTTATACTCATCCATCCCCTCATCAGTGTCGAAAAATGGATTCCACATTATCTTCCCAAGAAACATTCCTAAAATGCATGTCCACAGTCGTCCTGCAATATGAAACAAAAGTCAAGGATCACGGAAATGCCATCACCTTAGACTCGACTTGAGATCTTGTGTACAGTTTGAAAAAGACCAGGTTAAGTTGTATACAAATACTGAAAAGTTAAGAAAGATCATTATTCCCCAATTATTTGTAATTTTAAAAAAAATTAAGGGTAACAACTATGAGAAGCTTTTAAAGGCTTATAATGGTGATACAAACAACATTTACTAAGTTTAACTATGACCACTGCATCACAAGTGGCAATGCCATAGCTCATAAATACATATCTTTACTTCTAAATTAACTAATTGATGCTTACAATGAAGCTTTGTAGCCTTTTTGTGTTGATTATGAAACCAAGTTCTTTATATGGTAGTCGACACATTTAGAAGCTTATAGATTGACGGTCAAAGAGTTGTTCTTCATATGTTTCTAAAACTATAGAAAGTTAAGATTAACTCCTTAAAACAACACAAACTTTTACAGAAATAATTAGATATTAATGCTCTGTTTTGGAGATGATAAGCTTATAACTAATTCACTAAAAGTAAAAGTTTAGATCATTACCAGTTATGATAATACAAAGCTATGCTTGATAACCGCAACGCTAAACATGTCTAAAATAACACATCTTACAAACTCATATAGTGTAAAGTGATACATGTTTAGCCGGATTATATCATCCACCGTAATCTTTTTCAAGTGACAGCTCCTGCAATATACACAATGAGATTTATAATGATCTGCATATGACCATTGCCAAATCAACAACAAAAGTGCAGTTTCATAAAAAGTCCCAAAATCAGATTGTTGTGAATACTTCACAGACATTTCATCAAACACTTGGTGAGCATAAAAATAGACCAAACATATTTCGTCAAACACTTGATGTGGAAGTTTAAACTTCACACTTAAAATTTGATTTCATCACCTTGAATTTGATAGCTTGTTGACAGGATCTTCATTCGCCATCACCTACAACCATGACCACCAAAAACAGAGGAATATAAAATCGTGGTCACAAAATTACAAATATAAACTAAAAAAAATTGCCTGAAACATGAATGGAATTGCAACACACATACCTAAAAAGTCGAAAAGCTTATTCAAAGTTTCGTGCAAATCAAATAACATAATAACACAAATTAAAATTTGCTCTTATCACAAAAAAGATAAAAATACTCATATTTGATCAATTCTATAACAAAAATCAAATCAAAAAAAGCACAAGATTTATCAAATTATAAGAAAATCAAGGATAAGATTGAGAACCTGATTAGGGAAATCAAAAATACTTACGCTATTATATGATGATGATGATGGCGGCTTAGTTTTTTTGAATGATATTGGGTTTGGGTTTTTGAATGAATCAGTATAAGGTTTATGGGAAGGTTGGTGAAAGGGTTGGGTTTGGCCGAAATTTATGTGGCTTAGGTGAGAAGTTTTGACAATTTAAATTGTATAGTAAAATTACATATGTAGACATCTTAGAATTTTATAATCACTTTTTAATAGGGGCATTCGTTGTCTTTTTAAACTCTTGTATATTAGTAGATATAGATATAGATATAGATGTTTGTTAATTGATAATTTTGAACCTAAATTCTAGCAAAAAAAAACCAAAATTGATCACTGATTTTGAAAAGTTATGATCAATGACGAAGATTTATGATGATCAAAAGCATAATTTTTCATTTATTTCGATTTGGTGATTAATTATTGAATTTTTTAAAGCCGATTTGATGATTAATTTTGATTGTGTGTGTTGTGATAATCAAAAGCATAATATTTTGTGAAGGATGAAACGGGTTTTGGGGATTTTTGGCTTTATAGCAAAATTGCTCCTCAAGTGTAAAAATCTTATTTAATTGGAGCCATTCGATGAAAGTGAAATGGAAGATGAGGATTTAACTTTTTAATCTTTAAATTTATTTTGATTTATGTGGATCTCTTATCTAGGTTATCTAATTAACATAATATGTATATCCCAAGTTCATATTTGCTATTGTGTTTTGTTACTTTTAATTATCTGTCGTTGATTAATTGTTCTAGAACTTAAATAAGTAACAAAGCACAACAACAGTCGTTGATTTAGTCTTTTCCGGTATGTTGGATAATCCATGTCCAATTTTCTGATAGATGATACCTTATTGTGCTCATCCTACGTGTTTTGCTTTTAATGAATAACAAAATTTTCCTTATCTTATGGAAATTTGCATTTTTGCTACCCACTAGCCACTATGTCACTTACTTTCAACTTAACTCACTTTTGTGACATATTCTTAAAAATATGTCTATTTTTTTTTTATTTTTTTTTAATGCCAAGATTACCTTTCCGACACTGTCATTTTCTACCCGTTTATGGGACTTCTCTCTCCATTTGCGATTTCTGCGACATAGTACGAAACATGACCTTGCAACCCGCGATACATTACAAAATAATTCTCCCACCAATGTTCACATTTCCCACGTAGAATCTCATTATTAATGATTTTCATTACATATCAATGTCCTTTTTTCCAATCTCTCTTCACTTTTCTATTTCACCACGGATTTCACACTACAGTGATAATGGGTGGATGTTTGACTTCGAATTAATTGACTTAATATGAAAAAAAAAAATGAAAGAAAAAAAACTGAATTAATTAAGTCATATGAAAATTGTTTGTTTGTAACTTAATAGAAAAAGATGACTGAAAATATTAAGTAATAAAATTGAGTGTGTCTGCATTAAGTCATATCTTAATTAAACATGACTTAATGGAAAATTTTAATAAACAAGCCCAAGTGTTTTTTCCTGTATATTTTTTATTCTTTTTATTTTCTTCATAAATTTTCAATGTTACGAAAGATTGCACAATATTGTCATGCTTTACAAATGATATTTAATGCATAATTACCTGTTTGTAAATCTTTATGGAATGTATATCTATCCTAATTCAGATCTTATTATTATTATTTTTTTATTATAGAAGATATTAGACTTTTTATTGCTTACAATGGAGATTGGGAATGGGATGGGAAAAAAATGATTATTAAAGAATTCTAAGGGATCTATGATTTTAATTCTCAAATCTGTGACACTATGCAGCAGTGATAACCTGCACAAAAAACCATCCTTTTTTTAAGCTTCAATCACAGTTTTCTAATAGCCACTACCACTATATGTAACACTAGCGAGAAGTATATCGACTTCACTTACAACAAGAGTGTACAACATATTGGAAAAAAAGGGTTTTTAGATAGATAGGTTACCCAGCTTTTCAAATTTATTTGACTAAGTTACCAAATATTTTTTTTTTTTTTTTTTTTTTTTTTTACCAAATTTTTTTTTTTCAAACGGGGTATTGGACTATACGGGTTTGACATTCAGGTTACCGAACTTACCAAAATATACGTAAACATCATTGGAACTTGTAAAAACACGACATTTATGTTACTTAACTTACTCAAAAATATACGTTCAGATTACTCGGATTACATTGAAAATATAGACGTGTATGCTTCCCAAAAGTTCAGTAACCTAAGTGAATAAAATGAAAATTTGGTAACTTAGGCGAATAAAGTTGAAAAATTGAGTAACCTATCTATCTAAAAACCCGAGAAAAAAATTAAAGTAAAATATTATAAAATAGTAGTCATAGCATAAAAAAAAAGGAGTCAATCATTCGTTATTTGAAATCGTAACAACATCGCAGTTGATCGTGTATAGTACTTCCGGACCCAACATACTGGGCCGGGCATGCTCATAACCTGAACCGCGGCAGAGTCAAGACGGACAAACGCACATTATAGACTCCAGTCTTGCCAAGCCGGACAAGAACACGCCCCGGTCTCGCCAGGCCGGGCCGGAACACATCATCGGCCGCCGTCACGCCGCCAAAAGCCAGATCTCTTGGGATTATGTCCCCCACGTGATCTGACACCTACCTACTAGGGGAGGCGTAGTTCGGCTCACAGAGTCCCGATGCAGCTACAGGTCTTGTGTGGGTAGTATAAATACCCCCACCTCATTTATTACTCTCATATAGTTCGCACATACACTTTCTCTCTCTAAGCAATATACTTACTCTCACACCGGAGGCCGACCGCGGAAGCTCCCTTCCGCGGTGAGACTAACGGTGGTGTCTTTTCTTAGCAGCTCTACAAGATACTTAGCACAAGATCCGCCCCTGCCAAGAGCTAGCCTAAACTAGGTCTTGCACTTAGCCCAAGATTTGTACTAACAAGTTGGCGCCATCCGTGGGACCAGTTACACAACTGCGTTTCTAAAGAACTTTACTGTGGAAACCGTAGAGGGGGGGGGGGTGAATACGTTTCCATTTAAAAATTTAAAACTTTTGTATCAAACACCCGATCAAGTGTGACGTAATATGAAGAGTGTCAACAATGAGTATATAGCATCTAGAGATGACTATAGTAAACTACAACATATGCAGAATCAAACCATGGAAGATACATGATCAATCACTACATGAGCAACAAGCCACACAAACACATATGCAATGCAAATATAAATATAAAGCGATAACTAATGAAATGAAAGTAAAGAGATAAGTTAGAAGGCGCAAACCGGACACGGTGATTTATAGTGGTTCGGTCACGAAGCTCCTCTTCGCCCTACTCCACTCCCCGAGTACCCAACTCGAGAGTTACTTCACTAATCAACAAACTCCCTTTAGGCGGAGAAAACCGTACACGTCGCTTAACTTGTTTTTCGACACTAAGCTAGATGTCGAGTGCTAATCTTAGCTAGCACCAATCTACCACGATCTACCCGATCTACACCATACACGTCGCTTATCCTATTTCCGACACTAAGCTAGATGTCGAGTGCTAATCTTAGCTAGCACCAATCTACCACGATTTACCCGATCTACCCTTGTTCCACATGATCAATCACACAAGCCCAATGGCTTCAAGAGATCTTCACTATCTCTTAAGATCACAATGATCTTGACTCACTCTCTCACAAAAGAAAAGTAATCTTGATGTATTCTATGATACAATCAAGAGTGTAACAAATGTTACAAGACCTAACAACTCCAACACTTTGTATCTACTTGGATACTTTGTGTTCTTCTCTTGCTAGTCAAGAGGGATGACAACACTTTGTATCTACTTGGATACTTTGTGTTCTTCTCTTGCTAATCAAGAGGGATGACAACACTTTGTATCTAGGATACTTTGTGTTCTTCTCTTGCTAATCAAGAGGGATGACAACACTTTGTATCTAGGATACTTTGTGTTCTTCTCTTGCTAATCAAGAGGAATGAAGAGGATCACTTGAGTGGATGATTGGATCACTCTTAAACAACCTAAGACTCTCCAAATGATCAAAGAAATTTATCTAAGTGAAGAGGGATAAGACCAGAGAAAAAGGACTGGAAAAATCAAGTTGGAAGTGTGGAATGGTCCACTATTTATAGGCAAGGGAAAATCTGACCGTTACAGACCCACGGCTCCACTAAATACCCGACGGCTCCACTAAATTTAGTGGAGCCGTCCATACTTAACGGTGCCGTGGACGCTCACTTTGTATCTAGGATACTTTGTGTTCTTCTCTTGCTAATCAAGAGGAATGAAGAGGATCACTTGAGTGGATGATTGGATCACTCTTAAACAACCTAAGACTCTCCAAATGATCAAAGAAATTTATCTAAGTGAAGAGGGATAAGACCAGAGAAAAAGGACTAGAAAAATCAAGTTGGAAGTGTGGAATGGTCCACTATTTATAGGCAAGGGAAAATCTGACCGTTACAGACCCACGGCTCCACTAAATACCCGACGGCTCCACTAAATTTAGTGGAGCCGTCCATACTTAACGGTGCCATGGACGCTCCCTTTTTTGTCTTTAGTGGGGAAGGTTTATTTGGGGAAGTTGGAGCTGTTTTGGGGGGAAAATGACTGTTGGGAGTTTTCAAATTTATTTTTCAAAATAAAACATTTCTTTTTAATTCAAAAATAATTTGTAAAATATATTTTTGAAAAAAATGTTTTGTCACATTAAAAATGTGAAGTTTAGAAAAATTTAATCCTTTGATCATTTGTCAAGTGGTAGATTTGTTTGTCCATACCTTGAGTGATTTATGTCGGGATGGAAATCTACGACTTCTTTGAAGCATACTTGAGACGTTGGGAGGTGTTGATGAAGTATGCATTGATAATTTGTGTTTACAAGTAACTTGCACATTTTACGTTATGTATTACAAGTTACATGTTTGTCATCATTAAAACCGAAGAAACCGTTTAGTTTAAATATCGTAATATTTGCGTTAACATTTACCATGAGTAACCAGGTGAATGACTCCTCCCCAGCCCGAGAGCGTTCAACAGTACGGAACACTCTTGGGAAAGGGAAGAGCAAGGAAGGAGAGCACCATTCAGGCTCCCTTTCGGAAGAGATGATAAGGGAATTTTGCGACAAGCATTATGACCAACTACTGTCCTTAATGGCCGAGAAAGTCCATGCGGAAAAGTTGAGGCAAGTAAAAACTCGCCTCGACTTCGATGATGAGACACAAGGAAACTCACACTCTCGGGAGCGATCTCGAAACTCTGAGTCAAAATCCTTGGGGGAAAGAAGGGATGGGAGAAAGTGGAAGACTAGCCCCAGTGTGAGGCCTGGACCTTCCGAAAGTTCCCACTCCCGAAGTGTTTTTTCCAGACTCAGCAGAGAACCCGAAGACGACGATGAAAGGACCAAGCACCTTCGGTCAACCGTTTTCACTCGTCTAGGGGAAAGAAGAGAGGATGTCAAATCACGCCTGGGAGAGAGAAGACCGGATGTATTTTCTCGACTTAGATCCAAAAGTCGCGCTCGAAGAGAGCGAAGAATTGAAGCCAAATGTAACAGGCGGGACAGACAACTCTCCACGGAAAGGAGTCCGGATAGACAGAGAAGGAGAACCCCAGGTCCAACCTATAGCCGCGCCCCCGCTCCAGGGAGAAAGGCGTCGGAGTCAGAGCTGCCTACTCTGGTTCCGGAAGGCGAAGGGAACGAACACCCATGGAAAGCGAAGACAGAACTGGAGGGTATTGGGAAGCCAGATTCGGAAGAAACAAAGGGGTGTGCGGATGATCTCTATCATTCGAACGATATCGAAGATACGGACCCCTTCACACAAAGGATCAGAAACTTTGAGTTCCCAAAAAGGACTCGGATGCCCTCAAACGTCAAAACCTATGACGGAACAGGGGATCCAGAGGATCACTTAAAGAACTTCTGCACCGCAGCCAAGGTAGAGCGGTGGGCCATGCCGACCTTGTGTTACATGTTCAACTCTACCCTCATGTGTAATACCTGAAATTCAGATAACCCATAAAATTACCAAATTACCCCTGATAACATAAAACTTTATTAAATAACTTATAAAATTCCGAAATAATTCCAAAACATCTGAAATCGAATTATATCTGAAACAAATAAATTTCTGAGACAATGTTACATCATTTTAGATATTTAAAAATTAACTTACACATTTATTTTAAAAATTCCGAAAATTACAAATTAAATAAATATAATGTTTTAATTCTTTTTAATTAGATTATATGTAAAATAAAGTAAGGAAATATTGAGCAAATCAACCCAAAAATATTTTCTTGATTCTTTGGGCCGAATATTCTGATCTTGCCCCCAAAGTCGGCTCCACAAAGTTAAGTCAAATCCTTTTTATTTTCTATAAAAAAAAACTAAACCGACTAAACACAAAAACCCTAAGCGATCAAAAGAAATTCGACCAAGGCTACTAACCGAATTCTGGACTTGAACAAGGATTTTTCTGGGGTTATTGGAGGTGCAAGGAAGCTAGGAAAATTAAGGGTTGTTGCGTTTTCTCCTTGGTTCGTTTTTATTCTTTGTTTCTTGTCGAATTGCTCTAAAACAAGGTAATAATTCTTGCGACTAAACCAAACGTGTTAAAATTAATATGGAAATTTTCCTGTGATCTCTAGATGTTATATAACTCATATAAAATATGTAAATCGATCCATGCATGCTAATTTATGCATATGATAATATAATGGTCATAAAACACGTAAATCACAAATATATGTAATCCGAATTTTTGGACATGATAGCTATTTTATTTAGACCTCATATGATGTGATAGACCTGTGAAAAATGATAGATCGAATTATAATAGCCTAAATAAAGTCGTGTTAATTTTAATGCCTAAAACGTACGTAAATATGTAATATATGTTGAACGAATTTTATGGGCATGTTAATTATTTTTCGTGGGTTCCTTATAAGTCATATGATCTGGGAAAAATATGAGTTTGATTTTTGGAGGCCTAAAATTAACGTGGTGAATTATTGTTATAACCGGATTTCATGAAAACAAAGAAATAAAATAAAAGGAAAATCGGGGTATCTAGGGTTAGGGTTCTTGGATGAATTTCTGGTCATTTAATGTGTTTTAATGATGAATTAATGATGGTTCAATGATTGGTGAAAAGTAGGGTTTGTATTTGTTGTTAAAAAGTCTAGCCGATTTCAAGTAAAATGTATAAGGACCTGTTTTGCCAACTTTGAAACTTCTGGGATATTTTTGTAAGATCATATACATCTGTAAGAATGTGGGAAAAATATAACTTTGGGGTCCTAAGTGTAAATATTGCATAATAATGAATTATTGGCAAATTAGGGTTACGAATTGGAATTAATTAAAAGTGAGGGACCAAAAGTGTAAATCTGGAATTCTGAAGTTGTTTTGTGTTAATACTGATATAAAAAGGTTGTTGTGTAATTTTGAGGATTTTTGGGCTAATTATGAAATTGTTATGGAATTATGACTTAATATATATATGTTTTGTAAACTTAAAGGGCTAAATATGTAAATTCTGAATTCTGAGGGGTCAAATATGTAATGTACTAACTTCTGATGGTATATTCTGTAAATTTGAAATATAATATGCTTGGTTGGTAATTATGGTTATTGTAGGGTTTAATTTGTAAGATATGTAATTATAAGGTTGATTTTGTAAATTATGAAACTAAAAGGGTGTAATCTGTAAATTGTGAAACTTAAGGGAATAAAATGTAATTTTGAATAAAATGAGGGTATAATTCTGTAACTTAAAGTATTTTCACAAATGACCTTGGAAATTAATGAAGTTACATTTAAAACCCTAAACTTTGCATAATTGTCATTTAAAACCCTAAACTTCTGTAACTTGATAAAATGTACTGTATTCCATAATAATCTCTGAATAAGGTTCAACCTAATCTGAAATGATAATATATGTTAATTCTGGAAAACCTGCTAATTATGGAAACTTACTAAATCTGGAAAGTTACTAAAAATAGAAAGTACATAAAATGATGAGATAAACAAAGAGTAATAATCTGAATAAGGAACTTTAGTAAATTCTGTCTTCCTCTTCCTTAGGTGTGAAGAAGGAGAAGTCTTGATCATCAGATTTCTGTGTTTGTTTGTCTGATTTCTGCTGTGCTAATAAGGTACAGATATTCTGCCCTATTTCAGTAAGGGTGTTTCTTTCCCTTTTCTCTCAGTATTTCTTTTCCCTATTAGGATTCCCTATACCATTGCTATGTTCCCCTCTGTTTGTAAATCTCTGTTGTGATCTGTTTATCTTGAATCTTTGTTTGAACCTTCTGCTTTGATTTGCTATTCTGAACCTTTGCTTAAAGCTCTGATTTGAACCTTTGATAGTTCTGGACTTTAACATGAACCTTTTTGCCATGTACCCTTAAGATATGACATTCTGATTTTGATAGTTCATTTGACCTCTGACCTCTGACCTACAGTTTGATATCCGAGCCAATCACTAGGCATGAGGGTTTCATGTCCATGTCATTGATGCACCTTTGACATGACTCTAGGGCAGGAGAGTGATGACCTGTTCCGTCCCTGATTTATTTTATCTGGTGTGTTAAGTAGTTTCTGGCCACCGGGGGCGCATGGATGCATCCTAGTTCTGATTCTGTTATCTGTTATCTGATATCTGTTTATGTTTCTGTATATGTTTATTATTATATCTGGTGACTGATGGTGTGTGCGATACACGTCACTCACATTATCTGGGAGTTGGCCACTCTACACAGGTTTGTTATATTATATGATATTATCTGTTATCTGGGCTCGTGATGGATTTCTGTTTTCCCTAAACCTGATTTGTTCATTTTCTCTTTTTCGTTCTTTTCTTGTTCCTTATTTCTTTTCCTATTCTTTCACTTTGATTCTGTATCTGTATAATCTGTATTCCTGATTTGTTCTGTACTGCTATCTGTTATCATTTCTGTTATCTATATATCTGTTCACTGAGCTCTCGTAGCTCAGCCGCATTTCTTTTCCTGCGGCAGGTACTTAAGCTAGGAAACTGGGTTTTAGCTTTGGGATGAGAGCAATCTGATTTGGAGTTTTGACCTTAGTGATTTTTAGCTTTGCCATCTGGATTTCTATTTATTTTGATATGCCATTGTTTAGGCATTTGAATATTGGATTTTGTACTTCAGTTATTTTTGTCTTGCATTTGATATAAGTCATGTTGACTTATTTTGGATTTAATGTTAAGACTTCCGCTGTTTTAGTATTGAATGTTATGTTTGTTCTGATATGAAGCCATATACTTGTGACATCTTTGCCCTTGTCGGGTTGGGGTGTTACAATTTGTGGTATCAGAGAGACAGGCATCCGAAACCCGTAGGCTTAGGCCATTGACCTGTGAGGATTGGGTAGACATTAGGTTTCCTTTCGCGTACTCTTTTTCCTTATTCTGCTCTGTCATATTCTGCTTGATCTTACTAATCGTCTTCTTAATTATATAGATGGTTAACACTCGTCATCAGGAGTATAATAGTGGAGGGGATGCTGAAATCCCTAATCTGGAGGCTTTGGTGGCTAATGCTATAGCCAATCTGTTACCGGGCCTTAACACTGATGCGGTGATCAACCGGCTTATCAGTGGTGGAGCTAGTTCATCTGGAGGTGCTGGTAGTTCTTCTGGTGGTGGGGGCCGACCCACTACCATTAATGGGTGGCTTGAGAGTTTCAATAAACTCAAGCCGTTGTCTTTCAGTTCTGCTGCTACTCCTCATGCTGCAGAGGACTGGATTACCCACATGGAGAAGCTGTTTGAGGTGCTAGGTTGTGAGGATGGGTTTAAGACTCGTCTGGCTGTGTTTAAGCTTGAAGGTGATGCACTTAACTGGTTGAAGGCGCACAAGGCAGCTAAAGGAGGCGATCCGTATGTTCTTGGTTGTTCTTGGGCTGATTTCCGCACTACATTCTATAATCGGTACTTCCCTGACTCTGAGCAGCAGAGGTTTATTCGGGAGTACAACACTATTTCTCAGCTAGATTCTGAGACCGCAGGGGAATATCTGGAGCGGTTTCAGAGATTGGTCAGCTTTGTAGGCCCCACTGCTGGAGATTCAAGGCGTCAAGCCAAGCAATTCAAATGGGGACTCAAAAGGTTTGTAACCTGTATAAAGTTGATGTTTGTTTCCAATAGACCCTAATGCTCTTTTCAATTTACTCTGAATTAGGTGGGTGCTCGATCGTATACTCAATGATCAGTTTGAAGATCCGTCAGCATGTTGCGATGCAGCTCGCAACATTGAGATTTTTCATGAGGGAGTTGGTTTCAAGCGAAACCGTGATGGCGACAGGGTTCAGAATCAGAATCAGAGTCAGAATCGGGACAACAAGGGGTATTCTGGTAGGAACTTTGAGCAGCGAGGTCAGTCAGATCGTGGACGTGACTATCAGGGTCAGTCAGGTAGGAGTTATGATCAGAAGAGGCACGACTCGAAGGGTCAGGATTCGAGGTCGGTTTCTAGGCAGGGGAATGATCGTCATGGACGCAGTGACAGTCAGAAGCAGTGGAAGGATCAGCCTTCCAAGGGTTATCAGCAGCAGTCTCGAGGTTCTGGATCGGGTTCTCAGGCTTTACCTCCTCCTCCTATCTGTACTACTTGTGGGAAGAGTCATCCCGGACCGTGTCGTAGGGCTTCTGGTGCATGTTTCCGATGTGGGTCTTCTGAACATCGGGTGAAGGATTGCCCTAAGCATAATCCGACCCCAGCTGTGCAGTATCTTCCTCCTCCTCCTCCGAATACAGGCCGTGTGTTTTCGACTACTCGGGATCAGGCAGCTAAATCATCAGGTACCATTACTGGCATTCTGCATATTGGTGATCATACTGTATTCATATTATTTGATACCGGCGCAACACACTCGTTTATATCTGTAAAACTAGCTCAGAAACTTAAAATAACTCCAACACCATTAATAAACCAACTATCTATTTCCACCCCAATGAAACACAGTGTCCTCCTCGATCATGTATATGTTAACTGTCCTCTCCGCTTTGATGACCGGATTCGTCCGGCTAACTTACTTCATCTGGATATGATTGATTTCGATGTCATCCTAGGCATGGATTGGTTGGCTTCCCATAGAGCTACCATTGACTGTCATGCTAGGAATGTGATTTTTGGAGATCTGAACCATCCTGAATTCGTTTATCATGGATTCCGCCCTCTGAAATCTGTTAAAATCATCTCTGCTATGAAGGCACGGACTCTGATATCTCATGGTTGCCAAGGCTATTTGGCTTCTGTTAAGGATTCATCTGTTGACACTTCTGATATTTCTGATGTTCCCATTGTTCGGGATTTTGCCGATGTTTTTCCTGAGAAACTTCCTGGTCTTCCTCCGGCTAGAGAAGTTGAATTTGCTATTGATCTGATTCCCGGTGCCGAACCTATCTCTAAGGCTCCGTACCGGATGGCACCTATCGAACTGAAGGAATTAAAGGAGCAACTAGAAGAGTTGTTGGATTGTGGTTTTATTCGCCCTAGCGTTTCGCCATGGGGTGCTCCGGTGCTTTTCGTGAAGAAGAAGGACGGTAGTATGCGGTTGTGCATTGATTATCGTGAGTTAAATCGTATTACCATCCGAAACCGTTATCCGCTTCCTCGCATTGATTACTTGTTTGATCAGCTGCAGGGAGCTAAAGTATTCTCCAAAATCGACTTGCGATCTGGTTATCACCAATTGCGAGTTAAAGAGCAGGATGTATCTAAGACTGCTTTCCGTACTCGTTATGGGCACTATGAGTTTCTGGTTATGCCTTTTGGCTTAACAAATGCTCCTGCTGTGTTTATGGATTTAATGAATCGGGTCTTTCATGAATTTCTGGATAAGTTCGTCATCGTCTTCATTGATGATATTCTGGTGTATTCTAAATCGTCTGAGGAGCACGAGCAGCATTTGCGTATTGTTCTGGGTATTCTGAGGCAGCAGAAGTTATTCGCGAAATTTTCTAAATGTGAATTCTGGCTGAACCAAGTAGCTTTCCTTGGTCACGTTGTGTCTGCAGATGGTATCACCATGGATCTATCTAAGGTTGAGGCTATCACCAAGTGGCCGAGACCTACCACTGTGACTGAAGTCAGGAGTTTTCTGGGATTAGCTGGCTACTACCGGCGTTTTGTTGAAGGATTTTCTAAGTTAGCTTTGCCTTTGACTCAGTTGATGCGGAAGGGTGAAAAGTTTGTATGGACTGATGAGCGTGAGCAGAGTTTTGAGGAGTTGAAACGGCGTTTGGTGTCTGCACCTATTCTGACTTTACCATCGGGATCTGGTGGTTTCCAAATCTATAGTGATGCTTCTAAGAAGGGTTTGGGTTGTGTGCTTATGCAACACGGCAAGGTGATTGCCTATGCTTCAAGGCAATTGAAACCCTATGAAGAAAATTATCCGACTCATGATCTGGAGTTAGCGGCTGTTGTCTTTGCATTGAAAATCTGGAGACATTACTTGTATGGCGAATCGTGTGATATCTTCACCGATCACAAGAGTCTCAAATACATCTTTACTCAGAAGGAGCTTAATATGAGACAGAGGAGATGGTTAGAGCTTCTTAAGGATTATGACACTAACATCCAGTATCATCCAGGTAAGGCTAATGTGGTTGCTGATGCACTTAGTCGGAAATCTGGAATGATTGCTAGTTTGGAGATTGATCCGCGTGTTCTCAAGGATTTGGAGCGTCTGGATGTTGAGTTGTGTGTTCGTCGTGATGTTGGTTACTGGGCTAGCTTAAAGATTGAGTCAAATCTGATGTTGCGTATTAAAGAGGCTCAGAAAGATGATGGTGAGCTTTGGGCCATTGTTCAAAATATTGAAGAGGGTAAGCAAACTGAATTCAGAGTTGACGATGATGGAGTTGTCTGGTATGAGGATCGGTTATGTGTGCCTAATGATTCTGATCTGTGTGAGGCTGTGTTGACTGAGGCTCACAGCTCTCCTTTCTCTATTCATCCTGGTTCTACCAAAATGTATCGGGACCTTAAGCAGCATTTCTGGTGGAACGGTATGAAGCAAGATGTGGCGTTGTTTGTGGCTAGATGTATGACTTGTCAGCAAGTTAAGATTGAACATCAACGGGCTAGTGGTTTGTTACAGCCTTTAGAGATTCCGGCATGGAAGTAGGATGAGATTTCCATGGACGTTGTTTCTGGTCTGCCTGTTACTCGTAAAAGACATGATGCGATTTGGGTGGTCGTTGATCAGCTAACTAAATCCGCTCATTTCTTACCTATCCGTATGACCTATAGTGTCAGTCAGTTGGCGGAGATTTTTCAGCAGGAAATCGTTAGATTGCATGGTATGCCTTCGTCTATTGTTTCTGATCGTGATCCTCGTTTCACTTCGCGTTTCTGGAAAGGACTTCATAAAGTTTGGGGCGCTCGTCTTAAGTTCAGTACTGCATTTCATCCCCAAACTGATGGTCAGTCTGAGAGGACCATTCAGACTTTGGAAGATATGTTACGGGCTTGTGCTTTGGAATGGACCGGTAGTTGGGATGAGTATTTGTGTTTAGTAGAGTTTGCTTATAATAACAGTTGGCATGCGAGTATCCGTATGGCTCCCTTCGAGATGTTGTATGGTAGGAAATGTAGGGCTCCTGTTTGTTGGAATGAAGTAGGTGAACGTCTGATTGAGGGACCTGAAATGGTCGAGATCACTAATGAAAAGGTAGCTGTGGCTAGAGAGAAATTGAAGGAGGCGCGTGCTCGTCAGAAGAGTTATGCTGATAAGCACCGTCGGGATCTGCAATTCAATGTAGGTGATCGGGTATTTCTGAAAGTATCTCCTTTCCGTGGTGTTAAGCGTTTTGGAATCAAGGGCAAGTTGAGTCCTCGATTTATTGGACCGTTTGAAATTCTGGATCGTATTGGGGAGGTTTCTTATCGTCTAGCTTTACCTCCTCAGCTATCTCATGTGCATAACGTTTTTCATGTATCTCTTCTGAGGGGATACAACTATCATCCGTTGCATGTAGTATCTTATCCGCTTGATCAGATCCAACCTGATATGTCCTTGTCTGAAGAGCCGGAAGCGGTTCTGGATCATCAGGAACGAGTCATGAGGAACAAAGTTATTCCGTTCGTAAAGATTCTTTGGAAGAACCACCCGGAGCGTGAGGCTACCTGGGAAACCGAGGAATCGATACGAGCTAGTTATCCGCACTTCTCGTTTTAATCTGGTATGTCTTGTTTTTGTTTTCTGCTCTTCTCTTTTCCTTTCTGCTTTTTGCAAATTTCGAGGATGAAATTTTTTATTAGTGGGGAAGAAGTTGTAATACCTGAAATTCAGATAACCCGTAAAATTACCAAATTACCCCTGATAACATAAAACTTTATTAAATAACTTATAAAATTCCGAAATAATTCCAAAACATCTGAAATCGAATTATATCTGAAACAAATAAATTTCTGAGACAATGTTACATCATTTTAGATATTTAAAAATTAACTTACACATTTATTTTAAAAATTCCGAAAATTACAAATTAAATAAATATAATGTTTTAATTCTTTTTAATTAGATTATATGTAAAATAAAGTAAGGAAATATTGAGCAAATCAACCCAAAAATATTTTCTTGATTCTTTGGGCCGAATATTCTGATCTTGCCCCCCAAAGTCGGCTCCACAAAGTTAAGTCAAATCCTTTTTATTTTCTATAAAAAAAAACCAAACCGACTAAACACAAAAACCCTAAGCAATCAAAAGAAATTCGACCAAGGCTACTACACGAATTAGGGACTTGAACAAGGATTTTTCTGGGGTTATTGGAGGTGCAAGGAATCTAGGAAAATTAAGGGTTGCTGCGTTTTCTCCTTGGTTCGTTCTTATTCTTTGTTTCTTGTCGAATTGCTCTAAAACAAGGTAATAATTCTTGCGACTAAACCAAACGTGTTAAAATTAATATGGAAATTTTCCTGTGATCTCTAGATGTTATATAACTCATATAAAATATGTAAATCGATCCATGCATGCTAATTTATGCGTATGATAATATAATGGTCATAAAACACGTAAATCACAAATATATGTAATCCGAATTTCTGGACATGATAGCTATTTTATTTAAACCTCATATGATGTGATAGACCTGTGAAAAATGATAGATCGAATTATAATAGCCTAAATCAAGTCGTGTTAATTTTAATGCCTAAAACGTACGTAAATATGTAATATATGTTGAACGAATTTTATGGGCATGTTAATTATTTTTCGTGGGTTCCTTATGAGTCATATGATCTGGGAAAAATATGAGTTTTATTTTTGGAGGCCTAAAATTAACGTGGTGAATTATTGTTATAACCGGATTTCATGAAAACAAAGAAATAAAATAAAAGGAAAATCGGGGTATCTAGGGTTAGGGTTCTTGGATGAATTTCTGGTCATTTAATGTGTTTTAATGATGAATTAATGATGGTTCAATGATTGGTGAAAAGTAGGGTTTGTATTTGTTGTTAAAAAGTCTAGCCGATTTCAAGTAAAATGTATAAGGACCTGTTTTGCCAACTTTGAAACTTCTGGGATATTTTTGTAAGATCATATACATCTGTAAGAATGTGGGAAAAATATAACTTTGGGGTCCTAAGTGTAAATATTGCATAATAATGAATTATTGGCAAATTAGGGTTACGAATTGGAATTAATTAAAAGTGAGGGACCAAAAGTGTAAATCTGGAATTCTGAAGTTGTTTTGTGTTAATACTGATATAAAAAGGTTGTTGTGTAATTTTGAGGATTTTTGGGCTAATTATGAAATTGTTATGGAATTATGACTTAATATATATATGTTTTGTAAACTTAAAGGGCTAAATATGTAAATTCTGAATTCTGAGGGGTCAAATATGTAATGTACTAACTTCTGATGGTATATTCTGTAAATTTGAAATATAATATGCTTGGTTGGTAATTATGGTTATTGTAGGGTTTAATTTGTAAAATATGTAATTATAAGGTTGATTTTGTAAATTATGAAACTAAAAGGGTGTAATCTGTAAATTGTGAAACTTAAGGGAATAAAATGTAATTCTGAATAAAATGAGCATATAATTCTGTAACTTAAAGTATTTTCACAAATGACCTTGGAAATTTATGAAGTTACATTTAAAACCCTAAACTTTGCATAATTGTCATTTAAAACCCTAAACTTCTGTAACTTGATAAAATGTACTGTATTCCATAATAATCTCTGAATAAGGTTCAACCTAATCTGAAATGATAATATATGTTAATTCTGGAAAACCTGCTAATTATGGAAACTTACTAAATCTGGAAAGTTACTAAAAATAGAAAGTACATAAAATGATGAGATAAACAAAGAGTAATAATCTGAATAAGGAACTTTAGTAAATTCTGGCTTCCTCTTCCTTAGGTGTGAAGAAGTAGAAGTCTTGATCATCTGATTTCTGCGTTTGTTTGTCTGATTTCTGCTGTGCTAATAAGGTACAGATATTCTGCCCTATTTCTGTAAGGGTGTTTCTTTCCCTTTTCTCTCAGTATTTCTTTTCCTTATTAGGATTCCCTATACCATTGCTATGTTCCCCTCTGTTTGTAAATCTCTGTTGTGATCTGTTTATCTTGAATCTTTGTTTGAACCTTCTGCTTTGATTTGCTATTCTGAACCTTTGCTTAAAACTCTGATTTGAACCTTTGATAGTTCTGGACTTTAACATGAACCTTTTTGCCATGTACCCTTAAGATATGACATTCTGATTTTGATAGTTCATTTGACCTCTGACCTCTGACCTACAGTTTGATATCCGAGCCAATCACTAGGCATGAGGGTTTCATGTCCATGTCATTGATGCACCTTTGACATGACTCTAGGGCAGGAGAGTGATGACCTGTTCCGTCCCTGATTTATTTTATCTGGTGTGTTAAGGAGTTTCTGGCCACCGGGGGCGCATGGATGCATCCTAGTTCTGATTCTGTTATCTGTTATCTGATATCTGTTTATGTTTCTGTATATGTTTATTATTATATCTGGTGACTGATGGTGTGTGCGATACACGTCACTCACATTATCTGGGAGTTGGCCACTTGATGAACTCAAATAAGTACATTTTATTACTATCATTTATCCTATTAATTTGACTTGTTTTACTATATTATGTATGAGGATTGATACTTAATCGTTTACTTTTGTAATTCTCAGGTAAAAACAAGCATTTGGTGAAACTTAGCAATTATGGACTAAAAACGGAGTAAAATGATCAAGATTGGAATTGGTTGTTGGAATGAAGAGAATGAAGACCACTGCCTGACTTTGAAGAATGCGCCGCATGGATTTATCCCATGCGCCGCATATGAAACTTTGGTCAACGAAGAATAACCAACTTGTTCTGCTCCAGATGCGCCGCATCTCACCATTACATGCGCCGCATCACTATCAATCAATGTTGCAAAAATCGTGAATCGGTAGCCGGGCGGTCGACCACCCTGCAGCGAGTAATCGGCCGAGGCGGGATTAATCGGTGATTAATCGGATTGGCATTTTTTGCATGTTTTGGGTATTTCTGGAGACCAAACTAAAGATCGTAACTGATTACAAGCCTACTATGTTTCCAAACCTCAATAAAAGGCTCCAATTCTGATTATGAGGCTCATTGTGCATTATAAGTGAAATAAACGATCCCCAAATTAAGTAGAATGCCTAAATTTTCATTTTTTTAAACCTGACCGATTTGGCCGATTCGGCCGATTTTTGGCCGATTCAGACGATTTTTGGCCGATTTTTTTGCCTGACCGATTTTTTGGCCGATTTTCACTATTCTACAAGGTACTGGGCCGATTAACGATTAATCGGCGATTAATCGGCCGATTCAGCCGATTTTTGCAACATTGCTATCAATATTTCACCAGATACGATCCAAGATACAAGAGGACATGCGCCGCATCCAAAGATGAAGATACGCCGCATCTTCTGGCGGTGTACGAATATTCCTGAATATTATAATCTTGTACCCCACGCGAAGTTAAGTACATGCGCCGCATCTACTTACAAGATGCGCCGCATCTCACCCTCAGACAGAAACTATAAATACCCCAAGACCAGACGAATTTCGTACAACATATAATATAACCGAAGACCGAAGACCAGAAACCTAGGACGAATTCAGTCAAGGTAGCAACACAAGACACACCAAAATCAAAGATACAAGAGCTGTAAGAAGGTGCTGCATATGTTTAATTCATTAAGTAGTTTTGTTTTATTGTGTTAGTAAACTTTAATTCATCAAGATTGGTGGCTTGTGTAATGTGACAACGGAAAGGTTGCACTCCCTTAAAACTGCTTTCTCATCAATTAAAGTTTATATGTTAGTGTCTTTGGTGACTTTTATTAGTGCATTGATAACCTCTGTGGCTAGCTGAGCGTTGATCGGGTCGCCATGCCTCTGCCCTCGCCTGTTTATTAGATGCCTATGTATTCTATGGTCTGTAGAAAAGTAGGAGAAAGATAAACGGGATAGTCATAAGTAATCATTAAGGGTTTACTCGCCGATAAGATTAGAACCAACGAGAAAGGACTTAATCTCGGTGCGTTGCATCGAACTATACACTTCATATAACACTAGCAATAAAACAAGTGACAAACTACTTATCATAAGGTCAGCCCTCTTATTGTCTCGAGTATTTATCTGTGTACGTGTGTGCTACTTGCTGATTCGTGCCTATTGGTCTAGTTTATTATTTAATTGCAACCAAATCGTGCCAGTCTCTCAGGCTGAACCCCCTTGCGTTAGATTAGATTGTATAGCTAACTTAATATATTAAAATACTGATTAGAATAACTAGATAATACGTTCCACTCTTAGTGATCGACACTCTACTTACCATTATATTCATACTGACCGGGTACACTGCTCGTTAAGTGTGTGTGTTATTGATAAGTCGGCTAAATATAAATTTAAAACTTGAGTAGGCATTAAAACTGCTAAACCGCAACGACACATCACGCGCATCAAGTTTTTGGCGCCGCTGCCGGGGAGTGAATTGTTATTATCTGTTAATTTGATTAGTATTTTAATTAGGTTTTAATTTTTTTTTATTTTTATCTAACCGCTAATTTTGTTGTGTATTAGATTAATTTGCATTCATTGTACTATTTTGCATATTTTCTTTTTTTGTGTGTTATTTGTTTGCTTTTATTTGTGTTTATTTTTGTGTGTTTTTATTTGTTTTTATTTTTCGTATTTTTTGTGTGTTCTGCTATCGTTGTACTGTGCTAAATCGAACGATACGGCGCATCTGATTTCTCAGATACGGCGTATTGCGTTCAACTTTTTATAAAATACAACGCGTTTAATTAATTCGATACGACGCATCTTTACCAAGATACGGCGTATCTGTTTTTAATAAGAAATTTTTTCTAAGCAATAAAGCGATACGACGCATCTTTTCCCCAAGATACGGCGTATCTATTTTTGATAATTTTTTTTTTCTAAACGTTAACGCGATACGACGCATCTGCTCTAGCAGATACGGCTTATCTATTATTTTAATTAAAAACAGTTTGCGAATTATTAAACAGATACGGCGTATCGATTTTTATCGATACGGCGCATCTTCTGAATCAAAAATCTTATATTTTGAAACGTAACGAAAATACGGCGCATTAACTTTTGTTAATACGACGCATTTAATTTTTAATAAATATCGATTTTTGATTAATTTAATTCGATACGGCGCATTCATAATTCCTAAGCGGCGTATCTATTTTCTGAATAAAGTCTGATTTAATTTTAACGATTATAAGATACGGCGTATCCAACTTTTTGGATACGGCGCATCGTCTGCAGATATCAGTTATTTTTATTCTTATATCCGTTTCTATATTCATTAATTTCTCTTCTAGCGAACAAATCCTACTGATGATTTTACCTTTGATGACAGGATTTGCTATGGAAGACATGTCAGTTAACGGATATCTTGCTAAGGAATGCTTGCTTTCAGATTCATTCAATGTACTCATGATCGATGCAGATTTATTCTCTTGGGAGACCCCTCTTGAAGCTGCTTTTAAGGAATTCATGCGTTTATGCAACATTGACAAAGGGGTATTCTCTTATGATGTATTTGTGAGGTACACTAGAGATGAATTGTCGCTCTTATGGCCTATAATTGAATCCAAAGGATTGAACTGGACTACTATCGAAGAAGATGATGGGAAATTCTACCTTGCATACATGGACTCAAGCAACAAAAGCTGTGGTGGAGGCAATACCCAAATCTCTTACATGCCTTATTCCGAACAGTACTGGGGATTAAATGAGAACTATCTGGACGATGATAGAATTTAGCTGTGGCGGAATTACTATTTCATGGCAAGTTGGTAAGATTGATGGACCTCTCCCTCAATGATTGGCTTGAACTTAAATATGGTAGTCCGAAATTTGCCCCTGCGAGTGAAGTCAAGCGGATTACGACTTCATGGTTAACACGGAATTTTAGGGAGCAATTTAACGAGTTCATGGATATAAGAAGGAATATGATAGGAAAAACTTGCTTTGACGTTGACCATGATCCTAACGATGTTGATTTTTCAGAGTGGTTGGCTAGTAAGTTTAATAACCATAAGAGTATGGATCGAGCTACTAAGGATGCACTATGGGTATATTGGATGAGAGGAGAAGACGAAGAAGTAGAAAGCGACTATGGGTCGTCACTTCATGATTCAACAGTCAATGAGGGCATTGAAGAACTTTTCAGAATTGACATTGATGTGTTCGATTATGAGACACCCTTGTGCAAGCAGTTCAAGGAATTTAACTACCTTCTTCGAGTCGACGATGATGTGCTTACTGGAGATCTACCAGGATTTAAGACTTATGACGATTTCAAAAACACCTGGTACTATGAATGGAATGACCAAGTACCATGGGTTTGGGATAAACCATGGGAATCTGAGCACATTAATCACACCTGTACACCCTTCATTTTCAAGGACGGGAGTAGTGTTTGGCCGACCTGTGATTATAAAAGTGACGGAACCTGTAACGGGGGAAGTATAATTGGGATGAAATGGGTTGGAAACGATGTAACCTTTGAAGATTATGAGTGGTACGATAATGTTGAAGACTGCCCACAAAAAGCGGAGGCTTTGCAAGAAAAGGGTAGAATTGAACGCTTGAAAGGACTTAAGGGAACATCGGATACTACTTTCTGGGAATGGGTGCATAAACAATTTGATGATTTCACGAAGCTTAATCGACGGCTACAATGGGAATTGGAAAGAGAGTGGGAGGCAATTCAAGAAGATGATAACAATGAGTCATTAATCAATGAACTTGATGACTATTTGATTAAGGATCCTTACTTTAAGTTTGTTGATAAGGACGAGGAAGAGTTCACCAAAAGAAAGTGTCAACTACTTGGAATCCCTTATAATAAGCCACCCATGATTATTTCTGAAAAGTTTAAAATCATCAAATATTCTTTGGGACCAGAGGAAGAGTATGTTGCGACGACGACCAAGAGTTATACTAGATTAAGTCGAACGGAGGAAAACGTCGCAGAGCTATACGGGAAAATCTTTCGGATGAAGGAAGAAGGATGGACCGTGACAAGAACTAAGTGAAGAGCTGAACGTGAGTCTAACTTGAAGACTCTGGAATAAAGACAAGTGCTTACCGGGAGACAACCCGGATTTATCTTTTAATTTTCTGTTTGTGTCGAGTCAGTCAGACCGCCGAGGATACGGCGCATCTCAATTCTGAGATGCGACGCATCTCCTGCAAATGGTCATATCTTATTTTATTTTTCTGCATTTTTTATTTCCGAATTTAAAACTTTTTATCAGTTTATTTTAATGCGGCGCATCCCTGGTTAAGGATGCGGCACATCTTTTATTCTGATCCGTATTTATTCCAGGCTCGATACGGCGTATCTTCTTCCATAAGATACGGCGCATCGACTGACCTAATGATTTTCATTTTTATTTTTTATGTTTTATTTTTACCTAACTACTAATGTGTTATGCAAGTTTGAACCTTTCTTATCTTAGGTGTGTTTTAAAGTGTTGGTGGTATTATAGATTCCTGCATTTCCTGTTGTAAAACCCAAAATTTAAAAACATGCAAAAATGACCAAAATACCCTCTAATTTTGAAATTTTAAGAACTTATGAAATATGCTATAAATTAAAACTTGAGTTATATAACATGTTATGACTCCAAACTATATGATATGAACATATAACCTAAAGTTTGTAATAATTAATTAGACACGTAAACTATAAGTTATAAATATAAATTAATAAAACTAACATAAGGTACACTTAATATGAGTTGGTTACACAATTTAATCTTACATAAATCCTATAAGATACTCACACGTTAAATGAGTGGCAAGTCAAATATATTTAAAGATGTTACAATATCACTTTACACGTTTGAATTTGGGAAGAGAATATTATCTCCAATTACGCCTACAGGCTCGGCAACTTTCCATTTGTTCTCCTCAATTCACTTATATCTATCAACTGGATACAACCTTTTCTATTTCACATCCAAACCCTAAAAACTAAAATGACGGCAGTCTTTATTTTCTTCAAGAAGCTCTAGAGAGATACGCAACCAAAAAGGAGCAAGGGAGTGATCGGTGTTGTGGTGCGACCGGGTTCATGGGTATTGGTTTAGTTCGAAGAGTGTGAAGTTACTTCGAAGGGTTAATTTTCGGTTCTTGTACCTTTTATTCGTTCCTACATGCGACCTGAGGTATATCGATCTCTTTTATTTTCATATTCATCGACATGCGTATAATTTTGAAGCTAAGATAAAATGATATACGATCATCATGAAGTGGTCTGCATGCTAAGTATGTGTTTCGCCACTACGTCACATGAAAAACACATAAATATACACTATATGAAATCATGAAAACTGGGTGTGTTCATACCAAGGTTCTGTTTCTGTTTGTCTATTCGAAGACGTGTGCTGTATACGCTTTTGAAACGATCATATAAACCATAATATGGACTGTTGGATGACGAATATAGGGCCGATCATGTGTGGTGTGTTGTATGATGTGTTGTGCTCGTTAGTTGTATTTTGTGTGTGTATCGTATGTGTGATGGTGTAGGGCTGTTTAGCGTGAGGTAGGGTAGCCGAATTATGTGTGTCGTGTGCGTGCATTGTGTGTTAACGTGTGGGTGATCAGACCTGAGAAAGGTTAAGGACAAGGATGTTTTCCTTGTTAATCCTGTGTATTTCCTGATTTGTTGGACTGTCGAAGTTGTGGCTGTACGTGAAATTTTGGGGGGTTAAAAGAGGCCTAAAAACAGGTTTACAAACTGGTCTAAAAAGAGTATAAGTCGTGGTAATGGGTGAGTTCAGACTTGCGTTGTGTTGGTCTTGTTTTGACTAGTTAAAAAGGAGTCGAGCAAGGTTTCATTTATGGTCGACTTTTCTTTGTCCCAGCCTTGGTGGGAATGGGTAAATTACATGAAAATATGCATTGGTCATTTATAAATAAAAGCATGCCGAGAATATAGAATGTGTAGGTCAGGCATGGGGCTAGGTAGCATAGATAATTAATGTGATTTGAACCTACATAACGTGCGTATGGATCAGAATTTAAAATGGGTTAAATGTTGACGTGTGTCATGTGGTGGTGGGTGTTAAATAGTGTGCTCGTGTGTTAGCTCTTGAAGTGATATAGGCTGAGGAGTAGTATATTTCTTATATCTTATTAATGTTAAATGTGTTGTGTGTGTGCTTTGCTCCGAGTGCTATTAATCCGAAAGGTGTCTAACTTGTACATTATTAAATGTGACTAAAATCCTAAGTCCTTAATTGAACTAATTTACTTTTAACCCTTAACCTATGATATTGGTCATAAATAAACCCTAAACTTTAATAATTTACACATTTAACCCTAAACTTTGATAAATGACATATTAAACTCTAAACTTTGATATTAGTCATATTAAGCCTTTAACTTTACTTAATTCTCATTTGTAACTTTAATAGTTGGCTAATCATGAGTAATAACCTAAACTTACTATTATGGAAAGTTACTAAAAATAGAAAGTCGACTAAAACAAGTAATCCGAGTTTTAAAACGAGCATTTGAATAATAAGCCGATCATTAATTCATGTAGATTCGCTGAAGCGGGAGTAATCCGGTGTTTTGTGATCTGCCTTTGGTTTGTTTTGCTATCGGATAAGGTACGGATACTCTACCCTTTTTAGTAAGGGTGTCTTTTCACCTATGCATTGATGTTGAGCTATGATTTAAACCTTTGCCATGATCTTTTTGACATGAACCTTTTGATATGACTTTGAGATATACCTTCTGATTATGACCTTGAGATACACCTTGATATGACATTGAGACCTGACTCTTAGTTTGATACCCGAGCCATTTTATGTTACCTAGCCAGGAAGGTAACCTGGCCATGTCTGTGATGCACCACTGGCATGACTCATGTGTGGGTGAGTGATTTCTCACACCGTCCCTCTTATATTATGATATGGCCATTATGACTTTGAGATTATGATTTTGAGATGACTTTGAGTTTGGGGGCGTATGGATTGCAATCCTAGATTTGTATGTTTAGTGGATTTAACTATGACTTTGAGTTATGACTTTGAGGTGACTGGTACTGTGTGCAATACATGCCTTTCACATTTCTGGGAGCTGATCACTCCACCCTTTTGATACATGAGGACACCCCTCATATTATCTGGTTGCCTAAGAGGTATCCCCTCTGATTGTGAGATTATGACTTTGAGATATGATGTTGAGATTATGACTTTGAGTTTTGGGGCTCGTGGTAGATGACTATCCTATATTTCCTTACTATTCATTTGCTTTGTTTATACCTTATGATATTTCCCAGTGCACTATACTTCAGTTCTGTTTTATTATCATTGCTATGTCTATGTATCTGTTCACTGAGCTTTTTAAGCTCAGCCGCACGTTTTCTTTTCGTGTGCGGCAGGTAATAAGCAGGACGACGGGTTTTGGGTATGAGTGAAGAGACTTTTGGACTTAGAAGACTTTGATAGTTATTCTGAAGTAGAGACCGTTAGAAGAAGTTGCTTTTGCAGACTTAGTATTTAGCTTTTGTTCCTTTGTAGCTTTGTTAGTCATTATTTCATTTGTAACTCTTGAGAACTCTTGTATTACTTTTGAATGTATGCTTTGTATGTTTCTGATATGTCACCATTGTTGTGACATCTCTACCCTTGTCGGGTTGGGGTGTTACACCTGTGGATACATCTTATATGAAGCTTAAACGTTCTAATCCACAAGAAAGATGATTTTTGCTCTACTACTAATGGAGGATCATACCGAGCAAATCTCAGGGGAGTTTTTCTGTTCTAATTCTTTTATTTTCCAGTTTTTAACCTTTTATACAAACAACGAGGACGTTGTTTAATTTAAGTGGGGGGATTGGAGAATTAGAACACTTAACATTTACTTGTCCTAAACTTTTCAAAATATGCTTAAAATGTGCTTAATATATCAAAATTTAAAATTTTTTAGCATGTTTTTGTTTAAGATCTAAGTTGCATAGCTGCACACATGACGTTATTTTCAAAAATTGTGATTTTTCAAAACTCACAAATCTATGAGTGTGCCGGTGACTTGTAAACTTTAGAACTTGGCTTGTATACTATTCGAGACCACCATAATAAGTATTATTTTATATAATTGGAATGACTTGTCTAAATTGGTAAATTTCTAGGATTACACCCAAATAGCCTTTATATGTTATGTGTTATTAGCTAACTACACTGGTTAGTTAACCCCCGTATAAACCCTTTTGTTACTCTCATTTTTAGAGTAAGATACCCCTAGAAAAACACTTAGAGCCATTCCTTTCGTTTCTTACACCTATGTTTAAAATGTTTCGTTACACCTTACACCTTAGCCTACCCTGTAGATTAGAATCCGTGGTTGGTTAATTGCTATAGGCAAAGTGTGTTTCCTTACATTACCTGTGTTCGCGTGCGTAATTCATTATCTTTGGTTAGGTCGGGAAATTGCACAATGCAATTGGAGTGAAAGTAAATATTGTATATCTTTGAGTTTATTTTTCGTGTGTTTACTACTTTCACTATTACCGTTATTTCTGAAGTCATGAAAAGTATGGAAAAATTATCCAGAATTATTGTTATAGTGATGTGGTGAAATTTTACACATCTATGTTTATGCTTAGTAAAAAAAAAAAAAAAAAAAAAAAAAAAAAAAAAATCGAAAAAATGAGAAAAGAAAAAGAAAAAGAAAAAAGTTGGAAGATTGATAAACCAACGATGTAAAGTTATGTAAGTGGTCGATATCACCACTATTTGTTGTACTATATATTTATGGATTGAATGGGAGTTGGCAGTTATGGGAACGTCAACTAAGGTTTATTCTTTGATTAAGATCTTGTTGAGTATAATTCGTGTCTACCTAAAGCGTGTGTTTCAAGTGTTAAAGCGTGAGTTATTCAATGATATGAGTCTTATTCATGGGATGGTTGGGATAGTGATTAACCACACTTAGGATTTTAATCTATTTGTTTTGTTTATTTTTCATTTTACACCAATTTATATCCCAAATATTATCCATGCCCTGTATTATTCTTTATCCAACCAAACCTTTGATTTATTGAGATTAGGGATTTGAGCAATCTTAAGTATCGTAGTCGTGGATTAGGCTATGTATTTATGATTTTGTCGCCCTTTTTGATATATTATTATTGGTGAAAGTTTGGACCCATCTTTAGCCTATTCGAGTTAAAGATTTGAGCAATTGCAAGTATCGTGTTCGTGGATTCGATCATGTATTTGTGATTTTGTCGCCTTTTCTGGAATTTGAGATCGATGGAGATTAAGAATAATTAACCCTTAAGCCTAAAAACCCTTTTTACCGCTTTAGACTTGTTATTCCTTAGCTTTAGTGGGGGAGATGTGTATACTTGCCAAGCTTATGATAGAATATTCGTCGCGACTGGACAGTTAAACGATTAGATTTGCTTTTATCAGAATATTTTTATTTTACTTCTAATTCATTAAGTGTTTAGTTGTGTGATTATGACAAAAGACGAATACATGCTTAAATATAAAAATAAATCCTAATATCTTTTAGGATACAATTTCATAAGATTAATTCTAAGGTTTACTTGGGGACAAGTAAAGTTCAAGTGGGGGGATATTTGATGAACTCAAATAAGTACATTTTATTACTATCATTTATCCTATTAATTTGACTTGTTTTACTATATTATGTATGAGGATTGATACTTAATCGTTTACTTTTGTAATTCTCAAGTAAAAACAAGCATTTGGTGAAACTTAGCAATTATGGACTAAAAACGGAGTAAAATGATCAAGATTGGAATTGGTTGTTGGAATGAAGAGAATGAAGACCACTGCCTGACTTTGAAGAATGCGCCGCATGGATTTATCCCATGCGCCGCATATGAAACTTTGGTCAACGAAGAATAACCAACTTGTTCTGCTCCAGATGTGCCGCATCTCACCATTACATGCGCCGCATCACTATCAATATTTCACCAGATACGATCCAAGATACAAGAGGACATGCGCCGCATCCAAAGATGAAGATACGCCGCATCTTCTGGCGGTGTACAAATATTCCTAAATATTATAATCTTGGACCCCACGCGAAGTTAAGTACATGCGCCGCATCTACTTACAAGATGCGCCGCATCTCACCCTTAGACAGAAACTATAAATACCCCAAGACCAGACGAATTTCGTACAACATATAATATAACCGAAGACCGAAGACGAGAAACCTAGGACGAATTCACTCAAGGTAGCAACACAAGACACACCCAAATCAAAGATACAAGAGCTGTAAGAAGGTGCTGCATATTTTTAATTCATTAAGTAGTTTTGTTTTATTGTGTTAGTAAACTTTAATTCATCAAGATTGGTGGCTTGTGTAATGTGACAACGGAAAGGTTGCACTCCCTTAAAACTGCTTTCTCATCAATTAAAGTTTATATGTTAGTGTCTTTGGTGACTTTTATTAGTGCATTGATAACCTCTGTGGCTAGCTGAGCGTTGATCGGGTCGCCATGCCTCTGCCCTCGCCTGTTTATTAGATGCCTATGTATTCTATGGTCTGTAGAAAAGTAGGAGAAAGATAAACGGGATAGTCATAAGTAATCATTAAGGGTTTACTCGCCGATAAGATTAGAACCAACGAGAAAAGACTTAATCTCGGTGCGTTGCATCGAACTATACACTTCATATAACACTAGCAATAAAACAAGTGACAAACTACTTATCATAAGGTCAGCCCTCTTATTGTCTCGAGTATTTATCTGTGTACGTGTGTGCTACTTGCTGATTCGTGCCTATTGGTCTAGTTTATTATTTAATTGCAACCAAATCGTGCCAGTCTCTCAGGCTGAACCCCCTTGCGTTAGATTAGATTGTATAGCTAACTTAATATATTAAAATACTGATTAGAATAACTAGATAATACGTTCCACTCTTAGTGATCGACACTCTACTTACCATTATATTCATACTGACCGGGTACACTGCTCGTTAAGTGTGTGTGTTATTGATAAGTCGGCTAAATATAAATTTAAAACTTGAGTAGGCATTAAAACTGCTAAACCGCAACGACACATCACGCGCATCACCACTCTACACAGGTTTGTTATATTATATGATATTATCTCTTATCTGGGCTCGTGATGGATTTCTGTTTTCCCTAAACCTGATTTGTTCATTTTCTCTTTTTCGTTCTTTTCTTGTTCCTTATTTCTTTTCCTATTCTTTCACTTTGATTCTGTATCTGTATGATCTGTATTCCTGATTTGTTCTGTACTGCTATCTGTTATCGTTTCTGTTATCTATATATCTGTTCACTGAGCTCTCGTAGCTCAGCCGCATTTCTTTTCCTGCGGCAGGTACTTAAGCTAGGAGGCTGGGTTTTAGCTTTGGGATGAGAGCAATCTGATTTGGAGTTTTGACCTTAGTGATTTTTAGCTTTGCCATCTGGATTTCTATTTATTTTGATATGCCATTGTTTAGGCATTTGAATATTGGATTTTGTACTTTAGTTATTTTTGTCTTGCATTTGATATAAGTCATGTTGACTTATTTTGGATTTAATGTTAAGACTTCCGCTGTTTTAGTATTGAATGTTATGTTTGTTCTGATATGAAGCCATATACTTGTGACATCTTTGCCCTTGTCGGGTCGGGGTGTTACATCATGGGTCATGCACGGATGTGGTTTGACGAATTTCCAGCAGAAAGCATAGACAACTTTGAAGACCTTCGGAAAAGTTTCTTGTCCTACTTCCTCCAACAAAAGAAGTATACCAAGGATCCGGTGGAACTCCACCTCATCAAACAAAGGGAGGGGGAGACAACGGCAGCATTTGTGGACCGCTTCAAAGCTGAAAGCATGCATGTGAAGGGCGCCCCAGAGTGCATGAAAGTTTCAGGCTTCATACATGGGATCAATAATCCGGAGCTGATTAGAAGGCTCAATGATAAAATCCCAAAGACTGTTGATGAAATGTGGAAGGTAACCACTGCTTTTCTCCGCGGTGAAACAGTCGCGGCAAATTTGTCAAGAAAAAAGCAAGACCGCCCCTCATGGAAATCCCATGAAGGCGGATCCAGGATGGCCAACAGTCAAACCTTTGAAAGAAAGACGGAGTTCAAAGGACGCTCCAGGGCGGACCGGAGGCGGAGTGACCGGTTTACGCCCCTTACAAAAACACCAAAGGAGATCTTGGCAATGGATTACGTCAAATTCACAGCCCCGCCGCCCATGGCGAGCCCGGCGGAGTCAAGGAACAAAGACAAGTACTGTGACTTCCATAGGGAAAGGGGGCACCACACGGATGAGTGTTTCCAGTTAAGAAAGAAGATTGAGGAGGCAGTCAGATCCGGTCAGTTGGCACACCTAGTGAAGGAGATCAAAAATGGAAGCCAGAAGGGCGGGGCCGCCAAAGGCGACAAGAAAGAAACCACGCCCAAGGATAAGGCCCGGACCATATTCATGATACAGACTTGGCAACAAAGTGTAAAATAAAAGGTATCCCCTCATACCGAGCCAAATCTGGAAATATCTTTCCCTCCAATAGAGGAAGATGATTGGGATGATCATCCACTGGTAATAAAAGCTGGAGTAGGCGGGCACCACGTGCATCGGATGTATGTGGACAACGGAAGCGCCTCCGAGGTACTCTACGAGCACTGCTTTAACCGCCTTAGCCCGAAAATTAGGAAAAGAATGACCCCTGCCACCGCACCGCTCCTCGGCTTCAGTGGTGAGTTATCATGGCCCTTGGGGCAGATTCTGTTAGAAGTTACATTAGGTAATGAAGAGAACTCAGCTAGTGCATGGATAAACTTCATGGTGATCATGTCACCCTCTCAATATAATGGTATAATAGGCCGACCGGGGATACGACAACTCAAAATTATCCCTTCCACGGCCCACGGTTTGATTAAATTCCCCACCCAGGGCGGAGTAGTCACCTTACATAGTGACAAAGTCATTCCGTTAGAGTGTAAAATATTCGCGGAACCCCAACCGCAGCAGAGTTCCGAGGAAACTCCGGCAAAGGATGGAGTTAAAGTAGCAATACACCCGGAATTTCTGGACTAGACTGTCATTGTAGGAGGAAGCTTGACAAATCAAGGAAAGAAGGACTTGTGTGAGTTGTTGAATAGCAACCTGGAGATCTTTGCCAGGCAACCATCAGACATGACTGGAGTGCCACAGAGCTTAGGGAAACATAAGCTGAACATCCGGGAAGGGTATGCCCCGGTAAGGCAAAAGAAACGTGGGCAGGCCCCGGAAAGGAACAAAGCAATTAACGATGATGTGGCAAAATTGGTAGAAGCTGGCATAATGAGGGAGGTCCACTACCACGACTGGCTATCAAACCCGGTCCTGGTCAAGAAGAGTGACGGAAGCTGGAGGATGTGTGTGGATTTCAAAGATTTGAACAAAGCTTGCCCGAAGGATTGTTACCCTTTTCCGGAGATCGACTGGAAAGTCGAGTCCCTTTGCGGATACACCTTTAAGTGCTTTTTAGATGCGTAAAAGGGATACCACCAAATCTAGATGGCCGCAGAAGATGAAGAGAAAATTGCGTTCCACACAACTCAAGGGATTTTTTGCTACAAAAAAATGCCTTTTGGATTGAAAAATGCAGGAGCCACGTATCAGCGTCTAGTGGACAAAGCTTTCGAAAAGCAGATTGGTAGGAACTTGGAAGTATATGTGGACGACTTGGTCATCAAGAGCCACTCGGAGATGGAAATGTTAAGGGACGTGGAAGAAACCTTTGCGACTCTCCAAAAGATTAACATGAAGCTGAACCCGAAGAAGTGTACTTTCGGAGCAGAGGAAGGAGTATTCCTGGGGCATATGATCAGTAAAAAGGGAATTAGGGCTTGTCCGGAGAAATCCGAGGTCGTTGCCCAGTTGCCTTCCCCACGAACCCTCAAAGAGGTGCAAAGCTTGAATGGAAAATTAGCAAGTCTAAACCGCTTCTTATCAAAGTCCGCAGAAAAGTCTTTACCGTTCTTCAAGACGCTAAAGAAGTGTATTAAAAAGAGCGAATTTCATTGGACACCAGAGGTGGAACAGGCGTTCAAAGAGATGAAGAAGCACATTGCCAACCTTCCTACCCTCATGGCTCCCCAACCAAGGGAAGAACTAATAATGTACTTATCTGCGGCAAAAGAGGCTATCAGTGCTGTTCTGTTGGTAGAAAGAGGACCACGCCAGGAACCTATCTACTTCATCAGCCGCACATTACAAAGTCCGGAGATAAACTATAGCCCGATGGAAAAGTTGGCGTTATCACTGGTTCATGCGGCCAGAAGACTCAGGAGGTACTTTCAGGCATACCCGGTAGTGGTCATCACAGACCAACCGATCAAGCAAATGCTTGCAAAGACAGAAAATACAGGCAGGATGGCTAAGTGGGCCATTGAACTAGGGGAGCATGACATCAGTTTCAGACCGCGGACAACCATAAGAGGACAGGTATTGGCTGATTGTATTGCAGAGATTCCAGAGGAAGAAGCTCCGGCAACAGAAGTAACCGCGGAAGAGTTGCCATATGCCGAGCTATGGAACCTGTACACCGATGGATCCTCTTGCCAAGAAGGTTCGGGAACAGGCCTAATCCTTACAAACCCCGAAGGTATGGAATTCATCTATGCTTTGAGGTTTGAATTTGATACATCCAACAATGAGGCAGAATAAGAAGCACTGCTAGCTGGTTTAAGGATAGCGGAACAAATGAGGGTCAAGGACTGATGATGTACCCTCCGAAAAGGTCGAAGGACTCCCCTTCGAGCCCGTATGAAGCCTTCTCTTCGAAGGCCCAGGTCAATCTCCTTAAACGTTTCATTGGTGTAAAACCATTCATCTATGAAGTGGTTACCAAGTGGGAATCCGCCAATCGAAGCCCTAAGCCCTTTGGGGTATCTCCTTCGAAGGAACTAGAACGGAGAACCATCTTGACCTGGTCACACCCACGTTCCCTCTTCCCTTAGGCTTTCCAGCCAAGGATGAGATCGTGGGTCACTAAGCCCTAGCGGTTACCACAAATCATGGGACGCCCCCATGATCTCCGATATTTGTGCAAGAGCTCTCTAAGGCATATTTCCTCCACTATAAATAGCTTAGACGGGCTGAGAACAATGGTATGCAAACTCGACTCTCTTATTTTACTACCAACTTATCATAACACATACTTATTCACACGCCGGAGGTGGTTCGCAGGGTCCAACCCCTGTGCAATCACTTAACGTAGTGTTTTAGTATTTCTTATTTCAGGTTAAGAACAAGCTTGGCGCAACCTCAACACCCCATATATCCTTTGATCATCATCGAAGGCCTGGTCGTGCTATTTGTTGTACGATCAGTGGTGCCATCCGTAGGACCGCTACAATTGGTCTCGTTATTTCCAAGCTTATAACCAACCAACTACTTTCACTATATATCCGGCATGGATCAAGGGAGAGAAGATACTCCCCCACCGGGTTTCTCGACCTTGGCGCCAATACCAATTAACGACTCCAACAATCTTCCCCCAATAACCGCTTCCACGTTCACAACACGTTCGCACCCAGAAATAACACCCAATCATCATGCTTCGACATCAGCTAATCCGGAGCCTGTTATTAGCCCAGCCTTTGTCGAAGCCAACCACGAAGCGTTGGAATCCCTCTTAAGGGCTCGCAGAAGGCAGGTTCGGAATACTGAGATGCGAAGGGAATTGGAACACTCAAGTGATGACTATGAGGAAGAAATGAAAATGGAACCTAGGCCTCCGACGCAAGGAGCAACACTCTCGGCCCTAAGGATAGGGTCACCAGTTGGTCGAAGGCCAAGTAGAAGGTCCGTTGGGTTCGAAGGAGTTCCGGAGAGGGCTCCGACTAGGAGAGAAGGGGAGGTTGCCGAAGGTTCCAACGGGAGGAGCCAACGAAGGGAGGAGACGGGGGTGAATCTACCTCCATTGTTAGCAGCTCATCTTGGGAGAACTGAAGCAGGGGTTTCGTTGCAGCCTTCTCACGCATCAGGCGTAGAAGGCAATCCACCTACAATTAATATGGGAAGAAATCTTCCTCCCAATGGTATGTACCCCTCATTCCAAACTCAGTCTTACCCTCAAGGTTTATATCCTCTAGTAAACGGGCAGCCTAACAACCCTAGTCTCCCTCAACCTTATGGGAGCATACCCTTCGGACATCCTACGGTGTACCCTCCATACGCCATGGGAAACGATTATCCGTTCGGCATGAACACATCTTATCAGTCCTACCCTAGCCAAACTCCTATGGGAGTACCCCCAAACCATAATCCATATAATGTTGTTCCTATGTATGCACCACCCTATAATTGCCTATATTCGGACCTCATGGGTTCGGCTACACCCTTCGTTAGGTGGATAGAAGACTACCCATTGCCTGATGGGTTGAAAATACCTTCACATATTGGGACTTATGATGGGAAGGGGGATCCAGACAATTTCTTACGTTTGTTCGAAGGGGCCATTAAGATGCAAAAGTGGGTCATGCCTGTAGCCTGTCACATGTTTATATATACCCTACGGGATTCTGCCCGTATTTGGTGGAATGGGCAAAAGCCTGGCAGCATTGTCAACCTCGATGATCTCAAGGCTAAGTTTCGATCACACTTCAGTCAGCAAAAGAAGTTCACAAGCACCCATCTGACGGTGCACAACATCAAACAAAAGGAAAACGAAAGAACAAGAGCTTTTGTCACCAGGTACACCGATGAAACTCTGCAGATTTTGGGTCTACATGAAGATAAGCGAATCTCTGGCTTCGTACATGGCCTGCGAAACCGAAGCTTGGTGGTATTCTTGTCCACTGACCTTCTGACAACTTACAAGGGGTTAATGGAAAAGACATATACTTGGATTGAAGCAAAGGAAGTGTCTACTAATGGTGCTCCGATCGACAAAGAGAAGTTTTCGAAGCATTCTACGTGGGAAGGGTCAAAGAACAAGAACAAAAACAGAGACAGGTTTTCTCCATACAACAAAGGTCCCAACCACGGTTTGCTAGGAAGCCTAATTAAGTCTCCAAAGGAAATACTTGCAACAAAGAGGGCTGCTAAAGCTTTCGAAGCACCCCCTCGCATGACAAGCAAGGGTAAAAAATAGGGATACGAGCAATTATTGTCATTTCCATGAAGATTATGGCCATGATACGAACAGTTGCAAGGAGCTAAAGAAGCAGATAGAAGAAGCTGTAAAGTCCGAGCAGTTAGCACATTTGGTGAAGGGTATAAAGAAGGGTAAGGAAAAAATGTCCGACACTCAATTGGCTAAAGACACTACTCCTCACGAAGCCCCAATACTCATGGTTCGTTGGGGCGAAACAAGCTTAAAAAGAAAGGTGACAGAGTAGGAGATAAACGAAGTAGGGGAGGTAACATTTCCTCCTATTACAGGCCAAGTCCCTTCGAACGACCCAGTGGTCATCAAAGTCTTAATTTGCAACCGAGAAGTGAATAGAGCCTACATGGACTGCGGAAGCTCCTGCGAAATCATATACGAGCATTGTTTCCTTAAGCTCAAGCCTTCGATCAGGTCGCAACGGGTTGATTCGAAGATACCTTTGGTAGGATTCTCCGGTGAGCATTCATGGCCTTTGGGAGAAGTACCATTGGAAATAACAATTGAAGAAGGCAAGCTCGCAAGGACAGAAACCCTCACATTCGCTATCGTAAGGTCCGGATCTCCCTACAATCTATTGATATGAAGGACCGCCATTCAAAAGATGGGTATTGTAGTATCCACCATACACGCAGCGGTAAAATTCCATACACCTTATGGGATAGGAACCATATTTTCTAGTTATAACCAGGGAAAGGCAGGAGACACTGGCAAAAAGATCAAAGAAAGTCCGGAGGAGCCTCCGAAGACCATTCTAAGTTGTACAGATGCCGAAGAACGCATTGTGGTAAATGAGCTCTATCCAGAGCAAACAGTGGTAATCAGAAAGCAACTCCCTGCCAACTTCAAGGAAGATCTGGAGAAGCTACTCAAAGCCAACAAGGATGTCTTCGCATGGACATACTCAGACATGACAGGGGTCCCCAGGACTCTTATGATCGATGGCAAGCCCTTCGGCACAGAGCATAAGCTCAATGAGTTCAAGCACATTGAACCAATTAAGCAGAAGCGACGAAGCCTGGCACCTAAAAGGAACGTAGCCGCTTGCAAAGAGGTGGATGAACTTGTGCGAGCAGGAATACTTAGGGAAGTAAAGTACCAAACCTGGGTAGCTAATCCAGTTGTGGTAAAAAAAAGCGACGGAGGGTGGCGAATGTGTGCTGACTTCACCGACATCAACAAAGCTTGCCCGAAAGACTGCTACCCTCTACCAGAAATTGATTGGAAGGTCGAATCCCTCTCGGGGTTCCGTTTGAAATGCTTTTTGGATGCCTACAAAGGGTATCACCAAATACAAATGACGGAGGAAGACGAGGAGAAGACAGCCTTCTACACAGGAAAGGGTGTCTATTGCTACAAGAAAATGCCCTTCGGTCTAAAGAACGCAGGGGCAACTTATCAAAGATTGGTAGAAAAAGCCTTCCACAAGCAAATAGGGAGGAACTTGGAAGCCTACGTTGATGATATGGTAATAAAAAGTAGGACTGAGGAAGACCTACTCTCCGACATTCAAGAAACCTTCGATCAGTTGAGGGTAATCAACATGAAGCTTAACCCGAAGAAGTGTTCTTTTGGCATGGAAGAAGGACAATTCTTGGGAAATCTTATAACGAAGCAAGGGATTAAAGCCAACCCTTCAAAGTTCAAAGCCATCACTGATCTGCAAGCTCCGAAGTTGTTGAAAGAGGTTCAAAGCCTAAACGGGAAGCTCGCAGCACTTAGCAGGTTCCTGTCGAAAGGTGCGGATCGATCTTTGCCATTCTTCAAAACACTCAAGGGGTGTACAGATAAGAAGACTTTTCAATGGAGTTGTGAGGCAGAAGCCGCTTTTCAGAAGCTGAAAGAATTCATGGAAAATTTGCCAACACTTACAGCCCAAATCAAAGGCGAAGTGTTATTCATGTACATTGCGGCATCCTTCGAAAGCATCAGCGCTGTTCTCTTGGCGGAAAGGGATAAAAAGCAAGTCCCGATCTACTTCGTTAGCAGGGTACTGCAAGGGGCCGAATTAAACTACCTGGAGTTGGAAAAGCTAATCCTTGCCTTGGTTTATGCTGCAAGGCGCCTTCGAAGGTACTTTCAAGCTCATCCCATTACGGTATTGACTGACAAGCCGATTAAGAAGATACTGTTGAAGCCTGAGAAATCAGGCAGGGTAGCAAAATGGGCTATCAAACTGGGAGAACATGAGATAGAGTACAAGGGTCGAAACTCCGTCAAAGGTAAGATACTTGCAGACTTTCTCACTGAAACACCTTCCGGACCTAGTCAGGACAAAGAAATCCCAAAGGAAAAGCCCTCTAAGGCGAAGGAAGGGTGGAAATTGTACACAGACGGAGCCTCAAGCTCCGATGGTTCGGGAGCAGGTCTAATGCTGGTCAGTCCGGAGGGAAATGAGTACACTTATGCATTACGTTTTGAGTTTGAGGCTACAAACAATGAAGCTGAGAACGAAGCTTTGCTAGCTGGCCTTCGACTTGCAAAGGACATGGAGGTTCGTGACCTCTCCATTTTTGTGGACTCGTAGCTAGTCGCCAACCAAATCAAGGGCTCTTACGAAGCAAGGCAGCCCACCATCAAATAGTATTTTGATAAAGCTAAAGAACTTCTTCACGGGTTCGAGTCCTATGATATAGCACATGTTCGCAGAAACCAGAATAAGAAAGCAGATGCCTTAAGCAAGCTGGCCTCGATGGCATTTGCTCACCTAACAAAGGAGGTTTTAGTGGAAGTATTGGCCGATAGGTCAATCAAACGAGGCGAAGTGTCTGACGTCATACTTGAAGAAGGCTCCAATTGGATGACTCCAATAAGGGAGTACTTGATCAGTGGTATTCCGCCAGAAGATCCTAAGCTTGCAAGAAAGGTAAGGGTCAAGGCTCCCCAGTATAGACTTATTGGGGATAATCTCTACAGGCGGTCCTTCTTATCTCCATGGCTTCGTTGTGTGGGGCCAAAGCAAGCTTCGAACATCATCTGCGAGGTACATGAAGGATCCTGCGGTTTGCACGCAAGCCCCCGCTCCATTGTCTCGAAAATAATGAAGCTTGGATATTACTGGCCATCCATGCACAGGGATGCAACGGAGATAAAACAAAAATGTGAAGCATGTCAGATCCACTCCAAAGTTCCAAGACTGCCTAAGCAAGACATGACCTCTGTCACTTCAGCATGGCCTTTCTGCCAGTGGGGAATCAACATAGTTGGACCCCTACCAGTAGCTCCAGGAGGGGTAAAAATTTTGGTCATAGCCATAGATTACTTCACCAAATGGGTTGAAGCCAAGCCTTTGGCATCGGTAACAGGAAGGCATATGGAAACATTTGTGTGGGAGCACATAATCTGTCGATTTGGGGTTCCTCACGTTATCATCTCTGAAAATGGAAAGCAATTCGCCAATGGGGTGTTCCCGATCTTCTGCGAAGGCCTAAAGATCAAACAATCATTCACTTCTGTGTACCATCCTCAGGGTAACGGGCAAGTTGAAGTCACCAATAGGGACATTGTTAACGGAATCGAGAAGAGGTTAGGACGAAGTCACCATGGGTGGGTAGACGAACTACCCCAAGTTCTGTGGGCACATAGGACGCATCCCAAGTCAAGCCACGGGGAAACTCCTTTTAGCCTTACTTATGAAACGGAGGCTGTTATACCCTCCGAAATAAGCATTGAAACAGAGCGAATTGTGAACTTTGAGGCACAAACAAATGAAGAAAGGCTTCGGGAAAACCTTGATCTACTCGAAGAACGAAGGGAAATAGCCTCAATAAGAGAGGCTATCTACAAACAAAAGTTTGAAAAGTACTACAACAACCGAGTTCGACCCTCCACATTCAAGCCAGGTGAATATGTCCTTCGGTTAAACAGTGCAAGCAAGGCTGAGTACGAAGGAAAGCTAGGGCCCACATGGGAAGGACCCTACGTCATATCGGAAGCCTACGGCAATGGAGCCTACAAGCTCGCAACGCTTAAGGGAGAGGTCATGGATAGGACTTGGAATGGTACCAATCTTCGTAAGTTTTACATATAAGACTTACTACTTTTAAAACACTTAGGCATTCTTCTCACTTGGGGAAAGAAGCATTAATGGTAGGTGTCTTAGTGTTCATTTCTTAAAATGATGTAATCCTCCCTACCCAATTAATGATATAACGCATTTCCCTCAAATCTCTTGTTTCGTTCTTTACAACAAAGATTTGTTCAGCCAAGTACTTTACAAGTTTCAATGTCGAAGGATGAATCAGGACACATGTCTTGTATACAAATAACATCCATTACAATTCACATTAACTTTCCTATAAAGTCTTAGGGTATTCTAAGCCCTTTGTATCTTAAGGATAAAGACGGAGTGGGTCGCGACCCTCTGTCGCAGTAAAATTATACGATTGCTAAAAATCTTGGTCCAAAATACACACAATAAGGTGATAGCCTTAGGTTGTATATGTACGTTTATTGTAAGCGTAAGAGAAGAAAAGCATGACATTCAAAGCGGGACATCGTCCCCTAACTGGCATTACTAAGACCACGTGGTCAAAGCCAACAAAAAATACCCAGGCAATTGTCTGAAGCATGGGTCGAAGCCCAGAATGAAGCAAAGATAAATTGTTTTAAACATAGGCGCAGGCCTCTAAAGCATCATGAGAAATTGTTTAAAGGGTACATACCACCCTTGGGGCCAATCTCCTGCCAACATGGCAGTCTTCAAGCATCCATTGGGGACATGGGATCCCCTTAATGTGGTGTAGATAGAGGCTTGGCAGAGGCAGTCTTTCTGGTTGGAAACGGAGGCTGAATTTTTCGAGGCTTTTTTGAGAGGAGATCTTCTATTGGTGCTAAGGGATCCTTGGTCGCTTCTGTAAGAAAGGGGTACTCCGCTGAAGCATACGCATTGCCAGCATCATTATACTCTTGTTCAGAATTTGAACGGTAGTAGGGTACCTCCGACAAGACCACATGTTTCTTGGTCTGGGCAATTTCTTCTAATGTCGTACATGTACCATAGAAAATGGCCGCGTTCACCAGCTTCCCAATGATCTCCCCCACCTCATCGATGTGGTATAACTCCATTGCTATGTAAGGAACAACCTTCAAAACGACCTCGGCTCTGTCTTTCTTTAAGTTCTTACATTGGAGTTTTAGTTCATCCATCTCCTCACAAAGTTTGATCTCCTGCTCAACCAACCTAGCCCTTTCGGCTTCGAGACCTGCACATGAGGACTCAAGTGTAGTAATTTTCGCTCTATAACCGGACACCTTAGCTTCCTCCACCCTCAATCTGCCACATTCTGCTTGAGATTCCCTTAATTGTCCTTTGAAACTATCGATTTTTGCTCGCATGTCTTGGACAATAGGATTCTTCTCTAAATCCTCCATTGCTTCTTTACACTTGGCTTCCAACTCAGCATACTCATGATCCCTATTCTTTTCTTTGGCTAAGATGACATCCATCTTCCCTCTCACAGCCACCATTGTCTGAACCAGATCCCTTGTTCGAGAATTAAGATGATTGTCTAAAACAGCTTGTCTGGTATAAGTCTTGGAATGAAAGTTACAAAGCTCCTCCATGGACATGTTATCCAAAATCCCTCTCCAACGGGCAGGTGTCATTTTTTCAACCAACTGGTGACACGCAAGGGCATTTGAAAGCTCCTTTATGTCAGGCAGACCTGCGAAAGATAGGACAGTCAACTATATGAAGAATAATGTTCATTATGCATGAAAGATTTCCACTAACTAGGAGTTTCATCTTCGGGGATCTTTAGGGTGGTAGGTACGAAGGTTTTAGCATGGGAGCCTTTGGGTTTCACCGTTCTTGTCGGAGGGGTTGGCATGGATAATTTCCTTTTCAAAGGAGCTTTCACAGACATAGCAATTCTTCCTTTCCTACTCTTCTTCTTGTCTGACATACCGGAAAACCCTATGATCGTTGCCTGATCACCCTTGGAAAGGGGATCATCAGAATCTGCTACATTCTCAACAAGATGCGGAGTCTCGTTATTGTTGACTGACATCGACGGAGAGCCTACTCCGTAGCTCACATTCTTTGGATCTTGGGGGATGAAACTGACCTCTCTGGTACTACGGGCTACAACAAAATTTCTGAACGCCATTCCTACAACAACAAAGGAGAAAAGATAAATATCAGCAGATAAGTTATTTACTTTATTTAAATGGGAATATACATACTTTCTCCTTCACATATTATCTCAGGTTTCAACGGAGAACCATCCCAATGATCAACAATGCCCGCCATGTACAAAATCGGCTCAGGAAACGTTTGAACATCAAATGGATGGCGTGTAACCTCTCGTAATTTTTCCTGTGAATAGTAAATGCCAATAAATGATTAACGAATCATTACGTTATCTAATAACCGTTTTTACTAGTAGCAATTTTTTTTTTGTTATTTATGCTATATTATTTTAAATCACAACGTTACTTGTGATTACCATTTGCGTAGAAACGAAGCTCACGCACAACCCTTGATAGTCTAGTAATCGCGAATTAATTTAAAACGTTTAACATTTAACGTTGTACGTTTCGTCATATAGCCAAACTCGTTCAAATGATTTTCCGAACTTACGAAAATAACCCTAATCACTCACTAATGACATTGGACCACGGCCCAATGCCCTCAGCAACCCAACACACCAAACGGACCCTTATCATTATTATTATTTTTCTTTCCTTGGGCCTAGTCCACCAAACGAGCCCAAACACAAACCAAAGCCCATAACCTATATATTTTTTTTCGAATTACATGTCCAAGGCTCGTTACTTCGCCACATTTTCTCTCGATTCGACTTAACAACCATATTATTATTTTACGTCACTCCATTCTCAACCCAGCTGAGAATCGAGTGTGACAAACCTCATGTTCTAAATCGATCATTTACTTGCTTAAAATCTACCAAAGCTCAACACATTTGGCACGTTATGAACACAACACAAATTTCATGTTTTGGCTAAGCTTGTGTCTCGTATAACTCCCAACTCGACCCAAAAATATGTTTTGGCTAGCGAATAAATTCGTGCAAGCCCTTAACGACTATACAAACCATCAAACGATCCCTACACCTATTATTGGTCACGTCTAAAGTGTGTTAGAACCATGAGATACTCGACCAAGCCACAAAAACCAACCTTAAAATTCATTTTGTCTCCTTCTTCTTGGTCCTTAGCGCCGGCTAACACAACCAAAAACCCCCATCATTAAGCTTACTTACACACTCCACTGTGACTTATCAATGACCTCTCTTACACCCTCATCATGCTTCATCATCACACTTACCATAACACTCAATGTATCACCCTTAAATTGCCCTCAAACTCTCGACATTCAAACACACACCAACATAACCAACTCAAAAATATTTCTAAGTATTTTCCAACTTATGAGCTCGTCTAGCTTGGCCTAAGTTTCGAGGTGTTCGAGTCAAGCTAAGAGTCACATTATTCACGTTCCTAAATCTTTGAAGTACCAAGAATCGAGCTACACATTTTCTTTGGCCTAGCTCAGTCTCGATATCGTGATACGCCCCACCTTTTGAGGTGAAGTGAGCACACTTTGAACTTTTCTTATGTTATTGGTATGTGCTTAAACACATACCTTTTCTTGACCAAAACCGGACCCAAATAGACCAAAAACTAACCAAAATGCCAAAAGATATTGTGTTTTTGTGTTTATATATGTGCAGGCAACGGATAAACGAAAAGCGACAAAAGACACAGAAAAACCGGGAAAACGAGCACGAGATTTGGTAAAGACTCAAAACCGAAGCCGGAAAAGACATTATTTATTTGGATTTAATTCGAGCTCGGAAAATCCCAAACGGCCCTTGGATTATTTCTACTTGACACCATTGGTCCCTTGAAGAACTTTGCAAAAGTGGCAGATTTGATCCCTACAATTTCCTAAATTACTACAATGGTCCTTGTGTTTAAACCCATATTAAAACCTATCCTAAACTAAACTACAAACCCGGATCTAAACTAAAACACAACCCATCCCAATACTAAAAACAACCGGATCCACTTACCCTCACCACAACAGCCAGCTACACACTAAACCTTACCCATTTAACCCCATGACCCAACACAACTAAACCAGTCCAGCCCATCATTAAAAAAACCGACCCAATCCTACTAATAATATAATACCAGGGTCAAATCCCCAACCCATAGTCAAATTCCCAATTAAACCAATCCTAAGAACCCTAAATACTATTCACGCTCCTTCAACATTCTAATCCCTCCCTAAATTCCTGATAATCCTCTCCAGTCCCTATCACACCACTACCAGCCAAACCCCACGCATAGGGGGTTGTCTTTGGTCCCCCCACTCCACCTCATCAATCCGTGGCTAGAAAAGAAGAATCAACGGCAGAGATTGAAAGGAGTAGAGAACAAGAAACGATCCAATGGCCATAAAAGAAACACAAGAGCAAGTGAGGAGACACTCTCACACAACAAACACAAGTAGTAGGGTTTTTGTATTTTTTTTAGTAGTATAAAGAGAGATGTTAGTAGTAGCAGTTTTTTTCTCAGGTTTATTTTAGCTATTTATTTTAAGGTATTTGTAATTTTCTTATTTTATTTCAGTTGTAATTTACTTTTATTTAATAGAAGTCAGTTTTGAATTAAATTGTTTTTCAGCTTATTATTATGTTTACTGCTTCTTTGTGTTTATTTTGATTTGTTTTATGCTCATTTGAATTCTATTATGTAGTTGCTGGTAGTTAGGTTAGTCAGGGTGTTATCAGTTTAATTTTTTGTTCTTGGTCAACTTTGGTCAACTGCTGATGTTACTGCTTAATTCTGCTTATATTTTGCTTATTACTGCTCTTGGTTTTTTTTGTTCTGCTTTTAGTTGCTTGTTTGGTGAATGTTGTTAGCTGTAGTTAGATTTAGAGTTGAAGAGTTTTAGGCAATATAGCAGCCTGCACCATTTTTATCTTGCCTTTTTATCAGTTTTAGTAGTTCAGTAGGATTATTGATTTTGTGTTTATCAGTTTTAGTAGTTTAAGTAGCTTAAAAATCAGTCATTTGCCTGTTGTTGGTTTTGTGCATTTGCATTTTGTTTGTGTTTATTGTTTGTGTTTGTGTTTGTCATAGTTGGATTTGGATTTGTTTGTGTTTATTGTTTTGTGTTTGTGTTCTCATTAGTCTTCTAATTAATATGCCTGCTTATTTAGTTTAATATGTTTGTGTTCTGAGTTTATGATGTTGAAGTTTGTTGAAGTTTATAAGTTTAAGGTGATATACTGAGTATGCTAAGCTTGTTGCTTTAAGCTTCTAAAAGAAAGTCAAAGAAAGAAAAAAAAAATTAAATTGCAAAAAAAAAACTGACCTCTGGGGTTCGAACCCAGGTCAGTCCAATCACAACACAAGCAACCAACCATTGCACTAACTTCTCTTCTTTGTTAAACCTTACAAAACTTTATTTAAAACCCTTTTATTTTTATTTTTTTTCTTTTTAGCTTATTGTGAGCTGTTGCTTATTTTTCGGCTTATTTAAAAAGGCATTTTCACTTTTTATATTTTTCATAGCTCAAGCTTAGTATTAAGTATTTTAGAAAAAATTTTCAGAATTTTCTTTTTCCATTTAGTATTTTTAATCAATTATTTTCTTTTAAATAGTTTTTAATTTATAAAAAATTATTAAAAAATCAAAAAAATATTTTTCTTTTTTCCAAAATTTTCTTTTTATATTTAAGTCGTAGGAAAATTATTTTGGTACTCGTAGGGTTAATTTTTAATATTTTGACGTTTTTACTCGTTCGTTGTTTACCGTTCGCGTTTATTAATTTTCGTTTTATTTAAAAACCAAAACAAACTCTCGTCTTTTCAAGCACTTTAATTACAAACCGAAAACGATATTCTCAATTTCACGCCTCGTTGGGACCTCGACCCAGGTACACGCTTATCCGGTTATTAAATCGATTGTCGCGTAGAACCGTTCCTCGTTGACTTTTCTTCGTGAGAGGTTGACTTGCGAGTTGTTCGACCGACTATCATTTTGGCGCCGCTGCCGGGGAGGTGTGTTGCGACAATATCGTCACGGTTTGACGATTAGTGACTTGAAGAACCTTCCTCGTGAAGTTTCGTAAATATCTTGTGAATATTTTTATCCAAAATCCAAAAAAAATTAAAAAATCCAAAAAACCCAAAAATATTCTTCTTAACCCTAATGTTCTTGGTGCATGCGCACACGTTCTTCTTCGTCATCGAGTCCCTTTCTTGAACTCGTCGCAATTACGCGAAGACGTAATCGTAGACGTGCTGCCTCATTAGTCGAACCCGAGATTCGTACTAATCCCGATCCTCCCATTGACATAATGGCGGAGAATCGCACCATGCTTGAGCTTCTCCAAGCACCCACCGAGGGTTATGGAGATGCTATCGTTGTTCCCCCGATCGTTGCCGATAATTTCGAACTTAAACCGGCATTACTATCCTTAGTAACGTCAAATCAATTTTACGGTTTCGAGAGGGATGATCCTCGTTCCCACATTCGATGGTTTAACAAAATTTCATCTACCGTCAAATGTAGGAATGTTCCTCAAGAAGCAATCAAATTGCTTCTCTTTCCTTTCTCTCTCGAGGGGGCAGCCCGGACTTGGCTTGAAAAACAACCCCCTCGTTCTATCTTAACATGGGAAGATTTGGTGTCGAAATTTGTGAACGAATTATTTCCCCCTTCCAGAACCACAAGTCTTAAAAATGAAATTACCAAATTCACTCAAAAATTTGATGAATCATTTAGTGAAGCGTGGGATCGTTTTAAAGAATTGCTTCGCAAATGTCCTCACCACGGATTTTCTGAGTTGCATCAAATTGATACGTTTTACAATGGATTGAACCAAACTGACCAAGATTCTCTAAACGCCGCCTCCGGTGGTTATATATTGAATCGAACTACGCGTGATGCTTTGTCCATCATCGAGAACAAGTCAAAGGTTCGCACTTCACGAAGCAAGCCGGTTGTTTCTCAAGTGAGTGTTTCACCTTCTACTTCACATTCGATGAATACTTCTAGCACGGATACTAAAATTGACAAGCTCACGGATGCAATTCAAGCTTTGGTTTTCTCTAATCAGAAAAATCCTTCTTCTTCTACCAATTCTTCTACCCCACAAGCTTCTCCACCCGCTCAAGTCAAAGCGGTGGAAGAAAGTTGTGTTACTTGTGGTGGTCCTCATGCTTATTACACTTGTACCGCCACCGATGGCCGTCCTTTTGAAATCAATGCCGTAGCTCGAGTCACACAAAATGATAGTCGGTCGAACAACTCGCAAGTCAACCTCTCACGAAGAAAAGTCAACGAGGAACAGTTCTACGCGACAATCGATTTAATAACCGGATAAGCGTGTACCCGGGTCGAGGTCCCAACGAGGCGTGAAATTGAGAATATCGTTTTCGGTTTGTAATTAAAGTGCTTGAAAAGACGAGAGTTTGTTTTGGTTTTTAAATAAAACGAAAATTAATAAACGCGAACGGTAAACAACGAACGAGTAAAAACGTCAAAATATTAAAAATTAACCCTACGAGTACCAAAATAATTTTCCTACGACTTAAATATAAAAAGAAAATTTTGGAAAAAAGAAAAATATTTTTTTGATTTTTTAATAATTTTTTATAAATTAAAAACTATTTAAAAGAAAATAATTGATTAAAAATACTAAATGGAAAAAGAAAATTCTGAAATTTTTTTCTAAAATACTTAATACTAAGCTTGAACTATGAAAAATATAAAAAGTGAAAATGCTTTTTTAAATAAGCCGAAAAATAAGCAACAGCTCACAATAAGCTAAAAAGAAAAAAAATAAAAATAAAAGGGTTTTAAATAAAGTTTTGTAAGGTTTAACAAAGAAGAGAAGTTAGTGCAGTGGTTGGTTGCTTGTGTTGTGATTGGACTGACCTGGGTTCGAACCCCAGAGGTCAGTTTTTTTTTTGCAATTTAATTTTTTTTTCTTTCTTTGACTTTCTTTTAGAAGCTTAAAGCAACAAGCTTAGCATACTCAGTATATCACCTTAAACTTATAAACTTCAACAAACTTCAACATCATAAACTCAGAACACAAACATATTAAACTAAATAAGCAGGCATATTAATTAGAAGACTAATGAGAACACAAACACAAAACAATAAACACAAACAAATCCAAATCCAACTATGACAAACACAAACACAAACAATAAACACAAACAAAATGCAAATGCACAAAACCAACAACAGGCAAATGACTGATTTTTAAGCTACTTAAACTACTAAAACTGATAAACACAAAATCAATAATCCTATTGAACTACTAAAACTGATAAAAAGGCAAGATAAAAATGGTGCAGGCTGCTATATTGCCTAAAACTCTTCAACTCTAAATCCAACTACAACTAACAACATTCACCAAACAAGCAACTAAAAGCAGAACAAAAAAAACCAAGAGCAGTAATAAGCAAAATATAAGCAGAATTAAGCAGTAACATCAGCAGTTGACCAAAGTTGACCAAGAACAAAAAATTAAACTGATAACACCCTGACTAACCTAACTACCAACAACTACATAATAGAATTCAAATGAGCATAAAAAAAATCAAAATAAACACAAAGAAGCAGTAAACATAATAATAAGCTGAAAAACAATTTAATTCAAAACTGACTTCTATTAAATAAAAGTAAATTACAACTGAAATAAAATAAGAAAATTACAAATACCTTAAAATAAATAGCTAAAATAAACCTGAGAAAAAAACTGCTACTACTAACATCTCTCTTTATACTACTAAAAAAAATACAAAAACCCTACTACTTGTGTTTGTTGTGTGAGAGTGTCTCCTCACTTGCTCTTGTGTTTCTTTTATGGTCATTGGATCGTTTCTTGTTCTCTACTCCTTTCAATCTCTGCCGTTGATTCTTCTTTTCTAGCCACGGATTGATGAGGTGGAGTGGGGGGACCAAAGACAACCCCCTATGCGTGGGGTTTGGCTGGTAGTGGTGTGATAGGGACTGGAGAGGATTATCAGGAATTTAGGGAGGGATTAGAATGTTGAAGGAGCGTGAATAGTATTTAGGGTTCTTAGGATTGGTTTAATTGGGAATTTGACTATGGGTTGGGGATTTGACCCCGGTATTATATTATTAGTAGGATTGGGTCGGTTTTTTTAATGATGGGCTGGACTGGTTTAGTTGTGGTGGGTCATGGGGTTAAATGGGTAAGGTTTAGTGTGTAGCTGGCTGTTGTGGTGAGGGTAAGTGGATCCGGTTGTTTTTAGTATTGGGATGGGTTGTGTTTTAGTTTAGATCCGGGTTTGTAGTTTAGTTTAGGATAGGTTTTAATATGGGTTTAAACACAAGGACCATTGTAGTAATTTAGGAAATTGTAGGGATCAAATCTGCCACTTTTGCATAGTTCTTCAAGGGACCAATGGTGTCAAGTAGAAATAATCCAAGGGCCGTTTGGGATTTTCCGAGCTCAAATTAAATACAAATAAATAATGTCTTTTCCGGCTTCGGTTTTGAGTCTTTACCAAATCTCGTGCTCGTTTTCCCGGTTTTTCTATGTCTTTTGTCGCTTTTCGTTTATCCGTTGCCTGCACATATATAAACAAAAAAACACAATATCTTTTGGCATTTTGGTTAGTTTTTGGGTCCGGTTTTGGTCAAGAAAAGGTATATGTTTAAGCACATACCAAAATTCCCCCAGACTAAGATATTGACGTGTCCTCACGCAATGTTATAAAAACACGTTTTTAAATCGAAAAATTTCTAATATCTTTTTACTAACTTTGAGAAGTAGCAAAATTTTGAAAAGAGATTAAGAAATCTTAAGTTCTAAAAACTCCCCGATTTTCCTTTTATTCTATTTTTGTATTTTCCTCATAATCATGTGACGGCTTTGTTGACAATCATTATCTCACGATAACTTTTAGGGTCATCGAGTAGGAAACACGACTCATAAAGAAGTGACCATACGGATAAAATTCGTCGTTCCTGATTTTTCCCGAGTCCCCAAACTAAGCGTAAAAACGAAATCATTGTCTATTTATAAGTTAGATGCCAACACTACCCATGAAAGTTACTTGTGTGATCACCTCTTGCTCCCATTTTTCCTAATTTCCTCTATTTATTTTATTTTTGGTGAGAAATGAATTTCTTCATACTTTCTCGTTTCGATATGTTTTAGTGCCGATAAAGATACTAAATTAAGACGCTAAGTAGTTTTTAATCTTCTCTCGAGAACCGTTGCTTTGAAAATGAGGTCCACATCAAGGTTTTATTTCTATTTTTGACTTTTTCATTCATTACCATTTCATTTTTCATCATTTTTTTTTCTTTTTTCATTACTAACTTTTCACTTGCGTACCCTAAACGACGGAGCTTCACGGTTTAGTTCCAAGACCTTACACCTTCCGGGATAAAGGATCCAAGGGCCGTTACAACGGAGAGTTCCAAGACTCTAGACATTCCTGAAATGAGGATCCAAGGCGGTTAGACCAAGACCTCAAACATTCCTGAACTAGAGGTCCAAGGGCCGGTGCAAGAGGGTAGCCAAGACCTAAACGCCTTCCAGAAATAAGGATCCAAGGCCCGATCTCGAATCCGTAGCTTAGAGCACTTAACTAATTATTATTAAACTTATTTATTGAGGAACCTTGATGTGTACCCAATTTTCAAAACAAGGATTCTTTTAAGAAGACTAAGAACTAATCATCGGCAAAACCTAACATCTTTAATTATTCTTACAGATATATATAGTGAAACAATTTTGTGGGAGCAAAAGGCCACACGTAACTTTGATGAGCTCTAAAGAGAACCAACTACTCCACGCTTAGCATCTAACTTCCAAATAAACTCTATCATTTCTCGTTCTTCGCAAATTTAAAATCTTAAATAATAAGATCCGCGAATGCTTAGCCTTATAATCAAGCCATGCATATATAAAGTCGATACGGGAACTTGCAAATTCTTCAAAAGAATTCGCATTTTATAGCTCCTTGTGTAAAAGACTAGCACGAGCTTATAGATTATAAATGGTTAAGGGGACAAGCTAGGGCTCAACACGCCCGGTCAAGTCAGAATTTTATTCCTACTCTCACCAGCGGAAAGTCAACAAAAATGTCAAAATTTATTATATTTTTGCAAAAAAATTTTAAATTTTCTCATTTTTTTGGATTTTTTTAAATTTTGGGGGAAAAACGGGGTTGCATGAGAAAACGGCAAAAATGCATGGCAAAAATCAAATCGAAAGATTACCCCCCCCAGACTAAAACGAGACATTGCCCTCAATGTCTTAAAGGTAAGGGTTCTCCTACATAAATCTAAGGCCGTTTATTAATTATGCCAAAAGATAAATGTAAAACGATAAGATTTTAGGATATTGGATAAGCAACGAATGATGAAACTCGAGTGGAGAGAAGCAACCACGAGCACGAGAGTCTTCATAATTCGGGCAAATCCTGGACATACACAAACAACCACGAAACACAAGATATGGAAGAGGGAGCCCTCCTCACTACACTTATTAGAAAATAGATAAGAAGATAGATGGATAAGCATGGGGTGCCTCCCACGAAGCGCTTGTTTTTGGTAACCGAGTCACATGAGCTTGACTCGACCCCGTATTTAATTTTCCTTGGGGGAGCAAGTGGAAGAGATAATCTCAATCGGACTTTCATTCAAGATGTTTGGATAAACATTGAAGCATATGAAAGTTCCACTCCGATGAGATACCCACGGCTTCAGAAGATAAAAGCGGTGATGCCGGGGTCAAAAACTTTGTCTTCGTTTCCGGCTGGAAACGATAGTAAAGTTTCAATCAGAGATAACTCCATGTAGAACGGGAGTTTTTGACCAGAAAGAAGTAGAGTGAAAAGAAGTAGAGGGGAATCACTTTTCTCCAAAATTAAAAGTTCCTTAGATGAGGCTGGAAACTTTAAATTCTTATCAAGAGTCAAATTCATCAAAGGATGAATTTTACCATCATCGAGTATGCCTGGATTAAACACTTTGTCTTCACAAGAAAACTCAGCTGGGTACTCGATGGGAGACTCAATGGAGAAAAGGAAATCATCCTCGGGAGAATGAGGAGATAAGTCATTTGAAACAATTGTAGCATCCTCAATTATGGTTTCCATTTTAGGGCCTTTTTCATCAGTAGGTTTCCCATATAAAAGATTTCTCCATTCGGTTTGATCGGCCCCAAAATCGAAGAGGTCATCATCATCTTGTAAATCATTAAGCTCGGTGTAAGAATCAGATGATGGAGCATGGTATAAAAGATTTTCATCTTCTTTAAAATCAGCATGAAAGTCAAAGAGGTCATCATCATCTGATGGAAGTGGATTGTCGTGAGCGAGTTCATCAGCAAACTCCTCGGGATAAGAATCACATTTAGACGGATCACGGTTCAGCAAAAATTCCAATTCTCTTAAGTCAGATTCAAAATCAAACTCATCGTCCTCATCCCCCGGTGGGATTGGATCGATGTGAGCGAGTTCATCGGCGAACTCCTCAAGAAGAGAATCAATACTAGAAGTGGTACTGCCACTACTTTGCTCTTCTGATTTTGAAACAACAACTTGAACGGATTTAGGCGTCTTTTCTTTAACATCTTCCGGGGGAAGGAAAAATAATGGTTCATCAAATTTCATTTGTAATAACGAGACATCTTCCCCGGGATCACTATCGGTCTCAAAAATTTCCGACGAAATTGGAGCATCATCAAAGAACACATCGAGCTCTTCCCTCGAGAGATCACTTCCCTCAATCGGAGGAGAAGGATGGGAAGAGTCGGAAAGGTTTGGTTCAACAATCTCAATTCTATAAATCGATTCCGGAGGTGGGACAAGTGGTGTGCTCTTAGAGCTAGCAATTTCCACCACTTCCGTTGTGATCTCCGAATCTGATTCATCATCATCAAGAATACTCTTAACATCCGCGGAACAACTTGCAAACCATTTGCTTGAACCGGGTGTAATTTTCATAGCTTTTAGCTCAGCACGTTTTTCAGACATACTCTTAACCGAAAATCTTGAAAGAATTGAATCACTTCTTTTAGAAGCAATTACTGGATCAGATTTTTGATTAACCACAGCAACGTTGCTTTTGGTGGTTAGCGGTTTAGAGTTCTGATTGATTTGAAACGTGACTTTTTCATTATCAACTCTTAGAGTTATTTCTTCTCCGTACACGTCAATCAAAGCCCGCCCGGTCCTCAAAAATGATCTTCCGAGAATTAGAGGAACCCGGGGGTCAGCATCAAAATCAACCACCACAAAATCGGCGGGAAAATGGAATTTCCCAACCTTGACAAAGACATCCTCGGCTATTCCAAGTGGACGGGTTATGGTCCGGTCCGCAAGCTCGAGGGTCATGCAAGTGGGGGTATAATCAGGCATAGAAAGTTTTTTCCAAACGGAGAGCGGCATTAGGTTGATGCTTGCACCAAGATCGGCCAAGGCGTAGCATTCAACCATCCCCGAAAATTCACATGGAATGAGGAATTTTCCGGGATCTCCAAGCTTTTCCGGAAGCTTTTTTAGGAGAACCGCTGAGCAGTGTTCATTTAACGGAGTTTTTGCTAATTCAATTAATTTTTCCTTGTTGCTCAATAAACTCTTGATGGTGGAAACAAATTTAGGCATCAGAAGTAAAGCATCCGCGAAGCTTATATCGAAATGCAATTCTTGAAAGATTTGGAAGAATTTTTCCATTTGGATACTAGCTTTGTCGCGGAGCTTTTGGTCATTAAGTCTAGATGGGTATGGGATAGAAGGTTTAGGTTGAGACTTCGAAACATCGGGTTCCGGAATTTGGGTTGGGACTATCGAAGGTTGGACGTGTGCGGTACTTTGTGGGCTTGTAGAGTGCACCTTGTCCTTTGTTACCTCGGTCTCACGGTCAACTACTTTTGTAGAAGAAGAAGAAGTAGTAGTTGGAACCGTGGGTCCCTCATAAGCTTTACCACTTCGGGTGGTAATAGCTTTCAACTCACCCTTCGGGTTGGGAATGGTATTTCCTGGAAGAGTTCCCGAGGATGAAGCTTGGTGAAATTGGTTGATAAGGGTATCAAACATACTTTCAATCTTCGTTTGAGATTGATCAATTTTGCTTTTGAGCTCATTACCCTGCTTAATCATTGAATTTTCAAATTCATTTTTCAAATTTGTGATTTGATTTTGCATAGCCCTCATTTTCACCTCATTTGTCTTAATGTAATTTGAAAGATCATTAGAGGGAGCAATCAGGGCTGGGTAATTTTGAGCTTGATACCCTTGATTGTAATTGACCCCTTGGGTCGGGTATTGGTTAGTAGGGGCTTGATATGGAACATTTTGCCCCCTACTTTGGTTTTGATTGAATCGGTTTTGATTGTTTGGTTGAGAAAAACCGGGTGGTCCTGCTTGGTAGCTAGCACGATAGCTCGAGTCACCTTGAGGACGGTATTGAGTACCTCCTTGGTTGTAAGACCCGGCTACGGCATTGATTTCAAAAGGACGGCCATCGGTGGCGGTACAATTGTAATAAGCATGAGGACCACCACAAGTAACACAACTTTCTTCCACCGCTTTGACTTGAGCGGGTGGAGAAGCTTGTGGGGTAGAAGAATTGGTAGAAGAAGAAGGATTTTTCTGATTAGAGAAAACCAAAGCTTGAATTGCATCCGTGAGCTTGTCAATTTTAGCATCCGTGCTAGAAGTATTCATCGAATGTGAAGTAGAAGGTGAAACACTCACTTGAGAAACAACCGGCTTGCTTCGTGAAGTGCGAACCTTTGACTTGTTCTCGATGATGGACAAAGCATCACGCGTAGTTCGATTCAATATATAACCACCGGAGGCGGCGTTTAGAGAATCTTGGTCAGTTTGGTTCAATCCATTGTAAAACGTATCAATTTGATGCAACTCAGAAAATCCGTGGTGAGGACATTTGCGAAGCAATTCTTTAAAACGATCCCACGCTTCACTAAATGATTCATCAAATTTTTGAGTGAATTTGGTAATTTCATTTTTAAGACTTGTGGTTCTGGAAGGGGGAAATAATTCGTTCACAAATTTCGACACCAAATCTTCCCATGTTAAGATAGAACGAGGGGGTTGTTTTTCAAGCCAAGTCCGGGCTGCCCCCTCGAGAGAGAAAGGAAAGAGAAGCAATTTGATTGCTTCTTGAGGAACATTCCTACATTTGACGGTAGATGAAATTTTGTTAAACCATCGAATGTGGGAACGAGGATCATCCTTCTCGAAACCGTAAAATTGATTCGACGTTACTAAGGATAGTAATGCCGGTTTAAGTTCGAAATTATCGGCAACGATCGGGGGAACAACAATAGCATCTCCATAACCCTCGGTGGGTGCTTGGAGAAGCTCAAGCATGGTGCGATTCTCCGCCATTATGTCAATGGGAGGATCGGGATTAGTACGAATCTCGGGTTTGACTAATGAGGCAGCACGTCTACGATTACGTCTTCGCGGAATTGCGACGAGTTCAAGAAAGGGACTCGATGACGAAGAAGAATGTGTGCGCATGCACCAAGAACATTAGGGTTAAGAAGAATATTTTTGGGTTTTTTGGATTTTTTATTTTTTTTTGGATTTTGGATAGAAATATTCACAAGATATTTACGAAACTTCACGAGGAAGGTTCTTCAAGTCACTAATCGTCAAACCGTGACGATATTGTCGCAACACACCTCCCCGGCAGCGGCGCCAAAATGATAGTCGGTCGAACAACTCGCAAGTCAACCTCTCACGAAGAAAAGTCAACTAGGAACGGTTCTACGCAACAATCGATTTAATAACCGGATAAGCGTGTACCCGGGTCGAGGTCCCAACGAGGCGTGAAATTGAGAATATCATTTTCGGTTTGTAATTAAAGTGCTTGAAAAGACGAGAGTTTGTTTTGGTTTTTAAATAAAACGAAAATTAATAAACGCGAACGGTAAACAACGAACGAGTAAAAACGTCAAAATATTAAAAATTAACCCTACGAGTACCAAAATAATTTTCCTACGACTTAAATATAAAAAGAAAATTTTGGAAAAAAGAAAAATATTTTTTTGATTTTTTAATAATTTTTTATAAATTAAAAACTATTTAAAAGAAAATAATTGATTAAAAATACTAAATGGAAAAAGAAAATTCTGAAATTTTTTTCTAAAATACTTAATACTAAGCTTGAGCTATGAAAAATATAAAAAGTGAAAATGCTTTTTTAAATAAGCCGAAAAATAAGCAACAGCTCACAATAAGCTAAAAAGAAAAAAAATAAAAATAAAAGGGTTTTAAATAAAGTTTTGTAAGGTTTAACAAAGAAGAGAAGTTAGTGCAGTGGTTGGTTGCTTGTGTTGTGATTGGACTGACCTGGGTTCGAACCCCAGAGGTCAGTTTCTTTTTTTGCAATTTAATTTTTTTTTCTTTCTTTGACTTTCTTTTAGAAGCTTAAAGCAACAAGCTTAGCATACTCAGTATATCACCTTAAACTTATAAACTTCAACAAACTTCAACATCATAAACTCAGAACACAAACATATTAAACTAAATAAGCAGGCATATTAATTAGAAGACTAATGAGAACACAAACACAAAACAATAAACACAAACAAATCCAAATCCAACTATGACAAACACAAACACAAACAATAAACACAAACAAAATGCAAATGCACAAAACCAACAACAGGCAAATGACTGATTTTTAAGCTACTTAAACTACTAAAACTGATAAACACAAAATCAATAATCCTACTGAACTACTAAAACTGATAAAAAGGCAAGATAAAAATGGTGCAGGCTGCTATATTGCCTAAAACTCTTCAACTCTAAATCCAACTACAACTAACAACATTCACCAAACAAGCAACTAAAAGCAGAACAAAAAAAACCAAGAGCAGTAATAAGCAAAATATAAGCAGAATTAAGCAGTAACATCAGCAGTTGACCAAAGTTGACCAAGAACAAAAAATTAAACTGATAACACCCTGACTAACCTAACTACCAGCAACTACATAATAGAATTCAAATGAGCATAAAAAAAATCAAAATAAACACAAAGAAGCAGTAAACATAATAATAAGCTGAAAAACAATTTAATTCAAAACTGACTTCTATTAAATAAAAGTAAATTACAACTGAAATAAAATAAGAAAATTACAAATACCTTAAAATAAATAGCTAAAATAAACCTGAGAAAAAAACTGCTACTACTAACATCTCTCTTTATACTACTAAAAAAAATACAAAAACCCTACTACTTGTGTTTGTTGTGTGAGAGTGTCTCCTCACTTGCTCTTGTGTTTCTTTTATGGCCATTGGATCGTTTCTTGTTCTCTACTCCTTTCAATCTCTGCCTTTGATTTTTCTTTTCTAGCCACGGATTGATGAGGTGGAGTGGGGGGACCAAAGACAACCCCCTATGCGTGGGGTTTGGCTGGTTGATGAGGCGAAAAGTGTACCGCTTTTAAGGGGTCATTTAAGCCCGAAATCGTATTTATTTGATCAAATATTGCCCTAAATCGTTCCTTTTGTCATTTTAGGTACTTTTGAGGAGAAATCTGGAAAAGGAGGCATTTTGGACGTTTTTGGAGCATTAAAGTGAAGAAAACGGCAAAGTCTCAAGAATCGGCTGAAAGTTACTCTTGACGGCGTCACAATTAACATGGGACGGCGTCATGCCTTGGCAAGAAAAGTTGGATGTGAAATTTACTCATGACGGGCCAGTGAGTTAGCATGAGAATTCTGACGGCGTCACTCTTTAACTAAATCAAGGGCGTCACGGCTTAAATCATAAGGGGACGGCGTCACGTTCATGATCCGACGGCGTCAAGCCTTGATAGGCCAGAATGGATTTTTGAAGAGCTAAAGAGGGACGGCGTCAAGAAGGTCACCCGGGAACCCTAAAAGCGGCGAGGTGACGGCGTCACAATGCATAAGGTGACGCCGTCAGATCCAAAAATCTATATATAGTTTTCTAATCTTTTGTCATAAGGGAGAGCTTAGTGTGTGGAATTTTGGGATAAAACCCTAAGACGATTTTAGCTACTTTTTCAGGGCTTCTTGCCTTGAGATCTTCCATGTTTCATTGAAAGATAAGTTATCAATTAATCATTCAATATGTCTATGTGCTGTTTGATTCTATCTTATGCTTGTCTTTTGTTTAACATGTTAGGCTAATTTTATCTTGTGTTTGCTTAGATCTAATGAAACCTAGCTATTGATTATTGGTTGTTAGTGTGTTGTTAGTTGTATTGGATGATTGTTTATCTATGTTAGGCTTAAGAAAACTGGCTAACTTCCTATTCGGTAACTTGCTTGAACGTCTTAAGAAACATGAACCAAACGCGTACTAAAGGTTTTTATGGTTGTATTTAATGCACAAGCGAATTCTAGTGATCCCATGTTAGGAGCTTCCTAGCCGGCTCGACATAGGAGTGAAGTAGGAGCTTGTAGAGTTGGGGAAGTAAGTACGCCACCCCACGAATGGTATTAAGGAATACACCCGTCATCCACGCGACTAATACACACTAATTAACCGGTAAAAGATAGTTAGGGAGTAAGGAAATCTAAGTAAACACATTTCTCTACACATAAGTTTCTCACCACTTTTCATTTTTGTTATTTTATTTTATTTGCATTCGTAGTCATTTGGGTTAGTTGACTAGCAACTAATTCCGCCCACTCCTTCAAACCCGAGATTTTACTTGCTTTCATAAAATTATAAAAACATAAAAAGAATCTTCCTTAACCCTTAGACCTAATTAGAGTAGCCTTTCACACCTAACGAACACTATTCCCTGTGGAGAACGATCAATCCCCCGTACTTACCACTACACTATACTACATCGGTCAGGTACACTGCCTGGTGGGGTTGTAAGCCTCTTGAGATCCCTCGAGAGGTAAAACCTGTTGTAAGGTTACAAAACCACGCAATCAAGTTTTTGGCGCCGCTGCCGGGGAATAGTTATTGTTTAGGTTGAATTTTTATTTCTGTTAGGTCTACTCACTAGATTCCTTTCTAGTGAGATTTTTATTTTCTTTTTCTAGGATTTTCTTTAGTCTATCTTTTTCTTTGTGTCTTTGTTCGTAAAAGAAATTTCCACTGACTCTTCCGTTCACCATTATGGAGTACGCGAATCCACCATACCACCAACCACAAAGGCCATTCTACCCTATTGACATCTCGAATTTCAAACAATATCGAGATGAACCCATATATGATGCATGGACTCGTTTTAGAAATTTACTCCGAAAATTCCCTCATCATAGTTTCGCTTTAGCATCCCTAACCCGAACCTTTTACTATCGTGTTGGCCAATATGACCAAATGCGCATTGAGGATTTTGCCAATGGGGACTTTAGGGAATTAAGTGCTGAAGAAGCATGGGATGCCATAGAAGATTGTGCCCAATATTATTATAGGGTAGACAACCCAACAAACGTTAGTACAAGTCAATTGAATATAAATTTCCTAGATCATGAAACAAGTTTGTTTGGGGATGAATACATTAGTGTTGAGATACCTAAGTGGTTGTCATGTAATGCCATAGTACAAAACAAACACATAGGTGACCTTGATGTGACGGAGGATTTAGCCGAACATGATCACATTGATCAAAAAGACCTAGGTTTTGTGATTGATGACGTCGAATCTCAAGAAACACATGATGAATCTTTTAGGCAGTTTGAATATAGCAGTCAGAATATTGAGGATGATCCTTATGATTCGGACATAGAAGTTGAGATGCCTAGAGAAGCACTTGAGATACTTGGGAAAATGTTAGGGTTAGATCCTACTAAAACACATGATGAGGATATAGGTGATCTTGATAAGATGGACGATAGAGTAGAAAATCTAAGACCACCAAGTACCCCACAAGTCCTACCATCATTTGAGGCACATACACCGCCCGTGACTTACCCGAAAGAAGTAGAAGAGACTATAGGAACCCCAATAAAGGTAGAACCTTTGAACGAAACAAAACTAGAAGAAATAGGTTTGAATGCTTTTAGTGATCACAACCTTTCTTTTAGTCCTATGGAAGTTCCTAGTTTTGATGAGCCGGAGCCTCAACCAAAACCGTTACCTAATCTTCCATCCTTGGATGAAAATTTAGGAATTGAATTAGGTCCCGATCCACCCATCAAAACATATAGTCCGGGTAGTCTTAAGATTAAGGTAGTAGACTCTGAGCCTTGTGGAGTGGAAGCTAATATAGGAGTGAACCATGACCTTACATACTTACATCACCCATTCATGATTGATCACAAGAAACATTATGGGTTTAAACCGGGTTTATTAGGTCAAGATGGATTCCCAACTAGGAATCTCTCGAAGTTAATAGAAGATGATCCCTTTTTAGGAGAAAACTTTAATTCACCCATTGACCAAAGTGAACTAGGTAAGGTTATGATGAAAAGAGCACACCCCTTTGAGTGTATAATTCATCCACCACTCTTTCCTCACGCGGCATACTTCCACCAAGATGGTGTGTATCGCTACTATCACCCGCACTTAATCCTAAGTGTAGGGAAAACCTCCCCTATTTCCGTTAAATAAGGGTAGAGTCAGGCTCGTGACTCAAACAAAAACAAGCGCTCTTGGGAGGCAGCCCATGCTTTATTTGCTTTATGTGTTTATTTATTTGTTTGTTTGATTTTATTTGTTTCCGTATGTGTGTTTAATTTTTATTAGTATTGATTCATGTTCAAAACTAAATTGTGAAAATGCTTTATTTTGTTTTTAACTTCGTCTTAACTACATATAAAGGTATTTTACAAAAGATAAGTGTAAGGGAAATCTAAATTGGTTTATTAGAACACATATGAACATGAATCGTAATAATAATAAATTAGCATACATATTAGTGTTTGTTTGAGTCAAATGCTTGTATCGAGTCATAATGATGTTTTGCAGGATTTCCAGGAAGTAAGGTAAAGGTTTTTCCAGAAATTTTCCGGAAACTTAAAATGAAAATTTTTGTCAGGTCATTTCTGACGGCGTCAGGGGTTATAACCTGACGGCGTCAGATTTAATTTCCAGAAATTTTTGAAAGTTTTGTTTTCATAAAAAGTTTTTATTAAATCTCCAACTTATAATCTCCAGGAATCTGCAAAATTTTCATTCCACAAGCATTATATCCTTATATATAGATTTTATCCCGCCGATGTTATGCAGGTTTTCGTGTTTTGTTTTCTCAGGTTTAACAGGTTATTTTGGACAAGGAGATGTTTTTGGAATCAAGCTTATGGCGATGCATTAGTCATGGAGCTTCAACATTCTCCTTGGAAGAAGATTTAACCGTGTGATTTCACTATCCAACGAGCGAATCAGGGGAGTATTTGATTTCATTCTTTTACCTTATTTACTTTTACATCTTGTTATTTGAACATTGGGGACAATGTTCATCTTAAGTGTAAGGGGAGGGTAAAGTACGATTAGAGAATACAATTGCGCTTGATTTTTGTTTGTTTAATAATAGATGTGTAATAAAACTAAGAGAAATACTTGATTAGGGTAATTTTAGTGCCAAATTTAAAATTTTTTACAACATATAGGAGTGAAACTTTGATCTTAATGAGCGTCTCACGGATAGGAGTTATATGACTAGTACAAAAAACCGTACCACTAAAAAATTTCCCCCCCCCCAAATATGTGAGGTTCGCCCCTAGAATTGGTAGGAAAAGCATTTATGCTATGATGTGTGTACCGGTAGCACTTAGATTCTAGAACTTGCGTTAGGACCATTCCGAGGCCACAAGTGAGACTACATTCGTGTAGTTAGATTTACTACATGATAAGAGGCATTAGGATTAACCCATTGTTTTACACCTGTGTTTTTGTTATAATTACATTGGCTACATTGGTCAAGTAATTCTCCCACACCCTTTGCGTTGTACTCATTTTTAGTACACGATACCCCTAGTACACCCCTCAGAGCCTATCTTTTCGTTTCGACCTTTAAGCATTTTACTTAAAGGAAGAATTTGTTACACCCCACTAAAATGTACACCCAAATCGCCTTAGCCTACCTTGTATGCACTCATTTTTAGTGCATTATTGTTACAACATTTGTTTAAACCCAAGTTAATTATCTAATTGATTACATGGTTGCTAAGTCGAGTCATATCCTTGTACATATTGTTTTGGGACGATTGGGACTCATGGGTAAAGTACTAGTGTAATGGAGTAATGGGGAAGAACATCATTTATTACCCCCATATGTGCTAAATATTTTAAAAGTACTCCAAGTTTTTCAATTATCTTAATTCGAGTCATTAGATTAGTATTTGTAAAGTTATGTAAAAATTCAAGTGTAAGGGGAATGCAATGCCCCTATGATGTATTATTTTGGATGGTAGGGCAAGAGTGTATGTCAAAAAAAAAAAAAAAAAAAAAAAAAAAAAAAAAAAATCGAAAAAATCAAGAAAAATACAAAAAAATGAGAAAATGAAAAATAGAAAAAACATACGGACTACCATCCCGTTTCATTTTATGTTTATCTTTATATTTTTGGTTATTTTGTTATTTCGTTTTTAGCTTAAGATCGAGTCGAGTCTTGGCTTAGCAACGTTGTATAGTACATGTAATTGATCAAGATCTTTAACTAGCCACCAGTAAAATATCCTTTATCCAACAAAACCGTGTTTTCCTTTTCCCTACACCTAACGTTATAACCCATTTAAAAGCCCTCTTTGATAGTTTATCTTAGGTGCTTACGCCTAGTGGAGGAGGTTTTCGATCCTTTCCCAAGCCTATGGTAATCTATTTGCTATGACAGGTAGTGAGAGATATTTTCCGTTTTCATTTATGAGATTTATTTTGATGACACTTGAGAGATGTGAGTATCTAAACACTGCTTGTGAGGTGCTAGTATGTAATCTGCGTGCTTATTATGATTGAAGTGGAACGAATATTTGTTGTAATTACTTTTATGTTTGCATTAAATGACCCCTAACTTGTATTTTGATTAGAATAAAAGCGCATTTGCTTGAGGACAAGCAAATCTCAAGTGTAAGGGTATTTGATGAGGCGAAAAGTGTACCGCTTTTAAGGGGTCATTTAAGCCCGAAATCGTATTTATTTGATCAAATATTGCCCTAAATCGTTCCTTTTGTCATTTTAGGTACTTTTGAGGAGAAATCTGGAAAAGGAGGCATTTTGGACGTTTTTGGAGCATTAAAGTGAAGAAAACGGCAAAGTCTCAAGAATCGGCTGAAAGTTACTCTTGACGGCGTCACAATTAACATGGGACGGCGTCATGCCTTGGCAAGAAAAGTTGGATGTGAAATTTACTCATGACGGGCCAGTGAGTTAGCATGAGAATTCTGACGGCGTCACTCTTTAACTAAATCAAGGGCGTCACGGCTTAAATCATAAGGGGACGGCGTCACGTTCATGATCCGACGGCGTCAAGCCTTGATAGGCCAGAATGGATTTTTGAAGAGCTAAAGAGGGACGACGTCAAGAAGGTCACCCGGGAACCCTAAAAGCGGCGAGGTGACGGCGTCACAATGCATAAGGTGACGCCGTCAGATCCAAAAATCTATATATAGTTTTCTAATCTTTTGTCATAAGGGAGAGCTTAGTGTGTGGAATTTTGGGATAAAACCCTAAGACGATTTTAGCTACTTTTTCAGGGCTTCTTGCCTTGAGATCTTCCATGTTTCATTGAAAGATAAGTTATCAATTAATCATTCAATATGTCTATGTGTTGTTTGATTCTATCTTATGCTTGTCTTTTGTTTAACATGTTAGGCTAATTTTATCTTGTGTTTGCTTAGATCTAATGAAACCTAGCTATTGATTATTGGTTGTTAGTGTGTTGTTAGTTGTATTGGATGATTGTTTATCTATGTTAGGCTTAAGAAAACTGGCTAACTTCCTATTCGGTAACTTGCTTGAACGTCTTAAGAAACATGAACCAAACGCGTACTAAAGGTTTTTATGGTTGTATTTAATGCACAAGCGAATTCTAGTGATCCCATGTTAGGAGCTTCCTAGCCGGCTCGACATAGGAGTGAAGTAGGAGCTTGTAGAGTTGGGGAAGTAAGTACGCCACCCCACGAATGGTATTAAGGAATACACCCGTCATCCACGCGACTAATACACACTAATTAACCGGTAAAAGATAGTTAGGGAGTAAGGAAATCTAAGTAAACACATTTCTCTACACATAAGTTTCTCACCACTTTTCATTTTTGTTATTTTATTTTATTTGCATTCGTAGTCATTTGGGTTAGTTGACTAGCAACTAATTCCGCCCACTCCTTCAAACCCGAGATTTTACTTGCTTTCATAAAATTATAAAAACATAAAAAGAATCTTCCTCAACCCTTAGACCTAATTAGAGTAGCCTTTCACACCTAACGAACACTATTCCCTGTGGAGAACGATCAATCCCCCGTACTTACCACTACACTATACTACATCGGTCAGGTACACTGCCTGGTGGGGTTATAAGCATCTTGAGATCCCTCGAGAGGTAAAACCTGTTGTAAGGTTACAAAACCACGCAATCAGCTGGTAGTGGTGTGATAGGGACTGGAGAGGATTATCAGGAATTTAGGGAGGGATTAGAATGTTGAAGGAGCGTGAATAGTATTTAGGGTTCTTAGGATTGGTTTAATTGGGAATTTGACTATGGGTTGGGGATTTGACCCCGGTATTATATTATTAGTAGGATTGGGTCGGTTTTTTTAATGATGGGCTGGACTGGTTTAGTTGTGGTGGGTCATGGGGTTAAATGGGTAAGGTTTAGTGTGTAGCTGGCTGTTGTGGTGAGGGTAAGTGGATCCGGTTGTTTTTAGTATTGGGATGGGTTGTGTTTTAGTTTAGATCCGGGTTTGTAGTTTAGTTTAGGATAGGTTTTAATATGGGTTTAAACACAAGGACCATTGTAGTAATTTAGGAAATTGTAGGGATCAAATCTGCCACTTTTGCAAAGTTCTTCAAGGGACCAATGGTGTCAAGTAGAAATAATCCAAGGGCCGTTTGGGATTTTCCGAGCTCGAATTAAATCCAAATAAATAATGTCTTTTCCGGCTTCGGTTTTGAGTCTTTACCAAATCTCGTGCTCGTTTTCCCGGTTTTTCTGTGTCTTTTGTCGCTTTTCGTTTATCCGTTGCCTGCACATATATAAACACAAAAACACAATATCTTTTGGCATTTTGGTTAGTTTTTTGTCTATTTGGGTCCGGTTTTGGTCAAGAAAAGGTATGTGTTTAAGCACATACCTGTTATATATTTTTATGATTTCATTTTCTATCGCGAACCATGTTTTACTTTAGACGAACATTTCGTTATTTTAATTTACAACACATATATTTTATTCGACACCCTAAGTGTTTGCTATGCTAACTATCGAGAACAACAATCATTCGAACGTTATATAAACGTATCAACCATAAAAATCACACATTTCTAAGTCATTTTGGACACCTTCGAATTTTATAAAACACTTAGAATATTTTGAGACTTTAAAACTGTTTTCAAAATGAGCTAAGTTACGTTAACTTTGGCCTTGTATTTCACAAACTCGACACACAACACATACATTTTATAGCTCGACTTGATAGTCGAGCTACCAAACTAACGGGTCATGTATTTTATCCGACCTAGTAAGCTCATCTAATGCCTTATTAAATCCCAAAGTAATCGATCGTGAACCAGTATTCTACAAAAACTAAATAATACGTATGGGCTTATAAGCCCACTAAGCTATTTTTAAGCTTTTCGTATAAGCTGATTATATAAGCCCTCTTGATATATTTTTACAACCATAAAATGAGCCCGTAACCAGGCCCATTAGCCCTTGAAACCCAATGGATCGAAAACCCTTAACGGGCCAAGTTTTAGCTCGTTAAAAGCCCATAAGCTCGAAAAATAAGCTTTTGACAAATTAAACAGTATATATAAGTTACATAAGCTGTTTTAAACTTATTTATGAAATAAAAATAGTGAACTTTGATTTCTAAAAAGTTTGGACTTGTTTTGAAAAAGTTTGCTAACCGAGGGACCAAAATGTCAAGTTTGGAAACTCGGTGTACAAACTGTCATTTTGATATCTTGTGATGAAAACTGTAAATCTAAGAACTTTTAAGTATAAAATGTAAATATTAAATTTTTTAGACTTAAAATCTAACAAAACATAACCGAGGACTAACGGTGCAAATATTATGCCGTTAGGGTATAAAGTGTAACTTTGTAAAACCCAAAGGTTATTTCTGAAATAACAGACTTTATACTTGTAATAATATTTTACGAACTCAAAACCCAAAACAAATGTGTTTTAGTCCCGCAAGTCGACATTTAACGTTACACTTTCTAATAATTATGTATATATATTCATATAACTTATAAATATATATATATATGTATATATATATATATATATATATATATATATATATATATATATATATATATATATATAACTTTATTATTATTATTATTTTTTTTTAACTTCAAGCATTTAAACACGCATGTTTTAATGTTACAAATTAATTATCAATCGATAAAACCTTGAACGTTATGATTCGCGATAAACCAAACTTGGACTATCAAACCACTAAAACTTGCCATATATTATTTAGGTCGTGTGTTGAAGCCGTTTCCTTTCATCGTTTGAGTTACGATACTACCACCACTACTGTACTACTAAGGTGAGTTCATAGCCCACTCTTAAACTTTTAAATCCTTTTGTGGGGAGATACATGCTACAAACATGAACACAAACTTTTTAGTATGCTATGACTGATGTTATTATTGCTTAAGTAGCTATTGCCAGAAGTCCCTCTATCATGAACCTTAATCACTTGCGAGTGAACGTAAATAGTTGTGAATAGATCTATTTGGGACTGACAATCCCCGTTTGGGTCTGCTAGGATGAGCCACCCAAACGCACTTTATTTAAACATACTCATAGGTTATTGGCAAATACCTATCCCGAGGGCCTATATATATTTTACATCATTTTGATGCCTGTTAAACGTTGCGTGTCATGAGCTTAATGCAATAACAACTTGATTTTTACTCGTTTAATTGTAATTCGATGCAATTAACACTTATACTTTGTGTTCAACTATTAAACTTAAACCTATGAATATCACTCAACTTTTGTTGACTTTTAGCATGTTATCTCAGGTAACTAAAAGCTGGAACTCAAGGCACGGAGTGGGCACTAAACCCGGCACGGGTGTTAAATAAATGTTTTATCATTCAAGTTTAAATAAACATGTTAAACTATGAAACATCTTTGTATCTCAATGCTTGTATTTTGAATGATAAACTTAAAACGTCTCTTTTAAGTCATTTTCTATGGTTATGACTACGATCCACTACGTAATACCCCATTAAGTCTTCCGCTGTTGATATCTGAATTTAGGGGGTGTTACAGATTGACATCAGAGCTCATGGTTATAGAGAACCAGATGTATTTTAAACATTGGACTATAACTACATTTTTAAAACGGACCATTTTAAAGGATAACCACCTTATGCCCTCCGTGCCTACACACTTCCAACATTTTAAGAAATGTTGCTTACTATATGAGTTCTTAACAAAGTTTAACATATTTATGATTATGTTAATAGCTTACATTTACTATTCGGGATTATTACAGTACTATGTCTTCAGATCCCCATCCTATCGCTGTATCGTCTGATTCAGAGAATGAGGATCCTATGCCTTTCACTTCAGACTTTGCTCCGGCAGCTATACCGATGTCAACTGCTACTGACCGGTACATGGAAAGCCAGCAATTTCTACCGGCATCCGACATGGAGACTTCTCCTCCAGCATCACCAATCCCATCACGTGGTCCGATTCGCCAGCGTAGACGAGTGCGTCAAGTCCAGCCATATGAGCCAGAACCCTTTGGACAACTTTACCGACGCCCCGGAGAAGGTCATGTTCGCAAGCACACTCTCCGGAAACGGGTACGTGCACCACCAGCTCTGGTCATACCACCACCAGCTTCACTCATACCAACTTCGACTCTAGTGTTATCACCACCCCCAGCTCCAAATCATTCCAGGACACCCCCACTTACACCACTATCTTCAGTTCCACCACCTACTATCTTCTATCACCAGACCACCACTGTTCCATTACCATCATCTACTCCACCACTTGCTTCTCCACCATCAGCTACTCTCAGTGAGCCTCTGCTACCTTGCAAGAGGACATACCGCTCGGTTCCATCTTCATCGGACCCCTATGTTCAGGTCATAGCTGAGGCCGCAGCTTGCACGGGGACCCACAAGAGGGTCGATGCTCGTCGATGGTCTTTCTTGCTATCGATCATCCATTACTGGAGATCCCAGGAGGGAGCCCCGAGAGCTACGGAACTAGGAGAGAGTTCGGCTACTGCTGCTTCGAGGATCCTTCCGGTTACCGGAGAACCCCTCCATCACACCCTACCCCTACTGGCAGCCAGATTAGTCCGACATGAGGATCGTCTTGACCACATTGTAGACATTCCTGATGACTTACCACTCAAGCAGGTTGAGACTCTTTGGGAAGAGGTGGAAAACCTCGTGATAGGCCAGTTGGCAATGGAGACAGTTTTCGCTCAAGTAGGTACTAGTCTGGAGGAAGCCATTGAGACTATTTCTATACTAGGAGAGGCCACTACTTTGATGCAGTCAGTGATTGAAACACTAGACTCTGAGCTTGACCGAGTTAGCTCTCAGGTTCTGATTCTTAGACTTATGATTGAGGATTCCCAGGCTAGGGAAAGAGCTCGAGACCAGACAGTGGAGACCTTGATGGCAGTGATTGCAGATCTTCAGCGCTGCCTAGATGGTGCGCCAGGAGGACCATAGATCAGGGATGTGTCAGTATAGCTAAGAGATATCTTAGCCTACCAATGTTGTATTAATAAAGAATCTTGTATCCTTATGTATTTTCTAAAACAAATCGAACAAGTTATTAATCTTATGTTGTGTGGATGTATTATATTGATGTTGATTTATGTATTCCATGGTTGTTTCTTACATTCATATGCATTACGATTCGCCCATATATATTGTCTCGTGAAATGTTGGTTCATACAGTACAATTCAATCATTTATGTTCTCATGTGTGTTGTGATTTGATTCAGACATGTCGTGAATGTATTTATGATATAGTACTTGCTGTACCTACAGATATAAACCAGAATTATCATTCTCATAAACTCAGTTGTGTGGTTAATATTATGGCTGTATTATTATAACCATATTCAATTACCTTACAATTATTCTAACCTAACGTGATCATTATGAGATTTCTAAATATATGCTTTTGCGATATTGATAGAATTATGGCACGTACAAGGAAAGCAACCTCAGCCGCAACTCGTGAAACCTCAACGGCTACACCTACTATGACTCCAGAAGCTATCCGAAAGGCAATCGCTGACGGTGTAAATGCAGTCTTAGCAGAACAGGCGGCAGCAAATGCTCGCAACAGTGACACTAGCCTACCGACAGGAGAAAGTGTGACAGCTGCAAACTGAAAGTGTACCTACAAGGATTTCATGAGTTATCAACGAACTTCCTACAAAGGTACTGAAGGAGTGACTGAACTTGCTCACTGGTTCGAACGATCTGAAACTGTTTTTCAGAGAAGCGGTTGTACTGAGGATAACAAAGTCACTTTCGCTACTGGAACTCTCATGCAAGATGCTTTGTCATGGTGGAATGCTACTGTCAAAGCCATGGGAATGACAGCAGCCTACCAGCTCACTTGGGCTGAGTTTAAGACCAAGATACTAAAGAAATATTGTCCCCGTTCTGAACTATGAAAATTGGAAGATGAATTCCATCAACTGGTAGTGAAAGGAGTTGATCTTAAAACATACAACAGGAGGTTCCAAGAGCTTAAAATACTATGTCCTACTGTTGTACCAAATTTTGAAAAAGAACTAGAGAAGTATGTCGAAGGGCTTCCCCGTAGCATTGAAGGAAATGTCACTTCATCGAACCCGCCAACTCTGGAGGCAGCCATGGAACTTGCTCAAAGACTACTGGACCGAGAGGTCAAAGGCAACAATGAGCTCAAGAGGAAGCTCGATGACAAAAGGACCACTCACCACAACTGTAACAACAACCACCACAACAACAACTTCAACAACAACAACCATAGAAACAATAGCCTGTACCATGAAAACCGAAACAATCGTCACCATCAACAAAACCAAAGACAGGAAACCACCAAGGCCTATGCTGCTACTGAAGGCAGAGAATACCAAGGTCAGAAACCCAGTGTAACAGATGCAAACTACACCACAATGGGCCTTGCACAACCAAATGTGTGAAATGCCAGAAAGTGGGTCATCAGACAAAGGATTGCAGGAATCCCGCTAATGGTAGCAACCTCCAGCCTGTAACTCCAACTTGCTACTCCTGCGGAGAAGTAGGTCACTTCAAGAACCACTGTCCGAAAGGTAATGGTCAGCAAAACAACGCTCGAGGAAGAGCGTATGTGCTAAAGGAGGATGATGCCCCACTGAACCCTGACGTTGTCACGGGTACGTTCTTACTCAATCAACATAGTGCTAGAGTATTATTTGATTCTGGAGCAGATAGAAGTTTTGTGTCAACTACGTTTGCTCCTTTGCTTAACATTACCCCCTCCAAACTAAACACCACTTTCGAAATTGAAATGGCGGACGGAAACCTAATTGGCACCGACACCGTAATTCGTGGTTGCTCCATAATCCTACAAGACAACCCTTTTCCCATCGACCTCATGCCTATTCAGCTCTGTAGTTTTGACGTAGTCATTGGTATGGATTGGTTATCCAAACACTGCGCTAGAATACTCTGTGACGAGAAAGCCGTGCATATTCCACGTAATGGTGAAACTCTTATTGTCCATGGTGACAAAAATAAACGCGATACGGTATTATCTCATATATCAGATTGGTGAAATACATGAATGAAGGATGCCAAGCATTCATGGTTCATGTAACGGAAAACAAATCGAAAGATAAGCAAGTTGAAGATGTTCTGATCGTTAAGGAGTTCCCAGAAGTATTCCCCGAAGATTTACCCGGTCTTCCACCTTCCCGTCAAGTAGAATTCCAGATTGAACTAGTGCCTGGAGCGGCACCTGTGGCGAAAGCACCTTATAGGTTAGCGCCATCTGAGATGAAGGAATTGTCAGAGCAATTGAAAGAATTGTCTGATAAAGATTTTATCCGACCCAACTCATCACCCTGGGGAGCTCCGGTCCTATTCGTTAAGAAGAAGGACGGATCTTTCCGAATGTGTATTGATTACCGGGAATTGAACAAACTCACTGTAAAGAATCGTTATCCACTACCTAGAATCGATGACTTGTTTGATCAATTACAAGGATCGAGTGTATACTCGAAGATCGACCTAAGGTCAGGGTACCATCAGTTAAGAGTTCGAGAGGAGGATATTCCCAAGACAGCTTTTAGGATGCGTTACGGACATTACGAATTCCAAGTAATGCCATTTGGTCTAACTAACGCACCTGCAGTGTTCATGGACTTGATGAACAGAGTGTGCAAACCATACTTGGATAAATTCGTGATAGTAGTCACAGACGATATTCTAATATACTCACGTAACGAGAAGGAACATGCTGAACATTTGAAGATTATTTTAGAGTTACTCAAAAAGGAACAATTGTATGCCAAGTTCTCCAAATGCGACTTTTGGATTCGAACTGTACAATTCCTTGGGCATGTTATCAACAGTCAAGGCATTCATGTAGATCCTGCAAAGATTGAGGCCGTCAAAGGTTGGACATCTCCTATAAACCCCACAGAGATACGCCAATTTTTGGGTCTAGCCGGTTACTACAGAAGATTTATTGAAGGTTTTTCAAAAATCTCAAAGCCTTTGACCGAATTAACTCAGAAGAACAAGAAGTATATCTGGGGAAAAGAGGAGGAATCAGCTTTCCAACTGTTAAAGAAAAAGCTCTGTGAAGCACCAATATTAGCACTACCTGAAGGAAGTGAAGACTTCGTAGTATATTGTGATGCCTCATATCATGGTTTGGGAGCTGTGCTGATGCAACGAAGCAAAGTGATAGCTTATGCCTCGCGACAACTCAAAACGCATGAAGCAAACTACACGACTCATGATTTGGAGTTAGGAGCAGTAGTATTCGCCCTTAAGTTATGGAGACATTACCTGTATGGCACCAAGTGCACAGTATTCACCGACCACAAAAGTCTTCAGCATATCTTAGATCAGAAAGAACTGAACATGAGACAACGTCGCTGGTTAGAGCTACTTAGCGATTATGATTGTGAAATCCGTTATCACCCAGGAAAAGCCAACGTTGTGGCAGATGCATTAAGTCGGAAGGAACGACTGAAACCTCTCAGAGTCAGATCGTTAGGAATGACCATTTGTTCGCCCCTGCCCTCACAAATACTCATCGCTCAATCCGAGGCTCTTAAGGAAGAGAACCGACCTGGTGAAAAGATCCACGGCATGCCAGAAAATAAGAATGGCTTTGTGCAAAGAGCAGACGGGATGCTCTGTTTCAAAGAAAGAAGTTGGGTTCCTCTATACGGAGGTATACGTGATCTCATTATGAATGAGTCTCACAAATCCAAGTACTCCATTCATCCAGGTTCTGACAAAATGTATCAAGATCTCAAGAAACTTTACTGGTGGCCAAACATGAAGGCCGACATCGCCGAGTATGTCGGAAAATGTTTGACCTGTTCAAGAGTAAAAGCGGAATATCAAAAGCCGTCAGGATTACTCATACAACCCGAAATTCCTGTATGGAAATGGGAACGCATTACAATGGACTTTATCACCAAGCTACCTAAGACATCAACTGGATTGGACACCATCTGGGTCATCGTTGATTGTCTCACCAAATCCGCTCACTTCTTAGCAATCAAAGAAACTGACGAGATGGACACGCTCGCAAAGCTATATCTAAAAGAAATAGTTTCACGGCATGGAGTGCCGATCTCAATCATCTCAGATCATGACAGTCGTTTCACATCTCATTTTTGGAAGTCTTTGCAAAAAGCCTTAGGAACCAAACTAGATATGAGCACTGCATATCATCCACAAACCGATGGACAAAGCGAGAGGACAATCCAAACCTTAGAAGACATGCTCCGAGCATGTGTTATTGATTTTGGAAAAGGTTGGGACAGACACTTACCTCTAGCCGAGTTCTCCTACAACAACAGCTACCACGCTAGCATTAAGGCAGCACCATTCGAAGCACTCTACGGTCGAAAGTGCAGATCGCCTGTTTGTTGGACCGAAGTCGGAGATGTACAACTCACCGGACCCGATCTCATTCATGAGACAACAGAGAAGATAGTCAAGATTAAGCAACGACTGCAAGCTGCAAGGGATAGACAGAAGAGCTATGCCGATGTGAGACGAAAACCTATGGAATTCCAGATTGGAGACAAGGTCGTGTTGAAAGTGTCTCCCTGGAAGGGAATGGTACGTTTCGGAAAATGTGGAAAACTTAACCCTAGATACATTGGTCCATTCAAAATCCTAGAAAGGATAGGACCAGTGGCTTACAAACTCGAACTACCAGAGGAACTTAGTCGAGTTCATGACACCTTTCACGTATCAAATCTTAAGAAGTGTTTGTCAGATGAATCTCTTGTAATTCCTTTGAAAGAGATTCGGCTCGACGACAAACTTGTCTTTACAGAAGAACCCGTGGAAATCATGGAAAGGGAGATCAAACAACTAAAACAGAATCGCATCCCCATTGTCAAAGTCTGATGGAACTCTAAACGAGGACCGGAATATACTTGGGAACGCGAGGACCAGATTCGCGCCAAATACCCACACCTATTTTCATAGACACTCCTATCAACTATCTTAGACTAGAATTCCGGGACGGAATTCAATGTAAGTGGTAGGTACTGTAACCTCTCGTAATTTTCCCTATGAATAGTAAATGCCAATAAATGATTAACGAATCATTACGTTATCTAATAACCGTTTTTACTAGTAGCAATTTTTTTTTGTTATTTATGCTATATTATTTTAAATCACAACGTTACTTGTGATTACCATTTGCTTAGAAACGAAGCTCACACACAACCCTTGATAGTCTAGTAATCGCGAATTAATTTAAAACGTTTAACATTTAACGTTGTACGTTTCGTCATATAGCCAAACTCGTTCAAATGATTTTCCGAACTTACGAAAATAACCCTAATCACTCACTAATGACATTGGACCACGGCCCAATGCCCTCAGCAACCCAACACACCAAACGGACCCTTATCATTATTATTATTTTTCTTTCCTTGGGCCTAGTCCACCAAACGAGCCCAAACACAAACCAAAGCCCATAACCTATATTTTTTTTTCGAATTACATGTCCAAGGCTCGTTTACTTCGCCACATTTTCTCTCGATTCGACTTAACAACCATATTATTATTTTACGTCACTCCATTCTCAACCCAGCTGAGAATCGAGTGTGACAAACCTCATGTTCTAAATCGATCATTTACTTGCTTAAAATCTACCAAAGCTCAACACATTTGGCACGTTATGAACACAACACAAATTTCATGTTTTGGCTAAGCTTGTGTCTCGTATAACTCCCAACTCGACCCAAAAATATGTTTTGGCTAGCGAATAAATTCGTGCAAGCCCTTAACGACTATACAAACCATCAAACGATCCCTACACCTATTATTGGTCACGTCTAAAGTGTGTTAGAACCATGAGATACTCGACCAAGCCACAAAAACCAACCTTAAAATTCATTTTGTCTCCTTCTTCTTGGTCCTTAGCGCCGGCTAACACAACCAAAAACCCCCATCATTAAGCTTACTTACACACTCCACTGTGACTTATCAATGACCTCTCTTACACCCTCATCATGCTTCATCATCACACTCACCATAACACTCAATGTATCACCCTTAAATTGCCCTCAAACTCTCGACATTCAAACACACACCAACATAACCAACTCAAAAATATTTCTAAGTATTTTCCAACTTATGAGCTCGTCTAGCTTGGCCTAAGTTTCGAGGTGTTCGAGTCAAGCTAAGAGTCACATTATTCACGTTCCTAAATCTTTGAAGTACCAAGAATCGAGCTACACATTTACTTTGGCCTAGCTCAGTCTCGATATCGTGATACGCCCCACCTTTTGAGGTGAAGTGAGCACACTTTGAACCTTTCTTATGTTATATATTTTTATGATTTCATTTTCTATCGCGAACCATGTTTTACTTTAGACGAACATTTCGTTATTTTAATTTACAACACATATATTTTATTCGACACCCTAAGTGTTTGCTATGCTAACTATCGAGAACAACAACCATTCGAACCTTATATAAACGTATCAACCATAAAAATCACACGTTCCTAAGTCATTTTGGACACCTTCGAATTTTATAAAACACTTAGAATATTTTGAGACTTTAAGACTGTTTTCAAAATGAGCTAAGTCACGTTAACTTTGGCCTTGTATTTCACAAACTCGACACACAACACATACGTTTTATAGCTCGACTTGATAGTCGAGCTACCAAACTAACGGGTCATGTATTTTATCCGACCTAGTAAGCTCATCTAATGCCTTATTAAATCCCAAAGTAATCGATCGTGAACCAGTATTCCACAAAAACTAAATAATACGTATGGGCTTATAAGCCCACTAAGCTATTTTTAAGCTTTTCGTATAAGCTGATTATATAAGCCCTCTTGATATATTTTTACAACCATAAAATGAGCCCGTAACCAGGCCCATTAGCCCTTGAAACCCAATGGATCGAAAACCCTTAACGGGCTAAGTTTTAGCTCGTTAAAAGCCCATAAGCTCGAAAAATAAGCTTTTGACAAATTAAACAGTATATATAAGTTACATAAGCTGTTTTAAACTTATTTATGAAATAAAAATAGTGAACTTTGATTTCTATAAAGTTTGGACTTGTTTTGAAAAAGTTTGCTAACCGAGGGACCAAAACTGTCATGTTTGGAAACTCGGTGTACAAACTGTCATTTTGATATCTTGTGATGAAAACTGTAAATCTAAGAACTTTTGAGTATAAAATGTAAATATTAAATGTTTCAGACTTAAAATGTAATAAAACTTAACCGAGGACTAACGGTGCAAATATTATGCGTTAGGGTATAAAGTGTAACTTTGTAAAACCCAAAGGTTATTTCCGAAATAACAGACTTTATACTTGTAATAATATTTTACGAACCCAAAACCCGAAACAAATGTGTTTTAGTCCCGCAAGTCGACATTTAATGTTACATTTTCTAATAATTATATATATATTCATATAACTTTATATTATATATATATATATATATATATATATATATATATATATATATATATATATATATATATATATATATATATATATATATATATATATATATATATACACGTAACCACTTAACATTAAACATATAACATAACTTATCATCAACCAACTTTAATTTATCATCGACGATCTCTTTAATCAACCTTATATACTCCGACAAACGAGCACATACCCAAGAGTTATATATATATATATATATATATATATATATATATATATATATATATATATATATATATATATATATATATATATATATATATATATATATATATATAATTATTATTATTCTTTTTAACTTCAAGCATTTAAACACGCATGTTTTAATGTTACAAATTAGTTATCAATCGATAAAACCTTGAACGTTATGATTCGCGATAAACCAAACTTGGACTATCAAACCACTAAAACTTGCCATATATTATTTAGGTCGTGTGTTGAAGCCGTTTCCTTTCATCGTTTGAGTTACGATACTACCACCACTACTGTACTACTAAGGTGAGTTCATAGCCCACTCTTAAACTTTTAAATCCTTTTGTGGGGAGATACATGCTACAAACATGAACACAAACTTTTTAGTATGCTATGACTCATGTTATTATTGCTTACGTAGCTATTGCCAGAAGTCCCTCTATCATGAACCTTAATCACTTGCGAGTGAACGTAAATAGTTGTGAATAGATCTATTTGGGACTGACAATCCCCGTTTGGGTCTGCTAGGATGAGCCACCCAAACGCACTTTATTTAAACCTACTCATAGGTTATTGGCAAATACCTATCCCGGGGGCCTATATATATTTTACATCATTTTGATGCCTGTTAAACGTTGCGTGTCATGAGCTTAATGCAATAACAACTTGATTTTTACTCGTTTAATTGTAATTCGATGCAATTAACACATATACTTTGTGTTCAACTATTAAACTTAAACCTATGAATATCACTCAACTTTTGTTGACTTTTAGCATGTTATCTCAGGTAACTAAAAGCTCGAACTCAAGGCACGGAGTGGGCACTAAACCCGGCACGGGTGTTCAATAAATGTTTTATCATTTAAGTTTAAATAAACATGTTAAACTATGAAACATCTTTGTATCTCAATGCTTGTATTTTGAATGATAAACTTAAAACGTCTCTTTTAAGTCGTTTTCTATGGTTATGACTACGATCCACTACGTAATACCCCATTAAGTCTTCCGCTGTTGATATCCGAATTTAGGGGGTGTTACAGATTGGCATCAGAGCTCATGGTTATAGAGAACCAGATGTATTTTAAACATTGGACTATAACTACATTTTTAAAACGGACCATTTTAAAGGATAACCACCTTATGCCCTCCGTGCCTACACACTTCCAACATTTTAAGAAATGTTGCTTACTATATGAGTTCTTAACAAAGTTTAACATATTTATGATTATGTTAATAGCTTACATTTACTATTCGGGATTATTACAGTACTATGTCTTCAGATCCCCATCCTATCGCTGTATCGTCTGATTCAGAGAATGAGGATCCTATGCCTTTCACTTCAGACTTTGCTCCGGCAACTATACCGATGTCACCTGCTACTGACCGGTACATGGAAAGCCAGCAATTTCTACCGGCATCTGACATGGAGACTTCTCCTCCAGCATCACCAATCCCATCACCTGGTCCGATTCGCCAGCGTAGACGAGTGCGACAACTCCAGCCATATGAGCCAGAACCCTTTGGACAACTTTACCGACGCCCCGGAGAAGGTCATGTTCGCAAGCACACTCTCCGGAAACGGGTACCTGCACCACCAGCTCTGGTCATACCACCACCAGCTTCACTCATACCAACTTCGACTCCAGTGTTATCACCACCCCCAGCTCCTAATCATTCCAGGACACCCCCACTTACAACACTATCTTCAGTTCCACCACCTACTATCTTCTATCACCAGACCACCACTGTTCCATTACCATCCTCTACTCCACCACTTGCTTCTCCACCATCAGCTACTCTCAGTGAGCCTCTACTACCTTGCAAGAGGACATACCGCTTGGTTCCATCTTCATCGGACCCCTATGTTCAGGTCATAACTGAGGCCGCAGCTCGCACGGGGACCCGCAAGAGGGTCGATGCTCGCCGATGGTCTTTCTTGCTACCGATCATCCGTTACTGGAGATCCCAGGAGGGAGCCCCGAGAGCTACGGAACTAGGAGAGAGTTCGGCTACTGCTACTTCGAGGATCCTTTCGGTTACCGGAGAACCCCTCCATCACACCCTACCCCTACTGGCAGCCAGATTAGTCCGACATGAGGATCGTCTTGACCACATTGTAGACATTCTTGATGACTTACCACTCGAGCAGGTTGAGACTCTTTGGGAAGAGGTGGAAAACCTCGTGATAGGCCAGTTAGCAATGGAGACAGTTTTCGCTCAAGTAGGTACTAGTCTGGAGGAAGCCATTGAGACTATTTCTATACTAGGAGAGGCCACTACTTAGATGCAGTCAGTGATTGAGACACTAGACTCTGAGCTTGACTGATTTAGCTCTCAGGTTCTGATTCTTAGACTTATGATTGAGGATTCCCAGGCTAGGGAAAGAGCTCGAGACCAGACAGTGGAGACCTTGATGGCAGTGATTGCAGATCTTCAGCGCCGCCTAGATGGTGCACCAGGAGGACCATAGATCAGGGATGTGTCAGTATAGCTAAGAGATATCTTAGCCTACCAATGTTGTATTAATAAAGAATCTTGTATCCTTATGTTTTGTAAAACAAATCGAACAAGTTATTAATCTTATGTTGTGTGGATGTATTATATTGATGTTGATTTATGTATTCCATGGTTGTTTCTTACATTCATATGCATTATGATTCGCCCATATATATTGTCTCGTGAAATGTTGGTTCATACAGTACAATTCAATCATTTATGTTCTCATGTGTGTTGTGATTTGATTCAGACATGTCGTGAATGTATTTATGATATAGTACTTGCTGTACCTACAGATATAAACCAGAATTATCATTCTCATAAACTCAGTTGTGTGGTTAATATTATGGCTGTATTATTATAACCATATTCAATTTCCTTACAATTATTCTAACCTAACGTGATCATTATGAGATTTCTAAATATATGCTTTTGCGATATTGATAGAATTATGGCACGTACAAGGAAAGCAACCTCAGCCGCAACTCGTGAAACCTCAACGGCTACACCTACTATGACTCCAGAAGCTATCCGAAAGGCAATCGCTGACGGTGTAAATGCAGTCTTGGCAGAACAGGTGGCAGCAAATGCTCGCAACAGTGGCACTAGCCTACCGATAGGAGAAAGTGTGACAGCTGCAAACCGCAAGTGTACCTACAAGGATTTCATGAGTTGTCAACCAACTTCCTACAAAGTTACTGAAGGAGTGACTGAACTTGCTCACTGGTTCGAACGATCTGAAACTGTTTTTCAGAGAAGCGGTTGTACTGAGGATAACAAAGTCACTTTCGCTACTGGAACTCTCATGCAAGATGCTTTGTCATGGTGGAATGCTACTGTCAAAGCCATGGGAATGACAGCAGCCTACCAGCTCACTTGGGCTGAGTTTAAGACCAAGATACTAAAGAAATACTGTCCCCGTTCTGAACTAAGAAAATTGGAAGATGAATTCCATCAACTGGTAGTGAAAGGAGTTGATCTTAAAACATACAACAGGAGGTTCCAAGAGCTTAAAATACTATGTCCTACTGTTGTACCAAATTTCGAAAAAGAACTAGAGAAGTATGTCGAAGGGCTTCCCCGTAGCATTGAAGGAAATGTCACTTCATCGAACCCGCCAACTCTGGAGGCAGTCATGGAACTTGCTCAAAGACTACTGGACCGAGAGGTCAAAGGCAACAATGAGCTCAAGAGGAAGCTCGATGACAAAAGGACCACTCACCACAACAGTAACAACAACCACCGCAACAACAACTTCAACAACAACAACCATAGAAACAATAACCTGTACCATCAAAACCGAAAAAATCGTCACCATCAACAAAACCAAAGACAGGAAACCACCAAGGCCTATGCTGCTACTGAAGGCAGAGAATACCAAGGTCAGAAACCCAGTGTAACAGATGCAAACTATACCACAATGGGCCTTGCACAACCAAATGTGTGAAATGCCAGAAAGTGGGTCATCAGACAAAGGATTTCAGGAATCCCACTACTGGTAGCAACCTCCAGCCTGTAACTCCAACTTGCTACTCCTGCGGAGAAGTAGGTCACTTCAAGAACCGCTGTCCGAAAGGAAATGGTCAGCAAAACAACGCTCGAGGAAGAGCGTATGTGCTAAAGGAGGAAGATGCCCCACTGAACCCTGACGTTGTCACGGGTACGTTCTTACTCAATCAACATAGTGCTAGAGTATTATTTGATTCTGGAGCAGATAGAAGTTTTGTGTCAACTACGTTTGCTCCTTTGCTTAACATTACCCCCTCCAAACTAAACACCACTTTCGAAATTGAAATGGCGGACGGAAACCTAATTGGCACCGACACCGTAATTCGTGGTTGCACCATAATCCTACAAGACAACCCTTTTCCCATCGACCTCATGCCTATTCAGATCGGTAGTTTTGACGTAGTCATTGGTATGGATTGGTTATCCAAACACCGCGCTAGAATACTCTATGACGAGAAAGCCTTGCATATTCCACGTAATGGTGAAACTCTTATTGTCCATGGTGACAAAAATAAAACGCGATACGGTATCATCTCATATATCAGATTGGTGAAATACATGAATGAAGGATGCCAAGCATTCATGGTTCATGTAACGGAAAACAAATCGAAAGATAAGCAAGTTGAAGATGTTTCGATCGTTAAGGAGTTCCCAGAAGTATTCCCCGAAGATTTACCCGGTCTTCCACCTTCCCGTCAAGTAGAATTCCAGATTGAACTAGTGCCTGGAGCGACACCTGTGGCGAAAGCACCTTATAGGTTAGCGCCATCTGAGATGAAGGAATTGTCAGAGCAATTGAAAGAATTGTCTGATAAAGGTTTTATCCGACCCAACTCATCACCTTGGGGAGCTCCGGTCCTATTCGTTAAGAAGAAGGACGGATCTTTCCGAATGTGTATTGATTACCGGGAATTGAACAAACTCACTGTAAAGAATCGTTATCCACTACCTAGAATCGATGACTTGTTTGATCAATTACAAGGATCGAGTGTATACTCGAAGATCGACCTAAGGTCAGGGTACCATCAGTTAAGAGTTCGAGAGGAGGATATTCCCAAGACAGCTTTTAGGACGCGTTACGGACATTACGAATTCCAAGTAATGCCATTGTTCTAACTAATGCACCTGCAGTATTCATGGACTTGATGAACAGAGTGTGCAAACCATACCTGGATAAATTCGTGATAGTATTCATAGACGATATCCTAATCTACTCACGCAACGAGAAGGAACATGCTGAACATTTGAAGATTATTTTAGAGTTACTCAAAAAGGAACAATTGTATGCCAAGTTCTCCAAATGCGACTTTTGGATTGATTAAAATAGCCTCCACCAGCTTTGCCCACTTGACGAAACAAGTTTTTGTTGAAGTTCTGAAAGATAAATCAATTGAGGAAAAAGAAATCATGGCTGTAGTGGAAGTGGAAGGGGACACTTGGATGACCCCACTCCTTGAATACTTGAAAGATGGAGTGCTTCCCGCGGATCAGAGAAAGGCCAGGAAACTAAGGATCAAGGCAAGGCAATACTCCGTTATCAACGGAGTCCTATTCCGTAAGTCATTCCTAGAGCCATGGTTGTGATGTGTGGGCCCGATACAGGCCAACTATGTGATCAGGGAGATCCACGAAGGTTCATGCAGCATGCACTCCGGACCGCGGGCTATTGTGTCAAAAGCAATAAGATCCGGATATTATTAGCCTACTATGCATAGGGACGCAAGGGAAGCGATCCAGAAATGCCAAGACTGCCAAGTCCACCGACCAGTTCCCAGAAATCCACAGCATAAGTTAACCCCCATCACCTCCCCCTGGCCATTCTATAAATGGGGCCTAGATATATGCGGCCCATTCTTAGAGGCCCCGGGGAGGATCAAGTATTTGATAGTGGGAATAGATTACTTTACAAAGTGGATTGAAGCTAAGGCCCTTGCAACCATTGTTGGCAATCAAGTCAAAAAGTTTTATGGGATAATATCGTGTGTAGGTTCGGCCTTCCGGGGGAGATTGTGGCGGATAACGCCAAGCAGTTCAGGGAAAACCCTTTCAAAGACTGGTGCGAGAAGCACAACATCAAGCAGCGGTTTGCATCGGTAAAACATCCGCAGGAAAACGGATTGGTCGAAAGGGCAAACAGGAGCTTGGGAGAAGGGATTAAAGCAAGGATCGACCAGGGTAGTCGAGACTGGCTGGAAGAGCTACCACATGTGCTCTAGGCGCACCGGACTATGATCAAATCCAGTAATGGGGACACACCATTCTCTCTAACCTACGGGACGGAGGCCGTGATTCCCGTGGAAATAGGAATGCCATCTCTGAGGTGCGCTCTGTTTGACCCAATAGCAAACGATGAGGCTCTACAGCTGAACTTGGATCTCGTGGAAGAAAGAAGAGAGGTCGCGGCCATTGAAGAAGCAAGAAGTAAAGCCAGGATGGAAAAATACTACAATGCTAAGGTCCGCGGCACAAGCTTTAAGCCAGGAGATTTCGTCTACCGCAACAACGACGCTAGCCTGGTTGAGAACACCGGAAAGCTAGGCCCCAAATGGGAGGGCCCATACGAAGTTGTGGAGGCATTGGGCAAAGGAGCATACAAGCTCAGGAACCAGGATGGCCAAGACCTGCCCCGGACATGGAATATCCGAAATCTCAAGAGATGTTACTTGTAATTAAATGTAAGTGTTCCCATTTTTTGTGGCTGACCGCGGTTCAAACCGGCAGCGGGAACTCATCCTAGCATATCTAGTCATTTGCATGACCCGGAAATCAATTCCGCAATCACAAAAATGCGTAAGAGGTGTTGCAAGCCCGGCATGAGGACAATGTACCTCAGAATTAACTAAGGCGTATAAGTGGTATTGCAAGCCCATTGACCAAACCAAGCTATCCCCGAAAATCTAAAGTACGGATACACAGAGATAGTAAACTAAGTCCGGCCATACAAGCTCCGGCAAAAAAGAAAAAAAAAATACATGATGTAAACAACCAAGTGTTAAACACAGCAAAAATGGTTAAGTTATATTCATGACCAATTACAATATACACGGATGCATACATCCGGATTACATCATCAAGGTTAAAAATAAAAGCTTCACAGAAATGCGGCAGGGTAGATATAGTCAAAATATCACCCGAGGAACAGCCGAAGAAACCAAAGCAACTAACCACCAAACTCCTTAGGGTCGATCTGACCAAGGACTGCAGTATCAAACATGTCATCATTCTGGGCACTATCATCCCCGGTAGGAGCAGTCACCGGCCCTGAGGGAGTGACAATGGTCAGAGGTTCAGCAGCCTCAGGGCTAACACTGGAAGAAGGCCCGGAGGAGGTAGAAGCAGGAACGGAGACAGCAAGGGGTTTATCACTATAATCAAACTCTGTCTGGTATTTCCTGTTCTTCATCTCTTTGTATGCAGCAATGGCCTTGGGGCGAGCAATGGATTTCAGCACGGACTCCGGAATGATACGCTCTTCCGCGACAGGTGGTTTAAATGAAAACTCTGTAGACCCTGGCGCACGATCTTCCTCCAACACCAGCTGCGACATCAACAACTCTAACGGAGCATCCTTACAAGCTTCAAGGGATTCTAGCAGCGGGAAAGGCACATTTGCTAACCTTTCCACCGCGTCCTGAAAACACTTTCGAGCCTCGGGATTGTAGGCCTCCATATCCTGAAGTTTAACTCCCTTTGACCCGTGGACAACCCCGGCTTCCAACCCTTGACGCACCCCCTCCGCTATAGCCGCGGAAATACAACCCCCCAACCTAGTTTTCAAATCCAAGGACTCCTTGAATTTCAGGAAAGCATAACGAAAACCATGGCCGATAACCCACCGTTTGCCTTCAGTAGCCATTGAGTACCGAGGGAAGAGCTCCGTATCAAACTCCTAATTTAGAGCGGCCAGCCTCTTGTCCAAGTCCGCTATGTGCTCCTCGAAGCTGGCATGGACAACGCTCTCCCACTCCTCAAGAAGCTTACCCACTTGATCCTGAACCTGCTGCTCCAAGTGTCACAACTCGTAATTTTAAGTCATTTTCCAAACCCCGACAATTTACTATTCATGAGTTACTATTCATAAATCACTATTCACCAATCACTATTCATCATTTCACTATTCATCGTTTTTGAAGTCAGTTTAAGACTTTGAGAAGTCGTCAAAAATTTTACTATTCACATGACACTATTCATTCTCGGAGGGAAATCACTATTCATGGGCATCATTCATCATGTCGTAAACTTGGTTTACGAGTATTCAAATGCGCGTAACCAGTTAGGTTTAGCTGCGTATTCATGCATCATCAGTAAGGACACATCATACAGACTAGGGCAGTCTGCATATCATCAGTAATATCAGTACCATATCAATTCATGCATGTGTCTGTGTGATTTTCATTAATGTATGCTTAATTGTTTAATTAACGTTACCACTCAGTCATTTTTATCAACAGCAAACCCAAATACTCCAGAAAATGATCCTAATACATTTTCAAGCTAATTATAGTAATATAGAGATTATATTATTACTTTACCCGGTGTTTTTAAATCAATTGTTACATTTTCCGTTAGGAGCTTATAACTCCGTCGGTTTACGAAATTTCAATCCGATTATCATTCTAACACCCGATTCTTGCAAAGAAGATGATTTTACACATTTTACGACTTCGTCATATTTTATTTTTCATCGTCGCGATTTATTTCTAGTTAACTCGATACCCGGTAACACCCAATGTATACACAAACTACACTAACTCTTGCAATAACTAGACAAGATCTTTAATTACCCATCCTTTCCCCATTTTTTCTCCATGTGCCGCCCCCCTTAGCCACCCTAAAACATCATCTTTTATGTTAGACAAGACCCCATTTAATGCTTGTGTTTCTATGTCTTTTGATTTAATTTACATAACATGTTTCCTACACAACTTCACTAGCAAAACAAAGATCAAAACTCTCTTCCTCTCCACTCCATACCCACGGCACAACCAAGAACAAGAGGATAAATCCATCATTTTGTGAAGTTCAAGCATTAATCTTACTCCATTTACTATCCTAGTTAAGGTCTTGTGATCAAAACCTTAAGTTATTGCACCTTTCTCATCAAATCACTCCAAGATTGTAAGTAAACTACAAGAACATCATTTTGATCTTTTCATACTTTCATTTACTTCATATGATCATGTATTTTCAAGGTTATACTAGTTACTTTTGCAAGTTACTTATGTTTTGATACCATTTTGTTTATAAACTATCACAAACACTAGATCTATAAGTTTCACTAATAATCACATGAGATCCACCAAGATTGGTGATGTTTAGGACCCCATGACACCCTAATAAGGTGTATGGTAGGATTTGCGAACTTGTGGAGTTGATTTGAGGTGGTATGATCAAGATTAGAACCATAGAAATGAGTTTTTAAAACATATATATACCTACTGTCCAAAATCGTGTAAACTGGAAAACTCAGTAATTTTTGGTATATTTTGGCCTTCATATTCAGAAAGTTATTTCAAAAAAGAAACCGTGGCCGCAAGAATCACTAAAAACCGACTTATAACGAAGGAGATATGATTTTTCGAAGTTAGGCGACGAAAACTAGTTTTCTGAAAATAAGCGTGCTGTTAGCCGAACTTTAAAGGACCAAACAAGGCGTTAGACGTGATCTAGGAGAGCCAAACTACTGAGATTATGTTAGTTCATGTTATGACGAATCCGTGGATATAAAGAACGTAGAAAACGAGCTTATAACGACCGAGATATACACGTTCAAAGCCGACGAACTCTATTCTATTTTGACAGCCCTAATAGAAAGTATTTTTCTAAGTATATACGTTAACATTTTTACAAGCCATTACATTGATAGCTGGTTTTCTATCTATTCAAGACGCGTATGATCAAAAGTCCAATAACACGACACGAAAAACTTGTAACAATGTTAATTTTTCAAGGACGTCAAATTCATTCACAAACACTTAACGTGCACTAATTCGCGACTAGTTTTGCGAGGCCGTTTTGGACATATTTTCACAAGTATGAAAAGTATTGTTTTGCGACGAAAACATTATATTTGCCAATAGAACACCAAACAAGGATCATGGAGTGTAGTTTTAACATATTTACGCGAAATGTGGTTTATAACTTAACAAGACGACAAAACGTATTTTTCGACGATAAACATTGTTTTCAAAACTTTCGAGTGGTATCGATAACATACGTGTTTGCATGAGTAACATCATTTCATTTGCTTACCTTAGATCATATCATTCATGATAGGTCGCGGTTAGGAACTGAGCCTCATCTCATCATATCCATTGTGATCATTGTTGCTATATCATATCAGGTGAGTTTTCATAGCCCCGTTTTAAATTGTTTATTGATTTCTAAACTCTCGGGGGAGAATAAATTGCACCAGTTTTATATGCGGACCAAAGTATGAAAACTCATTACATTGCTTAAGTTACATCATTGCCCAGATTAAAGTCCCCTTATATTATCATGAACCGTTAATTGTTAGTAAGCGAGAGTGAGTGGATAAATCTATTGAGGGTGACTCCTCCGTTCGGGTTGGTAGCACCAACTGGTCAAACGAACGCATTTCATTTCTGTCATATTAGAGTGATTGGCAAACAATCGGTTGGGGCATTTCATTCAGTCTAGCTTCGGGGTCATGAGCTTAGAGCTAATGTATCATTTTTATGTGGCATGGATTTGTCATACACTTTATACTTGTGGTTTCCGTACAATCATTCATTTACATAAACCTATGATCTCACCAACATTTTTGTTGACCATTTTTAGCAATGTATTTTCAGGTAATTAAGGCATCGCATGTTGGCTTGCATATGGACATCATGGAGTCGCGGAGTCGACGCGTCTCACTTTATATCTTATGCACTTATCCATCGTTTGAATTGTATGAACTTGTTTTCTGAAAACTTGTTTCACCTTTTGGGACTTAGCTTTATAACTCTGAATGTTTTTAAATAATCAAACGATGTATTTTCTAAACGACACTTTAGGTCGTTCAATATAACTACAACTTTGGTGCTATGACCAGTCGTGCCCCTGAATGACTTATTCCGCTGCAAGTCACGAAATTTGGGGGTGTAACACCAAGGTACCGCAAACTATCTCTAGACCCAACACCTTTTGGCCCAATTCTTCATTCTTTGCGATTAACTCTACATTCTGGGTGGCCAACTCCGCGTTCTTTTTACCATACTCCCCATCCAAGGCCACTCCCGCAGACAACTTCTTACATTGAGCACAGAGCTCAGCCAACTCCTTATCCTTGGCATCTGCGGCCGCCTCTAGTTTGGATACACGGCCACGGAGGTCTGCTGTCCCAAAAGACTCCCCCTCCAACTCACTTACCCAAGCTCTCAAATCAGAAACCAGCTTCTCCTTCCTCTCCAACTTTCTACCCAGCCTGCGATTCTGCTGAAGCTCATACTCCAACCGCAGGCGAATCTCAGAACTCATACATATTTGCTGAGAGGAGAGCAGGTTGTACTGGTTTAGCAAGTCTTCAGCCGCCATATTACGCAGCACAGACACATACCCAGGCGTGGCGCATTATCCACAATGCTGCGGCAAATCCAAGGGTCATCCATTTTGAACCCGTTGGTAGGCAGCCACTTTGGAACATAAGTTGAAGAGGCCTCAGCAGTGTCAACCGAAACAGACTGGTAGAAATCCTCCGAATCACCAAACTCCGTAACCTCGACCTCAACATGCCCGGATACACCTTCAGCATGATCTGGGTCCGGAACCTCAACAAATGGACCTGAAGACTCAAGGTGGACGGACTCAGTGGGGTCTGGATTAGGAGTCTCAGAAGCCTTGCCCTCAGAATCCTCACGGGTAGGGGTAGTAGAATCAGAAGTAAGAACAGTGGTGTTCTTCTTGATATTGGCATAAGTATGAGGGCCAGAACGCACCAGCCCATCCCCTGACTCGTCCTGCAGTTCAAGCACAGGAAGGTCGTCCGCGGAAGGACCACCTAAAAAATGACAACAAAACGTATGTCAGTACAGACAACATACGTGACAAACAAAAAAAAAGAGAAAAGAAATAAGCAAGTCATACCTAACCTAGCCGCGGTCCCTTTACGGACAAGCCTTTTCCTCTTCTGGGGTTTCTCAGGCGCATTGATAGTAACCCTCTTCTTCCCAGCCTTCTTGTCGGCCTTAGCCGCCTCCAATTCATCCACAACGGTGTTCTCCACCAGCTTCATCACATTCTCCGACGGCTCGACAACACGCGAGGCCGTCTCTTCCCTCAGCATAGGCTCACCCTCCTTCAAGGTGCGCTCCCCGGTCGCCACCTTGAACACATCTGGTTGAGTGATGAAAGAAAACAAATCCATTTCTGCAAAAATCAAAGTATATGGTTAGATGCAGGTGCACACAAATAAAAAATAGTGATAAAACAGATCTAACAACCCACCCGAATCGTCCGGCTATAAAAAAGTTGGACGACTGGTATCATCATCCCAGGTTTGGCTCAACCCTATCACATTCAGGAAAATGTCCGGATACTTCTTGAAAGCGGCCCTCCGGGAATCAAGGAGCCGCAGCAACTCCTGATCCACATCCGCATCAGAAGGCGGAGGGTCGCGGTCTATTGAGACTTTCTCATACCACGGAATGGAAAGAGGGAAAATGGTTTTCTTCACAAAAAAAGAAACGGTCCTTCCAATTCTTGACCGAATCAAGAGCGGCAGTATAACAAACGGGGACTACTAAGGATTTGGGACCTTTCCTTTTTTCTAAGGTCATCCAGCCGTTGTTGATACCGACATAGTAAAATTTCCTAAAAAGGGCAACAGTGGGAGTGCCACCATGGACGCGGCAGAGGATTTCAAAATGGTTAACCCTACACGCCGCTAAAACTGACAACTGAGAAAGATGGATCTGGAAATACTCCAAGACGCGTAGCAAAAACAGCGACAGAGGAATTCTAAAATTACCCAACTCAAAAAATCTAGTATATACACCTATTTTCCCCTCCGGGGCATCCCTAATAGTATCCCGGATACCGGGTGCCTCAGGTAAAAGATGGCCAGGAATGTTGTACTTCCTACAAAACTTGTCTACATCCTACTGGGTAAACTTAGAGGTCACACTACTTATATGATCGGGTGCCATTCTAAATAATTAAAAAACGGAATGTAGAAGAAACCTAACCTGAAAATCTAATTCCGGAAGTAAAGGAAGCAAGAAGAATAAAGGCGGAGCGAGTCTTTTTTCTAGAGAGAGGGAAAAATAATTACTGTGTGTGAAAAAAGAATAACAAAGGCATACCCCTAGGTATTTATAGCCACACACACACACGCGCCATCAGTTCAATCGAAAGGCCACAAAGTGGCCACGTCCCCGGACACTTATTGGACGGTTAAAGATCTACCTAGATGAACCATCACGATTGTCGTAGAAAACGAACGGTCAGCCGCCGAAACGTCAAGTCAGTCAGTAAATAAGTGGGTAAAAAACGCTTCGTGACTATCAATGACAGGCTGTCACCACCGAAACAAGCGGAAAGTGGAATATCTAGTCAGCAACATGGGACACGCGGCAATATCAGCTGCGGAAGTTCAAAGATTCTATTCAACAAGGCGTGACATTTGTAGCCACGGAACTCCAAATAAGTTTAGAACACTTGCTCTCAAACCAAACAAGTATACTAGACTGGGGGGACTTGATCGTGTATAGTGATGACGTATAGTCTACACCTGGGTCACGGACCCGATTAGTAAACAATACTAATACTTAAGCCCACTACGTATGGGCCGTCATGGCGATAACTGGACTACCAGTTATACGGCTTGGACCTACAAGGCCCAAGCCCAAAGTTATTTTCGGATTGGATATGGAGTATCTCCTAAATAAAGGGGATATATACCAAATATCCGATATCGGCGAATACGCCGAGGAGTAGGGAACACGAAACCTACTAGGGTTTCATGTGTATATAAAGGGCACCCAGGCCCTCGGTAAAGGTACGATTTTACTAAACCCTAACTCTTCACTAAACCCTAAACTTCGATTACTTACTCTCACGCCGGAGGAGAATCGGGGGAGACAATCCCTCGATAAGCCTAACGGTGTTTGCTCTTTTTCTTAGTGCGCAGGTTCCATCAAGCATTAAGATCTAATTGGTACGAGAATAGGAGTCTTAACAAGGAACGCCCAACTTTTGTATCAACAAGTGGCGCCATCCGTGGGACCCTACACTAAGAATTTTACCAAGAACTAGAATGACGAAACACGGAAGTCACAAGAGTCCGCATGGGAAGAAAGCGCATGATGACCCACTAGGGAAGAAGCATCAAGCGGATGCGACCTCTAAGCAGGCCTCTGGGACAACCAGCACGCCTAGAAGCTTAGGAGCGCACTCAGATCTGGTCTTTCCTACAGTGGAATCACTTACCAGGACTACCCCCGCTATTACAACAAGTACTAGCGCGATAGAACTGGAGCGCACTCCTTTTGCCATGCCAGAGGTGAACTTCACTGAGGCTCCCAATGCGCCTATCCGAAACAAGGATCTTGTCTTGGAGACAGACTCCATCGCGCTAGAAGGAGTCACTCCTGAATTGGCGCCAAGTGACTTTGTATCTCAAAACTACGAAGCCTTGGCTGCGCTCATGCGAGAGGAGACAAAGAAGAGGTCAAGCCAAAGTCTGCACGCCAGACTCAACTTTGACCCTGAGCATGAGGCATCCCCACCGCGCTACCGAAAGGAAAGACGCGAGAAGGATAGCCGCAAACAACCAGTGTTTACCAGGATTGGAAGGAGGGTTATGGATGATGAAGCAGCCGATCTTCAACATCTGGAGGAGCATGAAGAGGGGGAACGGCGCGCTAATGTCCACGCTAGGCTTGGCAGTCGCAGGATTCAGGATAGGCTTGGGCGACGGTGTTCCCCAAGTGAAAGCCCTTCAAGCTCTGATTCTGATGATAGTCGGCGCAAGCGCCGCAGAGGAACAAGCTCAGATTCTGATAATAGTCGACGCAAGCATCGCAAAAGAGTGCGCTCATCCTCAAGTGATTCCTCGGACAACGAGGACAAAGAAACTGGACACTGGAAATCAAGAGGAAAATACCGCGACCAGGAAGACGAAGACATGTCTCTTCCCTGGCGTCGCCAAAAGGTTGATGCGTTCACTAGGAGCATCAGCGATTTTTCGGAGAATAAGAAAAGGCGCATGCCTGCTAACGTCAAAACATATGATGGGACAGGTGATCCTGATGATCACCTAAAAATTTTCGAATCAGCAGCCACTATCGAAAATTGGCCACAACCTGTGTGGTGCCATATGTTCAACTCTACATTAGTAGGGAATGCGCGCAACTAGTTTAGCAAGCTTCCACGTAGAAGCATTGGTGGGTTTGAGGAGTTGCGCAAGGCGTTTCGCTTAAACTTTACTCAAAGGAAGAAGTGCGCCAAAAACCCTGTCGAACTCGCTAGGGTTAAACAGCGACAAGGGGAATCCACAAGCGCTTTCATGGAATGCTTTAAGGACGAATGCATGCAAGTCAAGGCGTGTCCAGAAATACTAAAAATATCGGGTTTTATGAATGCAATCAATAACCCAGATTTGATAAAAAAGTTAAACGATAAGGTTCCCCTAACTTTTGACGAACTCATGAAGCGCACGAGGTCTTTCGTCCAAGGAGAAGCAGCCGCTGCGGATAGCAAGAAAGGCTACTCGAACCATAGGCCACAAGAAGAGTCAAGGAGACAATCCAATGACCAGAGTGGCAATCGTAATAAGAATTATCGCACTCAAGGCGGTGGAAGGGGAAACGACAAGTACACCTCATTAACAAAAACTCCAAAGGAGATATTCGCGACGGAAGGGGCGAACTTCCCGAAACCACCACCAATGCGCACCCCAGAGGATCGGCGCACAGGGAATGGTTATTGCGAATACCATGGACAGAAAGGCCACATAACCAACGAGTGCGTCCAACTGCGCCAATTGATTGACAAATTGGTAAAGGAAGGAAAGATGGACCACCTCGTAAAAAACATCAGAGAAGGGAAAGACAAACCAAAACCAGGGGCCAAGAAAGAGACATCAAAAGAAAAGGCAGATATCATCTACATGATACAGCCATGGCAGCGCGCGACAAGACAGAAAGTCAGTCAACGGTTTTCTAAGGGAAATGAAATTTCTTTCCCCTCCCTGACTGCGAACAACGCAGTAGTGGATCCACTTACCATTGAAATACATACGGGGGGTCACGACATCCGTCGCATGTATATAGATGGAGGTGCATCCGCTGATATTATATATGAACACTGTTTCAAGAAGCTGCGACCTGAGATACAGAGTCAGTTGATCCCAGCCACAACGTCGCTCACTGGCTTCACAGGGGAGAAGATATGGCCCATGGGGCAATTACGTCTACTTGTAGAAGTTGGTGACAAACCACACTCTACAGTCACCTAGATGAACTTCATGGTAATCAGATCCCCCTCTCCGTACAACGGCATCATCGGGAGACCTGGAATATCATCCATCCGCGCCGTGCCATCCACAGCGCATGGGATGCTCAAGTTCCCAGTGGAAGGAGGTATTGTCACTCTTTACAATACCACCATACCACCCAAAGAATGCAACGCAGTGACAAATGACGTAGGCGATGTTCCAGAACAGCGCGCAATCAAAGTCCCAAACCTAAAGGTCGCCATTCACCCTGACTACCCGGATCAACAGGTATCTATTGGCGGGTCTCTGTCTGACAAAGGCAAATCAGCTATATGCGCACTCCTGCAAAATAACTTAGATATTTTTGCATGGGAACCAAAGCATATGACAGGAGTGCCACACTCCATCACGGAACACAAGCTGCAAATCCGACAAGGATATCCTCCAATACGACAGAAAAAGCGCGGACAAGCTCCAGACCGCGCAAAAGCCATCCTGGAAGAAGTACATAAACTAGTAGACGCAGGCATCATGCGCGAAGTCTACTACCATGACTGGCTCTCCAACCCAGTAATGGTAAAGAAAAGCGATGGCAGTTGGAGAATGTGCGTAGACTTTACAGACCTCAACAAAGCATGTCCACAGGACTGCTACCCGCTACCGGAGATAGACTGGAAGATCGAATCTCTGTGTGGATATCCCTTCAAATGCTTCCTGGACGCATACAAGGGATACCACCAAATTCAAATGGCGGAGGAAGATGAAGAAAAAACGGCCTTCCACACAAGTCAAGGGGTCTACTGCTATACAAAGATGCCCTTTGGCCTAAAGAACGCAGGAGCAACATACCAACGATTGGTAGACACTGCGTTCGAGAAACAAGTAGGTCGCAACTTGGAAGTATACGTCGATGATCTCGTCATTAAAAGCCATACAGAGGAAGAACTAGTGCGCGACATGGAGGAAACGTTCAAAACACTGAGGAGAATCAACATGAAATTGAACCCCAAGAAGTGTACATTCGGCGCTACAGAAGGCATGTTTCTCGGGTATTTGATAGAACCCGATGGGATCAAGCCTTGCCCAGAGAAGACCCAAGCAGTCATTGACCTCCCCTCACCGCGCACACTGAAGGAGGTTCAATCACTAAACGGCAAGCTAGCCGGACTGAACCGATTCTTATCCAAATCAGCGGACAAGTCACTTCCCCTATTCAAAACACTCAAGAAGTGCACAAAAAAAGGAGACTTCAGGTGGACCGCAGAAGCAGAAGAGGCCTTCCAACAGCTCAAACAACACATAGCAGCGCTCCCAAAGCTTGTCGCGCCCCGACCAGGGGAAGAGCTGATCATGTACCTATCTGCGACTCAGGGAGCAGTCAGCGCAGTGCTACTGACAGACAGGAACTCCGTCCAAACACCCATCTATTTTGTTAGTAAGGCGCTCAAGAAGACAGAGATTAACTACACTGCAATGGAAAAGTTGGTCCTAGCCTTAGTGTTTGCAGCGAAAAGACTGCGCAGGTATTTCCAGGCGCACCCAATAGCTGTTATCACAGACCAACCCATCAAACAAGTTATCTCGAGACCCGACGCATCGGGACGCCTACAAAAATGGAGTGTGTTACTGGGTGAGCATAACATATCATACAGACCGCGCACTGCAATCAAAGGGCAGATATTGGCCGACTTCATCATTGAGAAGCCAGATACTGACACTACACCTGCGACAAGCAAGGGGGAACCTCAAGAACCATGGATTCTATTCACCAATGGATCCTCATGCGTAGATGGATCAGGAGGTGGTCTTATTCTCACTAACCCAGAAGGAGATGAATTCACCTACGCACTGCGTTTTGAATTCACAACCACGAACAACGAGGCAGAATACGAAGCACTCCTGGCTGGGTTACGCATCGCAACTCAAATGGGTGTACGCAACCTAGAAGCGAACGTCGATTCACGGCTAGTTGCTAACCACGTGTTAGGCGAATATGTAGCAAAGGAGGAACACATGATCCAATACCTCGAAAAAACCAAATCTCTGATCCAGAACTTCGATAGGTTTACCATCAAGCAGGTTCCCAGGGGCGAAAACAGGAAAGCAGATGCACTGAGCAAGATTGCATCCACCAGTTTTGCGCATTTATCAAAACAAGTATTGGTGGAAACCTTGAAAAACAAGTCAATAGTAGAAATGGAAATATCCACGGTGATAGAAGAGGAAAATCCTACATGGATGACACCCATCATCAACTACATCAGCAAGGGCATACTACCCCAGGAGCAGAAGGACGCTCGAAGGATACGGCGTACAGCGCAGAAGTTTGAACTTCGAGATGACGTCCTATATAGGCGCTCTTTCCTGCAACCGTGGCTGCGTTGTGTTGGACCCCTTCAAGCAGACTATGTGCTCAGAGAAATCCACGCTGGCTCATGCAGTATGCACTCAGGACCACGGTCCGTTGTAGCACGAGCCTTGAGGTCAGGATATTACTGGCCCACCATGCATCGTGATGCGCGCGATATGATACGGAAATGCAGCAACTGTCAAGTGCATAGACCTATTCCGCGCCGACCACAACAAGAACTAACTCCCATCACCTCTCCATGGCCCTTTTATAAATGGGGCATTGACATCGCAGGCCCCTTTCCTGTCGCAGCAAGAGGATTAAAGTTCCTTATAGTGGCCATTGACTACTTCACTAAGTGGATTGAGGCGAAGGCAGTGGCCAGCATAATAGGAAACCAAGTCAAACGATTCGTTTGGGACAACATTGTATGTCGCTTCGGATTACCTGGGGAAATCATCTCGGATAACGGAAAACAATTATGTGATAACCCATTCAGAGATTGGTGCGCACAATTGAATATCACGCAACACTTTGCGTCAGTTAAACACCCACAAACTAATGGTCTGGTTGAACGCGCGAACCGCAGTTTGGGTGAAGGAATCAAAGCGCGCTTGGACAGACACAAAGGCAGATGGGTGGAGGAACTATCACACGTTTTATGGGCGCACCGCACATCAATTAAAGTCAGCACGGGCGACACACCATTCTCTCTTGTCTACGGGACAGAAGCTGTCATACCAGCCGAGATTGGAATGCCAACTATCCGCACAGCGGAAGTGAATGTCACAACAAATGATGATGAGCGGCGCATAGACTTGGACCTATTAGAAGAGAAGCGCGAACGCGTATTCATACGCGAGGAAAAGGCAAAAACAAAAATGAAGAAGTATTATGACGCAAAGGTCAGAAACAACTCTTTCAAGCCAGGAGACTTCGTCTACCATGCAAACGACGCGAGCCACGCAGAAGACACGGGAAAACTTGGACCCAAATGGGAAGGACCTTACGAAGTCACAGAAGCACTAGGCAACGGGGCCTACAAGCTGCGTGATACGGAGGGCCACGAGCTACCACGCACTTGGAATATCTGCAATCTCAAAAAATGCTACCTTTAGTATAGGCCACGGCCCACGCACGGACAACTATGCACTCTAGTACGTGCCCAATAATTGTCGTGTATTTTTTAATTTTTCTTTCCATAAGAAATTGTCTTTTAATTTTGAAAAACTTGCAAGTATTAATAAAACGTTATGGTTTCTAGCTAACTCCATAACACATTTAACTCTATTGTTTGCATCTTTCATTATTGTGTTTCAATATTGTTATAATCCTGCCTACATGGCGTGCATGCACACACTAAGACCCACGATGGCAGAAAGGATGAGTAAACCTAATAAACAACTCGTTGAGTAAGAGGGTTGCAAACCCATCAACTTCGGATCACGAATCCTTGTTAAACACCTTTCGCTCAAGACGTTGGCGCAAGTTCCTTACGCACCCCACGACGGATGCGCACCAGGGCACACTGTGCGCGTTTAACAACTCAGGAAATCAAGACTCTTGATTCCTTAAAGTAAAATACGATAAGTAAACTTACAAAAATACATAGACGACTATGATTCCTTTCTTTTCATTAAAGTTGGAAGAATTCAATACACGACTACGGTCCTTACTTAAGGAAATTCATACATAACTATGATTCTTCTTTTCTAAGTACGCTTAGACACTTAAAGATATCTTCACGCAAGGATACATAAGAACTACGAGTTCAAAAGCGTAAGTATTTGGAAGTTGTAAAAACACTAAGTACAAAAGCAACCTTTTTTATATATAGAATACGTTTCTACAAAAGACTTGTACAAAAAAGCTAAATGCTATATGTACGCCTTAGCTGGCTGGAGCCCCCACTCAAAGCCGTTTCCTTTGCATCCTCGAGTCGCTTCAACAACTCTGCATCGTCAAGGGAAACGGTGGCTACGGAAACAGGCACACCGTCGGATCTAGGCAGATGCGCAGCGCCTATGCCGCACAGAGTGGCCTTCCCTTTCACGCCTTTCTTTCTTGCGACTCTGGAAACATGAGCATTTAGAGACCTTTGCAAAGAAATCTCTTTCTCAATACGGAAAGGATTCAGAATGTCACGAGGCTGAGCAAAAATGGGTACCTTCAACTGCGCTACGTCAGGCTTCAAGTAGAAGTCCAATTGCTGATCTGCATCATCCTGCAGATGCCTGGGAAGAGTGAGCCCCGCCATGATCACGCTGATAGGCTGATCCTGATCACGCTCCAAACGAGCAATATGCGGAAGCTCAAGCTTTTTTAGCTCTTCCATGGCAGCAACAAGCTCAGCATGGGCATTCGCCTTGTACCCAGGGACCTCGGCAAGCGGCACGGTCAACAACTCGGCCTCAGCAAGCTTGTTCACGGCCAAGGTCTCACCGTGCGCAATAGCGCACTCCACAACCTTTCCAAAGGACGTGGTGACCTCGGGATGCTCCAGCGTACACATGGCAGCCAGGCGAAGACCATGACTGATCAACCACCTACAAAATAACACAAGTGTTAATAAGAAAAGAGGGTCTAAATACATACAAGTTATAAAGAAATAAAGCAGCATGTACCTGCGCTCAGCCACGGACTGAATCATATGGGGGTATAGCTCCTCATCATATTCGATGCTGAGCCTGCGGAGCTTCTCCTCTTGCATCTTCAGCGCAAGCTCCACCCGGCTACGAAACTCCTCAATGTTGGCAAAGTGCTTGCTCCTATTCTGTTGCAAGTACTTCAGCGCCCATAAATAGTTACGCCTCTGAAGGTCCGCAGCAGCACGCTCCTGCTCCAGCTCAGCCATCACCAAGAGCTTCCCCTCAGCCAATCTTTGCGCAGACGCTTCTGCGCGCTCCAGTTTAGCCTTGGAGCTCAGCTGCTCAGCTTTAGAGCTTGCTAACTCAGCCTGCACAGACACTAACCGCGCCTGCAGTCTGGAAACTTCCTCTGACTGGCGCACCCTGGCTTGCGTCACCAGCTCGGACTGGCGCACAGCGAGGGAGGCCAGCTCCTCCATCATAGAGTCAAACGGACTTGACTCCCCTCCAATATCCCTTGGTGAAGGCGCCCCATCCAGAAAGGGACTCACCTTGGGTGATGCACTTCCATCTAAGACGCCAGCGTCCTCCACATGCTGTTCACTACACGAAAGATCAAGAAGCAAGGTTAGCGCACGAATAACAGTCAAGCATACACAAAATCCTAAGGGATTGCTAAAAAATACTTACATGGGGGGAGGAGACGAGGACACGTCCTTCTCAATATCAGTCATGGATGTACTTCCACCAGACCTCTCAGCGTCCACACTGAGGACACGAAGAAACAAAGTTAGAATAAAGTATAACTTGATAAAAGTTCATAACTAATAACTAAGATACTTACTTCATCTGCACTTCAGTAAAAGATGGGCTCTCCTCAGCCTCAGTTCGCGGCCTCTTGGAAGACCCTTCACCATCACCACCAAGCGCTCTCTTGCGCGTCAGTTGGGAGCACTCCTCCATTTCACTGTCAGTCTCCTCTAAATGGATCAGCGTTTTGTTGGGAGGAGGCTGCGCAGTGTCAGGACCCTGCGGCAAAGGAGGAGCCACCTCCTGCAACGGCTCAGCTACCACCACAGCAGGGGAGCCCTCAGACTCTGGAACAGTCAAGTCCACGACGCGCCCTGCCGTCGCCCCCAGAATGGTCATCTCACCCTCCCTCAGAGGACGCACCCCCACTGCCACGGAACGCGGTGTCTCCAAGTTAACAACCGCAAAAAGATCCATCTCTGCGTATAAAGTAGACAAAGAGAAGCAAGTTACATAAAGTATGGAAAACGAAGAAACGCTTACATTAATAACGACAGTAAGACGACAGAAGGAGCACCCACCCGTGCCATCCGCATCCAAGAATGTGGGAACCTCTGTCTCAAACTCGAAGTAGTTGCGACTGATGCCCATATGCACCAGGAACGCTTCCGGATATGGTTTGATGGAAAGGCGGTTCTCATCAATGATCGCCGCATGATCCGCGTTATACCACGTCTCGGGGGGGCGCTCATCCTTGGGCAGAGTGGCACGGGTGTAAAATTGAAAATTGGAAGGAAAGACGGCGGCGTCAACCCAAAAGAATTTCTCCCTCCAGTCCTTGAGTTTATCTACCTTCTTCACATAGCATTGTAACTTGCCTACGCGCTTAGAGAAGGTAACCCACCCATTTGACCACGTTGCGTGATAGAACGCGCGAAATAATTGGAGGGTCGGGGGAATCGCTAACAAGCGACAGTTCACCTCAAAATTGGCAATCTTCCCAGCACCAATACAATGCAACTGTGAGATGTGGAGCTCGTAATAATTAAGTATATCACTCAACAGCACGGAAATGGGTACGCGCTGATTCGCCCACTCGAAAAAGCGCGTATATAGCCCCACCTTCCCTATGGGGAAATCCGCGATGGTGTCATTTGGACCTGGTACCTCTGGGTGCAGATCCAAAGGGATAAAGTAATCCGAGGTGAACTGATTCAGTTCACCTTCGGTTATGTTAGAAGTGAAATCCTGAAGTTGCAACACCATTTTGTGTTTCAGACTGTGCGCAAGCGCTATTACCTTCGAATTATCGTTTTTTGATAGCAGATTCGAAGATGTATAAATGTTGGAAAGGTGATTTTTTAACTGTGGATATCACAGTGAATGAAGGCGGTAGTTTATATAGTTTTCCACCCACCACAGATGATTGACACCTGTATCCCACTAACTCAAATCGTGTGGCTGGGAGATGTGACGGTACAGGACACGTGGATAGCCTCTCCACTTCCCAAGGTACCCGAATTGCACTTTTTTGGACTAGATACATCATACGTGCGTTTTTGGCGGTATATTTTTGAAATCTTCCCGCGTACGCGTGGGGAATAATTTCGACACGACTTTAGTCTAGCATCCGCAGGTTTTACCCTGCGCACACTAGACTGGGGGGACATGATGACGTATAGTCTACACCTGGGTCACGGACCCGATTAGTAAACAATACTAATACTTAAGCCCACCACGTATGGGCCGCCATGGCGATAACTGGACTACCAGTTATACGGCTTGGACCTACAAGGCCCAAGCCCAAAGTTATTTTCGGATTGGATATGGAGTATCTCCTAAATAAAGGGGATATATACCAAATATCCGATATCGGCGAATACGCCGAGGAGTAGGGAACACGAAACCTACTAGGGTTTCATGTGTATATAAAGGGCACCCAGGCCCTTGGTAAAGGTACGATTTTACTAAACCCTAACTCTTCACTAAACCCTAAACTTCGATTACTTACTCTCACGCCGGAGGAGAATCGGGGGAGACAATCCCTCGATAAGCCTAACGGTGTTTGCTCTTTTTCTTAGTGCGCAGGTTCCATCAAGCATTAAGATCTAATTGGTACGAGAATAGGAGTCTTAACAAGGAACGCCCAACTTTTGTATCAACATATAGTACTCCCGGACCCAACATATTGGGCCGGACATGCTCATAACCTGAACCGCGGCAGAGTCAAGACGGACAAGCGCACATTATAGACTCCAGTCTTGCCAAGCCGGACAAGAACACGCCCTGGTCTCGCCAGGCCGGGCCGGAATAGATCATCGGCCGCCGTCACGCCGCCAAAAGCCAGATCTCTTGGGATTATGTCCCCCACGTGATCTGACACCTACCTACTAGGGGAGGCGTAGTTCGGCTCGCAGAGTCCCGATGCAGCTACAGGTCTTGTGTGGGTAGTATAAATACCCTCACCTCATTTATTACTCTCAACTAATAGCATTAACTCTCACATAGTCCGCACATACACTTTCTCTCTCTAAGCAATATACTTACTCTCACACCGGAGGTCGACCGCGGAAGCTCCCTTCCGCGGTGAGACTAACGGTGATGTCTTTTCTTAGCAGCTCTACAAGATACTTAGTACAAGATCCGCCCCTGCCAAGAGCTAGCCTAAACTAGGTCTTGCACTGAGCCCAAGATTTGTACTAACAACATTGTATTAGATTACTAACCTTAGACAAGATAACAAGAAAAAAGGGGCTCGAATTTAACACTAATCAGTTGCAGGAATTGATATAACCATTGGGAATGGAATTGGCTCTGAGAAAAATTTTAGTTAAGTCAAAAATTTAAAAACAAGCCAATTTCATATTTTTATCTTTAGCCCATCTCCATTTTATATATAGTTATAATACCCGTGCATGCACGGGGTTTTTTCTAATTTTTTTAATAATGTATTTTTATCTATTAAAAAACGAATAATATAATTTTTTTTTATTATTATTATTTTATTTTAAATTTTTTATGGTTTTTAAGCTTTGTATTATACGAAGAAGAGAGCTCGACTATCACAAAGTTTTTTTTAAATTTTTGAATAATGTATTTTTATATATTAGTGAACCAAAATATTAAATTTTTAGACAAAAAATGTTAAGAATCGAAAGATAGCAAAAACATTTATAACCAATGAGGAATGCCACGAAAGTGTTTCGGGTCAAGCAAGTCTGTTTTGACCCGCACTCTATTTTTCGCACATAGATACGTTGTTTACAACATTGCAGAGGGATATTACTATCCATATAATAGATAGCAATGTTTGCAAGGCCATAAATAGTGTTTTGGATAGCTTTTTCTAACAGAAATTGTGGTCATAACTAACACAAATCTTTAAAAATTATTTTTAAAACATGTATAACCAATGTTAAATTCCCATGAAATTCTTTTTGGGTCAAGTGAACCTGTTTTGACCCGTAATCTATTTTTTACATATAGTGTTTGTGGCCTTTATTATATTGACATTTTCGCAAATATACAAACACTTTTAATCATTAAAATTTATACAGAAACACAGTTAACCAATAAATTCAAATACAAACAGATTATTTTGTCCTAAATGCTTTTAATTGCTTGATTAAAAATAAGAAATCTTATGTATATACTTATCACGTGAATGAATGATAAGAGATCGAGTTTGATTGATGGAGGAGGAATTTGAGAATGTTGGGACTTCAAATATTTAGTGAGAATGATACTGAATTTTAAGTTTCAGCCCAAATCTTTGAAAAACTTGCTCCACCGTTTTCAAGTTTTAATTTTTTATATTTTGACACATATATTTTTGTAAGTTTTTATTGAATGATTACAAATCACATTTTTTTTTTGTAGAATATGGATAAATTTAGAAGTATTTAGGCTTTTCTTATTTAATATTTAAGAAAATAATAATAATAATAATTTGATTATTACTTAATAAGGTATGATTTGATTTTTTTGAAATGTAAAAGTCCCTACCAGGGGTTTTTTTTTATTATATAAAAGATTTAAGTTTTTATAAAGCTTATATGGTAACCGAATACTTCCTAAACGTTAAAATCGTAGAAGCACAAACTAGTTTAACTATTTAAAAGAACAGAGATGCTAACTACAGTTTTTAAGATTATTGTGAACAACAAACTTAATTTTCAAAAAATTTTTGTTTACACTAAGACGTAGTTAGAAACATATTTCGTATTTTTCTCTGACATGACTAATGGTAAAAGTAAATTCTTTTTGTGTTTGAGAAATTATAGTTCGCGTAATTAGTTTTTAACCCAAGGGCTACTCCTAAGGGAAAAAAAGGAATCATTAGAGCCCAAACGCCTCATAAAATATTATGGGAATCTCTCCTATCCGCCAGCGCCATTAACCCACTAGTGACCGCCGCTTTGTTAGTCCGACTTCTTTGTCAAGGATCTCCATCTCACAGTAATAAACCTTCTATATCACTTTAGTTTTATTTTATTTGCGATATGTAGTTGTTCTAGAATTGAGTGCAATTACCAAAACAATAAAATAAAAATAATACAAAAATGTAGTTCTTACTAGTTATTTAGGTATAACGAGGAAAAAACGATCCCGCCGCGTTGCGGTGGGGTAAAATTTTTTTCTCTGTAATTTTTTTTTTTTTTTTTTTTTGGATCGACATTTATAGTTTTGGTAGCGTTGTTAAATGTTTGTTACTTTTGTTTATTAGTTATAGTAACATTATTTACTTTATTTTCCTTGTTTTGTGTAGAACAATTTAGAACTTTAATTGTTTTTTAAATATCTTTTATAATATTTTGTGGAGATATTTGTTTTTGCTAAATGTAATATAAAGGGGTTTTTTTGGTTAATGTCAGACTTCAACGAAAGGCTCATAATGGGCCTCTCATGGACAACCAAACGGGCCTGAAAAACGGGCTAACAAAAACTTTGTTTTTTTATTATTGGTGGGCGATTATAAAATTGTCACCGACTTCACGGTTTAGTATATAAGGAAAATACGACCCCCCGCGTTGCGGGGGGCTGCTCGTTAGATTTAAAAAAAAAAAACAGTCGTAAGATTTAAAAAAAACATTCGTGGTAAATTTTTTTTTTTCTTTTTTCTTTTTCTTTCTTTTTTTTTTGAAAAAGGACTCCTTTTGCAAAGAGTCGCCAATGTCAGGGGTTAAAAAAAAAACGGTCGTAAGATTTAAAAAAAAGCAGTCGTTGTAAATTTTTTTTTTTTTTTTTTTTTTGAAAAAGGACTTCTTTTGCAAAAAGTCGCCAATGTCAGGGGTATTTTTTGCCAATTTCAGAAACAATTTTTTTGGAAAAAGGACTACTTTTGCAAAGAGTCGTCAACTTCAAGGGTATTTTTTGCCAATTTGTGAAACTTGATTTTGGGCCGAAGTTGGGCTACGCGGAGTTACTGTAGCAAAAAGTAAAAAAATTATAAAAAAGTGCCCACCGACACTCTGTTTTAGTATAATGTAATGAATGGTGTTTCTTTATAATTGTGAAATTAGTCATATCTGTAGAAGGGGTGAATACGGTCTTTTCGACTAACTTGAAGTTTAACAACTTCTAGTCTCAAAGATCAACAAGTGGTTATACAACAATATCAATCACAACCACAATATATAAAGTGAGTAAAGAGACAACACGATATATACTGGTTGGGGATGGGGAGTTTATACCATTCGTACGTCCAGTTGCGAATCCACGACACCGATACTATTATTCTAGTATAATCCTTATGGTGGATTACAAACCGTTACAACTTCATTCCACCGATATGCACAAAGATCGGCGCTCACTAAGAAGAGCTACTCCCAACGGTATTCCGCCCTCGGAAACCACCCACAAGAATCTCCCGATTCGAATTAACCACTAAGACCACAAAGACCACTAAGACCACAAAGACTTCCCCACCGGAAGTATCAAACTCTAACTAGATCTTCCCCGATCTAGGCTTGACCACCAAGGTACAAGACTTCACAACCTTACATCCAAATCGAATGTTTGATAGTTTTATACAAATGAAGCCCTAACCTAACCTAGAGACTCGATTCTAATAGAAATGGTATAGAGAAGAAGGCCCTCGACACAATTCATAAGAGTGAATTAGGTTCTTGTGAATCTCTGATCCGTGCTAAAGTATATATATATAATTAATATCAGACGGATACGCGTGATATGCGGGAATTGACAAGTCAACCTCTTAGGAAAAAGGTTATCTTACAAAAACCCGTGAATACGATGTGTGTGTGTGTGTGATACCAGGTAAGTGATTACCCGGGTCGTGTCCCAGCGAGGATGGAATGGACAATCGTGTAAGGTTTGGAATTAGAGTGACTGATGATTGGGATATGAAATTTTGTATGTTTATTCTAATTGAGAAACAAATTCTCAAAAGAAAATTAAGATTAAATAAAATTAAACTAAAAACGTGAAATGGGAATTCTAAAAACGGGATTAAAAAGTGAGATCTATAAAAATAAATCCTACAAGTGCTAAATTATTTTTCCTAAGTTATAAATGTCAAAAGAAAATTTTAGAAAAAAGATTTATATTTTTCTGACTTTTATATTTTTTATTATGAATTAAAAACTGTTTTAAAAAGAAAAATGCATAAAAAATATTAAAACTATTCTAAAAATTCTGAAAATTTCTCTAAATATACTTTATATAATAACAGTCTTAGGAAAAATACAAACAAATCACCAGCTTATTCTAATAAGCTGTAAATAAGCTAAATGGTTCGAATGGCTTGAATGGACAACAAGGGTTAAGTATTAAATATTGCAAGTTATACCCAGAGAAGTCCCAAGGGCAAACGGTAAGTGTGTTGTGTGTTGAGTGCAGTGACCAGGGTTCGAATCCCAGTTCCTGACCTTTTGCTAATTATTTTATTTTTGGAATTTTCTTTTTGCTACTTAATAATAAGCTAATAACTAACAACTTTTGTAAAAGAAGTATTTTTTAAAACTCATTAATAAGCTAGAAATAATCTGCTAATCTCAACAGTAAGGCTTTTAAGGCTTTAGAACTAGGAATTCAAGCCAATAAGCTATAAGCTGATTTGAAAGCTAACAGGGATTGGAATAAGCTACTATGGACTAGTGTGACTATAATTAAACAAAAGAGACCAGAAAAAGCTATGGGAATAAGGCCATAAGTAGTTGAGCAGATTTGAGCTTAAAATGAGTTTTGGCACTAAAATAAGCTATTAAGCTAATAAGGGCTTATGGGAGAATGGAAAGAGCTGTTTTCTACTTAGAATATGCTAATAAGCTAAAGTGATCCAGAAAAAGCCATGGAAATAAGCCAATAAGCACAAAATAAGCAAGAACACCCTTGAGGTCTGCTGATGCAGCCTTGGTTCAGGGCAAAGTTTTGGATTCTAGGCAACTTGCAGGGCTGAAAGGAGCTTATAAATAAGCTCCAAAATCTACAACAAGCTCAGAAAACTCAAGATAGTACTATAAGCTACTCTAAAACCAAAATTTAGACAATAAGCACAAGTAAATAAGCAGTTAATTAGCTGAGAATGGGGGTTGAAAAACATGCAGGCTGCAATGGTTCTAGGTGATCAGGAGTTGTGCAGATGTGCACAAACCAACTGATACTTAACCAACTCTTGTGTATCCACTAAATGAACTTAAAGCACCACAGAAATGCCAAAGATAAGGTCCAAATGAGCTTAATGCTTATTATGGCTTATTTGCTCAGTCCATGGTCTATATTTTCCACAGTTGGTTCAAAATCACAATCCCTATCAAATGGACTTAAAGGAACTTAGAAACAGCTTATCTAAACTATTTTAAGCAAGATCAAAGTTGGGCAAATGGTCAATGAACAGTGAGACCCCAAATTGACCCGTTTGACCCATACACCCAAACAGTCCTTATTAACGGTCTGTGTTGGATTTTTAAAGGTAACAGACAATTTTAACTATGATTTTGCTTGACAGAAGTTCAACTAAATAATTTAAGTACTAATGATCAATATTTAATGAAAAATTAAGCACTAATAAGCAGTTTACTAGACTAAGCTATTTTTGGCTTTTATAAGGTTTTTAAGTATAATAAAGAAAAAGCTATTTTAAAACTGATAATACAGATGAAATACAATTATAAACTATTAATAAGCAGAAAGTTACTAAAATAAGCTAAAATTAAGCAATGGAATAGTAACTAGAAAACAATGCAAAAATTGAAAAATTGCTTACAACTGACTTGGCCTATATAACAGTAGAACTAGATCAGAAACACACCTAGCTTGTCAAAAACAAGCTAGAAAACCAAATAAGCTCTTCCATGAGCATCTTATCATCCAGAACTGCTTATCTTGACCTCCAGTTGACTTTCTTTGACTTTTCTTGGGATTTTAAGATTAGAACTGATTTAGACTAACATAAACTTATCAAAAGCTATAGTAAGCTTATGTAAGCTTATAGAAACAGCAAAGAAGCTATTTCAATAACTACTTAACTTAATTCGAATTCTCAGTACAACATAGAAATTTAAAAACTTGGAATTATCATTAACTAATGGAAATTGTACAAAGATTTATGATAAACAGACTGAAAGTAACTTGCATTAATAACTGGAAATTAAAATTGATAAACTTAAATAATTGAAATTACAATACGATTAAACATAAAAACTACTTGCCATATAAGGCTACATTGAGGACCTATTTATACTACAACTAAGGTGGGATGTGTCTCTTGTGCATCTCTGAACATATCTTGACCTTTGGATCCTCTTGAAATCATCTCAGTCGTTTAATCCATTTTTGGCGCCAAAATGGTGTGAGTGGAAAATACCACTTGATTCTGATGAAGTGTGATGGGGAAGAAGCAATTAATGCTTCTTGGCTTGTTAGGTGGAGTGGGATAGGAGGAGGGGGTGGGTGTGTCAGGGATAAGGGCGGTGGGTTGAGGTGGTTTTGGTTTGGCGGTAAATGGTATTGAAGAAGAAGGATTTGACCGAAGGTCAAACGTCTGGTTAACTAAGAAAGAAATAGGCCGGGCTGGGTTTTATTTAAATTGGGCTTGGGTTAGTGTATGGTGTAGGCTGGATTTATTATTTAGAATTGGACTGGATTTATTTTTTTAGGATTAACTTTAGATAAGTTTTAACTTTAGGGACTAAAGTTGCAAATTCTGAAAATCCAGGGATCAAGGTTGCCAAAAATGAAATTAATTTCCAAGGACCATTTGTGTCATTTTGGTATTTTTGGGGGTTGACTTGACTTTGTCTTTGACTTTTGTCTTCACTTGATCAATTGCTGTCGAGTCGATCCAAAAATATTCATTTTTTTTCTGTTTTCAATCCTTTAATACCTGAAACACATAAAACACAAACCAAGGATATCTGCAATATATATTGGGTGTTTTAGGTCATTTTAGTGTCTATTATGGGTATAAAATGATGAGTATTTACACACTCATCAATCTCTCTTGCGAAAGATAAGTGGTCTTTCAATTGATGATAAGATGAGAAGTTAGAACACAATTATGAAGTATACTTAGAGGGTAGAGAGAAACGAAAATAGTGAGAAAGAATGCTTTGCAAGAGGTGAGATGTAAAAGACAAGAGTGGAGTATTTATAGGCAAAACTTTGAAAATGCATTACGAGACTGGTGGGCCAGCGCGTCCGGTACTATGGGAATTTACACGGTTTTTCTTATTTCTTCCCAACTCTTGTTAAACCCCCAATTTCACTTTACCCTTGAAATTTCCAATAACATTCCAACACTCAAAGTGGGATAAGGTGTGACAACTCGTATTTTTAGGTGATAATTTTAACTTTAAAATTTTACTATTCTTCCGCGAAAAAGTTACTATTTATTATCGTAGTTTTCTCTAATCACAATTTTTGCGTATGAACAATATACCCGATACACCCAACGATGGTCCCAATATATTTTTACACTCAATATTATGTTACAAAAATTCAAATATTATTTTACCTTGTATTTTTAATTCATTTATTATACATATATTTTTAAATATATATAATTACGATAATTTACGTAATTGTGAAACGATAATTATTTAAACACCCGATACTTATACAAAATACAATTTTATAATTTTTATGACTTTATTATATTTCATTTTGTTCCGCTAAAATTTATTTCTAGCTAACTCAGTACCCAAATTAAAATATCTAAACTAATAAATATAAATATCTAGATATTTTTAAACCATAAAACACAAATATTTAAAGCAGCATCCCCCCCTCCCCATACCCCAAAAATCCGGCCACCCTAACCCCCATCCCCCTATTTTTGACTTTTGACCAAAAATCTTGAAATTACTAAAATACCCCTTTCATTAAATTACCAAAATGCCCTTATTTGCACTATAAATAGAAAACTTTAACCTACACTTTTTACTTGCAAAAATAAACTAGAAAAACTCTCCCAAAAGCTCTCTAAGTTTTGGCAATAAGAAGAGGAAGAAGAAAAAGATCCGATTTCGTTAGTTTCAAGCAAATTTCGATCATTTACAGGTTATATATTAACTACAAATCGATTTGGAGTAACCGTTGGGGGTTCTACTGTTCTAAATCTTTCCAAAAACTCTTCATAATCAAGTAAGATTAAAAACCATTTTTATACTTTTACTTATGTATTTTATACATTCCTTATGCTCATTTATGCATTTACTAAGTTTAAATATTTATTTAAACTCATTTCATCACCTATATCACCTATATACATGTTTGAGAGATTTTATTATGTTTTTATTTAATTTTGGAACTATATAAATTGTTGAAGAATTGGTGGAAGAGATTAGGATAGATTTGGAGTTGATTTGAGGGTTCTTAGTTAGAAGAATGGATTATTTAAAAATATACGCGGAAGCGCTGCCCAAATTTCTAACTTTTAAAAAATAAAGATATTTTTACAAGGATTTAGTCAAAGAAATAGAAAATAGATTTTTAAACGAAAACGTGGTCGTTTGAATGGATTAAAACGGATTTGTAACGAATAAGATATGAGTTTTCTAAATATATTATCGATAACTATTTTTTAGAAAACTTAATAGTTGCTGTATGGATTTTCGAGTTAGTAAAACCCAGCTTTAAAAGATAAACTGAGTCCCCGAGACCTTAAAATATATTAGTATACTTAAACACCTTCGCGGGGATAGGTAGAACTTTTAAAACCGAGCTATAACGAAGGAGTTATGACTTAACGAAGTTACCGACGAAAACTATTATTTTGACAGCTTTTCTAATAGGGAATAGTAACCAGTTTTTATTTTTAGAAATGGATTTTGGACACTTTAGGTGCGATTTTGGATAAAATGTCATAAACAAAAGTTGTAGTGTTTTGGTTATATAATTTAGTCGAGTTAGAGACTTTTCAACATATATATTACTGAAACATCCGTATAGTAGTTACGATACATACTTGCTAAAAATCCAAAAATGTATTATTTTGACTATTTCTAAGGATTTCCAAAGTGACGTTATTTTTACAACTAAACTTACAAACAAACATGTACGGGTGATATAACATTTTATAAATTGCATACACGACATAATTGCACTACCTAAAGCGCATTATCACTTTAGGTTGCGGTTAGAGCATTACACATCGTTTTCCGTGCACACTTGTAACGCGTTAGTTATTGCTTGAGGTGAGTATTCCCGAATCCCCTTTTTTGTAACTATTTTAATCGCTTTGGGGTGGATGCATGAATTATACTTGAACTAAATTGATTACTATTTTGAACTTTTGTTTCACTACTTATGCTAGTGAGAAATTAATCATATTTGACTAAATTGACTATTCTTTTATGAACACTATCATTTGAACCTTTGACTATTTTAACCTTGTTGGACTTGATTTTGAATCAGTTAACTTATCTTGAACCTTTGACTTGATTTTGAACCCTTTAACTATTTTGAACTCTTTTTACTTGTCTTGACCTTATAACTCGTTTTGAACTCTTAAACTTGATTTGAACCTTTAAACTTGACTTTGAACTCTTAAACTTGATTTGGACCCTTAAACTCAAAACGTTTATACTTCTGTGCAACGCTATACTTTTTATACTTTTTGGACATGATGTGTGGCTTTATTACGATATGAGTCCTAATGTGTAAACTTGTTTTTGTATACTTCAACGTGTATTCTTTAGCAACTGTTTAACTCCTGGATGGAGCCGATTAAGATGTATTGATAGTACTATCGGGTTGACGCCCCCACCCTTCTGTCCGTTATTCCTGACCTTGGGTGAATGTAATCCGGTATTCTTGTGCAATGTGTAAACTTATGTAGACTTGTCATGAGGTTCAGTTGGCTGTTATTCTTTACATTAAGTTCTTGCATATATCGAATACACATATGTCCTACTCACAACGTTTTCAACATTTACTCATACTATATTTTAGCAGTGGATTGTGAACACATAGGTTACAAGTCTTGTATGGGCGAGACTTGCAACTGAATGGATTGACAACGCCTTTGCCTTGTGGACTATTCTCAAAGACCAAAAACTTAGACTCTCTCTTAAAAGTTTTCATATTATATTAAACGTGTGTACTCACCAACTATTTTCATAGTTGACCCGTTTTCTCTCATGCATTTCAGGTGATCGTCAATAAGTGTTTTCATAAAGGTCATTAGAAGTCTTCACATGTCATCGTTGTTGTCGTCATATTACAAGATTTTGTCTTTTGGAAAACTAAGTCTTATGTTTTTATTTACGATGTCAGCTAAAACATTATTGTAATGTTGTACTCTTTTCGTAAATTTTAATCATGGTATTGTACTATATCTCTTTTGCGATGTATATTGATTTCGTCGCACCTCGCATTTCCGCCTTCGGCGGGGTGTGACAGATTGGTATCAGAGCCTAAGGTTATAGAGAATGCTGATTTTTCAAAAATAAAAATCGCAACTATAACCAGAATAAAGTTTTATTAAACATCGAACATCATACGAGTCGACTAGTCCTAGCGTTGCATCGTTAATCCTAAATTATACATAGCCTGATCACCTATGTCTAATTTAGGAAGAATCATGCAATGATAAGAGTAGTAGTCTTGGATCATGTTTAGTCGAGTCTTAAGAGTCTGGTCACCTGAAATTGCATTGGTCGGGTGGGTATGCATAGCATGTTCGTATATTCGCGTTTGTGTTACCGTACCTTATATATGCATTTATGTATATGCTTTCTCTTTGCTACCTTACGACTCGTTAGACTAAGCACGTCCTTGTTCCCGTCATGTTACGATTTCTATGTCACGACTGTCGTTGTACCGTACATCATCTGTCCAAGTTCACGACATTGATTAATCTGAGACCTAACGACATCGACCTTAGTTACATTTTTTTTGTTGATTTGATTGGTGTAAGCAATTTCAAGATCGAGTTAATCTTTCAAAAGACCACCTTCCAGGATGTTGAATCCTTTCTTTCTAACAACTTGCTTCCTAGCTTGATCAAGTGACAGTTCTTGTTTGATGAGTTGCGAAAATCAAGCTAAGAGTCAAGTTGTTACCTAAGCCAATTCAGTTTAATCTCATGACAGTTCTTGTTTGATGAGTTGTGAGATTAAATTGGAATCGACAACCTAAAGGTCTAAACTTGCTTCCTAGCTTGATCTAGTGACATTTCTTGTTTGATGAGTTGTGAAAATCAAGTTAAGATTCAAGTTGTTACCCAAGTCGATTCAGTTTAATCTCATGACAGTTCTTGTTTGATGAGTTGTGAGATTAAATTGGAATCGACTACCTAAAGGTCTTTTGAGGGCTATGCTCGAGATTGGGAAGGTTTGCCTCATCAAATCTGATCACGAGAACGTACGTCTGTAGAACGAACAAGCTGAATTCAGGGACTGATTTCCTTCAACGGGTGGGTACTGTGACAACACGTATTTTTAGGTCATAATTTTAACTTTAAAATTTTACTATTCATCCCCGGAAAAGTTACTATTCATTATCGTAGTTTTCTCTAATCACAATTTTTGCGTATGAACAATATACCCGATACTCCCAACGATGGTCCCAATATATTTTTACACTCAATATTATGTTACAAAAATTCAAATATTATTTTACCTTGTATTTTTAATTCATTTATTATATATATATTTTTAAATATATATAATTACGATAATTTACGTAATTGTGAAACGATAATTATTTAAACACCCGATACTTATACAAAATACAATTTTATAATTTTTATGACTTTATTATATTTCATTTTGTTCTCCTAAAATTTATTTCTAGCTAACTCAGCACCTAAATTAAAATATCTAAACTAATAAATATAAATATCTAGATATTTTTAAACCATAAAACACAAACATTTAATGCACCATCCCCCTCCCCATACCCCAAAAATCTGGCCACCCTAACCCCCATCCCCCTATTTTTGACTTTTGACCAAAAATCTTGAAATTACCAAAATACCCCTTTCATTAAATTACCAAAATGCCCTTATTTGCACTATAAATAGAAAGCTTTAACCTACACTTTTTACTTGCAAAAATAAACTAGAAAAACTCTCCCAAAAGCTCTCTAAGTTTCGGCAATAAGAAGAGGAAGAAGAAAAAGATCCGATTTTGTTAGTTTCAAGCAAATTTCGATCATTTACGGGTTATATATTAACTACAAATCGATTTGGAGTAACCGTTGGGGGTTCTACATTTCTAAATCTTTCCAAAAACTCTTCATAATCAAGTAAGGTTAAAAACTATTTTTATACTTTTACTTATGTATTTTATACATTCCTTATGCTCATTTATGCATTTACTGGGTTTAAATATTTATTTAAACTCATTTCATCACCTATATCACCTATATATATATGTTTGTGAGATTTTATTATGTTTTTATTTTATTTTGGAACTATATAAATTGTTGAAGAATTGGTGGAAGAGATTATGATAGATTTGGAGTTGATTTGAGGGTTTTTAATTAGAAGAATGGATTAGTTAAAAATATACGCGGAAGCGCTGCCCAAATTTCTAACTTTTAAAAAATAAAGAATTTTTACAAGGATTTAGTCAAAAAAATAGAAAATAGATTTTTAAATGAAAACGTGGTCGTTTGAATGGATTAAAACGGATTTGTAACGAATAAGATACGAGTTTTCTAAATATATTATCGATAACTCTTTTTTAGAAAACTTAAGAGTTGCTGTATGGATTTTTGAGTCAGTAAAACCGAGCTTTAAAAGATAAACCGAGTCCCCGAGACCTTAAAATATATTAGTATACTTAAACACCTTCACGGGGATAGGTAGAACTTTTAAAACCGAGCTATAACGAAGGAGTTATGACTTAATGAAGTTACCGACGAAAAATATTATTTTGACAGCTTTTCTAATAGAGAATAGTAACCATTCTTTATTTTTAGAAATGAATTTTGGACACTTTAGGTGCGATTTTGGATAAAATATCATAAACAAAATTTGTAGTGTTTTGGTTTTATAATTTAGTCGAGTCAGAGACTTTTCAACATATATATTACTGAAACATCCGTATCGTAGTTACGATACATACTAGCTAAAAATCCAAAAATGTATTATTTTGACTATTTCTAAGGATTTCCAAAGTGACGTTATTTTTACAACTAAACTTACAAACAAACATGTACGGGTGATATAACATTTTATAAATTGCATAAACGACATAATTGCACTACCTAAAGCGCATTATCACTTTAGGTTGCGGTTAGAGCATCACGCATCGTCTTCCATGCGCACTTGTAACGCATTAGTTATTGCTTGAGGTGAGTATTCACGAACTCCCTTTTTTGTAACTATTTTAATCGCTTTGGGGTGGATGCATGAATTATACTTGAACTAAATTGATTACTATTTTGAACTTTTGTTTCACTACTTATGCTAATGAGAAATTAATCATATTTGACTAAATTGACTATTCTTTTATGAACACTATCATTTGAACCTTTGACTATTTTAACCTTGTTGGACTTGATTTTGAACCAGTTAACTTATCTTGAACCTTTGACTTGATTTTGAACCCTTTAACTATTTTGAACTCTTTTGACTTGTCTTGAGCTTATAACTTGTTTTGAACTCTTAAACTTGATTTGAACCTTTAAACTTGACTTTGAACTCTTAAACTTGATTTGGACCCTTAAACTCAAAACGTTTATACTTCTGTGCAACGCTATACTTTTTATACTTTTTGGACATGATGTGTGGCTTTATTACGATATGTGCCTTAATGTGTAAACTTGTTTTTGTATACTTCAACGTGTATTCTTTAGCAACTATTTAACTCCTGGATGGAGCCGATGGAGAGGTATTGATAGTACTATCGGGTTGACGCCCCCACCCTTGTGTCCCTTATTTCTGACCTTGGGTGAATATAATCCGGTATTCTTGTGCAACGTGTAAACTTATGTAGACTTGTCATGAGGTTCAGTTGGCTGTTATTCTTTACATTAAGTTCTTGCATATATCGAATACACATATGTCCTACTCACAACGTTTTCAACATTTACTCATACTATATTTTAGCAGTGGGTTGTGAACACATAGGTTACAAGTCTTGTATGGGCGGGACTTGCAACTGAATGGATTGACAACGCGTTTGCCTTGTTGACTATTCTCAAAGACCAAAAACTTAGATTCTCTCTTAAAATTTTTCATATTATATAAAACGTGTGTACTCACCAACTATTTTCATAGTTGACCCGTTTTTCTCATGTATTTCAGGTGATCGTCAATAAGTGTTTTCATAAAGGTCATTAGAAGTCTTCTAATGTCATCGCTGTTGTCGTCATATTATAAGATTTTGTCTTTTGGAAAACTAAGTCTTATGTTTTTATTTATGATGTCAGCTAAAACACTAATGTAATGTTGTACTATTTCCTTAAATTTTAAACATGGTATTGTACTATGTCTCTTTTGTGATGTATATTGATTTCGTCGCACCCTGTATTTCCGCCTTCGGCGGGGTGTGACATAAGGTCAACCAACTCATTTAGCCAAGGATTATGTATTTAAAACATTTGGTGAAGCGAAAACTAGATAGTTAGGGGTTTAGTCCAATTTCAAAGAGAAAGAAAAGAACCATTGAACATTAGATATTGGGTAATAACCTTTGAGTGATGAGTTGTATGATGTGATATCTTGAGTGTGTAAGAGAGATGAGCGAGGGAAACTAGTTGGCAACACAAAACTTGGAGAGGAAGGGTTAGCTTGTGTGAGTGAGTGTGTAAGAAAAGTGTGTAAGAGTGTGTCATAAAATGGGTTGGCAAAACTTGGAGAGGAATGAGTAATTTGAAATTCAAATTCAAATTAACTAGTTAGTGTTTGTGAGAGGAAGTGTATGAAAGAAGCAAAGCTGTGACACATTGTAAGATTGTGTAAGAAAGTGAGTTGACAGTGGAGATGTAGAGTTAACTTGGAGAAGGTAGAGATAGAGAAGGGTTTAACTAAATTCAAATTTGAATTAAGAGAGTTATGAGTAAGTGTATGGTGTGTGTGTGCCGTGTATATGTGTGTGTATTTCAAATTCAAATTTGAATGATAAGAGTGTGTGAGAGGGATAAGTGTGTAGGAAGATAGGTTTATTTATGATACATTGTAAGAATGTGTAAGATTGTGAGTTGGAAAATGTTGGCAAGATAAACTTGGAGAAAACGGGTGGGTGTGTGTGGTGATTTCAAATTCAAATATGAATGTAGAGAGGAAGAAGAGGAATAGTGGTATTTGAATTTGGATGATTATGAATTAATCATATGACAAAAAGAATGTGTAGTGGATTGTGTGAGAATTTAGGGGACACAAGTACAATTGTGTGTAAGGGAATGTAAGAGAATTTTTGTTTGAGGATATATTTAAAAACATTCAAAAGATGTTTATATTTTCAAGAGTTCAAATTCAAATATTCAAACTTGGTAATCTTTAGTTTACCCACAATTAATCTTTCACAAATCATCTTGATGCAAGTAAGAAGAGTGTTTTGCATCAAGGTAAATCCACATCTCATAAATTAGAGAAATGCGTTTACGCAAAGTGACCTCGACTAAATTGATCAATAAGGGAGTAAACCGGTTACGTGATTAGTAAAGATGAACATAAGGATTATGATCACTTGAATATTTTCGTTTGAAGTTCTAGTGAAAGTATAAACGCCATAGGTTTGAGGAAAAACATTTTTGCCTTGGCTAGAGGCTTTTGTAAAAGAATTATGAGTTGGCGTTTTGTAAAATCGGAAGGACTTTGTTTCGGGCACCTTCCTAAGTCTAAATCGTAAAGTAAACTTCTCATATATCATGTACGAACCTTAATTGAAAGAAACACCTTAGTTGGGTAAGTGGAAAGCCGACTTGGAAAAACCAAAATGCACCAAATTAACGAGACTGGCGCGCTTGGGAGGTGTGACTCGCGCCAGCCAGCACGCCAGGCCCAAGCTAAGTGGTTTTTCGGTTTTTGGCTATCGCTTTGTGATTTTAAGTGTCCCGAATGTATATTTGTCATCATTGAAACATTATAAGGTTACAATACCATATTTAACTTATAATTTGTCAATTTGAATTGTGTTTTTTACAATGGAAACTATCTATCTTAGAAAATCCACATCACAAATGTATCTCGGATGTCTTAAAAAGGATTTGAACCAACAACTATTTGACTGGGAAGCTTCTCACAACAACATGTGTTGGGTCTGCTACTGCACACGCGTTCATGCAAACCATGAAGGATATGAACAACAGTTTTAGCAAGTAAGAAAAACTGATGAACATCAACATTGTTGAGGTTGGGTTTGCTTGAGAACAACACAGACATGCTAATAACACCATTTGTACTTTTCAACTTTATAAATCTTATTAGAAATGAATCAAAGATTTGCAAGGGATAGCCTATGGAAAACTACCCCGGTTGATGACAGATTATCTCCAAACTCAAACAACAAGAGGCAGCTAGCTTTGCGTTGTTGTTCCTAGGAGAGGATGATCCTAACTATAATACTTTGTATTATTTTCTATGTTTGAGTCTCTACTGAACTCAATTACAACCTTTGGTTTATATAGAGGGGGAAACAGTGGTTGCACATGGGTGGGTCCACATTAAATTATCCACTTGCTATCGATAGGCACGTGCCTAGTAGGCTAGTCTGAAGCGTACTTTCGGCTTTCCCGATTTGACAACTTATAGTTTCAATGCCTGTTTCTCGTATATCGATAAACACTTGAACTTATCTTCTTAAGGAAGTTTCCCGCCCATGCATTCAGAGGTTGAGGTTGTAAAACTGAATCAAGTCTTCAGAGTCATAGAGACATTTATCAGATCCCAGTGACCCTGGTGTTGTTTTTAGCTCCTTGTAAATCACTCCCTGACACCGCATCAATTTGTGAGATGTTTTCTTCAATTGGTCTTTGACGTCCCTGAAGCCATACAGATGTTTGAGCTTTATACAATACTCACTGATTTCTTTATCAGTGAGTATCACTTTCTGAATAATAATCAGGGAGACATGTTCTCTGATAACTTATCAGAGAGTATCTCAATTCTGATAACTATCAGGTTCATATTGATAGTTATGAAGTGACATTCTCTCTGATCGTTATTAGAGACTTTATGCTCACTGACCTTCAGAAGGTGTATTAGGCTATTTTATGTTTAAATACTTGTCAGAGACAATTGGGTCGTTTTTTCAGACCCAACAACATGGGATACGATTGATACACAAGTCATTTGGTTAGGTGGCAAAAGGTTAATAACCGATAACCTGGACGGCCTATAATCGGCTGACTTTCCATAATATGAGGGCATACATGCTCACTCAGCGGTTGTGGCTATGAGGTCTAAGTGGCTGTTTTTTTTTACTAGATTTTATATATATGCAAACAATGACTCTATAACCCAGTATACAAACCCTTTAAGAAATGTATTCCTCACTTTATTCAGAATCAATGTTCAAGTGTACACATGCAATTCAAATCTACAACTTTTATTAGCATCACTTGACATTGTTTTAAATGGCTTCCTTTTCATCAACTAGACTCATGAACTCTTCATCACGTTCAAAACGATCCATGTTTTCGGGCAACATACAAACTTCCAAATCCATACTTCCTCCGTCTTCTCGTCCTTCATACAATGTAACTTTCCCATCGAACTTATTAGCATAACCACTCAAAACCGCCAATCCTTTCCCTAGTCCGAATTCATTTCCATACATATTGAACCTCGGCGAGCTTCCCATTTGTATGCTATTTACATCGAAAAAGAAATTCATTTTATACACATACGGACTCTTTACCCATGAATTTATATATTCCTTAATCTCTTTATCGACATGGTTAAACACTGCTTCATGCAAACGCCTTGCAGCACACACGACACTTTGATCAAGCAATTTTCCCGCAGTCATTAGCGTTTTAATTGCCTGTATGCAATTACCTGAAATTGATTTGGTAAATTCCTGTCATATCAAACATAAGTTTAACCATAGATATTAGTCTTAACCATATTTAAATTTCTTTTACAGTTAAACTTACTATAATCTTAATACATCCTTTAAGTAACTCAAATGCATCTAAAGAAACTTAAAAATTAAAATAGTAGCATTTACCAAAGTAATCTTGTGAAAAAGGTGGGGATAGTCTGCCTCTATTGTTTATAGCTAATCTGCAACCCGTTTCCTGATCCTTTGAAACGCGACGTGCACGTGTAACGGACCTCCACACGACGGCCGATAGTGACTGCAAACTCGAAATCTTGGTTGTATTTCACTCAGAATTAACTTTGGCTTTCAGTTTAGCAAGAGAATCTGATGATATATGAAATATTCGCTCTCTCAACAATGGAGGATACGGCCTGTCAATGAACTCATCCTCACGAGTAAACGGGATGGTGAGTATTGGGCCGCATCCTGGTGGAGTCCATCTTTCGATAACCGGGGGACGCGAGATAGGAGCCAAACTTGAAAACTTGCCTAACCATATATTGAAGACAAACATTAATAATTAATTATATATATATACTAAATGGGGGAAGACGCTACTGTAGCATGCACTGTAGCCGATACAGTGGACAAAACAGTGGTCGTTTGCAAAATAGTCCCTAAGAGCATTAGGTGCGGTGAGGAGCTCAAGCTCCTCATTCGGGCCCCATGGGGTGCCATGTCACCACAATAAACAACCCCCCTTATCATAACATACCACAAAATCCTCATTAGGGCCCCACCATACCCATTTATTCTACACACAAACCATTAAAAAAATAATTAAAACAAAAAAAAGAAAAAGAAAAAGGACAGTTTTACCTCCTCGTGCAGACGAGGAGGATGTTGATGAGGAGCTACGAGCAAGGATGATGTTGTGGTGAAGAGGCACAAATAGCCAAGTGGGGCCTGAACGGTGAGCCACAAATAAGCCCACACCGGCTGGTCTAAGGTGTAACTGTCTTTGCAAGTTAGGTCCTTCGGGGACTAACGATGCAACACGCTGAGAATTTTAAGGACTTTTTTAGCAAAAAAAACATATTATTTCCAGAATTAATTTTCAAAAATAGTCCTTGGGTTAATGTTATAAGAAAAAATTATTTTGGTACGGAAGGAGTATTTTTTGGAGATAACATTATAAAGTTTGACAAGACAATTATTCAAAGATACAAATTACGGAATTACGGAATAAGTAATTGGATTAGACTAGAAAGAACAAAAAGATTGAAAAGTAAAAAAAAAAAAAAAAAATGCAAAATTGCATGGATTTGATAAAGCTGTTTTCAAATGTATTATTAGTGGTAAAATTATAAAGTTTGTTGAGATAAAAGTATTAAAAAAAATTATAGAACAAAAATTAATAAAAACTGTCTTGTTAAGGGTTTTTGGTTGGTAATAACATCAGACAAATGTATATTATCAATAAAGGATTTCTATTTGTAATCCAAAAGGCTAAAATTAAAAGAAAAAACATGCATTATTAGTTGTATATTTATTAGACAAGGATAGTGTTGGATCGATATACTCTGACCAAACTAACTTGTAGCTTGTTTAAGGGTTTAGCAACCTTGGATAAATCCAAAACTACTAATATTGAAATGCTGATATACTTTGTTAAGTATGCGGAATCTACTTCAACAAAGCTAAGAAGAATTAACACAAAACTTTGATTATATTAAACCTTGAACCTGCTTACTTTACACAGATTCACTAACAAACTCTAAACACTAATATCGTACGTACTTCTCTAAATTAAGCTTCTAATAATCGTTAAGCATTTGTCTAATTATCGTACGTCTAATGCCAACCTAGGGATCCTTTTATAGGCACAAGGAAAACCCTAGTCGGTTTACAATACTTGAACAACAAGTAATTCTAACTCTAATCTAATAAGAACATTCTAGAATAATACAATATTCTTTAATCATAATTTGCATAACAGTCCTTCAACGAGTAGCAGTACTTTGACTTGTATTTCAGCAGTACTTTGACTTCCAGCAGTACTTTGATATTCCAGCAGTACTTTAACTTTATAGCCCAACAATCCTCCCCTAACTTGAATTCTACTTGCTTGATTTCAAGTTTCTTTGTAATCTTTGAATATCAATCATCTTTATCTTCAAGGAAAGGTTGTATCTTTGAAGTCTGTCTCGTTGTTGTTTTGTTATCATTAATGCAATCAGTGTCTGCAATCTTTATCAGCAACAATTCTTTTCAGCAACTCATCTTTTCAGCATCATATTTGGCAAAAGGTACATCAGATCTTTAAAGTTTCATATTATTCTCATCACTTCCAGGTGTGTAAACTCCTGTGAGAGGTGAATCATTGAAAACTTAATGGATTTTGATGTCTCTTTACCAAAGCCATTAACTCTGGAGTAGCCAATGTTTAGATTTAAGAACCATGGTACATTGATAACCATATGATTTTTAGCAAATCATCAGCTATCAACGGATTTGATTAGTCTTTACCAATAGCCGTTTGCTTTTGGACTAGCTAGTTCTTTTAGTATCATTACCATGGTGAACTAATTACCATACAATGGTTTTCCACAGCCTTTACCACAAGCCATTATCTTGTGGGCTAGCCAACTCTTCACTATCATAGATATGGTGAGTTGACGACCATACAATTTTTAGTAAATTGTCAACTAAAAACGGATTTGATAATCACATCAGAGCCGTACCCTCATGATGAGTCAAACCCTTTCTTGTTTACTTAAACATGGTGAGTTGAATACCATTTGTTGTTGTTTAAATCTTTGTGCTTCAAAATGTTTTTGCACTTTTCAAAAATCACTGATTTTATCAAAAGACTTTACTGGTTTCATGCTGCAAGCAGTACTTTGAGAAAGTACTGTTTGTCAAGCAGTACTTTTAAATAAAGTACTTATGTTTCAAAAGATTTATATTATAAATATCATACCAGTTGTTATGCATCAATCTTCAGCTAGCATTGTCCATTTGATGAACAATCCAATCACCATCAGTGCAGTTTCACTTTCTTCTTCCACTTCCATGCCATGATCTAGCATTCTGATTATCAGATCTCTAGTAAGTGGATATCTTTGCTCTTCTTGCATGTGGATCATTGTTCCATCTTCTAGCTCCAAAACATGTATTCCCACTGATTCAAAGAACCTCCATCTGTTAATTTCCCAATCCTCTTGATTTTCCCAGAGAGCACTATCACTTGTCTCTTCTGTTTCCCAGATGGTTGTGAGGTCTCCTAGCAGAACCAAACCCACTCCTTGTGGTGGAATATGTTCAAAATAAGTCTGCACTTGTAGATATAGCTGAAGCAAATCCTCTCTGTCTATCAGATGTAAAATATCCCATAACAAGTTGAATACTCTAAAGCTTCCATTCTGTCTATGAAATATCAAGTAGTCCCCTTCTTGTGAATCTACAACTGAGAATGTAGAAATCTTGGACTTCTTGTCTGCAACTTCTTTTGATTTTGGATGCTCAAAGTCAACAACTCTCAAGTAATTTCTTAGCTCATCAGCTGTGTCTACTTTTAATTCAATAGAATCCTTGAGCTTCTTTGATGGCTGTTCATCAATTGTTGTTCTTTTCCTCTTTGAGCTCCTTGTAACAGCTCTTTCCTTTCTAATATCTTCAAGCTTCTTATCTTTGAATGAATCAAAAGAAATAATACTTGCAAGATCTTTTTCTACAGCTTCCCTAACAGCATCATACAAATCCTTCATCTCTGAATGTGTCAATTTCACCAAACCTTTATATCCTCTACCTTTGAGATAAGCCATCATAGAATTTCTTTCTTGAGCTTTACTTTGTGGCCTTCTAGGTTTGATAATAAGTTTCCTTGACTCTTCAGCATCTAATTCAGCCTGTAATTTCCTTGTAGCTTCCTCATTTTTAGCATCCTGAATAGCTCTTAGATCTTTCAAGGTGAGCTTCTTCTTCTTCTTAGTTTCTACCATGATCCCTTTACCTTTGTCTTTTGGATCTAACTCCTGGGTAGGTTGAGAAGAGACATGAAGTTGTTGTTCAACTCCAGGAATGCTGATGCCTCTTTGTCTTGACATATTAATCATAATGTCAGCAATAGTTTCATCATCACTGTTAGTATGAGCTATAACATCTTCTTCCTGAGCTGGATTGGAAGGACCAACATCTTCTTCAAAGTCTAGTGTCCTTGGTGTAATCAAAAATTGTCTTACAGTTCCTTGATGAGCAGTACCTTGAAGAGCAGTACTTTCAGCACCAGTTCCTTCCAAATCCACTTCCTCAGTATCACCACTTTTTACTTCAACAGTAGCATCTTCAATGTTGATCTGCTCTGTTTCATCACTTTTCCTCTCAACAGTATCTTCATGAGGAATATCGTCAAGTGGTGTCATCTGAGTATCATCAATAAATCTAGCATCTTTATTGAGTCCAGCATCTTCATTCAAATTCTCTAAATTCCTACCCAATTGGAATGAAGACTGCTTGTTGATCTTTCTTTTCTTTGACTTAGTCTTCTTTGAGTGCTGACCAGTCTTCTTCTGTGACTTTACCCACAACCTGTGGTGCTTTACTAATGGCCAAACAAACCTCTTTAATCGTCTAAACTTTCTTTTCAAATCCAGTATCTGATTAGCTTGATCCTCAGTTACCTTCTTGAGCCTCCTTAATTCCCTTGCAAGCTCATAGTTGGTCAAGACACCCTCAACCACTCCCTCATCTCCTCCAGATGTTTGATGCCCATCTGTGGAAGTATAATCATTGGGAGTTGGTGGTTGAGTCTCATCTTGAGTTGAATTCTCCTGAGCAGCACTTTGTGGAGAAGGTTCAGCAACTGGAGATGAAACAGTATGGTGAGCAGTATGTTGAGAAGCAGTATGTTGAGAAAAACTATCTTCTCTTGAAGCTGGATGCTCATTACTTGCTGATGCAGAGGATTCTTCTTGCTCTTGCTCTTGCTCTTGCTCTGCATCCCTAACTGCTTGTGCAACTTCCAATATATGAACAGTTAAAGGTGTAATTCTTCCAGAAAACTTGACACCCTTCTTGGATATAAAAGTAAACACCTTTGGTGGAAGTTTGACAGTGGGTAAAAAACTCTGAGGTTTAGGTGCATCCTCAACCTGTTTGTTCAAGAATAATTGAACAAACCTAGGGTGCATCAAGAATGGTTTACCATTAATAATGTGTGAAAGCATACCATCAAGAATAAGTCTTGAAAAGTTGAATTGTTGATTGGTAGCCAAACCTACTAAAGCAGATGCAATATTTTGACCAAATTGATCAAAAGAAGTACTCTTGGGACTTAAGCAGTGAAGTAATAGATGGATTAGGTACTTCCAATGAGGACAGAACAAAGGCTTCTGGAAAGTCAATTTTGTAAGATCTCCCTCATATCCTATATCCCTGAATGTGTCCCAAAGTACTTGTTTATCAAAACGAACAGCTCCTCCTTCATCATTAAACATCAAAGCATCCCTAATAGTGTCTTCAGAAATCCGAATTGTTCTTCCTGCAACTTTAGCCCTAATGAAAGAATCATCCTCATCCTTTGCAGTAGCCCAAAATTCTTGAATCCATGGGCCGATAACATCAGGATCAACTAAAAGAGAATAGTTGATTGAAGACCCAGTCAAGAAATCGATGATCGCATGAAAGTCAATGTTATCCACTGTTTTATCTAAATTGGCGATCATGTTGTGTTTGCTTATTGTGATGCGATTAGCCATGATGTAGCGTATAGAGGGATGCGGTTTGTAAGTGTTTTGCGTGAGAAAGATTGGTGTGGAAGATTGTATGAGTGGTTACGGATTAAGTTGAGAGTAATAGTCGGTGAAAAGGTGAGAGCATTTTTGGATAGGATTGAAACAAATCAAAGCCAAAATAATAAAGTTACCGTTGTTATGGACTATTATCCCCGCCGTAAGAATCGAAATGACTGTAACCCCACATTTTTGACCGTTGGAACAGTACTTCCACGTAAGCAGTACTTCCACATAAGCAGTACCCTTCAAAGCAGTACGTTGAAGCAGTACTTTGCAGAACCAGTACTTTAAATAACAAATCAGTACTTTCCTTCCACTTATCCACAAACCAATACTTCAAACTAATCCAAGAACTTATAAATGGCGCATGCATAAGTTCTAATTAATAACTATGTTGCCTCCCCTCAAATACAACATAGGTACTAAACTAAAACTAAAAACCAATACTGTCAGATAGAACAGTAAGAAAGTATATTAACTAATACTAAAGCCTCCCCTCAAATGTAGCCTAGTAGTTAATCATCCCAATGCTCACAACTAAGTGGTTGAATCTTGAAACATCAAATCCCTTTGTGAGTAGATCAGCTACATTGTCATCTGTGTGAACTTTGACCACATTGATAAGTCTATGCTCATAACAATCTCGAATGAAGTGATGCCTAATCTGAATATGCTTGGTCTTGGAATGGTACATTGGATTCTTCACAATACAGATGGTACTCTCATTATCAATGTTGATAGGAGTATTCTTGAAGTTGTATCCATAATCCAAGAGTTGATTCTGCATCCACAAAACTTGTCCACAACAGCTTGCAGCAGCAACATATTCTGCTTCAGTAGAGGAGGTTGCTGCAATTGTTTGCTTCTTACATTGCCATGAGACTAATCTTCTTCCAAGATATTGACATCCACCAGTGGTTGATCTTCTATCATAGTTATCTCCTGCATAATCACTATCTGAAAAAGCTTCCAAGTGAAAAGGTGACTCCTTAGGATACCATAATCCTAACTTTGGTTGATGCTTGAGATATCTAAAAATCCTCTTAACTGCATTCATGTGAGAAACTTTGGGTGTAACCTGATATCTTGCACATAAGCATACAGCAAACATGATGTCAGGTCTTGATGCAGTTAAGTACATAGGACAACCAATCATGGATCTGTAAAGCTTTACATCCACAGCTTGTCCATCTTCATCTTTGCCTAATGGTTTATTGTTATCAATGGGTGTGGTGGCAGGCTTGACAGTTGGAAGGTCAAATCTTTTAAGTATGTCTGCAACATACTTTTCTTGATTAATGAAGATTCCATCTCTTGTTTGTCTAACTTGAAGCCCCAAAAAGAAAGTAAGTTCACCCATGGAACTCATTTGAAACTCCCGCTGCATAAGTTCTTCAAATTCTTTCACCATGGACTATTTTGTGGCTCCAAAGATAATATCATCCACATACACTTGGACTAACATAATGTCCTTCTTGTCTCTCTTAATAAACAAAGTCTTGTCTATGGCACCTCTCCTATAACCATGTTGCAAGAGAAAGTTGGAGAGTCTCTCATACCAAGCTCTAGGGGCTTGATGAAGGCCATACAGAGCCTTGATAACTTTGTAGACTTTGTTTGGATGTGCAGGATCTTCAAAACCAGGAGGTTGTTTAACATAAACTTCCTCAGTGATTGTGCCATAAAGAAAGGCACTCTTGACATCCATTTGGTATACAGGAAATCCCATGTATGAAGCAAAGGCAAGAAACAACCTTATAGCCTCAATTCTTGCAACAGGAGCAAACACTTCATCATAATCTACTCCTTCTTCTTGGCGATATCCTTGTGCAACCAATCTAGCTTTATTCTTGATAACATTCCCTCTTTCATCTCTTTTAATTCTGAAAACCCATCTTGTTCCAATCACTCTCTTGCCATCTGGTAGATCACATAATACCCAGACATCTTGAAGCTTGAATTGTAGAAGCTCCTCTTGCATAGCTTCAACCCAACTTTCATCAGTTAAAGCTTGAGCTACCTTCTTGGGTTCATCTTGAGATAAAAAACAAGCAAACAGGCATGTTTGTTGATCCTTGTGATTCAGCCTGTTTTGTTTATAAACAAAGCTAAGTAAAGCAGTATGTTGCTTAGAGAGACCTCTAGCTTTGTTTCTTGTAACCACTCCTGAAGAGGGTGATCCAATGATATTACTTTGAGGATGAGCTTTATGAACTCTCAATGTAGGAGTTGGTGGAACTGGAAGATCAAATCCCAAATTTGTGAAGTCAGGACTTTCATTGGAATTTGAGAAAATACCTTCAGGATTAAGCTCATCATCAATATCTTCTAACCCAGGAATGTTAGCATTATCCAAATCATCATCATCAACATTGGAATCATCAGCATTGCTCCAATTTGATGGTTCTATCATACCAGAAGTACTGTCAAAAGGATCATCAGTACTTTGATCAAAAGTACTGTTAGCAGTATATGTGAATTTACCCTTTTTCTTTGCAGCATCATAAGCTCTCCTTTGTTCATCTTCATAGGAGTTTGCTATAGTTTCTTGAAAAAGCATTCGATTAAGTTCATCTTGTATGGCTTGATCTTCATCAGACACTGTATAGTTTGGTTGAGCAGTACTTTGTTCCTTTTCAATCACAGTAGGTTCTTCATCAGGAACATCTTCTGGTCTAACATTGACTCCATGAACAATGTACTGGGAGTCTTCTTGAACATCTTCTTTGTGAACAACTTGATTTTCTTCTCTAACAGGTACATAATTCATAGAAGGAGTCAACTTAAGATCAAGATCATAAATCCAATCAGGACCTTTACCTTTCTTGTTTTCTTTATCTTCTAAAAACTCAACATGAAGACATTCTTGTACTCTTTTGGTGGCCCTATTGTACACTCTAAATCCTTTGCTAGTGGTACAATAACCCAATAAGTATCCTTCATCTGACTTACCATCAAATTTTCCCAGAGAATCAATGGTATTCAAAATAGTCAGAGGACAGCCAAAAGGTTTCATAAAATGAACATTAGGTTTCTTTCCCATAAGCAACTCATAGGGTGTCTTTATTTGAGGTTTAGTAACTGACACTCTATTCAAAACATAGCAAGCAGCACTTACAGCTTCGGCCCAAAAGTGAATAGGTAGTAAAGAATCTACAAGCATCGTTCTTGCTGCTTCTATCAAGGTTCTGTTCTTTCTTTCTGCAACACCATTCTGCTGTGGAGTTCTAGCAATGCTAAACCTCCTCTTGATCCCTTTCTTGGTACAAAACTCATCCATAAGTTTGTTCTTGAATTCTGTCCCATTATCACATCTAATACCTCTAACCTTGAGTCTTAACTGATTTTCAAGGGCTATTATTAGATCATGAATAGCATCAAAAGTTTCATCCTTGAATCCCAAGAAAAAGACCCAACTAAATCTGCTGCAATCATCAGTTATGACTAAGCAATACTTTTTCTTGTTTAGGCTTTCAACAGAGACAGGCCCAAACAAATCCATGTGCAGCAACTCCAAAGGCTCTCTAATATCTCTTTCCTCAAGCTTTTTGCATGAAGCTTTATGTTGTTTACCCTTCTTGCAAGCTAAGCATGAATGATCTGTCTTGAATGTTTTGGAAGGTAAACCTCTAACTAAATTGCCTTTGACTAACTTGTTGATGTTTTTGAAAGTCACATGACCTAATCTTCTATGCCATAGATGTGCTTCTTCAAGTGTTGCCTTTGCTACTAAACATGTTGCTGTTCCAGCAGAATTGAGACTCTTCAAGTCTAAACTGTACACATCATTTGTTCTTGGTACTTCCAGTGTTACCAAGTGATCATCAACAAACTTGAATTCAGGAGAGAGAATGAGACATTCTGTATCAGTGAACAGAATAGGATACTTCTTATCACAGATCTGAGATACTGACAAAAGGTTGAACTTGAGCTCCTTCACATATCTAACATTCTCAAAGTCAATACATCCAGCATTGATGGTTCCTTTGCCAGTGATTCTCCCTCCATCAGGATCATTACCAAATGCAACTCTTCCTCCATAATATGCCTTAAAATCTGACAGGATCTCCTTGTCCCCTGTCATGCTGCCAGAGCAACCACTATCAACAATAATATGATCTTTAAGCTCCTCCTCTGGGTTGCCCTGCACAGTAAAAGAAAAGGGTTAGTTTCTTTTAGGAACCCAAGCCATTACTGACTTCTGTTCCCCTTGTGGAGTGACATACTTGAATTCTTTCAGTATGTAATCTCCACTGGTTTTGAAGGCATGGTCAATGATTATTTGCTTTGGTCCCATGTCCTGTGTTGTATTTTCAACAACACTCCCTGTTTCACCCTTATCATGTGAAAGTACTGGTTGTCCCCCAACAGTACTTTCTTTCTTAACCCAGTGGCGTTTGACTTTAGGTTTCTCAGATCTAGGTACTCTATATGATGTGTAAGCCCTTCTAGGTTTATATGAATGGAACCTCTTAGGTCTTACATGTGTAAAAGTATTAGCAGTACCATGATTGAGTGAAAACCTAGCAGTACTTTTAGAAGGTACTGCTTGAGACTTACCAGCACTTGAGGGTACTGGTGGTTTGGAAAAAGGTCTTTTCTGGTGAGGGTACCTATAGTCTTTAGAGAAATTACTATGGTTAACCCTATTTGAGTGATTCCAAACTGGTTTAGTCTCCCTTGGCTTATAATTGGCAGGTCTATTCTCCTTAGGCTTATGATGGGTAGGTCTATTCTTTGGGAACTGACTTAAATAATCTGAGTGTAAGTCACAGTGCTTAATCAAATGATCAGGACTATAGCATACATAACATAATTTTCGCTCCATATTCCCAAATCCTCTACTATGATTAAAAGGTTTCCTATAGTAAGCAGTATTTTGAAAAGTTTCTCTTGTAGATACTGCTGAATGTAGAGCAGTACTTTGAAAAGATTTTGGATGTACTGCTTGTTTTTGAAAGGCTGTAGGAAACTGTTTATCATTACCCCATTGAAAATCATCCTTACGTGTCTCAGAACTAGATTGACCAGTAAGCTTCTTCCTAAACTCTAAGTTGTCTACTCCATAACTAGAAACATCTGTCCTAGGTGGTTGAAGCCTACCTGTAGGTGCAGGAACTGAGTGATACTCCTTATCTTTCTTAAACTCAGGAGGTGATTCACTAATTGGTTCCTCATTCCTAGATGTGTTTTCTTCTGAGCTAGTAAGTTCATTTTGGCTAGTTGAGATTTCCTCTGAACTAATTGGTTCCTTGTCACTAGGTGGAATCTCATCTGAACTACTATCCTCAACACCATAACCTAGTCCAGCTCTACTGTTTATTCTTCTTTGTTTTTCAACAAGTTGAACATGTGATAGACCAGCCTGTTTAATACTACCAAGTTTTTCTAACAAAGCATCTCTCTCCTTAGTTATCTTTTCTAATTCAGACACCTTACATCCTAACTTCCATTCACTTAATTTCAATTGTTAATCTTGTTGCTCATATTTTTCTGCCCAAGCCGTTTCATTATTTTCATGTGTTAATATTTTGGCTTCCATTGACTCTAAAGTTAATTGATAACCAGCTACCTCAGACCTAGCAGTTCTACAATTATCTCTTTCAGTCACATATTCAGTAAGCAACTTTTGATACATAACATTGCACTTAGAGCATACCTCAGTGACCTTGGATGAACTTGGTGAAGCAGCAACCATAGCAATCTGAACAGGTTCATCTTCATCCTCCATGCTCCAATCAAAGCCTCCAAGACCATCTCTTGATTCCAAAGCAGCATATCCTGGTTTCTCATCAAAAGCTGTGCTCCAATCAAAGTCTTCCATTGCAACCATAGAATAGGTTACTGGTTCATTATCAAATTCAGTACTCCAGTCAACCTCTGCGAGATTCTCTTGAGCCACCAAAGCTTTTGGTTTTGAGTCAGTAATAGGAACCTCCTTTCTTTCAACCTTTGGTTGTTCAACCATTCTGTTTGCCTGATACTTTGCAAACTTACATTCCCTTGCAAAGTGTCCAAGCTTTTGACAATTAAAGCATTCAATCTTGGATTTGTCAAAAGTTATACCCTGTTTGGCTTTGAAATCAATACCCCTTCCTGTCTTGTTCATGAACTTCCTGATCCTAGCAGTGATCATGGCAACTTGCCATCTTATATCAATCTCTTCTAAAGCATCTTCTTCAATCTGCAACAAGTCTTCTTGATAGGTGACAGGTAGAGTGGCTTGTTGAGCAAAGAAGGAACATACAACATCATCAGAGTTGGTGTTGTTTGTTGGTGATGAGGTGGTGGTAGTCATGGTTGTGCAAACGTGCTGTTTATCACCAACAGTACTTTGAACAGGATAAGCAGTACTTTTAGAGGAAGTACTGCTTCTGCTTTCAGAGGATATGAAAGCAATGTTTTTATGATTAGAACTTGAACTCATGTTACCATTCATCTCTTGCTCATACACCTTCAGATTGTTATAGAGATCATCAAAGTCCATGGAATCTAAACTAGGTTGTCCCCTGATCATAGTTGCAACCACATGCCATGTAGATGGCAAACTCCTTAAGAATTTCAAGTTAGCATCTTCAATAGTAGCCTCTGCTCCATGCAATTCTAGCATACTAAGTAGGTTCTGGAATCTGTCATAGGCAGCATCAAGGCTTTCTCTTTCACCAACAGTGAAAGTTTCAAATTGCTGCTTCAGTAAGTTCCTATGCATCTTCTTTGAAGCATCATTACCTCCAAATCTGGTTTTGATAGCAGCCCAAAATTGTTTAGCATCCTTAGCATCATGAAACTTTAGCAGATGGCCATCAAGGATAGCAGACAGCAGTATGTTGAGAGCCTTTTCTTGAATTCTTTTTGTAACTGCTGGCAAGGTTGGTTTAGGTGGTTTAGCTTGTCCTTCAACTTCTACTGGTTTGTCAAGAACAACATTACCATTGACAATCACATCCCATAGAGCATGGTCTGTAATAGCAAGATACTGTCTCATCTTCATGCTCCATAGATCATATTCTCCCTTCTTAACGATAGGAATTCTGAGTGAGGTGATAGATGAGATTGGTGCAGCTTCAGTCGTCATCGTTTAGGGTTTGTTGTTAAATCGGTTTTAAGGGTTTCTTCTTAATCAGAGTCTCCACACAAGCTCTGATACCACTTGTTGGATCGATATACTCTGACCAAACTAACTTGTATCTTGTTTAAGGGTTTAGCAACCTTGGATAAATCCAAAACTACTAATATTGAAACGCTGATATACTTTGTTAAGTATGCGGAGTCTACTTCAACAAAGCTAAGAAGAATTAACACAAAACTTTGATTATATTAAACCTTGAACCTGCTTACTTTACACAGATTCACTAACAAACTCTAAACACTAATATCGTACGTACTTCTCTAAATTATGCTTCTAATAATCGTTAAGCATTTGTCTAATTATCGTACGTCTAATGCCAACCTAGGGATCCTTTTATAGGCACAAGGAAAACCCTAGTCGGTTTACAATACTTGAACGACAAGTAATTCTAACTCTAATCTAATAAGAACATTCTAGAATAATACAATATTCTTTAATCATAATTTGCATAACAGTCCTTCAACGAGCAGCAGTACTTTGACTTGTATTTCAGCAGTACTTTGACTTCCAGTAGTACTTTGATATTCCAGCAGTACTTTAACTTTATAGCCCAACAGATAGTTAGTTATATTATATAAGGTGAGTGATTATTTTTTATGATAATAAAATAATGAATGTCCTAACAAGTTAAATATAATATTAGAGCTATATTTTTCCAATAAACAAAAGTCATAAAAATATGTGCATCCGCAAAATAGCAATAAATTTCAGTCTTTTTCGGGAATAAACCTTCTCTACAACTAAGGGTGTGTTTGGTATGCTGCCATGAATGACAATGGGTATGATTTTGATAGTAGTGGTGGGTCCCTCACCTATGAAAGATTCATACCTAGCTCTCTTGATGTATATAAAGTATGGATTATATCTATCATTCATTACCATAGTGGTGGGTCTTCTCATTTTAAACAAACACATTTAATGACTTTCATAGTCATAGTCTCATTCCCATAGTGAGATACCAAACGCACCCTTATTTCTTTCCAAAAGTAGTCAAAGAAGGCAAGAAAAGAAAATTAATTTATCAAAATAAAAGTCGAACACCACAAATAAAAAAAACTAGACAAATACGGAGTATCTAAAAAAGGAATACCATTTTGCCATTTGGAGTTGAAAACTTCAGACCAAGAGTTAAAGAAATGCCAAAACGAAGATCCATCAACAACCATATGATTTAATCGAACAACCAATAAAAACACCATCTTTTAACTCAGTCACTTGAACCGACAACAAGGACATTTCATGACCATCATAATCTATAGCTTTATCATGGTCAAAAAATGACTGCACAATCACAGGAACATCCTTAGGTTTAAGCACATCATCTATAGTTACATTCACCTTTGCATGAATAAATCTAGCACCCGGGCTGTTTTCATGGCTCATAAATGTTAGAGTTTGTGGATATAAATTAATATTCGTATGTCCGGTTTTGAACACGAGACTTCGGGATTGCACACATTACGTATGAGTCTCAATGTATTAATAATTAATATAATGATTTATGATTAATTATTAAATCACAAATATTTATATGGTCGAACAAGGAAAAATGAGGGGGTTAAATGTCGTTTTTTAGAACTTGAGGAGGTGTTGAACTCAAACTTGGTAAGCAAGTTTGGAGTGTATATAAACCCCTCAAAGCTTCAATATAATCGATATACAATAATAATCCCTAAAACCGATTTTATAAATCGGATTCTTCCACCCACTGACATTGTAACATGATACAGTAAAGGAGTACTAATATATAACATGCATACGCATGTATTTATGACACATGGGTCTGCCATGCATGTGTATATGCATGTTAATTAGTTTACTCTTTTATTTTCTTGTTAAAGGGTACGATCATGTAATATTGAACATCAAACCGTAAGTGTTGTGATGTTTTACTTGTGATCTTGAACCTAGCTTTTCACATTGAGACGCTAGTAATACGTGTGTACAAGAACGGAGTACAAGCTTCCTTTAGCTTGTTGTTACTTGCCCTATTCGACCCTAAAAAAGTCGATCCATCCTTAAACCCAATTAGGGTTTATATATTGTTCTTGGAGTGCACGTGATTCCTTGTTCTTGCTAGGAATCAAATAAGGTACGCATCTATTTAATTTTATGTTAATTAATTTACATGTTTATGTAGATCCATTCCGCTGCGTGATCTTTGTGTTTATGTGTTTATAGTATTATTATGATTCACATATTCCAACAGTGGCATCATGAGCCGCGTTTTTAACATGTAATTGATTACTAAAAACCCTTAAAAATTGAATCTTGTATAGATACATGCAATTGATTAATCTAGGGTTTATTTTTTGTAAACCCTAATTAGGTCGACACCTAATTAAAAGATTTAGGGTTTTAGTTTTTGTAGAAAACTTGTAGAAAACCCTAGGATTGCATGCAATTTTTAGGGATTAATTAATGAGTACCTTATGTGACGTCGTTAATTAATTAATTAGATTGCGTACAGGATATATTGACATGATAATATGTGTTAACATGATGTTGGGCTATGAAATATCAAAGTACTGCTGAAAGTCAAAGTACTGCTACTCAAGTCAAAGTACTGCTGTTCGACTAAAGTACTGCTGCTCGTTGAAGGACTGCTATGCAAATAGTTTAAGGACTAATGTGTAATTCTAGAATGTTCGTATTAGATTAGAGTTATAATTAGAATTACTTGTCGTTCAAGTATTGTAAACCGACTAGGGTTTTCCTTGTGCCTATAAAAGGATCCCTAGGTTGGCATTAGAGAGATACGAATATATGCGATTAGAGATACGATTATTAGAAGTATTAGAGTTTAGAGTTTGTTAGTGAATCTGTGTAAGAAAGCAGGTTCAAGGTTTTAATAATATTCAAAGTCGTTTATTAATTCTTCTTAGCTTTGTTGAAGTAGATTCCGCATACTTAGCAAAGTATATCAGTGTTTCATTATTAATAGTTTTGAATTCATTCAAAGTTGTTAAACCGTAGACAAGCTACAAGTTAGTTTGGTCAGAGTATATCGATCCAACAAGTGGTATCAGAGCTTGTGTGGAGACTCTGATTAAGAAGAAACCCTTAAAACCGATTTATCAACAAACCCTCAACAATGTCGACTGAAGCTGCACCTATCCCATCCATCACCTCACTCAGAATTCCTATCATCAAGAAGGGAGAATATGATCTCTGGAGCATGAAGATGAGGCAGTACCTTGCTATTACTGACCATGCTCTATGGGATGTAATTGTCAATGGTAATGTTGTTCTTGATGAACCTCTACAAGTTGAAGGACAACCCAAACCACCTCAACCAACCTTACCAGCAGCTACAAAGAGAAATCAAGATAAGGCTCTCAACATACTGCTGTCTGCTATTCCTGATGGTCACCTACTGAAGTTCCATGATGCTAAGGATGCAAAACAATTATGGGCTGCTATCAAGACAAGATTTGGAGGTAATGATGCTTCAAAGAAGATGCATAGAAACTTATTGAAGCAGCAGTTTGAAACCTTCACAGTTGGTGAAAGAGAAAGTCTTGATGCTGCCTATGACAGATTCCAAAATCTACTTAGTATGCTAGAACTGTATGGAGCAGAGGTATCTGTTGAAGATGCAAATTTGAAGTTCTTAAGGAGTTTGCCATCTGTCTGGCATGTGGTTGCTACTATGATTAGAGGACAACCTGGATTGGAGTCTATGGACTTTGATGATCTCTATAACAATTTGAAAGTGTACGAGCAAGAGATGAATGGTCACAGCTCTCAGAAAACTCACAACATAGCTTTTGTGTCTTCTGAAAACAGAAGCAGTACTTCCACTAAAAGTACTGCTTATCCTTCTCAAAGTACTGTTGGTGATTTACAGCATGTTTGCACAACCACAACTACCCCTAACCCATCACCAACAAACAACACCAATTCTGATGAAGTTGTATGTTCCTTCTTTGCACAACAAGCCACTTTACCTGTTACCTATCAAGAAGACTTGTTGCAGATTGAAGAAGATGCTTTAGAGGATATTGACATAAGATGGCAAGTAGCTATGATCACTGCTAGGATCAAGAAGTTCATGAACAAGACAGGAAGGGGAATTGATTTCAAAGCCAAAAAAGGTATAACTTTTGACAAATCCAAGATTGAATGTTTCAATTGTCAAAAGCTTGGACACTTTGCAAGGGAATGCAAGTTTGCAAAATATCAGGCAAACAGGATGATTGAACAACCCAAGGTTGAAAGAAAGGAGGTTCCTATTACTGAATCACAACCAAAAGCTTTGGTGGCTCAAGAAAATTTAGCAGAGATTGACTGGAGTGCTGAATTTGATGATGAACCTGTAACCTATTCTATGGTTGCAATGGAAGAGTTTGATTGGGGCACAACTTTTGATGAGGAACCTGGATATGCTGCTTTGGAATCAAGAGATGGTCTTGGAAGCTTTGACTGGAGCATGGAGGATGAAGATGAACCTGTTCAGATTGCTATGGTAGCCACTTCACCAAGTTCATCCAATGTCTCTGAGGTATGCTCTAAGTGTAATGATGTTTATCAAAAGTTGCTTAAAGAATATGTGACTGAAAGAGATAATTGTAGAACAGCTAGGTCTGAGGTAGCTGGTTATCAATTAACTTTAGAGTCAATGGAAGCCAAAATATTAACACATGAAAATAATGAAATGGCTTGGGCAGAAAAATATGAGCAACAAGATTACCAATTGAAATTAAGTGAATGGAAGTTAGGATGTAAGGTGTCTGAATTAGAAAAGATTACTAAGGAAAGAGATGCTTTGTTAGAAAAACTTGGTAGTATTAAACAGGCTGGTCTATCACATGTTCAATTTGTTGAAAAACAAAGAGTCATAAACAGTAGAGCTGGACTAGGTTATGGTGAAGATAGTAGTTCAGATGAGACCTCACCTAGTGATAAGGAAGAGATTCCACCTAGTGCTAAGGAAGAGATTCCACCTAGTGATGATGACCTTACAAGCTCAGAAGAAAACACATCTAGGAATGAGGAACCACTTAGTGAATCACCTCCTGAGTTTAAGAAAGATAAGGAGTACCACTCAGTTCCTCCACCCACTGGTCAGTTTCAACCTCTTAGGACAGATGTTTCTCGTTATGGTGTAGACAACCTAGAGTTTAGGAAGAAGCTTAATGGTCGAATTAGTTCTGAGAAACCTAAGAATGATTTTCAAAGGGGTAATGATCAAAAGTTTCCTACAGCTTTTCAAAAACAAGCAGTACCTCCAAAAACTTTTCAAAGTACTGCTGGACATTCATCAGTACCTCCAAGAGAAACTTTTCAAAATACTGCTCACTATAGGAAATCTTTTAATCATAGAAGAGGATTTGGGAATATGGAGAGAAAGTTATGTTATGTATGCTATAGTCCTGATCATTTGATTAAGCACTGTGACTTACACTCAGAATACTTAAGTCAGTTTCCAAAGAATAGATCTACCACCCATAAGCCAAGAGAGACTAGACCAGTTTGGAATCACTCAAATAGGGTCAACCATAGTAACTTCTCAAAAGACTATAGGTACCCTCACCAGAAAAGAATGTTTTCCAAATCACCAGTACCTTCACACACTGATAAGTCTCAAGAAGTACCTTCTCAAAGGACTGATAAGTTTTCACCCACTCATGGTACTGCTAACACTTTTTCACATAGAAGACCTAAGAGATTCAATTCATATAAAAGGTCTTACAACTCAAGCAGAGTACCTAAATCAGAGAAACCTAAGGTCAAACGAAATTGGGTTAAGAAAGAAAGTACTGATGGGGAACAAGAAGTACTTTCATCAAATAAGGGTGAAACAGGGAGTGTTGTTGATATTACAACACAGGACATGGGACCAACTCAAATAATCATTGACCATGCCTTTAAAACCAGTGGAGATTACATACTGAAGGAATTCAAGTATGTCACTCCACAAGGGGAACACAAGTCAGTAATGGCTTGGGTTCCTAAAAGAAACTAACCCTTTTCTTTAATGTGCAGGGCAACCCAGAGGAGGAGCTTAAAGATCATATTATTGTTGATAGTGGTTGCTCTGGCAGCATGACAGGGGACAAGGAGATCCTGTCAGATTTTAAGGCATATTATAGAGGAAGAGTTGCATTTGGTAATGATCCTGATGGAGGAAGAATCACTGGCAAAGGAACAATCAAGGCTGGATGTATTGATTTTGAGAATGTTAGATATGTGAAGGAGCTCAAGTTCAATCTTTTGTCAGTATCTCAAATTTGTGACAAGAAGTACCCAATTCTGTTCACTGATACAGAATGTCTCATTCTCTCCCCTGAGTTCAAATTTGTTGATGATCACTTGGTAACATTGAGAGTACCAAGAACCAATGATGTATACAGTTTAGACTTAAAGAGTCTCAATTCTGCTGGAAGAGCAACATGTTTAGTAGCAAAGGCATCATTGGAAGAAGCACATCTGTGGCACAGAAGACTAGGTCATGTTAATTTTAAGAACATCAACAAGCTGGTCAAAGGAAATTTAGTTAGAGGTTTACCTTCCAAAACATTCAAGACTGATCATTCATGTTTGGCTTGCAAGAAGGGTAAACAACATAAAGCTTCATGTAAGAAGCTTGGGGAAAGAGATATTAGAGAACCTTTGGAGTTGCTACACATGGATCTGTTTGGACCAGTTTCAGTAGAAAGTTTAAACAAGAAGAAGTACTGCTTGGTTGTGACAGATGATTGTAGCAGATTTAGTTGGGTCTTTTTCTTGGGATTCAAAGATGAAACCTTTGATGCTATCCATGATCTGATAGTAGCCCTTGAAAATCAATTAAGACTCAAAGTAAGAGGTATTAGATGTGACAATGGAACAGAATTCAAGAATAAGCATATGGATGAATTCTGTGCCAAGAAAGGGATCAAGAGAGAGTTTAGCATTGCTAGAACACCACAGCAGAATTGTGTTGCAGAAAGAAAGAACAGGACTTTGATAGAAGCAGCTAGAACAATGCTTGCAGATTCCCAATTACCTATTCTCTTTTGGGCTGAAGCCATAAGTACTGCTTGCTATGTGTTAAATAGAGTTTCAGTAACTAAACCTCAGATGAAGACTCCTTATGAGTTACTAATGGGAAAGAAACCAAACATTCGTTTTCTAAAACCTTTTGGCTGCTCTCTGACTATTCTAAATACCATTGACTCTCTGGGAAAATTTGATGGTCAGTCAGATGAAGGATATTTATTGGGTTATTGTACAAATAGCAAAGGATTTAGAGTTTATAACAGGAATACCAAAAAGGTACAAGATTGTCTTCATGTTGAATTTTTAGAAGATAAGGAAACTTAGAAAGGTAAAGGTCCTGATTGGATGTTCGATCTTGATCTCAAGCTCACACCATCTATGAATTATGTTCCTGTTAGAGAAGAGAATCAGGCTAATTACAAAGAAGATGATTCACAGTACATTGTTCATGGAGTCAATGTTACACCAGAAGATGTTCCTGACAAAGAACCTGAAGTTACTGTTGAGGAACAAAGTACTGCTCAACCAACTAATACAGTATCTGATGAAGATCAAGCCATACAAGATGAACTTAATAGGATGCTTTTTCAAGAAACTATAGCACAATCCTATGAAGATGAACAAAGAAAGGCTTATGAGGCTGCAAAGAAACAGGGTAAATTTCAAGATACTGCCCACAGTACTTTTGATCAAAATACTGCTGATCCTTTTGACAGTACTTCTGGTGTGTTAGAGCAATCAAATTGGAACAATGCTGATGATTCCAATGTTGATGATGATGATTTGGTTAATGCTAACATTCCTGGATTAGAAGAAGTTGATGATGAGCTTAATCCAGAAGGTATTTTCTCCAATGAAGGCATTGATTTTACTAACTTGGAGTCTGATCTTCTAGTACCACCAACTCCTACATTGAGAGTTCATAAAGCTCATCCTCAAAGTAACATTATTGGATCACCCTCTTCAGGAGTGGTTACAAGGAACAAAGTTAAAGGACTTTCTAAGCAACATACTGCTTTACTTAGCTTTGTTTACAAACAAAACAGGATGAATCACAAGGATCAACAAACATGCCTGTTTGCTTGCTTTTTATCTCAAGAAGAACCTAAGAAGGTAGCTCAAGCTTTAGCTGATGAAAGTTGGGTTGAAGCCATGCAAGAGGAGCTTCTACAATTCAAGCTTCAAGAAGTCTGGGTATTATGTGATTTACCAGATGGCAAAAGAGTCATTGGTACAAGATGGGTTTTCAGAATCAAAAGAGATGAAAGAGGGAATGTTATCAAAAATAAAGCTAGATTGGTTGCACAAGGATATCGCCAAGAAGAAGGAGTGGATTATGATGAAGTGTTTGCTCCTGTTGCAAGGATAGAGGCAATAAGGTTATTTCTTGCCTTTGCATCATACATGGGATTTCCTGTCTACCAAATGGATGTGAAAAGTGCTTTCCTTTATGGCACAATTTCTGAGGAAGTTTATGTTAAACAACCTCCTGGTTTTGAAGATCCTGCACATCCAAACAAAGTCTACAAGGTGATCAAGGCACTGTATGGCCTTCATCAAGCTCCCAGAGCTTGGTATGAGAGACTCTCAAATTTTCTATTACAACATGGTTATAGGAGAGGAGCAATTGATAAGACTTTGTTCATCAAGCGGGATAAGAAAGACATTATGTTAGTCCAAGTATATGTGGATGATATTATATTTGGAGCCACAAAGAAGTCTATGGTGAAAGAATTTGAAGATCTTATGCAAAAGGAGTTTCAAATGAGTTCTATGGGAGAATTAACTTTCTTTTTGGGTCTTCAAGTTAGACAAACAAGAGATGGAATCTTCGTTAACCAAGAAAAGTATATTGCTGACATACTTAAAAGATTTGACCTTCCAAATCTCAGGCCTGCCACCACACCCATTGATAAAAATAAACCCTTAGGCAAGGATGAAGATGGACAAGCTGTGGATGTCAAGCTTTACAGATCTATGATTGGTTGTCTTATGTACTTAACTGCATCAAGACCTGACATCATGTTTGCTGTTTGCTTGTGTGCAAGATTTCAGGTTACACCAAAGGTTTCCCATATGTATGCAGTCAAGAGGATTTTTAGATATCTCAAGCATCAACCAAAGTTAGGATTATGGTATCCTAAGGAGTCACCTTTTTACTTGGAAGCTTTTTCAGATAGTGACTATGCAGGAGATAATTATGATAGAAGATCAACCTCAGGAGGATGTCAATATCTTGGTAGAAGATTAGTCTCCTGGCAATGTAAGAAGAAAACCATTGCTGCAACCTCCTCTACTGAAGCAGAATATGTTGCTGCTGCTAGCTGTTGTGGACAAGTTTTGTGGATGCAAAATCAACTCTTGGATTATGGATTCAACTTCAAAAATACTCCTATCAACATTGATAATGAGAGTACCATCTGCATTGTCAAGAATCCAGTTTATCACTCCAAGACCAAGCATATTCAGATTAGGCATCACTTCATTCGGGATTGTTATGAGCACAGACTTATAAATGTGGTCAAGGTTCACACAGATGATAATGTAGCTGATCTACTCACTAAGGGATTTGATGTTTCAAGATTCAACCACTTAGTTGTGAGCATTGGGATGATTAACTACTAGGCTACATTTGAGGGGAGGCTTTAGTATTAGTTAGTATACTTTCTATTAATTCTTAATGAAAGTATTGGTTTTTAGTAGTTTAGTTTAGCCTATATGTTGTATTTGAGGGGAGGTAACATAAGCTATTAGTTAGAACTTAAGCATGAACCATTTACAAGTTCTTGGTTTTAGTTTGGAGTATTGATTATGGATAAGAAGATGGAACGTACTGCTTTGTTGCTTAAAGTACTGCCTCAGCAACGTACTGCTTCAACGTACTGCTTACGTGGACGTACTGTTCCAACGGTAAAAAAAAATTGTGGGGCTATGGTTAATTAATTCCTTACGGCGGAGATAATAAGTTAATCCAAACGGTAACTTTATTATTATGAGTTTGATTTATTTCCATCCTATTTAAAGAAACTCACACCTATTTCCCCGCCTTTTACCGTATTTGAGATCCCTCATTCGTTTTTACACCACAATCTTTTTATCGAAACACACACTCAAAGCGAATTTTTCTCTACCACTCATCATGGCTAATCGACTCACTGTTAGCAAACACAATATGATCGCTAACTTGGACAAGACAAGGAATAATGTTGATTTTCATGCGATCATTGATTTCTTAACTGGGTCTTCCATCAACTATTCTATTTTAGTTGACCCTGATGTTATTGGTCCTTGGATGCAAGAATTTTGGGCTACTGCAACGATTGAAGATGATTCGTTGATTAGGGCTACGGTTGCTGGACGAACTATTCGGATTTCTGAGGCCACGATTAGGGATGTTTTGATGTTTAATGATGAAGGGGGGGCTGTTCGTTTTGAAAAACAAATGCTTTGGGACACTTTAAGTGATATAGGTTATGAAGGCGATCTGACGAAACTTACTTTTCAAAAGCCATTTTTTTGTTCTCATTGGAAGTACCTCATTCATGTCTTACTTCATTGTTTAAGTCCCAAAAGTACTTCTTTTGATCAATTTGGTCAAAATATTGCATCTGCATTAGTGGGTTTGGCTACCGATCAGAGATTCAATTTTTCAAGACTAATTCTTGATGGTATGCTTACACATATTGCTAATGGATCACCATTCTTGATGTATCCAAGGTTTGTTCAGTTATTCTTGAACAATCAACTTGAGGATGTCCCTAAACCTCAAAGTTTTTTACCCACTGTCAAACTTCCACCAAAGGTGTTTACTTTTCTATCAAAATAAAGTGTCAAGTTTTCTGGAACCAACACACCTTTGACTGCTCATATATTGGGAGTTGCACAAGTTGTTAGAGATGCAGAGCAAGAGCAAGAGCAAGAAGCAAATTCTGAATCAGCAAGCCAAGAGTCTCCAGTTTCAAGAGAAGTTAGTATTCCTCAACCTACTGCTTCTCAACATACTGCTTCTCCACATTCTGCTACTAGGGAAGATACTGCTCCTATGGACATTCCTACTCATGAGGAGTCAGACCAAGGTATGAATCAACCACCATCTCCTAATGATTATTCTTCCACAAATATGTCTAAGCACTTTGAAGAAGAAGAGGCAGAATTGGATAACTATGCTTTAACAAGGGAGTTAAAGAGGCTGAAAAAGGAGAGTGAGGCTCAAGCTGCTAAGATAGTCAAATTAAAGACTAAGTTTCAACGATTAAAGAGGTATGTTTGGCCACTAGTTCAACACCATAGATTATGGGTAAAGTCTCAGAAGCAGAGTGGTCGGATACCTACGAAGTCTTCTAAGTCAAAGAAGAAAAAGTCAAAGAAGCAATCTTCATTCCAATTGGGGAGGAATTTAGAAAATTTGAATGAAGATGCTGGTTTTGAACAAGATGCTGGATTTATGGATGATACTCAGAGGACACCACCTGAAAATATTCCTCAAGATACTGTTGAGAGGAAGAGTGATGAAACAGAGCAAATTAATTTGGAAGAAGCTACTGTTGAAGTAAGAAGTGGTGATACTGAGGAAGTAAACTTGGAAGGAGCTGAAGCTGAAAGTACTGCTCAACAAGGTACTGAGAGGCAATTCACTATTACACCTAGAACCTTAGATTTTGAAGAAGATATTGGTCCTTCAATTCAAGTTCAAGAGGAAGTTGGCCCTTCTAAACCAGCTCAGGAAGAAGATGTTATAGCTCATACTAACAGTGATGATGAAACAATTGCTGACATTATGCTTAATATGTCAAGTCAAAGAGGCATCTGTATTCATGAGGTTGAACAACAACATCATACTTCTTCTCAACCTGCACAAGAGATAGATCCAAAAGATAAAGGCAAAGGGATCTTGGTAGAAAAGAAGAAGAAGAAGATGACATTGGCACAGTTAAGACAAATTCAGATTGCCAAAAATGAGGAAGCAGCTAGAATATTACAAGCAAAGATAGATGCTGAAGAATCAAGGAAGAGTGTTCAATCAAAAAGGCCAATTAGTAAAGCTAGAGAAAGGAATGATATGATGGCTTATCTGAAAGGTCAAGGATATACAGGTTTAGTTAGATTGACATATACAGAGATGAAGGATCTGTATGATGCTGTTAGAAAGGCTATAGAAAAAGATCTTGCAAGCATTATTTCTTTTGAAGATAAGGAGCTTGAAGATAAAAGAAAGGAAAGAGCTGTTACAAGAAGCTCAAAGAGGAAAAGAACTACTGATGAACAGCCATCAAAGAAGTTCAAGGAATCTGTTGAATTGAGAACAGACACAGTTGATGAGCTAAGGAATTATCTTAGAGTTGTTGACTTTGAAAATCCAAAATTGAAAGAAGATACTGATAAGAAGTCAAAGATATCTACTTTTTCAGTTGTAGAATCTAAAGAAGGAGATTATCTGATCTTTCATAGACAAGATGAAAGTTTTAGAGTGTTCAATTCATTATGGGATATACTACATCTGATTGATAGAGATGATATGCTTCAGTTATATCTCCAAGTGAAAACTTATTTTGAGCATATTCCACCACAAGGAGTAGGTTTGATATTGTTAGGAGATCTCACAACAATCTGGGAGACAGAGGAAACAAAGGACAGTACTTTGTGGGAAAATCAAGACAACTGGGAGATTAACAGATGGAGATTCTTTGAGTCAGTTGGAATACATGTTTTGGAGTTAGAAGATGGCACTATGATTCATATGCTAGCAGAACAGAGATATCCACTCACAAGAGATCTGATGATCAGGATGCTAGAGCATGGAATGGAAGTGGAACAAGAAGATGAAGTAGCATTGATGGTCATAAAATTATTCATCAAGTGGACAACAGAATCTGAAGATTAATGCATAACTACTGGTATGGTTTAATTATTATATAAATCTTTTGAAAAATAAGTACTTTCTTCAAAGTACTGCTGGTCAGACAGTACTTTCTCAAAGTACTGTTTGCAGCATAAAACCAGTAAAGTCTTTTGATAAAATTAGTAATTTTTGATAAGTGCAAAAATATTTTGAAGCACAAAGATTAAACAGCAACAAATGGTTTTGAAAGCAACAGCATGGTGTTAGTACTTGTACTACACAACAAATGGTAATCAACTCACCATGTTTAATAAACAAGAAAGAGTTTGACTCATCATGAGGGTACGACTCTGATGTGATTATCAAATCCGTTTTTAGTTGGCAATTTACTAAAAATTGTATGGTTTTCAACTCACCATATCTATATTAGTGAAGAGTTGGCTAGCCCACAAGATAATGGCTTTGTGGTAAAGGCTGAGGAAAACCATTATATGGTAATTAGTTCACCATGGTAGTGATTGTACTAAAAGAACTAGCTAGTCCAAAAGCAAACGGCTATTTGGTAAAGACTACTCAAATCCGTTGATAGCTGATGATTTGCTAAAAATCATATGGTTATCAATGTACCATGGTTTTTCCTAAATCTAAACATTGGCTACTCCAGAGTTAATGGCTTTGGTAAAGAGACATCAAAATCCATTAAGTTTTCAATGATTCACCTCTCACAGGAGTTAACACACCTGGAAGTGATGAGAATAGTATGAAACTTTTAAGATCTGATGTACATATTGCCAATATGATGCTGTGTTGCTGAAAAGATATGATGCTGAAAAGAATTGTTGCTGATGAAGATTGAAGATACTGATTGCATTGATGATGACAAAACAACAACGAGTCAGATTTCAAAGAAACAACCTTTCCTTGAAGATAAAGTGTTGAAGTTAAAGACATACAAAGGAACTTGAAATCAAGCAAGTAGAATTCAAGTTAGGGGAGGATTGTTGGGCTATGAAATATCAAAGTACTGCTGAAAGTCAAAGTACTGCTACTCAAGTCAAAGTACTGCTGTTCGACTAAAGTACTGCTGCTCGTTGAAGGACTGCTATGCAAATAGTTTAAGGACTAATGTGTAATTCTAGAATGTTCGTATTAGATTAGAGTTATAATTAGAATTACTTGTCGTTCAAGTATTGTAAACCGACTAGGGTTTTTCTTGTGCCTATAAAAGGATCCCTAGGTTGGCATTAGAGAGATACGAATATATGCGATTAGAGATACGATTATTAGAAGTATTAGAGTTTAGAGTTTGTTAGTGAATCTGTGTAAGAAAGCAGGTTCAAGGTTTTAATAATATTCAAAGTCGTTTATTAATTCTTCTTAGCTTTGTTGAAGTAGATTCCGCATACTTAGCAAAGTATATCAGTGTTTCATTATTAATAGTTTTGAATTCATTCAAAGTTGTTAAACCGTAGACAAGCTACAAGTTAGTTTGGTCAGAGTATATCGATCCAACACATGATTATATGTGCAATATGGGATCCATGACAAAATCTTGCATATTTTGTCATGGAATGTTTGTTGATTTATTTGCCACATGATTTTTAAGATAGATCTTAAATTAGGGAAGACCCTAATATATTAATTAAAATTGGTTATGTGCAATGTGGTATCTAATTGATCAAAACTTACGCGGCCAAATTTATTTGGTGTCTGTGGTCCATTGGGTACAATGAGCTCGAAAACCAATGGGAGTTTTATTGATTAGATACATAAAAATTCACATAGATAATTAATAGGATTTATCAAAAAGGTTTGCATGTGGCTATATGATATCGTTGATGATCATATATGTGTTATTAAGTGTTTATTTATTTTTTAAATTACTTGTTCTTTGTGTGTTTAATTATGATGGATTGTAACAACAAAGAGGGTAATTTTTCAAATAAAAATAAATGGACCTAATAACTATGAAACCTTTGTAGTAATTTTATTTATTGCCAAGTCTTATGTGCCGACAGTGGTTCGCTTCGCACGGTAATTTGCTCCCAGGCGAGACTAGCAATTAATAAATTACTACATAAAATAGTTTTGGCAAGAAAATCATATTTTTTTAGTTGATTGATTGCGACTGTACTAAGTGGTCGAAGCGGCGGACCTATTATTGACAAACTATAAAGTGGGTTTAAGGTTGGTTCACATTAAATTGTGACCTTAGAGGGGCACGGTTTTAACCAGCTTCGGCGGCTGTCGTCCCTCCGCTCGCCTGTGCGTCAATAATAGACTTACCAAGTACACCATGAAAAAGTACGAAGCATCTTAAGGCAATGTTGTAATTTGCTCTACGCCTCAATTAAAAACTTTGATGATTTGAGCTTACGAATGAGTAAACGGTTTTGTTTTTGAAAACATATATGATACAAAGATGAATGCATGACATCTTTGTACATATTTTTTGATTTAACACATCAAAATTTATTACCCTGATAAATTTAAGTAATATGCCACCCAACTACAAAAAAAGAAACACCTAAGGTTTCATCCTACATCACTAGCAGCCAAAGCTGAATGTTGATGTTCAAAGGGTGGTCATCTAAGGGTAAATTGAGTACTTTATTGCTAGCAGCCAAAGCTGAATGCAATAAAGCGACGTCAATTTACAGTTTCTTAAGTTGGTGAACTTAATTGGGCACTTTCATTACTAGCAGCCAAAGCTGATGTAATGGGACGGCGCCAAGGTATAAAGATTTGGGGATGAAACATGCTTACATTTTGCAACCGAGGTTGGCAATATAATGTAAGTCCCAAGATTTCTAGGAATTGCAATTGGATATTGGCAATTGGGTGATCCCGTACCTTATTGAGCACTTTCATTGCTAGCAGCCAAAGCTGATGTGATGAAACGGCGTCAATTTGGATCCTAATTTTCAATGAAAATTAAATGGTGAAATTTTATTTACCATGGGTGTTTAATTTTCTTGAAAAGTTATTATCAATAATACTAAATTGAATTTTGAAAATTCTTTTAAAGTATTTAATGCAACGTTAAAACCGTAAACATGGGATATTCTTTTAGTAGTAAATTGATCTACACCCGTAGGGGTTTTGGATAGAGTCAAGTTTTGCTGAAAAGAATAGACCGAGTCCACTTTCCGTGTGAAGAGTGAGACTTAATCCTATTCCTTTTCATGAGTGAGAAAGGTATAATAGGAAAATTGGAATCGTCTAAATTCTAAGAAATAACTCATGGCGAATTTCTTAAGAAATTGCATGGTTAGGAGTTATTAAATTAGAAACTAGACTAATTACCGCAAAATTGGTAAAAGGCAAACTAGAATGTTTGATCTAGTTATTATGCCTTAGCCATTTAAAGGTGCTACATACCATGATGGGGATGGTAGACCTAACTAAGGAAGAAATTGCATACCCAATTCTTTCAAGTTAATTGCATTGATGGATATTCCATCATTTACAAAGTAGAATACATTCCTTGAGTACCTTAGTAGTATTACGTAAGGTATTCATAAAGGGTGTAGGAAAGTAAACAGCACGTTATTTGCTTTTACTGGTAATGCAACACTTACAATGCTGTCAAAGCCAGTGGGAGCATAGTGCTGAAATTACTGAATAATGAGTTCATGCAGTGATCTTAAATTCAGTGGGAGCTACAAGTCTTGGTAGTTACCCGGATTATCTCTAGAATTTCTTGAGATGATTACTTTCCAATTATAGACACTTGTGGTATTAAGGATAGTCGTGTACATTTTCTTACTAGACGAGGTGATTCTATATCTACTTATATCTATGACACAATCATATTGATCAAATAAGCAAACTATTGACGTGTTGTTTATTCGATACGTGATGTTGTTCCATGCACAAGTGGGAGAGATCTTATTGTGTGCAAGCAACAACATAAAGGAATATGATTTAAAGGGATCTCTTGACTGTAAAGTAAGAGATCAATGTTCTAATGTGTTTTATACACATTCTAATTTATGGAACACTTGAAGTTAATATCTACTTTCATTACTAGATATTAATGACAAGGTAAATTACATACTTTCATCATTATCAGCCTCGACTGATGAAATGAAACTATGTTAATTTACAAGTTTCTAAAATTAGATAATTATTAGAACAAGTGTCAATATGATAATAAGACTACTTCTAATGAGAATATTTATGTATTGTTGTAATGACATAAATAAATGAAGTAATCTTATACTACTTCATTATTAGATGTTTATGTATTCTTGGAATAACATAAATATATGAAGTAATAAATTAACTTGAAATACTATTGAAACCAAGTTGTGGGTTTCATAATTACTTTAGTTATACATGTTTATATTGTAGATATAAATATGAAGTCTTTTATTGCTATAAGACTTATAACAGAGTAAGGCGTTAGCTTGTTATGTTTTTTTTAATTAAGACATATACAAGAAGTCATTGAGTTGATCAATGATTTATAACGTACATTGGGATTATAACAGTTTATGTCTTTTTGGTAAGACAGAAATTAAGTGGCTTGGGCAATAAGGCACTTATGTTATAAAGTATGCAATTGGCTTGGAAAATCTATTGTACCATTAAATTGACTTAGTTGGTAAATAGGTAAGCCAATGACGAAATGTATTTATCTCACACACTGTAAGATTAACTTTACAATATATTTATCCTAATGAAATACATAAGTTTATGGTATGTTCAATTAGGAAAATCAAACTCTTGATACATTGTTTGATTTGAGATAACTATATCTTCTATTCTTCCTAAAGATATCAAGGTTAGAAAATTGAGTATGAATTGAATATACTCAATTAAGACTCCAACCTAGAAGATCAATAAGACACCATTTAATATGGAATGTGATCAATCACATTAAGTCTTAAAATTGAAGTTCAGAATTTGTTAAACTACTTGTTGGGTAGGTTATTAACAAATTAATATTAAGAACTGTCAATTTGTATATGTAAAGTCCCAAAAGAGAACAAGTTTGTGTTGCTCTATTTGCTAAGCATTTATAGGTAATCTATAAATTGCAAAAGGCGAGTGGGAGTTTTATCTTCAAAAGATAAAAATTACAAGATACAGAATCTTTTAAATACGCTAGCAAGATCATTATAAGGATTTAACATGTTAGTGTTAAATCTCAAGATATGGAATTCTTATTCATAGATCCGTAAGGGTATCTCAAATATTTGTAGAATATGTTGAGGGTTATGAGTTACAGGATAGTGATATGCCTGTTAATAAATTGCAAATGTTATTTGGAAAATTACTCATACTATGAATAATTAGATGCAGTCCAAAAAGATAACTAGTTTGGAAACGTAGTTGATCTTAAACTCTATAGTTACACTATAGAATGAAATGAATTTCTACAAAGGAAATGAAAATCCTAGAGATTTAAAATTCTTGTGTAGAAATCATAATGGACAAATTTGTATACATATTTAATATGTGAAAAGATTATCAATCACAATTAAGCAATTAAATGTGATTGAAATTCTTTCTAAGCACATTAAATATATAAAGATTATGATTGTCATTATTAGTTTCATTTATATGAAATTAATAATGGAATATCAAAACTCTTTCTTGGATAATTACTTGAGCGAGGACGAAAAGTAATTGAAAGAAGTGTTTGAATTCAAATAATCTTTAATAGTATACAAAAGTGCAAATCATTTGTAAATGGATTAATGCATGCATCTAAAAGATATACTTATTTTAGTTATTAAATCGAGTTTTGATTTATAATTAAAATTAAGATATTTCTTAATATTTCTGAAAGCTAGTGGGAGTGATGTATTTATTTTCTTATTTCATATATGTTGTATAACATATAGGAAGTAACATTCCATTAACATTTGTATGTTAAGTTTTAGTTTGGAATGAAACTTCATATAGAAAATAAAACCTTGAAATATATGTTTATTTGATTATAAACATAAGCGGTAAAATAACTGATTCTAAAAGAACATGATGATCTATTAGCATGGCTAGATAGAAACATATCTTTGGAAAGATATGACATGAACAAAATCTAAGTTTGACAAAAGGATTATTCATGTACATCATGTTGCTTGTTGTATCATGCTTGGATGCAAGATGATTGACAACATTAGTATCTAATTATAAATTATTAGATAACTAAGTGTAATGGATATGTTTTAGAATTTACATCCTTAGCCTGGATTTGCTCCAAAATTCTAAATATGAACCATATGGCAAGTTATTGCTTGATTGATATTATGGTCAAATCTTGAAGGATTTGAAGATATCAAACATTACACGATGGATATTAAAGTTTACGGAACTTAAAAAAAAAAGCATATTGTTGATTGATACAATGATGCTAGTAAGATTGAGATGACACTCAATACTAGTCATGGTGGGAGCTCATCCTTATTAGGAAACCATGTGTACTAGTTATGCTCATAATGAGCATAGTTGCATTATACATAAAGAATTAGAATACTTTAACTACAAGGTTTGGTAGTTTAATTGTCATAAATTCGTGCATGAGGATGTCACACATTTTATGAAGTATGTGGCAATATCTAGATAGAATGCGCACATACAAGAATTTCATTATATGAAATAAGTATTCTCAAAATTCTGATAGATCAACATTAGTTGATTTATGCCTTGTCAACAAGTATGTGGAACATGACTTGTGGCATAATTCATTAATGAGAATTATCATGCATTGATCTAGTTAGTATTTGGATAAGGGATGTTAAGCAATATTATTTTAATGAAATAAAGTGTGGATAACGTTTATTCTCATTTATAATATTGTATCCTATATTTGCATGTTTAAATCCATGAATAAAATTATTTTATTATTTTATTCTAAATAGTCCGTTTTCGATTAATAATATGGGAATATTATTGAACTAAGACAAATGTGAGGATTGGTAGAATGTACTGTAAGGTTGAGACACCAATGTCACATGATATTCAATATTAGATAAATTGAATATAGGACTTATCCCAACCACATGATTATACTTTATGGATCGTCGTCATCAAGTATATCATGAATATTTATCCTCAGACTTGAGATACCAGGTGACTGCCGAGAATGTAGCTCATTTTCTGTAAGATGGTCTAACGCTAACCGTAAAAGGTAGTTATAAGGGCTATTTTCGGAGGTGATGCAAAGTTCAAGGGTCACGTTCGTAGTCAATAAAGGATTTGTTCCTTCAAATTTGTTTTGAAGTATAATACTGTTGGGCCCCTCGTAGGGTTGACAAGATGTTTGTGTGGCCACACCCAAAGTCTATCTGGAAGACGTTCAGATGTTTTGGTAATCTTGTTCAATTATGTATAAACAAGAAACTAATGTTAATTATGGAATGACCAAGATCCATATCCATATTAACGCGGTATTAGTAACAAAAGGATAAGTATGATGATTAAATTCATCACGTGGTTTTTCCAGGAAAACCATACTCGATTCGATCTGGGGGCATTGGGATCTGTTAAGCTAGACTAGCCCATGTCATTACGATATTAATGAATATCCAAGTGGGAGCTGTTAGAGTTTGTGGATATAAATTAATATTCGTATGTCCGGTTTCGAACACGAGACTTCGGGATTGCACACATTACGTATGAGTCTCAATGTATTAATAATTAATATAATGATTTATGATTAATTATTAAATCACAAATATTTATATGGTCGAACAAGGAAAAATGAGGGGGTTAAATGTCGTTTTTTAGAACTTGAGGAGGTGTTGAACTCAAACTTGGTAAGCAAGTTTGGAGTGTATATAAACCCCTCAAAGCTTCAATATAATCGATATACACTAATAATCCCTAAAACCGATTTTATAAATCGGATTCTTCCACCCACTGACATTGTAACATGATACAGTAAAGGAGTACTAATATATAACATGCATACGCATGTATTTATGACACATGGGTCTGCCATGCATGTGTATATGCATGTTAATTAGTTTACTCTTTTATTTTCTTGTTAAAGGGTACGATCATGTAATATTGAACATCAAACCGTAAGTGTTGTGATGTTTTACTTGTGATCTTGAACCTAGCTTTTCACATTGAGACGCTAGTAATACGTGTGTACAAGAACGGAGTACAAGCTTCCTTTAGCTAGTTGTTACTTGCCCTATTCGACCCTAAAAAAGTCGATCCATCCTTAAACCCAATTAGGGTTTATATATTGTTCTTGGAGTGCACGTGATTCCTTGTTCTTGCTAGGAATCAAATAAGGTACGCATCTATTTAATTTTATGTTAATTAATTTACATGTTTATGTAGATCCATTCGGCTGCGTGATCTTTGTGTTTATGTGTTTATAGTATTATTATGATTCACATATTCCAACAATAAATACCACCAATGAAGGAGGATTTTGTTTTTTTACTGTGGTTAAACGTGTGGCTAGTGGGTGAAAATGAGTAAGTGTTATGGAGAGTGAGTATTTTAGATCTTGTAAAAAAGTGTTCATGTTGAAATCTTGGTTTTTTGGTAATGGAAAAAGAAGACCCTTTTGAATGTAGTTTACTGAGATCATTAAAAGATCCCATGGAGAGAAGTATATTGGTTTTTCTGATTGTTCGGATATGGATATTGGTTTGATGAAACAATCTGAGATGATTTCAACACTTGGAGACTCCATTAAAGTGAATGGTGATGTATTATTAGCGTTGTTTTGCAAAATATGTCAAGATCGAATAGTTTTTGGATGATTTGTTGGAGATGATGTGACGGCTTTTTATAGGGGTGGCAAGTTGGATAGTGTGGCGAGTTCGGGTCGGTAGGTTGGCGGGTTTAAAAATCTCAACCCAAACCTGACATGTTTATCTAATTGTGTCGAGAAGTTCGACCCTAACCTTAACACGTTTATTAAACGGGTTAGTCGTGTCGATCCGTTTATGATTTGAATATAACTTTAATGGGACATATCGAATATAGTAATTTGTATGTTAGAAACATTTTAAGCAACGCGAAAAATATTTTGATATAAGTATATTTCAAAAATCAATATATATATCATAAGATACAAAATAGTTGGGTCATATTATGATGAAATTAACCATATAACTTCTAATATTTGATATTCTTTAATTTATTTTTAGACAGGTTGACGGGTTGTAATCAGGTTGATTTTCTCAACCCAAACCTAATATATTTATTAAGCAAGTCAGTCGTGTCAACCTCTTTTCAACCCGAACTTATTTAGCCTCGAACCTAACCCGTTCATTTTCGTGTCGGTCTCGGGTGGTGTTTCGAGTTGTGTCGGGAATTACCGCCCCTTGTTTTTTATATTTGGTCACTAAGGCTACTCACAATGGGCCGGAAAATATCAGTCGAGAGATGAGGTCGATCGACTTTGAAGTCGGTCACACCCACTGTGGGACAATGGTCAAATATCAGTCGAGGGAAAAAAAACAGCTATCGGTTGGAGTTTTGACCGATTGTAAACACATAAATATTTTCAAAAATTCTAACCGTTAAAAAAAAAAAAAAAAAAACTTTATTTAAAAAAAACACATTATAAATACCAACCTCAAACACACTTCTTTTTTTTTTGAACCCAATATTAAATTATATTCAATGAAAAAATACTTTTTACAAACAGGTTTCAAATGTTTTGATCTAAACAAAACAAAGCAACTTAAATCTCATAACAATCTTCTTGTACCGAACCAAATACGAATGCCATCTTCGAATTTCTTGACACCATTCCTCCGCATTGTGCTTAATCTATTTCGCACCATAACGTCAATCGTTCTCACCAAGATAGTGTTGGTGATCGGTTTTTCTCCATGTCGTCTTCTATTCCTCTCTATCCACAAAGAGTGTATGGTAGCTTGGAATGCATACCTTACAATGAAGAGGCTCATATCAATCCTTGCATTAAGAGAGATTTGGTTCAAGATGTTCGTCCATTCCCACGTATAATCAGAACCCATCAGCCCCCCCACCAACGCTTCCCATATTTGCCTCGAGTATAGACATTCGAAGAACAAGTGTTCCCGAGTCTCCTTCGTTTCGCACAAAAAGAACAGCCAATGTGTACATTTGTGTTCCAACACTCCATTCTCTCACCCGTGGCAAGCCTATTCTTTGCTGCGAGCCAAGTCATAAAAGCAAACTTTGGAGTAGCGAAAGAAAACCAAATACCTCGATGACAGTCCCAAGTAGGACTAGAACCACACAAGATTTGCCATGTTTCCTTTGATCGAAACCGGCCTGAGTAAGTATTGTCCTTTTGACGCCACAAAAACTCATCCGCTTGCCCATGAACACGTTGTTCTTTCAACATCAAGATTTCATTCTCTACTTGATTAAGAAGTGCATTTCGATGTCTTCGCTTTCTGTTTCTCTCCATTACCTCTCCAAGATTTGTTTTCTCCGAAACCCCCATGTCAATAAACCCTCGCTGCCCAAATAGGCCGAATAAACAACCTAGAGAACACCAAGAATCATGCCAAAAGGATACCGAATAATCGCACTTCACCTCCACCTTATAGAACATTCGAGCCATATCTCTATACTTTAGGAGTTTCTTCCAAATCCAAGATCCAGCGATCATATTGTCCTTTAGTGCCCAAAAAGAATCACTACGAATCAAATGCCTCTTTATCCTATCAACCCATAACGAGTTCTTAGAAGACAAAATTCGAAAATTAATGTTGTTCCCGTTACACAAGTAGAAATAACTACAAAGTTACTCTAATTGTGTTCTATGATTGAATTAACGTATTGATTAATTTAAGACAAATAAGTAAAACGTAAATGTAAAAACACAAGTTTTTCAATGTTTAAATTCTTATTAGAAATTAATCAAAAGAATCTATACCCAAGTGTTAGCGGAAATAACACTTGGGATTGAAACGACAAGGTATGGTGTTCTCCTCACTAAACTCAAGCTATTCTTGAGTGGTAACAATAAAATGAACCACTGAGCTATCTCAGGGACTAGGTTGCTCTTTGGGGAAGAAAAGAGATTTTTTGAAAGTCTAAGCTTTTAATGCACAAAAACTTGTCCACTTTTCTCCCTTATGACTCCTATTTATACACATTTATAAAAGAGCACCCGTGACTAAAAAGTACAAAAGGATGACCTAGCTAGTCTGACAAAGATACAATAGTATTTTGACAGTTACAAGAATCTATTTTGGGATAAGGTTGAAACCGCTTTCTGAGCGTCAGTGATAACACTGTTCTTGTTCTCACGCCATTCAGGGAAAGTTTGACTTTGGCCCTGATAAGGACATTTCCTTATCTATTCAAACTTTTCCCGCCTTGTCCCGCCTTTCTTTCAGACTTCATATTCTTTAGGCTTGGTCTTCAGTCTTCAATTACAATTGTTGTTGAGGAGACTGGGTTCAGTGAGTTCTTGTCATCACTCACTGAACCCATTACATTCTTCTTCGGCTTAAGTGACAATCTGGGAGTTCCGCCTCACTGAATGGCGAATCTTTCTTCTTAGACTCATCCTAAGCATCCTGAAGGTAACTCACTGAGTGACTGTTCACTCAGTGACTTGAGAGTGTTTAAGGTTGATTAACACTTGGGCTAATTTGTATTCAAATCCTGTTTTCAGGATGCTTGGGTACTGACGGACCCAACAATCTCCCCCTATTTGGATATAAATTATGCCTATGTGTTTGGATCAGTTGTGAGTGAGCAAATGGGCTTCTTCTCACACTGAATATACAAGAAAGCTATTAAAGGACACTGATATAACAAAACATGGGCCATCATTTTATTAATATGATTACATTTGTCCTAACATCTAAACATAATACTCAGGGACCTTGTACTCAGCCTTCCAAGATTTCCATGAGTTCCAACTTAGCCTTCTTAGACACTAACACTTCTTTGTCAGGTCTTTCACTCATCATCTTATCCATCAGCTTGACAAACTCTTCATTTTTAGGGCTCTTCACGTGAAGTGCCATTAGCTTGTATGCCAGAAGAGTTGTCGTTTTCACAAGGTTTATATCACTGACTCGTTGAAAGGCCTCTTGCATAAACTCATCAACAAAGAAAATACCATACTCAGGCTGCTTGATGACCAGGCTTGGAACAAACTTGACTCCTTGAGGAGGAATCCTGTTGCAATGAAGAGCTGCTATGAATCGTTCAGGCTCCAGTCCCACAACTTTTCTCTTCTTCCCAGTCTTCTGAGTAGGTTCAGGAATTGCAAGTCCATGTGAAGCTAATGCCTTCTCATGATCTATCCCTAGGCTCTTAGCCACCCTTTCCATCTCCTCATATTTGCTGTTCAGGGTAGCTAGGAGATCAGGAACTATTCTGCCTTGCTTCTTCCTCAGGATGGGCCCCATCATGTCCCATTCCCTTAGCCCGTAGTCTGAGAATTTGAAGGGTTTGTTCAACTCAGTCCTCTTTGGTCCTCTATGAACCGTTATGCTTATGGGCTTGGTCATGTGAATGGTCATGTCAGTTATGGTGCCTTCACCCTTAGTCTTTGTCAAATACCATAGATACTTCTCGTAGGTTTTCTTCCTCTTTTCTTCCTTGAGCTTGACCTGCTGATTGTGTTCCTTGATGCGGTCAGCCTGAAGCTTGAGGAATTCGTCCCCCTTGATGTCCTGGTCAGTTTCCTTGATTACCTCCTTGGCCACTTTATCAATTTTAGGCCTACTGAGTTTCTCAGCCTTTTGCTCAGCCCTTCTTTTGTCGTGTTCATCCAGGACTTTGGCCACTTCCTGCGGAGTTCCAAAGAATTTACTCCCATCATCTAAGGTGACTTCAAAAGGTGAATCTGGATCAGGACGCCTTTCTGTTGATGCCTTCACCAGTTGAAATTGAGGAGGATCGTTAGTCACCATGATTCCCTTCCTTTTGTCAATGGGAGGGGGTTGACTTGAGGAGGATTCAGGAACTTCAGTTGCTATTGCTTCAGGTTGGACATGGATTGTAGCAACAACAAGTGCAGAGGAAGTTGTAGGTTCAGGGATAGGTTCATCAAATTTCTCCCCCTCAACAGATGCTGGAGCTTCAGTGTAGGCATCTGTTGACTGAGGAGGTGGGGTAACCATAGAAGTCTGAAGAATTTTCAGGATTGTGAAGACCATGTTCTTCAAATCAGTGGTCTCATTCTTCAGGACGGAGATGTCTTTCGCCATGGTACTTTAAGTTTCTGCGAGTTCAGTGACCTTGTTGGTGTAGTGGTTGATCAGCTCATTATGCTTGTTGGAAAGCTGATCAAAGGCTGAGGATATCTTTGTCAGGCACTCTTGGGTATTAGCGACTGACTGTTGAATTGCATCTTGCTGAGACCTTAGTGGTTTTAGATCCACCTCTTGGAGAAGCTTGAGTAGCTCTGCAATGTTGGTGGAGGTGGTCTTCTGAGTATCCATAAACTCAGTCAGCTTTGTGATCAGGGCTGGATCATCTCTGAATTCTTCCTAAATAGAATCAAGAGTATGTAGTATATTGGAGAGCTGCTTGTATTGAGCAGAACCCATATCATCAAGAGATGTCCTCAGGTCACCTAGTTGTTTGTCAGTGAAGCGATGACCTGAAGCAGTTTGCCCTGAGATTCTTCAACAGTAGCCCTGAAGTCAGCATAGGAGACTACTGCTTTAGTGTGCTGCTCCCAGTGTTCTTTAGAGATCTCACAAAAAAGAGCAGTGTTGGCCTTGCGGAGGAACTTGACCAGCTACCTCTCAGTGAGTGGAAGAATGTTATCATACTTCTGTAAATAAGGAGGAGTAGCAGGAGCAGATTCTTGAGGAGTGCCTGATGATGATGATGTTGTTGGTTGTGGTTAGGGTTCTGGTTGATCCTCAGGAGGAGGAGATGATGGTGGTTGTTTAGGGTGCTAATGAGAGTTATAAGTGTCAGTCTCCATTTCGTCCCCTGCACCAAAAACATCGTCTTCATCAAAATCGACCATTTCCTCCTCTGACTCGTCATCCAGCAGTTTTTTGAGATCTGCCAGAGTAGGAACCTGTTGGGAATCTGGCTGCCCCTCAAAAGAGGGCTCACCTTTGTTGTGGCCAGGTTCTGACCCATCCAGGAGAACAGAGTGGGTTTTCTCTGCCTGGTCCATGGATTCAGTTCCTGAGAGACTGGATCTGCCGTGGGGGGTTTTAGGTTCCGTATCAGCGGGTGGTCGTATGCCCCCTGAGTCTTTGTCCCCTTGAGTTCCTTCAAGGATTGGCGGGTGTTTCTCAGTACTATCACAGGAATGAAGTGTTGAGGTCCCCCTACTCACCAGGGTTGTACTGCCCTGACGAGGATATAGGGACCGTTTCTCCATGAGACCCTGAGTGTGATTGCTCAGGACCGTAAACAGGAAGTTGTATGTTGAGGCCCCCCTTTCCACCAAGGTTGTGCTGCCTTGAAGAAGATTTAGGGGCCGGTCCTCCCTGAGACTCTGGCTTGTGATATGCCAAATCCGTAAACAGGGATGTGAAAGGGTGTGGGTCCCCTTCTCAGCAGAGTGTGCTGCTCTACTGAGGGTATAGGACCCTGTACTCCCTCAGGAAAGGTGATGATGGACGAAGGCCTTCATCGGAATATGAGGGTTGGATGGTTCCTGACCCACTGACTTGTATTTGTCAGCAGAGCCTTGAGGAGAGGGTTTTCCCGAGACATGAGGGTGATTTCTCAGTACCCTCCGTTGGCGGTTGTTGTTTGGACCAATGGGGTCTCAACTGTGGGTGTCTCAGTGTCTTGGCCTTGGTTGCCTTTCTTAGGCTTTGAGGCAGAAGTCTCAAGTGGCGAGTGGTTTGGGTTGAACCACCTTCCTGGACCCTGCCTTCTTTTTCTTCTTCTCCTTCTTTGAGGAGAAGGCACAGGAGAATACAGTTCTTTTCCTGAATGACCATTTAACATATATGTGGTCAGGGGAACTGGTGTGACCTCAGTAAGGTCTCTCGAATAGTTGGCCTTGTGTAAGACGTCAGGGTTGGATCCCTGGACATTTGGCCTAACATATTCGGAGCCTAGTAAGTCCTGAAGCACACAGGAAATGAACCTAGGGTAAGACCTGTGTCTTTGCCTAGATTTCCCTGATAGCTTAGCTATGAGGTCTCTGAAGATTATCTCTCCAATATCTATTTTTTTGCCCTCCAAGAGGCTGAACACAATCATTTGTTGTGATGCATTCAATTGCTCCATGGAGGACTTGTTGCCACCAAGGACCTGAATGACAAAGGTCATCAGGATCCTCCAGACAGTAGGAAACCAGGTCTTTATTATTGGTGCTTTGGCTAATAAGGTTCCTGGGGCCACTTCAGGATGTTTTTCATCATGTGGCCCTAGTAAAAGCAATTCGGCCTTTACTTCTGCATCAGTGGGCGAGGGTCGAATTTCTAGCGAAATCAAGACCTGTGGCCTTGATAAAGGTTTGGTAATTCAGGGAGAGGGTCTTTCTTCCATTCATCACTGAGAACGTGATAATGGTGTCCTTAATGTCATCAGGGCTAGTTGCCACTGCAGTACACCAGAACTCCCTAAGATAGTCATGATATATGACTGGGGGTGTTTTTGTAAACGCCGTAGAAAGAAAGCAGTTTTGTAGGTATTTAACTACATTCTTATACGCCCAAAATTTTTCGGGGTAGGCAAAATTCCCTATGACGTTGTTTTTTGTCATATCCACGCCCTCCATTGTGAATTCCACATTTGGGGCGCAGGTTATAGCTTTAGAAGTAGCCATTTGAAAAGTCTTGGTTTTGCAAGGAAAAATGGTTTGGGTCTAAGCCTGAAGAACACACACACAATAGTTTTTGAAAGAAAAGCAAAAGGTTTGATTAAGATTTCTAAGAAAAATGTGTGTGTGTTATTTTTTTGGGGTATTTATAGGGAAGTGGAGGGGGTGAGGTGGTTTTGGCACTAAGCGGGTTTTTCTCACAATTTGAAAATCATTTTGTATAAAACGTTTGGAGTCCGCATTAAATGTCACCACTCCACTTTCCGGGTTTTGCAAACAGTCGAGGTGAACAGTTGTGCCGTCTATAAAAGTATTATTTGCAGATTACATCATCAATATATATGATATGTGAGGAGAGGCATTAAATGCCAAGTGGGTAAGTGGGGGCCCAAGATGGTGGCATGCCAGAAGGCAAAAGAACATATATTCCTATATTAAATAGGTATTCAGTTACCAACCTTGGACATTTACTAACTAGACACTTAGAGCATTTAAGTTAGCATTGAATGTCATCTTGAGGCCCTGAATGACTTTTCATTCAGCTTAGAGGGGTTCAGGGAGGTTATTCAGTGATCTTATTCACTGAGAGACACATTGAGTCAGGGACTGAGGTTTTCAGAATTTACACTAAGTTGGATGGATTCAATCAGTGGACTGATTCTCAATATCCAACATTCCCAATTCAGCTTTCAGTCTTGTGAAAGTTGGTTCATCAATGGTTTGGTGAGATATCAGCTAGCTGATATTCGTGGGAATGAAGTGTAATTCAATGTCACCATTCATGACATGGTCCCTGATGAAGTGATATCTGATATCAATGTGTTTGGTTCTCTGATGAAGAACAGGGTTGTTTGAGATTGCAATTGCACTTGTGTTATCACAAAAGATGGGAACCATCTTATAATGGATTCCATAGTCACTGAGTTGACTTTTCATCCATAGTACATTTGCACAACAACTTGCTGCTGCAACATATTCAGCTTCTGCTGAGGACATGGCAACTGATTGTTGCTTCTTAGCACTCCAACAGACTAATTTTCCACCAAGGAATTGGCAGGAGCCTGAGGTGCTTTTTCTATCCATGTTGCATCCAGCATAGTCAGAGTCTGAGTATCCTTTGAGATCAAAGCCTGACATTTTGGATAGTACAATCCAAGACTTAGAGTACCTTTCAGGTACCTGAGGATCCTTTTCACAGCTGTGAGATGTGATTCTCTTTGGTCAGATTGATATCTGGCACACAAACAGACTGAGAATTGGATGTCAGGCCTTGATGCAAGTAGATACATCAGTGACCCAATCATTCCTCTGAATAGAGTTTGATTGATTGGTTTACCAGCAAGGTCAGGACCAAGGTTGTTTGGGGAAACCATGGGAGCTTTGACTGAGGCACAGTCACTGAGCTCATACTTTTTTTCAGTAGGCTTCTGGTATACTTCTCTTGACTGATAGAGGTTCCTTTATCAGTCTGCTTGATTTGCAGTCCAAGGAAGTAAGTCAGTTCTCCCATCATGCTCATTTCAAATTTATTTGCCATCAGTTTTTCAAACTGTTTGCAAAGTTTATAACTTGTTGAGCCAAATATGATATCATCTACATATACTTGTACAAGGATGACATCACCATTTGTCCTATAGATAAACAATGTTTGTCTATCTTGCCTCTACAAATTTGTTTTCGATCAGGAAGGCTGAGAGAGTTTCATACCATGCCCTGGGAGCTTGTTTCAGTCCATAAAGGGCTTTGTCAAGCTTGCAGACATAGTCAGGAAACTCTACTGCTTTTCAAATCCAGGAGGTTGTTGAACATAAACTTCTTCTTTCAGTGAACCATTCAGGAATGCACTTTTAACATCCATTTGGTACACTTTGAAGTTCATTTAGGTTGCAAATGCAAGAAAGATCCTGATGGCTTCCATCCTTGCCACTGGTGCAAATGTCTCTTCATAGTCAATGCTTTCTTGCTGATTGTAGCCTTTGGTAACAAGTCTGGCCTTGTTTTTAATGACTATGCCATTTTCATCAGTTTTGTTTTTGAATACCCATTTCATGCCAATGACTTTAATATCCTAAGGACATTTGACTAAGGTCATTACCTTGTTTCTGTCAAATTGTTCCAGTTCATCATGCATGGCCTGAACCCAACTAGGATGTTTAAGTGCTTCTTTGACACTTTTGGGTTCAATTGTGGAAATGAAGTCCACAAATAGGCATTCATTGGCTGAGGCTGCTTTAGTTTGGCAGCCATGCTTCTAGTGAGAATGCCTTCAGTAGGCTCTCCAATGATATTGACAAGTTCTATATCTTTAGACCTAGTCCATTTGTCCTGAGGTCTTGGATACTGATTAGAACTTAGTGAGGCCTGATTGGGTGGAGGTGTAGGTTCTGGTGCAGACACTTGATGATCTTCAGGGTCTTGAGTGTCTGACTGGGTTGGCTGATCACTGAGATTGTTTGGTTCCTGAGCACTTTGTTTAGACTGATTGATTGCATCAGAACTTGTTTGTGCTTAAACAAACTCAGTGATGGTTGGGTAAGGAAGGTTGTGAGGGACAATTTAGTAGGAGATGTCAGCATTTTCTTGATACTGAGTGGAAGGATTACTTTTAGGATGATATTCATCAGGAGGATATCTTGATGAATCATCAATGCCTATCTCTTCCACTGAGGTGTTTGAGAACCTGATTGCTTCAGTGTTTTCATCAAAGGTAACATGAAATGTTTCCTCAGTTTGCTGTCTCCTTGTGTTGAACACCCAGAAGGCTTTGGAGACAAGGGAGTATCCTAGGAAGTATACATCATCAGCCTTAGCATCAAATTTCCTTAAGTGATCCTTATGATTATGAATAAACATAGGACACCCAAAGACATGAAAGTAGTTGATGTCAGGGATTCTTCCCTTGAATAACTCATATGGGGTTTTGCTATGTCTCTTGACAATGATGGATCTGTTTTGTGCATAACAGGCAGTTTTGACTGCTTCAGTCCAAAAGTGTTTGGAAAGGACTGATCCATTTAACATTTTCCTAGTAGCTTCAATGAGTGTTCTATTTTTCCTTTCAGTAACACCATTTTGTTCAAGTGTGTAAGGGGAGGAAATTTTTTGGGAAATTCCTTTCTAATCATAGAAATATTCAAGTTCATGGTTTCTGAACTCAGTCCCATTGTCAGTCCTAATCTGTTTGACTTTTATGTCATTCTGATTTTCAATGTTCCTGACAACGGACATTATTGTTTCAGCTGCCTGACTCTTTTTGGTCAGGAAGTAAACCCAAGTGTATCTTAAGTATCCATCCACAATGACCAGAGTATACTTCTCATGGTTAATGGACCTAGGACTGATGGGCCCAAAGAGATCCATATGGAGAAGATGAAGGCAGTTCTTGATGGAAAAGTTTTGCTTGGTTTTAAACGATGCTCTATGATGTTTACCTTTTTCACAGGCAGAGCATGGTTTATCCTTTGAAACCACAAGTGATGGTAAGCCAAGGACCTTGTTTTGTTTGGCAAGATAGTTTATGTTTTTGAAGTTCAGATGGGAGAGTCTCTTATGCTAAAGCCAGTTGAGAGTTTCAGTGGCTTTAGCAAAGAGACAAGTTCCGTTCTGAGTTAGATTATTCATGTCTAACACAAAAAAAATCTTGTCTTCTTGGTTCAATGAGGACTACTTCATTATTTGCATTGAAGATGGTACCTTGCTTATCATCAAACTGAACTATGTACTTTGCATCACATAGTTTAATGACACTGATCAAATTGTACTTAAGACCATTTACATAAGTTATCCTAGTAAAGACTATACCACTACAGTTTACTGAATCATAACCTTCAGTGAGACATGATGAGTTATCAGCAAATACCACCTGAGGTCCTGGTTCTTCTACATATTTGTGCAGATACTCTTTCACACCAGTCATGCTCCTTGAACATCCACTATCTAGATGCCAAACTGGCTCCCTGGCATGTCTTTGCACAAATGTAAACTGAGTTAGTTCTTTCTAGGACCCCTCTTCTTGGAGGGCTTGGCTTTAATAGCCTTTTTAAAAGTAACAATTGATTCATGGTCAGTGGTTGAATGGACTGAGCTACCACAGATTTTGCATTTGATTGCAGAGGTAGACTCAGAAGACTGAGAGGATGATTTGGTGATTCCTCTTCTTGTCTGAATGACCTTCTCATGTCCTGAGGTGTCATGAGTGAGATCACCACATATGTCACAACTTGTGTCCATAAGGCAATCCTCAGGAAGGTGGTCATTGAAGCCACAGTGTGGGCAAGGAAAAAAGGCTTAGCCTTTTGTTTCTGCTTCTGCTTAGAATCAGAAGGATACTTAAAAGCTTGAGCTTTAAAGTTAGCAATTTTTGATGTGGCTGTGTAAGACTGGTGATCAAAGGTCCTGTGATCTTCCTTTTTGCATATCATGCAGTAAAGGATTTTGAAGCAATCATCAGTGGGATGATTAGTATAGCCACACAGCTCATACCTTAGCTGAGGTTTGGAGGGTTTTGGTTTGGTGGTGCTTGAGGAAGCTGATTTGGGTTCCTTCATTTTAGATTGAGAAGGTTTCTCAGAAGATTCAATCTTCTCACTTAGCTTCCTGACAAGCTCAGCCAAGTGATCAATTTTTGAGTCAGGGATTTCTGTTTTTACTTCAGAAGGGACAGAAGTTGTTGAGTCATCAGTAGGAACTAAGACTTTAGGTGTTTGCCTTTTCAGGATGGTTTTTCCCATTCCTGGCTTCTCCTTTGGAGAATGCTGAGAGTAGACTAATGGTGTGAGGTCTGAGCTTGGTTCAGCTCCCTGAAAGACTTTCAGAGGTGGGAGTGGTGCAAGTGATTCTGATTCAGACTCATTGACTGACTCAGTACTACTGGGTTTGTCAGTGAGTCGAAGCATATATTTCAAAGCCTGACTTTCAGGAAGCAAGATTTTCCCAGTCTCAAAGTTTGGTAACTTACCGACTAGGTTGTCTTTGACAATCCAGCCATTTGACTTGGGTTTCATTTCCTGCTCAAAGGATATGCCAGCTGGAATAAAAGCCTTTTCACTGTGACTCTCACTGGGAGTTTCAGTGAGTTGGTCTTCTCCTATAACTTTCTTGTTTTCACTAGGAATAAGACTCACAGTTTCATATACTTTAGGATTCTTTTTAGTCCAGCTTTCTATGACAGCTTTTTCTTTGGTAAGCTCAGCTTGGAGAGCTTGATTTTGTTTCAAAATTTCAGTGTTTTGAATTTGAAGTGTAACAGCTTCTAGTTTGGCTCGTTTTAAAACAAGTAATTCGTCTCTACACTTATTTAATTCTAACACAAGATTATTATATTTTAACAACAAAATGAGTCTCTACTCTTCAACAAACTTAAGATCAACATTAATGTAATTCATATAAGACTGCCAATCAGAATCATCATCCATAGAAAGTAAAATATTTACCTTTTTCATGGTGATGTTGACCCATTCTCCATTTCTTGCATGTCTTTTTCCAACAGCCAGCTGATCACCATTTGAAAGTGCCATCAGTGAACTCACTCTAAATTCTTCATCATCTGATGAGACCTCTTCTTCATCCCAGTCATAGGCTTCAGCTACAAGAACCTTGTTCTTTGCTTGAACAAGTTTGGAAGGTTGAGCAGCCTAAGACTGATTGAACAATTATAGTATATAAATTTCCCCAAGGATTACACAGGAAATTATGTAAACCCGAATCGTTTTCCCAACGAAGGAATGAATGGAATTTTGTGAATTCGAGTCGTGATATGTGTCGTGAATAGTGAAATAAGAGAGATTTTTGGATTTTTAAGCTAAAATTTATAAACATAAACTAAAAACAACTAAATAAGCAAGTAAAACAATAATGTAAAGCACACGTAAGTAAAAACGTAAAAGAAATCTAAAAACGAGCACGCTCGGGCTAATCCCGAGCCTAAAAGGTGAAAACTAAGAAATATTAACCCTAGGTATGCAAATCTATTTTTTCTAAGTCCTAAATGATAAAAGAAAATTTTAGAAAAAAAATTATATTTTTTTGACTTTTATATTTTTTTATTAAGAATTAAAAACTATTTAGAAAAGAAAAATATATAATAAATACTAAATAAAGGTGGAAAAATCTAAAAATTTACAGAAAAGTGCTTTATGATAAAATAATCCTAGGAAAAATAAAATGTAGATAACTGCTTAATCGGATAAGCAGTTATTAAGCTAAAAGGATCAAATAAGCAAAACTGAGAAAAATGGGTTAAATAAAAAAAAAAGGAAGATTAGGACCAGAGAAGTCCCAAGGGCAGATGGTGTGTGTGGTGGTGTGTTGTGGTTCTGAGTGTGCAGACCAGGGTTCGAACCCTGGTTATGCACTTTTTCTTTTTATTTTATTTTCTTGATTTTCTTTTTGAAACTAGTAAATAAGGTAAAAATAAGCTACTTTTGTGAATCAACTATTTTTAAAAGCTAACCAATAAGCCAGGAATAAGCTAAGATAGATTGCTATTGAAGAGAAAAGAAACTAGGGCAATGAGAAATAAGCAAAGAAGCTATCTAAAGCTACAATTGAGCTAAAATAAGCAGAACTAAACTAGATACACTTTGAACAAGCAACAATACGCAGAATAAGCTACAATATAAAGCAAATAAGCACAAAACTACAAATAAGCAATTGAGGACTGATGCAGGGTCAAACATGCCAACTGAGGTAATTTTAAAACTCAATTTTAAGCACTAAGACTATAAACAATTACCACAAACTCAGAAGACAAATGAAATTTGAACTACAATAAGTAAACAGGAAAAGAATTAGACAAATAAGAACTTATTTATTGCTTATAAATAAGCTAGAAAAGGGCACTTAGGGCTTTTGTTCACTGAATGATCAGTAGACAATTGACACCTAGGGCCTTTTTTTGAGCTAATTTTTAAGCTTAAATAAGTTCAGAATAAGCCTAAACTATGTAGAATAGAAAACTAAAACTACAAACTACTTAGATTATTGGAAATTAGACACTAAACTATACCATTAAGCACATTAATCTGTTCTAGAAAAGTAGGACAGAACTGATAAGGAAACTGATGCACAGTTGAGATAAAAATGACCAAAATCCTATTCAAATCCTAATGATATTAAACAAACTTTACAGAAACTAACTTAGACCACTATAAAGGTCTATTAGAAAGCAAAATCAAGTACCACAATTGCTTATCTCAATGATAAGCAGATATCAGTAGTATCCTTAGAAACTAGAAAATACAACATAGATATGCAAAACCCTTCAAATCAGCTTATCACAACCCACAAATAGCTTATCTAACTTTATTTAAGCCAAATCAAACTTCCCAAAATGGCAAATAAACAGTAAAAAACCATTTTCACCCATTTTCACCACTGTGCCAAACACTCCCTTATGGGGGACTGTTTTGGATTTTAAACCATATTAGACCAATTTAAGCCAAACTTTGAAAGACAGATAATCCACAAAGTATATTAAGCACTAGTGATCACTTTTCAATTATGAATAAGCCCTAAATAAGCTATGGACTAATTAACTAATTTTTTTGGTTTTTTTAAGCTTTTTAAAGACACAAGTGAATTAAGCTTACACTATCTTTCAAAGTAACATCAATAAGCAATAAAAAGAACAAGTAAGCACAAATCATTCAAATAAGCACTTATAATAACATAAATAAGCAATTGCACTTGAAAACTTTGAAATAACTTTGAAACTTACAAAGGCCCTTGCACAAACAGGGCACAATAGGCTCGAGGAGCTACTCTACAATCTCTAGCTTGTCAAAAGACAAGCTAGTAACAGCAATAAGCCCTTCCCTTATTGGCTTATCATCCACAAACAGCTTATTTGACTTAATTTGACTTTTTTGACTTTTTGAAATTAAGACTAAATTAAACCAAATTAACTTTAACAAAAGCTATAACAAGCTTATATGAGCTTATAAGAACAATAATGAAAGCTTAAAAATAGATTTCTAACAGTAATGAAAGATTTAAGGTAAATTGAGACAAAGAAAATTAAAAGAAAAACTTAATTGCATTAATAAAAGATAAGAATTACAATACTGAAAATGAAATTACAACTAAGATTTAAAAGCTTAAGTAAACTAGAAAATAAAATGGCAATCTCAGCCTTTAATCTCATTTTGGCGCTAAAAGTACCATTAGATTGCCAGCTTGGCAATGGTATCATGTGAAGAGGGGGGATACATGTGAAGGGGTGAGTAGGGTGGCTGGAGCAGGAAAAGAGAGGTTGCAGGGTGATGATGGTCTGGGTTTTAGCTTTTGGCGGGCAAATGGGATAAAGGGGGGGTTGACTTTTGATTTTATTAATAAAAGGGATAATGGGTTGTGGGTGGATCCGGGTTTGTGGATTGGGCTGGGTTGGGTTTATTTTGGATTGGATTGGATTTAGTTTAGGTTTAGGTAATTAGGGATTAAATGGGCTGACTTGGCCCATTAAATTGGGTCGGGTTGCCCGTAAAAAAAATGGTTTCGGGTTCGTTTTTCCATGCTCATCCAATGCTAAATCCCGGGGTTGACTTTGACTTTGTCTTCACTTGATCAAATGCACAAATGTTGTCGAGTCGATCCAAAAATGTCCGTTTTCGCTCTGTTTTCAATCCTTTGTACTTGAAATACATAAAAACACAATCCAAGGATATTTGCAATAATATTTGGTATTTTTGGGTGTTTTTAGACATGTTTATGTATTATATGGGCATAAAATGATGAGTAAATAGGCACTCATCATCCCCCCGCACTATCAATTGCTAGTCCCTAGCAATCCGATCATATAAAGTAATGAAAGGATCAAAAGAATACCAAGGATACCCCGTTTTGACTTTTTATTCAATGCAAGAAATTTAAACTAGAACAAAAATAGATAACATGCTTGATTTTCAAAAATGGCATCATGGAACGGGATTCACACAAAATGGGTGTCTCCATGGAATTGTAATCGTCATCCTCTTTTTTATACTCCCAACTAAGCTTAAACTCAATGTGCAAATATTTTTGTAAAATGCTAACACTACTTATACTAATAATCTATGTAAGCCGAAACTTAATTTTTCACTCCCACAATTATTCAAGAAGTTAGGTGAGTGTGCTCATTTCTAAAATTTTGACCGTAAAAATCGACATTTATTATGGTTGTTATTTGTTTATGTCAAATACTAATTTACCGGAAACCTCGAAAATCTAAGGATCGAAAAGGGCCTTTTCCATGTAGCGGCTTTCTTCTCGGCACATCCCAAACCAGTTGGTTTTAGGTGACCAGGCTTTTGACACCTCACAGAGAATAGTACCGGAATCAGCGGGATTTCGATTTCAAAGATTTTAGATATTCCCACTAAGTTAGTATTAAATACTTAAATAAATAGCAACAAACGATCATTTAGAGATTAGAGATTCAAAGGAGAGATCACTCAATGTAACGGCTTTCTTCTCGGCACATCCCAAACCAGTTGGTTTTAGGTGACCATGCTTTTGACACCTCACAGAGAATAGTACCGGAGCTTACGGGACCTTTGAAATCAACAATCTACCAAATTACCGTTTAACCTTTATGACAAAATTGACGAATACTAGTTCAACTCCCGATTTAAATTTAAGAAAAAGCAAGTTTCGTACATTTATTCACATAAGCAACACATATTTTCATTTTTTTTTCTTTTTTCTTTTTTATGTCATACTTACATCTTTACTTTTGCAACATTATAACTTATTTCATTTTGCAATATCATTCCATTTTTTTTTTCATTTTTTCAATTTTTTTTTTTTTTTTTTTTTTTTTTTTTTTTTTTTTTTTTTTTTTTTTTTTAAAGAAAGTATGCTTTCTCCAAAATTTAAACAAAAAGTTAAACTCGGACTCTATATCAAAATTGTATAAAAATTTGTTTTAAATAACAAAATGATTTTAACGTTCAAAAGTTTGAAAACAGCACATATTTTAGTCAGATTAGGAGCTTCTGGGAGGAAAAGCCATAGATTACTTGTATAAGCTCTAAAGAGAACCTACTACTCCACGCTTAGCATTTTTGTTTGCACAATTCATAAAATCTTAGTCTAATTGTTAAGGAAGCAGCCAGATCAACACTCTGGCAGAGTCGGGATTCCCCTTGTTCTAACCTAATCAAGACTAAACACTTTTTTTTTATGTGCAAAGCACTTCTTTTTCATGCAATTTCTTATTTAAAAACGGAAAAAATTTAAAAATTTTGGTCAAAACGGGGGTACTAGGGCACTAGAATGTACACATGTGATCAAATTCGCTAGAATCCCCCCCCCCCCCCCCCCCCAAAACTTAGTATTGAATATTGCCCTCAATATTCAAAGTACCGGCTATTATGCCGACACTTAGAACGTAAAAAGGTAATACTACTAGCCAAGTGTGGGAAAGAAATCTTTTTTCACAAACATGATTAATAAGATATCCCTAGATAATCATTAGCAAAAAGATCGGATATTGGGCGGCTGGATTGAAAATAGGCGCATCAATCATCACGATCTAAGGGAAACCTGAAAATAAGAGCAAACACACAAAAGCAAAGCACAGTAGAGGAATTCCCCCACACTTAGTGTTAGAAAATAGAAAGAAGACAGAAACATGGGTTGTCACCCATGAAGTGCTAATGTTTTTGTTAACCGAGTCACTAGCTTGACTCGACCCCGAATTCATTGGTCCATGGGGAAGCAAGTGGAAGAGAAAATCTTCATCGGACTTTCATTCAAGATATTTGGATAATCGTTGAATTTAAATGAAAGTTCCACACCGATGAGATGCACACGGTTCAAAGGAATAGCAACCATAAACGGTGATACCGGGGTCAAAGATAGTATCCTCACTCCCAAAGGAGTGAAGGAGAGGAGAAGTCACAGCATATGTGATGAAGGGAAGAAAGATCCTGATAGTAATTGGGAGAAAATCTCCATCAATATCAAGTTTGTCGTTTAAGCTCTTAAGGTCATGATCTAAAAGCACCTCATGAGGGAGATTCGGGATAGTGTCTTTAATAAACAACTACTCACTATAGATTACGCCTCCCTCTGACTCCTTAAAGTAATCATACTCCGGCGGAGATATGATGTGAGAGAGTTCATCGGCGAACTCCCCCAGACTAGAGGTACAATTAGTTGACGGATCATGAGTTAGCAAAAATTCCAATTCTCTCAGATCTGATTCAAAATCGAAGTTTTTATCTTCATCCTCCTATGGGATTGGATCGATGCGAGTGAGTTCATCGGTGAACTCCTCGAGAAGATAATCACTCTTATGAAGTACGTCTTTGAGCTTGGGCTCTAGAAGGATATATGGAGGTGGGACATGTGCTGTACTTTGTATGCTAGAAGTTTGCACCTCGTCCATTATTGTCTCCGTATCTGACTCATCACTTTCCTTGTAATGAATATCAAAAATTTGATTGTCTAAAATTAGAGTAAATTCAGAATGAAAATCAAACAAAGGATTTGTGATAGTCATATCGAATGTTTGGGAAGTAGAATCAGGAAGATCGAAAGATTCCTCGGATACCCTTGGGATTGGAACAAGGTCATCAATTTCCTTAAGAGGATTGATTTCGACTTCCTTGTCCCCCATTAAAAAGGTATCTGAAGGGTCCTCATCTGATTTCTCTTCATGTAACACCCCCAAATTATCGCAGCGGAACGATAGTGTCTTTTGGGATGCTACTTCAGGGCACAAAGTACAAGTTATAGAAAACGACCTCTAAATGAGACGTTTTGAAAAGTTACCATTCGAATAGATAAAAGTCATAGTTTACAAGCAAAAGATCCCAAGGTAGAATAGTACATAAGTTTTTAAAGTATATCGAATGGTAAATGATAAAAGCAAAAGTCTTCATAAAAACGTGCCCTAAGACTCTCTGCTCCAAGCATCTGCTATCACCTTACTAACCTGAGATAAACATGCTAAAAGTGTCAACACAAAGGTTGGTGAGTTCATAGAGTTTGTTATGAATAAGTTGAAAAGCGTTTAGAGAAAGTTTCCACTGCATAGGCATTGTAAATCCACTCAGTTCCAAGCCCCGTCCATAAGAGACTTGCAACCTGTGTGTTTACAACCCAATGCTAACATAGTATGAGTAAGACATGTAAGTATACGATATGCGTTCTATATCACTAATAGACCTTATGCTGCTCACTAGGAGACTTATCAATGCTGCTCACGAGGAGACTTATCAATGCTGCTCACAAGGAGACTTATCAATGCTGCTCACGAGGAGACTTATCAATGCTGCTCACGAGGAGACTTATCAATGCTGCTCACGAGGAGACTTATCTACGGCTACCCCAAGTGTTTGATACTTAGGTCCGCGAAATGCTTTCAAGAGTAACGCAAATAAGTTTAACACAATCGTGTATGTACGCAAATAGTTTAAGCATGTATCTCCCCCAAAGAGTTTAAAACAAGTATTAAAGAATAAGAGTGGGGCTATGAAACTCACCTGATATGATAGCACAATAACCACTAAGGATATGATGAAAATGAGGCTCGGTCTCAAACTGCGACCTATGATGAATGATATGATCTAATATAAGTAACTGAAATGCTTCTACTCATGCATCTACGTATGTTAACGATACCACTCGTTGGTTTTGAAAATAATGTTTATCGTCGAAAACTACATTTTTGACATCTCGGCAAGTCATATACTATATTTCGTGTAAAAATGTTGGAATAATACTCCACGATCCTCTTTTGGTGTTTTATTGTCAAATAAAATAGTTTCGTCGCAAAATATTACTTTTACAACTGGTGAAAATATGACCGAACGGCCTCGCAAAGCTAGTCGCAAAATATTGTACGTTAAGAGTTAGGAATAGAACTTGACGTTTTTGAAATCCTTGCAACAACATCTCAATGTCGTCTCTTTTGAGTTTTGATCATACGCGTCACGATCATAAAGATAATCGGCTTTGAATATGGCGCCTTGCAAAACAATTTCCCATACATAGGAACATTTTCTTGAAATAATGGTTTTTGGCGATATTAGGAAATTCATAACTTACTCGTTATAAGTTCAATCAACAAGCGGTCGATTGATTTGGAAAATAGGCCGGGAATACTTCGTTTCACTTCAAGGAGTTGATGGCTCAAACCATCTCGCTCAACGGGAAAATAGCTCGAAAGATGGTGCCTCGCAAAACTGTTTATACTTGGAAAATATTGAGATTATTGTAAAGCTGTCAAAATGAGTTTTGTTTGTCGGATTTTCAGAAATTCATATTTTGGTCGTTATAAGTCGGTTTTTAACGTTCTTTATATCCACGCGATCGTCATAACATGAACTAACATATTCTCACTGGCTCGGCTCATCTAGACTACGGCTAACGCCTCGCTCTGTCCCCTGAAGTTCGGCCAGCAGCCCACAATTTTCAGAAAATAATAGTTTTACGTAGTTAACTTTAAAACATCGTATCTCCTTCGTTATAACTCGGTTTTTAGTGATTCAAGCGACCACGTTTTCGTGTTTGAGAGTACTTTCTATATATGAAAGCTAAAATAAAGCCATGGTTACTGATTTTTCTAGGTTTACATTTCTGGGACAGCGGGTATATATATATGTTAAAAACTCGTTTTCTTGGTTCGCGGCTTGATCAAACGACTACAACACAACTCCACAAGTACACACATCCTACCATACACCTTCTTAGGGTGTCATGGGTCCTAAACATCACTAAAAATAATGGGTTTCGCGGGGATGATAATAAAACATGCCGATCTAATGTTTGAGATAGTTATTGTGAAAAATAGAACAAGTGGTATGTTTACATATCATACGTGCATGTTTTACTTCTAGAGCATAAAATACATCAAGTAAATATATGAAAGGTTAAGAAAGATCATGAAAAGCTTACTAGTAGTTTGAAGAGGTTTAAGTAACTAGGTTTCTAAATACTCCTTGGTTTTTATTTCAAAACCTAAAATAGAAGTATACTAAGGTTATCAAAATCACTTGTTCTTGAAAATTTTGGTCTTCTTTCCTTGTTCTCCTTTGTTGCCGTGGGATAGAGAGAAAAAGAGAGAGGTTTTGGTGTTCTTGTCTTAGAAAATAAATGTGTAATGAAAGATATGTAGTTTTAATTAAGTTAGTAATATTAAAGAAGCATTAATGAGTTTTAACTTATAAGGTAAACCACATGGCAATAAGGGGGGCGGCAAAATGGTGGAATGAAGTGGTTTTGTGGTATTTTTTCACTAGTTAGATATTTTAGTGTAAGCTTAGTTAGTTTAGTGCATAATTTCGGCGTTATCGGGTACCGGGTTAACTGAAAATAAAACGTGACGAATAAAAATAAAATTCGACAAAGTTGTAAAAACTCATAAAATCATGTTACTGATAAAAATCGGGTGTTAAAATAGTGATCGTGATGAGATATCGCAAACCGATGGAGTTATAAGCCCTAACCGGGAAAATATAGCAAAAGGTTTCAAAACACCGGGTAATTAATAATATAAATTTTATATCATTAAAAATAGCATGAAAGTATATTAGGATCATAATCGGGAGTATTTGAGTATAATATTAGTAGTAATGACTGAGTGGTAACGTTTAATGAACATACGTAAATTGAAATGATGCAATCCCGTGCATAGAAAAGACTCGAAAATGCGAATTGTGACACTTCATCAAAAGTATCAAAAATATCACTTTCATCGGAGTATGAAAAGTGGATAGTGTTAGGATGACTGGTATGTGCTTAAACACATACCTTTATTTGACCAAATTAAGACCAAAATGACCAAAAACTAACCAAAATGCCAAAGATATTTGTGTTTTTGTGTTTGTAATTATGCAGGTACAGATATTTAGAAAGATGGACAAAATCAAGCAAAAACCGGGAAAACGAGCACGAGATTTGGTAAAGTGACAAAAGCCGAAGCCGGGGAAGCAAATGATCAAAGTTTGAGCTCAAATTGTCAAAAAGACCCTTGGAGATTCATAAAGTTGCAAAAAAGACCTTTGGATTAACTTTGAAGAATTAGCAGAATTGGTCCTTAAAGTTTACATGATTTACATCATTGGTCCTCTTGTTAAATTCCAACCTATCCATTAATCCTAAACCTATACCATATCCGGATTACTAAAACCCAATCCACTACCCCATTTAATAAAACCCAACCCAAATGTAACCCAACAGCAGCCCATTAAACTCAACCATACAACCCGGATCCGCCATCCAAACCCAAACCGGATAAAAATTAAACCCGTATTCCTAACTTTACCCGAATCCCCTTATTTAACCCGGTCAAACCCACAAAATAATACCTAGTCAACAAGAACTAATTTACCCGCCAAAAAAATTACCCAGCACTGTACATCTCCTTCCCCACGATTTACCCTGCACCTTACTCATTTATTACCTCACTAAAAGGTTCTAGAAGCTGATGATGTGACAAGGGAATGCCACGTTGGCATTTCCCAGCAATACCATTGGTCAAAGCTCCACCTTCTACAATCAACGGCTGAGATAATAAGGATTGGTGCCCAAGTTTGATCCAAGGGTCGTGAATTGATCTCCTGAAGCATCCCAAAAGAAACCCTAGCTCTCCTGAAGTCTATAAATAGCAGCTTCTTCTTCACAGATGAGAGTCTAGTTTTTTTTAGTTTTTTTTAGAGTCTAGAGTTAGGGTTAAATTCATGTCAAGTTTATGTTTTTAGTCTTTTTCAGTTGTAAGGAATATTTGTACTCACTTTTTAAGGTTTAATGAAATTTAAGTTTGTTTTTATGTTTAATCATCTGTTCTGTTTTTAATGTGTGTTACTATAAGCTAAACTTAGTTTATCTTCTGTCTTATTAAGCTTTCATTAAGCTCTTTTCAGCTTTTCACTTAACCATTTTCATTATTTATGTTTTTACTAAAAAAATCCAAAAAAAAAATTAGAAAAATACTCAAAAATTCAAAAATATTTGAAAAACAGCTTTCAGTAAGCTCTTTTCTAGTAGTATAAGCTTATTTAAGCTCTAATAGCTTATAGTAAGTTTTATAATAGGTTAAAACTATTTCTATCTCAAATTCTCACAAAAGTCAACAAAAGTCAACCTGAGGTCAAAGAAGCTGTTCTGAAGAAATAAGTTGATTTGGATAAGCTCTTTGGGTTATTTATTAGCTTGTGTGATAAGCCTGGGTTGTTAGATATTTGGTTCATAACTGTTTCAAGCAAAGGTCCTTTGTAAGTTTCATGTTAATTCAAGTTTTTAGCTATTTACTGTGCATCTGCTTATTTATGTCTACATAGTGCTTATTCTGAGTTCTAGTATCTTATTTAGTCATATTTGAGCTTGTTTGATAGTAGTTTAGTGTTTGATCTCAGTTTTGCTTAAAAAAAGTCTTAAAAAGCCAAAAATAGCTTAGAGTAGTATAGCTTATTTCATAGCTTATTATCTGTTGAATATTGCCTCTTAGGACTTAACTTAGCTTAGTTCATATTTGTTTTTCAAGGTTCTAGTTTAAAACTGCTTTTCACAGTCAAAAGCTCAAAACAGATTTAAAAAGGGGTGTTTGGCATTATTTGGTCTTTGGCAAAAGAAGCTAGGTACTGTTCAATTGCCTTTTCCTGAGATTTGATCAAGCTTATTTGAGGTTATATAAGCAGTTGTCATTAAGATTTAAGCAGTATTGAAGCTTTTGGAAGTTTTGAATCAGTAAGGGAAAAGTTAGATTGTGGATTGCTATTATAAGCTCTATATAAGCTGAGGCTTATTTGATCACATTTTTTGGTGACTTTAGGTGTGTTTTAGTTATTTAAGTGTGAATCCAAGGTTTGGTTAGCTTTCATTAGGAATTGAGCATCTAAGGTCCAAGGTACCCCATCTGCACTTGCAGACTGCATTTGCAGCCATATCTGTCCAACAACTCCTCTTCTCAGCTTATTTTCTACTTAATTATATGTCCATTTTAGCTGAATTTTGGTCCTAGTAATGTTTGGTAGCTTATCTTGATATTGCCCCTTTTTCTGAATCCTCAGACCAGCTTATTGGTGGTGTTTTAGTGCTTGCAAAAAGCCCTCAGATCCCATCTTTTAGGCCTGCATAGTTTTAGTTTTAGCTTATTTGAGATTATCTTGTGCTTATCTGCTATTGATTATAGATTATTCTGATTTAGTTTTGTTGATTAGAATAGATATTGCATGATATAACTTATTCATAGTTGCTGCTAGCTTGTTTTAGCTTATTACATTGTGCTCATTGCTTTTTGCTTCTTTTTCTCCATTTCAAAGCTTCTGATCAGATAAGCTCAGTGTATTCTGAGCTTATTAGCTTTTTTCAAAAACATTTGCTTTTCAAAAATCCTTATAATTAAGTGCTTAAACAGTTTTAAAAAAGGAAAATATAAAAAAAAAAGTTTTCAAAAAGTGCATGCTGGGATTCGAACCCTGGCCACCCAGCTCACCACACCCACACCCTACCACTAGCACCCTTGGGATTTCTCTGCTAAACACTTCTCTTTCAATTCTTTTAACACCCTTTTTCAATTATTAGCTTATAAGCTGTTTTAGCTTGCTGCAGCTTATCTGCTAAAGGTTTTTCAAAAATTTTATTTTTCTTAGCTTTTAATTAGTTTTAAGAATTTACTGAAAAAGTTTTATAATTTTCCAAATTCATTTACTATTTTTCTTCATTTAATTTCTTAAATTTAGTTTTTAATTCATAAAAATTAAAAGAAAAATAAAAAAAATATAATTCTTTTTTCTAAAATATTGTTTTGATATTTAGAACTTAGGAAAAATATTTTTGCATTCCTAGGGTTAGTATTCCATAGATTTCCTTTTAAACTCGGGATTAGCCCGGGTTTTACGCGTTTTTAGATTTCTTTTGTGTTTTATGATACGTTGCCTTAGAATAGAATTTTCCCTTGCCTTAGTTAATTTTTTTAGTTAAAATTTTATTATCTTAGTTTATTAATCCCAAAAACCCTTACTCTTTCACTATTCACTTCACGTTTCACGATCCCGAAATCACAATTCCATTCAATCTTCAATCGGGACAATGAACCTTGGGTTTTGCATATTTCCTTTGCAATTCTCCTTGAACTAAATTGTTAAATCAAATTTTGGCGCCGCTTCCGGAGAAGGTTGAAGTGAGTTCGTCATTTCCGTGTGTCGACTCGTGTTTTGAAGACCATTCTCCCGGGAAGTTATCGTTTTTCTTCGTAAATATTTTCAAAAAAAAAAAATAAATAAAAAAACCACTAACACTTTTCCTTAAGTGTTAACAATACCAAAAAATCTAAAAAACAACAAAATAAATCGTGAAATCAATTGGTTCTGACTATTTTTGGACTACAACCTATAAAAGGGGTTTAAGGAGGTTTTGACATTAAATTGCAAACCGAAAAGAGATCAATTCTTCTCTTCCGCCACTCTGCGAGTAGTCTTAAAAGAAACGAATTTCGATTGAGGGATCGATTGCCAAGAAAATAAAATAAAAAAAATATTGTGTTTATTTTAAATAAAAATAAAAACCAAAAAGATTTTCTTCTCCAAATTATTTTTCCTTTTTCTTTTGTGATTTTCTATGTTTCTAAAATTTAAAAATCCAAAAATATTCTTCTTAATCCTCTTATCCGTTTAATTCTTTATCTCTATCCCTCTATCCGTTTAATTCTTCTTCTCTATGTCTTAATCTTACCACTATGGTTGTCAATGGTGTGGAGGTCCTCATAATGGTGGGAATTGTCCCGGTTGTAGCATAGTGGAATCGGAAAATGTCACAACCCGTAATTTCAGGTCACTTTCCTAACCTCGACAAATCACTATTCATGTCCATCATTCATTTCATCGTAAACGTGGTTTACGGGTATTCGTAATCGCGTAACCGGTTGGGTTTAACTGCGAAATTCATGCATCATTAGTAGGGACACTTCATACGGACTAGGAATAGTCTACATATCATCATAATGACACCTTCATACTATTCCACTCGTAGGTTTATTAAATTAACATTTTTATTACATTTGACGTTTTATGTATAATTAAATCTAATTAAAACGTTAACGCACGAGCAATAAATGTGACTAATACGTCCGATAATCCCCACAATGGTCCCGATATATTTTTACACTCATTTTAACATCACAAAGTTTATAAAATTCAATTACCCGGTATTTTGAGAATTTATTTATTTTATATCGTACGTTTTAATTAATTTCGACGGTTTTCGTAAAAACTAAACAATAATTGTCCAAACACCTAAAACTTGTACCCAACATATTTTTATAATTTTTATGACTTTATTAAGTCCCGGTTAACTCCGTTAAATTTTATTTCTAGCAAACACGGTACCCGGTTACACCTAAAACTAATTAAAACTACACACTTACACATGTAATCATCACAAATCATCCACCAAGTGGCCCCCCCCCCTCCCCCTTTGCTTAGGCCGGCAGCCCCCCCACCTAAATGGCCCCAAAACTTCACTTCCTACCTAACTACCATTAATTCCTACCTATACTTATCTTTAACTTACATATTATCTCATTTTCTACACACATTTCACACATACAAGTTCAAGAAATCCTCTCATCTTTCTTCTTCCTCTTGAACTCGGCCTAAACAAGAAACATAAGCAAGAAGCATCAATTTTCCAAGATCCATACATAAACAAGGTCATCTAGTACTCCTTTCTAAGGTTTTGAAATAAAAACCCAAGGTTTTATAGGTTTTCATCTCCATAAACTCACTAATCTTTCAAGTAAGTTTGACAAACTCATTTTCATAATTTTATCAAGTTAATATAATGTTCATATCATTTTTATACAAGATCTACATGTATATGTTAGCTTATACCACTTTTTATACACTTTTTATAACTTTTAAGCCCTAGATGTGTTATATATTTAGATCCTTGATAGATTAACTTGGATGATGATGTTTAGGGACCCATGACACCCTAAGAAGGTGTATGGTAGGATTGAGAATTGTTTGGTTGTATTTTGGATGATTTTGGACTAGATACAAACTAAGAAAACACATTTTTGAAACAATAATAATGCTACTGTCCCTATTTTGAAAACGTGGCCAACTCAGTGGGTTGTGAGTAATTTTGGACCAAATATTTAGAAAATACATTCCGAGACGAAACTATGGCCGAAAACGGGGATAAAAACGAGTTAATAACGAAGGAGATATGATTTTTCAAAGTTTAACGACGAAAACTAATTTTCTGAAAATAGCGTGCTGTTGGACGATTTTCGACGGGCAAACTGAGGCGTTTAACGCGACCTAGATGGACCGAGCTACTGAAAATATATTAGTACGTGTTAATACGAAACCACGGATATAAAGAACGTAGAAAACGAGCTAATAACGACCAAGATACACGCGTTTAAACATCGATAAATCCTATTATATTTTGACAGCTTTTTAATAGAATATATAATTACGTAATAGAAACTATATTTTTCAAGTAATAACCATGGAGAACCGTATCTCTTACCCGTTCGAACACGTACGATCAAAGGTTTATTAACGCGACTATTATAAGACACACAAAGGTTTTCAAAACGCCGAGACTAACACAAACGTTTTATACACATTATTACACGACTAGTTTTGACGTAACAAGTTGAACACATTTTTACCAAGTTTTGGAAAACATTACTTATCGACGATAACTATTATTTTCAAAGTACGAGTGGTATAGGTTACATATGCATGAACATCCACTACATCATCTAAGTAGATCATATTCATTCATGTTAGGTTGCGGCTAGTGTTCGCGCCTTGTTGTCTCGTTCATCTCATATTCATCGCATTGTTGTATCATCATATCAGGTGAGTTCGTAGCCCCACTTTTACTCATTTTAACTGCTTTATAAACTCTTTGGGGGAGATACATGCTTAAACTATTTGTTATTACTCAAGACGATTTTACTCATATGCTATGCTTTTATACACTTAATCATGATGTGTAGTTTTATTACGATATATGACTTAATGTGGAAAACTATTCTATACGCTATATTCATTCACCACTGTTTAACTCCTGGATGGAGCCGACGGAGAGGTATTGATAGTACTATCGGGTTGACACCCCCACCCTTTGCCTACGATTCATGGCCTTGGGTGAATATAATCCAGCTATGAAGCATGCTTGCTTATTCTTGTCGTGAGGTTCAGTAGGCTATACTTTACATTAAGCGTGCATATATCGTATACACATGTGACTTGATCATACTATACATTAGCAGTGGGTTGTGAACACACAGGTTGCAAGTCTTGAATGGGCAAGGCTTGGAACTGAGTGGATTTACAATGCCTTTGCTGGAAAAATCTTCATTTTAAATGCAATTCATTTTACACTAAACTCTATGAACTCACCAACCTTTGTGTTGACACTTTTAAGCATGTTTATCTCAGGTTAGTAAGGCGATAGCAGGTGCTTGGAGCAGAGAGTCTTAGGGCATGCTTTTGGAGACTTTCGCTTTTATCGTTTACCATTCGATACACTTTTAAAAACTTATGTGTTATTCTACTTTGGGATCTTTTGTCTTGTAAACTATGACTTTTATCTATTCGAATGGTAACTTTTCAAAACGTCTCATTTAGAGGTCGTTTTCTATAACTTGTACTTGTGCCCTGAAGTAGCATCCCCATGCCACTATCGTTCCGCTGCGATATTTTGGGGGTGTTACAGATTGGTATCAAAGCCATGGTTATAGAGAACTAGGTTGCTTTTAGAGCCTAGACTATAACTACATACATTTAGACTCTCCTCCCTATCGCCTTGCACTTTGCATACACGTACGCTTGCTGATAGCTTTTTGTCTAGACCTGCGCTATTAGATATTTTATGGTACCGACGGGGAAGTCCCAAACTCTAGTCGAGTCATCAGAAATATAGAGCTCGGTAATAACTGATTATTTAACTTGATCTTGTGACAGTTCTTGTTTGATGAGACATGAGACTGAGTTAAATAAAGGTTATTACTTAGCTATAGAGATTTGATGATTTGCCCGAGGATGGGGGTTCTCTTGAGGATACTCTTGAGAAACCGTTAGAAATTAAACTTCCCAGTGACCTTAGCACCTAAGGGAGAATTCTTTGTACTGAGCGTGACATACCCTAGATACCCATTTAAGCAGCGTCTACCACTGAGATATGTGTGCCTAGTGATATGTACACCTGTGAAAGGAAACATTTATAATTGTGGTGGCCAACATAATTATAAATGCTTCACGACCCACGTGGACATGTGACTATGCTTATGTAGATCGGTGTTGGCACAACTTAGGAAACAACTGGCGGCGTAGTATTCGGTATGAGGATGTTAAGTATAGACTTTGGATAATCAACGGTTTTCCTTCATCTCTGACGTTCACTAAATGTCCTTCCTCGCAGAAAAGTCATGGCACCAAGGAGAGTGACTCGTAGCTCTGGCCGAGGAGGCGCAACCCCAAGAGGTGGAAGGACTGGTGGACGTGGAGGTAGAGGAGGTGGTCGCGGCATTGAAAACAATGATAACAACGACGGTGGACATCCTGATTTTGAAGCCATCATCGCTCGACAACTTCAAAACTTTCTTCCTACTATTGTCACTCAAGTTGGCGATCATATGAGTAACTTGGGAAACCACGAAAGCGGAATTAACCACACCAATGGTATAGGCCAGAATGGTAATGGCAGCAACAACAATAGAACTGGATGCTCATACAAGGAATTCACAGCATGCAAACCAATAGATTTCAATGGTGTAGGAGGCGCGTTGGCATATACTCGATGGGTCGAAAAGATGGAGTCGGTGATCGACATTAGTAACTGTGCAACACATCAGATGGTGAAGTATTCCGCATGCTGGCTGTCAGGAAAGGCATTGACATGGTGGAATACGCAGGTTCAAGCTAGGGGTAGAGAGGCAGCTGTAGGTATGACATGGGACGATTTTAAGGCATTACTGAAGGAGGAATACTGCCCGGACAACGAGATGCAGAAGCTGGAGGATGAACTTTATCACCACTCTATGGTAGGGGCTGGTCATGCAGAATACACAGATCGATTTCATGAGTTAGCCAAACTAGTTCCTCACTTGGTTACCCCCGAATCCAAGAGGATCGAGAGGTACATATATGGCCTTGTTCCAGAAATTCGCGGGATGGTGAAAACAACTGAGCCTTCTACAATTCAGAGTGCAATACTGAGAGCAGGAACTCTCACAGATGAGATGGTTAGAAATGGAAGCTTGAGGAACAGTGATAAAAGGAAGGGAACAAGCGAGTCGAACAAGCAAGTAGGCACGATAGCTGACAACAAGAAGGCAAGAACCTATGCGGCAACTAGTCCTGGTCAGAAAGGGTATGAAGGCCCACATCCTAAGTGTGCAAAATGTAGTTATCATCATCAGAAGTCTGTGCCTTGCCGTGTGTGTACAAAATGCAACCAGTTGGGCCATTTTGCGAGTCAGTGTGGGACACTAGTGAATGTGGGCAACATGAAGAACAACCAGAGGACGTGCTATGAGTGCAACAGCCCAGATCACTTTCGGAACATCTGTCCTAAGTTGAAAAGGAATCTTAACCAAGGAGGCAATCGTCCAAACTTAGCATTAGCAATTGAAGGGCCACAAGATGAGGCCATTGAGATTCCACCCGCACGTGGCAGAGCTTACTTCTTAGGAAATCCTGTCACCCAACACGTCCACGATAGCATGACGGGTACATTCTCTTGAACAACTATCTTATTTTCGTAGCATTTAAGTCTTAGTATAGGACTTATACACAACATCGACTAATCTGAGACCTAGCATCGTCAACCTTAGTTATATTGGTAGTAGTGATTTGATGGGTGTAAGCAATTCCAAAATCGAGCCAATCTTTCAAAAGACCTTTCAAAGAATGTTGAATTCATACAGATTGATTTTTTTAGTTTGATTCTAGTGACAGTTCTTGTCTGATGAGTTGCGAAAGTCAAGCTAAAGGTCAAGTCATCACTCAAACCGATTTAGCCTAATCGCATGACAGTTCTTGTCTGATGAGTTGTGGGATTAAGTAAAAATCGGTTACCTAAAGGATTAACCAAAGGAGGTCTTTTGAGGGCTATGCTCGAGTTTGGGAAAGTTTGCATTGTCGAATCAGACTATTAGGCACGTATGTGGAACGAACGAGCTGAACTTCGGGACGAAGTTCCTTTTAGGGTGGGAGACTGTCACAACCCGTAATTTTAGGTCACTTTCCGAACCTCGACAAATCACTATTCATGTCCATCATTCATTTCATCGTAAACGTGGTTTACGGGTATTCGTAATCGCGTAACCGGTTGGGTTTAACTGCGAAATTCATGCATCATTAGTAGGGACACTTCATACGGACTAGGAATAGTCTACATATCATCATAATGACACCTTCATACTATTCCACTCGTAGGTTTATTAAATTAACATTTTTATTACATTTGACGTTTTATGTATAATTAAATCTAATTAAAACGTTAACGCACGAGCAATAAATGTGACTAATACGTCCGATAATCCCCACAATGGTCCCGATATATTTTTACACTCATTTTAACATCACAAAGTTTATAAAATTCAATTACCCGGTATTTTGAGAATTTATTTATTTTATATCGTACGTTTTAATTAATTTCGACGGTTTTCGTAAAAACTAAACAATAATTGTCCAAACACCTAAAACTTGTACCCAACATATTTTTATAATTTTTATGACTTTATTAAGTCCCGGTTAACTCCGTTAAATTTTATTTCTAGCAAACACGGTACCCGGTTACACCTAAAACTAATTAAAACTACACACTTACACATGTAATCATCACAAATCATCCACCAAGTGGCCCCCCCCTCCCCCTTTGCTTAGGCCGGCAGCCCCCCCCCCCCCTAAATGGCCCCAAAACTTCACTTCCTACCTAACTACCATTAATTCCTACCTATACTTATCTTTAACTTACATATTATCTCATTTTCTACACACATTTCACACATACAAGTTCAAGAAATCCTCTCATCTTTCTTCTTCCTCTTGAACTCGGCCTAAACAAGAAACATAAGCAAGAAGCATCAATTTTCCAAGATCCATACATAAACAAGGTCATCTAGTACTCCTTTCTAAGGTTTTGAAATAAAAACCCAAGGTTTTATAGGTTTTCATCTCCATAAACTCACTAATCTTTCAAGTAAGTTTGACAAACTCATTTTCATAATTTTATCAAGTTAATATAATGTTCATATCATTTTTATACAAGATCTACATGTATATGTTAGCTTATACCACTTTTTATACACTTTTTATAACTTTTAAGCCCTAGATGTGTTATATATTTAGATCCTTGATAGATTAACTTGGATGATGATGTTTAGGGACCCATGACACCCTAAGAAGGTGTATGGTAGGATTGAGAATTGTTTGGTTGTATTTTGGATGATTTTGGACTAGATACAAACTAAGAAAACACATTTTTGAAACAATAATAATGCTACTGTCCCTATTTTGAAAACGTGGCCAACTCAGTGGGTTGTGAGTAATTTTGGACCAAATATTTAGAAAATACATTCCGAGACGAAACTATGGCCGAAAACGGGGATAAAAACGAGTTAATAACGAAGGAGATATGATTTTTCAAAGTTTAACGACGAAAACTAATTTTCTGAAAATAGCGTGCTGTTGGACGATTTTCGACGGGCAAACTGAGGCGTTTAACGCGACCTAGATGGACCGAGCTACTGAAAATATATTAGTACGTGTTAATACGAAACCACGGATATAAAGAACGTAGAAAACGAGCTAATAACGACCAAGATACACGCGTTTAAACATCGATAAATCCTATTATATTTTGACAGCTTTTTAATAGAATATATAATTACGTAATAGAAACTATATTTTTCAAGTAATAACCATGGAGAACCGTATCTCTTACCCGTTCGAACACGTACGATCAAAGGTTTATTAACGCGACTATTATAAGACACACCAAGGTTTTCAAAACGCCGAGACTAACACAAACGTTTTATACACATTATTACACGACTAGTTTTGACGTAACAAGTTGAACACATTTTTACCAAGTTTTGGAAAACATTACTTATCGACGATAACTATTATTTTCAAAGTACGAGTGGTATAGGTTACATATGCATGAACATCCACTACATCATCTAAGTAGATCATATTCATTCATGTTAGGTTGCGGCTAGTGTTCGCGCCTTGTTGTCTCGTTCATCTCATATTCATCGCATTGTTGTATCATCATATCAGGTGAGTTCGTAGCCCCACTTTTACTCATTTTAACTGCTTTATAAACTCTTTGGGGGAGATACATGCTTAAACTATTTGTTATTACTCAAGACGATTTTACTCATATGCTATGCTTTTATACACTTAATCATGATGTGTAGTTTTATTACGATATATGACTTAATGTGGAAAACTATTCTATACGCTATATTCATTCACCACTGTTTAACTCCTGGATGGAGCCGACGGAGAGGTATTGATAGTACTATCGGGTTGACACCCCCACCCTTTGCCTACGATTCATGGCCTTGGGTGAATATAATCCAGCTATGAAGCATGCTTGCTTATTCTTGTCGTGAGGTTCAGTAGGCTATACTTTACATTAAGCGTGCATATATCGTATACACATGTGACTTGATCATACTATACATTAGCAGTGGGTTGTGAACACACAGGTTGCAAGTCTTGAATGGGCAAGGCTTGGAACTGAGTGGATTTACAATGCCTTTGCTGGAAAAATCTTCATTTTAAATGCAATTCATTTTACACTAAACTCTATGAACTCACCAACCTTTGTGTTGACACTTTTAAGCATGTTTATCTCAGGTTAGTAAGGCGATAGCAGGTGCTTGGAGCAGAGAGTCTTAGGGCATGCTTTTGGAGACTTTCGCTTTTATCGTTTACCATTCGATACACTTTTAAAAACTTATGTGTTATTCTACTTTGGGATCTTTTGTCTTGTAAACTATGACTTTTATCTATTCGAATGGTAACTTTTCAAAACGTCTCATTTAGAGGTCGTTTTCTATAACTTGTACTTGTGCCCTGAAGTAGCATCCCCATGCCACTATCGTTCCGCTGCGATATTTTGGGGGTGTTACAGAAAATGGGTTTGTCTATGACCAAAATCCTTATTCTTACCATGAAACAACCGACTTTTCAACCAGCCCCCACAACACCAGATGGAGACATACTCTTGTGAGTCTTGTGGAGGTAGTCCTCACCCGGGTTTTGATTGTCAAACAGGGAACATGTTTGTCTATGAGCAAGTTCCATGTAATCAAAACTTCGGGTATGACCATTATCCATACAATTCACCAAATCAGTCACAACAATCATACTGTTGTGAGTATTGCGGAGGTCCCCATTATGGTTCTGATTGTCAAACTGAGAACATGCACTATGAGCATATTCCTTATAACAATCATGACTCATCCGGATACACAACCACTCAGCACCTTCTTCAAAGGTTGTTAACTACTAGAGCTAAATTTATGACTAAACAGATGATTGCTCAAAATGAAGTCAACATGTACATTCAAACTGAACTAAACAATATTAAGGAGTTGATTCGAGGAAGACAAAATCCTCCCATTGACTTGTCATACTCTGAGGAGAGTGATGAGGAGGAAGAAGAGAATTCAGAGATAAATCCACTAATTGAAAACCCTTCAGATACCTTTTTAATGGGGGACAAGGAAGTCGAAATCAATCCTCTTAAGGATGTTGACGACCTTGTTCCAATCCCAAGGGTATCCGAGGAACCCTTCGATCTTTCTGATTCTACTTCACAAACTTTCAGTATGACTATCACTAATCCTTTGTTTGATTTTGATTCTGAATTTACTCTAATTTCAGACAATCAAACTTTTGATGTTTATAACAAGGAAAGTGATGAGTCAGATACGGAGACAGTAATGGATGAGGTACAAACTTATAGCATACAAAGTACAGCACATGTCCCACCTCCGTATATCCTCCCTGAGCCCAAGCTCAAAGACATACTTCATAAGAGCCATATCATACCTCCTTCGGAGTATGATTATTTTGCTTTTGAGGAAGATCATGACCCGGGGGGAGATGTACTCTATCCTAAGAGTTTTCTTGTCGATGATATCATCCCGACCCTGGCACCCGAGGTTTTTGTTGCTGATAACCATAAGAGCTTATTTGATGATATTCAAAATAAGGAAAATGGTAATTTTGATGGTGAAGAATGGATTCTCATTCCGATAATGATCTTTCTTCCTTTCTTCACCTATTCGGTGACTTCTCCTCTCATTCACTCCTTCGGGAGTGAAGACACCATCTTTGACCCCGGCATCTCTCATTCTTTTAAGCCGTGGGTATCTCATCGGAGTGGAACTTTCAAGCACTTAAATGTTTCTCCAAACATCTTGAATGAAAGTCCGATGGAGATTTTCTCTTCCACATGCTCCCCCAAGAATAATTAAATTCGGGGCGAGTCTAAGCTATACGACTCGATAAAAAACAAGCGCTTCGTGGGAGGCACCCCATGCTTATCTTTCTATCTTCTTTCTTATTTCTAATAAGTGACGTGAGGAGGGTTACCACTTCCATTTGTCGTGTTTTGTGGTTGTTTGTGATGTGTCCAGGATTTGCCCGAATAATGAAGACTCTCGTGCTCGTGGTTTTGTCATCTCTCCGCTCGAGTTTCATCATTCGTTGCTCATCCGATATCCTAAATCTTATCGTTTAACATTTATCTTTTGGCATAATTAATAAACGGCCTTAGATTTATGTAGGAGAACCCTTACCTTTAAGACATTGGGGACAATGTCTCGTTTTAGTCTGGGGGGGGGGGGTGATCTTTCGATTTGATTTTTGCCTTGCGTTTTTTTTTCCGTTTACTCTCGCAACCCCGTTTTTCCTAAAAAATTGAAACAAAATCCAAAAAAATTAGAAAATTTAAAATTTTTTGCAAAAATATAATAAGTGGTTTGACATTTTGTTGACTTTCCGCTGGTGAGAGTAGGAATAAAATTCTGACTTGATCGGGCGTGTTGAGCCCTAGCTTGTCTCCTTAACCTTTCTTGGCTAAGCATTCGCGGATCTTATTATTTAAGATTTTAAATTTGCGAAGAACGAGAAATGATAGAGTTTATTTAGAAGTTAGATGCTAAGCGTAGAGTAGTTGGTTCTCTTTAGAGCTCATCGAAGTTACTTGTGGCCTTTTGCTCCCACAAAATTGTTCCACCATATATAACTATAAGAATAATTAAACATGTTGGATTTTGCCGATGATTAGTTCTTGATCTTCTTAAAAGAATCATTGCTTTAAAAATTGGGTACACATCAAGGTTACTTAATAAATACGTGTAATAATAATAAGTTTAGTGCTCTAAGCTACGGATTCGAGATCGGACCTTGGATCCTTATTTCCGGAAGGCGTTTAGGTCTTGGCTACCCTCTTGCACCGGCCCTTGGACCTCTAGTTCAGGAACGTGTGAGGTCTTGGTCTAACCACCTTGGATCCTCATTTCAGGAATGTCTAGAGTCTTGGAACACTCCGTTGTAACGGCCCTTGGATCCTTTATTCCGGAAGGTGTAAGGTCTTGGAACTAAACCGTGAAGCTCCGTCGTTTAGGGTACGCAAGTGAAAAGTTAGTGATATAAAATAAATAAATAAATAAATAAATAAATAAATAAGTCAAAAATATAAATAAGAACCTTGATGTGGACCTCATTTTCAAAGCAACGGTTCTCGAAAGAAGATTGAAAACTACTTAGCGTCTTAATTTAGTATCTTTATCGGACTAAAAACCTATCAAAACGAGAAAATATGAAGCAATTCATTTCTCACCAAAAATAAAATAAATAGAGGCGAATTAGGAAAATGGGAGCTAGAGGTAATTACACAAGTAACTTCCATGGGTAGTGTTGGCATCTAACTTGTAAATAGACAATGATTTCGTTTTTACGCTTAGTTTAGGGACTCGTGAAAAATCAGGGACGACGAATTTTATACGTATGGTCACTTATTTATGAGTCGTGTTTCCTACGCGTTTTTAGATTTCTTTTGCGTTTTATGATACGTTGCCTTAGAATAGAATTTTCCCTTGCCTTAGTTAATGTTTTAGTTAAAATTTTATTATCTTAGTTTATTAATCCCAAAAACCCTCACTCTTTCACTATTCACTACACGTTTCACGATCCCGAAATCACAATTCCATTCAATCTTCAATCGGGACAACGAACCTTGGGTTTTGCATATTTCCTTTGCAATTCTCCTTGAACTAAATTGTTAAATCAATTTTTGAAATCGAAAGATGACCTCACCATTTTTTTTTTCATTTTTCATCTTCTTTTTTTTTTATAAAACTGTTTAAGCACTTAATTATAAGGATTTTTGAAAAGCAAATGTTTTTGAAAAAAAGCTAATAAGCTCAGAATACACTGAGCTTATCTGATCAGAAGCTTTGAAATGGAGAAAAAGAAGCAAAAAGCAATGAGCACAATGTGAATAAGCTAAAACAAGCTAGCAGCAACTATGAATAAGTTATATCATGCAATATCTATTCTAATCAACAAAACTAAATCAGAATAATCTATAATCAATAGCAGATAAGCACAAGATAATCTCAAATTAGCTAAAACTAAAACTATGCAGGCCTAAAAGATGGGATCTGAGGGCTTTTTGCAGGCACTAAAACACCACCAATAAGCTGGTCTGAGGATTCAGAAAAAGGGGCAATATCAAGATAAGCTACCAAACATTACTAGGACCAAAATTCAGCTAAAATGGACATATAATTAAGCAGAAAATAAGCTGAGAAGAGGAGTTGTTGGACAGATATGGCTGCAAATGCAGTCTGCAAGTGCAGATGGGGTACCTTGGATCACAGATGCTCAATTCCTAATAAAAGCTAACCAAACCTTGGATTCACACTTAAATAACTAAAACACACCTAAAGTCACCAAAAAATGTGATCAAATAAGCCTCAGCTTATATAGAGCTTATAATAGCAATCCACAATCTAACTTTTCCCTTACTGATTCAAAACTTCCAAAAGCTTCAATACTGCTTAAATCTTAATGACAACTGCTTATATAACCTCAAATAAGCTTGATCAAATCTCAGGAAAAGGCAATTGAACAGTACCTAGCTTCTTTTTCCAAAGACCAAATAATGCCAAAAACCCCTTTTTAAATCTGTTTTGAGCTTTTGACTGTGAAAAGCAGTTTTAAACTAGAACCTTGAAAAACAAATATGAACTAAGCTAAGTTAAGTCCTAAGAGGCAATATTCAACAGATAATAAGCTATGAAATAAGTTATACTACTTTAAGCTATTTTTGGCTTTTTAAGACTTTTTTAAGCAAAACTGAGATCAAACACTAAACTACTATCAAACAAGCTCAAATATGACTAAATAAGATACTAGAACTCAGAATAAGCACTATGTAGACATAAATAAGCAGATGCACAGTAAATAGCTAAAAACTTGAATTAACATGAAACTTACAAAGGACCTTTGCTTGAAACAGTTATGAACCAAATATCTAACAACCCAGGCTTATCACACAAGCCAATAAATAACCCAAAGAGCTTATCCAAATCAGCTTATTTCTTCAGAACAGCTTCTTTGACCTCAGGTTGACTTTTGTTGACTTTTGTGAGAATTTGAGATAGAAATAGTTTTAACCTATTATAAAACTTACAATAAGCTATTAGAGCTTAAATAAGCTTATACTACTAGAAAAGAGCTTACTGAAAGCTGTTTTTCAAATATTTTTGAATTTTTGTGTATTTTTCTTGTGCAATCTCAGCCCTTGGATTTATCTTTTGGCGCCAAAATGAGATTAAAGGCTGAGATTGCACAAGATCAATTCACGACCCTTGGATCAAACTTGGGCACCAATCCTTATTATCTCAGCCGTTGATTGTAGAAGGTGGAGCTTTGACCAATGGTATTGCTGGGAAATGCCAATGTGGCATTCCCTTGTCACATCATCAGCTTCTAGAACCTTTTAGTGAGGTAATAAATGAGTGAGGTGCAGGGTAAATCGTGGGGAAGGAGATGTACAGTGCTGGGTAATTTTTTTGCCGGGAAAATTAGTTCTTGTTGACTGGGTATTATTTTGGGGGTTTGACCGGGTTAAATAAAGGGATTCGGGTAAAGTTAGGAATACGGGTTTAATTTTTATCCGGTTTGGGTTTGGATGGCGGATCCGGGTTGTATGGTTGAGTTTAATTGGCAGCTGGTGGGTTACACTTGGGTTGGGTTTTATTAAATGGGGTAGTGGATTGGGTTTTAGTAATCAGGATATGGTATAGGTTTAGGATTAATGGATAGGTTGGAATTTAACAAGAGGACCAATGATGTAAATCAGGTAAACTTCAAGGACCAATTCTGCTAATTCTTCAAAGTTAATCCAAAGGTCTTTTTTGCAACTTTATGAATCTCCAAGGGTCTTTTTGACAATTTGAGCTCAAACTTTGATCATTTGCTTCCCCGGCTTCGGCTTTTGTCACTTTTCCAAATCTCGTGCTCGTTTTCCCGGTTTTTGCTTTATTTTGTCCATATTTCTAAATATCCGTACCTGCATAATTACAAACACAAAAACAAAAATATCTTTGGCATTTTGGATAGTTTTTGGTCGTTTTGGTCTTAATTTTGTCAAATAAAGGTATGTGTTTAAGCACATACCAATGACCTGGTCCTTGCTGGCAATGTTGATTTATATAACTTTTGTGATTGCCAAGGACCCCAATTTGTGCAATCTCAGCGGGAATGTAATCGGAATAATGATCACTCAAAACAGTGGTAAAGTCATAAAGGGCTCCAGTATCCCACTGATAGTGACGTTGTGTCATATTCTCGATCAAATCATAAGCTTCTTGAGGAGTCTTCAGCATGAGATTGCCTCCGGCAGCCACCATGATTTTGTTTCGATCAATCATATTTATGCCATGATAGAAGGTTAAGATTTGATCAAGGAGCAAAATTCTATGATCCGGACATCTCTGCAGTAAATATTTGAATCTCGCCCAAGCTTCAAATACTGATTCCTTGTGCAATTGTCGGAAATTTAGAATGTCTCTTCTAAACTGCATCGTTTTTTAGTATGGAAAGTATTTTGAAAGAAACTTGAGGCACATCTCTTCCCAAGTATGAATTGAATGGGTTTTAAGAGTGTAAAACCAAGATTCAGCTTCATGGGTTAACGAGAAGGGAAAAAGATTCAAATGGATGCTGTCTTGAGAAACTCCTTTTTGTTTGAAGAATTGAGTGATCGATAGAAATTTGTCCAAATGACAGTTAGCATCTTCATCTTCAAATCCATGGAATTGGCAGATTTGACTAATAAGCTCAACCATATGATCTTTCAATACAAAATCTGTTGTCGGAGCGATCGGTCCTCCTCTACTGATAAGCGTTGGATGATAAAAATCTTCCATGGTCCGAAGATCATTAGATAAATAATCGAACATTGTAAAGAATTAAACAATATGAGGGATAAGAAGATAGAATTAAATGGTTGAGAGGACAAAGAAGATTATTTTTGGTTTTTTATAATGGAAAAACAAACTAAGATAGAAGAAAAACAAAATTTAAAAAGGAAAATATTTTTGGGTTTTTATAAAAATAATAAGAAAATATTTACAAGAGAAAATGATAACTTCACAGGGAAGGATCTTCAAAACACTCATCATCGAACGGGAATCAAAAATTCACTTCAAACCTTCCCCGGCAGCGGCGCCAAAAATTGATTGAACAATTATAGTATATAAATTTCCCCAAGGATTACACAGGAAATTATGTAAACCCGAGTCGTTTTCCCAACGAAGGAATGAATGGAATTTTGTGAATTCGAGTCGTGATATGTGTCGTGAATAGTGAAATAAGAGAGATTTTTGGATTTTTAAGCTAAAATTTATAAACATAAACTAAAAACAACTAAATAAGCAAGTAAAACAATAATGTAAAGCACACGTAAGTAAAAACGTAAAAGAAATCTAAAAACGAGCACGCTCGGGCTAATCCCGAGCCTAAAAGGTGAAAACTAAGAAATATTAACCCTAGGTATGCAAATCTATTTTTCCTAAGTCCTAAATGATAAAAGAAAATTTTAGAAAAATGAATTATATTTTTTTGACTTTTATATTTTTTTATTATGAATTAAAAACTATTTAGAAAAGAAATATATATAAAAAAATACTAAATAAAGGTGGAAAAATCTGAAATTTACAGAAAAGTGCTTTATGATAAACTAATCCTAGGAAAAATAAAATGTAGATAACTGCTTAATCGGATAAGCAGTTATTAAGCTAAAAGGATCAAATAAGCAAAACTGAGAAAAATGGGTTAAATAAAAAAAAAGGGGAAAACCTTTAAAAAGTACGCAACTATACGTGAAAACCGGTTTTACGTAGTGAACAAAATTTTTGTTCAAAATTTCACCTAAACTCCACAAAACACCCTCTAAAACGCATAAAATGACTTTGGCAGCCGGTTTTGTCCACATCATCCGGTTATGCCACCTTGGCTTCTTTTTTTTTCCTACTTTCCACCTGTACAATTAAATAATACAAATACCCCTAACCCCACTTAATCCCTTTTCCCTCTTTCCCTCTTGTTCTTCAATCCCATAAACCCTAATTAATTTTCTGCAAATCACACCAATTGACAAGAACGAGGTTACAATTAAATTGTTGTAATGGCTTCATCTACTTCCTCATCTCGTTATTATTGAAGGAGATATAGCAAAGAAGAAATTGCTCGTATGACTCATTGCAGTTGTAAGTTCCCAATCTATGAACAAGTTGCTTGGACTCCTGAGAATCCTGGTCGAAGATTCAAAGGATGTCCCACACGTGTAAGTTTCCAACTTGTATGCATATTCATAACTAGTTTCTATTTCTTCCTATTGAATTATGTTTACTGGACATATTTTCATAGAATAAGGAAAAAAATGTGATGTTTATGGATTTCTTGATAATGAATTACCTTCACAATACTACAAGGACCTTGTGTACAAGATGTATAAGGACAACCAGCTTTTGGAGTGCAAGCTAGACAGCCTTACCCACCAAGATTATGCTGAAAACCAAGTTGCAAACAACTCAACATGTGAACTACCCATGGAAGTCATTTACAAAGATTTGAAGGAGTTAAAGGTGAAGGGTAAAGTGTATGACATTCTGTTGGTTGGTTCCACTTCTTTGATCATTGTCCTGATGGTTTTGGTTGCATATGTAATTGTGCTCTCCAATAGAAAGTAGTTGTTGATGTAATCTAGTATGAAGTAGTCATGTTGAAGTTGTTAAGTACCTAATGTTGTATAATGTAATCTAGTATGAAGTAATGATTCTCTAGTATGAACTACTGAAGCAATGTAATGGACCATTTTTTAGGATGTAATTGATGAATGGTAACTTCTCTTCTGTTCTTTAAATTGTCACTCACTTGTTACAACATTCAATTATGTTTACCATAGGTGGAACTTGTTTGTTTTGCCACTGCCATGGGGTTGTTTTTCTTTGTGTGTTTTGGAAATTATCCTATACTATGCAGCTAAACAAATTGAAATATGATGTGCCAGATGTGTACTACCAAACCTGAGCAAACTTAAGTCATGCACACCTGAACAACAACTAACTTAAGTCATGCACACCAAATTAACATACCTGGTATTTTTAAACATTCCCAGAGTCAACCAAACCTGAGCAAACTTAACTCAAATATAGTTTTAACAAAATTCATTCACTCAAGAACAACAGATGCATCATTAATACCTGACCAAAACCTGAACACATAAACAAAAAGACAAATTCTTATATCAACTTATGTTCTTTCATAACATCAATAGTTTCTGCAATGCAGCTTACTATGTTACAATAAGAACACATCCTTCTAACTTTCTGTACATAGCCCTTTTGTGTAAAAAATAGGGCTTGGTAGTGGCGTAAATTAAAGCACTACTTTACATATCTTACACGTCACAATAGTGGCAATAATTGCTGCACTATTGTACTTTCATAAGCTAACTACATTAGGCCCTTATGTGGACAAAATAGGGCAGCTTAATTACACATAATCATCATTCTACCTTCTGTTTTTAAGCACATACAACAGTTAAACAAAATATGTGCAGTCTTACTTGATCGTAAATGTTACTACTCAAGGACTATTTCGTTGTCGACACTTGAACCTGGTCCAGTTACAGGTGCAGACAGTTTCTTTTGTAGAACTCTTTGACTCATCCTTGGTGGTGTCATTTGATGTGCAACTGATCTTGATTTCCTGGCAATGGATTTCTTTCTTGGAGTATGCCTTGGTTCTTGCGCTCCTGCTGATCCAGTTGCTCTTGGTACGTCTGGGCAGCTTGTTTGTTGAGGTGCAGTTGGTTTGGCTGTAGTTGGTCTTGGAATCTCTGATCTTGTTGCTCTAGTTGCTCTTGGTTCTTGTGGTCCTCCTGATGTACTGCTTCCTCTTCTTGGTAAACTAGTTGATGTTCTTTCTATTTGAAATTCTGTGCACCTTGGCTGATGAGGTGCAGCAGTCTTTGATGATGTGGTTTCTTTCTTTAATGATTTACTTTCTTTGGCAGGCTTCAATACTATTGTTTCAACAATTTCAGCTTACGCCGCTTTCCTAGATCTTGTTAAAATATTCCTGCTCACTCCAACGGCTCCACCAACTTGCGATTGTTGTGTAACTGTATTCACATTCAATATGTCAATGTATATTCTAGTAAACAAACATACAGTTGGTATTTGTATTGTAAAGAATCTGTACCTGCTATGTTTTCTGGGTTTGTATCTGTTTGTGTTGTGGGCGGCACTGATGCATTGAATTGTTGTTCATCCTCAATTGTATCTGAGGTTGCACCATCCGTAGCCAACCAAGTTCCCATCCTACTTACCCTCTCAGCTGGTACAAGTCTACCAGATTTAGTTTTCCCTCCTCTCATCTTCACGTGACCTATCTTACGACCCCCACGTGTCTTATTAGTCATTCTTCCCATATAAAAGACTCTTCCATCACTAAACCTCCCCTCATATTTGTTTCTCCCATCTCAAACTCATTAATGTCATTGTTTACAAAGGTAGGAATATCATGCTCATCAACTAAACTAGGCTCAACGGTCTGTTTCTTTTTCGGCCTTCCTGGTTTTCCCTTTTGTTTAGGGACTGAAGGTGTTGGTTCTTTATGACATCCTGCTTTGTTATGCCCAGCTTGGCCACAATTTTTACAAGTCATTGCAACACCAACCTTACTAATCCTAGTACCCCTAGTCCCCGATGGTTCATGGCTTGCCCTGACCCTCTTTTTCTTAGGCCTACCCGGCATTGGCTTTCTAATGGGACCCAAAATCCTAGAAAGGTTACTACAATCGGGCCAAAAGTCAATGCCATCAACAGGTTGCATGTATTGGCTATAAGTCAACATATACCTAGCCTTCCTAAAACAATCTGGAACGTACTCCTCAACCATTTTATTTAATTTAAAGATACACGCTATGGCGTGGGTACAAGGCAAACCTGAAAGCTGCCACATTCGACATGAGCATTTTCTATTCGGCTCATCAACCTTGAAAGCATCACAACCCTTCCTAACTTCAAATTTGTTTCCACCACTTGGTATTACATGCCAAAACCTACGAAACAATAAGTTAAACAGATTATTCATATACTCAACAAAAAAAATTTACTAACGGGATAATTGTACCTTTGTTGATCCTTAGATAGTTCCAATATCTTCTGAATGTTTGGACATATATCACCGGTCCACTTTTCCATCAACGATCTCATAATATTCATTCTCTCCATTACGATCACTCGAATTGACTCCATCATTGTTATAATTGGTTTGTGTCTGACACTAACCAACACTGAGTTGAAGCATTCGCTAAAACCATTCTCCACTGCTTCACAACATACGCCTTCCCTGAAAAACGCTCGTGACCCGGTCTTAGGATCTTTTTTCTCCAAAAAGTAGTATGCTTTTGGATTGGCTCTCTTGATTTTTTCGATAATCTTCTTATGCTGTTGTGGGTATGATGATTTTGAAGCTGCCCAAAAGAGACCTCTAAACTCCTCACCGCTGAATTGTTTTCTGATGCCTTCGTATATGTGGCGAGCACATTTTCGGTGCTCTGCAAGTGGCATAATTTCCTTCCACACCATCAATCAACCCCTACGACAAAAGGTTAAACACATATTAGATTACATGTAATAGAATTGACACAGTGTATGAAGTTTACAAGATTCATAACTTTTACAAGAAAGACGTACCTTGTGCTAGTCAGACATTAGTGTCAGACCATGTCCATTTGGTATCTCCAAGTCGTCACCCAATAAGTTCAAAAACCAGCTCCAGTTGTCTTTGTTCTCGACTGTTACAACAGCCCATGCCACGGGGAATATGTGGTTATTCCCGTCCCTACCTACTGCCGTCAATATCTCTCCATGGTTTGGTTTCTTTAAGAAACAAACCATCTAAAGCTACAATCCTACAACAACCTTCCTTCAAACCTTTGAAACATACATACATTCTATCAAAGTAAGTCTTCTCATCCGGATTGACTGTCACACCAATTTTGACTGTACTACCTGGGTTTGAGTCTACTAACGCCCTTGCGTATGACCTAAGCATACCATAATGATCTTGGATAGTTGCATCCATTTCGTTCAATGCGAATATCTTGGCATTCTTACACTGGGTACGAGTTACCTTGCATTTGTATTTCTTAAAAACTAATTCGGCTAATTCATTGATAGTCATTCTAGGATTCATCCTAATCTTATCACCAAATGCCCTTCCTAGCCATTTAAAAGTAACTAGCCTCCCAAATTCAAAATTTCTAACACATGTGTGGGTATCACGTAAAGATATAACCTGAAATGTACCTTCCCCTTGCAACATCTTCCCGTAACACCTCCAAGGGCAATCCCTGTTGCCCGCTTTCTTAGAAGGCCACTTCTTGAAATTTGCCCTTTTGCCCTTACTTGGATCCCTGAGCTTCTCTTTCCGTTGTCCACATCTTGCTATGACATCTTTTTTTGTGGCCCGCTCATGCCATAGTGAGTACCCGTTTGCCAACGCATAATGAGTAAGGCACTCTTTAAAACTGTCGGCATTTGGGTACTTCTCCCCAAGCTTTGAATAAAAGAAAACAAAAATTAGAGTCAGAAGTTTTAAAGATAGGCATAATAAAGTTGGTACGCATAAGATAAATACAAAATGTGTAACATGTACCTTGGGTTTCTTCAATCTCCAATGAGTTTGGTCATCATGAATAGGGTAGTTGTCATCGTTTTTGGAATTTTCCACAACGGCAAAAGGTTCTATTATGCCAACTCCGTTACCCCTTAACTTCTTCAATAAAGATGCCATGTGCTTCTCATGCTCCTTTACTAACGGGGCTAAATTAAAAGAAGCAGAAGACTCAGACTCATCAGAAGACTCATCCTCACGTGCCTCTTCTGCATCTTGATCATCAGCAGTAGTATGTTTGCGCTCGAAGTAACGCTTTCTCAACTGAATTACCTCGTCTTCCCCATTACTTAAGTAATCATAAGACTTATCCGACTCAACAGACAACTCGTAAGACTCGTACCCAGAAGACTCGTTATCACTCGTATCAACACTCCTATCAACGACGTCTTCACTATCACTTTCTGATGGCACAGGATTGGTGTTCTCCCTTATGTTTATACCAGTACCCCGACGAATGTTATTTGTAGACTTTGATTTTGCCTTGTCTTTTGATGTCATTATAGATTTCCCCTTATCTAGTTTCTTTTGCCTAGCAAGCACAACTTCATCAATGTTCTCATGTAAACCATCATGATCATGATTATCCTTTTCAACCATATTCTCGACAACCTCAACACTTGGATTTGTTTGCTGAAAATCAGCATCTTCAACCTCATTGTTCTCCTGCCTATCCTCCATAACGATATCAGGTTCGTCATTTCCTACATGGGTAACCTCAATAACCTCATCATCAACTACATTGTCCGCAATCTTATCCCCTTCAACACCGTACTCCTTATACACCTCTTCCTCAGTCAGGAATGGGTAATCATATGCATGCTCATCTTCATGATTCCACACTCTAGTGAATGTAACCTTTCCCTCAAAGTCTTTTCTAAGAGGCCTATTCTTAAACGAAGGAGAAGACCTAAGGTATGGACTATGTGCTTCTTCCTCAGCCAAGGCAATCAACTCATCAACAGACATATCACCTGCATCCTTTTTGAGCTTATCATGTTGTCTTTTTTTAGATGTAACTTCTGAGTCTGAACTATCTAAGCACAAGTTCTGGTGGTAATAAGGTGCTAAATTTTGGGGGGAATGACCAACAAATACTTCAACCACCTTATGGCGTTTAGCATGATCATACAATGCATGGACATCTACATCCCTTTCTATTATTTTCAAGCCCCCACTATCAATATCTAACCCAGGAATGCAATAATACAAAGCCCATATATTTTGCCTGACCTTAGCAACTAGCAAGTCTAACAGTGGGCTAAACATGATCCTATCAGACGATGACGCCTCCATGACTAACTCCCTACCATAATCATACCTTAAGGGGTCAAACATAAACACCCCATTGTAGTGTATTTTGAAAACCACATCAAGTGGTATGTCTATCATATGAGACCTGTTACAAAATATAACAAAAATTTAGCCAAAAAAGAGTAACTTCTGGAAACCACAAAAAAAATATTTTCAGTTAAATTAATTGAAATGGGGTAACAAGGTAAGAAAAAGTTAAAATAAATATGGAATATACCTTATGTCCCCTCCAATTATTGAATGCACCAATCAATTGGGTGAATTTCACGTGCTTATCAATTAGGGTTTGGAGCAGTTTTGGTTGAGAGTGACGTTAAGAGAATATTGTGTGGGGTAAAAGGAGGATAAGGTTTCAATTAAATATTGCAACCTCGTACTAGAACCTCGTACTATAAATCACATGTGCAGCATCAATGGAGGAGTGTGGTGGGGATGAGGGAGAAGTGTGCCTAAATTCCTGGATGGAATTAAAGAAAAACCGTAATTGAAAAAAAAACTTGCAACCGGCTAAGAAAGTCAAGTTATGCGTTTTAGAGGGTGTTTTGTGGAGTTTAGGTGAAATTTTGAACAAAAAATTTTGTTCGCTACGTAAAACCGGTTTTCACGTATAGTTGCGTACTTTTTTAAAGGTTTTCCCATAAAAAAAAGGAAGATTAGGACCAGAGAAGTCCAAAGGGCAGATGGTGTGTGTGTGGTGTGTTGTGGTTCTGAGTGTGCAGACCAGGGTTCAAACCCTGGTTATGCACTTTTTCTTTTTCTTTTATTTTCTTGATTTTCTTTTTGAAACTAGTAAATAAGGTAAAAATAAGCTACTTTTGTGAATCAACTATTTTTAAAAGCTAACCAATAAGCCAGGAATAAGCTAAGACAGACTGCTATTGAAGAGAAAAGAAACTAGGGCAATGAGAAATAAGCAAAGAAGCTATTTAAAGCTACAATTGAGCTAAAATAAGCTGAACTAAACTAGATACACTCTGAACAAGCAACAATAAGCAGAATAAGCTACAATATAAATGAAATAAGCACAAAACTACAAATAAGCAATTGAGGACTGATGCAGGGTCAAACAGGCCTACTGAGGTAATTTTAAACTCAATTTTAAGCACTAAGACTATAAGCAATTACCACAAACTAAGAAGACAAATGAAATTTGAACTACAATAAGCAAACAGGAAAAGAATTAGACAAATAAGAACTTATTTATTGCTTATAAATAAGCTAGAAAAAGGTACTTAGGGCTTTTGGTCACTGAATGATCAGTAGACAATTGACACCTAGGGCCTTTTTTTGAGCTAATTTTTAAGCTTAAATAAGTTCAGAATAAGCCTAAACTATGTAGAATAGCAAACTACAACCTACAAACTACTCAGAATATTGGAAATTAGACACTAAACTATACCATTAAGCACATAAATCTGTTCTAGAAAAGTGGGACAGAACTGATAAGGAAACTGATGCACTGTTGTGATAAAAATGACCAAAATCCTATTCAAATCCTAATGATATTAAACAAACTTTACAGAAACTAACTTAGACCACTATAAAGGACTATTAGAAAGCAAAATCAGGTACCACAATTGCTTATCTCAATGATAAGCAGATATCAGTAGTATCCTTAGAAACTAGAAAATACAACATAGATATGCAAAACCCTTCAAATCAGCTTATCATAACCCACAAATAGCTTATCTAACTTTATTTAAGCCAAATCAAACTTCCCAAAATGGCAAATAAACAGTAACAAACCATTTTCACCCATTTTCACCACTATGCCAAACACTCCCTTATGGGGGACTGTTTTGGAGTTATAACCATATTAGACTAATTTAAGCCAAACTTTGAAAGACAGATAATCCACAAAGTATATTAAGCACTAGTGATCACTTTTCAACTATGAATAAGCCCTAAATAAGCTATGGACTACTTAACTATTTTTTTTGGTTTTTTAAGCTTTTTAAAGACACAAGTGAATTAAGCTTACACTATCTATCAAAGTAACGTCAATAAACAACAAAAAGAACAAATAAGCACAAATCATTCAAATAAGCACTTATAATAACAGAAATAAGCAATTGCACTTGAAAACTTTGAAACTTACAAAGGCCCTTGCACAAACAGGGCACAATAGGCTCGAGGAGCTACTCTACAAGCTCTAGCTTGTCAAAAGACAAGCTAGTAACAGCAATAAGCCCTTCTCTTACTGGCTTATCATCCACAAACAACTTATTTGACTTAATTTGACTTTTATTGACTTTTTTGACTTTTTGAAATTAAGACTAAATTAAACCAAATTAACTTTAACAAAAGCTATAACAAGCTTATATGAGCTTATAAGAACAGTAATGAAAGCTTAAAAACAGATTTCTAACAGTAATGGAAGATTTAAGGTAAATTGAGACAAAGGAAATTAAAAGAAAAACTTAATTGCATTAATAAAAGATAAGAATTACAATACTGAAAATGAAATTACAACTAAGATTTAAAAGCTTAATTAAACTAGAAAATAAAATGGCATAATAACGACTCTAAAAAACTAACTAACTGCTGGCTTACAATAGAAACCTATTTATAGACTAAGATTAGGGTTTCTTCTACTTTGTGCTTCTTTAGATACTTCTCAGCCCTTGGATTTATCTTGTGCAATCTCAGCCTTTAATCTCATTTTGGCGCCAAAAGTACCACTGGATTGCCAGCTTGGCAATGGTATCATGTGAAGAGGGGGGATACATGTGAAGGGGTGAGTAGGGTGGCTGGAGCAGGAAAAGAGAGGTTGCAGGGTGATGATGGTCTGGGTTTTAGCTTTTGGCGGGCAAATGGGATAAAGGGGGGGGGGGTTGACTTTTGATTTTACTAATAAAAGGGATAATGGGTTGTGGGTGGATCCGGGTTTGTGGATTGGGCTGGGTTGGGTTTATTTTGGATTGGATTGGATTTAGTTTAGGTTTAGGTAATTAGGGATTAATGGGCTGACTTGGCTCATTAAATTGGGTCGGGTTGGCCCGTAAAAAAAATGGTTTCGGGTTCGTTTTTCCATGCTCATCCAATGCTAAATCCCGGGGTTGACTTTGACTTTGTCTTCACTTGGCCACATCCCTTTCCTGACCACGATCCAACAGTACCCTTCAATTCCTTGGCCACATCCCTATCCTTCGACCCTATTTCTTTCTCATCCTTCCCTTTTACACCATCGACCTTCTTACTCACATTCGAATTCACATCAGTTTCAACCTTAGCGCCCATATCACCCTCAGTAAGACTCACTGACTCACTCCCAGTGTCCTTCTGCCAAGCCGCCGTCGCACTCATGGTGTGCTGCAAAAATGCAGTCGTGAAACCCTAAGTCATAATTTGGGGTGTAAGGTTGAAATTTGGGGTTTAATTAGGGTAAAATCAAGTGATTTAAAAGATTAGGGTGAAATTGAGTAATTTGGAAGATGAAATTAGGGGAAGTTGAAATTGAGTGATTTCTCTAAACACAAATTAAATACTAATCAACAGACTTCTAAACACACAATTTCAAACACAATTCAAACAACAATTCAAACACAAAATTATGGCTTGTCGTCTCCCACATACCGTCGAACAAATGCAAAAGTATATTAAAAAACAATGCGACAAATATGATGCGGCTCGACAACAGGCTATTGTCGAAGTTATCAAGTAGTTTGAGCTCGCAAAGGCACTGAAACAACGATTGAGACAACGATACGCGGAGTGCAAAGACATTTCTACGAAAAGAAAAGCTGTGATTGACCAATTTTTTAGCGATGAAGCCATGAAAGACGGCGCCATTTGTGAGACGTTGTGGGGGTCTGTTTCACAGACACAAGCCTAAATCAGCAACAAGATCCGTTGGAGTTTTGAGGAAAACAAAATTGCTGGTTCTGTATCACAACAGATGAATCAACATAGGCAAGGTGCATCAACTTCATCTGATGCACCAAGATTTATTGAGCAACAACAATATCAACCTCAGCTGACTCAATTTGGGATAGGTTATGTAGAAGAGGCGGTTGATGAGCATGGCTTACCTGCATCCTTTTTGAGCTTATCATGTTGTCTTTTTTTTGATGTAACTTCTGAGTCTGAACTATCTAAGCACAAGTTCTGGTGGTAATAAGGTGCTAAATTTTGGGGGGAATGAGCAACAAATACTTCAACCACCTTATGGCGTTTAGCATGATCATACAATGCATGGACATCTACATCCCTTTCTATTATTTTCAAGCCCCCACTATCAATATCTAACCCAGGAATGCAATAATACAAAGCCCATATATTTTGCCTGACCTTAGCAACTAGCAAGTCAAACAGTGGGCTAAATATGATCCTATCAGATGATGACGCCTCCATGACTAACTCCCTACCATAATCATACCTTAAGGGGTCAAACATAAACACCCCATTGTAGTGTATTTTGAAGACCACATCAAGTGGTATGTCCATCATATGAGACCTGTTACAAAATATAACAAAAATTTAGCCAAAAAAGAGTAACTTCTGGAAACCACAAAAAAAAATTTTTTCAGTTAAATTAATTGAAATGGGATAACAACAAGGTAAGAAAAAGTTAAAATAAATATGGAATATACCTTATGTCCCCTCCAATTATTGAATGCACCAATCAACTGGGTGAATTTCACGTGCTTATCAATTAAGGTTTGGAGCAGTTTTGGTTGAGAGTGACGTTAAGAGAATATTATGTGGGGTAAAAGGAGGATAAGGTTTCAATTAAATATTGCAACCTCGTACTAGAACCTCGTACTATAAATCACATGTGCAGCATGAATGGAGGAGTGTGGTGGGGATGAGGGAGAAGTGTGCCTAAATTCCAGGATGGAATTAAAGAAAAACCGTAATTGATAAAAAAAAAACTTGCAACCGGCTAAGAAAGTCAAGTTATGCGTTTTAGAGGGTGTTTTGTGTTGTTTAGGTGAAATTTTGTACAAAAAATTTTGTTCGCTACGTAAAACCCGTTTTCACGTATAGTTGCGTACTTTTTTAAAGGTTTTCCCCTAAAAAAAAAAGGAAGATTAGGACCAGAGAAGTCCCAAGGGCAGATGGTGTGTGTGTGGTGTGTTGTGGTTCTGAGTGTGCAGACCAGGGTTCGAACCCTGGTTATGCACTTTTTCTTTTTATTTTATTTTCTTGATTTTCTTTTTGAAACTAGTAAATAAGGTAAAAATAAGCTTCTTTTGTGAATCAACTATTTTTAAAAGCTAACCAATAAGCCAGGATTAAGCTAAGATAGACTGCTATTGAAGAGAAAAGAAACTAGGGCAATGAGAAATAAGCAAAGAAGCTATCTAAAGCTACAATTGAGCTAAAATAAGCTGAACTAAACTAGATACACTTTGAACAAGCAACAATACGCAGAATAAGCTACAATATAAAGCAAATAAGCACAAAACTACAAATAAGCAATTGAGGACTGATGCAGGGTCAAACATGCCAACTGAGGTAATTTTAAACTCAATTTTAAGCACTAAGACTATAAACAATTACCACAAACTCAGAAGACAAATGAAATTTGAACTACAATAAGTAAACAGGAAAAGAATTAGACAAATAAGAACTTATTTATTGCTTATAAATAAGCTAGAAAAGGGCACTTAGTGCTTTTGTTCACTGAATGATCAGTAGACAATTGACACCTAGGGCCTTTTTTTGAGCTAATTTTCAAGCTTAAATAAGTTCAGAATAAGCCTAAACTATGTAGACTAGCAAACTACAACCTACAAACTACTCAGATTATTGGAAATTAGACACTAAACTATACCATTAAGCACATAAATCTGTTCTAGAAAAGTGGGACAGAACTGAAAAGGAAACTGATGCACAGTTGAGATAAAAATGACCAAAATCTTATTCAAATCCTAATGATATTAAAAAAACTTTACAGAAACTAACTTAGACCACTATAAAGGACTATTAGAAAGCAAAATCAGGTACCACAATTGCTTATCTCGATGATAAGCAGATATCAGTAGTATCCTTAGAAACTAAAAAATACAACATAGATATGCAAAACCCTTCAAATCAGCTTATCACAACCCACAAATAGCTTATCTAACTTTATTTAAGCCAAATCAAACTTCCCAAAATGGCAAATAAACAGTAACAAACCATTTTCACCCATTTTCACCACTATGCCAAACACTCCCTTATGGGGGACTGTTTTGGATTTTAAACCATATTAGACCAATTTAAGCCAAACTTTGAAAGACAGATAATCCACAAAGTATATTAAGCACTAGTGATCACTTTTCAACTATGAATAAGCCCTAAATAAGCTATGGACTACTTAACTATTTTTTTTTTTTGGTTTTTTAAGCTTTTTAAAGACACAAGTGAATTAAGCTTACACTATATATCAAAGTAACATCAATAAGCAACAAAAAGAACAAATAAGCACAAATCATTCAAATAAGCACTTATAATAACAGAAATAAGCAATTACACTTAAAAACTTTGAAATAAGTTTGAAACTTACAAAGGCCCTTGCACAAACATGGCACAATAGGCTCGAGGAGCTACTCTACAAGCTCTAGCTTGTCACAAGACAAGCTAGTAATAGCAATAAGCCCTTCTCTTACTGGCTTATCATCCACAAACAACTTATTTGACTTAATTTGACTTTTATTGACCTTTTTGACTTTTTGAAATTAAGACTAAATTAAACCAAATTAACTTTAACAAAAGCTATAACAAGCTTATATGAGCTTATAAGAACAGTAATGAAAGCTTAAAAACATATTTCTAACAGTAATAGAAGATTTAAGGTAAATTGAGACAAAGGAAATTAAAAGAAAAACTTAATTGCATTAATAAAAGATAAGAATTACAATACTAAAAATGAAATTAAAACTAAGATTTAAAAGCTTAATTAAACTAGAAAATAAAATGGCATAATAACGACTCTAAAAAACTAACTAACTGCTGGCTTACAATAGAAACCTATTTATAGACTAAGATTAGGGTTTCTTCTACTTTGTGCTTCTTTAGATACTTCTCAGCCCTTGGATTTATCTTGTGCAATCTCAGCCTTTAATCTCATTTTGGCCCAAAAGTACCACTGGATTGCCAGCTTGGCAATGGTATCATGTGAAGAGGGGGGATACATGTGAAGGGGTGAGTAGGGTGGCTGGAGCAAGAAAAGAGAGGTTGCAGGGTGATGATGGTCTGGGTTTTATCTTTTGGCGGGCAAATGGGATAAAGGGGGGGGGGTTGACTTTTGATTTTATTAATAAAAGGGATAATGGGTTGTGGGTGGATCCGGGTTTGTGGATTGGGCTGGGTTGGATTTTTTTTTGGATTGGATTGGATTTAGTTTAGGTTTAGGTAATTAGGGATTAAATGGGCTGACTTGGCTCATTAAATTGGATCGGGTTGGCCCGTAAAAAAAATGGTTTCGGGTTCGTTTTTCCATGCTCATCCAATGCTAAATCCCGGGGTTGACTTTGACTTTGTCTTCACTTGATCAAATGCACAAATGTTGTCGAGTCGATCCTAAAATGTCCGTTTTCGCTCTGTTTTCAATCCTTTGTACTTGAAATACATAAAAACACAATCCAAGGATATTTGAAATAATATTTGGTATTTTTGGGTGTTTTTAGACATTTTTATGTATTATATGGGCATAAAATGATGAGTAAATAGGCACACATCAAAGACATTGAGGGATTGGCCTCAAGGAGAGCAAGTTTAGCCTTAGCTTTTCTATATTTTGCCTCAAAATCTTTTTGACCTTTTTGAACATTGTTGTTTTGAAAATGTTGGGTAGACTGAAGTATTTTAGGTTGAAACTTGCTAGTTCCTGAAGAAGAACTATTTCTAGAAAATTTGTAAGAGGGTTCTGAGATGGTTTTTGAATAATAGTCTTTAGCAAAATGACCTTTTTTACCACATTTGAAACATTCAGTGGTTTCATTTGCTTTAGCTTTTGAAAAGTTTGACTGATTTCTTTTGATAAAACATTTTTGAATTAGCAAGGAGTGCCCTTTTTTGGAATTCCAAGTGTAAATCATTTAGGTACTCCTCATTAGTTCTTTCATCAACCTCATCATCAGAATCCTCTTGAAAATCCTGCACAACACAATTAGAATAAAAGGCAGTTGATATAGGTGAGCAAGTCAGGGCCTTTTTGGTCTCAAGAGCTTTTTTTGAGTCTGGGTATCTCCTAGAGATTAAGTTGTCTTCATAGAAAAACTTCCCATAGATCTCAGGAGCTCAAGGGTCTGAATGTGATTAGCATTCCTGAGGCCCTGAGAGAAGTTTAGTGTAAAACCCAAAATTTCAAAACATGCAAAATTACCAAAATACCCCTATAATTTAAAATTTCACTTAATAAATACATAAAACACCAAATGAATCACAAACTTTTGAAAATTAGCAACATATGAAGTAAAATAATTTTTGCATGAACATTTTAATATTTTACATGTCCTAAAAATTTTTTCACATTATATAAAATGTCATATGGGCCGAATAAATATATATATATATATATATATGTTTTACTTTTTTATTAATTATTTAAAATCAAATAATATAAGAGATAAACATTACAATTAAAGGAGATCTTCACAAAATTAGTAAATTGATCTTGTCACAATCACTTGGGCCGAAAATTATGTGACCCTCCTCATTTATCACACGGTTTTATATATTTTCCCCATTTACATATTCTTTTAAACCCTAAACACACACAAAAACTCCCATTCGATTCATCCGAATTTCTGGAGGCTGTCACATATTTTTTTGGTGTTCATTCAAGTCTAAGGAAGGTGAGAAAAATAGTTTGGAGGTCGTGGAATCGCTAGGTTGATCGTTGGAGTTTTGTTGGTGTCGACTTGATTTAGCCGAGAGGTACAAAACTCTCACGCCTTTATTCGATCGTATAAAAACCCATCTGGTATTTTTCTGGTATTCTTTGCATCACATATGATTCATAAAAAATACCTATGTTGATCCATGCACGTTAAATAATTCGTGGTAATTATAGATATCAAAAACGCAAATAAAACCTAAAATAAGTCATACGATTTTTCTGGGATGCAAACATATTTTATTTGGGTTCTATACGTGCCATATGACTCTGGAAAAATGATCATTATATTTGTTGAAGCCTAGATCATTCTTGGTTAATTTTTGTTCAAACCGGATTTAAAAATAAAAAGGGTTAAAAATATTATATAAATCGTATAAATTAGGGTTTTGGTTTTTGATGATGGATTGAAGTAATAAATTTGTTTTTAAGGTTATAATAATGATTGGTAATCATTAAAGAAATTAGGGTTAGGGTTTATATGATTTTATGTAATACCGATTGGATAATTAAAACTCTAGGGTGTGTTTTGTAATTATTCAAACATGGGGGTTATTTTGTAAGATACCTTGGACCAGGGATAAATCGTGAAAAATATAATATGGGGGTGTTATATGTAAAATTTGTAATTAAAAGGTTTAAATGGTAAATTGTTTAATTATTAAATTCAAATTGAAAAATTATAAAAGAGAGGGACTTGTTTTGTAAATTATGTAAAATAGAGGGTATTTCCTATAAACATTTATGTAAGAGGTGTAATGTGTAAATTTTGGATAATAAATGGCTTAATGTGTAAATATGAATATTATAAGGATTAAATTGTAATTTGATAAATTATAAGGTTTAATTGGTAATTAAGTTAATTAAAGGGTTTAAATTGTAAAATTACAGGATTGGAATTGTAATCATGGTAAACTTATGGATTAAAATGAATAACTTGTAATATTTGCATTTTGGACCTTAACTTTGGCATATGTACATTTGAAACCCTAAAATATAGAAAGTTATCATATTTAACCCTAAACTATCATGACTTGCTAAAATGAACCCTATTTCCATAATAATAATTAATTGATGACTTAACCTAATTACCTTATGGAATTTGTCTAATTATGGAGATTTGCTATTTTTGGAAACCTTCTAAATAAGGAAACTTTCTAAAAATAGAAACTTGCTAATTGAGGAAACCAGCTAAAAATAGAAAGCCGACTAAAACGAGAAATCTGATTTAAATAAGATATTAATTGTAAGACGACCATGTATTCGCGTAGATTCGCGGAAGGTGGAGTTTGTTTCCGATCTTGGTATTTCTAGATGTATCTTCACTTACGGTATAAGGTACATATATTCTACCCTTTTTCAGTAAGGGTGCCTTCGTTCTCATGACATTCTGGATTTCTGATTCATTATAGGATTCCCTAAGCCATTGCTATGTTCCCTTATACTTTGATTCGTTCTTCATGTTTCACATACATCTGTCTATATTGGTTTGATTATGATCTGAGCCTTTTTATTTGGGGCTTTCTTATTTGATCTATGCCTTTGCTATGCTTCCCTTGATTTGTGAACCTTGATAATTGAGCCTTGCCATGTTCCCTTGATACTTGATATGACTCGTTCGTCACCCTGTAACATGAATATTTGAATCACTTGATACTTTGAAGGATTATTTGATTTTGGTAACTAGAAGTGAAAACCTTTCTGAATTATATATGAAAATGTGTGAGAAAAGCTATTTTAAAAAGATGCGATACTACTTTTAAATGAAAGTTACTAAAAGTTTTTATGAAAACTATTTTAAGACCATCTATTATGAAAACCATTTTTGAAAGATTGCTTTAAATGGACTTTTAAATAGAAACCTTTTTAAATGAACTGTTGCTATGAAACTTTGATTATGAACCTTCTGATATTGACCCTTCTGATATTGAACCTTCTGATATTGACCCATCTGATATTGACCTTTCTGATATTGAACCATCTGATATTGAACCATCTGATACTGAACTATTGATATGAACCTTTGATATGGACCTTCTGATATAATTGAAATGGAAATTTGACTTGAACCACTTGATATGAAATTTGAACTTGGATACTTGGACATTTGATACTTGACCCTTGACCCACAGTTTAAGACTACGAGCCACTATCAGTTTCACTAGGCATGAGGGTGTCATGTCCATGTCATTGATGCACCGATGGCATGACTCTAGGGTAGGAGAGTGATGTCCTATCCCGTCCCTGACTTGATTTGATTTGGTGTGTAGAGTAGGTATTTGGCCACCTGGGGCGTATGGATGCATCCTAGATCTGTTTTCTGTATCTGTATCTGTTATGTTATTTGGTATATCTGGTGACTGATGGTGTGTGCGATACACATCTTTCACATTTCTAGGAGCTGATCACTCCATTTACTGATTGAGGACTCCCCTCATATTTTCTGGATTACTGAGAGGTCTCCCCTCTATATGCTTATATGGTTACATGATTATGATATGATTCTATTTCTAGGCTCGTAGTGGATTACTGTTTCTGTTACCTTATAACCTTGTACTTAGTATTCCGAGGTCACCCCTCCGGATACGTACTTGACTGGATACTTGACTTGATACTTGACTTGACTTGATATGACTTGGGCTCGGGTTGGGATTACTGTTTCCCTTTACTATGGTAACTGTTTCTTAATTCCTGATATACCTGCTTAACCTTTATTTTTTTCTTTCCTAACCCTTGTTATACCTTGCATTGTTTCACTTACTTCACTATCCCATCATTACTGCTTTGTTATCGTTATATCTGTTCACTGAGCTTTCGTAGCTCAGCCGCATTTCTTTTCCTGCGGCAGGTTTTAGTTTGGAAGCTGGGTGTGAGTGTAGAGTACCTTGGACTTAGAAGACCTTACTAGCTATTGAAGATGACTAGAAGAATTTATAATTAGACTTAGAAATTATTGTATTATAACCTTGTAGTTTCAGATTTTCCATTGTAACCATTGAAATTCAATTGTATTATTTATGTCATATGCTTGTGTTTGTTCTGATATGAAACCATTATTGTGACATCTCTACCCTTGTCGGGTTGGGGTGTTACAATTTATGGTATCAGAGAGACAGGCTGCGACTCGTAATACATTTACCCTTGGCCTGTGTAAGTTTGGACCACTAAGTTTCCCCTATAGGCGCTCATAAGACAACCTTTGAAAATTTGCTTTAGGATTTCCCTATAGGAACTTTAAGTTTTGACCAGTGAGGAATGGGTAGACTATAAGGCATTTGTTTAAGTATCATTGCTTCCGCATCACTCTGATTCGTGCCTTAACTATGAAATTGATTTTGTTGACCTCCGAGACTATAGAAGTACTAGGTGGATTAAGATAGGTTGTTTTGCTTACGACTCGAGATAAAGTATGATCATCATGAAGGCATATTTATGTGGTGCTAGTATTATGACGTCTGGCCAACGTGATAATACTTACACCATATAACGTGCCCTCATTGTGGCCATAGGATGTCTTGGGGAGTACCTAAGAAGTTAGAATTTGATCTCCGTTGGGTTATCCGTGATTAGTGAGACTTTAGGTTCATTCTACCTATGCGTATACTCTGCCTTTGTTCATTAGATATCTGGATGAGTTCGGACTCTTGTTTTGCATTCTGTTGACCTCAGTTATAAATCTTGAACTCTTGTAGAGCTCTCTACTGTTGATACAGTTAATTCGATCTGAAATCTTGTTCGTATTTCCATATGAGCTTTCCTTTTTGGGAAGAACCTCCCCGGGCGTGAGAATGTTTTGATGACCTTTTGCGATTTGCTACGACTTCGTCTGACTTTGCGACTTCAAATTTCGAGGACGAAATTTTTCTTTTAGAGGGGAAGAAGTTGTAAAACCCAAAATTTCAAAACATGCAAAATTACCAAAATACCCTTATAATTTAAAATTTCACTTAATAAATACATAAAACACCAAATGAATCACAAACTTTTGAAAATTAGCAACATATGAAGTAAAATAATTTTTGCATGAACATTTTAATATTTTACATGTCCTAAAAATATTTTTCACATTATATAAAATGTCATATGGGCCGAATAAAATATATATATATATATATATATATATATATATATATATATATATATATATATATATATATATATATATATATATATATATATATATATATATATATATATATATATATATATATGTTTTACTTTTCTTATTAATTATTTAAAATGTAATAAATAAGAGATAAACATTACAATTAAAGGAGATCTTCACAAAATTAGTAAATTGATCTTGTCACAATCACTTGGGCCGAAAATTATGTGACCCTCCTCATTTATCACACGGTTTTATATATTTTCCCCATTTACATATTCTTTTAAACCCTAAACACACACAAAAACTCCCATTCAATTCATCCGAATTTCTGGAGGCTGTCACATATTTTTTTGGTGTTCATTTAAGTCTAAGGAAGTGGAGAAAAATAGTTTGGAGGTCGTGGAATCGTTAGGTTGATCGTTGGAGTTTTGTTGGTGTCGACTTGATTTAGCCGAGAGGTACAAAACTCTCATGCCTTCATTCGATCGTATAAAAAACCATCTGGTATTTTTCTGGTATTCTTTGCATCACATATGATTCATAAAAAATACCTATGTTGATCCATGCACGTTAAATAATTCGTGGTAATTATAGATATCAAAAACGCAAATAAAACCTAAAATAAGTCATACGATTTTTCTGGGTTGGAAACATATTTTATTTGGGTTCTATACGTGCCATATGACTCTGGAAAAATGATCATTATATTTGTTGAAGATTAGATCACCCTTGGTTAATTTTTGTTCAAACCGGATTTAAAAATAAAAAGGGTTAAAAATATTATATAAATCGTAGAAATTAGGGTTTTGGTTTTTGATGATCGATTGAAGTATTAAATGTGTTTTTAAGGTTATAATAATGATTGGTAATGATTAGAGAAATTAGGGTTAGGGTTTATACGATTTTATGTAATACCGATTGTATAATTAAAACTCTAGGGTGTGTTTTGTAATTATTCAAACATGGGGGTTATTTTGTAAGATACCTTGGACCAGGGATAAATCGTGAAAAATATAATATGAGGGTATTATATGTAAAATTTGTAATTAAAAGGTTTAAATGGTAAATTGTTTAATTATTAAATTCAAGTTGAAAAATTATAAAATAGAGGGACTTGTTTTGTAAATTATGTAAAATAGAGGGTATTTCGTATAAACATTTATGTAAGAGGTGTAATGTGTAAATTTTGGATAATAAATGGCTTAATGTGTAAATATGAATATTATAAGGATTAAATTGTAATTTGATAAATAATAAGGTTTAATTGGTAATTAAGTTAATTAAAGGGTTTAAATTGTAAAATTACAGGATTGGAATTGTAATCATGGTAAACTTATGGATTTAAATGAATAACTTGTAATATTTGCATTTTGGACTTTAACTTTGGCATATGTACATTTGAAACCCTAAAATATAGAAAGTTGTCATATTTAACCCTAAACTATCATGACTTGCTAAAATGAACCCTATTTCCATAATAATAATTAATTGATGACTTAACCTAATTACCTTATGGAATTTGTCTAATTATGAAGATTTGCTATTTTTGGAAACTTGCTAAATAAGGAAACTTTCTAAAAATAGACACTTGCTAATTGAGGAAACATGCTAAAAATAGAAAGCCGACTAAAACGAGAAATCTGATTTAAATAAGATATTAATTGTAAGACGACCATGTATTCGTGTAGATTCGCTGAAGGTGGAGTTTGTTTCCGATCTTGGTATTTCTAGATGTATCTTCACTTACGGTATAAGGTACAGATATTCTACCCTTTTTTAGTAAGGGTGCCTTCGTTCTCATGACATTCTGGATTTCTGATTCATTATAGGATTCCCTAAGCCATTGCTATGTTCCCTTATACTTTGATTAGTTCTTCATGTTTCACATACATCTGTCTATATTGGTTTGATTATGATCTGAGCCTTTTTATTTGGGGCTTTCTTATTTGATCTATGCCTTTGCTATGCTTCCCTTGATTTGTGAACCTTGATAATTGAGCCTTGCCATGTTCCCTTGATACTTGATATGACTCGTTCGTCACCCAGTAACATGAATATTTGAATCACTTGATACTTTGAAGGATTATTTGATTTTGGTAACTAGAAGTGAAAACCTTTCTGAATTATATATGAAAATGTGTGAGAAAAGCTATTTTAAAAGGATGCGATACTACTTTAGAATGAAAGTTACTAAAAGTTTTTAAGAAAACTATTTTAAGACCATCTTTATGAAAACCGTTTTGAAAGACCATTTTTATGAAAACTATTTTGTAAGATCATTTATTATGAAAACCATTTTTGAAAGATTGCTTTAAATGGACTTTTAAATAGAAACCTTTTTAAATGAACTGTTGCTATGAAACTTTGATTATGAACCTTCTGATATTGACCCTTCTGATATTGAACCTTCTGATATTGACCCATCTGATATTGACCTTTCTAATATTGAACCATCTGATATTGAACCATCTGATACTGAACTATTGATATGAACCTTTGATATGGACCTTCTGATATAATTGAAATGGAAATTGGACTTGAACCACTTGATATTAAATTTGAACTTGGATACATGGACATTTGATACTTGACCCTTGACCCACAATTTGAGACTACGAGCCACTATCAGTTTCACTAGGCATGAGGGTTTTATGTCCATGTCATTGATGCACCGATGGCATGACTCTAGGGTAGGAGAGTGATGTCCTATCCCGTCCCTGACTTGATTTGATTTGGTGTGTAGAGGAGGTATTTGGCCACCTGGGGCGTATGGATGCATCCTAGATCTGTTTTCTGTATCTGTATCTGTTATGTTATCTGGTATATCTGGTGACTGATGGTGTGTGCGATACACGTCTTTCACATTTTTGGGAGCTGATCACTCCATTTACTGATTGAGGACTCCCCTCATATTTTCTGAATTACTGAGAGGTCTCCCCTCTATATGCTTATATGGTTACATGATTATGATATGATTCTGTTTTTGGGCTCGTAGTGGATTACTGTTTCTGTTACCTTATAACCTTGTACTTAGTATTCCGAGGTCACCCCTCCGGATACGTACTTGACTGGATACTTGACTGGATACTTGACTTGATACTTGACTTGATACTTGACTTGACTTGATATGACTTGGGCTCGGGTTGGGATTACTGTTTCCCTTTACTATGGTAACTGTTTCTTAATTCCTGATATACCTGCTTAACCTTTATTTTTTTCTTTCCTAACCCTTGTTATACCTTGCATTGTTTCACTTACTTCACTATCCCATCATTACTGCTTTGTTATCGTTATATCTGTTCACTGAGCTTTCGTAGCTCAGCCGCATTTCTTTTCCTGCGGCAGGTTTTAGTTTGGAAGCTGGGTGTGAGTGTAGAGTACCTTGGACTTAGAAGACCTTACTAGCTATTGAAGATGACTAGAAGAATTTATAATTAGACTTAGAAATTATTGTATTATAACCTCGTAGTTTTAGATTTTCCATTGTAACCATTGAAATTCAATTGTATTATTTATGTCATATGCTTGTGTTTGTTCTGATATGAAACCATTATTGTGACATCTCTACCCTTGTCGGGTTGGGGTGTTACATTTAGCCACTTCTCAGGGAGCCTGTTGACAAAGCCAACATTGATCTCATGCTTAGACAATACTACACTATAATTTGACAATTCATTTATCATGGTCTTGTATCTGGTATATGTCTGAGAGAGACTTTCAGAGTCTTTTGCCTTGAAAGTATTGTACTCAAGTTTCAGGTCCATGATCTTGTTTTCCTTGGTATCTGAGGGACCTTCAAAGCGTTGAACCAAGTCAAGCCAAGTTTGTTTGGCTGTTGTACAATTAATGACTGATTCCATTGTATCGTCAGGAAGACAAGATACAATTATGCTTTTCAGGCGTTGGTCTTGATTGACCACCCTCCTCTCATCAATAGTCCACTGAGCTTCAGGTTTGATTAACCCCTCAGCAGTCTTTGGGACATAAGGACCTTCATTGATACAAGTGATGTAGTATGGTTCCATACCAGTCAAGTAGCAAAGCATACGCTTTTTCCACTTGCTAAATTTTCCAGCTTCGAGTCGGGGAGCCACAGCTGAATAGCTACCTCCCTTTTTATCGACGAGCTGGCGGACATTAATATCAGCCATAGTAGGATCTTGGTTTTAAAAACCTTTTGAGCACTCTTTCGTTTTTAAAAGATTTTACAAACCAGAGGCTCTGATACCACTTGTTGTTCCCGTTACACAAGTAGAAATAACTACAAAGTTACTCTAATTGTGTTCTATGACTGAATTAACGTATTGATTAATTTAAGACAAATAAGTAAAACGTAAATATAAAAACACAAGTTTTTCAACGTTTAAATTCTTATTAGAAATTAATCAAAAGAATCTATACCCAAGTGTTAGCGGAAATAACACTTGGGATTGAAACGACAAGGTATGGTGTTCTCCTCACTAAACTCAAGCTATGCTTGAGTGGCAATAATAAAATGAACCATTGAGCTATCTCAGGGACTAGGTTGCTCTTTGGGGGAGAAAAATGGTTTTGTGAAAGTCTAAGCTTTTAATGCACAAAAACTTGTCCACTTTTCTCCCTTATGACTCCTATTTATACACATGTATAAAAGAGCACCCGTGACTAAAAAGTACAAAAGGATGACCTAGCTAGTCTGACAAAGATACAACAGTATTTTGACAGTTACAAGAATCTATTTTGGGATAAGGTTGAAACCGCTTTCTGAGCGTCAGTGATAACACTGTTCATGTTCTCACGTCATTCGTGGAAAGTTTGACTTTGGCCATGATAAGGACATTTCCTTATCTATTCAAACTTTTCCCGCCTTATCCCGCCTTTCTTTCAGACTTCAGATTCTTCTGGCTTGGTCTTCAGTCTTCAATTACAATTGTTGTTGAGGAGACTGGGGTTCAGTGAGTTCTTGTCATCACTCATTGAACCCATTACCTTCTTCTTCGGCTTAAGTGACACTCAGGGAGTTCCGCCTCACTGAATGGTGAATCTTTCTTCTTAGACTCGTCCTAAGCATCCTGAAGGTAACTCACTGAGTGACTGTTCACTCAGTGACTTGAGAGTGTTTAAGGTTGATTAACACTTGGGATAATTTGTATTCAAATCCTGTTTTCAGGACGCTTGGGTACTGAGGGGCCCAACAATTAAGTTTGAGGACACACACCTTGTTTACATCCTCCAACGATTTAGGCCTAATCCTCCTTCTTCTTTTGGAGTGCATACAACTTTCCAAGAGACCTTCGCCTTTGTCGTTTTTAGGTCCGGGCCAGACCATAGAAACGCAACACACAATTTATCAATCTCATTAATACACGACTTAGGCAAACGAAATGCTGCCATCTAGAAGTTCGTTAAACTAAATATATAACAGAGTTAAGCAATTGGAGACGGCCCGCGAAAGACAATTGCCTAGCGGTCCAAGTGCTTATTTGAAGCTTTATTTTCTCAATTAAAGGAGCAAAATCAGCTGGTCTCATCTTCCTTGTCAGCAAAGGAAGCCCCAAATACCTCACTGGTAAAGCACCATACTCAAAGGGAAATTCGGTAAGGATATCATCTTTCACGTCATCTTTAATCCCAGCCATATAGATGGTGGATTTTTCTAGGCTAATCCTCAATCCAGAATGGATCGCAAAGTCATCAAAAACTGCTATTGCTCCCTCAATAGACCGCTTGTCAACTTCCACAAACACCATTAAATCATCCGCGAAGCATAAATGAGTGAGGTTCATATCATGGCATTCGAGATGAAGTCCAATTTGTTGGTTTCTGGCAGCCTCATCAATCTTTTTTGAAAGAACGTTCATACATATGACGAAGAGATACGGAGACAAATGGCATCCTTGTCTTAAACCTCGTGCGCTAGGGAAATATCCAGCTAGCTCCCCATTTACCTGCACCGAGAAAGAAGCGAAAGAGATGCATAGATTTATTCAATGAATATACCTATTCGGCATGTCCAGAGCTTTCAACACATTCAGGAAAAAAGGCCATTAGACGGAGTCAAACACCTTTGAGATGTCGATTTTCAACGCACATCGAGCTGTAATGTCTTCCTTGTGGTAATCTTTGATTATTTCTGTCGCAAGCAACAAATTCTCCATCAATAGGCGATCTTTGACAAAGGCCGATTGATTTGGCGTTATGAATTTTGGGAGAAGAACTTTGAGACGATTAGCTAGTAGCTTTGAGATGATTTTATAGATGATATTACAACATGAAATAGGCATGTAGTCTTTCATTGTTTTCGCACCTTTCTTCTTTGGAATCAAGGCTAGGATCGTAGAGTTGATTCCTTTAGGAAGAAAGCCTACATGGAAAAAAGATTGTACAGCGACCACTAAATCTTTCCCAACTACGTCCCATGTGTCTTTGAAGAACTCGATAGTGAAACCATCAGGTCCCGGTGATTTCTCTCTCGGCATCGCGAAGACCACTTTACGAATCTCATCTTCATTAACTTCCTGAACAAGTAACTGCTTGTCTTCTTCGGTGCATTGGAAATCTAGACTTCTGTCAATTCAGAGACCGACCATTCCACAAAATTAGTTGGCCTCTCATTCATGAACTCCCGAAAGTGACGCTCGGCTTCTCGTTTAATGCCCTCTGCACTCGACACAACGCTCCCATCAGAACAACTTATTTCTCGGATATTATTACGAACCTCACGAACCTTTACAGCAGTATGAAAAGCTTTTGTGTTCTGATCTCCATGTTTGACCCATCTTAACTTCGCTTTCTGCTTAATATATCTCTCTTCGATATCGGCTAAACGGCTCCAACGATTATAAGCTAAAGCTTCATCTTCTACAGCCTGTGATGAAGGGTTGGACATCGTTATCTCTTGCATTTCACAAAGTTTTCTATATGCTTCCTTAGTCTTCCTTGTCAAATCAGAAAGCATTTCTCTCCCCATACTTCTAAGACTCGGCTTTAGATGTTTTAATTTCTTGGAGAATCTAAAAAGTGCAGAAGTCGAGTGATACAACAGCTGCGTTGTGGCCCATTTCTCCTTGATGGTGTGCATGTATCCCGCGTGTGACACTAATACATTTGAAAATTTGAAAGGTCTCTTAAATCTCATCGCTTCACCATTCATATACAACCTAAAACGATTGTGATCAGAGCAACCAACAGATTCAAAGACACAGTAAGATTGTGTATAATGATTAATCCATTCTTGGTTTGCAAGAACCCTATCCAATTTCTTACTTATCACGCCATCCTTCCTTTTATTACACCAAGTGTATTTGGGACCTTGGTAGCTTAAATCAATTAGCTCACAATAATTCACCAAGTCTTGAAAATCACCCATTCCCTCTGGGATAGTAGCTGTACTATCATGCAAAGAATGCTCCTCCATGTCTAGAATTTCATTAAAATCTCCACATATTAACCAAGGTTTACCACGATACATACCAGAGTCTTTATGAGTTCTTAAATCTTCCCAAAGAGCTTTTCTTTCTTCAGGAGTGTTCAACGCATACACAAAAGTAATCAACATCTCTTCTATTTTTCCTTCCACTAAAATAGAACAAGATATCAACTGTGAGGATTTGAAAAGAGGTGTTACTCTAACATTCTGTTTCCAAACAACCCACAACCTTCCTATCGATGGTGTTCATAATTCGACATGGATGACCAACCATGAAAAACGCGAGACACTGTCATTGTTTCCTTATTTTCTTTGATCTTAGTTTCAATCAAACATCCAAAATCAAATTCACAATACTGCACCCAATCCTTTACTACGATTTGTTTACTCTCCTTATTAAAACCACGAATATTCCATATGAAACCCGACATATTTATGATTTTTTCGAGAAGTAACTTTTTTTTTGAACTCCATGAGTGTTATCCTTTGGGTTCAACTTTCCTCTATTAAATCCCACACGATTGTGTCAACTCTCAATTCTACTAGATTGTCTAATTCCTGTCTCACTAGAAATCGAAGATCCGAGAGCTATACCATCGTTTGCCTTTGTATTAGGTGAATTTGGTTTGGCCTTTTCCTTAGGGTTCTCTTCCTCATCGTCATCAGTGACCTCACCTTCCTCCACCTTTTCCTCATCCATATCCTCGCCATTTTCTCCTTTCCCACTCAAAGCGGAGAAACATGATGCTTCAATACGCACGTCTCCATATTTTGAATCTTTAGTCACCTTCCCTGGAGACGTGGTAGAGTATAGAGGGGTACTCCATCCCTCCTCTTGCTCTTCCTCAACTCCCTTCTTAGGATCTGTAGTCACATTCTCCTTTTTCAATCCCAAATTCGCATTAACAGAAGAAGTATTATTTTCATGGTCAACTTCATCCAAAACAATCATTGATGTTATGAACCCATTTAGAACATTTATGACATCTTTGCGGCAGCCACGGATATTCAAATGTGACCAAATCATTTTCCCCTTCATCCGTATCAAAGTTGTATTGAGTAGGTAAAGGTTTTGTTAAATCAGCCTCAACAAACACTTTGCCCTCCTCAAAACTCTTACACATCTCTGTCTCCGGGTGAAGTCTAATCGGTTCACCAACAGGACTCGTCATGAATGCAAACCCTTCCCACGCATACATGTATCGAGGCACGTTTTTAACAACAACCCACAGCGGCATCGTTTTCACTTCCGGCAAAGTTTCCTCTTCGATGGGGCTCCACTTTGAGATGATCATGGGGATCCCACAAATGTTCGATATTCCTCGACGTAAGACACGATTCCGAACCGCCGCGTCCTTAATACGGAATTTCACAGTTGTTTTATCAACAACAATAACATCAATCTTTACCGTCTTGTCACCAAGAGGCCAAATCTTATGAACAAGCATGTGAATCTTACCCACATATGGAGCCGTAGATTGAAATTTCCCGACCAACATATCTTCCCAAAGAGGAGTTGATTTCTCGATAACCTTTTTGGGCACACGGATTGTGGGGACACCATCAACATCCCTAACTGTGTAATCATACTTCTTAATCTTAGGGTTTGACTGCACCACAGCTGACCACGATCCAACAGTACCCTTCAATTCCTTGGCCACATCCCTTTCCTTCGACCCTATTTCTTTCTCATCCTTCTCTTTCACACCATCGACCTTCTTACTCACATTCGAATTCATATCACTTTCAACCTTAGCGCCCATATCACCCTCAGTAAGACGTCTGCTGGGCGCAAGGTGGACCTCCCCTCCGCGGGGTCTGTCGAAGTTATCAAGCAGTTTGAGCTCACAAAGGCACTGAAACAACGATTGAGACAACGATACGCGGAGTGCAAAGACATTTCTGCAGAAAGAAAAGCTGTGATTGACCAATTTTTGAGCGATGAAGCCATGAAAGACGGCGCCATTAGTGAGACGTTGTGGGGGTCTGTTTCACAGACACAAGCCCAAATCACCAACAAGATCCGTTGGAGTTTTGAGGAAAACAAAATTGTTGGTTCTGTATCACAACAGATGAATCAACATGGGCAAGGTGCATCAACTTCATCTGATGCACCAAGATTTATTGAGCAACAACAATATCAACCTCAGCTGACTCAATTTGGGCTAGGTTATGAAGAAGAGGCGGTTGATGAGCATGGCTTAACTGCAAGCGAGCGTTATCGTAAGGAGCAGGAGTATAACACTTTGGAACGAGAGTACGAAGAGAGCAGGTTTGCGAACTACTCTCCTTACGACGATGGTTATCGCTCACACAACTCTCAAACTTGGGATCACTTGGATTAACTAATTTACGTATCATAGTTTATGCAATGTTTATTTTATGTTTATGTAATATTTTAAATCTATGTACTATTTCTATTCCAAGAAGTTTATGCAACGTTTTAATTTCGTACGTTGTGTTTTTAAATTTGAACGTTTACATTTTTATATTTTTAAATTTGTTGTTTAAAATGTTTGAAAAAAAAAATAAAATAAAAAAATCGGTCATCGTCTGTGGCACATTGGTCATGTCTGGCTACCGGAGAGAGAGCTGATGTGTCACAGGATGACTCGGGTCACCAATGTGCATAGCCTAATGGTTGTTGCGGGCCTAATGGTTGTTGCGGGTTGGTAAAGCACTGCTTGATTGTACAGTGGACTATAAGTATTGGTCAACTAAAAGATCGACCTACCACGTACCTTTATTTGGTAATAAACACTACATAACATTATTATGTGGCAAAGTGATAACTTAATTAGAATCCTTCAATGTTCAACAAAATAACTTCGCAATGTTTTTTGAAACTTGGACTTTGTAACCACACAATTCGTGTAATCTCATAGTGTCCAACACAGTACTTATATAGAGTTACATTAAGATTAAACGTTGGTAATTGCTGGTTTGTTTTGTATAACGATTATCCATGAATTCATAGAAGATGACATGCTGGTTGATAATATTGAATAACTCTACATCAGTGGTGGTTGGTAACGCATTGCTTGATTGTACAATAGAATATAGGACATTAGTCAAGTTTAGAGAAAGATAAAAAGGATAAAGGAAAGGAAGTGCGGAGAAATTGCCTAAGATAATTGTTTAATAGTTCCTTTGCCCGTCTAAATGGAGATTAGTAGTAGACTTAATATAAAATTTGCTTAGTTATTCTCTGTGAATTGCTTTGCAAAGTTTTGTTGAAAAAGAAAAATAAAATGCAAACATGCAAAGAGGTTTTTGGTCACTACACATGGCTGTTAATTAGTAACAGAATGTTTTGACACAACTAAAGGTGTCGCTAATTCTAGAACTTCAGTCATATAGTAGCCATGACCTTTCCAAAAAAATAAATAAATAAAGAATCCAAAAATATTTACACATCTTCCTTATGTAACGATAACTCCACCTTTAATTTTGAGATTACAACTAATATACCGGTCTATATCAACTAACTAGCTAAAAGACCCGTGAAATTCACGAGTATTTCATAAAAACGTCTCAAAAAAGGTAATGACTCGCGCATAACGAAGTTAGACGTAAGAAAGAACCACATATATGTTAATGATACATGCGTTATATGAAACTCAACAGTTAATTAAACAACACGAATATAAAGTTACATAAGGACATATTTTAATGTTTATGTTTCCTAAAAGGGCGGCGCGGGCTGTTGACCTCATGGGGCTCCTCCCTATATTGCGGGATCCCCAAAGCGAGCTTCTATTGCTTAGATCATGTATGGGTGTGGCCAAGTTGCTCTTCGGTTTGCGTACCTGCCAGCCTTCCTTTGTGGAAAATGCTGTTTCCTATTTCGACAAAGGCCTCCGGGAGGCCATAGAAGATATTGTTGTCTGTGGGGGGGGGCATTTTTTGGGGACCTCCAGTGGCGGGTTGCGACTTTGATATTGGCGGTTTCTTTAATAAGGACACCGCCCCCAAGAAGCCACAGAAAACCCTGGCGAATGCTCTTTATAGCCGAATCGCACAAAGTTTGGAGGAGGATTTTTGTTTGTCTGCCCGTCAGAATGCCGTCTTGGAATGCCTGCAAAAGCCTCACGCCCAGGACTTCCTTACTGTGTTACCTATCGAAGGCTTGGGGTAACGAATGTCGGCAATAGAGTACATGGAAATCCTTAAATACCGGCTGATGATACCCATTTTCCCCGATGATGAAAATTGCCCGGTCTGCCGCAAAGCATGCCTTGATAAGTACGGGGAACATGCGTTACATTGTAAGGAATTGCCAGGGTTTAAAAATTGGCACGACTTTGTCCGGGATGCATTGGCAGACATCCTTAGGAGAGCGGGGATCTCCGCAAGAAAAGAGGCGTCAGTTAATTTTCTCACAGACCCCGCGGAGGGGAGGTCCACGTTGCGCCCAGCAGACGTCTTAGTTTTTGGTTGGGAAGGTGGGAAACATGCGTGTGTTGATCTTACCGGGGTGTCTGTAACACCCCAACCCGCCAAGGGTAGAGATGCCACAATGATGGTGTTAACTCAAAGCAAACATACATAATACACAGCGGAAGTCTTAAACAAATTCATTAAAGAAATTCAGCCAAACACGACTTAAAACCAACATGAGTTCAATGATAATAAATAATCCAAAGGAAATAAAGACGAAATGAAATCCAGTCTAATAAGGGTGGTAACTAAGGTAGAATCTTCTTCTAATCTCTACTCTCAATCCCATAGCGAAAGTCCCAGCTTCTATCTTAGATACCTGCCGCAGGAAAAGAAATGCGGCTGAGCTTAAAAAGCCCAGTGAACAGATATATGAAATAAACGGAAACGAAAACAATTGAAATGAACATGTATGTTTTAGTGTAATGGAATATATATACGTCAAAGGCAAAGAATATAATAAGAATGAAATGAAAAGAAAAGAAATAAAAGAAAGATCAGTAATCCCCCACGAGCCCAAACAAACCAAATATAGTAACCAGAGAGGGGAGTCCTCTCAAATGTGAAGGACGTGTATTGCACACAGCTCCAATCACCGAACAATATAATCATTAATACAAACTCGAACCTAGGATGCATCCATACGCCCCCCAGACAATAATATAGGCCAATAATAAATATAATGCGCATGTTACAAACAATATGGGGACGGTGTGTAACATCACTCGAACACACTGGAGTCATGCCATTGGTGCATCAATAACACGACCATGTTACCTTCATGGCTAGGTAACGAACTTGGCTCGGGTATCACACTGAAAGTCAAAGTCTAGGTCAAAGCAAAGGTCCAACTAGTCTAAGTCCAACTATCAAAGATTCATGGCAAAGGGTATTTATCTAATCAAGTCAAAAGATCAAAGAACAGGGAGCATAGCAATGGCTTTGGGAAATCCTAAACGAATCAAGATAAGAAATCAAGAGAACGAAGGCACCTTACTGAAAAGGGCAGAATATCTGTACCTTATTTCGAATGCAAACAAACAAGAACTGAAAGTACTGAACGAATTAAGACTTCTCCTTTTTCACACCTAAGGAGTAGAAGAGAGTTACAATTGGTTCTTAAGTATTCTTTTTAACTTGCCTTTCCATTTTAAGTAACTTTCTATTTTTAGCATATTTCCATATTTAGTAAGTTTCCTTATTTAGTAAGTTTTCATAATTAGGAAAATTCAAGTATTATAACTTAGGTTAAGTCATACTTTAAGAATATTATGGACATAGGGTACATTTTAACAATTTATGATAGTTCAAGGTTAATTATGACAAGTTTCCATAACTTAGGGTTTTAAATATAAATATATCAAAGTTAAGGGTTTAAAATGAAACTATTACAAATTACTAGTTTTAAACACATAATGGATTCAGAATCACACTTTAGTCCTTTAAGTTTCATTATTTACACTTTACACCCCTTTAGTTATTAAAGTTACAAAATAAACCTTATAGTTACATAATTTACAATTTAACCCTCACTATATTCATAATTACATCACAAGCCCTTATAATTACTAAGTTACAGAATATACCCTCATAATTTACATATAGTACGAATTACACCCCATGTTTTACATATTTACGCAATTAGTCCCTTTAGTTTATTTAATTTGTAATTCGAACCAATAATTAATAAATAATTCATGTTCTTGCGAATTTTACACATAAGGACCTCATCTTATAATTTTTACACATTTGTACTGAGCTAATTAACATTATAAAAATAACCTTTAAGTTTCAAAATTGACAAAACTAGTCCTTCTTATTTATTTCTCAATTCGTATAACATGTTTAATAACCAAATCAAAACCCTAACACATCTAACTATTCCACAATCATTATCTAATCAGTAGCAAGCATTAAATGACCTCTTTTCAAATACTAAACCCTAACCCTAATGTGTTCTAGGTTTCTTTTTATTTTAAATCCATTCGATACATATACATATGATATAAAGAATAATTAGCTATGATCCACATGATCTTCTATAAATCGAACAAGTATTTTTACCAGATCATATATGTCGTATAGTGTTCAAAATAAATAATTACCAGCCCTGAATAATTCGTATTACGCGTCATGGATTTTAGTTACGTTTTTTATCTCAAAAATTGGTACGACTTATTTAACATGCATGATTCGAGTTATATAATTTATCTGAGTATTATATGATCATAATAACATAAGAAAAATATAACATGCACAATCGGACGTAAAAAAGGAATAAAAGGAATTTATACCTCTCGCTATAGCTTAATTCGTGACACGATTGTCTAACGATCGAACCAACTAATATCACGACTTCCAATTAATTTTCTAAGCTTCTTTAGGTTATGTAGAACTCTAGAAAAATAAGCTACGAATTGTATTGGATCGAATGAAGGCTGTACGATTTTGTGTAAAGGGTTTTTAGGGTTTCGACAATATGTTTATATATACATAAATTATAAAAACGTGTTTACATGATAAGGATTCATAAATTTTGGCCCAAGCAAGCTTAATTAAGGTCAAATACTGATTGTAATCTTTTCCTAAATTTATTAGCATTTATCTTGTATTTATTTAATTTATTTTGTATTTTTAAATCATAATTATATACGAATATATATATACTCGGCCAAAATAAATACTTTGTGTATTTTTGTACTTTTCTAAATATTAAAATGTAATCACAAAAATTATTTTGATTCATATCTAATTCATTCCCGAAGGTTTAGAATTTATTTGGCGATTTTTAAGCTTTTAAATAAATTTTTAAGATTGTAGGGGTATTTTGGTCATTTTGCACATTTTGGATTTTTAGGTATTACAGTGTCCCCCCTAGTTGGGCTTCGGGATAGTGGGTTTGTGGCCGGGCAAGCGGTCATGAGAGCTGAATCCAAGAAAGTGGAAAAGCACGCTAAAGCATGTGAGGATAATCAGCATGTTTTCGTTCCCTTGGCCTTCAACACGTTCGGTTCCTTGGCACCGGAGGCGGTGCGGTTTTTGGCTCGGGTTCAGCGCGTAGTGCACAACAATTTTTCCACCCCCCAAGGGCGGGGGTTTGTTTTTAGCAGATTGAGATTTTCTATTCAGAAAGGGGTGGCGGCGCAGCTTGTTGCCCGCCTACCTACCATCCTTATATAATTTACCCTTTATGATATATATAAAAAATGATAATTGTTATTAGTTAGTGAAAAAAAAAAAAAAAAATTCCTAGGTAGATTCGCATCTCTAATAATTTTCATCATATATCAATGCCTTTTTTTCACTCTTAATTTTTTCCAATCTCTCTTCACTTTTCTATTTCACCACAACATATTTCACCGAAAAATTGCACAATATTGTGATGTATTGCAAATGACATCCAATGCATAATTGCTTGTCTGTATATATTTATGGAATGTATATCTATCCTAATTCAGATCTTAATTTTTTATTACAAATGTTCGACTTTTTATTACTCCCTCCGTCCCATATTAAGTGTCCACTTTCCAAATGCACAAAGTTTTAAGAAATTCTGCTAACTACACTCTCCACCAATCAAATATCACTATTACCCACTAAAGTCTCTTCTCATTGGTTGAAATATTCCCTGGACACTTAATTTGGAACATCCCAAAATTCCATTATGGACACTTAATGTGGGACGGAGGGAGTACTTACAACAAGCAAAGCGGCGGTCGGCCGCGTTGCGGCCTGGCGGGGTTTTTTTTACGTATATAATATAGATGATAAGGTAGTAGGTTTGAGCCAAATAAATTGAATAGCTATCATATGTAATGATCGCTTTTCATTTGTATTACTTAATAACAATATTGACTGTATTAAAGAGGTGTGTGGCGCGGTTTATTGAGAGTTTTTTTTTTTTTTTTTTTTTTTTTGGTTAATATATATATGTATATTTTTCATATCTAAGTTTTAGTATAAAAGACAAAGTATTTATTATTTTTATTTATTTTAAATATGTAGTTTTATTTCATTCAAATTGTTTCAATTTGTCAACTTGTTAAGGATGTATATATTTTCTAAGGGTCTTATGTATGATAGTGTTAAACTTGAAGGGGGTTTTTTGGAACTTGAAAATGTTTTTGTTCAATACTGATGTCACTATTATACAATGAGGAGGAGGAACTGTGAAACAAAGAATATTATAGAAGCAATGACTTATCACAATTGGATTGAATCAATGCAAGATGAAATGATGATTCGTTGTTTTGGTTTGTTCATTATAATACCGAGTGTATTAAATAATTATGTGGGAAGGTTCATTGAGATTAGTAATTGTTATTTCGACCATTCATTTCCTGAAACCCTTTCACATCTCTATCTATTCGGTAATCAATTGTCTTCACAGGTAATTAATACCTACTTTTTTTTATATATTGAGAGTTATTCATTCTCTTGGTTTCATTGTTCTACAAATAAATTATAAACCATTAGCGAATCACCGTTGTTTATGTCGAAGAAAAATGGCAGGAACTCCCTACCTTAATGAGCTGCAGGACATGTGTGGTTCTGAGAAGTTGCATGACTGTTTCAAGTTTTTGATGGCTCAAGAAATACCTATGAATGAAGCGGCCATCATGTGGTTGGGTGAGCAAAGGGATCTGTTGCGCATAGGGGTCGATACGCGAACTGAAAGGATGCGAGAGGTATTGGAACTAAACTTTGATGAAGAGGAGGCTGCGGATGATGTGCATGAGTTTCTTCGTCAGATTCAAGTGATGGAATGACGTCTGTTGGAGTCGTTTAAGGGTATTTTGGTTGAGATCCGTGCTCTGATAGCTAAGAAGGAGGAGACCATTGCAGTGTTGAAGGAGCACGATTAGGGGTGGAAGCTTGTGGTTCTTTGGTTTCTTTTGGGTTAGTTGTTATGTCTTTTAGGTTTATGTATTTTGGATTTAGATGACAGTGAAGGTGTTTAGGTTCTTTTGGTTGGGGGCCTTTAAGTTTTGATGTTGGGTTATGCCTGACTGAGTCACCCTGTTGCTACCTTTTATGAACTTTATTCTGTACTTAGTTTGGTTGTACTGATGAATGGTTTTGATGTTGTCTTCGTTATGTGTGTTTTTCATTGTAATCTTGTGTTTAGTACTACTGTTTTGTAGAACTATAGTATGTTTCTTAGTTTAACAATAATGTTGGTAACTTAATCCTGAGTTGATTGAGATGTTCAGGGTATTGATGTTGAGTTTTACAAATGTGGTAACGATAGATATACTTGAGATGTTCAGGGTATTGATGTTGAGTTTTACAAATGTGGTAACGATAGATATACGTTGGTATAGGTAGGAGTTCTATCGTGCTTTCTAAAGATTGATGGCCGGTTTGGATGTCTAATGGTTGTAGAGGTCAACTTTTATTGGTATAGTCTATGGAATTTGTGTTCATGTTTAATCTATATATTGCTAATAAGTAATAGCAAACACACCATTGTGAGTGAACTTTATGACACTACCTTCATTCACAACTGTGAACGATGAAAGCTGCAATGGTAGTTTACAATAAAAGGAGGCGTACCCAAAAGCAATATGCAGGGTCTATGTATATTTGCTGGCAGAGTTGCTGTTCTATGTAGTTTGCTTCTTCGATATTGTTGTTGCTGACGATTTTTGACACATGTGATGTTTAATTTTGTTGGATATATTTTTGAGATTTCAATAATTTAATAAGCAATTCCAAAACTGCTGTTCTGATAACGCCTAAATCTAACATGTTTTTGATAGCGTTATTGGTAGTCTTATATATGTTTTGTGGTTATATTTATATGCTTTTGTTACTAAATCGTACCAAAGTGTGTTTGCAAAGCATTTGTAGCCAAAGACAGGAAAATGGATGGAAAAGATGCAAAAAAATGAGGAAAAAGGAAATATTTGAGATTGCATGTGAATCTTGTGTCAAGTTCTGCTCCATGAGGTACTTCAATGAGTTAAAGTCCAAGTAGTCGAGTTAATAAGCTTAAGGATGAAGGGAAAGATCAAAGAATCAAGAGCCACGACCGAGAAACAAGTCATACGCAAAAGTCCAAGAAAAAGGTCCACCAGCCATAGCCATCCGATCGGTCGCCGCCCGCAACCGATTCGGATGGAGTGAATTTGGATTTACCGAGAAGACCAACCGATCGGTAGACCATTCTATCCGATCGGTTGGAAGTCGCTGTTGACCCAAGACTTCTTTATTAAGGATTGTGACTTTATAAATCCGGTTCTAGGCCCTTCTTTTCAGTATTCTAACCATTCAATACTACTTGGAGAGCAAGAGAAGCATTTATGCACTTAGACCCTTGGTTAGAGCAATTTATTGAACCATTTGTTGGGTATTTATAATACCAATCAATCTAGAGAGATATATGTATGCTAGGTGAGTGCTTGCTTGTTAGAGAGAGAACCATTCACAGAAAATACTCAAGAAATTCGTCCATAAGTCCAGGAGAAGGGAGAAAGTCGAATATACCATTTTCATTGCTTGTGGAATCATTGTCTTTCACTTGTAATCTTATTTCCAATCATTGTAAGACTTTCAATCATGGTTTCTAATGTTCAAAGTATTGAGTTTACATTTATGTTTGCTATGAGTGGCTAGTGCCTTTGTGCACTTGCTTAGATGATGTGTATTATTCATTGATTGGCATATGATTGTGATAACATGTTTTAATTCAATTTCAAGTCGATTCTAAGAACCAATTGTGATAAAGTTTCATAGTGACATTTGGGTAATCAAGTTTAACTAGTGCTAGTAATCTTAAGGGTTGAAAGAACTATTGTTATTCCACTAGTTATAATCATTTGTCTATGAATGATTGTTGTCTTCCACTATTCTTGATTAAACAAAGGAACTTAATTGTGATTGTAATGAAAATGCTTTTGTCTATCAAAACGGATTGATTGTAAACCACTTTAAAGGTCGAGAGATTAATAGTTTGCTTTCAATTGTGACCTTTTGTCTATAATCGGTTACCTTTTGTATTGACCATTTCCTAAGCTTGTTTGATTAGACAAAAGATTGTTTTTGTGTTTGAGGAACACCAACTCATGAACCTTGAATTGATCTTGAATTGATTGGTTAAACGTAATGCTTGTTTTTATAAACCAAAATCTTGACGAAGGTTTAATTTGTAGAAACAATAGATTAGTGTCAAAACTAATTATCACAACCAACATGTTATCCAAAGTTATCACAATCATATTAGTCAATTGTAGTACACTAGTCTAAGCAAGTGTAGTTTTTAATCATTTGAATTTTCATTATATCATTACTACTTGTTTGAGAAAGTTGCTTTTAACTTACAATTCGATTCACTACACAAATCCCTGCGAACGATCCCGACTTACCATCAAAATCTTGCTACAACGGACGAGTATACTTGCTCGTATGTGTTGTCATTAGATTCGGTAATTCACCCCTTATAAATTTAAAACTTGCACCGAACCGGGCACATCAAGTTTTTGGCGCCGTTGCCGGGGATTTTGATCGTGTTTTTGTAAGTTTTAGTCCAATTCTCATATAGTTAGTTTTCATAAATAAAAAAAAAGTTTTACCGAGCTGCCCATCCGATCGGTTTTCCAAAATTTTCATTTACCGAGAGAACCATCCGATCGGCGGACACTTCCATCCGACCGGATCCTTCAAACCAAATTTACCGAGAGATCTATCCGATCGGTAGACTGTTCTATCCGATCGGTTGGACGATTCTGATCTTTTCAAATTGTTTTCATTCTTTGTTCGTTTGTTTAGACATTGCCTCGATTCGTTGGGGAATTGTATGAACACTCGATCAACTGGAGTAGAACCAATTCCACCACTTTTCGATCCCGAAAGTTTGATTCGAAAAAGATCTAGAAGAAGAAGAAGAACACCCTTTGTTCCATTAGCTAATCGTGTACCAAGAGTACCAAACCCAACTTTTGATAACCTTTTTGAAGCCAAAGTCGTTTATAACCCATTCACTGATCAACCTTTTCCCATGGCTGACGATAGACCCATGTGGGAAGCAAACCGAGCCGTAGCACCCACTCCTGGAGCTGCTATTGTTGCTGTCAACTTAGGTGACAATTTCACCGTGAAAGGTCACCATCTTTCTATGATCAAAGACCGTCAATTCAATGGCCGTTCGAGGGCCGATCCTCACAAACACGTTGCCGAATTCATTGAAATTTGTGGCATGTTCCGATACGGTGATACAAATGTAGATGCCATTAAACTCAAACTTTTTCCGTCATCACTTGCTGGAGATGCAAAAGTGTGGTATAACGAATTAACACCAGGAATCATCACTACTTGGGAGGAGATGAGGCAAGCTTTTGTAAGCTGATTCTTTCCACCTGCAATGTTTGATCGACTCATGGGAGAAATTCGTGCTTTCACACAAAACCATAACGAATCACTCGTCGAAGCTTGGCTTCGTATGAAGGATTTACTTTGAAGTTGTCATGGACATGGTTTAGGTTGAGGAACCATTATCCAAATCTTTTACCATGGACTTGATGAAACATCTCAAGGAATTCTTGATGCTGGAGGAATATTTCTTTATAAGACTCCTAACCAGGCATACCAATTGCTTGAAGACTGAGTTCTTCTCAAACTCAACTGGTCAAAAGGTGCCAAGACAAAACCCTTAAGAAAAACCGTTGCCTTTGCCGAAAGTTCTGATTCATCTAAACTCATGGAGAAAATGGAAACCTTGGTTTCCAAAATCGATTCGCAATACAAAGATCTTAGAGGAGAGATGAAAGAAATGCGAGATGGTTGTAACAACTGTGGAGGTAACCACCCATCATCAGAATGCGATGATCAACCTATGGATCAACCAAAAGAAGGAGAAGCTAATTACATCCAAGGGGGATACCGAGGAGGAGGATATCGTGGAAATTATTACGGACGAAACTCTGCTAGTTGGCAAGATCGCCGACAAAGGGATAACAACCATGAGTCCCAACCAAAAGTAGAGAAACAAACTTCACAAAATTCCGACAAGAAACCTGAAGAAACAGATTTTGAAAAAATGATGAGAGAATTCGTCACTGCTCAAAAATCAACTAACGAGTTCGTCAAGAATCAATTCTTCAATCTCAAGACCAAAGTTGAGCAAGGTCAGATAAATCATCAAGCGTCTATCCAAGATCTTGAAAACAAATTTGGTAGACTTTCTGATCAAATTTCTTCCCGACCATCAGGTTCGTTGCCTAGTAACACCCAAACCAACCCAAAACCATCATTATTGAATGATAAGACTTATCGTCCACCACCAACCAGAAATGAGCATATCAATGCTGTATTCACAAGAAGTGGCCTGTCTTATGATCCACCACCCAACCCAAACAACACCACAACTATCAACTACGATAGTGAGGAGGAAGATGAAGAATCCAAGAAGGAAAATACACCAAAAACACCACCCAAATCCAAACCCAAACCACCAGTTAAGGCTTACACTCCAAAAATTCCATATCCTCAGAGCCTTAAGAAAGAAAGAATGGAGGAGCGTTATAAGAAGTTTGTTGAAATAATCAAAGAAGTTAGACTCAATGTACCTCTCATTGATGTTTTAGCCGGAATGCCCAATTACGGGAAAATTTTGAAAGAACTTCTTAACAACAAGAACAAGTTGGAGCAAATATCCGCTATCTTTCTCAATGAAGAATGTTCAGCTATTGTTCAAAACAAAATTCCACAAAAACTCAGAGATCCCGGAAGTTTTCTGATTCCATGCATATTAGGAAATAACATCACATGCGATGCTTTAGCCGACTTAGGTGCGAGTATCAATTTGATGCCCTATTCGCTGTATACGAAACTTTCAATCAATACCTTGAAACCCACAAGGATGAGTATCCGATTAGCTAATCATACTTACCAATATCCTGTTGGTATTGCTGAGAATATGCTTGTCCAAGTAGGCAAATTCATTTTTCCCGTGGATTTTGTGATTTTAGAAATGGAGGAAGATAGTAGAGTACCCCTTATTTTAGGAAGACCTTTTCTAAACACCGCTGATGCGATCATCAAAGTAAAAGGAAAAGAACTAAATCTTGGAGTTGGAGAGGATAGAATCACCTTTTTAATCGATAAAGCAATGCAATATCCACATTCCAGTGATGACACTTGCTTTAACATTGATGTAATCGATGAAGTCACTGAGGAAGAATTGGATGGATTACTTGAAGATTCTGATCTATTCATGACTATTTCAGAGAAGATTAGTGAAACAACTTTTGATAAAGAATTCGCTGATTTTATGGAAGTTAAGATTGATGAAGAAGAAGAAGAAGAAGAAGAAGAAGAAAAAGAAGAAGAAGAAGAAGAAGGAGAGATAATAGAAGAAGATTTTGAGGAAATTAGTTTTAATGATCAAATGAGGATCAAAACATCACTTCAAGAACCACCGACTGATCTTGAGTTGAAACCACTTCCAGAAAATCTTGAGTATGCTTACTTGGAAGACAATTCGCTACTTCCAGTAGTCATATCTTCGTTGCTCAATGATTATGAGAAAGAATGTCTGATTTCAGTTCTTAAGAAGCATAAAGAAGCTTTTGCGTGGAAAACTTCTGACATCCCAGGAATTAGTCCTGATTTTTGCAAACACAAAATCAATTTCGAAGAAGATGCCAAACCAGTTGTAGAAAGACAACGTCAACTCAACCCCAACATGAAAGAAGTTGTTAAAAAAGAAATCATCAAACTTCTTGATGCAGGTATCATTTACCCCATCGAGGATAGTCCTTGGGTGAGTCCTGTTCACTGTGTTCCGAAAAAAAGAGGAATGACTGTTGTGACCAACGAACGAAACGAATTAGTTCCTACTAGAACTGTCACCGGATGGCGAGTATGTATTGATTACAGAAAATTAAACAAAGCCACCAGAAAAGATCATTTTCCTTTGCCTTTCATGGATCAAATGCTTGAGAGATTAGCAGGAAACAAATACTTTTGTTTTCTCGATGGTTTTTCAGGATATTTTCAAATTCCTATTGATCCGGCTGATCAAGGAAAAACCACATTCACATGTCCCTTTGGAACTTACGCTTACCGGCGTATGCCTTTTGAATTATGTAATGCTCCCGCGACTTTTCAAAGATGTATGATTGCCATATTCCAAGATATGCTTGAAACGTCTATGGAAGTTTTCATGGATGACTTTTCAGTTTTCGGAAGCTCATTCGAAGCTTGCCTTTCTAACCTCGATAAAATGCTTGAAAGATGTAAAGCTGGACATCTTGTTCTCAACTGGGAGAAGTGTCATTTCATGGTAACTGAAGGAATTGTGTTAGGACACAAAATTTCCAGCGCAGGAATGGAGGTTGACAAAGCAAAGATCGATGTCATTACCAAATTACCACCCCCAACTAACGTTAAAGCCGTTAGAAGTTTCCTAGGACATGCAGGTTTTTACCGTCGTTTCATTAAGGATTTTTCCAAAATATCTCGTCGAATGACGAAACTTCTTGAAAAAGATTATGTTTTCGATTTTAATGCAGACTGTATGAAAGCGTTCGAAGCATTGAAAACACAACTGACTAGTGCACCCATTATGGTTTCCCCTGATTGGTCACTACCTATCGAGCTTATGTGCGATGCAAGCGATTTTGCTGTTGGAGCTGTATTAGGACAACGAGAAGAGAAACATTTTCGTCCTATATATTTTGCCAGCAAAACACTCAACAATGCTCAACTGAATTACACAGTTACAGAGAAAGAATTGTTAGCCGTTGTTTTCGCTTTCGATAAATTCAGATCATACCTTGTACTTTCGAAAACAATCGTGTTCACCGATCATTCAGCGTTAAAATATCTGTTTAAGAAACAAGATGCTAAACCGCGTCTCATTCGATGGATTTTACTACTCCAAGAATTCGATATCGAAATCAAAGATAAGAAAGGAGCAGAAAATCTAGCTGCTGATCATCTATCTCGTTTAGAAAATCCAAATCTGGAAGAGTTAAAAGAAGATGAGATTGATGATTATTTTCCGGATGAAACACTCATGACTGTTGATACAGATGATGAGAACGAAATTCCATGGTTTGCCGATTATGCAAATTATCTCGTTGGAGGAATTCTAAAGAAAGGATTAACTCATGCCCAACGAAGTAAATTCTTTTCGGATCTTAAACATTATTATTGGGAAGAACCTTATCTTTTCAAAATGTGTCCCGATGGGATGATTAGAAGATGTGTTTATGGTTCTGAAACGAGGAGAATTCTCGATGAATGTCATCATGGCCCAACTGGGGGACATTATGGTCCTTCTACCACCGCTAAAAAAGTCTTTGATGCTGGATTCTATTGGCCGACTATTTTTAAAGAAGCCCATACTCTTGTTAAGAATTGTGATGCTTGCCAAAAATCCGGTAGTCTTTCTCGAAGAGATGAAATGCCACAAAAGAGCATTCAAGTCTGTGAATTATTCGATATTTGGGGAATTGATTTCATGGGACCGTTTCCTAAATCACACAAATACGAATACATTCTCGTTGCTATTGATTACGTTTCCAAATGGGCTGAAGCGGAAGCGCTACCCACAAATGATGCACGAGTAGTTGTTAATTTTCTCAAAAAGCTTTTCGCTCGTTATGGAATTCCTAAAGCTTTGATAAGTGATCGTGGAACCCATTTATGTAACAAACAAATGGAGAAAATTATGAAGCGATACGGAGTTCATCATCGTTTCGCTACAGCTTATCACCCACAGACCAGTGGTCAAGTCGAAAATACCAACAAAGCCTTAAAAAGGATACTCGAAAAAACGGTTAAAGACAATCCCGCCGTTTGGTCGAGAAAACTAGATGATGCTCTGTGGGCATTTCGCACGGCTTACAAAACACCAATTGGTACAACACCATACAGATTGTTGTATGGAAAAACTTGTCATTTGCCGTTCGAAATCGAACATCGCGCTTACTGGGCTTTAAGAAACTGTAACCCAGACCTCAAAGTAGCTGGAGAAAAGAGATTTTTGCAGTTGCATGAACTCGATGAGCTTAGACTACAAGCTTATGAGAACTCCAAACTTTACAAAGCAAGAACAAAAGCTTATCATGACAGAAAGCTAAGAATCAGAAAAGAATTCAAAGCAGGAGACAAAGTTCTGCTTTTTAACATGAAGTATAAGTTCAAAGCTCCCAAGCTGAAACCAAAATGGTTCGAACCGTATAGAGTGAAACATGGATTTCCATCCGGATATGTTGAATTGCATGACAAACATGGTGGAAGTTTCATTGTTAATGGGCACCGAATTAAGTTATACTATGACAAGGAGCAAATGAATGAAGTTTCTATTCAAGAGATTCCGCCTGAATCAGAATATGAAGCTATAACCTTTATGTCACCCTTTCCGGCCGATTTCAAGAAAAACACTCCGTGGGCCGAAGATTCTGGTTATATCTATGATGTTCTACCAAGACCGTGGGAGAAAGTTCAATTGGAATACATAGATGAAACTGGAGAAGGAATAGTGATTGGAAATGTGCTGTACGTTCCAAAATTTCCAAAGAAGAAGTCAGCAAGTGCACCAACATGAAGAGAGAGAAGTTCGAGTCCGGCTGATGACTCGTTAATAAAACAAGCGCTTCTCGGGAGGCAACCCGTGTGTTTGCTATGTTTATTTTTCATTTTTATTTTCTAGTGATTAAACCCCAAAGTTTTTCTAAATTGCTTAGTTGAACTTAAGTGTTGGGGTGTATCACTGTCTTTTGAATAAAGCGAAGAAATATTTCGTATGTGTGTTTCTTTTGTTTTTAGATTACTGCAGATAATGATTTCGAAGCTTGGACGCTAGGATCAAGACTCCTCTTGAGCAGAAAATAGGGTTTATTCTCTTATTTCCCTATTTCATTCTTTGTCGTTTATCACATTAAGGACAATACTTAACTTAAGTGGGGGGGGGGGGTGAATAGGAAAATAAGAATAGATTGTAGTTTTGAGCTGAATTTTAAAATTTTGTTTGCCCTTGTAATCTAGTCTTTTGTCATTTTAAAGATCATATTCTAGAATAACTGGATTTATCCACTGGTGAAATCTGTAATTTTGAAAATTCGAGATGTGTCCCGATTAATATTGCAATCCATTCTGGGATCGATAACATTAGCTAGCACAGATTATAGCCCTTTCCACTAAAGTGTGAGGATTTGAGCCTGTTCTATATATAGCATACATCTTTTATGCTTAGATCTTTTGCTATGAGTGTGCCGGTGATTTTATTTATTCTAGAACTTGTACTTGTAAATCATTACGAGACCGTTGTGAGATCACATTTCATTTGTGATATAAGTGTATATGCGTGATAAAGGCAACCTTAGGTTTTATCCCAAATGGCCTTCCATTTTCATATAATGCTATATTAGCTAGCTACATTGGCTAGTTAACCACTCATATGGACCCATTTGTTAGCATTTGTCTTTAATGCTAGATACCCCTAGTTACACCTGCCGAGCCTATCTTTTCTTTTGATACAATCCAGAAAAATTCAAAAAGATTTTACACCTTTTTAGCCTAGCCTTATCCATAGTCAAGTCTTGGTTGGTTGCTAACTATTTGGCAAGATGGATGTTATGTGGAAATCATGAAAGTTCAAAGAAAGCGTAAACTCCGAAAGTTGTTATCCAAGAAAAGTCATCGCAACTATAAGATGACAAGTTAAAAAAAAAAAAAAAAAAAAAAAAAAAAAAAAAAAAAAAAGAGAGAGAGAGAAAAAGAAGAAAAGTCATTGCAACTATAAGGTGACAAGAATAAGCCAATGGGCCAAGTGAATCAAGTATGAATAAAGGAAGTATGGAGTTTTTCGCAAAATGGCATGATAGTGGTTTGAAATAGCTAGTAACATTTGGTTCGTAGACTTTGACTAATTTTTTTCTTATGTTCAACCAATTTCATAAATATATCCCATGCCTTATCCTACCCTTTTTGACTTTGTGAAATTATTAAGTGTATGGACATGTAGTGACCATCCGATTTCTTGAGGAATTGACTAACGTTGTTAGCGATCTAGGGCGTATTTTGGCGACCATCCGTTATGCAAGTAACGTCGTTAGCGAACCAAGGTACACTCTAGTGACCATCCGTTATTTGGTAATGCAAGAATTCGTTGTTAGCGAGCTATTATGTTTTGCATGAGATAGTGGCGCATTAGTCTTTTATAACCCTTTAAGCCTTAAACCCAAATAAAAGCCCTCTTTGATATGTATACTTTGCGCTCATACCATTTCGGTGTAGTTTTGTTTCTTGTACAAGCCTATGGTAATATTTAGATCATGACTGAGCAAATGAGTGTCATTCCTCTTATATACTCCACCAATCATACAAATGAGTGTTTGAGTGAATTATATTTCATTTTCCTTTCGTGAGGTGTTTAGTAATGAGTATCATGCAAGAAAATCATTTGGGTATTGTCAAACATCTCGATGATTCAACCATAAAAGCTTAAAGCGATGAATCTAGCTTGTACTAGTGCTTGATAGATTTGCATCACATTTTCCTAATCATTTGTGTATACCATGTGGATAATTGTTTTTATTTCTAGATTTGCTTGAGGGCAAGCAAAGTTCAAGTGTGGGGGATTTGATAACGCCTAAATCTAACATGTTTTTGATAGCGTTATTGGTAGTTTTATATATGTTTTGTGGTTATATTTATATGCTTTTGTTACTAAATCGTACCAAAGTGTGTTTGCAAAGCATTTGTAGCCAAAGACAGGAAAATGGATGGAAAAGATGCAAAAAAATGAGGAAAAAGGAAATATTTGAGATTGCATGTGAATCTTGTGTCAAGTTCTGCTCCGTGAGGTACTTCAATGAGTTAAAGTCCAAGTAGTCGAGTTAATAAGCTTAAGGATGAAGGGAAAGATCAAAGAATCAAGAGCCACGACCGAGAGAAACAAGTCATACGCAAAAGTCCAAGAAAAAGGTCCACCAGCCATAGCCATCCGATCGGTCGCCGCCCGCAACCGATTCGGATGGAGTGAATTTGGATTTACCGAGAAGACCAACCGATCGGTAGACCATTCTATCCGATCGGTTGGAAGTCGCTGTTGACCCAAGACTTCTTTATTAAGGATTGTGACTTTATAAATCCGGTTCTAGGTCCTTCTTTTCAGTATTCTAACCATTCAATACTACTTGGAGAGCAAGAGAAGCATTTATGCACTTAGACCCTTGGTTAGAGCAATTTATTGAACCATTTGTTGGGTATTTATAATACCAATCAATCTAGAGAGATATATGTATGCTAGGTGAGTGCTTGCTTGTTAGAGAGAGAACCATTCACAGAAAATACTCAAGAAATTCGTCCATAAGTCCAGGAGAAGGGAGAAAGTCGAATATACCATTTTCATTGCTTGTGGAATCATTGTCTTTCACTTGTAATCTTATTTCCAATCATTGTAAGACTTTCAATCATGGTTTCTAATGTTCAAAGTATTGAGTTTACATTTATGTTTGCTATGAGCGGCTAGTGCCTTTGTGCACTTGCTTAGATGATGTGTATTATTCATTGATTGGCATATGATTGTGATAACATGTTTTAATTCAATTTCAAGTCGATTCTAAGAACCAATTGTGATTAAGTTTCATAGTGACATTTGGGTAATCAAGTTTAACTAGTGCTAGTAATCTTAAGGGTCGAAAGAACTATTGTTATTCCACTAGTTATAATCATTTGTCTATGAATGATTGTCGTCTTCCACTATTCTTAATTAAACAAAGGAACATAATTGTGATTGTAATGAAAATGCTTTTGTCTATCTAAACGGATTGATTGTAAACCACTTTAAAGGTCGAGAGATTAATAGTTTACTTTCAATTGTGACCTTTTGTCTATAATTGGTTACCTTTTGTATTTACCATTTCCTAAGCTTGTTTGATTAGACAAAAGATTGTTTTTGTGTTTGAGGAACACCAACTCATGAACCTTGAATTGATCTTGAATTGATTGGTTAAACTTAATGCTTGTTTTTATAAACCAAAATCTTGACGAAGGTTTAATTTGTGGAAACAATAGATGATGAAGCGAAAAGTGTACCGCTTTTAGAGGGTCATTTAAGTCCTAAATCGTATTTATTTGATCAAATATTGCCCTAAATCGTTCCTTTTGTCATTTTAGGTACTTTGGAGAAGAAATCTGGAAAAGGAAGCATTTTGGACGTTTTTGGAGCATAAAAGTGAAGAAAACGACAAAGTCTCCAAAGCTGCTGAAAAAGTACACTTGACGGCGTCAAGTATTGCTCTTGACGGCGTCACGGCTTGGAAAAAGAGGTGGATATGAAAAATACACATGATAAGCCAGGGAGTTTTACAAAGGAAAGTCTGACGGCGTCACCCTTTGAAGTGATCAAGGTCGTCACGGTTTAAACTAAAGAGAGACGGCGTCAAGCCCATTTCTGACGGCGTCAACCCTTGATAGGCCAGAGCGGATTTTGGAGGGCTACAAAGGGACGGCGTCAGGAAGACCATCCGGGAACCCTAGACACGGCGAGGTGACGGCGTCAAGTCCTATAACGTGACACCGTCAGATACTAAACTCTATATATAGTTTTGCAATTTTTATTCTTTAGTGTGCAACTTTGTGAGGAGAAACCCTAAGACGAATTTCTACCATTTTTAAGGGTTTTTATACCCTTGGATCTCCCATGTTTAATTGAAGATAAGTAATCATTTAATCAATCAATATGTCTATGTGTTGTTTGATTATATCTTGTTCTTGTCTTTTGATTAACATGCTAGGCTAGATTTATCTTGTGTTTGCTTAGATCTAATGAAACCTAACTATTGATTATTAATTGTTAGTGTGTTATTAATTGTATTGGATGATTGTTTATCGATGTTAGGCTTAAGAAAACTGGCTAACCTCCTATAAGGTAACTTGCTTGAACGTCTTGAGAAACATGAACCAATGCGTACTAAGGTTTTTATGGTTGTATTTAATGCATGAGCGAATTCTAGTGATCCCATGTTAGGAGCTTCCTAGCCGGCTCGACATAGGAGTGAAGTAGGAGCTTGTAGAGTTGGGGAAGTACGTACGCCACCCCACGATTGGTATTAAGGAATACACCCGTCATCCACGCAATTAATACACACTAATCAACCGGTAAAAGATAGTTAGGGAGTAAAGAAATCTAAGTAAACACATTTCTCTCCATATAAGTTTCACAACCTTTTCATTTTCAGTTATTTTATTTTATTTGCATTTGTAGTAATTTGGGTTAGTTAACTAGCAACTAATTCCGCCCACTCCTTCAAACCCGAGATTTTACTTGCTTTCATAAAAAAATATAAAAATACAAAAAGAATCTTCCCTCACCCTTAGACCTATTAGAGTAGTTTTTCAATCCTAACAACACTATTCCCCTAGAGAACGATCAATCCCCCGGTACTTGCCACTTCACTATACTACATCAGTCAGGTACACTGCCTGGTGGGGATTGCAAGCCTCTCGAGATCCCTTGAGAGGTAAAACCTGTTGTAAGGTCGCAAAACCACGCATCAAGTTTTTGGCGCCGCTGCCGGGGAATAGTTATTGTTTAGGTTGAATTTTTATTTTATTAGGTCTACTCACTAGATTCCTTTCTAGTGAGATTTTTATTTTATTTTTCTAGGATTTCTTTAGTCTATCTTTTTTCTTCGTTTCTTTGTTCGTAACCATTACCATCCGACATCATGGAAGGTGGTAATATCCTTGATCCCAACAACCCACCACCACAACAACACCCACCTCCTAGAGCCCGTACCTTAGGAGACTACTCCCGTCCTAGCCACCATGGCTATCGAAACACCATTGAGCTCACTCAAGGAGCGAATGTCACTCCCTTGCGATCCGACACCATCCGGTTGGTGCAAAGCGGATGTGCATTCCATGGACTTCGTTCCGAAGATCCTAATCAACATCTCAAGGACTTTCTCAAAATTGTTGATTCCATAGACCTTGATGTTGCCACTCGAGAGACGACCCGACTGCGTCTCTTTCAATTCTCTCTGCGGGACCAAGCTAGTCAATAGCTAGAGCGTCTACCCGCAGGATCCATCACCTCTTGGGATGATCTCACCACTCGTTTCCTTGCTCAGTTTTTCCCACCAGGAAGAACTACCAAGCTAAGGAATGATATCTTGATGTTCCAACAACGTCAAGGCGAAACCCTCTACGAGGCATGGACTCGATTCAAGGACTTACTCCAAAAAGTCCCTCACCATGGCATAGAACTTTGGCTCCAAGTCCAAATCTTCTATGACCATATCAATCTCTCCACAAGGCAAACCATTGACCAATCGGCTGGTGGTAAGCTACGTGATCTAAGTGCGAAACAATCATGGGCTCTCCTAGAAGATCTTGCTCTTTATGACAACGAAAGTTGGAGTGATCCCCGTGATTTGAATAAAACGGTCAAGGCAATATCTTTGCCTTCGAACAATTCAAGCACTTCCGACCGTAGGATCATAGAACTTGAAGACCAAGTAAAGTTTCTTATGAAATCCTACGAGGCTCCTAAACCTTTAGGCCAAGTGAACAAAATCACTTCTTCGTGTAAATTATGTAGTGGTCCCCACGACACTCATGATTGCATGAAACTCCCCAAACAGGCTTTCAAAGAATTCGCATCCTCGCGAATCGATAAGGCGGGAGATAAGTGGCTCACCACTAATTATGGACCCAAGAATTCCGAAGATAGGTATGAGGCATGGAAGAGTAATCCAAATTTTAGTTGGAACCAAACTCGAAGCGTATCATTCAATGACTCTCCCCCACTCACCTGGTCTGAACATTATCCTCATCAGCGTACGCATAAACAACAAAATCGCGAGGAATCACTGCAAAAATTCATTCTCTCTCAAGAAACACAGCTCTCCAAACTTGAGAATCAATTCAGACAACAGCAAGTTGATATGAACAACAAGGTTGATAACCTGTTAAAAGTTATCAATGATCGCATTGCTGGCAGGTCAACTTGTGAGTTGGCACGAGTTAATGAGATCAAATCTGTCACGGTGACTCACCAAACACCCCCTCCTGTAAAAATCAAGCACCCTAGTAAACTCTTCAAACACATATCACAAAACGAAAAAGAAACTAGAGATGCTCATACCCCTTCAAAACCACTCCACTTCGTGAACACCATTACAACAATACCTATTCCTAAACCCAATCTGGACCAACAATCAACCGAGAACGTGGACAATGAAATGGAGGGTGAAGTTCCCGAAAAGAACCCCGAGGCGCCCGGCGACTATCTAGACTCACCAAAGGACTCGAGTACAAGAGAGGTGAGTGATGAGAAGGGCTCGGAAGAGAAATCCGAAATGCCTCATGGGCTCCCAGGACCGCTAGACCGCCCCCTGGTGAAGGAACTTGAGAGGGGCACAGCAAAGTTGCCTATGGGATTTGGAGAGAGAATAAAGGATGGCGCTCCTAGAGTCTTTAAGATATCTTGCACCACTCGGAAAAAGTTTATAAAAGATGCCTACATAAACCCCAACTCTTCTATGAATGCAATATCCCTTTCTCTATATAACGAAGCCTTCACCAAACAGGTCAAATATGAAGGGTTTAATATCATCGGGGTAATAAGAAGGGTACCAATTGTGATAGAAAAGTTCCTCTTTCATATCGAGCTAACTGTATTTAATAACATGAACTCTATCATCAGCCCATCCTTAACTAGCCTTGTTCTAGGCAAACCATTCATAAAAGCAACGAGAGTAATACTCGATGAGGATGGTAGTAGTGCATTATTTACCGATGGTGTCAGGAAAGTGATTTTTCGGGATGGCTGTGAAGAAGTGTATGAGTATCAACCATCAGCAACTGCCAACACATGGGGGCTACACAGTAGAAGGCCTGGCCGAATTAAGCGACGTGATCCGAATAATCTCAAAATACCTTGCATGATTGGTCACAAGCATTTTTATAATGTTTACATTGACACATGTTTACCCAAAAATGTGATGTCCTTGTTTCATTATAACAACATTTGTAGATGGGGAATGATTAATAAAGGGAAGGATGACATTGGCATAGATGATGATGTACAGGTGTTTGTAGGAAATATGACATTCACTATGAGCTTCGCAATCGTCGATAATATCGAAAAGTACATCGATCCCAGGTTATCACAAGTTGTTTTTGGGGCACCTTTTTGCAAGGCCACAAGCTTAGTTGTTGACGAGCTCAATGGGATCATGACTTTCACCGATGGGATTAGGGAAATCTCATACCAAACGCCTTACAAGATGAGAGAATTCAAGGAGATTGATTATGGAGGGCTCGATGGGTTAAGTTCCCAACTCGTGTTATGTGATGATGATGTGAGAAGGGGATGTAAGGACACTTTTGACCTGTCGAGTGGATTCTTTAAGCATGATAAGGAGCTTAGTTCTAAATACCAAAACAATCCTTTTGATCTCGAGGACCCGAAATACCTTTACTATGAAAGTGATTCTGATAGAGAATCAAATGAGAATGGCCTAGGAACCGTGACCAATGATGGAGTCACGTAATGTACGGTGACTTTGAGTCTAGCTACAAGACTCGTTAATAAAGAAAAGCGCTTCTTGGGAGGCAACCCAAGCTTTATTTGCTTTGTGTGTTTATTTATTTGTTTGTTTGATTTTATTTGCTTCCGTATGTGTGTTTAATTTTTATTATTATTGACTCATGTTCAAAACTAAATTGTGAAAATGCTTTATCTTGTTTTTAACTTCGCCTTAACTACATATAAAGGTATTTTGCAAAAGATAAGTGTAAGGGAAATCCAAATCGGTTTATTAGAACAAATGAACATGAATCGTAACAATAATAAATTAACATACATATTAGTATTTGTTTGAGTCAAATGCTTGTATCGAGTCATAATGATGTTTTGCAGGATTTCCAGGAAGTAAGGTATAGGTTTTTCCAGAAATTTTCCGAAAACTTAACATGAGAATTTTGTCAGATCATTTCGGACGGCGTCAGGCTTTACAACCTGACGGCGTCAGGTTTTAATTTTCTGAAATTTTTGAAATTTTTGTTTTCCTAAAAAGTTTTTATTAAATCTCTAACTTATTAACTCCAGGAATCTGCAAAATTATCATTCCAAAAGCATTATATCCTTATATAGAATTTATCCCGCCGATGTTATGCAGGTTTTCGTGTTTGTTTTCTCAGGTTTAACAGGTTATTTTGGACAAGGAGATGTATGTGGAATCAAGCTTTTGGCGATGCATTAGTCTTGGAGCTTCTACATTCTCTTGGAAGAAGATCTAACCATGTTACCTCTTTATCCACCAAACGAATCAGGGGAGTATTTGATTTCATTCTTTTACCTTATTTACTTTTACATCTTGTTATTTGAACATTGGGGACAATGTTCATCTTAAGTGTAGGGGGGGGGGTAAAAGTACGATACTTTAGAGAATACAATTGCACTTGATTTTTGTTTGTTTGATGGTAGATGTGTAATAAAACTGAGAGAAATACCTGTTAGGGCAATTTTAGTGACAAATTTAAAATTTTTTACAACATATAGGAGTGAAACTTTGGTCTTAATGAGCGTGTCTTGGATAGGAGTTATATGACTAGCACAAAAAACCGTACCACTAAAAAATTTTCCACCCCCAAATATGTGAGGTTCGCCCCTAGAATTGGTAGGAAAAGCATTTATGCTATGATGTGTGTACCGGTAGCACTTAGATTCTAGAACTTGCGTTAGGACCATTTCAAGGCCACAAGTGAGACTACATTCGTGTAGTTAGATTTACTACATGATAAGAGGCATTAGGATTAACCCATTGTTTTACACCTGTGTTTTTGTTATAATTACATTGGCTACATTGGTCAAGTAATTCTCCCACACCCTCTGCGTTGTACTCATTTTTAGTACACGATATCCCTAGTACACCCCTCAGATCCTATCTTTTCGTTTTGACCTTTAAGCATTTTACTTAAAGGAAGAATTTGTTACACCCCACTTAAATGTACACCCAAATCGCCTTAGCCTACCTTGCATGCACTCATTTTTAGTGCATTATTGTTACAACATTTGTTTAAACCCCAAGTTAATTATCTAATTGATTACATGGTTGCTAAGTCGAGTCATATCCTTGTACATATTGTTTTGGGACGATTGGGACTAATGGGTAAAGTACTAGTGTAATGGAGTAATGGGGATGAACAACATTATTACCCCCATATGTGCTAAATATTTTAAAAGTACTCCAAGTTTTTCGATTATCTTAATTCGAGTCATTAGAATAGTTATTTGTAAAGTTATGTAAAAGTTCAAGTGTAAGGGGATGCAACGCCCCTATGATGTATTATTTTGGATGGTAGGGCAAGAGTGTATGAAAAAAAAAAAAAAAAAAAAAAAAAATCGAAAAAATCAAGAAAAATACAAAAAAAAAATGAGAAAAAGAAAAGTAGAAAAAACATACGGACTACCATCCCGTTTCATTTTATGTTTTTGTTATTTTGTTTTTAGCTTAAGTCGAGTCTAGTCTTGGCTTAGCAACGCCATATTTTACATGTAATTAATCAAGATCTTTAACTCGCCACCAGTAAAATATCCCTTATCCAACAAAACCGTGTTTATCATATCCCTACACCTCACGTTATAACCCGTTTAAAAACCCTATTTGATAGTTTATCTTAGGTGCTTACGCCTAGTGGAGAAGGTTTTTGATCCTTTCCCAAGCCTATGGTAATCTATTTGCTATGACAGGTAGTGAGAGATATTATCCGTTTTCATTTATGAGATTTATTTTGATGACACCTGAGAGATGTGAGTATCTAAACACTACTTGTGAGGTGCTAGTTTGTAATCTCCGTGCTTATTATGATTAAAGTGGAACGACTATTTGTTGTAATTACTTTTATATTAGCATTAAATGACCCCTAACTTGTATTTTGATTAGAATAAAAGCGCATTTGCTTGAGGACAAGCAAATCTCAAGTGTAAGGGTATTTGATGAAGCGAAAAGTGTACCGCTTTTAGGGGGTCATTTAAGCCCTAAATCGTATTTATTTGATCAAATATTGCCCTAAATCGTTCCTTTTGTCATTTTAGGTACTTTGGAGAAGAAATCTGGAAAAGGAAGCATTTTGGACGTTTTTGGAGCATAAAAGTGAAGAAAACGACAAAGTCTCCAAAGCTGCTGGAAAAGTACTCTTGACGGCGTCACGGCTTGGCAAAAAAGGTGGATATGAAAAATACACATGATAAGCCAGGGAGTTTTACAATGGAAGTCTGACGGCGTCACCCTTTAAGGTGATCAAGGCCATCACGGTTTAAGCTAAAGAGAGACGGCGTCAAGCCCTATTCTGACGGCGTCAACCCTTGATAGGCCAGAGCGGATTTTGGAGGGCTACAAAGGGACGGCGTCAGGAAGGCCATCCGGGAACCCTAGCCACGGCGAGGTGACGGCGTCAAGTCCTATAACGTGACGCCGTCAGCTACTAAACTCTATATATAGTTTTGCAATTTTTATTCATTAGTGTGCAACTTTGTGAGGATAAACCCTAAGACGAATTTCTGCCATTTTTAAGGGTTTTTATACCCTTGGATCTCCCATGTTTAATTGAAGATAAGTAATCATTTAATCAATCAATATGTCTATGTGTTGTTTGTTTATATCTTGTTCTTGTCTTTTGATTAACATGCTAGGCTAGATTTATCTTGTGTTTGCTTAGATCTAATGAAACCTAACTATTGATTATTAGTTGTTAGTGTGTTATTAATTGTATTGGATGATTGTTTATCGATGTTAGGCTTAAGAAAACTGGCTAACCTCCTATACGGTAACTTGCTTGAACGTCTTAAGAAACATGAACCAATGCGTACTAAAGTTTTTATGGTAGTATTTAATGCATGAGCGAATTCTAGTGATCCCATGTTAGGAGCTTCCTAGCCGGCTCGACATAGGAGTGAAGTAGGAGTTTGTAGAGTTGGGGAAGTACGTACGCCACCCCACGATTGGTATTAAGGAATACACCCGTCATCCACGCAATTAATACACACTAATCAACCGGTAAAAGATAGTTAGGGAGTAAGGAAATCTAAGTAAACACATTTCTCTCCATATAAGTTTCACAACCTTTTCATTTTCAGTTATTTTATTTTATTTGCATTTGTAGTAATTTGGGTTAGTTGACTAGCAACTAATTCCGCCCACTCCTTCAAACCCGAGATTTTACTTGCTTTCATAAAAAAATATAAAAATACAAAAAGAATCTTCCCTCATCCTTAGACCTATTAGAGTAGTTTTTCAATTCTAACGACACTATTCCCCTAGAGAATGATCAATCCCCCGGTACTTGCCACTTCACTATATTTCATCGGTCAGGTACACTGCCTGGTGGGGATTGCAAGCCTCTCGAGATCCCTTGAGAGGTAAAACCTGTTGTAAGGTCGCAAAACCACGCATCAATAGATTAGTGTCAAAACTAATTATCACAACCAACATGTTATCCAAAGTTATCACAATCATATTAGTCAATTGTAGTACACTAGTCTAAGCAAGTGTAGTTTTTAATTATTTGAATTTTCATTATATCATTACTACTTGTTTGAGAAAGTTGCTTTTAACTTACAATTCGATTCACTACACAAATCCATGTGAACGATCCCGACTTACCATCAAAATCTTGCTACAACGGATGAGTATACTTGCTCGTATGTGTTGTCATTAGATTCGGTAATTCACCCCTTATAAATTTAAAACTTGCACCGAACCGGGCACATCATGTTCATAGCTGTTTTTTTGACATTTAGATGACAAATCTATGCATACTATACGATATTGCTATTGACCATTTGCTTACTCTGTTTCCTGTGGCGAGGATCCTCTTGTGTAGTTTCAATAAAATGGTATGCAAAAATTGATGGTAGTAGAAATATTTCATACAAAAGCTAGTCTATATATTAAAGAGACTGCATATGTTTGTTGAGAACATGTATGTAAGTAGGTCTGAAAAGATACTTATGACAAAAGACATTCGAAATATAGTTAAGGCAGTAGTACATAGGTAGATGTATTTAAAGGCAACCTGTAATTTGTTACGATATCTTACATTAAAGGTAGCAAGTATGTGCCTACATACTGCACAAAAGTAGGTCGCCGATATTTCTCTGCAATATGTCAGTCGCCAACGCTTTTCATCATCCGTCTTTTTTTGTTCTTTTGCGATCCGTTTTTGTGGCTGGGCCACCTTCTTCTGGAAAAAGGGTTCTACGGGTTGAAGCTTTCCTAGGACCATATTTGGGTTTTGATGGGTCTGGTAAGTTGGTATTTTCTTCTGGCGGTGTTGTCATCAGTTGTTGTTCTTCCATTGTTTGTGTTACTGGTGTTGGTGGGCTGAGAGTTGTGGAAATACCTGGGTTGGTCTCCTTTTCTGCGGTCGGAGTGGTCGGTATTTGTTTTTTTTTCCTGGTGTATTGTTAGCTGGTGTTGGTATAACGTTGCTTGTTGAAAATGGTGATACAACGTCTTCTTTTTTGACAATTGGTAGCTGTCGAAGATTTGTTGGTGTGGTTGGTTCTTCTGATGTATGGATGGCTGTCGAAGGATTTGGTGTAATTTGAGCAGCGTCGCTGGTTCCTTGTGTGAGCAATGGTGTGTCGTTCCAAGCTGTGTCTAGAAAGAATTCTCGTTTTTCTTTGGTGCTTCCGGGAGCAAAGTGGAGCTGAAATATTTTTGTGTGTCCTTCTAATGCAAATAACTGTGGTGGAAATTCATAGGGGTTTTTGTCTTGCAGGCCTCGAATGATGTCATTGCAATCGTCGACCAATGAGTTTGCTTCGTTGCTAAAGCATGTTAAGTATATACTGGCAGTGTCATCTGATAGCAGTATTCTGAAGCAATAACTGGGGAAAAAATATTCGCATAATCTGTTTAGTATACATAATATATGTGTATAACCATGAAAATGTGTAAATGTTTTGTTAACCTGCAATTGGGTTCTGTTTCAGAAAATGATTGCTTGCAATGGGCATGTGGGAAGTCTTCGGATATTTTTTGTTTACACGTGAAGCATTTCCTAAAGAACCAGGGTCTGTTGGTATCGAGCTTCTCAATAGTAGCAACGACAGTAAAGCGCACATTCTGCATTTGTATAATTGTAGGCAATTTAGAAAATTTCATTTGACGTAGAATATACTGCATTTGTTAAATACCTGTTGGTTTTCTGGATTTTCTTTCAAAAGGTCGTTAAGTGTCACCCTATTTCTTTTTTTTTTTTTCCTGTTCTGTATCTTGACAACGTTGGCGTTGTACATTCACTATGACTGGCGGGTCTATAAACAGGTCATACCTGCAGAAGTATGTTATATTACTTGAGTATGGTGTATGTTGTTAAGTATGGTAATCTCGCAGTTTATTAGGAACTTACACATTGCGGATTTCAACAGCCTCTGGTATATCTGGATTGAAATAGTACTTTGTTGCAGCTGTGTTAGAAAGCTATAGGCCTGTTTAAATTGAAATAAAGGTTAGTATAGCACTTTGTTAAGGTATATAATATGTGCAGGGCAAGGAACATACCACCATAGTTTTTTACCAAACATGAAGTAACCGCTATAATAGCTGGTTTTTCAATGTTTTCATATTCTGTCATGTTGAAAGCCTGCGCCTTGTCATTCCACAAAGTAAATCGGACAGTGTGCCCGCTGTTCGAGATAACGAATTGCTTGTCGGTTTAAGCATAAAAAGAAAAATGGTATAAAAAGTGCATGCCACTTACTCTAGATTTTGGATACCGATATCTATCCACTGAACGATTTCACTTGTAGCTTTCACTGCTTGTTGTATACCAGTTACATATTGTACGCAACCTATATAATTTGTAAAAAGGAAGTGTAATTCAAAATTTTTTTCCCCACACGTTTGATAATTACATGTAGATCACGTACCTGTGAGAAGGCCTTCTTTTGCATCGACTTTTGAATACAGATCTTTGTATTGTACAAAGTTAAAATAATGTGCAGGGAAGCCTTCGTCGGGTATTGGTTGAACATTTGTGAAAGCTCCAAAAACCAGTGACAACGAATGAGGTAAGGTTTGCATCTATGTTTTTGCTGGTTGAAAGCCAAAACCAGTTATTTTATAGGTTTGGTTGATCTGCAGACTGGAATCAAATTTATTTTTTTCATGGATGTTGATGTTTGCTTGTATAGCTCCTCCCTGCAAATGAAATAAAAAGTTATAAATTGGATATAATTTTTTTTTTAATTATTTCAATGGAATATGGATATATTGATGATATACCTGGCGATCAATCAGCATGCAACAAAATATGATATAAGTTTTTTTAATTATTTCAATGGAATATGGATATATTGATGATGTACCTGGCGATCAATCAGCATGCAACAAAATATAACTGGTTTTCCGTTCTTGTTTATGACTGTCCATTTGTGGTATGCTCTTACATAGATGGATTTGTCTGTGTCTGATGTCTTTAGAGTTGCAAGGCTGACAATTTCTGGTTGTGTCATAATTTCCTTTCCTGTAGATTTTGCTGATGTGACAATGCTAGAACCCTCGTCCATTTTCCTGTATCAAACGTATCATAAGTGTATTTGCATTAGAGTAATATATTGCTGTGTTAAGATGAACATTCATATGAATGAAAATAGGATATGAATGCATTTATGTAGCAAGAATAATAGCACATGGAAAGTAAGCAAATGCATTACTACTTATTATAAAGACCTAAGCAAACTATAATGCAAATCTAATAGTGGAATAACCAATATAACCTGCACTGATCAAAGTGGGTATTAACTTTAAAGAGGTCATCACCTTAGGTTTTAAACAGTAGCGTATATGTGCATCTAAACAATAAATATAAGTATCAATGACCTGCGCAGATATGACTATGTCTAAAAAATCTTTGTAGACTATATTTTTAGTTGTATTGACGTTTCTTCCCTCCTGTTGCTTGATGAGAATTTTAAGGCCTTCAGAAGACGTTGCTCTCGACAATGCAACATATAGTTGTCCGTGGCCGAATATAGGTTCCGGTAAATATATGCCATTCTTATTGAGCGACTGGCCTTGGCTTTTATTTATCGTCATCGCATAGCACACTTTAACAGGGAATTGCTTTCTTTTAAATACAAATTGCAGATTCTCGTCTTTATTGATCAATAAGATCCTTGGGATGAAAACTTTTTCGGACATTCTGGTACCAGTGATGATCTTTTCCTGAATAAGTTTGCTGTACACCTGAGTAACAATCATCCTTGTACCGTTACACAACCCGTCAGCTAGGTTTAGGTTCCTTAGCATCATTATTGGAGCACCAATTTTGAGTTTAAGGTTATGCGGAGGCATTCCTGTAAACGAAAGGGTGTTGAGATATTCTGTAGGGTAGAGGAGTTCTGTTGCTCCTCCATCGTTTGTTTTCGGTACGACTTCGTCAAAACTTCGGTAATAATAGGTTTCACCGTGTAGCATGTCGAGAACAGTTGAGTTAATGATGTCAGCAGTCTCGTTCTTTGGACACACTATAGTTTTTCTTGTAATGCTCTTGCAGTTGGCCTTTGGAGTGTTTCTTCATCATATATAAAGCTAATGAGGTCTTGAATAGCTATATCATTGTCAGAAATACAGTATCTATCTGGAATACGTATCCATGCTACATTTTCTGGATCACTGTCATCTGGATCTCTGTTGTTCCCTTAGCACACCTAGTAATAACAATTAAGTTAAACTAAGTGAGCTTATGACTGAGATCAATGCAAAGAATATTTCTAACAGTTATAATACGTGAATATAAAAAACACAATATTTTTCAACGTTTAAATTCTTATTAGAAATAATTCCAAGAATCTATTACCCAAGTGTTTTGAGGAACAAACACTTGGGATTGAATAGACAAGGGTTTATGGTGTCTCCTATCGAAACTCAAGTTTTGCTTGAGTGGTAACAATATACCCACTGAGCTATCTCAGTGAGTTGTATACACTTTGTAGGAGAGAAGTTACTTTGTAAAAGTTCTAAGCTTTCAATATACAAAGCACACATAACTTCTCTCCATCTGATCTATTTCTATACAAGTTATCTAAGTATAGGTGATTAAAATATTACAAGTTGTTGAGGTAGCGTGTCTGACAATTACAAACAGTAATTTTCATTTCCAAGAACCAATAGGAATGGGCTAATAATGTAAAACCCAGAATTTCTGAACATGTAAAATACCCAAAATACCCTTTTATCTCATAAATGGCGTTTAAAACATGAAGACATTAATTTCGATTATACCCAAGTATTTAACTGTTAATACTTGAACGAATAAGGGTAATACGATAATAAAACTTATGATAAACGAATGTTACATATTAAATACCATCACACGCCCAAATGATGCCCTAACCGAAAAATTTTAAGCCTTGCATACTATTATGTAATAATGATTTTAAAAATACATTAACATTTATTGGTTCCCAACCAATCCCATAAAATTAGCGGGTTACCTAATTTAAAAATCCCTATCACACGGTTTTCTTTCATAACCGAATCACCCACATCTTTTGTTTTTCATAAAACACATAACTCTCCAAAACAAAAACCCTAAACAAGAACTACACAAGTTGGCGGCTGCTACATCTTTTTCTCTTTTCTTGTTCGAATCAGGAAGCAAGCAAAAGGAGGCTCTTTGTGGCTCTACTTGGTCTAGTCGAGGTGGGGTGATCGCGTGGGGTATTGTGTTCGAAAGGAGTTTGAGTCGCGGTATACTTTTGGCATCGTTGGTCGCATTAGATTCAGCCTTGTAGGTATCATCGTCCTCCTTTGCATTTTTTTTTATTCATGCGACATCAATATAATATATCACCAAAAGATAAACATGTCATGCGCTCATAAATCTTGTTTACGTTCTAAACGGTCGTGTCGTCAATCTGTAATAAAAATAACTCTTCTACATGTCGCATGAGATCATGGAACTTTATAACGTATACGTCGATCTTTGTTCAAATCTGCTTGTAATACACGCCTATAATCTGGTTATTTAAGAGTTCAACATGATCTTTATTATACAACTAGAACCTGGAAATAAAGATATATAATAAAGATGAGGTATGCAAGTTTATATACATGAGTCAAGTGGTGATTTCGATGTGATTTCATGTAAAGTTTATGGGGCGTTAACCGGTGTTTGTGTACGAACTTTATGACAAAAATAAGGGCTGATCTTGTGAGTGAATTGTGCTCGTTAAGTTACATTTGCGTGTGTGTCTCGCGATGTCATGTTGTTAGCTTTTGAGTCTTGTTTAATGTCGATCTAACTAAAGGTTTAATGAACCGAATTGGTCTCATTAATACTTGTTTTGGTCTCGCGAGGATTCGTGAGAAAAAAAATCTAGTCTCGCGATACCCCGTTTGTCTCGTTACGTGTTTTGTCTTGGAAAGGGTTAACGACTATGTTCGTGTTGTGTGGGTCGAGTGTGTTTGGTCTCGTTATTTCTTTGTGCGGGTAGCGGGCTGTGTCGACTAGTGTGAATAAACCCAGATTCATGCTGTCTAGTCGCTTATTGAATGGTGTTGTTTATTTCGAGTTCGATATCGGGTCTCGGTGTCACCCTATGTTGATCGATCTATATGTAGAAGAAGATGCAAAGATGAAGCTTGTTTCTTTTTAGTTTACGTGAACAAAGAGGATGAAAACTTGCATGAAATGATAAAATGAAGTTACTGAACTAATGGGAATGAATATTTGCATGTACTGTTCGACTTCGAAAGATTAGAATCATATCGTGTATTATTATAAAGCCAAAAACTAACTTGTCACATCTAACCCTAAAATAATGATAAATTACATTTTAGACCTTCGATTTTGCTATATTAACACTTTGAGCCCTAAACTATGATAATTGTCACATTTGATCCTTAAGTTAATCTATTATCATTTAAGTATGACTAATTAATGGATTATACTTTAAAATTTCTAGAATGAAAAGATACTAAAATTGGAAGTTACTAAAAATGGAAAGCCGATTAAAATGAGTAATCTGATTTAAAATAAGTTATTAATAAGACGATCATGAATTCGTGTAGATCCGCAGAAGAAGGAGTTACTTCCAATCTTTATGTTTCTGTTATGTTTGCACTTGCGGTCTAAGGTACATATATTCTACCCTTTTTCAGTAAGGGTGCTTTCACTCTCATGACTTGATCTTGGTCTTTGATTAGTTATAAGATTCCCTTAAACCATTGCTATGATCCCTTGTACTTTGATTCATTCGTTTGATATGCTTCGTTGGTATGATGATCCATTGACATTCGTTCTTTTTATCCTTATAGTATGATATTTGACATAATTCGTTCGTACCCTGTGACATGAGTATTCAAATCACTTGATACTTTGAAGGTTCATTTGATATTGTAACTGGAGGTGAAAACCTTTCTTAATTTTATCATGGAAATGTTTTGAGAAAAACTATTTTAAAATGATGTTTATGAGCACGATACGATACCACTTTTATATGGAATTTTACTAACTTTTATGAAAAATACTTTTAAAGACTACCTTTATGAAAACCGTTATTAAATATTTCTTTAAAGGAACATTTGATAGAAACCTTTGAATTGAACCTTCCTATGAATCATTTGATTTCGAACCTTTGATATGAACCTTTGACATTTGGACCTTGACTATGACTTTGTTGACTTAGACATTTGACTTTGATATGATTTGACTTTTGACCCTTCAGTTTGATACCCGAGCCAAGTTCGTTTCCTAGCCATGAAGGTAACATGGCCGTGTCATTGATGCACCAATGGCATGACTCTAGTGTGGTTGAGTGATGTTCCACACCGTCCCATTTTGTTATTATATGTGCGCTTATTATTTATTATGGCCAATATTATTGTTCGGGGGCGTATGGATGCATCCTAGGTTCGGTTCGTATTTAGTGGATTTAACATGATATGATATTATATGATATGTTCGGTGACTGATGCATGGGTGCAATCCACGTCTTTAACTTGTTCGGGAGCTAGCTACTCCATGGTTACTATGATATTTGATTTGATTTGTGTTCGGGCTCGTGGTGGATTACTGACCCTTTCTTACTTTGATTCCATTTGTTTATACCTTATGCCTTCCCCAATGCACCATACTATATATGTTCGTTCGTTTGTTTTCGATTTCGTTTATATATATCTGTTCACTGGGCTTTTTAAGCTCAGCCGCATTTCTTTTCCTGCGGCAGGTTTTAGTTGGAAGCTGGGTTATGAGTGGAGAGTACCTTGGACTTAGAAGACTATACTTAGATTTGCTATCCTGGATTTAGAGTTGACTAGAAGAGATTTACATTTCAGACTTAGTATTTTGTTATTGTTCTCTTATATAACCTTGTATTTCAGAATTTTCCTTTGTAACCTTTGAGATTCATTTGTATTATTTAAGTCATATGCTTGTGTTTGCTTTGATATGTCACCATAACGTAATACTTCTACCCTTATCGGGTTCGGGTGTTACAATTATGGTATCAGAGCCCAGGCTGCGACTTGCAGTACATCTAACCATGACCTGTGAAGTTTGGACCATTAAGTTTTCACTGTAGGCGCTCATAAGACAACCTTTGAGAATTTGCTTTAGGATTTCCCCATAGGAACTTAAGTTATTACCGGTGAGGAATGGGTAGACTAGGACATCTATGTAAGTAGCATTGCTTCCGCATCACTCTGATTTGTGCCTCTGCCTTTAGCTATGCCCTATAAGAACATTTGTTTCAGAAGCTAGAAAGTTTTGCAACCTAAGTTTAGTAACCAAGTAAGTTTGGAATACCTCGGGAACTTTATAGACACCTTACACCATTTAAGTCCCACCTTCTGATTTTGATCTCCAATTCCGATCTGTTTGATAAACAATTTGATACCTCTCCGACCATCCCTAAGGTCATTCAACCATAATGTGTTTGGCACATTCTATGAATTCATTACTCATGCCGGATATGAAATGTATCATCTGATACTACTTGAATTTGCATAATCCATTACTACTCCTATGAGAACTCTGGTAATTGTTAACCACATATATGGGAAGAATTGTTCCTTTCCTACGAATGATGAATTTTGTCTGCCTGTCGGTTCCTTTGGAAGAATATGATGTTATTACTATCTCAGTATGGTTTGTTAACTAAGCATAATGATGCTGACAACTGATATCCCATACATCTCACTTTTGACAACCTTACGATGTTCGTATTACCAATGATGCACACTGTACCTGTCATTTTGCTAAGGAGCTAAGCAAGATTCCAACACCTTGAACTGTTCGTTTATCTATCTCAACACCTTGATGAACCATGTACTTGACTCTGATATATAAACTATCCTTCTGGTTTAACGACAGTATTCGTTCTACGGAACTGTTTACTCTTGATATAATTGACCTTGAGGTCTTTTGGTTATGGATTGGATGGCTTTCGTAAAGCTACCATAGACTACCGTATCTGAAATGTGACCTTTAGCAATCTGCTTCACCCTACTTTGTTATGATGGCTCTCAACCACTTAAATCTGTTAAGAGAAAGGTTTGCTATGGAAGTGAAGACTCCGATCACATTTGATTGTCAAGTTCCTCCTGACACCTATTAGTATCCACCCTTGGAAGCTCTGACATTTGAAGTATTTTGTTGTACGAAAATTTTCCGATGTTCTCTGATAAACCTCTTGGTATTCCCTCCTGTTTGAGAAGTAGAGTTGGCATTGAACTGATCTCAGTTGACGAAACCATGGTGCCATAAAAGTTGAGAGATTGAAGGAGCTGATGGAATATGATTTTGTTCACCTCAGTGTTTCTCTTTGGATACTCCTGTTGGTATGAAGAAGAAAGAGAAAAGTATGCGGCGGCGTATCGACCATCGTGAACTTAACCGTATCACTATCCGTAATCATTTTCCATTTCTGCGTGTCAATGATTGATTTGGTCTATCTTTGAAACTCCGTATCAGACGGCCTCATTTAGGTTTGAAGGACTGAAGAAGCAACCACAAGAACTTCTAAGAAGGGAGTTGACTAACTGAGAGTAACCTCCGTGAAGTATTTCAGCTTTATTCGTGAAAAAGGAGGTAGGTGACGCGAAGTGGAGTGAAGTTTCCCTAAGATGATTCCTGAAGCTGCTTTTGTACTCGTTATGATCATTATGAACTTGCGTGATGTCAATTGTATTGGCTAATATAATCATGTTTCCACGAGTATTTGGACAAATTGTCATAGTCTGACAGTGTGTTTGTGTTCAGAGACGAAAGAGGAACATGTAGACCATTTTTGTATTAAGTAGAATGACCCTTGTTCTGGAAGAGAAAATTCGATCGGTGTTCAGAGATCGTAGTAGACAACACTACCATGTATCCTGTGAAGATAGAGTTTCCTACATAAAGGACGAAGATTGACGACCGTTATCGGAGTTAGAAACCTTGTAGAAGAGTAGTAGAAGATATTCGCGACAGGCGCAACCGTGGAAGAAGCATATAAGAAGAAGAGAGAAACTGAGAAGGGACCCGATTATACCTCATGCAGCACGTGGAGAGTACAGTTCGGGTTTCAAGACAACCAGACCGTAGGAGACGAACTATTCAATCCATAACCTGGAGTGGACAGCGGCGGTGTTTACCTTAAAACCTGGAGGACATTGCTTGCAAGACAAGCATGGTGGCGAACATAGAAGGAGAATGAAATCGAGTTGGTGAATTTTCAAACTGTGCTAGAAAACCTGTTGAAGACACGCAGTCTTGCTTCTCTATTCATTTTAGTTGTACTAAGATGAATTGATAGCAGAAGCAGATTTGCGGATGGAAAGATGCACAGTAATCATGACAGAGATTCACGTTACTACACCACAATTCCAAGAAGTGTTGCCGAAGGCTTGAGGAACCAGACTCAAGTTTATAATTCTTTTTCACCGTAGGATCAGATGGACAAGCGTAGACAGACTACTCGGACTTGGAAGAAATTTTGAAATTTTGCATTTGAATAGACGAATTTTGAAACAAACCCTTGTGTTTGGATGAGTTGATTCTATGAAGGATGAAGTTATTGATGACGTCATTCACTTCTGCTTAACTACTCAAGCTTCCGTTAACTGAGGATAAGATCCCTTGAATGATTTAAGTCTCTTTTAGTATTTCCGTTCTGTGTTCATTCTGCGTATGTTGGATGACGGTTTTGATATGAGAATTTTGATGAATTGTGGAAGACATGACGCTTTTGACGACGTGCTTCATTTGATGCTTACTAATTCCGTTACGTTATTTGTACGTTCTGTTTCTCTGATTTTGAATTCGTAATGATGATCGAATTGGACCAACCCTAGGGGATAGAAGGACTGTTAGGTGGTTAAGATAAGTTGCTCATTTCATGACTTGAGATAAAGTATGGTCATCATGAGGGCTTATTTATATGATACTAGTATTATGACGTCTGGCCAACGTAATAATACTTACATCATATAACGTGCACTTATTGCGATCATAGGATATTTCGAGGAGTGCCTTAGAAGCCTTAGAATTTCTGATATCTAATTGAGACTTTAGGTTCATTCTACCTATACTTTTAATCTGCCTTCACCATTATACGATTTGATACGTTTGGATATTCGACACGCGTTTGCTGACCTCTGTACTCCCGATAAGAATCTTAGGTCCTGTTGTAGAGCTTTCTACCGTTTGATGTTATCAAACAATCTGTTTTCTGTCTGTATGGATTCGATCTATTACTATGAAGGAGTACACCTATGTTTTGCTATATATACGTCACACATTCGATGAATCTGTTCATGATGATCAGTTATGAATTAAGATATGAGATTTTGGATTCTGGGAAAACAAGACCTGCCTGTTTATGAGAATACCTTTGAAAGGTTATATTGAAGACGAGACTATTTGAAAATCTGAAGAGTTAAGCATATTTTATCACCCTTATATTTCTGCGATTCGGTACGTTCTCATCTGATTTGTCTAATCAAATTCCACGGATGATATATCCGTCAAATCCTACGTATTCCCAGTATCTCTTTCGAGAGAATACAATTATCATCTGTTACGTTTGACATATTATTCTTTTGATCTGGATCCTGAACGATATGTCGTTTCTGAGGAAACTGAAGCTATTTGATCGACAAGATAGAGTCATGAGAAACAAGTCATCCACATTTCTGTTCACTGTCCGTTGTGTTTCCGTTTTGTTTCCCTTCAATTTTCGAGGACGAAAAATCTTTTTTAGAGGGGAAGAGTTGTAAAACCCAGAATTTCTGAACATGTAAAATACCCAGAATACCCTTTGATCTCATAAATGACGTTTAAAACATGAAGACATTAAGTCCGATTATACCCAAGTATTTAACTGTTAATACTTGAACGAATAAGGGTAATACGATAATAAAACTTATGATAAACGAATGTTACATATTAAATACCATCACACGCCCAAATGATGCCCTAACCAAAAAAATTTAAGCCTTGCATACTATTATGTAATAATGATTTTAAAAATAAATTAACATTTATTGGTTCCCAACCAATCCCATAAAATTAGCAGGTTACCTAATTTAAAAATCCCTACCACACGGTTTTCTTTCATAACCGAATCACCCACATCTTTTGTTTCTCATAAAACACACAAGTCTCCAAAACAAAAACCCTAAACAAGAACTACACAAGTTGGCGGCTGCTACATCTTTTTCTCTTTTCCTGTTCGAATCAGGAAGCAAGCAAAAGGAGACTCTTTGTGGCCTCTACTTGGTCTAGTCGAGGTGGGGTGATCGCGTGGGGTATTGTGTTCGAAAGGAGTTTGAGTCGCGGTATACTTTTGGCATCGTTGGTCGCATTAGATTCAGCCTTGAAGGTATCATCGTCCTCCTTTGCATTTTTTTTTATTCATGCGACATCAACATAATATATCACCAAAAGATAAACATGTCATGCGCTCATAAATCTTGTTTACGTTCTAAACGGTCGTGTCGTCAATCTGTAATACAAATAACTCTTCTACATGTCGCATGAGATCATGGAACTTTATAACGTATATGTCGATCTTTGTTCGAATCTGCTTGTAATACACGCCTATAATCTAGTTATTTAAGAGTTCAACATGATCTTCATTATACAACTAGTACCTGGAAATAAAGATAAATAATAAAGATGAGGTATCCAAGTTTATATACGTGAGTCAAGTGGTGATTTCGATGTGATTTCATGTAAAGTTTATGGGGCGTTAACCGGTGTTTGTGTACGAACTTTATGACGAAAATAAGGGCTGATCTTGTGAGTAAATTGTGCTCGTTAAGTTACATTTGCGTGTGTGTCTCGCGATGTCATGTTGTTAACTTTTGAGTCTTGTTTAATGTCGATCTAACTAAAGGTTTCATGAACCGAATTGGTCTCATTAATACTTGTTTTGGTCTCGCGAGGATTCATGAGAAAAAAAAATCTAGTCTCGCGATACCCCGTTTGTCTCGTTACGTGTTTTGTCTTGGAAAGGGTTAACTACTATGTTCGTGTTGTGTGGGTCGAGTGTGTTTGGTCTCGTTATTTCTTTGTGCGGGTAGCGGGTTGTGTCGACTAGTGTGAATAAACCCAGATTCATGCTGTCTAGTCGCTTATTGAATGGTGTTGTTTATTTCGAGTTTGATATCGGGTCTCGGTGTCACCCTATGTTGATCGATCTATATGTAGAAGAAGATGCAAAGATGAAGCTTGTTTCTTTTTAGTTTACGTGAACATAGAGGATGAAAACTTGCATGAAATGATAAAATGAAGTTACTGAACTAATGGGAATGAATATTTGCATGTACTATTCGACTTCGAAAGATTAGAAGCATATCGTGTATTATTATAAAGCCAAAAACTAACTTGTCACATCTAACCCTAAAATAATGATAAATTACATTTTAGACCTTAGATTTTGCTATATTAACACTTTAAGCCCTAAACTATGATAATTGTCACATTTCATCCTTAAGTTAATCTATTATCATTTAAGTATGACTAATTAATGGATTATACTTTAAAATTTCTAGAATGAAAAGATACTAAAATTGGAAGTTACTAAAAATGGAAAGCCGATTAAAATGAGTAATCTGATTTAAAATAAGTTATTAATAAGACGATCATGAATTCGTGTAGATCCGCTGAAGAAGGAGTTACTTCCCATCTTTATGTTTCTGTTATGTTTGCACTTGCGGTCTAAGGTACAGATATTCTACCCTTTTTCAGTAAGGGTGCTTTCACTCTCATGACTTGATCTTGATCTTTGATTCGTTATAAGATTCCCTTAAGCCATTGCTATGATCCCTTGTACTTTGATTCATTCGTTTGATATACTTCGTTGGTATGATGATCCATTGACATTCGTTCTTTTTATCCTTATGGTATGATATTTGACATAATTCGTTCGTACCCTGTGACATGAGTATTCGAATCACTTGATACTTTGAAGGTTCATTTGATATTGTAACTGGAGGTGAAAACCTTTCTTAATTTTATCATGGAAATGTTTTGAGAAAAACTATTTTAAAATGATGTTTATGAGCACGATACGATACCACTTTTATATGGAATTTTACTAACTTTTATGAAAAATACTTTTAAAGACTACCTTTATGAAAACCGTTATTAAAGATTTCTTTAAAGGAACATTTGATAGAAACCTTTGAATTGAACCTTGCTATGAATCATTTGATTTCGAACCTTTGATATGAACCTTTGACATTTGGACCTTGACTATGACTTTGATGACTTAGACATTTGACTTTGATATGATTTGACTTTTGACCCTTCAGTTTGATACCCGAGCCAAGTTCGTTTCCTAGCCATGAAGGTAACATGGCCGTGTCATTGATGCACCAATGGCATGACTCTAGTGTGGTTGAGTGATGTTCCACACCGTCCCATTTTGTTATTATATGTGCGCTAATTATTTATTATGGCCAATATTATTGTTCGGGGGCGTATGGATGCATCCTAGGTTCGGTTCGTATTTAGTGGATTTAACATGATATGATATTATATGATATGTTCGGTGACTGATGCATGGGTGCAATCCACGTCTTTCACATGTTCGGGAGCTAGCTACTCCATGGTTACTATGATATTTGATTTGATTTGTGTTCGGGCTCGTGGTGGATTACTGACCCTTTCTTACTTTGATTCCATTTGTTTATACCTTATGCCTTCCCCAATGCACCATACTATATATGTTCGTTCATTTGTTTTCGATTTTGTTTATATATATCTGTTCACTGGGCTTTTTAAGCTCAGCCGCATTTCTTTTCCTGCGGCAGGTTTTAGTTGGAAGCTGGGTTATGAGTGGAGAGTACCTTGGACTTAGAAGACTATACTTAGATTTGCTATCCTGGATTTAGAGATGACTAGAAGAGATTTACATTTCAGACTTAGTATTTTGTTATTGTTCTCTTATATAACCTTGTATTTCAGAATTTTCCTTTGTAACCTTTGAGATTCATTTGTATTATTTATGTCATATGCTTGTGTTTGCTTTGATATGTCACCATAACGTAATACTTCTACCCTTATCGGGTTGGGGTGTTACAAATAAGACTTTGGGAGTTGTTGGCTGACACTCCATGACTTTTAGCCGCAATAGGGAAGGTTGGTATCTGACAAGATAAGAGTGTTTGGTCTGACACTCTTATCTTCTCAGATCTTTCCCTTTTGTTCCTGCCTATTCTTCAGGCATTGGTTCCTCAGTCTTCAATCACTTTAATGTTGTTGAGGAGACTGGGGTTCAGTGAGTTCTTGTCCAACACTCACTGAACCATCATCTTCTTCTTTGGCTTAAGTCCTACTCAGGGAGTACCGCCTTCCTGAGAGTGAGTCTTTTATTGAACTCGCCTTAAGCATCCTGAAGATGACTCACTGAGAGGCTGTTCTCTCAGTGACTTGAATTGTTCTCGGTTTAGCAAACACTTGGCTTAATTTGTGTTCAAATCCTGTTTAAGATAATTGGGTGTTTTACGAACCCAACAATCTCCCCCTGTTTGGATATAAATTATGCCTAAGTGTTTTGATCAGTATGAGTGAGCTAAAGTCTTCTGCTCATACTGAATGTACTAGAAAATAAATAAGGATATTGATAGAACAAAACATTCATCAATTTATTCATATCATTACAAGTCCTATCATTCTAAGTACAAAATACTCAAGGTTCCTGAACGAGACCCATGAGTTCAAGTTTAGCCTTCTTTGACATCAACACCTCTTTATCAGGTCATTCCTTCATCATTTGATCCATCAGCCTGACAAACTCCTCATTATTAGGACTCCTGATATTGAGCGCCATCAGTTTGTAGGCAAGGAGTGTTGTCGTTTCCACTTTATCAATGTCAGAGACTCTTTGAAAGGCTTCCTGACCAAATTCATCCACAAAGAAGATACCATACTCAGGTTCCTTGATGACCAGGTTGGGACGGAACTTGACTCCCTGAGGAGTAATCCTGTTGCAGTGAAGTGCAGCTATGTATTGTTCAGGTTCAAGAGCCACAACTTTTCTTTTCTTCCCGGTCTTCTGAGTAAGTTCAGGGATAGTCAGTCCCTGAGAAGCAAGTGCCCTCTCGTGGTCAATTCCAAGACTTTTGGCCACTTTTGAGAGTTCCTCATACTTAGCACTTAGAGACTTGATGAGGGTTGGGGCATTCTTGCTTGAGGTTTTCTTCCTCAGGATGGGCATCATCATATCCCATTCTCTTAACCCATAGTCTGAAAATTTGAGTGTTGGAAGATGTTCAGACTTTCTAACCCCCCTATGAATTGTTATGCTTAAGGGTTTGGTTTTATGAATGGAGATGTCAGTTATTGTGCCTTCATCCAAGGTTTTGGTCATGTGCCATACGTACCTCTCATATATCCTCTGCCTCCTTTCTTCCTTAAGTTTGGCTTGTTTGTTGTGTTCTTGAAGAAGTTGGGCTTGTAGCCTGATGAATTCATCTCCCTGAATTTCTTTATCAGACTCCTTAATTTCCTCCTTGGCAACCTCAGAGATTACAGACCTGTTGAGTTCCTGCTCTTTCTCTTGGTTCTTCCTGAGATCTTCTTGGTGTAAGATTTCAGCAAGTTCTTCATGAGTCCCATAGACCCTTCTCCCATCCTCTAAATCAACATAGAACGGTGCATCAGGATCTGCACGTTTTTTAGTTGAAGCCTTGACTAAGCGTGCTTCAGGAGGAGGGTTTGTTTCAGTCACCATGATTTTCTTCCCTTTGTCAATGGGAGGAGGTTGACTGGTGGATGTCTTAGGGACAGTTACCAAAGCAGAAGTAGGATCAGGGATCGGAGGATCATCATTTTTCTCCCCCTCAGCAGATGGTGGAACTTCAATGGAGACACCTGCTGACTGAGGAGTTGGAGGAGCATGAGAGGCCTGAAGAATAGATAGGATGTTGGAGACCATAGACTTTGTCTCAGAATTCTCATTCTTCACGGCACTTAATTCGGCAGCCATTTCCTTTTGGTGGGTGGTGAGTTCAGTGACATGGGTGGTGTAGTGGATGACCAGCTCATTATGTGTTGTTGAGAGCTGCTCAAAGGCTGAAGAGATTTTGATCAAGTGCTCCTTGGATGCAATAACAGCCTGATGAATGGACTCTTGATGTGTCCTTAGACCTTGAAGATCTACCCCCTGAAGGAGCTTTAGAAGCTCAGTAATGTTGGTGGAGGTGGACGCCTGAGAGGCCAAGTATGCATCCAATCTTTTGACAAAGGTGGGATCATCTGTAAGATGTTCTTGGACTGATTCAATAGCCTTGAGGATGTTGGAGAGTTCCTGATGCTGTCCAGTGGCTATTTCATCTACAGATTTGTTCAGGTCGCCAAGTTGTTTATCAGTGAGATTGGCGGCCTGAAGAATCTTTGCCTGAGATTCTTCTACAGAAGCCCTGAAGTCGGCATAGGAGGCTGCCACTTCAGTGTGCTTATCCCATTGCTCATTCGTGAGTATATTGTAAAGACCTTCATTGGCTTTGCGAAGGAATTTGGCCACTTGCCTTTCAGAGGCCGGACGAGCATTGTCATACTTTTGCAACCACTCAGGAGTGGCTGAAGCACCTGATGATGATGATGAGGTTGTTGGGGAACTGGGTGGTTGATCCTCAGGAGGAGGAGAAGAATGTTGTTGCTCAGAGGGCTGAGGAGGGTTTAATTGACTCTCCATTTCCTCCTCAGCATCAGGGATATCATCATCACCAAAATCAATCTCCTCCTCTGACTCATCAGCTAACAAATTTTCATAGTCAGCCAGAGAAGGAGCCTTCAGGATATCCGGCTCCCCCTCAAAAGAGGGCTCACCTTCGTTGTGGCCGGGTTCTGACTCTTTTTTCATAATAACTGGTGGGGTTTGACCAGCCTGACTAGTCATAATAACTGGGGGGGGGGGGGTTTGCCCAGCCTGACTTTTAGGGTCAGTTCCCGAGAGAACAAAAGTGCCTGAGATGCCTGAGGTGGGTTTGGGTTCCGTATCGGCGGGTGGTTTATATCCCTCCGAGTCTTTGTCCCCCTTAGCGCCTTCATCCACTGATGGGTGTTTTCCAGTGGAATCATGAGGCACTCCTTGTGAAGATGTATGGACCCCCTTCCCATCAGGATTGGTCTGTCCTTTTGGGGATTTAGGGTCCTGAACTCCCTGAGACCCTGAGTGTGATTGCTCAGGGACGTTAGCAGGATGTGAGTGGGTATGGGTCCCTTTCTGTAACACCCCAACCCGCCAAGGGTAGAGATGCCACAATGATGGTGTCAACTCAAAGCAAACATACATAATACACAGCGGAAGTCTTAAACAAATTCATTAAAGAAATTCAGCCAAACACGACTTAAAACAAACATGAGTTCAATGATAATATATAATCCAAAGGAAATAAAGACGAAATGAAATCCAGTCTAATAAGGGTGGTAACTAAGTTAGAATCTTCTTCTAATCTCTACTCTCAATCCCATAGCGAAAGTCCCAGCTTCTATCTTAGATACCTGCCGTAGGAAAAGAAACGCGGCTGAGCTTAAAAAGCCCAGTGAATAGATATATGCAATAAACGGAAACGAAAACAATTGAAATGAACATGTATGTTTTAGTGTAATGGAATATATATACGTCAAAGGCAAAGAATATAATAAGAATGAAATGAAAAGAAAAGAAATAAAAGAAAGATCAGTAATCCCCCACGAGCCCAAACAAACCAAATATAGTAACCAGAGAGGGGAGTCCTCTCAAATGTGAAGGACGTGTATTGCACACAGCATCAATCACCGAACAATATAATCATTAATACAAACTCGAACCTAGGATACATCCATACGCCCCCCAGACAATAATATAGGCCAATAATAAATATAATGCGCATGTTACAAACAATATGGGGACGGTGTGTAACATCACTCGAACACACTGGAGTCATGCCATTTGTGCATCAATGACACGGCCATGTTACCTTCATGGCTAGGTAACGAACTTGGCTCGGGTATCACATTGAAAGTCAAAGTCTAGGTCAAAGCAAAGGTCCAACTAGTCTAAGTCGAACTATCAAAGATTCATGGCAAAGGGTATTTATCTAATCAAGTCAAAAGATCAAAGAATAGGGAACATAGCAATGGCTTTGGGAAATCCTAAACGAATCAAGATAAGAAATCAAGAGAACGAAGGCACCTTACTGAAAAGGGCAGAATATCTGTACCTTATTTCGAATGCAAACAAACAAGAACTGAAAGTACTGAACGGATTAAGACTTCTCCTTCTTCACACCTAAGGAGTAGAAGAGAGTTACAATTGGTTCTTAAGTATTCTTTTTAACTTGCCTTTCCATTTTAAGTAACTTTCTATTTTTAGCAGATTTCCATATTTAGTAAGTTTCCTTATTTAGTAAGTTTCCATAATTAGGAAAATTCAAGTATTATAACTGAGGTTAAGTCATACTTTAAGAATATTATGGACATAGGGTATATTTTAACAATTTATGATAGTTCAGGGTTAATTATGACAAGTTTCCATAACTTAGGGTTTTAAATATAAATATATCAAAGTTAAGGGTTTAAAATGAAACTATTACAAATTACTAGTTTTAAACACATAATGGATTCAGAATCACACTTTAGTCCTTTAAGTTTCATTAATTACACTTTACGCCCCTTTAGTTATTAAAGTTACAAAATAAACCTTATAGTTACATAATTTACAATTTAACCCTCACTATATTCATAATTACATCACAAGCCCTTATAATTACTAAGTTACAGAATATACCCTCATAATTTACATATAGTACGAATTACACCCCATGTTTTACATATTTACGCAATTAGTCCCTTTAGTTTATTTAATTTGTAATTCGAACCAATAATTAATAAATAATTCATGTTCTTGCGAATTTTACACATAAGGACCTCATCTTATAAGTTTTACACATTTATACTCACCTAATTAACATTATAAAAATAACCTTTAAGTTTCAAAGTTGACAAAACTAGTCCTTCTTATTTATTTCTCAATTCGTATAACATGTTTAATACCCAAATCAAAACCCCAACACATCTAACTATTCCACAATCATTATCTAATCAGTAGCAAGCATTAAATGACCAGTTTTCAAATACTAAACCCTAACCCTAATGTGTTCTAGGTTTCTTTTTATTTTAAATCCATTCGATACATATACATACGATATAAAGAATAATTAGCTACGATCCACATGAGCTTCTATAAATTGAACAAGTATTTTTACCAGATCATATATGTCGTATAGTGTTCAAAATAAATAATTACCAGCCCTGAATAATTCGTATTACGCGTTATGGATTTTAGTTACGTTTTTTATCTCAAAAATTGGTACGACTTATTTAGCATGCATGATTCGAGTTATATAATTTATCTGAGTATTATATGATCATAATAACATAAGAAAAATATAACATGCACAATCGAACGTACAAAAGGGATAAAAGGAATTTATACCTCTCGCTATAGCTTAATTCGACACACGATTGTCTAACGATCGAACCAACTAATATCACGACTTCCAATTAATTTTCTCAGCTTATCTAGGTTATGCAGAACTCCAGAAAAATAAGCTACGAATTGTATTGGATCGAATGAAGGCTGTACGATTTTGTGTAAAGGGTTTTTAGGGTTTCGGCAATATGTTTATATATACATAAATTATAAAAACGTGTTTACATGATAAGGATTCATATATTTTGGCCCAAGCAAGCTTAATTAAGGTCAAATACTGATTGTAATCTTTTCCTAAATTTATTAGCATTTATCTTGTATTTATTTAATTTATTTTGTATTTTTAAATCATAATTATATACGAATATATATATACTCGGCCAAAATAAATACTTTGTGTATTTTTTTACTTTTCTAAATATTAAAATGTAATCACAAAAATTATTTTGATTCATATCTAGTTCATTCCCGAAGGTTTGAAATTTATTTGGCGATTTTTAAGCTTTTAAATAAATTTTTAAGATTGTAGGGGTATTTTGGTCATTTTTCACATTTTGGATTTTTAGGTATTACAACTTCTTCCCCTCTAAAAAGAAAAATTTCGTCCTCGAAATTTGCAAAGAAACGGAAATGAAATAGAACGGAAAACGAACAAGGACATACCGGATCAAAATTGGAAATGCGGATAACTAGCTCGTATCGATTCCTCGGTTTCCTAGGTAGCCTCACACTCTGGGTGATTCTTCCAAAGAATCTTTATGAACGGAATAACTTTATTTCTTATGACTCGCTCTTGACGATCCAAAATAGCTTCCGGCTCTTCCGGAAGAGACATATCAGGCCGAATTTGATCAAATGGATAGGATACCACATGCAAAGGATGATAATTGTATCCCCTCAGAAGAGATACATGGAAGACGTTATGAACATGCGATAACTGAGGCGGTAGAGCCAAACGGTAAGAAACTTCTCCAATACGTTCAAGAATCTCAAATGGTCCGATAAATCGAGGACTAAGCTTGCCCTTAATTCCAAAACGTTCAACTCCACGAAATGGCAAAACTTTAAGAAATACGCGATCTCCAACATTAAATTCTAAGTCGCGACGATGTTTATCTGCATAGCTCTTCTGACGAGCACGAGCCTCTTTCAATTTCTCTCTCGCAACATCCACTTTTTCGTTAGTGATCTCAATAATTTTCGGAACTTCAATAAGACGTTCACCTACTTCATTCCAACAAACTGACGCTCTACACTTTCGCCCATACAACATCTCATATGGATCCATTCGGATACTCGCATGCCAACTATTGTTGTAGGCAAACTCTACCAAACACAAGTACTCATCCCAACTTCCCGTCCACTCTAAAGCACACGCTCTCAACATGTCTTCTAAGGTTTGAATGGTCCTTTCTGACTGACCATCTGTCTGCGGATGAAAAGCCGTACTAAACTTAAGTCGTGCACCCCAAGCATTCTGCAATCCTTTTAAGAAACGAGAAGTAAACCGCGGATCTCTGTCCGAAATAATAGCCGTCGGCATACCATGAAGTCTAACGATCTCCTGTCGAAAAATCTCCGCCAACTTACTGACACGGTAATCCATATGAATTGGCAAGAAATGAGCAGACTTGGTTAGTCGATCAACAACTACCCAAATCGCATCATGCTTTCTTTTGGTAAGAGGTAACCCTGATACAAAATCCATAGAAATCTCTTCCCATTTCCATGTCGGAATCTCTAACGGCTGCAACAAACCACTCGCTCTTTGATGCTCAATCTTAACTTGCTGAAAAGTTAAGCACTTCGACACGAAAGAAGCTACATCATGCTTCATACCACTCCACCAAAAATGCTGCTTCAGATCTCTATACATCTTGGTGGAACCAGGATGAATAGTGAATGGAGAACTATGAGCCTCAGCTAGAATAGCCTCACGAAGCTCGGGATCATTTGGAACATAAAGACGATCTTCATACCACACTACGCCAGAATCATCTACACTAAATTCCGTCTGCTTACCTTCTTCAACATTCTGAACCACAGACCACAGCTCACCATCATCCTTCTGGGCTTCCTTAATACGTAAGATGAGATTAAACTCAACCTTAAGACTAGCCCAATATCCAACATCGCGACGTATACACAACTCTACGTCTAAACGTTCTAAGTCCTTGAGAATATGAGGTTCTACCTCCAAACTGGCAATCATTCCAGATTTCCTACTAAGAGCATCAGCCACCACATTAGCTTTACCCGGATGATACTGAATGTTCATGTCATAATCCTTCAGAAGTTCTAACCACCGTCTCTGTCTCATGTTAAGTTCCTTCTGGGTGAAGATATACTTGAGACTCTTGTGGTCAGTGAAGATATCACATGACTTGCCATACAGATAATGCCGCCAGATCTTCAATGCGAAAATAACAGCAGCTAACTCTAAATCATGAGTCGGGTAATTCTCCACATAAGGTTTCAATTGCATCGAAGCATAAGTAATAACCTTCCCGTGCTGCATAAGAACACAACCTAAACCTTTCTTTGACGCATCACTATATATCTGAAAACCTCCGGAACCTGATGGAAGAGTCAAAATGGGAGCGGATACTAATTTCTTCTTCAGCTCTTCAAAACTATTTTCCCGCTCTTCTGTCCACACAAACTTCTCTCCTTTCCTCATCAATTGCGTTAATGGCAAGGCCAAACGCGAGGAACCTTCAACAAACCGTCTACAGTAACCAGCAAGCCCCAGAAAACTCCTAACTTCTGTCACATTGGTAGGTCTCGGCCACTTGGTGATAGCCTCAACCTTTGATGGATCCATGGTGATAATATCTACCGATACAATATGACCAAGGAAAGCAACTTGACTCAACCAAAACTCGCACTTAGAAAATTTTGCATACAACTTCTGTTGCCTAAGAATTTCCAAAACAATTCGGAGATGCTGCTCGTGTTCCTCCTTAGATTTCGAATACACAAGGATGTCATCAATGAAGACGATGAAGAACTTGTCGAGGTACTCGTGGAATACTCGATTCATAAGATCCATAAAAACAGTAGGCGCGTTGGTCAAACCAAAAGGCATAACCAGAAATTCATAATGACCGTAACGAGTTCGAAACACAGTTTTGGTAATATCCTGCTCCTTCACCCGAAGCTGGTGATAACCGGACCTCAAATCAATCTTAGAGAAATGCTTCGCTCCTTGCAGCTGATCAAATAAGTCATCAATGCGCGGAAGAGGGTAACGATTTCGGATCGTAATACGGTTAAGCTCGCGGTAGTCAATACAAAGACGCATGCTTCCATCCTTCTTCTTCACAAACAAAACAGGAGCACCCCAAGGAGAGACACTTGGTCGAATGAATCCATTCTCCAAGAGTTCCTGCAATTGTTCCTTCAACTCTTTTAGCTCAATGGGTGCCATACGATACGGAGCCTTGGAGATAGGTTCTGCACCTGGAATGAGATCAATGCTAAACTCAACTTCTCTAGCCGAGGAAGACCAGGAAGTTCTTTCGGGAAACACGTCGGCAAAATCACGAACGATAGGAAGACTCTCGATGCTCGGAACTTCCAAAGAGGTATCTTTGATGGATGCCAGAAAACCAAGGCAACCATGGGAAATCAAAGTTCTGGCTTTCATAGCCGAGATGATCTTAACAGACCTAAGAGGTTGGGAACCGTGATAAACAAAGTCGGGTTGATGAACATTACCAAAGATCACATCTCTGGCACTGCAATCAAGAGTAGCCTTATGAGCAGCCAACCAATCCATGCCCAAAATAACGTCAAAATCGATCATATCGATCGGGAGCAAATTAGCGGGACGAACACCGTCATCAAAACGTAGGGGACAATTCCAATATTCTCTATCAATGATTACATGGGTTTTCATTGGGTTGGAAATGTATATTTGATTAATTAATGGAGTTGGGGTTATATTTAGATTATTGGCAAGCGAACTAGATATGATGGAATGCGTGGCACCGGTATCAAATAATACGAAAACAATACGATCACCAATGTAAAGAAAACCGGTAATGGTACCTGAAGAGTTCGCCGCCTGATCACGAGTAGTGGCAAACACACGACCTGAAGTGGGAGCTGACTTAGACGAATTCACTGGTACGATCCGCTTCTCCTGTGGACAATCCCTCACCTTGTGAGTGGTAGAGCCGCAATTGAAACAAGCACCAGTAGCCTTGTAGCAAACCCCCGGATGAGGCTTCCCACAAGTAGCACAAGATGGAGGAGGAGGCAACGCCTCAAAAGACTTCTTCTGACCAGAAGATCCCGAATGATAATTTTGCTGCGAACCCCGAGTCGACTGATCTCTGAGCTGACGCGAGTTGCTACTACCTTGACCCTGCCGGTCATTCCTATTTCTACCAAAAGTTCGCTGATCCTGACTCCTGAAATCCTGACGCCTCCAATCATATACTCGGTCCTGATGACCTCTCTGCTTATATCCCTGGTCCTGACGACCCCTATGATCCTGCCTCTGGTCCTGACGACCCTGTCCCTTAAAGTCCACACGATTTCCATCCCTGTCTCTCTTATTCGAACCTCCTTCAGCAGCATGCAACAACTCAATGTTACGAGCATCATTCGCAACTGCAGCAACATCCTCATACTCAGTGTTCACAATACGATCCAATACCCACTTCTTCAATGCCCACTTAAAGTGCTTAGCCTGACGCTGAGCATCCCCCGTAACATCTGGCCCAACAAAACTAGCCAACCTCATGAACCTCCGCATGAACTCCCCAGACGACTCTTGATCCAACTGACTAATAGTTCCATACTCTCGTTCGTACCTCTGCTGCTCAGACACCGGAATGTACTGCTTATAAAATATGCCACAAAAATCCTCCCATGTGACTGAACATACGCTGTCCACCAACTCAGCGCATCACCCTCAAACTTAAATGTGGCCAAACGTGTCTTGAATTCGTCAGCACAACCCAAGACTCTGAACAGCTTCTCAACATGAGTGATCCAGTCCTCTGCCTCTGTGGGAGTGGCAGCAGACCGGAAAGAAAGAGGTTTGAGCTTATTGAACCTTTCGATCCAAACATGAATACCAGCAGGTGGAGCACCGACACCACCACCACCTGATGGACCAGCACCACTTCCTCCTGATGAACCCGCACCATTTCTGATGTCATTGGTGATTTGGGTCCTCAACTGAGGAAGAGCATCAGCCAAAGCAGCGGCTATCATTGAGTCGAAATCAGGGGCATCCTGTCCATCAGTGTACTGGGTAAAACGCGTATTCACCATCTGAATGATCACGAAAATGATTAGCAAAGATAGGGAGATTAAGCACGAATGAAAAGACGAAACAGAATCCTAACGTCTACCCAAATCCTCACCAGTCAAATCTTAAGTCCTAAGGGTCAAATCCTAGGGTCCATATGACTCACAGGCCATGGCTTATGTACTGCAGGTCACAAAACCTGGCTCTGATACTATAACTTGTAACACCCCAACCCGCCAAGGGTAGAGATGCCACAATGATGGTGTCAACTCAAAGCAAACATACATAATACACAGCGGAAGTCTTAAACAAATTCATTAAAGAAATTTAGCCAAACACGACTTAAAACCAACATGAGTTCAATGATAATAAATAATCCAAAGGAAATAAAGACGAAATGAAATCCAGTCTAATAAGGGTGGTAACTAAGGTAGAATCTTCTTCTAATCTCTACTCTCAATCCCATAGCGAAAGTCCCAGCTTCTATCTTAGATACCTGCCGCAGGAAAAGAAATGCGGCTGAGCTTAAAAAGCCCAGTGAACAGATATATGCAATAAACGGAAACGAAAACAATTGAAATGAACATGTATGTTTTAGTGTAATGGAATATATATACGTCAAAGGCAAAGAATATAATAAGAATGAAATGAAAAGAAAAGAAATAAAAGAAAGATCAGTAATCCCCCACGAGCCCAAACAAACCAAATATAGTAACCAGAGAGGGGAGTCCTCTCAAATGTGAAGGACGTGTATTGCACACAGCATCAATCACCGAACAATATAATCATTAATACAAACTCGAACCTAGGATGCATCCATACGCCCCCCAGACAATAATATAGGCCAATAATAAATATAATGCGCATGTTACAAACAATATGGGGACGGTGTGTAACATCACTCGAACACACTGGAGTCATGCCATTGGTGCATCAATGACACGGCCATGTTACCTTCATGGCTAGGTAACGAACTTGGCTCGGGTATCACACTGAAAGTCAAAGTCTAGGTCAAAGCAAAGGTCCAACTAGTCTAAGTCCAACTATCAAAGATTCATGGCAAAGGGTATTTATCTAATCAAGTCAAAAGATCAAAGAATAGGGAACATAGCAATGGCTTTGGGAAATCCTAAACGAATCAAGATAAGAAATCAAGAGAACGAAGGCACCTTACTGAAAAGGGCAGAATATCTGTACCTTATTTCGAATGCAAACAAACAAGAACTGAAAGTACTGAACGGATTAAGACTTCTCCTTCTTCACACCTAAGGAGTAGAAGAGAGTTACAATTGGTTCTTAAGTATTCTTTTTAACTTGCCTTTCTATTTTAAGTAACTTTCTATTTTTAGCAGATTTCCATATTTAGTAAGTTTCCTTATTTAGTAAGTTTCCATAATTAGGAAAATTCAAGTATTATAACTTAGGTTAAGTCATACTTTAAGAATATTATGGACATAGGGTACATTTTAACAATTTATGATAGTTCAGGGTTAATTATGACAAGTTTCCATAACTTAGGGTTTTAAATATAAATATATCAAAGTTAAGGGTTTAAAATGAAACTATTACAAATTACTAGTTTTAAACACATAATGGATTCAGAATCACACTTTAGTTCTTTAAGTTTCATTATTTACACTTTACACCCCTTTAGTTATTAAAGTTACAAAATAAACCTTATAGTTACATAATTTACAATTTAACCTTCACTATATTCATAATTACATCACAAGCTCTTATAATTACTAAGTTACAGAATATACCCTCATAATTTACATATAGTATGAATTTCACCCCATGTTTTACATATTCACGCAATTAGTCCCTTTAGTTTATTTAATTTGTAATTCGAACCAATAATTAATTAATAATTCATGTTCTTGCGAAATTTACACATAAGGACCTCATCTTATAATTTTTACACATTTATACTGACCTAATTAACATTATAAAAATAACCTTTAAGTTTCAAAGTTGACAAAACTAGTCCTTCTTATTTATTTCTCAATTCGTATAACATGTTTAATACCCAAATCAAAACCCTAACACATCTAACTATTCCACAATCATTATCTAATCAGTAGCAAGCATTAAATGACCTGTTTTCAAATACTAAACCCTAACCCTTATGTGTTCTAGGTTTCTTTTTATTTTAAATCCATTCGATACATATACATAGGATATAAAGAATAATTAGCTACGATCCACATGAGCTTCTATAAATCGAACAAGTATTTTTACCAGATCATATATGTCGTATAGTGTTCAAAATAAATAATTACCAGCCCTGAATAATTCGTATTACGCGTTATGGATTTTAGTTACGTTTTTTATCTCAACAATTGGTACGACTTATTTAGCATGCATGATTCGAGTTATATAATTTATCTGAGTATTATATGATCATAATAACATAATAAAAATATAACATGCACAATCGAACGTACAAAAGGGATAAAACGAATTTATACCTCTCGCTATAGCTTAATTCGGCACACGATTGTCTAACGATCGAACCAACTAATATCACGACTTCCAATTAATTTTCTAAGCTTCTTTAGGTTATGCAGAACTCCAAAAAAATAAGCTACAAATTGTATTGGATCGAATGAAGGCTGTACGATTTTGTGTAAAGGGTTTTTAGGGTTTCGGCAATATATTTATGTATACATAAATTATAAAAACATGTTTACATGATAAGGATTCATATATTTTGGCCCAAGCAAGCTTAATTAATGTCAAATACTGATTGTAATCTTTTCCTAAATTTATTAGCATTTATCTTGTATTTATTTAATTTATTTTGTATTTTTAAATCATAATTATATACGAATATATATATACTCGGCCAAAATAAATACTTTGTGTATTTTTGTACTTTTCTAAATATTAAAATGTAATCACAAAAATTATTTTGATTCATATCTAGTTCATTCCCGAAGGTATGGAATTTATTTGGCGATTTTTAAGCTTTTAAATAAATTTTTAAGATTGTAGGGGTATTTTGGTCATTTTGCACATTTTGGATTTTTAGGTATTACACTTTCTCAGTGGAGTAGTGCCGCCCCACTGAGGATATAGAACCCTGTACTCCCTCAGGCTCTGATTGTGATTTATCAGTGCTTTCATTGGGATGTGAATGGGTGGATGTTCCTGATCCCTCTGACTTGTTTATGTCAAAGGAAACATGCGGAAAGGGTTTATCCGAGGACACTGAGGATGATTTCCCAGTGACCTCCGGTGACGGTTGTTTTGTGGTCAGAAGGGTCTCTGCAGTGGGTGTCTCAGAGGTCTGGGCCACAATGTTAAGGGTGCCTGAGGAAACAGTCTCAGTGACGAGTGGTTTAGGTCTAACCACCTTACTGGACTGTCCCCCTTTCTTTTTCTTCACCTTCTTGGTTGGTGAAGGTGCTGGGGAGCTAGCATTCTCACCCTGAATGACTATTAACATGTAGTTGGTCAGGGCGGTGGGTTGTGCCTCAGTGATGTCACTACTAAAATTGGTCTTATGCAAGATGTCAGGTTTTGTAGCTTGATCGTCAGACCTTAAGTAGTTAGAACCAAGAAGGTCCTGAAGCGCACAGGAAATGAACCTAGGATAAGACATGTGTCTTTGCCTATGTTTCCCTGAAAGCTTGGCAACGAGGTCTTGGAAGATTATACCTCCGATATCAATTTTTCTACCCTCCAAGAGACTGAACATCATCATTTGCTGTGATGAGTTCACTTGCTCAGTGGAGGATTTATTCCCTCCTAGGACTTGAATGACAAATGTCATCATGAGTCTCCAGATGGGGTGAAACCATGTCTTCATTATGGGAGCCTTTTCTAACAAGGCTTCAGGAGACAAAGTAGGACGCTTAGCGTCATGAGGCCCAAGGAATAGCATTTCTACTTTAATTTCCTGGTCAGTAGGGTTTGCCTCAAATGTCTGGGCAAAATCAAGACCAGCGGCCTTGAGAAAGGTCTTGTAGTCTAGGGAGAGGGGTTTCTTCCCATTCATCACAGTGAATGTGATGATTGATCCTCTGGTGTCCTTAAGGCTAGTAGCCGTTGCGGTACACCAGAACTCCCTGAGATAGTCATGATAAATGACTGATGGGGTTTTGGTAAAAGCCGTGGCAAGGAAGCAGTTATGTAAATACTTAACCACATCCTTTTACCCCTCATATTGTTGGGGGTAATGGAAATTTCCAACCACGTTGTTTTTGGTCATATCCACGCCCTCCATTGGGAAATTAACATTTGGGGCGAGGGTGATAACATCAGAAGATGCCATTTTTGTGTTAGGTTGGACAAATGGACTGGGTTTCTAATTGCTATGAACACACACAGAGTTTTGAGAGATAAAATGGGCAGAGTTTAACTTAGATTTTTAAAACGCGTGTGTGTGTTTGTTTTGGTTGGGGTATTTATAGGATAGTGGAGATGGGGTTATTTTTGGCATTTGAGCGGTTTTATTTAATCAAAATATAATTTTTGGAAATTATTTTGAATAAAATGTTTGAGATCCGCATTAAATGCCACCACTCCACTTTTCCTCTTTTTTCGCAACTGGCAGGGTGAACAGTTGAGCAGTTTCTGCAAAAGGAGAAGTTGCAGAGTTTCCATCATCACACAGTGTATTGTGTGAGAGAGGGCATTGAATGCCAAGTTGGGAAGTGGGGGCCCATGAGGTGTATGCCAGAAAGGTAAAGGAACAAATATTCTTATATTTAATAAGAATCCAGTTACCAACCTCGGACATTTACTAACTAGATACTTAGAGCATTTAAGTTAGTATTGAATGTCCTTTTCAGGGCCCTGAATGACTTTTCATTCAGTGATGGTTTTTCAGGGACTTGGGATTAGTCACTGATGATTCAGGAATATGGAATGATTCCTGAGCTACAAGGATTCAGGAACTTGGGTTTAGTTCCTGAGGTTGAGGATTCAGTGATATTTTTTTCACTGATGTACACATTGAGTCAGGGACCTGAGGTTTATTTTTTAATTGACACTTGGTTGGGAGAAATCAATCAGTGGACTGATTCTCTATATCCAGCATTCCTAATTCAGCTTTCAGTCTGGTGAAAGTTGGTTCATCCAATGGTTTGGTGAATATATCAGCTAACTGATATTCAGTAGGAATGAAGTGTAATTCAATGTCACCATTCATGACATGGTCCCTGATGAAATGATATCTGATATCAATGTGTTTTGTTCTCTGATGAAGAACAGGGTTGTTTGAGATTGCAATTGCACTTGTGTTATCACAAAAGATGGGTACCATCTTATACTGAATTCCATAGTCACTGAGTTGACTTTTCATCCAGAGTACATTTGCACAACAACTAGCTGCTGCAACATATTCAGCCTCAGCTGAGGACAAGGCAACTGATTGGAGTACCTTTCAGGTACCTGAATATCCTTTTCACAGCAGTGATGTGTGATTCTCTTGGGTCAGATTGATATCTGGCACATAGACATACTGAGAATTGGATATCAGGCCTTGATGCAAGTAGATACATCAGTGATCCTATCATTCCTCTAAAGAGAGTTTGATTTACTGGTTTACCAGTGAGATCAGGACCAAGGTTGTTTGGGGGAACCATGGGAGTTTTGACTGAGGCACAGTCACTGAGTTCATACTTTTTCAGTAGGTTCTTAACATACTTCTCTTGACTGATAGTGGTTCCTTTATCAGTCTGCTTGATCTGAAGACCAAGGAAGTAGGTTAATTCTCCCATCATGCTCATTTCAAATTGCTTAGCCATTAGTTTTTCAAATTGTTTGCAAAGCTTGTAACTTGTTGAGCCAAAGATGATGTCATCAACATACACTTGTACTAGTATGTCATCAGTATTTGTCTTATAGATAAACAATGTGTTGTCTATCTTGCCTCTGACAAATTTGTTTTGGATCAGAAAGGCTGAAAGAGTTTCATACCCTGCCCTGGGAGCTTGTTTCAGTCCATAAAGGGCTTTATTAAGCTTATAGACATGATCAGGAAACTCATGGCTTTCAAATCCAGGAGGTTGCTGAACATAAACTTCTTCTTTCAGTGAACCATTTAAGAATGCACTTTTAACATCCATTTGGTACACCTTGAAGTTCATGTATGTAGCAAAAGCAAGGAAGATCCTGATGGCTTCCGTCCTTGCAACTGGTGCAAATGTTTCTTCATAGTCAATGCCTTCTTGTTGATTATAGCCTTTGGCTACAAGTCTGGCTTTGTTTTTAATGACTATGCCATTTTCATCAGTTTTGTTTTTGAATACCCATTTCATGCCAATGACTGAGACATTCTCAGGACATTTGACCAAGGTCATTACCTTGTTTCTGTCAAATTGTTCAAGTTCATCATGCATAGCCTGAACCCAACTTGGATGTGTAAGTGCTTCTTTAACACTTTTCGGTTCAATTGTGGAAATGAAGTGCACAAATAGGCATTCATTGGCTGAGGCTGCTCTTAGACTAGCAGCCATGCTCCTGGTGAGCATGCCTTCAGTAGGCTCTCTAATAATATTGACAAGTTCAATTTCCTGAGACCTAGTCCAACTTTCCTGAGGTCTTGGATACTGATTTGAACTTGTGGAGACCTGATTGGGTGGAGGGGTTGGTTCTGGAGTAGACACATGATCATTGATTAGATCTTGAGTGACTACCTGATCACTGAGATTGTTTGGTTCCTGAGCATTTTGAACAGACTGATTAATTTCATCAGTGTTTGCATGTGCCTCAACAAACTCAGTGATGGTTGGGTTAGGTAGGTTGTGAGGGATTATGTAATAGGAGATGTTAGCATCATCTTGATACTGAGTGGAAGGATTGTTTTCAGGAAGATATTCATCAGGAGGATATCTTGAAGAGTTATCAATTCCTATCTCTTCTACTGAGGCAATTGAGAACCTGATTGCATCAGTGCTCTCATCAAAGGTAACATGAAATGTTTCCTCAGTCTGCTGTCTCCTTGTGTTGAACACTCTGAAGGCTTTTGAGACAAGTGAGTATCCCAGGAAGTATCCATCATCAGCTTTTGCATCAAATTTCCCTAAGTGATCCTTGTTATTATCAATAAACACAGGACACCCAAAGACATGAAAGTAGCTGATGTCAGGGATTCTTCGTTTGAATAACTCATATGGGGTTTTCCCATGTCTCTTGACAATGATGGATCTGTTTTGTGTATAACAGGCAGTTTTGACTGCATCAGTCCAAAAATGTTTGGAAAGGACTGTTCCACTTAGCATTGTCCTAGCAGCTTCAATGAGTGTTCTATTTTTCCTTTCAGCAACACCATTTTGTTCAGGTGTGTATGGAGAGGAAAAGTTTTGGGAGATACCTTTCTCATCACAGAAACATTCAAGTTCATAATTTTTGAACTCAGTCCCATTGTCAGTTCTAATCTGTTTGACCTTAATGTCATTTTGATTTTCAATGTTCCTGACAAAGGACATGACTGTTTCAGCTGCCTGACTCTTTTTGATCAGGAAGAATACCCAAGTGTATCTAGAGTATTCATCCACTATGACCAGAGTATACTTCTCATGGTTAATAGACCTTGGACTAACAGGTCCAAATAGATCCATATAGAGAAGATGTAGGCAGTTCCTGATGGAAAAGTTGGTTTTGGTTTTAAAGGATGCTCTGTGATGTTTACCTTTTTCACAAGCTGAGCATGGTTTATCCTTTGAAAACACTAGTGATGGTAAGCCAAGGACCTTGTTTTGTTTTACAAGATTGTTTATGTTTTTAAAGTTCAGATGGGTGAGTCTCTTATGCCAAAGCCAGTTGAGTGTATCAGTGGCCTTAGCAAAGAGACAAGTTCCATCCTGAGTTAGACTGGACATGTCTAATACATAAACATCTTGTCTTCTTGGTGCAATGAGGACAATTTCCTTATTTGCATTGAAGATGGTTCCTTACTTATCATCAAACTGAACTATGTATTTTGCATCACATAGTTGACTGACACTGATCAGATTGTACTTAAGACCATTTACATAAGCTATCAAAGTAAAGACAATACCATTGCAGTTTACTGAACCATAACCTTTAGTGAGACATGATGAATTATCAGCAAATAGCACTTTGGGTCCTGGTTCTTCCACACATTTGTGCAGACACTCCTTAACACCAATCATGCTCCTTGAACATCCACTGTCTAGATGCCAAACAGGATCCCTGGCATGCCTCGGCACAAATAGTAAACTGGGTCAGTTCTTTCTAGGACTCCATTTCATGGAGGGTTTGGTTTTGTAGGTCTTTATGAAAGTATTAATCGATTCATGGTCAGTGGTTGAGTGGACTGAGCTACCATATGTTTTGCATTTAGTCGCAGGGGTAGCCTCAGTAGTCTGAGAGGATTGTTTATTCATTCCTCTTCTTGACTGAATGACCCTCTCTTTTCCTGAGGATTTCTGAGTGGAACTTCCACTAGATTCACAGTGTTTGTCAATTTGAAAATCCTCAGGATGATGGTCATTGAATCCACACAATGGGCAAGGTGGAAAAGGCTTGGCCTTTTGCTTCTGTTTCTGCTTAGAATCAGAAGGGTAGTTCAAGCACTAAGCCTTAAGTCCTGAAAAGTTTGACATGACTGAGCATTTTTTATGATCAGAGGTCCTGTGATCTTCCTTTTTGCAAATCATGCAATAAAGGACTCTATAGCAATCATCAGTGAGATGATTTGTATAGTTGCACAGTTCACACTTTTTCAGGGGTTTGGTTGGTTTGGGTTTGGTCTTTGAGGAAGCTAGTTTTTGTTCCTTCTTTAATTGAGAAGGTTTTTCAGAAGATGCAATCATCTCACTTAGCTTCCTGACCATTTCAGTCAACTGATCAATTCTTGGATCAGGACTTTGGGTTGCTACTTCAGAAGAGACTGAAGTTGATGAGTCATCAGTATTTACTGAGACTTCAAAGGGTGGTCTTCTCAGGAGGATTCTACCTTTTCCTGATCTCTCCTTTGGAGAGTGTGGGGAGTAGACCAATGGTGGGAGGTCTGAGCTTGGTGCAGCACCCTGAAGGGTATTTAGTGGAGGGAGTGGAGGAGTTGATTATGATTCAGGCTCACTGATTGGATCTCAAATACTGAGTTGGTCAAAGAGTCCAAGCATACCTTTCAGAGCCTGCCTTTCAGGGAGCAAGATGTTTCCAGTCTCAAAGTTTGGCAACTTACTGACTGGGTTGTCCCTGACAATCCAGTCATTTGACTTGGGTTCCATCTCTTGCTCAAAGGATATGCCAGCTGGAACAAAGGTCATTTCACTGGGGCTCTCACTGGAGGTTTCAGTGAGGTGGTCAATTCCTATAGTTATCTTAGGAATTAAGCCCACAGAATCAAAGACCTTAGGGTTCTTTTTGGTCCAGCTTTCAATAACAGCCTTTTCTTTCTTAAGTTCTGTTTGAAGGGCTTGGTTTTGTTTCAAAACTTCAGTGTTCTGAATTTGTAGAGTAATAGATTCTAGTTTAGCTTGTTTCAGTGCAAGCAGTTCATCTCTACATTTATTCAATTCTGACACAATATTGTTATATTTTGAAAACAGGTTAAGCCTTTGTTCCTCAACAAACTTTAGATCAACACAAATATAATTCATGTAAGACTGCCAATCAGAATCATCATCCATAGAAAGTAAAGTATTTACCTTCTTCATGGTGATGTTGACCCACTCTCCATTCCTAGCATGGCTTTTTCCAACAGCCACCTGATCCTCTTCAGAAAGTGCCATCAGTGCACTAACTCTTATTTCCTCGTCTGAGGAAACCTCTTCTTCATCCCAATCATATGCTTCAGCTACTAATACCTTGTTCTTTGTCTGAATAGGTTTGGATGTTTGAGCAGCCTGAGACAATATGGGGTTAGTTTCAAGAAGTGCAAGTTTAGCTTTGATTTTCCTATATTTTGTTTCAAATCCTTCTGACCCTTGTTTTGAAATTGTTGGGTGGACTGAAACATTTTAGGTTGAAACTTGCTAGTTCCTGAGGAACTGTTTCCTAAGAATTTGTAAGAGGGTTCTGAGATAGTTTTAGAATAACAGTCCCTAGCAAAATGACCCTTTTTACCGCATTTAAAGCATTCAGTGGTCTCATTTGCTTTTGGTTTTGTAAAGTTGGACTGATTTCTTTTGATGAAACGTCTTGAACTAGCAAGGAATGCCCTTTCTTGGAATTCCAAGTTCAAGTCGTTCAGGTACTCCTCACCAGTCATTTCATCAATTTCGTCTTCAGAATCCTCTTGAAAATCCTGCACAACACCATTAGAATAGAAAGCACTTGATATGGGTATGGAGGTTAAGGCCTTTTTGGACTCAAGAGCTTTTGAGTCAGGGTATCTCCTTGAGATCAAGTTGTCTTCATAGACAAACTTCCCATAAATTTCAGGGAGCTCAAGGGTCTGAATGTGGTTAGCATTCCTCAGGCCTTGTGAGAAGTTGAGCTACTTCTCAGGGAGACTGTTGACAAAGCCAACATTAGTCTCATGCTTAGATAAAGTTACACCATCATTTGATAGCTCATTTATCAAATTCTTGTATCTGGTGTAGGTCTGAGAGAGACTTTCAGAGTCCTTTGCCCTGAAGGTATTGTACTCAAGTTTAAGGTCCATGACCCTATTTTCCTTAGTATCTGAGGGACCCTCAAAGCTATTTACCAAGTCATCCCAAGTTTGCTTGGCTGTAGAACAGTTGATGACTGATTCCATTATATCGTCAGGAAGACATGATATAAGGATGCTTTTCAGGCGATGGTCCTGATTGACCACCCTCCTCTCATCTATGGTCCATTGAGCTTCAGGCTTAATTAGCCCTGCAACAGTTTTTGGGACAAATGGGCCATCCTTGATACAAGTGATGTAGTAGGGCTCCATCCCAGTTAAATAGCAAATCATACGTTTTTTCCATTTGCTAAATTTGCTAGCCTCAAGTCTGGGTGCTACAGCAGAATAGCTGCCACCCTTTTTATTGACTAACTGGGGTACATTGGTATCAGTCATTTTAGGATCTTGGTTTTAAAAAACCTGGAGCTCTCTAGGTTTTTGAAAGGTTTTATAAACCAGAGGCTCTGATACCACTTGTTGTTCCCTTAGCACACCGAGTAATAACAATTAAGTTAAACTAAGTGAGCTTATGACTGAGATCAATGCAAAGAATATTTATAACAGTTATAATACGTGAATATAAAAAACACAATATTTTTCAACGTTTAAATTCTTATTAGAAATAATTCCAAGAATCTATTACCCAAGTGTTTTGCGGAACAAACACTTGGGATTGAATAGACAAGGGTTTATGGTGTCTCCTATCGAAACTCAAGTTTTACTTGAGTGGTAACAATATACCCACTGAGCTATCTCAGTGAGTTATATACACTTTGTAGGAGAGAAGTTACTTTGTAAAAGTTATAAGCTTTCAATATACAAAGCACACATAAATTCTCTCCATCTGATCTATTTATACACAAGTAATCTAAGTATAAGTGATTAAAATATTACAAGTTGTTGAGGTAGCGTGTCTGACAATTACAAACAGTAATTGTCATTTCCAAGAACCAATAGGAATGGGCTAATAAGACTTTGGGAGTTGTTGGCTGACACTCCATGACTTTTAGCCGCAATAGGGAAGGTTGGTATCTGGCAAGATAAGAGTGTTTGGTCTGACACTCTTATCTTCTCAGATCTTTCCCTTTTGTTCTCGTCTATTCTTCAGGCATTGGTTCCTCAGTCTTCAATCACTTTAATGTTGTTGAGGAGACTGGGGTTTAGTGAGTTCTTGTCTAACACTCACTGAACCATCATCTTCTTCTTTGGCTTAAGTCCTACTCAGGGAGTACCCGCCTTCCTGAGAGTGAGTCCTTTATTGAACTCGCCTTAAGCATCCTGAAGATGACTCACTGAGAGGCTGTTCTCTCAGTGACTTGAATTGTTCTCGGTTTAGTAAACACTTGGCTTAATTTGTGTTCAAATCCTGTTTAAGATAATTGGGTGTTTTACGAACCCAACAATCTCCAATGGTGCCATCGCCAACCTGCAGCAGCCATTTAGAAAATGCACGAACACCTTCTTCAATCGACATTCCTGGTCGCTTAAGCCTCATGTTCTCTTTAAGACGAATGACTTTGAAATGCGGCCACAGGTACGATAGTGTTATGGAAGATGCTATAATTTCTTGTTTTGAAGTGTTTTTTTTTTAACAGGGAGCGTTTGCCTGAAATCTCCGCCTAAGATAACTGTCTTTTTTCCAAAGATATCATTTAGAGCGTTCAGTATATCTCTAAATATACGATCAAGCGCCTCAAAACATCTACGAACATTCATTGGAGCCTCATCCCATATGATAAGATCTGTTTGTTTGATTAAATCTGCCATCCGAGTTTTTTTTTTATGTTGCAAACCGATTCGTCTGTCAGATTGAGCGGTATTTTAAATCTTGTGTGAGCTGTACGTCCTGATGGTAGCAGTAGGGAAGCAATACCAGAAGAAGCAACTGCCAGTACTATTCTTCCGTCTGATCTCAGTATAGAAATTATGGTCTTCCAAACGAAAGTTTTGCCTGTTCCTCCTTGACCATAAACAAAGATCAATTTTTGTTCATGATTGTTTATTCCATTGATGACCTGGTCGAAGATTATCCGCTATTTAGCGTTGAGCTGCGCTACTAATCCTGCACTTTCACTTCTCAATAACTCGCGATCATAGTTTTGTTCTTCCATTATGGTCCTGTTTGTCAAGATCTGAAGCAACTGAGGTGGAGGCAGCTCCATGCCAAAATCTGTGACAGATTTGCCGTAGAAATTTAGAATCGCCTGGATTTCACACATAAGACCGCCTTGCAAATCTTCTGGATTTACTTGAATTTCTGGTATGTGCAACATATTGGAAAGTATCAGAGGAATATCTTCAGACATACTATTAGCATGTGATTGAAGGAGCGTTGCTGGACTTGATACGTTACAAAAAATAAGAATTTGACAAAACAGTTTTTGCATTTCAGATGCAGTTGCTGAGAAAGAAGCTTCTTGTAAAGCTATACTTCATTCATGATCATTTCCCAAGAGGCCCAGTGCTTCGCAAGCGGCTCTGTATGTAGAATAAACATGGCGATCAATTGTGCGGGTATGGCGAAATGATATGCAACCTTTTTGGTGACAGATTAGCATTCGTAAGTAAAATGCATCACCAGAGCTTGGATGTATGTATGCTAGGTGTCCAATGGCATGGGAACCTGCTCTTCGCCTCCGTTGCCAGTATTTCCCGTCTTGATGCCACACAAATTCTTTGGTAAAATTTATGTATGTTAAGTGGCGACCATCTGTATTGTGAGTGTTATACCTGAACCATTCGGTTAATGTTGTTCTTTTGTTGTATTCATTGTCGACAACTGATTGCAACGACTGGCCTGCTCTGAAAGTAACATGCTGCATGTTCTGAAGGTGCGCTGCGAGTATCTGAACAGGCGGTTCTCTGCTATGTATACTGAAACCAAGAATCCTCCAACATGCTTCATGCAGGCCAATATATCTAGCATCCTGGAAAATTTTAATTTAATCGATTTGTATTGCACTGCGACTGGTACTTTGGTGACCGTCTCCAATTCTTCTTGTGACTTGAGTAATTATTCGGTCAATACCTTTGGAGATGTACTTGAAGAGATATTTTATAAGCATCGTCCACTCGCAATACTCAACGTTGATGTGTGCATAGAAGCGCATACATAACAAACGATTGCGCGGAACAACATAGCCATTGTCAAGGTCAACATTTTGTCTCATTGTTGTTATGCCAGTATCTCTTCTACGGAAATGTACAAAACCTTTTTTGTCAATAAATGTGGCATCACAAAATGGCTTAGGAAATGATTTGCTACACTCGTCTCCGCGCTTCATACATGGTGCTGACTTATTGACCAACCCGCAAGGACCGTGGATCATGAACTCTGAAATAACTCGGTAGCCTTCAGGATCAAGTGTCGGATTTGGCAATTCTGTAGATACATATGTGTCTATATCTTTATTTCTTTGTACATGCAAACTTTCTTTGACCCATAATAATAGATGACAATGTGGCAAGCCTCTTTTCTGGAACTCGACTGTATACAAAACTACAATGAAAGTGCATTAAATTACACACTTGAAGAATTTAGATTTTTAGCGAACGTATACACATATATGTAATGTAAACGGTACCTGCTTCCACATCACCAAAAGGCCTACATTATCTTAAGAATGTTATCAAATCATGTATCTTTCTTTCAAAGACACGATCAACAACATCAGGTCTGTCTGCGACTGTGATGTGGGGGAAGTTTTGCATATATTCTTCAATTTCTGGCCAGCCTACATTGCATGTGAATGTAATAAAGAAGAACGGGTTGACATGCACACGGCATATAACAAGCGCATCTAAATAGTGGCTATACGTGTATCGCGGGCCTCTAGTGAAAGATGAAGGAAGTATTGTCTGTGTGCCTGCATCCGAGCCATTACAGTCGCCTCGTGAGATGGCATCATACAAACCTGCGATGTAGTCATTCCTTATGTCGTTTTGCTTCTCTCGAATATAGTCCAATCGTGCCTGTTCGATGCTGCAATACGTTGTTACAACATATTGCTGAAATAGGCGACCACTTCTGGTTATTAAATTATACTGATCCTGTCGGTCATGCAGCTGATATGCTTAGTACATTTTCATCGACATCCTCCTAGGAGTATCAGATGTTTCATTGCTTGTATCAGCTAATGTAAGACCCATATGGTATCCCTGTTCACCGTAGATAAAAAGGAGTGGGAAATGTAATGACATGTATAAAGGATGCAACTTGTTAATTCGTTGCGGAGTACCGCTGTGTTTCTCAATAATAACATCATAGTCAGTCGCTACTTCCGGACCACCTTCAAATACTATTGCAGCAATTGTATCTCCTGAAGGTAATTCATACTGTCTTGAACCAACGACACCAAAGAGCTTGACTTTAAAGTCAGGGATATCAGCCTCTGCCATCTTGTTTCGAGCTATTCTAAACACCTGTACCAATTGATTGTGATTGTCCAAAAATTCTATCAAGCCTTCTACAATTTCTCTCTACAGCCCTTCACCATTTCTCTGGAAATTTTCCAAACGATTGGCGACCTCGTTATCTGCGTCATATATATAAAGCTGTAAAAACTTAGGTCCTTTTCCTGGCTCCGGACACATACTTCCTATCAAATGGTAAATTTGTCCTAAAATTTTAAAGACATAAGGACCGCGACCTGTGTTAATAGATTTATCGATCTCAGCGCCTAGAGATGTCATTGCAAACATCTGATTGTAGGCTCTAATATTTTCCATAAAATGCCTGTTAGTGAACAATTGCTTTATATATTCTGGATAGTCATCGTGCGCAGGCAGCTGCACCTGACCTCTATTGCAACACCTCCGATATTTTGGATGCAGGCATGAGCTATTCGCAATCCTTTCATCATACTAGAAAAGAGCATTGCAATAATCACATTTGTGGTTGCAGTGGCCCATATGTATGAACGTGGTTGGAGGTCCTGTGTATAGGAGCTGAGATCATGAGAAAATGGAAGAAATACATTAGCTGAATAAGGTGGAAATAAGCAAGACTATACAAACCTTGCCTGGGGCGTACTCTTCTATTTTGGTGTTGCATCTGTATGAGGTCGTGCATTTGTCGAAGAAGTTAAACAGGCTGCAAGAAAAGTCAACTATTGTTAAGAAAGTAAAAGAGGGCCTCATCATATGATAACATAAGAAACAACAAAGCATCAAACTTTGGCGAACATGTGTTGGTCTATTGTTTATGGTACTTGCAGATGCTTCGGTTGTTGTTGACGAATTTAACCATAATGTAAAAAAAAAAAAAAAAAAAAAAAAAAAAAAAAAAAAAAAAAAAAAAAAAAAAAAAAAAAAAAGATGTTGTTAAGATACCTAAACAGAGTGTGACCATAAGATAATATAAAAACCGTTTAAAATAAATGAAAATATGAAAACGCGAACAGGAAAATTATAAAAATCGTTTAAAATAAATAAAGTGTGTCATAATAAATTTAACATAAGGAAGCAAATTCACTATATGTACTACAAATAGTTAAAAAAAAAATGTTTTGACAAACAGCAAGAACAAAACAACAAAGCATCACACCTTGCCGACCACACCTTGGTCTATTGTTTCTGGTACGTGCAAACACCTCGGCTACTGTCAAAGAAGGTAAACGGCCTACAACAAAAGGCAAAAATGATGTTAAAAAGGTCAAAGAGAGCGTAATTACATGATAATATAAAAGCTGTTTAAAATGAACAAAGATATGAATACACAAAAAGGAAAACTGGAACCTTGCAAACGATGGTTTACTTCGGCATCCGTCGATTTACTTCGGCATCCGTATGCTGAGTGGCAGCCGATGAAGAACATGGGTCACCTGTAATATGGATGCATACAGTAAGAAATATGTATCGTCCATAAATTATGTAATTAAATATTAATAGATAGCTGTAATGTAGTAAGAAACTTTAGTACAAAGTAAGCAACCTTGCAGAGGAAGCCCCAAACTTTGCCAAGCACGTGTTGTTCTATTGTTCCTGATATGTGTAGACGACTCGGTTGTTGTTGAAGAAGCTAAAGAGGTTGTAACAAAAAGCAAAAGCAGTGTTAAAAAGGTCAAAGAGAGTGTGACCATATGATAATATAAAAAATGTTTAAAATAAATGGACATATGGATACACAAAAAAGAAAATTGGAACCTTGCAAATGATGGATTCGTTGATTTGCTTCGGTACCCTCATGCTGAGTAGCAACCGATGAAGAACATGGGTCACCTGTAATATGGATGCATACACTAAGAAATATGTATGGTCCATAAATTGTGTAATTAAATATTAATAAAGAGTTGTAATGTAGTAAGAAACATTAGTAAAAAGTAGGAAACCTTGCGGAGGAATAGTCGAAGCATGCGGTAATGTTTGTGTAGTGCTCACGTTTGCTGCCGAAGGGCACACGTTAGCTGCAACAAACGAAACACATATTAACAGGTAAGCAAAAATAGAAAATGAGATCATGAGAAACCGGAAGAAACACATCAGCTAAATAAGGTGGAAATAAGCAAGAGTATACAAACCCTGGGTAGGGCGCGTTCTTCTATTTGGAATTGCATGTGTATGAGGCCGTGCACTCGGCATAAAGCGCGCTGAAAAAAATCAACATAAAGAAGATTTGTTTTAGTATATGCAGTGTAAACAGTTAAAACAATGTTTTAACAAATGTCATTAGCAAAAACCGTAAAAAATGAATTTAAAGAAAAGCAATACCAGAAGAAGCAAGCGCCAACACTATTTTAGTACGTGCAGCCAAGTCGGGTGGCGTCGAAGAACTTAAACGGGCTGTAAGAAAAGAGAAAAAATATTGTTAAGAAGAAGAAAGAGTGTCTAACTGTATGATAAAGAACAAATACAAAAAACAATGTTTTGATAAATGCCATTAACCAAAAAAGGAAAAAATGAAGCAACAGGGAAGCAATATCAGAAGAAGCAAGTGGCAAGACTATTCTGGTACCTGCAGACACCTCGTCCGTCGTTGAAAAAGGTAAACGAACTGTAAGAAAAGACAAAAATGTTGTTAAGAAGCTGAAAGAGTGCCTGAGCATATGATAAAGGCCAAAATACAACAATAACTATGATGAGTGCCTAATTACTCATCATTTTATGCACGTATAAGACACAAAAAATGACCAAAAACACCTAAATAGATCAAATATTGTTGCAAATACTCTTGGTTTGTGTTTTTATGTGTTTCAGGTACAAAAGGATTGAAAACAAGGCAAAAACGGACAAAACCGAGCACAAGATTGGAAAAAGTTCAAAAGCCGAAGCCGGGGAAGAAATTTACAAGTTTGGACCGAGAAATTGCTCAAGTGTCAAAGTCAACCTTCAAAGAAAATCAATATGGCAGAATTGGCCCTTGGATATATTTTTCAGACTTGGCAAAATTAGTCCCTTAACCTAAACCTAATTCCATTACTAATCCTAAACTACTACAACTAACCTAACCTTTTTTATCCAAAACTAAAAAACCCAGTCATAAACTCAGCCCAGCCACACCCCAAAAAGCCCAATCCTAAATAATTAACCCACCCCGTCTTTTGTTTTTAGTTAAAAACCAGTTTGACCCAGTCAAACCCATTTCTTCTAAACAAATGCCCGCCAAAACCTTCACCATCACCACACTCCACCTTCTCCCTGACATCAACCCACTCCCATGCTTTTCTCTTATACACTCCATTCCCTCCCCCCTCCTATAGCTTAGTCCAAGTACAATTAGTCACGTGATTCCGAAACCCACCAAATCTGTTTTCTCGCCAAAAAGATAAATGGACGATTGAGATGAAATCAAGCTAAACCAATGCTGGGATTTGCTCAAAGACAATGGGGGAAGCTTTTGGAGAGATATAAATACCTCACCACTCACACAGAAGTGAGTAGTAGTTAGATAGCTAGTTTTTAGAAAATCAGTAGTTCAATTAAATTAATGTGTTTAAGTTAAACTTAATGGGTTTTTAAATATTTCAATTGTAATTTTCAATTCAGGGTTGTAATTTACTTGTTCTTAGTTTAAATTCAAGTTTGACGTTTAAAGTTTAAATTTCTCAATTTTCTTTAATTTCTCAATTAAGGTCATTTTTAATTGTTAAGCTTAGTTACTGTTCAAATAAGCTACAATAAGCTTATAATAGCTTTTAATAGCTTATGGAAGTCTATGCCTGTTCTTAGATCAAAAATGCCAAAAGTCAACAAAAGTCAACTGAGGTACTGTTCATTAGCTTATTTCACTATTTATTTGCTTATTAAATGTTTTTAGTCTGCTTATCATTGTTTTGTTAGTTAAATGTTGGTTAATCATTAGCTTGTCCTGAGTTTTACCTATTTTGCCTTAAAATCACCAAATAAGTCTAAAACAGTCAATATAGGAAATTGCTTATTAGTGCTCATTAGAAACTTAAATTAGGGTTCTAAGAAGTTAGTTAGTTAGTACTTATTCAGAATCATAGATTAATTTGGTCATTATCAATGTAAAAAGTCAAAATAGTTAGTTTAAGGGGTGTTTGGCTAATGGGTCAAACGGGTCAAAATAGCATTTCCCTGTTCATGTGCACTTTGGTGAATTTCAATCAGCCTTAAATTAGCTTGTTTAAGCTGTTGGAAGGAGTTCTTGGGCTTAAATTGAAGGTTAGGTATTTTTCAAGATAAAAGTATAAATTTTAGAGTTGTTACTTTTCTAATAAGTTCTTGATAGCAATAAGCAGTTTAAGTCTTTATCTTTGGTGTTTCTAGGATTCTTTTAGTCTATTGAATCATATCTGAGTAGTTTCATAAGTACCTATAGGCCTAGGATGAGTTTGCTCAAATCTTGTTTAAGCAGACTGCATATTTTGATTTTCCCATTTTGCAGCCCAACTTTTTGATTTTTAAGTTTCTCATGTTAAGTTGTAATAAGCTCAAAATTTGCACAGTTCCTGTTGGGTGGCTTATCTAGCCATGACTATTTTTTATATATTTTTAAGATTTTTCTTTTACAGCTTTTTCATGGCTTGAAAAAGCCATATTTTCCCCTGCTCACTGATACATCAGCAGACCTTAGAAGGTCTTGTGGCTTTTAGAGTGATCTTTAGTGCTTATTGCTGTGCTTTTGTAGCTTATTTTGTTTCATTTCAGCTTATTGCTTAGTACTCAGCTTATTTCAGTTATAACTTAGCTTAATTATTAGCTTATCAGTCCTTAATGGTTATTGCCTTTGTTTTCTTCATTAAGCCTAACTGTTTTCATTAGCTAGCTTATTCTGAGCTTATTGTAAGTTTTTAAAAATAATTTCAGTTTTAAAAGTTGCTTATGTTCATGTGCTTAATTAGTTTTAGAAAAGAAAAACCAAAAAAAAAAAAAAAAAAAAAGTTTTGCAAAAAGAGACCAAGGGATTCGAACCCTGGTCTCTTAGCTCACACACACAGCCTTACCACTCTGCCCTTGGGTCTTTTCTGCCCAAGGGACTTTGGTAATTCCTTTTAACACATGTTACCTCATTTGCTTATCTGAGCTTTTTAGCTTATTCCCAGCTTATTTAAATAAGCTGGGACCTTTTTAGTATTTTTCCTAGGATTGTTGTATCATAAAGTAATTTCAGTAAAATTTTCAGATTTTTCTAGTTTTAGGATTTTTAATAATTTAATTAGTTTAAAATAGTTTTTAAATCATATTAAATTAAATAATTATCAGAAAAATATAATTTTTTTTTTTAATTTTCTTTTAATATTTAGAACTTAGGAAAAATAGATTTGTACCCCTAAAGTTAGTATTTCATCGTTTTGACCTTTAGGCTCGGGATTTTCCCGGTTTAAACGCGACTTTTAAGTTTTCTTTACATTTTTAATTATGCGTTCTTTAGATTATCGTTTCCCTTGTATATTAAATCATTTTTAGTTCATGTTCACTTATTTTAGTTTAAAATCCCAAAATCCCTTTATTTTCACTATTCAAACACGTTTCACGAATCGAGATCACAAATTCCATTCAATCCTTCGTTGGGAAAACGACTCGGGTTTACATATTTCCTTTGTAAATCCTTGGAGAAAAATATGTGTTGATTCCATCGAACCAAACTAAAAGTAGGTTTTGTAACATACATAAGACATCTGGTCCTGAAGGCGTTATTTCTTTCTGCTGACCGTAGTTATGTGTGTCACTGTGTTCAAAGAGTTTACGTTTTCCTTTATCCACTGGTACTGGAGTTATAGGACCACATGAGTCGACATGGGATGAATACAATATTGGTGTATATTGGACATCTGGTACGCTGGTGTGGCCTGAAATAACAGCAGCCAGATAACTTTCGAAAAGCAATCACAAAAATTGAAGAAGGAAAAATAAGGAAGAATCAGTATACGCACATATTTTTTTGGTTGGCGAGCAAGGCAACAATCCACTAATATGCTCTTTGCTGTAATCAATATTGGTTGCTTGATGACCACGACGTATGTCATTGACCAGAATCTCAGATGAAAGTATCTGAGCCTTCTCTAACACTACTTCAGGTAACTCATAAACTTGTGATGCCGGCCGTTTTGGTGTGTGTGTCAGTTCTATAGCAGCAGGCAAATGTTCTAAAGTTTCTTTGTCCAAATTATACTGCAAAAGGTCACTGGCTTCTCTATTTGTGACACTTTCAGAACTACAGGGCTTCTTAACAACAGAAGATAAACATGTACCAGTTTCATCTACATCAGTTAGTGGCCTCTTGCCTAGCATAATTACATTCTGAGACTGCGTTCCTTCAGAAGCAATGAACGTGTGTGCAGATTCTAAAGATGCAGGAGACGCAACCTGGTGAATACTAAATAACACAATATTTAATGCAAAAGGAAATAGCTCATTTGCTACTAAACTAAAAAGAGGGGCAGTCGTAAAAAAAACAAAAGTCGATAGCAGCGGCAAGCACATAAAAGTAAAGCACCAGGATGATATACAAAGGGATTGCATGCAATTGTTAAAAGGAAACATAAATATAAGTTATTGCCATGATACACATGCAAATGAAATGTGCCTGTAAATAAAACGATTCCAAGGATGCAAAGTAAGAGCAACACCATAAGAAGCACGACAAAAGCAATAACCATGGACATATCGACTTCACTATACCTTTGTAGAAGCTGCAAACGCGCACTTCAGCTACACACTGAAAAGCACAGCTGTCAAAATATATACAACAAAAACCTACAACACACACGTAAACAATGGTAAAACACCTACCAATCGGCTTTCCTTCCTTCTATCGAAATTTTTTTGTTTTTTTGTTTGGTTGAAGACAATGTATGTAAACTCTGATATGGAGAAGCTTCTAATTGGCAGGGAAAGTGCACGTGTATTTTTTGTCATACTGAAATACAACCTCCACCATACGATCAAATAGTTAGGTGGGAAAGTACAATCTAACAAATACGACGTAGCACTATCCTGCATAGGGCCAAAGAAAACGGGCCAAGGTAGAGGCGGAATTTGGGCTAGCGCAGGCCCACGTTTTTTTTCCGCCAAGATAGCACTGTTCACACAACAGTAAAACGACGCAAAAACGACGTCGTAGTCCACGCTCTATAAGAGATATATATATATATATATATATATATATATATATATATATATAATATATATATATATATATATATATATATATATATATATATATATATATAATATATAATGAAGATAGGGAATGTGGAGGAAAAAAATTCAAGAATTCTAAGGGATTTATGATTTTAGTTCTCTAAGATGTGACACGTCTGCATCTAACTGATAACCTGCACAAAAAACCACGCTTTTTAAATGCTTTTGTCATAGTTTTCAAATAGCAACTACCACGATATGTAACACTAGCCAGAAATACATCGAATTTACTTACAACAAGAGTGTACAAAAGATAGGAAAAAAATTAAAGTAAAATATTATAAAATTAAAGTAGCCATCACAACACAAAAAGAAGTCAGTCATTTGTTATTTGAAATCGTAAAAACATTGGAGCGTACTAGATATAACCTTAGACAAGATGACAAGGAAAAGGGGGCTCGAATTGAGCATTAATCAGTTGAAGGAATTGATATAAATGAGAATGGCGATGATCGCCGCGTTGCGGGCGTGTCTGTTTTTCGGCCGAGTCGATTTTCTATAAATAAAGTAGAATATTTAGCCGTTGTAAGACATCAAGTATGTAGAATATACCTGTATAACTTATCTATATGTACATGTAGGCAAAAAGTGTAAATTAAAAAAAATAAAGCAATGGAATTAAAAAACAATAAACATAATCACTAATAGCAACAGTCATTTTTTTGTGTCTGTTTTTGTCAGGAGAAAGGGTGCAGATTGTCACTAATAGCAACAGACATTTTCATACAACCTTTTGAAGCATCCAACTCATGGGGTTTAGATTATGGCATTCAATTTCAAACAAACCATCTTTTTATAAACCCTAACTGTATACTCTTTGTCGTTTAATCAATAAGAATAAAGGCAATGGTTTATATATAGGCAAATAATAAACCTAGCCGAAGAAAAAGACAAAACAATATTGAGTTTTTATAAATTCAAAATTTACATTTCTTTCCATACTATTCTTATAAAAATATACACGTCCATAAAAAAAGAAGACATATACCATAAAATAAAAACATTTACACAAAGTCACCCGCAGCAACGCGCTGTTTTCGCTTATCGTTAAAAAATAAAATAGTACTCCGTATGAATTTTGGGGTTTGGATTCATCAAACATTGAAGCTATTTTCATGGGTAAATTTGCATCAATTCCCCTTCTTTGGAAATCAACCATGAATCTGAAGTTAATGTCAGTCATTAACTGTTCCATATTCTTCAAGTTCTTCAAGTGCTTCAGGTATTGCTGCTCCTCCAGGTATCCTTTTGTTATGTATAGCAGGATGATACATCTGTACCATGCTATGGTTCTACATTTCCAGCTTATAAGATTTCGTACTCGAGTTCATAGCTGGGTTCTTCTTCATCTGACAAATCTGCAATAGGGAAATGAGAATGAATTTAGTGGCTTATTAGATAAGGTGGATTAAGGTTAAAGAGTGTTTGGTGTGCAAGCTTGTAATAGCGTATGGGAGTTTAAGGTATTATTCCTGTGAATTTATGAGAGCTGATCAAAAACTAAAGTAACGAATTTTAGAATATAACTTTGAAAGTAACTTTTCTCTGCAAATTGAAATGAAGAAACTGATTTGAAACATAACCTGTATACCTAAAATAAAAAAGAGTGGTAAGGGTGCATCAGTTTATTAACACCAAAGTTATATTTACCTTCCTATGATATAAGAGGCTGATTAAGGTCAAAATTGGTAGATTAGCATAACATCTTATAGTAGTGACTATGAAAATCTTTTTTTTTTTTTTTTTTTTTTTTTTTTTTTTTCGAGTCTAGGTGTAACCGTATCCTCAGTAACCAATAAAGCATATAAACAACATATTTGTAGCGTAAGGTAAATGTACGTAAGTCCAAGTTGGAATAACTAATAGATTATGAAAAGTACCTCGGGATTTCCATGTCCAAGATTGAGTTGGAAAGACATCATAAACTGGAAATCTTCTCATAATCTATGTTAACATTTTCCATGTATAGGAGCCATGTGCTGCAAAGGTTTGCGAAATTCATGTTATTCTGCATAACATGAGAAAGTCGGGAACCAGCGGTTAAATCCTGGTAAAAATAAAGATGCATGGTCTATTTTAAACCAAGATCTCAGCATACCTCGCCTAGATCCTGTAGGTCTGCTACGCAGGTTATGTGGATGCTGGTTTCTATTTGATGAAGACTGCATTGTATCTGGAACAATTAAAAGAAAAGGTAGTAAGCGGAAACTGATTTAAAATTATACATTTAAAAAAAAAGTAATAAAACCTTGAGAACAACGTTGTTGGTTATTCATCTGCAGATTTAGATCCTGGTAGCGTGTTAATGTAGTGTGGGTTTGAGCACTTTCATTAGATGAAGGGGCAGTGGCATCTGAAGTGGACTTCAAAAGTAAATGGTTACTATTGTGTCTAAGATGTTCAGGTATAATCGCTGAGTGGTTATCACCTATTATAAAGAAACTTTCTGTACCTGTAACAAAGAGAGATAATATGGTTATAAATCTATCGAACAACATGTCCAATATTAAATGGAAAGGAAAAGTGTCCGCAAATTACATATCAATTATGGCTCGTTGTTAATTTCGGAATATGATGAAACATCATGTCCTTCTGTAAGCGTTTGATCTTCATTAGGAACTTCATACATTTTCCGTTTTCCTTTATCTACGGAAGTCGTAAACTATGCATGAGATGAAGTATTCCCGCCTAAGTTAGGCGTGTTTTTGTCGCGTATTTTTTCAACCGTACATTCACCTGAAACACAGTAGCAGAAATCCTTTGTAAAACGCAGCCGAGTTTAAAAGGATTCTTAGTAGAAGACAGAGGCATAAATATAAGGAACAGGATACGTACTTGGTATTTGTGTAGGCGGACCAGGGAATACATTAGTAACATCATATTCAAAATCTCTTGCATCAGCTGTTGATGAACTCAAATAAGTACATTTTATTACTATCATTTATCCTATTAATTTGACTTGTTTTACTATATTATGTATGAGGATTGATACTTAATCGTTTACTTTTGTAATTCTCAGGTAAAAACAAGCATTTGGTGAAACTTGGCGATTTTGGACTAATTATGGAGCAAAACGTGCATAAAGTTGAAGGTCTACTGACATGGACAAGATCAAGTCAATTCTGCTCCAGATGCGCCGCATCTCACTCTCGACATGCGCCGCATCTCTATCAAGATATCACCAGATACGATCCAAGATACAAGAGGACATGCGCCGCATCTAATCATGGAGTTACGCCGCATCTTCTGGCGGTGTACGAATATTCCTGAATATTATAATCTTGGACCCCACGCGAAGTTAAGTACATGCGCCGCATCTACTTAGTAGATGCGCCGCATCTTCCCTCAGACAGAAACTATAAATACCCCGTAGACCAGACGAATTAGGAGTTCCGAAAAACCTAAAACCGAAGTTAAAACAGGAGGAACAAAGGACGAATTCAGTCAAGGAGGCAGCACAAGACACACCCAAATCAAAGATACAAGAGCTGTAAGAAGGTGCTGCATGTGTTTAATTCATTAAGTAGTTTTGTTTTATTGTGTTAGCAAACTTTAATTCATCAGGATTGGTGGCTTGTGTAATGTGACAACGAAAGATTGCACTCCCTTTAATACTTGCTTTCCCATCAATTAAAGTTTATATGTTGATGTCTTTGGTTACTACTTATTAGTGCATTGATAACCTCTGTGTTTATTAGTGGCTTGCGGGCATTTGACTGCGGGACATAATGTGGCTCCCACGGTTATTACTAAATTGATCACTTAGGAATAACTTTTAGACATAAGTAATCATTAAGGGTTTACTCGCCGATAAGATTAGGACCAACGAGAAAGGGTTAACTACATACACTTCATATAAAGCTATCAATAAAACAAGTGACAATCTACTTAATCATAAGGACAGCCCTCTTATTGTCTCAAGTATTTATCTGTGTACGTGTGTGCTACTTGCTGATTCGTGCCTTTTGGTTTATTTTATTATTTAATTGCAAACAAACCGTGCCAGTCTCTCAGGCTGAAACCCCCTTGCGTTAGGATATTAAAATACTGATTAGGATAACGAGATAATACGTTCCACTCTTAGTTATCGACACTCTACTTACCATTATCTTCATACTGACCGGGTACACTGCTCGTTAAGTGTGTGTGTTATTGATAAGTCGGCTAAATATAAATTTAAAACTTGAGTAGGCATTAAAACTGCTAAACCGCAACGACACATCACGCCCATCAAGTTTTTGGCGCCGTTGCCGGGGAGTGAATTGTTATTATCTGTTAATTTGATTAGTATTTTAATTAGGTTTTTCTTTTTATTAGATTAATTGCATCATTGTACTATTTTGCATATTTGTTGTATTGTGTGTTAATTGTTTTCTTTTATTTTTGTGTGTTTATTTTCGTTTGTGTGTTTAATTTTTGTTTTTATTTTTCGTATTTTTCTGTTCTGCTATCGTTGTACTGTGCTAAATCAAACGATACGGCGCATCTGATCTCTCAGATACGGCGTATTGCGTTTAATTTTTTTTGAATACAACGCGTTTAATTAATTCGATACGACGCATCTTTTCCCCAAGATACGGCGTATCTGTTTTTAATAAGAAAATTTTTCTAAGCGATAAAGTAATACGACGCATCTGCTTTAGCAGATACGGCGTATCTATTTTCGATAAAAAAAAAATTTTCTAAACGTTAACGCCATACGACGCATCTGCTTTCGCAGATACGGCGTATCTATTATTTTAATTAAAAACAGTTTGCGAATTATTAAACAGATACGGCGTATCGATCTCTGTCGATACGGCGCATCTTTCTGAATCAAAAATCGATATTTATTTTTAAACGTAACGAAAATACGGCGCATTAACTTTCGTTAATACGACGCATTTAATTTTAATTAGATAAACTGATTTTTGATTAATTAATTCGATACAGCGCATTCTTAAATTCTAAGCGGCGTATCTATTTTCTGAATAAAGTCTGATTTAATTTTAACGTATTAAGATACGGCGTATCCAACTTTTTGGATACGGCGCATCGTCTGCAGATATCAGTAACTTTAATTTTTCGTATTCCGTTTTCGTTATTAATTTTCTGATATATTACTTTCTTGGGCATACCCTACTGATGCTTTCGTGATTATTTCAGAAGAAAAATGGAAGGATACGGAGAACTGCTTGACTTCGACTTCGAAGCCAATTTTATGAATGAAGTATTAGTGCATGATAAATCACTCGAACGTTACGATGGGGACTACATTGAACTTAATGACCTTAATGGACCATTGGAATCCAATGACCTGTTCATGGATGATGCTGAATCTGAGTTAGAAGAAGGAGAAATTGTGGATAGTCCAAAAGTCAACGTTATTAATACTAGGAATTACGATGAATTTGAGGGATATGATGGTTCTTGGGATTATGGTAGAAGGATCCACGCCAATTGTGCTTACAATTTGCAATTCCCATGCATGATTGGATACAAATGTATTGACGCCAATTTCTTTCCTATTTTGCCGATCAATGTTATGTCAAGAAGCTTTTACAATTCTATTATGAGAAATAAAGTGGAGTGTAGGGGAAAGAATGTAGTTGGAGCCTTCATTAATGTCCCGATCTTCGTTGGACGCTTTACTATTGTTACTGAGTTCGCCGTTGTTGAAGACATGAATGCCTATCGTGACAGCAGTATGGGCGACGTGATTGTTGGAAAACCATTCTGTAAGGAGATCACTATTAATGCAAAGCGATTTGAAGGAAAGATCACCTTTCAATGTGGAAGCGACGTTATCACTTATATGATGCCCCGAACTCACCCTGGATTTAAACATGCTACTAATAGGGTCTGCTACAAATTCTCTCCATTCCTTTTTATTAGTAATGATGACATGAAGAGAGGGATTGAATACCCGTATCAGTTGGAGATTCTATTTTACTAGGAGTTTGACTTGTTGAGACCTGAATACTATCGTGACAGCATATGTAGTAATGTGGAAACCATACGTAGGGCAATGAGAATCAAACGATTTGATAGAAAGATATTTAATGTAGAGACTTATACTTAAGATCATCATGGATTAAACATGCATTAGGTCTGTACAAAATTATCTTATTCTTTTTATTCAGTAAGTAGACATGAGGATACGCGCATACCAATTCTGAGATGGACGATTCTATAATGGTTTAACTTGACTGAATATATTACTGCATATTTGTTCTAATGATCTAGTTAAATCATTGATCATATTAAATTAATGGCTGAACTGAATCCCTGGATTAAGGAAGGCTATCTTAGATATCTTTTTGTTTCTTTGAGTCAGTCCAGGCTCGCATGAGATACGCGCATCTTCATTCCTAGATGCGCGCATCTCCTGCAATGGCATATCTATTTATTTTATTTTTCTGCTTTTTATTTTCGACTTAAACTATTTATCAGTTTAATTTTAATTGGCGCATCCTGTTAGATGGCATTTTGATCTTATCTTATCTAGGGGCTGTGTTTTTTAATAAGCATATGGTGAGTGATTATAGTTTTCCCGTGGATTTCCTGATTGTGGATACATCAAGTATGAAGCTTTAACGTTCTAATCCACAAGAAGTTGATTTTTGCTCTTATACTAATGGAGGATCATACCGAGCAAATCTCAGGGGAGTTTTTCTGTTCTAATTCTTTTAATTTCCAGTTTTTAACCTTTTATACAAACAACGAGGATGTTGTTTAACTTAAGTGGGGGGATTGGAGAATTAGAACACTTAACAATTACTTGTCCTAAACTTTTTCAAAAATTATGCTTAAAATGTGCTTAATATATCAAACTTAAAAATTTTTTTTAGCATGTTTTTGTTTAAGATCTAAGTTGCATAACTGCACACATGACGTTATTTTCAAAAATTGTGATTTTTCAAAATTCACAAATCTATGAGTGTGCCGGTGACTTGTAAACTTTAGAACTTGGCTTGTATACTATTCGAGACCACCATAATAAGTATTATTTATATAATTGGAGTGACTTGTCTAACTTGGTAAATTTCTAGGATTACACCCAAATAGCCTTATATGTTATGTGTTATTAACTAACTACACTGGTTAGTTAACCCCCGTATAAACCTTTTGTTACTCTCATTTTTAGAGTAAGATACCCCTAGAAAAACCCTCAGAGCCATTCCTTTCGTTTCTTACACCTATGTTTAAAATGTTTCGTTACACCCTTACACCTTAGCCTACCCTGTAGATTAGAATCCGTGGTTGGTTAATTGCTATAGGCAAAGTGTGTTTCCTTACATTACCTGTGTTCGCGTGCGTAATTCATTATCTATGGTTAGGTCGGGAAATTGCACAATGCAATTGGAGTGAAAGTAAATATTGTATATTTTGGAGTTTATTTTTCGTGTGTTTACTACTTTCACTATTACCATTATTTCAGAAGTCATGAAAAGTATGAAAAATTATCCGGAAAGAAAGTTATAGTGATGTGGTGAAATTTTACACATCTATGTTTATGTTTGAAAAAAAAAAAAAAAAAAAAAATCAAAAAAATAAGAAAAGAAAAAGAAAGAAAGAAAAGTTGGAAGTTAGTTTTAACCAACTTATGTAAAGTTATGTAAGTGGTCGATATCACCACTATTTGTTGTACTATATCTATGGATTGAATGGGAATTGGCAGTTATGGAACGCCAATTAAGGTTTATTCTTTGATTAAGATCTTGTTGAGTATAATTCGTGTCTACCTAAAGCGTGTGTTTCAAGTGTTAAAGCGTGAGTTATTCAATGATATGAGTCCTATTCATGGGATGGTTGGGATAGTGATTAACCACACTTAGGATTTTAATTTATTTGTTTTGTTTATTTTTATTTTTGCACCAATTTATATCCCAAATGTTATCCATGCCCTTTATTATTCTTTATCCAACCAAACCTTTGATTTATTGAGATTGGGGATTTGAGCAATCTTAAGTATCGTAGTCGTGGATTCGGCTATGTATTTATGATTTTGTCGCCCTTTTTGATATATTATTATTGGTGAAGTTTGGACCTATCTTTAGCCTATTCGAGTTAAGGATTTGAGCAATTGCAAGTATCGTGTTCGTGGATTCGATCATGTATTTGTGATTTTGTCGCCTTTTCTGGAATTTGAGATCGATAGTGAAAGAGAATAATTAACCCTTAAGCCTAAAAACCCTTTTTACCGCTTTAGACTTGTTGCTCCTTAGCTTTAGTGGTGGAGATGTGTATACTTGCCAAGCTTATGATAGAATATTCGTCGCGACTGGACAGTTAAACGATTAGATTTGCTTTTATCGACTTATTTTATTTTACTTCTGAATCGTTAAGTGTTTAGTTGTGTGATTATGAAATGAACGAATACATGCTTAAATATAAAAATAAATCCTAACATCTTTTAGGATACATTTTCATAAAAGAAACTCTAAGGTTTACTTGGGGACAAGTAAAGTTCAAGTGGGGGGATATTTGATGAACTCAAATAAGTACATTTTATTACTATCATTTATCCTATTAATTTGACTTGTTTTACTATATTATGTATGAGGATTGATACTTAATCGTTTACTTTTGTAATTCTCAGGTAAAAACAAGCATTTGGTGAAACTTGGCGATTTTGGACTAATTGTGGAGCAAAACGTGCATAAAGTTGAAGGTCTACTGACATGGACAAGATCAAGTCAATTCTGCTCCAGATGCGCCGCATCTCACTCTCGACATGCGCCGCATCTCTATCAAGATATCACCAGATACGATCCAAGATACAAGAGGACATGCGGCGCATCTAATCATGGAGTTACGCCGCATCTTCTGGCGGTGTACGAATATTCCTGAATATTATAATCTTGGACCCCACGCGAAGTTAAGTACATGCGCCGCATCTACTTAGTAGATGCGCCGCATCTTCCCTCAGACAGAAACTATAAATACCCCGTAGACCAGACGAATTAGGAGTTCCGAAAAACCTAAAACCGAAGTTAAAACAGGAGGAACAAAGGACGAATTCAGTCAAGGAGGCAGCACAAGACACACCTAAATCAAAGATACAAGAGCTGTAAGAAGGTGCTGCATGTGTTTAATTCATTAAGTAGTTTTGTTTTATCGTGTTAGCAAACTTTAATTCATCAGGATTGGTGGCTTGTGTAATGTGACAATGAAAGATTGCACTCCCTTTAATACTTGCTTTCCCATCAATTAAGGTTTATATGTTGATGTCTTTGGTTACTACTTATTAGTGCATTGATAACCTCTGTGTTTATTAGTGGCTTGCGGGCATTTGACTGCGGGACATAATGTGGCTCCCACGGTTATTACTAAATTGATCACTTAGGAATAACTTTTAGACATAAGTAATCATTAAGGGTTTACTCGCCGATAAGATTAGGACCAACGAGAAAGGGTTAACTACATACACTTCATATAAAGCTATCAATAAAACAAGTGACAATCTACTTAATCATAAGGACAGCCCTCTTATTGTCTCAAGTATTTATCTGTGTACGTGTGTGCTACTTGCTGATTCGTGCCTTTTGGTTTATGTTATTATTTAATTGCAAACAAACCGTGCCAGTCTCTCAGGCTGAAACCCCCTTGCATTAGGATATTAAAATACTGATTAGGATAACGAGATAATACGTTCCACTCTTAGTTATCGACACTCTACTTACCATTATCTTCATACTGACCGGGTACACTGCTCGTTAAGTGTGTGTGTTATTGATAAGTCGGCTAAATATAAATTTAAAACTTGAGTAGGCATTAAAACTGCTAAACCGCAACGACACATCACGCGCATCAGCTGTAAACCCTTCTTCATTGGTGACAGGGCGCATACTTTGAAAGGGTGGATACGACAACATGGTACTTGTGTGACCGCATTCATAATTTACATTATACGTATCACAATTTTGAGGGTTTGATATGCTTGTCTGTTGATCTATAGAGGTGTTACCAGTGTAAACATCACTGGTAACAGGCCAAGAATTACACGGCTTGTTACTAATCGAATTTAAAGATGGGTCAACACTACGCGCATCACTTACCAGCCTCTTTCGTTGTAGATCTACATTATAAGATTCCCTACCTTGAGCAAAGTCGCAAATATCCGCAGATTCTAAAGAAGCATTAGAAGTAATCCTACGTATGGCTTTTTTTTTTTTTTTTTTTTTTTTTTTAGTTTTCATATTGGACAGATGTAATCCTAATCTATTGCATGCAGGTATAAGCTAATAAAGAGACCATAAAATGTGTATCAAACATACAGGGATACAGTTATTGGCATCATATATACATCAAATCTACATGCATTTGTTAAAACTAAAATCCATAAGCATTCTTAACAATGTATACATGCAAGGCAAAAAAAAAGTTAAATTAAAAAACATAATGAATATGCATAAGTGAGGGAAAACATGATACACACCTCGTCGAAAGGCTGCTGATCTCTCTATTCTTGTTTTTTTTTTTTTTTTTTTTTTTATTCTTGTTAATTTTTTTTCCCCCGCAGTTTTCCTGGAACAATTTTGCTGCTTACTGTTGTTAGTCTGGTTGAAGTAGCATTTTTTCCTGGGAAGTACCATCGCATAGAAAGTTCTATTGGTACTATAAGGGAATGGATAGTCGACACGTACATACTGTTTACACAGTATACGTTTTGTTCTACAAATAAGATCCCAAAGATTAAGATAAAGGCAGGAATGGAGTTACGAAACTGATTAACAATACGATTGAATTCTGGAAGATCAGTGGGAAATGAAATTGGATAGTGCGACGAAGCAATCTGGACCAAATCACTTGTGACACTATCCTATCCCATTTCGCACCAATCTTTTAGAATTCTACCTTATTGTTGATGAAGGTCTCTTGGGGAATTGGAATCATGAAACTGATTAAGAAGGGTTTCCCGAATACTTGAAATAGAGGTGATGAGAGGAAATTTTCTTCGTTCAAAGATGGCAGAGGAGATAACAAAAAGCGTAAGGCGTGCGATAAAAAAAAATTACCTTAAGAGGGGCCCAAGATTAGGTGGTATTTTTTTGTTTGTCAATATTAAAAGTTCATGTTGTGTGGCTGCAAGAGTTTTTTTTTTTTTTTTTTTTTTTTTTTTTTTTTTTTTTTTTTGCATACTGACAATTGCAATTACATAAAAGGGAGTGATCAACACTATGCTTCAATTATGAAGGAAAGATGACAAACGGAACAGGACACTGCGAAAGATCTCCAGCGCCGTCTCGATGGTGCATCAGGCAGTGCCTAGACTAGATTTGTATCATAGATATCTTTTTTATTTATATCCTAGCCACGGGGTGTGTGGCATTAGTAATGACGCTTGTGATCTTTTGTTAGTTGTACAACAATGTAGCAAGTTATTTTGGGATGTATTGTATGGTTACGCTATGATATGATATCGGTCGATGTGAACCGAGACTTTTCATTTTGTATTTATGTATGTTGTGATTGTATCTACTCATGTTGTGATTATATTATGGTTGACGTGATTTATTCTTATTGTGGTTGATTCTTATCACGCCATATTCTTATCATGATTTATCCTTGTCGTGATGTATTTTTATCTTGTTGTGGCTGTATCTACTCATGGTGAAAATTTATTATGGTTATTGCGATTTATTATGGATGATTCTTATCATGTCATATTTCTATCATGATTTATTTTGTCATGATTTATTCCTATATTGTTGTGGTTGATCTTGTTGTGATTTTCACATGTCAAGGTTGTATATATATACTTGTGATGACCTTTGTTACTTATGGATCCTAATTATTGTTGTTTCTTGTGATTAGAAGAACAATGCCAGCTAAGAAACAAAGCATGAGTACAGCTGATATCGATCGACTCGTTTCCCAACGGGTCACAGCACAGGTTGCTGCTGTTATGGCCGAATACGAGACCCAGCGCAACAGTGGTAACGGCGGAGAAGCTAGCGGAACGGCAACCAGGGTTGAAACCACGACTCGTGGATGTACTTACATGGAATTTTCGTGTTGCAAGCCGCAGACTTTCAGTGGCGCGGAAGGAGCTGTCAGTTTGGTACGATGGTTCGAGAAGTTGGAATCGACTTTCCGTATGTGTAACTGCGCGGAGAACTGTAAGGTGAAATATGCTACAGGTACCTTGTTGGATGGTGCCTTATCATGGTAGAATGCCTATGCCCAATCAGTGGGAATTGATGCTGCTTTTGAATTACCATGGCTGAATTCAAGGAGATGGTAACAGCTGAGTATTGCCCGAGGAACGAGGTTCAAAAGTTGGAAGTTGAATTTTGGAACTTAGCAGTGAAAGGGTATGATATTGCAACTTATACTAAGCGATATCATGAATTGGCTACTCTCTGTCCTGAGATGGTTTCGACTACACAGAAAAAGATTGAAAGGTACATCTGGGGACTTCCATCTAATATTCAAGGAAATGTCACGTCTTCTAAGCCGAGTACTCTGGATGAGACAATCCAAATGTCTCACAATTTAATGGATCAAATTGTTCGAGCAAAGGCTGCTCGAAATGGCTATACTAGTAACCACAACAATAACAACAACAACAACAACCGCTACCACAACAGTAACAATAACAAAAGAAAATGGGATACTACCCAGGGAGGAAATGCTGCTCAACAAACTAACAAGAGACAAGAAGTCGTAAGGCTTATGTAGCGGGCCCGACTGAAAGGAAAGGTTATGAAGGAACTCTTCCTAAGTGTGACAAGTGCCAACGTCACCACAATCCTGGATGTTGCCCTACTCCATGCGGCAATTGTAAGAAAATTGGGCACTTAACCAAAGACTGCAGATCTCCTACTTCTGCAACAAATCAAAGGGTTCTCGGAACATGTTTCGGATGTGGCGAAATAGGAAATTTCAAGAACCAATGCCCAAAGGAGAAGAATCAGGGAACGGGAACTCAGAATAATGGAGCTCGGGAAGAGTCTACAATCTCAGAAAAAGAGAAGCTACGGAAGACCCGAACGTTTTCACGGGTACATTTCTTCTTAATGGTCGTTATGCTTCAGTTTTGTTTGATTCGGGTGCCGATAAAAGTTTTGTGTCAACTACTTTTGCTCCTTTACTTAACATCTCACCGACCACCTTAGACACTGCCTACAACATTGAATTAGCGAATGGTAACTTAGTTGACTCCAACATCATAATCCGCGATTGTACCTTTAACTTCTTAAACCATCCATTTAACATCGATCTTATGCATATCAAACTCGGTAGTTTTGACGTCATAATTGGTATGGATTGGTTATCTAAACACCATGCTAGGATCATTTGTGACGAAAATGTTGTTCATCTCCCTTTTAATGGTGAAACCTTGATTATCCGTGATGAACGAAGCGAAACTCGGTTAAACATCATATCGTGTGTCAAGACCGAAAAGTATATAAAGAAGGGATGTCATGCTTTTCTAGCACACATAACCGAAAAGAAGTTGGATGAGAAACGATTAGAAGATGTACCGATTATTCGAGATTTTCCGGAAGTCTTTCCCGAAGACTTGCCTGGACTACCGCCTACCCGTCAAGTAGAGTTCCAGATAGATTTAGTGCCAGGAGCGGCACCGATAGCAAGAGCACCCTACTGACTAGCACCATCAAAGTTGCAAGAATTGTCTAATTAGTTGCAAGAACTGCTAGACAAGGGATTCATTAGACCAAGTTCCTCGCCTTGGGTAGCGGCGGTCTTGATCGTAAAGAAGAAGGACGGATCATTCTGAATGTGCATAGATTATCGCGAATTGAACAAGTTAACGTTGAAGAACCGTTACCCACTCCCAAGAGTCGATGATTTGTTTGATCAGTTGCAAGGTTCCAGTTTTTATTCGAAGATTGATTTGAGATCGGGTTATCATCAACTAAGGGTTCGGGAAGAAGATATCCCGAAAACGGATTTTAGGACTCGTTATGGTCATTCTGAGTTTCAAGTGATGCCGTTTGGGTTAACTAATGCACCGGCGGTATTTATGGATCTCATGAATCGTGTGTGCAAACCGTACCTGGACAAATTTGTGATTGTGTTCATCGATGATATTCTAATCTACTCTAAAAGCAAAGAAGAGCACGAAGAACATCTCAAGACGATCTTAGAATTACTCAAGAACGAGAAGTTGTACGCTAAGTTTTCTAAGTGTGATTTTTGGATCCGAAAAGTACAATTTTTGGGCACGTAATTGATAGCCAGGGATTGCATGTTGACCTAGCAAAGATCAAGGCTATTAAAGATTGGGAAACACCTAAGACTCCCACAGAGATTCGTCAATTTCTAGGGCTTGCCGGGTATTACAGAAGATTCATCGAGAGTTTCTCTAAGATAGCGAAGCCTTTAACCAAACTAACGCAGATGAATCACAAGTACGAATGGGGAGAGAAACAAGAATCCGCCTTTCAGTTATTGAAGCAAAAACTTTGCAGTGCGCCAATTTTGGCATTACCCGAAGGAATGGAAAATTTTGTAGTTTATTGTGACGCTTCGCATAAAGGACTTGGAGCTGTGTTAATGCAGAAGGAAAAGGTCATAGCTTACGCTTCTCGACAACTCAAAGTTCATGAGAAGAATTACACCACTCATGACTTGGAGTTAGGAGCAGTTGTCTTTGCGCTAAAGATTTGGAGACATTACCTCTACGGTACTAAGTGTACAGTGTACACCGACCACAAAAGTCTTCAACATATCTTAGACCAGAAAGAGCTTAATATGAGACAACGCCGTTGGCTAGAACTACTCAGTGATTATGATTGCGAGATCCGATATCATCCTGGCAAAGCGAACGTAGTAGCAGATGCCCTTAGCAGGAAAGAGCGACTTAAACCTTTAAGAGTAAGATCATTGGGTATGCCAGAAAGTAAGAACGGTTTTAAAAAATTCTTCATGGTATGCCAGAAAGTAAGAATGGTTTTGTAAAAAGATCCGATGGAATGTTATGCTTCAAAGATAGGAGTTGGATACCACATTTTGGTGGCCTACGAGAGTTGATCATGCACGAATCACACAAGTCCAAATATTCCATACACCCAGGTTCCGATAAAATGTACCAAGACCTCAAAAAGCTGTATTGGTGGCCGAATATGAAGGCCGACATTGCTACTTATGTCAGCAAATGTCTTACTTGCTCCAAAGTTAAGGCCGAATACCAGAAGCCGTCTGGTTTACTACAGCAACCAGAGATTCCTCAATAGAAATGGGAGCGTATCACTATGGACTTCTTCACTAAACTCCCCAAAACACCAAGCGGTCACGATGTGATTTGGGTGATCATCGATCGTCTCACCAAATCAACTCATTTTTTACCCATTAAGGAAACATACAAGATGGATAAATTAACCAGAATCTATATCCAGGAGATCGTCTCGAAACATGGTGTACCAGTTTCAATCATTTCGGATCGAGACAGTCGATTCACTTCAAGATTTTGGGAATCCCTTAATGATGCCTTTGGAACCCGCCTTGATATCAGTACAGCCTATCATCCACAGACCGATGGTCAGAGTGAGAGGACCATCCAAACACTCGAAGACATGCTCCGTGCCTGTGTGATTGATTTTGGTAATAGTTGGGATGCTCATTTGCCGTTAATTGAATTTTCCTACAACAATAGTTATCACACAAGTATAAAGGCTGCACCATTTGAAGCACTCTACGGAAGGAAATGCCGATCACCAGTCTGTTGGGCCGAAGTCGGAGATGCACAACTTACCGGTCCAGAAATTGTTCACGAGACAACCGAGAAGATTGTTCAGATTCGGAACAGATTAAAAGCCGCTAGAGACCGTCAAAAGAGTTATGCCGATGTGAGGCGTAAGCCCTTAGAATTCAAAGTTAGAGACATGGTAATGTTGAAGGTATCGCCTTGGAAAGGTGTGATATGATTTGGGAAACGCGAGAAATTGAATCCTAGGTATATTGGACCATTTAAGATTCTAGCAAGAATCGGTCCAGTGGCATACAGACTTGAGCTCCCGCCAGAGCTTAGCAGCGTGCATAATACCTTTCATGTTTCTAATCTCAAGAAGTGTTTATCCGACGAATCCCTCATCATCCCGTTAGAAGAGATTCAACTCGATGCCAAGCTTAATTTCATCGAAGAGCTAGTAGAAATCCGATAGTATACTTAAATAATTCGCGGGGATAGGTAAAACTTAAGAAACGGAGCTACGACGAAAAAGTTATGGCCTAAAGAAAGTTTACGACGACATATACGTTGGACATCTTATTTTTGACTATTAGAAAAAGCTGATGGAATTGTTTGAAGAGGATTTTGGACACTTTAGGGTGTATTTTGGCTAAAATGACGTAAACGAAAATGGTAGAACATTATATACACTTGTTAGGCGCATTAGAGATTTTCAAAATAACTATTAACATGACGACTAAAATTTGATCACGAGATTAACAAGTTACGTTTTCTAAAAAGAGTGATTTTCTAAATAAAAGATCACGTTGACGCAACTACATTTTTGACGATAAATATTACAACAAACATGTACAAGTGATAAAGTAAAGTATGAACTTGCGTGCATGACCTTGTTTTCGAACCTAAGAAATATGAATTATTTAGGTCGCGATTAGAGTTATCGGACTTAATTTACCGTTTGCCAATTTATCAATCGGGATTTGCTTTTGCTAAGGTGAGTTTCATAGCCCTGACTTTTACATTATTTATATATGATTTCTAAACCCTCGGGGTGGGAATACATTGCTTATTTTTTGGAAACAAATACTAATACTGTTACTTTGCCTAAGTTACCGCATTGCCATTAAAGTCCTCTTTTGAATCATGAACCGTTAATTACTTGTAAGCGCGGATGTTATGAATAGATATATTTGGGTTGACACCCCGTCCGAGTTGGTCGCGCCAACCTATCAAACGGACGCATATCATTCGGATTATTTTCGAGTTTCTGGCCAACACTTATTTGGTGCATTATTATTATTATGCTTGATTGCATACCATTACATCGAGCTTCGAGGTCATGAGCTTGGGCACTGTTTATATTATTTTTGGTTGTGACATTATATTTGTTGTAATTGTCTTGCTATTGAAATCTTGTGGTCCACGCATTACTGTTTACTTAAACCTATGATCTCACCAACATTATTGTTGACCCTTTTAGCATGTATTCTCATGTAATTAGGTGATGATACACCTCTTTATATGGAGCACTTTTGAGTCACATTTTGGAAGCACATCATGATGAAGATTTTCTTGCATTATTTAGCGTTTGGTTATGTATTTAAATCTTACATTTTGATGGTGAACTCTGATATATATGTTTTGTAAAACGTTATGTTTAAATCAAACGCTTGTTTTGAAACGACTCACTTAGAGGTCGTTCTTTATTCCTTGTACTTTGTTAACCATGAACATCACGCCCTCGGAATTCCATTCCGCTGCAACCACAGATTTTGGGGGTGTGACACTTTGAGACTTAGGTAAAAATATAGGGCTGTAGATCTATCTCTTAGCTTCGATTTTCCGGGTGGAGGGTCGCGTGGCGATACCCGATGATTAAATTAGAAAATAAACGGTAAAACTTGTCGGAAAATGCACACCAGATTTTAAACGTAAAAAGCTCATAGATCTAATCATTTCTGAGACTCGTTCCAGTTTTATGAAATGCAGGAAAAGCCCACATAAAACGGAGTTACAGAACTCAACTTATCGTGAAAATGGTGAGACTGTTTGGGACTGTCCCGGATCAGACCTGACCTACAAGGGTAAAATGGTAATTTCACTTAGGCTATGCAATTTTAAGAGCAATAAGACCCACAAATCTGATTAGTACAGATTAATACCTTTCCGAAAATATAAAATTTGAAGTATAACTCCTTACGGTTTAAGAGAAACGAAATTTTTATTAACAAATATCCACTTTTAATCAAAACCCGCACTTAACTTAAAAATTATTTAACCTATCAAAAAAATTTAAAAAATTGTCAAATATATTTTTATAACACCTATAAACATTATAAATAACGATGAAATTTATATAACTATTTTATAAACTTGAAAATTTGTAAATTAATAATTTTTAAGCAAACACTAATGTCTAATATTATACATATACCCAAAGTGGTAGGACCCACTTTCAGGGAATAAACTCGATAACTCATCTTTGGACAATTTGACCACATATCGACACAATAGGATACTTGAACTGTAGAAATATCATAAAAACCTGAACCTCGGACAACTTATATATTATGGCTCGTAACAGTTTCCTTACCTGTCAATTTTAGTCCCTATCACTTTATAAACCTTAAAAACTCTATGTACAATTGCATAATTGATATAATAATTATATAAAACTTTCTTGCATTCATACTCTATTATTTTAAAATCTAAGACGCAACATATTATTCTTAGGTTGCTCGTAGGACGTCTCGGTTTCCTCATTTCTTATTTACATCTGGCTATTTGATCTTTGGTGAGTTCATAGCCCTACTTTAACTCTTTAAACTGTTTATAAACCCATTGGGGGAGATACATGCTATTTTAGAACTTGGACACAAGTGATTTAAACTGTATGATTACCGGAAAATATTATTACTAAAGTACCGATATTGCCAAAAATAAGTCCCTAACTATATCATGAACCATTAATCACTTGTATGTGAACGCGAATATTGTGAATAAGCCTATTGGGATTGACGAATCCCGTTTGTGTTGATCAAATAGATATCACAAACGCACTATATTTGAATAATTAGGTAAAATGGAAAATTACCTTTCAGGGCATTGGTTCATTCTATGAACCTTCAGTCAGTTTGCGTGTCATGAGCTTAGAGCAATAATTATTATTTACCCATAATTGTATTCGTTGCAATTATTATTTTAACTCTGAAATCTTGTGGTCCATTAATTATTTATAAACCTGTGAATTTCACTCAACCTTTGTGTTGACTTTTTAGCATGTTTTATCTCAGGTCCTTAAGGTATTTGGCAAGCACGAAGTCGCACGGAGAATGTTTTGATGGCTTGCATTTTGTTATCATTCGATAAACTTTTAAAAACTTTTATGTTTACGTATTATGTATTCTAAAATTACTTGGGACCTCTTGTAACTCTGTTTTTTTTATTTGATCGAATGATAAACTTTTAAAACGCCTCATTTAGAGTCGTTTTCTATGATTATGACTGTTGTACTAATAAGTAGCACCCCAATGATATTACATTCCGCTGCGATATTTTGGGGGTGTTACAAATTGGTATCAGAGCCATGGTTATAGAGAACCAGGTTGCATTTTTTTAGACCTAGACTATAACGGCTTTTTATATTTTAACTACTTCACTTTGCATTGCCTTACACTCTCCGTGCGCTTACACTTTCCGAACACTTATTCTATACACTATTACACTTATTTATATAATTGTATATATACTTGATTTACTTTCGATCACTATTTCTTTATATAAAAGATTATTTATATAAACTTTTTACTAATATTGACCTCATATGCCAATCGTAGGGCATTATGTCAGTACCAGCTTCCCCAGTTCACGTCCCCGATCCCTTACCAGAGATACCCGAGCATGCACCACCATCACCTGAGACTTCTGATTCATCCACTAGATCACCTACACCCGTATCGTCTGCACCAGCTGACAGAGCACCTATATCACCTTTACCCTTACCCTTACATGCACCCCCCGCTCATTACCACCTGTACCCACTTATACTTCCTCAGCTCAGTGGCACAGTTCCTCCCCGTTCAGCCCGGATTAGTGTTAGGAGGCCCAGAGCTCTTTCTCCAGACCTACTAGCCTCTCTAGCCAGAGACAGACTGATGCCACTTCGTAAGAGGTTTTGCTTTGTACATGCACCCTTGACCAGAGACTCAAATTCGGACGACACTAATTCGGAAACCGGGGCTAGAGCTTCCACTCCAGCTACTACACCAGTTGTTGATCACCAGGTGCTATCTTTACTACCTCCATAGAGTAGCCGAGTCCAGAGTACATTCGGGTTTGGAAGTACTTCTACTGCTATTCCTAGCGGAACACCTTCTATAGTATGCCCTTATACTAGAGTAACTGACAGGTTAGATCTTCATGATCAGGAGATTCTCTACTTACTGAGGAGAGTAGAGGAGTTTGACCGTGTCTGAGTTAGATACTTGGGGGCACGAGAGGACATTGGGAGAGACTTGGGATTCATGATACTTCGCTATGAGAAGATATGTGCATGGGCACAACATGTGCGCCAAGATATGGGGCGGATGGCACGGGATTTAGGTTTGGATGGTGCTGCCATTGTACACCTACAGGAGCAGGAGACTTCCACTGATGGTAGAGTTAGCGACATCAGGAGGGAGTTGGATGGGATTCAGACTAGGGTTACTGTAACCTTTCGTAAATTCATGTCATTACTTTCCTATTTTAATTATTTATCTATTCTATTTTAACTTCGTCGGAAGTTATTCGCGTATGTCATAATACGTTCAAGTAATTCAACCGACACTAGACTGTGTCTAGTCTCTACTTTTTATACACTTTTTGGTTCTTTACAATCTCATTTTAAAAGTCACTTTTCACTTTTTCCATTTTCACGTAAACTTTGCACCTTTTACGTCTTTCGCGATCCTAACCTTCGTTTCTATGTTCTAACTATATTTAATCCTTCCGATGATCTCACCACTCATCTAAATTACAAAAATATGTCTTGAAAACAAATTTTAATATTTTTGGAAGTTTTTATATTTTTACGTTACCCGGTATTGCGTTACGTGTCTTAAAAACTCTACGTTTGAGTACTGGGAGCAACCAACACTACACAATACACTCTATAATATTTCAATAACCAAAAATCTGCATTTTATACAATGTTACATTTTATGTAACGCCTAGAGGGTGCCCTAGCCCCAATACTTGTCCAAAATTCTTGACAAGTGTTGCATACCTTCCATAAAGGTTTATGTCTTCAACACTCCACCTCCAAACTATCATTAGTTACATGCAAAAACACTCTCATTTCTCCTTTTGCTCTCTCCTTGCCGTGGGTATTCAAGCACACAAGGACCATTATGTTTTGATTTTCTATTGAAAATTTTGTACAAAGAATGGTGGTCTATTGATGCTAACTCAATCCTTGATCTTTTGCTTCTTGTAGGTATTCACTTTCAAGAGTTTTGTTGGTGAATAATCTCAAGTTTTCAAGTATTCAAGAGCGGTGACTCTCAAGATCTTCCAAGAAGTGTTGGTGACAAGAAATTTTGATGATCATGGAATTGAGAAAAGGTGCAAGTATTATAACCTAATTTTTGATCTCTATATTTCTTCAAGATCTTTCTTCCTCCTATATTTTTATGGCTTACAAAATGATATTGTGGCTGTAGATTGGAGTCCTCCTTGATCCTCTAAAAAGCTCTTCTTTTGGTGCTCTCAAAGATTTCTCATTGGTGGTGTTGTTTGAAAACCACTAGTCCTTTCTTCTTGTTATCAAATCTTGTTCATCACTTTTGTAAGAAATTCCTCACCAACTTTATTTATTTTTATCATTTCACTACTGTAAAAATTATATATCTTGGTGTATTTGAACATTATATAAGTTATTATGCTTAGATAGGCTTGGTACATGGTTTAAAACACAATAAAAACCCTAAAGGACTAGACCTGCAAACTGTGATTCTGAATCAATGGCAAAGATGGAGTAAACTGTACTAATCAGTAAACATTGGACATAAACTAAAAATATGAGGTTTTAGACCTATGTCTTGCGGTCGTTTTGACGGGAATTTCAATTAATAACTCATTACGATGATTAAATTAGAAATGTTTTCGTAAAACATGTCACAACCTGAGTAACAGATTTGAAACGTGCAAAAGTCATTTTTTTTGTGAATAACACACTGTTACTCAAAGAATAAAAGTTGTAAATAACATCTTAACTTAAACGTGGCCGCAAGAATGGGATCATTTTGATTTGTGAAACTCAAGATATTGTATTTTTAGTGGGACTGTTGTAATTATGAAAACTGCTGGACTGAATAGTATGGACAAATTGATAATTTAGCTGCTGCTATGTAATTTTTGACCAAGTGGGACCCACAAAACTTGTTAGTACAGATGAATACCTTTCCGGGGATATAAAGAAGTTAATTTTTCGACTTACGGTTTAAGAGTAATGAATTTTTGAAAATGGTTAAGTCATAATAATTTCCATCAGCATTAGGTAATAAAATTATAAAATGTTTTACACTTTATAAAAATTGGACCTTTGATACATTTTTGAACCACCTAATATATTTTTGAACCCTCAGGTTTAATGTGAACTTTTTTGGCTAAAACTTGACCCATGGGCTAAAAATTGAACCTTAGGCTAATCTTGGACTTTTATAATACATGATTGGACTTAGGGACAAGTATAGGATTATTACTTGAATTTTGATAACTTTTAAATGCTAAACTAAAACTTGTAATATCTAGGAATTATGTACCAAGCATAAATAAGATCATAACTTATATAGCTAAATTGCATCAATGTTTACTTTAAAAACCTAAGACAAGCGTATATCTATTTTAGGTTCATCGTAGAGCTTGCGTGACTATTTTTCTCCACTTGTTCCGTGCTATTTCCTTTATTCACGGTGAGTTCATAGCCTCGCCTTTACTCATTTTAATGTTTTATAAACCTCGCGAGGGGGATACATGCTAGTTTTTAAAACTGAATACAAGTAGTTTTTGGTATGCTGGACCCGATTACATGATTATAGTTATTGAGTATCTCTTGCCATTAAAAGTCCCTAACATCATGAACCGTTAATTCCATGGGAAGCGCTAATATTATGAATATGCATATTTGGTTTGACGAGCCTGTCCGGATGAGTATATCTTGGTAAAATTGGCAAACTTACCCCTTTAGGGCATACTTTATTCCAGTTAAGTTTCGGTGTCATGAGCTTGATACTATAATCATATTATACGACTTGTATATGCATTACTTGTCGCCCGATGAAAAATACTTGTATTCAACTTATTACTTATTAAACTCTATGAATTCACTCAACTTTATGTTGACTTTTTAGCATGTTTTATCTCAGGTCCGTAAGTGACTTTCGGCTTGGATGGGCGACGCAAGAAATGGATATCTATATGATGGCTCATGTTTAAATAAAAGTTTTCATTCGATAATGTTCTAAACTTCTAAAACTTATGTATCTTTTGACTATGTTAAAAACTTTTGGGACCTCATTGACTCTGGTAAATTATCGAATGTGAATTTCAAAAACGACTTTGTTTTAAAGTTGTTTACTATAATTGTACAATGTGACTAATATATAGCACCCTATGTTGTATTCCGCTGCGTAGCTAAAATGGGGGTGTTATAGATTGGTACCAGAGCACAAATTATAGTGAACTAGGTCTTTTGTTTTAAAAACCTAGACTATAATTATTTTTACTTATACTTTTCTTCAAAAACATGAGCCTCCATCATCTTGATCGATATCCGTGCGCGCCTACTCCCGAGCTTCCTAATTCTCCCTCGTATATATATATCTTGATCATTCTATAATAATTATATAAGCATTATAATTATTTCTTAACTCGACCGTTAATCCGCGAAATATCACTTATAAATATAAAATCTTTATGCACAAGATTTCTTATTATTTATGCTATTAGTAAACATTATTATTATTTTGTTTATTATTCAAAAACTTTATGCACATCTCTTGATTGCACCGTTGTTATACATATGCGTAAAATAAATATTATCATTTGTATATGTAATATTTATCGATCATCTTGCTTATTTGCAAAGCATCATTATTCACTCACTTACTTACACAAATATTATTTTCATGATAATATTTCTTCTCTTATTCTAATCATATGTATATATATGATTTTTCAGATTCATCATGGCACTTCCACTCCCACCTGGTCATGAGGTAGACATTCCGGAGGACGAGCCAGCTCAACCCGAGCTTGCACCGGAAGAACCTCTACCAGTTCCTCCATCACCTAATCATGTATTCGGCTTTCCTAATAATGATCTTGAAAATCAAGAAGAAGAAGAAGAGGAAGAGGAACAACAACAACAAGAAGAAGAAGAAGAAGAGGAAGAGGAAGAGGAACAAGAAGAGGAAGAAGAGGAGAATGTGTTGATACTCCATAATGCGAGTTCAGATGAAGAGGGTGATGAATTTGAACTTATCTATCCTTATGAGGCACCTGCTTCTCCTTATCCACCACCATCTATACCTGACATATCATCTGATTCAGAGCCTGAGGTTAAAGAAGCTGCCACTGTTGGCACCATTAGACAGGTTCCCCTCTTGGAACGCCGATTTCCTAGGATTATCCACGAGAGGGGTGGATCATCTTCGGCTGCTCCCACTGCTTATGAGCCCGAGGATTTAGTACCTGGGTATATGAGGAGAGATATTAACTCTATTCATGGTAGAGTTAGACTTTTAGAGAGCAAAATGAGTGTAAGGGAGCTCGAGGGTGCTAGTGCTATATCTAGAGACAAAATTGGGCATGGACGTATGGATTTGCTTGACTTTGATTTGGGGGTGGTAGAACATCATGTTGACAAGACAGACCGTGAAGTGGCTATGTTGGGTAAGCGTGTTTGAGAACTAGATAATGAGGGTCTTAGAGGTGAAAATAAGAGGTTGAAACATGAGTTAGAAGACAAGGGGTTGGCCTTAATGTTTGCTGATATGTATAATGAGAGACTTGAGAAAGATTTTTATGAGATGAGGCACTGGGCCTACACACATTGGGAGGAGATGCATAGAGCAAGTGTAACACCCCAACCCGACAAGGGTAGAAGTATCACATTATGGTGACAAATCAAAGCATACATAAACACACAGCGGAAGTCTTAATAAATAATTCAAAAGAAGAGTCAAGTCAACACGACTTGAATAATACATAAGTTCAAAGAGAGGAAATAAACCAAAGGTACGATTACAAATGAAATCCATGATCAAAACAAAGACATAAGATAAAGGTGGTCATCTAAGGTCAAAGCTTCATCTATCTCTCATCCCATCCAAAGCATAATCCAAAAGCTCCTAGCTTAGATACCTGCCGCACACGAAAAGGAAAACGTGCGGCTGAGCTTAAAAAGCTCAGTGAACAGATATATATAATAAACGGAAACGAAACAACGAAGCATAATGAAAGAGATATACATAAGGTACAAGAGTAAATATTAGGACAGTCATCCACCACGAGCCCACATATCACATTCATAGTAATCTAGAGGGGATACCTCTTCAGTAACCGGATAATATGAGGGGTGTCCTCATGTATCACAATGGAGTGATCAGCTCCCACATTTTGTGAAAGACGTGGATTGCACCCATCATCAGTCACCACATAGCACAAATCATATCACAATCACATATCACAACGTACCTAGGATGCATCCATTCGCCCCCCCACAAATCACATTGGCCATAATCGTAATAATAATCGCATGCATTTCACAAATCACAATGGGGACGGTGTAACCAAATCACTAGGGCTACACACTAGTCATGTCAGTGGTGCATCACAGACACGGCCATGTTACCTTCATGGCTAGGAAACACATTTGGCTCGGGTATCAAACTGGGGTCACAAGTCAAAGGTTCATATCAAAGCAAGGATTCACATGGTCATAATCAGAGTTCAAATGAGAAGGTTCATATCACAGGGTTCATATCAAAAAGGTTCATATGCCAAAGGTTCAAATGATCAAGGTTCATAGCAAAGGTCAAAGTCACATCATAATAAGGGTTCAAGAGACCGAAGGCACCTTATTAAAAGGGCAGAATATCTGTACCTTATTGTAGAAAACACAAGCACACAAAATAAGATAGGAAGAATCTCAACTCCGCTCCTTCTTCACACCTAGAGGGGGAAGACAAGTGTTACAATACTTTCTATTTTTAGGCAAGTTTCCATATTTAAATATTTCCATATTTACACTTTAATCCTCGTAGTTTTCATAATGTCATTTATATTTCATATTTACACATCGTATCCTTTATTTAATTCATCATACGAATTAACCCGTTTATATTATACATAATTGCATTTTAGAATAAATACACATCCAGCCCTTCTAATATTTATTATCCCTTTATTACTTATAATTTTACACCCGGTCCTTTTTATTATTCAAAACACTCTTCTAGTCCCTCCATTTATCAAAACACCAAAGTGGACCTTCGAATTTACATACTATGCGACTAACACACTAGGTTCTACAATATTACCCTTTTGGTCCCTAAACTTGTTCAAAATATATTTCCCTTTATCCACATGTACACGTATGGCCCAACATAAACATATCCCTTGACTTTTTTTTATATTTCGAATATAGCAGCTTTTAAAAAAAAAGAAACTGTTTAAATCACCAACACATGTCTTTTGTCCTACATGAATTACTAGAAAGTAGCTTTTAAAAAAAACAATTGCCTCTTCAGTTCGAAAAGAACCCACGTCTCTAAAACTTATACAACTTCGACGTACATGGACTTACCCAAACCATTTCATTTAGCCGTTCAATATACATCGTTAGGACTCGTCACACAACCTTTAAAAACATCGTTTAACCCATCTTATAATGACTCTAGTCCGGTTTAACAACACACTCGACCACACACCTCCCTTCTTAATCCGTTTAAGCCACAACACACACGACCACCGGCCTGTTTTAGGACGATGTAACTCGTTAATTTTGACTAAGATGAAGTCATGCTATGTTTGAATATCTTCCCATATTAACAGTTCAATTACATATTATACACACATTAAGTCCGGTTTGATATCTCGTAGCATTGCTCACAGTTTTAAGAAAGAAAGGCCATGCATGTTTCACAGTTTGGATGGTCGTTCACAGTTTTAAGAAATAATGTCATGCATGGGTCTTTCATTATTTACGTAACATGTTATATTCATGGCTAGAGGAGAGTAGACAAGAGGCCAAACCGTGAGTTTGTACGTATAGAACCCGCGTTCGAGATAGATCGATGTTGAGACCACAACGAACCAACGATCTCCCACTTCTTTTACAACCCTTTGTGATTGATCGCGGGTCATAAATTAATGAAAAGAACGTGAGACGATATATATATATATGTATCTAGAGGGTCGTAAGAAACATAGTATGATCGAACCAACCTCGAAAATCGATGTCGCGATGTTTAAACTTCCTTTACAGTCGACAGTAGCAGCAATACTCCAACCTACGCTTACATGAGTCGAGTATAACGTGAGGAATACGAGGAAAAAGTATATGAGACGTATATATGATCGTGTATGAAACTTACACCTATGTCGAGCCCTTGATGAACGCGTCTTTTGTGGTTCGAACCGCGCGTCTTAGAGTCTTCTTCCAGTCACCTTGAGGCGTCAAGGCCACAAGTTTATTGTTGGAAAGCTTTTGGATCAAATGGGAAAAATAGGGCAGTAAGTTATGGAGAACGAATTAGGGTTGGTGTTTTATGTTTGTACGTGGAATAATATGGAGAAGAAGATGGGACGTTTCTTCTTTTTAAATAAGGAATGGCGTGTGTGTTAAATCAAGAAATACGTGTGTGAGTGGCTGAAATCATGCCAAGATTGTGGGGTTTCTGTTATATAAAAACCAAGAAGTTTGTGTGGTCAAATATGGTAGGTGTTTGGTTGTTATTATTAAATAATTAGAAGATTTGATGATATATGAAATTTTAATACATACGTGTACATTGTTTAACATTTGGTTCTAGTGTTTATTTTAAAGGGGTCCAAAACACTTTAATATCGTGCCACAAATAACTTAATAAAATTTGGTTTCGCATGTTTTTAATTTGCTAAGTTTCGGGATCGTTATAATGCGTTACGGACTTATTTTGTAAATATTTTAGATTGTAAGGGCATTATGGTCATTTAATATGTTTTAAGTTTTGCGGGTTTTACAGCAAGGATGATTGATGAGAGGTCATGTGATGTTGTTGATGTGTTGGCTGTTTATGGGGAGACCCCACCACCCGAAGCACGTGGATCCTCTCGTGACTCTTAGTAGTCAATGTATTTTTATTCCTATCGTTGTATTTCGTTGTTGTTCTTCATCTTGTAATTGCTAAACTGAATGTATCAGTTAGTAGAACTATTATCGTTAAATATGATGACTTTGTCAAATTTTGTAATACGATCGAACCATGTATTAATATTTTTTATGTAATGATGAAGTTGTCATTTCTTAAATTCCACTTTATATTGTTATAATCTCTTTAATATTCGGTTTACTCGTACATGATTATATCTATGTCATTGTATGATTACTCATCAAAATTTTCTTGTGTTGTGATAGAATCATGCCACCAAAGAGAATGTCCGACGCAGCTATCCGAAAGTTAGTTGCTGATAGCGTGGCCGCGGCTTTAGCCGAGGATCGCGCTATAAGGGCTAATGAGGCTGCTGGCGGCGGTGCTGGAGCCGATGGGGCTGCTGGCGGCGGTGCTGAAGCCGCTGGGGCTGCTGGAGGCGGTGCTGGAGCCGCTGGGGCTGCTGTTAATGTTGAAGCACGTGGGTGTACCTTCAAGCAATTTCTGGGTTGTAAGCCCATTAAGTTCAGGGGAACTGAAGGGGCGGTTGCAATGATACATTGGTTTGAAAGTTGTGAAACCGCATTTATGCTCAGCAATTGCTCAGAGGAATGCAAGGTCAAGTATGCCGCAGGTACTCTGCTAGAACACGCCAAATCATGGTGGAACTCTTATGTTCAACCCATTGGGATTGAAGCGGCTTATGCAACCACGTGGACCGATCTCAAGAAAAAGATGACCGAAAAGTTCTGTCCTCGTAGCGAGATAAGGAAGCTTGAGACAGAGTTTTACTATCTATTAGTTAAAGGTCATGATATTGAAGCTTACATCAGAAGGTTCCAAGAGCTAAAGGTTTTGTGTCCTGGTATGGTACCTGATTTTGAAATAGAGTTAGAAGCTTTTATTAAGGGCCTTCCCCGAAGCATTAAGGGGGACGTGACCGCTGCTAATCCGAAAACTCTGGATGAAGCCATTCGTGTTACTCAGAAACTTATGGCACAAGTAGTGGAGGATGAGGCGACTCGCAATGCAAACAAAAGCAACAACCAGAACAAGAGAAGCTTGGATGATGAGAAGAAGGGAAACAACAACAACCACCAGGGCCGTAACAACGATCATCACCAGCAGCAGAACAGAAGGCGAGAGAATGTGAGGGCAATGACTGAAGCCCCAACTGGAAGAGGCGGTTACAATGGACCTCATCCTTACTGCGACCGCTGTAAGATGCATCACATTGGCCGGTGTAATATGAAATGTAACAGCTGTGGAAAACTAGGTCATTTAACGAAAGACTGTAGGGGTAAGGCCATTGTCACTGGTGCTAATACACAGCCAGTTATAACTTGTTATAGTTGTGGAGAAAAAGGGCACAAGAGTAACAACTGCCCGAAGAAGGGGAAAGGTCAAGATGGAAATGCTCGTGGTCGTGTGTACGTGATGGGAAGCGGAGAGCAACAAGGCCCGAATGTCGTGACGGGTACGTTTCTACTTAACAATCATTATGCTAAGGTTTTATTTGATTCGGGTTCAGACAAAAGCTTTATGTCACTAGTTTTAGTGCATTGATAGATATTAACCCGGTTAAGTTAAGCTATAGTTACGAAGTCGAATTAGCCAATGGGAAATTGGTTAGTAAAAATTCTATTCTGGGGTTGTACCCTAAATCTAGCGAACCACCCATTTAGTATTGACCTCATGCCAATTGAACTTGGAACTTTTGATGTCATAATTGGAATGGATTGGTTATCCGATCGAAACGCGGTTATTGTCTGTGGTGAAAAAGTTGTTCGTATTCCACACAACAACAAAACACTAATAATCAAAGGCGATAGAGACGTGTCCCAATTAAAAATCATATCTCGTATTAAGACTCAAAGGTACATAGAGCAAGTATCCTCATCTTTTCGCAAGTAAACCTTCGGGGGATAAAGCAAATTGAGCGCCGGGACGACGCTCTCTTAAGGGGTAGGTACTGTAACCTTTCGTAAATTCATGTCATTACTTTCCTATTTTAATTATTTATCTATTCTATTTTAACTTCGTCGGAAGTTATTCGCGTATGTCATAATACGTTCAAGTAATTCAACCGACACTAGACTGTGTCTAGTCTCCACTTTTTATACACTTTTTGGTTCTTTACAATCTTATTTCAAAAGTCACTTTTCACTTTTTCCATTTTCACGTAAACTTTGCACCTTTTACGTCTTTCGCGATCCTAACCTTCGTTTCTATGTTCTAACTATATTTAATCCCTCCAATGATCTCACCACTCATCTAAATTACAAAAATATGTCTTGAAAACAAATTTTAATATTTTTGGAAGTTTTTATATTTTTACGTTACCCGGTATTGCGTTACGTGTCTTAAAAACCCTACGTTTGAGTACCGGGAGCAACCAACACTACACAATACACTCTATAATATTTCAATAACCAAAAATCTGCATTTTATACAATGTTACATTGTATGTAATGCCTAGAGGGTGCCCTAGCCCCAATACTTGTCCAAAATTCTTGACAAGTGTTGCATACCTTCCATAAAGGTTTATGTCTTCAACACTCCACCTCCAAACTATCATTAGTTACATGCAAAAACACTCTCATTTCTCCTTTTGCTCTCTCCTTGCCATGGGTATTCAAGCACACAAGGACCATTATGTTTTGATTTTCTATTGAAAATTTTGTACAAAGAATGGTGGTCTATTGATGCTAACTCAATCCTTGATCTTTTGCTTCTTGTAGGTATTCACTTTCAAGAGTTTTGTTGGTGAATAATCTCAAGTTTTCAAGTACTCAAGAGTGGTGACTCTCAAGATCTTCCAAGAAGTGTTGGTGACAAGAAATTTTGATGATCATGGAATAGAGAAAAGGTGCAAGTATTGTAACCTAATTTTTGATCTCTATATTTCTTCAAGATCTTTCTTCCTCCTATATTTTTATGGCTTACAAAATGATATTGTGGCTGTAGATTGGAGTCCTCCTTGATCCTCTAAAAAGCTCTTCTTTTGGTGCTCTCAAAGATTTCTCATTGGTGGTGTTGTTTGAAAACCACTAGTCCTTTCTTCTTGTTATCAAATCTTGTTCATCACTTTTGTAAGAAAATCCTCACCAACTTTATTTATTTTTATCATTTCACTACTGTAAAAATTATATATCTTGGTGTATTTGAACATTATATAAGTTATTATGCTTAGATAGACTTGGTACATGGTTTAAAACACAATAAAAACCCTAAAGGACTAGACCTGCAAACTGTGATTCTGAACCAATGGAAAAGATGGAGTAAACTGTACTAATCAGTAAACATTGGACATAAACTAAAAATATGAGGTTTTAGACCTATGTCTTGCGGTCGTTTTGACAGGAATTTCATTGAATAACTCATTACGATGATTAAATTAGAAATGTTTTCGTAAAACATGTCACAACCTGAGTAACAGATTTGAAATGTGCAAAAGTAATTTTTTTTTGTGAATAACACACTGTTACTCAAAGAATAGAAGTTGTAAATAACATCTTAACTTAAACGTGGCCGCAAGAATGGGATCATTTTGATTTGTGGAACTCAAGATATTGTATTTTTAATGGGACTGTTGTAATTATGAAAACTGCTGGACTGAATAGTATGGACAAATTGATAATTTATCTGCGGCTATGTAATTTTTGACCAAGTGGGACCCACAAAACTTGTTAGTACATATGAATACCTTTCCGGGGATATAAAGAAGTTAATTTTTCGACTTACGGTTTAAGAGTAATGAATTTTTGAAAATGGTTAAGTCATAATAATTTCCATCAGCATTAGGTAATAAAATTATAAAATGTTTTACACTTTATAAAAATTGGACCTTTGATACATTTTTGAACCACCTAATATATTTTTGAATCCTCAGGTTTAATGTGAACTTTTTTGGCTAAAACTTGACCCATGGGCTAAAAATTGAACCTTAGGCTAATCTTGGACTTTTATAATACATGATTGGACTTAGGGACAAGTATAGGATTATTACATGAATTTTGATAACTTTTAAATGCCAAACTAAAACTTGTAATATCTAGGAATTATGTACCAAGCATAAATAAGATCATAACTTATATAGCTAAATTGCATCAATGTTTACTTTAAAAACCTAAGACAAGCGTATATCTATTTTAGGTTCATCGTAGAGCTTGCGTGACTATTTTTCTCCACTTGTTGTTCCGTGCTATTTCCTTTATTCACGGTGAGTTCATAGCCTCGCCTTTACTCATTTTAATGTTTTATAAACCTCGCGAGGGGGATACATGCTAGTTTTTAAAACTGAATACAAGTAGTTTTTGGTATGCTGGACCTGATTACATGATTATAGTTATTAAGTATCTCTTGCCATTAAAAGTCCCTAACATCATGAACCGTTAATTCCATGGGAAGCGCTAATATTATGAATATGCATATTTGGTTTGACGAGCCTGTCCGGATGAGTAGCGCTCATTGTTTTAACGGGTAGCATAATATTGAGTATATCTTGGTAAAACTGGCAAACTTACCCCTTTAGGGCACACTTTATTCCAGTTATGTTTCGGTGTCATGAGCTTGATACTATAATCATATTATACGACTTGTATATGCATTACTTGTCGCCCGATGAAAAATACTTGTATTCAACTTATTACTTATTAAACTCCATGAATTCACTCAACTTTATGTTGGCTTTTTAGCATGTTTTATCTCAGGTCCGTATGTGACTTTCGGCTTGGATGGGCGACGCAAGAAATGGGTATCTATATGATGGCTCATGTTTAAATAAAAGTTTTCATTTGATAATGTTCTAAACTTCTAAAACTTATGTATCTTTTGACTATGTTAAAAACTTTTGGGACCTCATTGACTCTGGTAAATTATCGAATGTGAATTTCAAAAACGACTTTGTTTTTAAGTTGTTTACTATAATTGTACAATGTGACTAATATATTGCACCCTATGTTGTATTACGCTGCGTAGCTAAAATGGGGGTGTTATAGTTACTGGCATACAGAGTATCGTGGATAGCTATCCACCCGATCAAGGAGAGGCATTGAGGGTCGAGGTTGGTAAGCTACGATCAAGTGTTAAGACTATTCAACAGGGGTTTCAGCGCATCCGTAGTATGCTACGAAACATGGGACTTGTGATGATTAGTTTGCACAACCGATTGATACAAGATTCAGATGGAGGACCTATCCTGTTGACTTTATTTCACCATGTAGAGGACCGTATCGCCGCACTAGAGCAGCGATCGGTAGGGCAACCACAGTCAGAGTGGATCCCACAACTCATGGTTGCTCTTACAAAGACTTTATGGACTGTAATCCTCACATCTTCAGTTGAAATGAAGGCGCGGTGGGAATGTGCAAATGGTTTGAAGATGTGGAACCAATACTTCGATGTGGAAACTGTTCCAAGGAAAACAAAGTCAAGTTTGCTACTTGCACATTTTAGGGACGTGCCCTGACATGGTGGAATGCCAATGTTCAATCGGTAGGAGTCGATACCGCCTACTCAACCCCTTGGGATGAACTGATAAAGATGATGATTGCAGAATATTGTTCGAGGAACGAATTGCGGGCAATGGAATAAGAAATTTGGGATTTGACTATGAAAGGAGATGATGTCATCGGGTACACCACTCGCTTTTATGAGCTGGCACTTCTATACCTTGCTATAACGGAACCCGAGCACAAGAAACTCGAAAGGTATATCCAGGGGCTCTCCCCGGAAATTCGAAGGAATGTCGCCTTATCCAAGCCTGCTTCTATGCATGAAGCCATCCGTATGGCACATAATGAAATGCACCAAGTTGTGCGAACTAGGATTGCTCGAGGTATCAACAATGACAACCAAAACCACAACAACAACAAGAGGAAATGGGAAAGTAATCATGGAGGAGATTCTGACCAACAACAAAACAAGAGGCAAGAAATGGTTGGGACTTGTACTCTGGACCAGGTGACTAGAGGAGTTATGCTGGGAACAAACCACTGTGCAATCGATGCAAGCTGCATCACACAGGCCCTTGCATTGTTAGGTGCAGGAATTGCCAGAAGGTGGGACACCAAACTAAAGACTATAGAGGAAAAGGCCTTACTACTGGAAGCAACTTACAACCATTAGTAACCTGCTTTGGGTGTGGAGTAAAAGGGCACTACAAGAATAGATGTCCAGCACTGAATAACCAGAATAAAGAAGGAAAAGCCCACCAAAGCTAATAAAGACGTTATGAAATGATGATGTTTAGAGAATGAATTCTCCTGCCTTGCATAATAAGACCTAAGCGTAGGCCCTCTTAAGTTGTATCCCATAAGGGAATAACACTAGTACTTCTTCATGAACTTCGTTGTATTTTGTGTATGTTTATTCCGAGTTGTGGGATTTACTTAAATCATGACTATCTATCACTTTTATTATCAACATGTTGTAACAATTTTCGTTCGTTACACTATCTATTTCGCTACCATTTTGTAAACAATGTTGTTATTAACTTTTAAACTATTTTGTCATCATATTATAAACCAGTTTGCTACCCTCATATGAATTACCTTACTATTATCTAAAAAACTATTAACCTGATTTACTACTATCGCCTAAACCATTTTGCTAAGTTCCGTATAAATTGCTTTGATTACAACCTTACAAATCGTTCTGACTTGACATTGTAAAACTATTTTACTAACCCCCCTTTATAAACCATTTCGCTACTATCTTATACGTTGTTTGTCACCATCCCATAAAGCAATTTGTTACTCTCTTACAAACTACTTTACCACTATTTTATAAACTAACATGCTGAATTGCTACTACCTCATAAATTGTTATGTTATCATCTTATAAAATCATTTTGCCATTCTCCTATAAACTACTTTGAAATAATCATATGAATTGTTTCGCTACAATATCAACTATCTGGAATACTATCTTATAAACAGTATGATTAATACTAATTAACTAAGCCAAGCATTACATCATTAAGCCTCAATTATAATTAGCCTGATCACCTATGTCTAATTCAGGAAGGATCATGTTATGCTAGGAGCAGTTATCTGTAAATACTGTTAAAAACAATTGTTGGGAATTAAATATTCTGACTTAGTACTGCTGGGAGGATTACACTAACAGTACAAACTGCTAGTGTATACTTGAAGACTGCTGAAGAAACAACTAACAGTACAAACTGTCACGTTAGTACTGCTAGTTGTAATAAAGGTACTGCTGCATGGATAACTACTTCAAAAGATATTGAAGAGGATAAGTATGGATAGGATCTTTTGTATATCTTATTTAGATAGAAATATACGGTAGAATACTTATCTTGAAAAGGACTCCTTAAGTCTATAAAAGGAGGTCCTAGGTTAGATGTTATATATGAGTCATACAAGTTTTGTTAAGATTCAAGGTCGTTATAACCCTAGTGATATTGAGATCACTCGTATTATTCTTGAATAATATTGAATCGTTTAAAGCTAAACTTTTTGTGTTCATTGTTCATACAAGCATTACTGTTCCATCTAACAAACAAAACTCTTCTAAGTATTGTTAAGTAGATTCCGCATACTTAACAGTATAATCTCAAAGTATCATAAACAAATCATAAAGGAGTAACATCCTAAGTGTTTGAAATCCTCTCAAGTGGTATCAGAGCCAGGTTGATACTATTGATTTAGAAGGGAAAGTAATGGACATGGAGACTACACAGACAAACGTAGCTGCAAAATTGCCAATGCTGAAGCAAAACGAATTTGAGATGTGGAGGCTGCGAATAGAACAATACTTCCAAGTGCAAGACTATGCACTCTAGGAGATTATTGAAGATGGAAACTCTTTTAAACCTTCAACATCTACAACAGCAGTTGATGGTAAAGAAGAGACTGTTGTGTAAACCTCTCCAGTGACTTTAGAAGAGAGGCTACAAAAGAAAAATGATGTCAATGCTAGGAGCTTGCTGATGATGATAATTCCCAATGATCAACTTCTGAACTTTAGCAAATACAAGGATGCAAAGTCCTTGCTTGAGGCAATCACTGCAGGGTATGGTGGGAATGAAGCCACCAAGAAGACCCAGAAGACTCTGTTAAAGCAGAACTTTGAAAACTTTACTGCAACCAGTAATGAGTCTTTGGATCACATGTTTAATAGGCTGCAAAAGATTGTTAGCCAACTTGCTGTTCTTAGTGTTGATATACCTTAGGAAGATTTGAACTCCAAGTTCTTGAGGAGCTTACCTGCAGAGTGGGCTATGCATGTGGTGGTCTGGAAGAATAAACCAGACATTGATTCTATGAGCCTCAATGACTTATACAGCAATTTCAAGATTGTTGAGCAGGATGTGAAGAAGGCTGGAGGTACTAGTTCAAGCACTGGGAACATGGCGTTTGTGTCATCTCCTAGTAATTTAAGTCCAGATGAAGTAAAAGTTGCTGTAGGAGTTAGTACTGCTAACCCTAGTGTTAGTACTGCCATTTCATCAAGCAGTACTACTGGTATTCTGAATGATGCAACCTACTGTGCCTTCCTAACAAGCTAGAATGATGGGTCAATGCTGACACATGAAGATCTCCAGGAGATTAATGATGATGATTTGGAGGAGATGGATCTCAAGTGGCAGATTTCACTTCTTAGCATGAGGGCTAAGAAATTCTACCAAAGAACTGGCAAGAAGATCACCATCAGCAGTAATGATACTGCTGGTTTTGACAAATCCAAGGTAGAATGCTACAACTGTCACAAGTTGGGGCATTTTTCAAGGGAATGCAGGAGACCTAGGCAGCAGGATAGCAGGAGCAAAGGTTATGGAAGCAAGCCCAAGGCAGTGGAAGATGCTGAGCCAACCTCAAAGGCTATGATGGCTTATGCTTTGATTGGAGTTTTGTGGCAGATGATGAGGAAGCACCTACTGAGATGGCACTTATGGACTTCTCTGACTCTGAGGTACAATATGCTAAATGTTGTTCTAAAACATGCACTGCTCTAAAAGAATATGAAACCTTAAAGAAACACTATGATGAGCAGAGGATTGAATTAAACAAAACTAATTACAATTTGTCTAATCATAAGAGAGGTTTAGCAGTCCTAGAAGAACAAATAGTGCATTATAAGAACAATGAGTCTGCTTTTGCTGAGGATATAGCTGTTCTTAAGAGAGATTTGTCACTTAAGAATGTTGAGATTAACTTGCTAAAATCTGAATTAGATAGAATCACTAAGGCAGAAGATAATATACAATTAACTGTGCACACTTTGGAGTATGTATCAAAAGGAGTGAACAAAATTATAGAGTGTCAGATAGTTAATAAGGCTAAGTCTGGGTTGGGGTATAAAACATGTCCACATCCTTACAGAGGAGTGCCTGCACCCCCAGAAATTGACCTAGAGCATACAGGTTTACCTGAGTTTCAACAACCTAAGTTAGAGTATGGTTGTGAGCCAAAAGAGAATGTAATTACTGGTAAACCTGTAGAAACTAATAACCCTTTTGAGAGTGCTAGTGTCACCTCTCTTGCTGAGGATAAGGTGTCCACTGGTAGGAATTCAGATGGTCCAACTATTGAGGACTGGACATCTGATGATGACGAAGATCAGGTTGTGGTTAAACCTGATGTGGTTAAAGTAGAAGGAACCAGTGTTCCTAAGGTGGTTAATAATGAAACTGTTAAGCCTACATCTAATGTTAAACCAGTTTGAAAACCAGTTAGGTACTGTGAGATGTATAGGACCACAGACAAGCCAAGAGGTAACCAGAGGAACTAGAATAACCTCAAGTCACATCAGCTAGGAAGTGACTTTGTCTTGTACAAAAAGGCTTGTTTTGCTTGTGGTAGTTTTGACCACCTAGAAGCTTTTTGTCATAACCATCAGGGGAGAAAGATGGTTACTGGGAACAACAGGGTAACGGGGAATTCAAGTTATAGGGTGACCTCAAATAGGTCTCAAACTCACCCTAGTTCTAATAGAATGACACCCAGGGCACTTTTATTGCAGTCTGGCCTCAAACAAATTAGTACTGCTCGACCAGCAGTTAGTACTGCCAGACCTTTTAAATCTGTTTACCTTAGACCAGTAGTTTCAAGTGCAAAACCAACTTTCAAATATGCACAACAAACTGTTAAAAGGCCTTTTCATAATAAAGCAGTGGTTCAAAAATAATTTTGGAAACCAAAGGCTAAAACTGCAAAGGCAGCAGTTAGTACTGCTAGCCAAACAGTTAGTACTGGTAACTCTGTAAACACTACTAGGGATAAGAGGGTTAATGCTGTTAAGGCCTCAGCATGTTGGGTATGGAGACCAATCAAACCTAATGGTGCATCAATTGTATTGAAAAGATTTGACTATATTGATGCACGAGGCAAACCCAAGTCAGTGATGGCTTGGGTACCCCAAGAAAACTAATTTCTTATTTCATGTGCAGGGACATTCATAGGAAGATGATGATGATCAAAGTTATGTAGACAGTGGATGTTCCAGGTACATGACAGGCAACATGTCATATCTTTCAGACTTTCAACCAATGGATGAAGGATATGTTACCTTTGGGGGAGGAATAGGAGGAAGAATTACTGGTAAATGCACCTTGAAAACTGGTAAATTAGACTTTGAAGATGTGTACTTTGTTCAAGAGCTTAAGTATAACCTGTTTAGTGTCTCACAAATGTGTAACAAAAAGAACAAGGTTCTTTTTACTGACACTGAATGTCTTGTGCTTTCCCCAGACTTTAAGCTTCCTGATGAAAGTCAGGTTCTACTTAAAGTTCCAAGAAAGGGCATCATGTATAGTGTTGATATGAAGAAGATTGTTCCTAAAGAGACCCTTACTTGTCTTGTTGCAAAGGCCACACTGGATGAGTCTATGTTATGGCATAGAAGACTTGGTCACATAAACTTTAAAACCATTAATAAAATTGTTAAGGATGGTTTGGCAAGAGGTTTGCCTCAGAAAAGATTTGAAAATGACCAGACTTGTGTTGCCTGTCTCAAAGGCAAACAACACAAGGCTTCTTGTAAGCCTAAGACTTATAACTCTATTGATCAACCTTTGTTTATGCTACATATGGATTTATTTGGCCCAACATCTATGAGTAGTATTATGCATAAAAGGTACTGTCTTGTAGTTACTGATGACTATAGTAGATTTACATGGGTTTTATTTTTAGGTTATAAGGATGAGACACCTAGCATTCTTAAAACATTCATTACTGAGATAGAAAACTTACTGGATAAGAAAGTAAAAGTCATTAGGTGTGACAATGGGACAGAGTTCAAAAATAGAGTTATGGATGAGTTTTGTAAGGAGAAAGGTATTAGAAGAGAGTTTAGTGCTGCTAGAACTCCTCAGCAGAATGGAGTTGCTGAAAGGAGAAATAGAACACTAATAGAAGCTTCTAGAACCATGTTAGCTGACTCTAAGTTGCCCATCACTTTTTGGGCTGAAGTAGTTAATACTGCTTGCTATGTGCAGAACAGGGTTTTGGTAGTTAAACCTCACAACAAGACACCATATGAGCTTTTTAGGGGTAGAACTCCTGCATTAGGATTTCTAAGACCTTTTGGGTGCCATGTAACTATTCTAAATACCTTAGACCATCTAGGCAAATTTGATGGCAAATCTGATGAAGGTTTCTTGGTTGGGTACTCACTAAATAGCAAAGCCTTTAGAGTATACAACACAAGAACAAGGAAAGTAGAGGAGAACCTGCATGTTCAGTTTCTAGAAAATAAATCTAATGTTGGAGGTGAAGGTCCAAAATGGCTATTTGACCTTGATACTCTAACCCGATCAATGAATTATGTGCTAGTTGTTGCAGGAACGTTTTCTAATGATTTTGCAGGTTCAGAAGCTGATGATGCAACAAATGAAGCAGGCTTGGGAAAGGAGAAAGATCAAGATCATTTGCTGATGCCAATATGGAGCAGTGTGGATTCATCTTCAAAGAATGGTGAGCCTTCTACTGATGAAGCAAAAGAAGATATTGAAGATGAAAACATTGTAGATAGAGCAAAAAATCAAGAGAATCAAGATAACGGTACTAATGGAGATTGTACTGTTGAGCTCCAAGTTAGTACTGCTGGGCAAAATATTCATACTGCTGGCCCATCAGATACTAATACTGCTGATTTCTCAGAAGATGAGGTGAATATCAACAATCTAGCACCTACCTATGAAGTTCTTTCTACACCACACACAAGGATACACAAAGATCACTCCCTAGACAATGTGATTGGTGACATGCAGTCTGGAGTAAAGACAAGAAAGAAACTCATGACTTTAGACCAACAAGGGTTTCTTAGTGTTGTTTATGAAGAATAGAAGCATGAAGATGCCAACTGATAACGCTCAAATTATGCATGTTTTTAGTAGCGTTATTCGTACTTTTATATATGTTATTTGGTTATATTTATATGCTTTTGTTACTAAATCCTACCAAAGCGTGTTTTCAAAGTGTATGTTGCCAAAAACAGGAAAAAGGAAGAAAAAGATGAAAAAATGAGGAAGAAGGAAATATTTATGATGGTACGAAGATTCTTGTGTCAAGTTTCACACCAAATAGGCATTTCATAGAATAAAGGTCCAAGTATTCAAGTTGACAAGTTCCAAGATAAAGAAAAGATCAAGTTTGGATGAAGAACCAAGAACCAAAAAGAAGAAACAAGCCAAACGACAAAAGTCCAAAAAGAGCACACAGCAGCACTTCATCCGATCGGATGCAGCCCGCAACCGAATCGGATGGAGGCAATTCATGAAGACCAACCGATCGGTTGGATGAAATACCGATCGGTTGGATGTCGGCTGTTTTCCCAATCTTCATCATTAAGGATACTATCTTCATACAACCGATTCTTAGGCCTTCTAATGATGATTCTAGTCCCTTCTTGTCTGCTTGGAGGCCAAGTTGTATCATTAATGACCCTAGCCTTGAGAGTAGTATAAATAGAGCTCATTTTTACATGTTTGAGACAACAACATAATTACCTATTAACTCCCCACTCATCAAAATACTCTCTCAAAAGTCCAAATTCGTCCTTAAAAGTCAAGGGAACTTTGGAGGTTCAAGAAATCAACATTTGGAGGTCAAAACATTAAGAAGTCAAGACCAATACTTTGGGTATCGCTACCTTATCATTTGTAATCTATTTCCAATCATTGTAAGACTTTAAATTATGGTTTCTAATGTTCAAAGTTCTGAGTTTATGTTAGTGTTTGCTATGAGTGGCTAGTGCCTTTGTGCAATTGCTTAGATGATGTGTTTTGCTTATTGATTTGCGTATGATTGTGATAACATGTTTTAATTCAATTTCAAGTTGATTCTAAGATCCAATTGTGGCTAAGTTTTATAGTGACATTTGTTAATCGAGTTTGACTAGCTGTTAATAATTCTAAAGGTCGAAAGATTTGTTGTTATTCAACTAGTTATAATCATTTGTCTATGAATGATTGTTTTTACCCATTATTCTTGGCTTAACAAAGAAACATAATTGTGGTTGTAATAGGAATGCTTTTGCTTATCAAATTGGATTGATTGTAAACCATTTCAAGGGTCAAAAGATTAGTAGTTTACTATCAATTGTAACCTTTTGTCTATGATCGGTTACCTTTTGTATTGACCATTTCCTAAGCTTATTTGATAAAACAAAAGACTATTTTTGTGTTTAAGTTTACACAAAACTTATGAACCTTGAATTGATTGATTGTCTATGATCGGTTACCTTTTGTATTGACCATTTCCTAAGCTTATTTGATAAAACAAAAGACTATTTTTGTGTTTAAGTTTACACAAAACTTATGAAACTTGAATTGATTGGTTAAACGTAATGCTTGTTTTTATGAACTAAAATCTTGACGAAGGTTTAATTTGTAGAAACAATAGATTAGTTCACTAAACTAATTATCATAACCAACATGTTGTCAAAAGTTATCACAATCATGCTTATCAAGAGTAGATATTAGTATAAGCAAGTGTAGTTTTAATCATTTGAATTATCATATTTTCATCATTGCTTGTTTAAGAAATTTACTTTTTGTAGCTTACAATCCGATTCACTCACAATTCCCTGCGAACATTCCCGACTTACCATCATAATCTTGCTATAACGGACGAGTTCACTTGCTCGTATGTGTTATTTCTAGGTTTGGTAATTCACCCTTATAAATTTAAAACTTGTACACACGGTTAACACATCACCAACACATGTTTATTTGTGTGTTTCCCCTCACAATCTGAACCTAAAAATGTTCTCAAAGCCTTAGAAGACTCAAGCTGGATAGAAGCAATGCAAGAGGAGCTTCTCCAATTCAAGATTTAGAAGGTTTGGGTACTAGTGGATTTACCCAAGGGTATGAGGGTAATTGAAACCAAATGGGTTTTTAGGAACAAAAAGGATGAAAGGGGTGTTGTGATCAGAAACAAGGCTAGACATGTAGCCCAGGGGTTTACACAAGAAGAGGGAATAGATTATGAAGAAGTTTTTACACCAGTGGCAAGGATTGAAGTAATCAGACTGTTCTTAGCCTATGCTTCTTTCATGGGATTCACTGTCTACCAGATGGATGTTAAAAGTGCCTTCTTGTATGGTACTATTGAAGAGGAGGTGTATGTCTCTCAACCTCCAGGTTTTGTTGATCCAGAACATCTTGATAAGGTGTACAAGGTTGTGAAAGCTCTTTATGGACTACATCAAGCTCCAAGGGCATGGTATGAGACTTTGGCTTCTTATTTGTTAGAGAATGGATTCCAAAGGGGCAAGATTGATCAGACTTTATTCATTAAGAAGAACAAGAAGGATATCTTGCTGGTACATGTGTATGTGGATGATATTATTTTTGGATCCACAAGGAAGGAAATGTGTTTGGAATTTGAGAAACTTATGCATGATAAGTTTCAGATGAGTTCCATGGGGGAACTTACTTTCTTTTGGGGTTGCAAGTAAAGCAATCAACTGAAGGCATATTTATCAGCCAAGATAAATATGTGGCAGAGATACTAAGGAAATTTCAGTTTGCTGATTCTAAAGTGGCTAGCACACCTATTGATCCTGAGAAACCATTGCTTAAAGATACTAATGGAGAATGTGTGGATGTACACACTTATAGATCTGTGATAGGGTCCTTAATGTATCTTACATAATCAAGACCAGATATCATGTTTACTGTATGTGCCTGTGCAAGGTTTCAAGTCACTCCCAAGGCTTCTCATTTAACTACTGTCAAGAGGATCTTTAGATATCTTAAGGGTCAACCTAGGTTGGGTCTTTGGTATCCTAGGGAATAACCTTTTGACTTGGTGGCATATTCAGATAATGATTATGCTGGTGCAAGCCTGGACAGGAAATCAACAACTGGTGGATGTCAGTTCCTTGGTTGCAGACTCATATCATGGCGGTGTAAGAAGCAGACAATTGTGGCAACTTCTACAACTGAAGCTGAGTATGTAGCTGCTGCAAGTTGCTGTGGTCAAGTGTTTTGGATTCAAAATCAACTGCTTGACTATGGGTATAATTTTATGAACACCATGATATATATTGACAATAGCAGTACAATATGCATCATTAAAAAATTCAGTACAACATTCTAAAACTAAGCACATAGAAATTAGGCATCATTTTATTAGAGACTGCAATGAGAAAAAGTTAATTCAAGTGGTTAAAATTGATTCTGATCAAAATTTTGCAGTTCTTCTCACAAAAGCCTTTGATGTAGGAAGGTTTCAATACTTGGTGGCAAGTATTGGAATGCTTAATCCTTAAAGTTTTCAATCTATGTGTTTTTGTACATTAAAATGGATTTGTACTGCTAGTCTTGTCAATTAGTACTGTTAAGTATAGTTTGTACTGCTAGTACAAAATTGGACTGTTTGTTAAGACTGTTAGTCATATGTTAATATTGTTATGAAGCAAGTGTTTTGCACTTTGTTTTCTTGGTTTTGGACTAACAATTGCAGGTATGGAGCTTAAGCACAAAGGAATTACTAGTGCATTGTGTGAGCAGCAAATGGTGGCTCAGTTGCTGGCATAATAGGTTGATGATGGACAGAGTTTGGGAATACATTAACAAAGGTTTATGCCTAAGTTAATTGATTCTTTAAAACTTCTTTCTTGAAATCTTATTATGATGTTTTGAATTAGAATTGATGGCTTAGTTAGTCAGACAGTAACTGACATAACTCACTTTCTACTATTTTATACTTTTGTATAATGAGTTTGTCTAAGGACATCTGGTAGAAAGAACAGCGAGCAAACGTGAATCTAAAACAATTGTGTTAGAGGCAACAACTGCCACGAGCTGGAAACCCTGTCAAGAAAGCTCTTTGAATGAGTTTATCTGATCACAGGCAGTTATTTATAACTAAAATCATTGGTTCTCACACAACCAGAGGTTGCATTAAACCGAAATCATGATTAAGTGTCTGTCTTTACACTTAATCCCTTCAAAATGGTTGTTAGCAGTATGGTTTTTAATCAAAATTGAGTTCATGCTGCTGAGTCAAAATTTTCCAAAACGTTTGTACTGCCAGGCTTAAAGTTAGTACTGGTAGGCTTAAGTTTGTATTGCTGGATAGTCGTTAGTACTGGTGCGAAATAACAGCTTTTTGAAAATAGCCGTTGAAAGTCAGTTGAGGTTTTTACTGCTCAATTCCTTATTTCCAGGGTTTTCCTATTTGGATATTTTCACTTTTAATCTATTTTATTAACCTTATCTTCAATCAAAAGTTACCTTTTTATTGAAGTCGGTCCAATAGAAACCCAAATAAGTCAATCAAAATATCTCAATTCACTTTCTTCATCTACTTTCTAACCTAAACTTATACTATTCACAGCAGTCAAATCATCTTTTACTGAAAAATAATGGCTTCTTTATCCTTTATTGACAAACACAACGTGGTCGCTTATTTGGAAAAAGCAGAGAATGATACAAAATTCCATTAGATAGTGGACTTTTTAAGTGGTTCTCACATAAGGTATTCTTTACTCTTAAATCCCACTATCTATGTCTCCCACATCAAACAGTTTTGGTAGACTGCAACTGTCAAAACATTTGAAAATGGTGACAAAGAGTTAAATGCTAAAGTGGATGGTAAATTTATCACTATTACTGAATCATCACTCAGGAGGCATCTCCACTTGAATGATGACAATGGTATTAGTGCTATGCCAAACACAGAAATATTGTAAAATTTAACTAGGATGGGGTACAACACCCAATCACAATCTTTGACTTTTCAAAAAGGTTGTTTTGCCCCTCAATGGAGATTTTTGATACACACCATCCTTCACTATCTCAGTCCTAAGAAAACCTCATGGGAACAGTTCAGTAGCAATATTGCAACTGCTCTCATTTGCTTAGCTACTGACAGAACTTTTAAATTTTCTAAACTCATTTTTGAAGGAATGGTTAAAAATGTTGATAGCAAATCAAAATTTTTTATGTATCCCAGGTTCATCCAAACAATTTTGAACATGAGAAAACATCAACTTCTTCCATACAAAAATGTTTATCCAACACCCAAACTTACCCAAAAACTTTTCAGTAATATGAAAATGGCTTCAAGAGGGTATAGTGGGGAAGAAGTTCCACTTTTTGATTCTATGCTACAGGTTCAGGGTGAAGGATCAACAAACCCAGTTGACTCCCAACATACACCCACAACATCAGAACAATAACATTCACAACCAATCTGATCACTAGATAGGACATTATCCAGACAGGACTCTGATGTACCTCAGCACAGAGTTCCTACCCCTCCTAATGTAGCAGATGAGGCTGAATATGTCAGTTTGGAAAGGGTTTCTTCTACTGTCTCAGGATTAGAAGCTGGGCAGGACAGAAGTAACATAGCTAAGACCCAATCCATGGCAAAACCAACAGTACCAAGTACTCTTGGTGGAATCCCAAGCCAAATGGAAACTAGGGGTGGCTCAGAAGCTCACCATGTGGTGGACTATGAGTCTTTGCCCCATGATGCACCTCTCACTGAAGGTAACACATCAGGAAGTGCTGAGGGCAGACAGACACTTAAGGAATTGATGGATACTTGTGCAAAATTATCTGAAAAAGTCACTACTTTGGAAGCTGATCTGATCTCTCATAAGAAGGTGTTTGGGAAAGTATATACAAAGCTGGTGCTCAAGTTGAAGAAATTAGAGGACCATGTCAAGACTCTTAAAAGGAAGAGGTCAGCTCATGTGGTAGATTCAACCAGTTCATCTTCTTCATCCAGTTCTTCAGAGGGTCCAAGTAGAGGAAGATTGCTCAATTGGATGATGATCCTCATGTTACTTTGGTTCATGAAGAGTATGATGCTCAGGGGAGGCAAACAGAGCAGATGGATCAAGGTACTGGTGGTTTTAAAGAAGGTACTGGTAGTGCACATCAAGGTACTGCTAGTATTCCTGAAGAAGGTACTGCTGGTTCACAAGGTACTACTACTGCAGTATATACAAGAAGACCAAGGATTTCAAGAGTAGATAAGGGTAAGCAAATAATGACAGAAGAAGAACCATCTTCTCAGAAGTTATCAAAGAATGATCAAGCTCAGATTGCTCTAGATGAGGAACTAGCTCAGAAATTCCATGAAGAAGAGTTAGCTAGAGTAGCTGATGAAGAAAGAATGGCAAGATTTATGGTTGAGTACAAGTATCAAACTGAAGATGAACAGAAAGCTGCTCAGGTTCTTGCTGATCAGAAGCTAGCTAAAAAACTTAAAGAGGAAGAAAGGTCTCAGTACACCAGAGAAGAACAAGATCAGACCATTGATGATCTTTTAGAGCAAATGAGGCAGAGAAGATCAAAGACGAGAACTTATCAGAAGAAAATCCCTTCAAGAAGTGAGCAATTGAGGTATATGAAGAACTACTTGAAACATCAGGATTACTGGAAGGAAATATACTTCAAAGGAAGGTCTTATGAAGAAATTGAGAAGGCTTACATTGAAGCTTATACAAGAATCTAGAAGTCTTTAAGAGATGAAACTGCAATAGTTGAGACTGAATCAAGTAAAGGTGTGAAAAGAACAGCAGAGCTATTGGAGTCTGAGGAATCCAAGAAGCAGAGAATAAAAGAAGAAAAGTATGATGAACTAGTTGAGGAAGAATCAGCTGAGGAAGAGGAAGAGATACTTACTAATGAACAGATATATGGAATAATGGTAGTAGTCCCAGAAGCTCTCAATGTTGATCCCATTCAAGCTAAGCATCCCATTATTGACTGGAAAGTGTACTCGGATGGAAGAATCAAGGGATGGAAGATCATTAGAGTAGGAGGAAAGTCTGAACTCCATATCTTCTTTGAAGACATGATAAAAGCCTTTGACAGAAAAGATTTGGATAAGCTGTGGAGCTTAGTTCAAGAAAGGATTAGATCTGCAGATCCTACATATGATAAGGACAAGGAATTATGGGTTGAGCTTAAAAGACTATATGAGCCAGATGCAAATGATTAACTGTGTAGATTCCAAGCTCATGATTTGGCTACTACTTGGAGTTATTTGATAACTGTGGTGTTCATCAGGTTTCTACAAAAGTAGGAGTAGAAGTTTACATGATAGTGGAGAAGGACTATCCACTTAGGGTAGGAATCTTGATTGTTATGCTAGCTTCCAAACTCAATGTAGAAGAAGACTCGGAAATGGCAAGGGAGTTAGTAAGAAAAATCTATCAGCAGGCAGAAGATACAAAGTCCAGAACATAGTGTTTGGAAGAGTCCTCACAATCTCCATTTAATTCTCAGAAACTTGATGATTTAGAGTAAATCACAAGTTTAGGGGAGGATTGTTGGGAATTAAATGTTCTGACTTAGTACTGCTGGGAGGATTACACTAACAGTACAAACTGGTAGTGTATACTTGAAGACTGCTGAAGAAACAACTAACAGTACAAACTGTCAAGTTAGTATTGCTAGTTGTAATGAAGGTACTGCTGCATGGATAACTGCTTCAAAAGATATTGTAGAGGATAAGTATGGAATGGATCTTTTGTATATCTTATTTAGATAGAAATATACGGTAGAATACTTATCTTGAAAAGGACTCATTAAGTCTAAAAAAGGAGGTCCTAGGTTAGATGTTATATATGAGTCATACAAGTTTTGTTAAGATTCAAGGTCGTTTTAACCCTAGTGATATTGAGATCACTCGTATTATTCTTGAATAATATTGAATCGTTTAAAGTTAAACTTTCTGTGTTCATTGTTGATACAAGCATTACTGTTCCATCAAACAAACAAACTCTTCTAAGTATTGTTAAGTAGATTCCGCATACTTAACAGTATAATCTCAAAGTATCATAAACACATCATAAAGGAATAACATCCTAAGTGTTTGAAATCCTCTCAACAATCTTTCACTTATATCTTTAAAAAGCAAATTTTGGTGTGCGTATCAACAAGTTCATGTCACAGGCATACGTATTAGTAAGCACATAAACTAGGAAGACTCTTACCACAACCATACGATGTTAATATCAACCTTATTCTATACCTCAAACTGAAGATCGGATTTCATCACACCAGCCATTTTAGACACTAAATATGATTTTGAATTAGCAAAAGGGAAATAGTTAGCACTGACGATGTTTTTCGAGGCTGCGCCCTTAACTTAGTAGACCACCCGTTCGATACTGATTTAATACCGACCGAACTTGGAAATTTTGACGTCATCATTGGTATGCCTAACCACGTATCATGCGAGCATTATCTGACCAACTACAAGAACTTTCCGATAAAGGGTTTATTCGACGAAGCTCATCCCCATAGGGAGCTCCGGTGCTGTTCATAAAGAAGTAGTCTCGAGGCATGGTGTGCCAATATCAATCATATCAGACAGAGTTATGCTCAAAGTTTCGCCATATAAGGACGTGATTCATTTTGGAAGCATGGGAAACTAAGTCTACGTTACATCGGACCGTTCAAGATCCTAGCTAGGGTTGGGCCAGTAGCGTACAAGTTAGAACTACCAGAAGAACTTCATGGAATTCACAACACTTTTCATGTTTCAAATCTGAAGAAGTGTTTGTCAGATGAGAGTCTTGTAATTCCGTTGGATGAGCCTCGAATTGATGACTGATCGGTTAAAATCAACGTGTAATTTATTTCCAAGGAAACACAAGTGCAGTATGTGTGACCCGGTTCGTTATCCCCGATGAAGGATGAATGGAATTTGTGAGATCGGGTTTGTGAATTGTGTTTGAAATATGAAAATGGATAGATTTTGGAGTTTGATTAAATTTTCAACTACAGGAAGCATAAATAGGCTATGGGAAACTTAAAAAGCATAAGATACAAGTCTACAAATAATTAGCAAAACGTAACAAATAACGAAATTAAAAACGGAAAAACGCGAGACTAAAACGTGAAATCTAAGAAATATTAATCCTAGGAATACCAAATTAATTTTCCTACGTTCTAAATTACAAAAGAAAATTTTAAAAAAAAAGAATTATATTTTTTTGACTTTTTAATTATTTATTATGAATTAAAACTAATAGAAACTAATTAAATGATTTAAAAAATAGTAAACTGATTTGGAAAATTATGAAACTTTTCAGAAAAATCTTAAATGATAATTAGAAGCTAGGAAAAATGAAATTAGAACTTTGCTAAACACTGATAAGCAGTTTGGGCAAATAAGCAGTTGCAAATAAGCCCTAAAATAAGCTAAACAGCTCCAAAATTTATCCAATGCTCAAATTCAGACAAACACACTATTTCGAACTTAAATCAACTTAAAAGCACAAAGAAACATCCAGAATAAGCAATTAAGCAGTAGAACAGTAACAAATATGGTGCAGAGGGAAATGAATGAACAGCTCACTTTCAGCTGCTCTAAAAGCTAGATGAAAGCTGATTGGGAAAAGATAAAAGCTGAACCTAAAAGCTTATACCAGAGGCTACTTATAAACTCAAATTGCCCAATTTTAACAACCAATTGCTTGTTCAATTAAGCCATAGAACAGATGCATGTGGGAACAAAAACTATTTGCAGGCCTGAGCAGTCAAATGAGCTTATTTGCAGACTATTTTTAAGCTAATCAATAAGCTGTAAAAGAAAAATAATCTCAAAATCTTAAACCCACTACTACTAGCTAACTCTAAATCAAATTTCAAGCAATTAGAACAAGGGAATAAGCAGTTATGAGGCAAACAATGAGCTGAGATAACCCAAGTGATTATGCAGGTCTGCACAATACCCTCTGTAGCAGCAGTTGAGGTATTTTATACTTAACTCTTACAATTCTTGATGAAACAATACCTATCTCTGTAATCTCACTTAGAATACTGATATACACCAAATTTTGCCAAAAAGATTGATCAATAAGCTTCAGCTTATACAAAGCTTGTTGAGGCAGTTATGACTTCTAAATTGCACTAATCCACTAAATTTCTTAAAGTACCTCAAATCAACTTAAAATCTACCAAAAACAGCTTAACTAGCTTCAATAAATCTCAATCAAACCTAAGCAAAGGGTCAATGAACAGTGCATAAGCTGTTACACCTCAGCAAATCCTATTACCAGAAAAACTTCATGGAATTCACAACACTTTTCATGTTTCAAATCTGAAGAAGTCTTTGTCAGATGAGAGTCTTGTCATTCCGTTGGATGAGCCTCGAATTGATGACTGATCGGTTAAAATCAACGTTTAATTTATTTCCAAGGAAACACAAGTGAAGTATGTGTGACCCGGTTCGTTATCCCCGATGAAGGATGAATGGAATTTGTGAGATCGGGTTTGTGAATCGTGTTTGAAATATGAAAATGGATAGATTTTGGATTTTGATTAAATTTACAACTACGGGAAGCATAAATAGGCTATGGAAAACTTAAAAAGCATAAGATACAAGTCTACAAATAATTAGCAAAACGTAACAAATAATGAAATTAAAAACGGGAAAACGCGAGACTAAAAACGTGAAATCTAAGAAATATTAATCCTAGGAATAGCAAATTAATTTTCCTACGTTCTAAATTACAAAAGAAAATTTAAAAAAAAAGAATTATATTTTTTGACCTTTTTAATTATTTATTATGAATTAAAACTAATAGAAACTAATTAAATGATTTAAAAAATAGTAAACTGATTTGGAAAATTATGAAACTTTTCAGAAAAATCTTAAATGATAATTAGAAGCTTGGAAAAATGAAATTAGAACTTTGCTTAACACTAATAAGCAGTTTGGGCAAATAAGCAGTTGCAAATAAGCCCTAAAATAAGCTAAACAGCTCCAAAATTTATCGAATGCTCAAATTCAGACAAACACACTATTTCGAACTTAAATCAACTTAAAAGCACAAAGAAACATCCAGAATAAGCAATTAAGCAGTAGAACAGTAACAAATATGGTGCAGAGGGAAATGAATGAACAGCTCACTTTCAGCTGCTCTAAAAGCTAGATGAAAGCTGATTGGGAAAAGATAAAAGCTGAACCTAAAAGCTTATACCAGAGGCTACTTATAAACTCAAATTGCCCAATTTTAACAACCAATTGCTTGTTCAATTAAGCCATAGAACAGATGCATGTGGGAACAAAAACTATTTGCAGGCCTGAGCAGTCAAATGAGCTTATTTGCAGACTATTTTTAAGCTAATCAATAAGCTGTAAAAGAAAAATAATCTCAGAATCTTAAACCCACTACTACTAGCTAACTCTAAATCAAATTTCAAGCAATTAGAACAAGGGAATAAGCAGTTATGAGGCAAACAATGAGCTGAGATAACCCAAGTGATTATGCAGGTCTGCACAATACCCTCTGTAGCAGCAGTTGAGGTATTTTATACTTAACTCTTACAATCCTTGATGAAACAATACCTATCTCTGTAATCTCACTTAGAATACTGATATACACCAAATTTTGCCAAAAAGATTGATCAATAAGCTTCAGCTTATACAAAGCTTGTTGAGCCAGTTATGACTTCTAAATTGCACTAATCCACTAAATTTCTTAAAGTACCTCAAATCAACTTAAAATCTACCAAAAACAGCTTAACTAGCTTCAATAAATCTCAATCAAACCTAAGCAAAGGGTCAATGAACAGTGCATAAGCTGTTACACCTCAGCAAAACCTATTACCAAACACCCTTTATAAAACCTATTTTGAATTTTTACACTACAAATCTCTGAGATAAGCTATGAAATCTGATCTCTACTGATTATCTATCTAAATTATCAACTATTAAGCAATATTGAATCCTAAATAAGCACTTAAAAGGCTATAAGCTATTTCTACTATTTTTGGCTACTTGTATGATTTTTAAACCAAACTGAGATTAAAACACTACTACTGCTGATTTATGAACTCAAATAACATCTATGGACTAACACTACTCAGAATAAGCACTGAGTGACTAGAAATAAGCAGATGAACAGTACTATTGACTTTCGTTGACCAAATAAGAAAACTAAAATTTCATTAACTGAAGTTGTAAATTACAATGCTAAAAGATAAAAATACAATACCTTAACTAAATTTAAGCTAAAATAAACCTGCCTTTTATGGCTTACACTTGACCTATTTATACTAAAAACTAAGACTAGGGGTCTTCACTCTTTTGTGCTAGTTCTCTGAGATAAACAGCATTGGAACACTTTTGTACTTCTTGGGAGCAAATCCCACCCCTTGGATTAAAGTTGGAGTGATCTCAGCCTTTAAATCAGTTTTGGCGCCCATTTGAAGTGGTGGATTGCCAGCTTGGAGGAGGGGGAAGGTGAATTATCACATGGGTTTTGACTTTGGGGTGTAGTAGGTTGGCTGGGTAGGTGTTGGGAAGTGGAGGGGGGAGACAAAGTTGTCCAAAGAAGGACTGTGATGGGATGGTGGGATTTTGGCAGGATTTTGGGGAAAAGGAAGAAAGAGTTGACCAGGTCAACTGGTGGGTGTTTAACTAAACAAGCCGGGTTGGATTATTTTGTCATTTTGGGCTTTGGTTGGACATTTGGCCTGAGGGTTAAGGATTAGGTTAAGGTTATTTGGTTTAAGGATTAGGATAGGAATGTGTTTAAGTTAAGGGACCATTGTTGCCAAAGCTGAAAATCCAGGGACCTAGGCTGCCAAAATTGAATATTAATTCCAAGGACCATTTGTGTTGTTTTGGTATTTTTGGGAGTTGACTTTGACTTTTGGCTTTGACTTTTGTCTTCACTTGATCAAATGCACAATTGTTGTCGAGTCGATCCAAAAATGCCCGTTTTTGCTCCGTTTTCAATCCTTTGTACCTGAAACACATAAAAACACAAACCAAGGATATCTGCAATATAAATCGGGTGTTTTTGGTCATTTTTGTGTCAAATATGGGTATAAAATGATGAGTATTTACACACTCATCAATCCCCCACACTAAACTATTGCTAGTCCCTAGCAATCCGATCATGTGAAGTAATGAAAGGATCAAAAGAATACCAAGTATACCCCATTCTGACTTTTTATTGAATGCAAGAAATTTAAACTAGAACTAAAATAGACAAAATGCTTGATTTCCAAAAATGGTATCATGGAACGGGATTCACACAAAATGGGTGTCTCCAGGGAATTGTAATCGTCATCCTCTTTTTTATACTCCCAACTAAGCTTAAACTCAATGTGCAAATGCTTTTGTAAAATGCTAACACTACTTATACTAATGATCTATGTAAGCCGAAACTTAACTTTTCACTCCCACAATTTATTCAAGTTAGGTGAATGTGCTTGATTTTCAAAATTTTGATCACAAAAATCGACGTTTTTATAAGATTTTGACTAATACTAGCTGAATGATAGATTTAAAATTTACAACAAGCAAGTTTCAAAACTTTATTCAACACATCAAAACTTATTGCATTTTGCAATATCATTCCATTTTTTTTTTCTTTTCATTTTTTCATCATCTTTTTTTTTTTTTTTTTTTTTTTTTTTTTTTTTTTTTTTTTTTACTTGTGCAACATAAACTAACGGAGTTTCACGGGAACCAAGACCTTACACCTTCCAGAATAAAAGATCCAAGGGCTGTTACAACGGTGAGTTCCAAGACTCTAAACATTCCTGAAATGAGGATCCAAGGGTGTTAGACTAAGACCTCACACATTCCTGAATTAGAGGTCCAAGGGCCGGTGTAAGAGGGTAGCCAAGACCTAAACGCCTTCCGGAAATAAGGATCCAAGGGCCGATCTTGAACCGTAGCTTTTTTAGCACATACATTTATTATTTAACTTTTACATTACTATGACATATGCTTGTTCCGAAGTTTAAATAAATCTTTGAACTAGTATTTTTCAAAATCGTATGAAAAAATGATTTTGTGTGTTCAAATGTTTGAAAATAAGCACTTATTAAGTCAGATTAGTTATCTCCTGGGAGGAAAAGCCATAGATTACTTATATAAGCTCTAAAGAAAACCAACTATTCTACGCTTAGCATTTTCATTTGCACATATCGTAAAACCTTAGCCTAATCGTTAAGGAAGCAGCCAGATCAACACTCTGGCAGAGTCGGGATTCCCTTTGTTCTAACCTAATCAAGACTAAACATAACACAATTTTATTTAAAACTGACAAAAATTTTAAAATTTGGGTCAAAACGGGGGTACTAGGGCACTAGAAGGTACATAAGTGACAAAATTCGTGAGAATTCCCCCCACACTTAGAATTGAATATTGCCCTCAATATTCAAAGTACCGGCTATTATGCCGACACTTAGAACGTAAAAAGGTAATACTAATAGCCAAGTGTGGAACAGAAATCTCCATTTTTCACAAAAAAAGGATTAAAAAGATATTCCTAGATAAACGTTAGTAACAAGATCGGATATTGGGCGGCTGGATTGAAAACAGGCGCATCAATCATCACGATCTAAGAGAAATCTGCAAACAAGAGCAAACAACACACAAAAGCACAGCACAGCAGAGGAATTCCCCCACACTTAGTGTTAGAAAATAGGAAGAAGTCAGAAACATGGGCGTTTACCCATGCGATGCTATTGTTTTTGTTAACCGAGTCACTAGCTTGACTCAACCTCGAATTCATTTGGTCATGGGGAAGCAAGTGGAAGAAACAATCTCCATCGGACTTTCATTCAATGTGTTTGGATAAACATTTGAACATAAGAAAGTTCCACACCGACGAGATACCCACGGTATTTTAATAGTAGAAACTATAAGGGACGATACCGGGGTCAAAGATGGTGTCCTCATTCCCGTAGGAGAAAAGGGACAGAGAAATCACACCATATGTGATGAAGAGAAGCAAGATTTTTATGATTATCATGAAAAACTCTTCATCATCAAAAGCAATGTTGTCATCAACGGGAGGGAGGGTCGGGATGAAATTTTCAAGAAGTAAATTCTTATGATCAATAACACCTCCCCCACACTAGAATCATCCTTAGGATCAAAGTAGAAATGATCATATTCAGGAGGAGATATAATATGAGAGAGTTCACCGGAGAACTCCTCATGATAAAGATCATTCATATCAAAATGAAATGCATCATACTCGGGAAGAGAGATGTAAGAATGAGAAGTGGTACTGCCACTACTCATCTCTTCCGAATGATCGATATCAAAGCAAAAGGCTTCATAAGCCGGGAGAGAAAAATCAGAATGAGAAGTGGGATTGCCACTACTCTCTTCAGCCGTATCAAAGATAAAACTCTCATATTCGGGAACAAGATCCTCGAGCTCGAGCTCCAAAGGATCTGACGGCTTATCTTCAAAAATAACTTCCTTCAGGGGGAGAAAAAATAACGGTTCATCAAATATCATTTTTTTCTAATAACGGAGCATCTCCCCCCGGATCACCATCGGGCTCAACAATTTCCGGCGAAATTGGAGCATCAAATAAGAACACCTCGAGCTCTTCCATAGAAATACCACTTCCCTCAATCGGAGGAAAAGGATGGGAAGAGTCGGAAATGATTGGTGCAGAATAAGGAGTGGGATTTTTAGTTCCATCCATAGAATTAACAATTTCGATACGATAAACCGATTCTGGAGGTGGGACAAGTGGTGTGCTCTTAGAGCTAGAAATTTTCACCACTTCCGTTGTGATCTCCGATTCTTGTTCATCATAATCAAAAATACTCTTTACTTCCCCAGAACAGCTCTCAAACCATTTGCTTGAACCAGGGGTAATTTTCATTGCTTTGAGCTCAGCACGTTTTTCTGAAGAACTCTTAACCGTAAATCTTGAAAGTGTAGAATCACTTCTTTTGGAAGCAATTACGGGATCAGATTTTCTTTCAACCGTAGCAACGTTGCATTTGGTGGTTAGAGATTTAGAGTTCTGATTAATGTTAAACGTGACTTCTTCATTATCAACCCGTATGGTTAATTCTTTGGCATATACATCGATGAGAGCACGGCTCGTCCTTAAGAAAGCTCTTCCCAGAATGAGTGGAACTCGAGGATCAGCCTCAAAGTCTACTACAACGAAATCAGTGGGAAAGTGGAACTTTCCTACTTTCACAACGACATCCTCAGCTATTCCGAGTGGATGAGTTATAGTACGATCCGCTAGCTCGAGTGTCATGCAAGTAGATGTAAGCTTCGGAAGAGATAATTTCTTCCATACCGAGAGTGGCATAAGGTTAATGCTTGCGCCAAGATCGGCCAAGGCTGAGCACTGAACCATCCCCGAGAAATCACATGGGATTAAAAACTTGCTGGGGTCTCCGAGCTTTTCGGGAAGCTTCTTGAGGAGAACCGCCGAGCATTGCTCATTGAGTGGGGTTTTTGCCATCTCAGACAACTTATCCTTGTTGCTTAGTAAACTTTTGAGTGTAGATGCAAATTTAGGCATAAGGATGAGAGCATCCGCGAAGCTTATATCAAAATGCAACTCATTGAATATTTGGAAGAATTTCTCCATTTGTTGATTGGTTTTATCTTTAAGCTTCTGATCATTAAGCCTCGAAGGATATGGAATCGAGGGCTTAGGATTGGTCTTCGAAACATCGGGTTCCGGAATTGGAGTTTGGTCGACCGGAGGTTGGACGTGTGCGGTACTTTGTGAGCTTGAAGAGTGCACTTTGTCCGTTGTCTCCTCGGTCTCACTTTCCACTACCTTGGGAGGAAGAGAAGAAGAGGTAGTTGGAATTTTGGGTCCATTATATTGGACACCACTCCTTGTTGTGATCGCCTTCACATCGCCCCTCGGGTTAGCGATCGTGGTGTTAGGAAGAGTTCCTGAGCCCGAGGGTCGATCATTTAAAGACTTCTTCAACTCGGCTATTTGGTTAACCAACAACCGATTTGTTTCATCTTGGGATTTCATGAACTGTTTAAACAATTCTTCCGAGGATGTTTGATTTTGGTTAAAACCTTGGTTTTGATTGAAATTTTGTCCTCGGTTTTGAACATTCCCCAGATTTTGGTTGAAATTTCCCTGATTTTGAACTCGGTTTTGATTACCTTGGTTTTGAAAACCTTGGTGATTTCCTTGATTTTGAAAACCTTGGTTTTGGAAACCTTGGTTCGTTCGATTTTGATTGAATTGGGCATTTCGGTTTTGCCCATTTTGGTTTTGAGAGTTGAAACCGGGTGGTCCAAGAAAATTGTTGGAGCGATAGCTGAGAAGATTTCGGTCTCCTTGGGGTTGGTTAGTGTTACCTCCCTGATTATAGGATCCCGAAGCAGCATAAACGCTCTCTTGAGTGTTGCCACCGGTGGCTGGACACTCGAAATATGGATGTGGACCACCACATGTTTCACAGTTTTGACTGACCACATTGACTTGATGATTATTGTTATTTTGAATATGATTTTGATGTATTCTCAAGACAGCAGTGGACAAATCATCCATCTTTTTAGTGAGTGCGGCTATTTCGGGTGAAGAGTCCGTAGTGATAGATTTAGTTGACTCGGTCCTCTCGGCAGAGGAATCCTAATAATTTTGGTGGGCAGTCATATTTTCGATTAAATCTTAGCACTCTTCGGGTCGCCTTTTCATAAAGGTACCACCGGCCGCAGCATTGATCGTGTCACGATGTCTCAATGTTAAACCATTATAGAACGTGTCTATTATGGTAACTAGTAACATATTTGGGTTAGGACACCGATCAATTGAAAGCTTGTAACGTTCCCATGCTTCGAATAAAGATTCGTCGGGAAGCTGGCGAAAGTTACTTATATCATTTCTCAATTTCGTCACCATTGACGGTGGGAAATATTTTGCCAAGAATTTTGAAGTCATTTCATCGAAATTATGAATTGAATTCTTGGGAAGAAGATCAAACCATGCGGTGGCATGATGCGTCAAAGAATATGGGAAAAGATATAGACGAAGGGCGTCATCGGTGACCCCATTTTGTTTCATACTTTGGGTGACGGTAATGAATTTGTCAAGATGCTTGTTTGCATCTTCACCCGGTAAACCGTGAAATTGGCATGAAGTTTGGACTTGTTGGATCATATGATGTTTAAGTCCAAAATCTGCGGCTTGGATGTTAACGGGAGCAATAGGTCCGCCCCGTCCTTGCATGGTGGGTTGGCACAACTCCTCCATCGTTCGGAGATCGGGAGCTGGCCCATTATCACCCGTGTTATTATCGTCATCCATATCTTCAACGTCTTGAAAAAGACGTCGACCTCGACGAATAATTCTTTCGGGATTGGAAACTGGTGAACGAAGATTGGGTGTAGAAGAACGGGTGTTCATACACCAAAAAGAAACAAAAGTTTAAAAAGAAAACCAAATTTGAAGATGAAAATATTTTTGGATTTTTTATTTTGAAGAAAGATTACAATATTTTTTAGATCGATTCGTCAATCGAAATTCGTTTCTCACAAAACTACTCGCAGAGTGGCGGAGAAGCAAAGGTTCGCTCGAAAGCTGATTAAAAACCCGCCTCTTTTGGTCTATCAATTTAATGTCAAACCATCCTTAAACCACTTGTATAGGTTGTAATTTCAAGATAATCCGAAAACAATTAACTCACGATTTGTTTTGTTGGAAATTAGGAATGGTTTACAACACTTCAAAAGAAAAAGTGAGGATATATTATTTTGTATTTTTTTTGAAAACACCTTAGACAAAGTGTTTTTTTTTTTTGTTTTTTTTTTTTTTGAAAATATTCACAAAAATACTATAAACCTTCACAAAGATTGGTTTATAAAACACGAATCGACAAACGAGATTTTAAAATTCGCTACAACCTTCCCCGGCAGCGGCGCCAAAAATTGATCGGTTAAAATCAACGTGTTATTTATTTCCAAGGAAACACAAGTGAAGTATGTGTGACCCGGTTCGTTATCCCCGATGAAGGATGAATGGAATTTGTGAGATCGGGTTTGTGAATCGTGTTTGAAATATGAAAATGGATAGATTTTGGATTTTTATTAAATTTACAACTACCGGAAGCATAAATAGGCTATGGGAAACTTAAAAAGCATAAGATACAAGTCTACAAATAATTAGCAAAACGTAACAAATAACGAAATTAAAAACGGGAAAACGCGAGACTAAAACGTGAAATCTAAGAAATATTAATCCTAGGAATACCAAATTAATTTACCTACGTTCTAAATTACAAAAGAAAATTTAAAAAAAAAAAAGAATTATATTTTTTGACTTTTTAATTATTTATTATGAATTAAAACTAATAGAAACTAATTAAATGATTTAAAAAATAGTTAAACGATTTGGAAAATTATGAAACTTTTCAGAAAAATCTTAAATGATAATTAGAAGCTAGGAAAAATGAAATTAGAACTTTGCTTAACACTGATAAGCAGTTTGGGCAAATAAGCAGTTGCAAATAAGCCCTAAAATAAGCTAAACAGCTCCAAAATTTATCCAATGCTCAAATTCAGACAAACACACTATTTCGAACTTAAATCAACTTAAAAGCACAAAGAAACATCCAGAATAAGCAATTAAGCAGTAGAACAATAACAAATATGGTGCAAAGGGAAATGAATGAACAGCTCACTTTCAGCTGCTCTAAAAGCTAGATGAAAGCTGATTGGGAAAAGATAAAAGCTGAACCTAAAAGCTTATACCAAAGGCTACTTATAAACTCAAATTGCCCAATTTTAACAACCAATTGCTTGTTCAATTAAGCCATAGAACAGATGCATGTGGGAACAAAAACTATTTGCAGGCCTGAGCAGTCAAATGAGCTTATTTGCAGACTATTTTTAAGCTAATCAATAAGCTGTAAAAGAAAAATAATCTCAGAATCTTAAACCCACTACTACTAGCTAACTCTAAATCAAATTTCAAGCAATTAGAACAAGGGAATAAGCAGTTATGAGGCAAACAATGAGCTGAGATAACCCAAGTGATTATGCAGGTCTGCACAATACCCTATGTAGCAGCAGTTGAGGTATTTTATACTTAACTCTTACAATTCTTGATGAAACAATACCTATCTCTGTAATCTCACTTAGAATACTGATATACACCAAATTTTGCCAAAAAGATTGATCAATAAGCTTCAGCTTATACAAAGCTTGTTGAGGCAGTTATGACTTCTAAATTGCACTAATCCACTAAATTTCTTAAAGTACCTCAAATCAACTTAAAATCTACCAAAAACAGCTTAACTAGCTTCAATAAATCTCAATCAAACCTAAGCAAAGGGTCAATGAACAGTGCATAAGCTGTTACACCTCAGCAAATCCTATTACCAGAAGAACTTCATGGAATTCACAACACTTTTCATGTTTCAAATCTGAAGAAGTCTTTGTCAGATGAGAGTCTTGTCATTCCGTTGGATGAGCCTCGAATTGATGACTGATCGGTTAAAATCAACGTGTAATTTATTTCCAAGGAAACACAAGTGAAGTATGTGTGACCCGGTTCGTTATCCCCGATGAAGGATGAATGGAATTTGTGAGATCGGGTTTGTGAATCGTGTTTGAAATATGAAAATGGATAGATTTTGGATTTTTATTAAATTTACAACTACGGGAAGCATAAATAGGCTATGGGAAACTTAAAAAGCATAAGATACAAGTCTACAAATAATTAGCAAAACGTAACAAATAATGAAATTAAAAACGGGAAAACGCGAGACTAAAACGTGAAATCTAAGAAATATTAATCCTAGGAATACCAAATTAATTTTCCTACGTTCTAAATTACAAAAGAAAATTTAAAAAAAAAGAATTATATTTTTTGACTTTTTAATTATTTATTATGAATTAAAACTAATAGAAACTAATTAAATGATTTAAAAAATAGTAAACTGATTTGGAAAATTATGAAACTTTTCAGAAAAATCTTAAATGATAATTATAAGCTAGGAAAAATGAAATTAGAACTTTGCTAAACACTGATAAGCAGTTTGGGCAAATAAGCAGTTGCAAATAAGCCCTAAAATAAGCTAAACAGCTCCAAAATTTATCCAATGCTCAAATTCAGACAAACACACTATTTCGAACTTAAATCAACTTAAAAGCACAAAGAAACATCCAGAATAAGCAATTAAGCAGTAGAACAGTAACAAATATGGTGCAGAGGGAAATGAATGAACAGCTCACTTTCAGCTGCTCTAAAAGCTAGATGAAAGCTGATTGGGAAAAGATAAAAGCTGAACCTAAAAGCTTATACTAGAGGCTACTTATAAACTCAAATTGCCCAATTTTAACAACCAATTGCTTGTTCAATTAAGCCATAGAACAGATGCATGTGGGAACAAAAACTATTTGCAGGCCTGAGCAGTCAAATGAGCTTATTTGCAGACTATTTTTAAGCTAATCAATAAGTTGTAAAAGAAAAATAATCTCAGAATCTTAAACCCACTACTACTAGCTAACTCTAAATCAAATTTCAAGCAATTAGAACAAGGGAATAAGCAGTTATGAGGCAAACAATGAGCTGAATAACCCAAGTGATTATGCAAGGTCTGCACAATACCCTCTGTAGCAGCAGTTGAGGTATTTTATACTTAACTTTACAATTCTTGATGAAAAATAACCTATCTCTGTAATCTCACTTAGAATACTGATATACAACCAAATTTTGCCAAAAAGATTGATCAATAAGCTTCAGCTTATACAAAGCTTGTTGAGGAAGTTATACTTCTAAATTGCACTAATCCACTAAATTTCTTAAAGTACTCAAATCAACTTAAAATCTACCAAAAACAGCTTAACTACTTCATAAATCTCAATCAAACCTAAGCAAAGGGTCAATGAACATGCATAAGCTGTTACAACCTCAGCAAATCCTATTACCAAACACCCCGTTTATAAAACCTAATTTTGAATTTTTATACACTACAAATCTCTAAGATAAGCTATGAAATCTGATCTCTACTAATTATCTATCTAAATTATCAACTATTAAGCAATATTGAATCCTAAGTAAGAACTTAAAAGGCTATAAGCTATTTCTACTATTTTTGGCTACTTGTATGATTTTTAAACCAAACTGAGATTAAAACACTACTACTGCTGATTTATGAACTCAAATAACATCTATGGACTAACACTACTTAGAATAAGCACTGAGTGACTAGAAATAAGCAGATGAGCAGTACTATTGACTTTCGTTGACCAAATAAGAAAACTAAAATTTCATTAACTGAAGTTGTAAATTACAACGCTAAAAGATAAAAATACAATACCTTAACAAAATTTAAGCTAAAATAAACCTGCCTTTTATGGCTTACACTTGACCTATTTATACTAAAAACTAAGACTAGGGGTCTTCACTCTCTTGTGCTAGTTCTCTGAGATAAAACAGCATTGGAACACTTTTGTGCTTCTTGGGAGCAAATCCCACCCCTTGGATTAAAGTTGGAGTGATCTCAGCCTTTAAATCAGTTTTGGCGCCCATTTGAAGTGGTGGATTGCCAGCGTGGAGGAGGGGGAAGGTGAATTATCACATGGGTTTTGACTTTGGGGTGTAGTAGGTTGGCTGGGTAGGTGTTGGGAAGTGGAGGGGGAGACAAAGTTGTCCAAAGAAGGACTGTGATGGGATGGTGGGATTTTGGCAGGATTTTGGGGAAAAGGAAGAAAGAGTTGACCAGGTCAACTGGTGGGTGTTTAACTAAACAAGCCGGGTTGGATTATTTTGTCATTTTGGGCTTTGGTTGGACATTTGGGCTGAGGGTTAAGGATTGGGTTAAGGTTATTTGGTTTAAGGATTAGCATAGGAATGTGTTTAAGTTAAGGGACCATTGTTGCCAAAGCTGAAAATCTAGGGACCTAGGCTGCCAAAATTGAATATTAATTCCAAGGACCATTTGTGTTGTTTTGGTATTTTTGGGAGTTGACTTTGACTTTTGACTTTGACTTTTGTCTTCACTTGATCAAATGCACAATTGTTGTCGAGTCGATCCAAAAATGCCCGTTTTTGCTCCGCTTTCAATCCTTTGTACCTGAAACACATAAAAACACAAACCAAGGATATCTGCAATATAAATCGGGTGTTTTTGGTCATTTTTGTGTCAAATATGGGTATAAAATGATGAGTATTTATACACTCATCAATGACAAACTACATTTTATAGAAGAACCTGTGGAAATCATGGACCGAGAAGTAAAGCGGATGAGGCAGAGTGATGAGTATGCAAATACTCATCATTTCTTTCACATTTAAGCTACAGAAACAGTCAAAAACACTTTAAAAAGTCTAAAAATGTATAAAAATATCATCTGACTGTGTTTTTATAAGTTTCAGGGAAAAACAAACAATAAATGGCATAATTTGCATTTTAGTCCCTGAACTTTCATAATTTGGCAAATCTAGTCCCTAGAATTTAAAAAAGTGGAATTTATCATTCAAGGTCCCTAAAATAATCTTAATTGTCAAATTTGGTCCTTGAATGATTGTTTTGGCAAATTACAGAAAAGGTCCCTGAACTTTTGAAAAGTGTCAAAAATGGTCCCTGGGTTATTTAAAATGGAAAATTAATAATTATAACCCTTGTACTATTCATCTATGGCAAATATGGTCCTTGTGTTAACATTGTGATATTTACAGGTTCAGCCCCTCAAAATCCAAAAATTACAAAATGGTCCTTGTGCTTATTTCCTATAAACCAAATCCGGACCATGTATTAAATTAAACCCAATATTATCTAATCCTACCCAACCCAACAATATTAAACTAAACCCAACCCAAAACACAACCAACCCAGCCCAACCACCAAAACCTTTGACCCGGCCCAATCCCAACTTAATTAAATACCAGGGTTTGACCCCAGTCAAACCCAGTCAAACTTCTCCTTCTTCCTCACAACCCCGCCAAACCATCACTGCTCCAATACCACTTCACCTTTACACCTCAACACCTTCCACTTGCACCCCTAGTCACTAATCTCTCCCCTCCACCTCCACAAACACCCAAAATCCATTAATTAGAAAAACCTGCTAATGATATTTTTCTCGCCAAAAATGCCAAATGGACGATTGAGATGAAATTGGCCAAATCAAAGGTCAAGATATGGTGGGAATCACTCATGGATGTCGACAGAGATTATCCCAGATGTTTTTAGTATTAATAGGACTGTGTAATAGAAAGAAAAGCAAGTAGTTAATTTTTAGCTAAATCGTATTTTTATTTCAGTTAGTGTATTTTTGTAATTCCAAGTTATTAGTGTAATTCACGTTTATTTCAGTTGTAATATTCCAATTTCAATATACTTTGTATTGAAAATCAGTGTTGTTTAAATTTCATGATCACTGCTAATCTAATTAAGTTTAAATTCCATCCACAAGCTCACAAAAGCTCCAAAGTACCCTGTTATAAGTTTATTGAAGCTTTATATAGTTTTTTGTAAACTTATATAGTATAATTCAGTCTTAACTTCAAGCAATGGAAAAAGTCAAAGAAAAGTCAAAGTTTGGGTAAATAAGCTATCTGGGGTATAATAAGCTATAAGGGAAGGCTTAGTGGTGTTTTCTAGCTTGTGTTAACAAGCTAGAGAGTTGTTCCAGTCCTAGTTCTTTGTATCACAATTCACCACAGTTGTAAGCAAAATTTCAAGTTTTATTCAATTTACTTAGTTTACTGTTGCTTAGCTTATTTTTAGCTTATCTTTGTTATTTACTGATTATCAATAGTTTCTAAGTATTTCTGATTAGTTGTGTTAGTAGTTTAGTAAGTTTTTCTTTGTTTCACTTAAAACACATATAAAAGCCAAAAATAGTTTTTATAAGCTAGCTTAATTATATTGTTTCTTTTTCAGTTACTAGTCAAGTTTCATAGCTTAATTCACTTGCTTGTACTATTAGAGTTCATATCTTAGCTTAATATAACCCTTTTTCAATTCAAAACCAAAACAGACAACCCATAAAGGGGTGTTTGGTTTAGCAGGTCAAACCAGTCAAACCAACTAGTTACTGTGCATTTACCTATTAGCCAACTTTGATCAAGCTTAAGTAAGCCAATATAAGCTAATTTCAAGTTCACATAAGTCATATAGCTAGATTTAGCCTTTGGCTTTGTCTGTGTTAATTTCAGGTTGCCATTTGCTCATATAAGCCACAAGCTGATACAAGCTTGTTTTGTCCATAAAGTTTGCATTTCTGTGTCACTTTGGATCATACTAGTGAGTGCCAAAAGACTCAAACCTTGGTGCCTTGTCTGTGCTAGTCTGCATATCACAATACCACATCAGCAATCTTTTCAGATTTTGTGTTTTTTGCAGCCCCTTGTTGAATTTTTAATTCACTCATCACAAGCTCCCACAAGCTAATTTTCTGGATTATAAAACTCACCCAGCTTGTGTACATCTAGAATTTTTTGCAAGATTTTTAGATCTCCTTTAAGCCACTAAAATCAGGGTTGAAAATGGGCAAATTTGCCCTGTGCAGGGCACATCAGCAGACTCAATAAGCCTTTGGCTTATTTTTGAGCTTTTGTGGCTTATAAACCTGGCTTTTCTTGGTTCCTTTAACTCATTCACAAGTGTCTCAGTCTATTTCATCCTTGTTCCATAAGCTTTAAGCTTATTTTCAAGCTTTTAGCTCATCAAGCTCAAAAGCTTGACTGTTAAGCTTTTAAGTACCAAACTGCTTATTTTTTAGGTTTCAAAATTTTTGTCTTCATTAAAGTTGTCTATTTTCAGTAGTTAAACAAGTTTGTAGTTTAAAGTTTTTGTTAAAAACCACTTTTTAGAAAGTGATAGCTTCTATTTAAGAAGCTTGAGCTTTTTAGCTTATTTTTCTGCTTTTCACTTAAGCACTTTCTGATTTTATATTTTTCATAAGTTTCTGTCACCTTAGGATAATTATAGAAAAAATTTCAGATTTTTCTTTGTTTGTTTAGTATTTATCAGAATTTAAAATAATTAAAAAATATTTAAAATAGTAATTAAATCATAATAAATAGAATATTAATCAGAAAAATATAAATCTAATTTTAATAATTTTATTTTGTCATTTTTAATCTAGTAAAAATATAATTATATTTTTAGACCTTAAGAAAAATCAAAAATAGAAATATAGTGATAGCTTCTATTTAATAGAATTTATCTTTTTAAATTTTAATTAAGTAAATTTCATTTTTATAATTTTCTTAGCTTCTTGTCACTTTAGAGTATTTATATAAAAAATTTTCAGATTTTTCTTTGATCTTTTAGTATTTATTAGAATTTTAATTAGTTTAAATAATTATTAAATAGTTTTTAATTAATAATAATTAACTAATAAGTCAAATAAATAATTTTCTTTTTCCAATAATTTTCTTTTCTTATTAGGATTGTAAAAATATAAATTTCATATCCGTAGGCCTTTTATTTATTAAAACTCACTTTTTATTTCGTACGTTTACGTTTATTTAAATTTAAACGTACGCTTTTAGGTTTTTATACGTTTCTAGTTAACTTGTTTTCACGTTCTTGTTTATATAGCTTGTTTAAAGCTATTTTCTTATCTCCTTAGTATAATCAAAATCATAATCCCTTTTCTGTTCAATAACACTTGATCACGATCCGTTTTTAAAGCACAATTTCACATCTCGCTGGGACTTAAACGACCCGGGGATAAAACTATACTCCTTGGATAATTGCATTGTGTTCTCAATTGGTTTGACTTTGTTTGACCACATTCGTGGTTGATTTAAGTTGACCGTTTGGAACCAACCACAGAGCCGTATCCCTATAGTCAAGATTCGTTGAAACACTCGATGAGGACCGAAATTCACTTTGGAAAGAGAAGACCAGATGCGTCAGAAATATCCACAGCTTTTCACTAACACCATCAACATCTAACTCGAACTGAATCCCGGGACATGATTCCCTTTAAGGATTAGGTACTATAACAATTCATAATTTTGAGGTCATTATACAGTTATTTAATTTTACTTATTTTATTTTTAAGTAAATTCACTTTTGCGAGTAACTAAATAGGTTATTATGTGTATGTCGTTAAACGTACATTTAACTCAAACTGACACTTGATAATACTCAGTAGACATATTTTTATGCATTTTGGTTCCTTACAATCATATTTTAAATATTCCGTTTTTACTTTTCTATTTTTACTTAAACTTTGTACATTTCGCGTTCTACACATTTTCAGTCTACGTTTTCAGCTTTTAAACATCCAGTAATCACCCAACAAGCTCAAGGATCACCTAAAATATCAAAATAAATTTTGATGTCAAGTTTTAACATTTTTGTAAGTTTTGTATTTTTACGTTACCCGGTTTTAAGTTTCGCGTCTTAAAAACTCCACGTTTGCAATTACCGGGATCAAACTATACACTAAATGGTACATTTTACACAAAATTCATCAACTATAACCACCTCCTCATGAGGTGGCGTTTAAATGGTTATGTCTTATGACACTTGTGTCAAAAATTCCTACACATGTTTCCATTAATCCCAAAACCATTTATCTAAAACCAACATACATGCAAACCACAATTTATAGATCTCAAAACCACTCAATATTTTCTTGTCTTCTTCCTTGTTTTCGTGGACTTCAAACGCAAAAACACACCCATCTATGTTGATTTCTAGTTAAGATTTAGTGCAAGAAATGAAGACTTAGGTGCTATTGTATAGTTCTTGATTCATTTCCTTCACTCAAGTACTTTATTTAAGGAGATCTTAAGTATTTTAAATAATTTTTGCAAGTATTTTGGAGTCTTGAATCAAGGGTCCATAAAGTTGTGGTGACAAAAATTTGGAAGATTATTGGTGTGGTAATTTCATTTTAGTACTCCTACTTCTTGATTTCTCTTGTGTTTCATTTCATTTGTGTAAGGAATAACTTCAAACCTTTCATTTCACTACTGATGTATATTGTATTTTATACATTTCTCATGTTTCATATGATTATTATATTAATTTATGCATTGTACATAGCCTAAAATGCCTAAAACTATGATTGGGACTAAGTTTGCAAAGACCATTTGGACTAGGGACTGTTCTTATAATTACTGCACTTAATCAGTAGACTTTGAGACTTAGGTCAAAATATAGGGCTGTAGATCTATCTTTTAGCTTCGATTTTTCGGGTGGAGGGTCGTGTGGCGATACCCGATGATTAAATTAGAAAATAAACGGTAAAACTTGTCGGAAAACGCACACCAGATTTTAAAAGTAAAAAAATCATAGATCTATTCATTTTTGAGACTCGGTCCAGTTTTTTTAAATGTAGGTAACACTTTAACTTGAACGTAGACGAAAACCCCACATAAAACAGAGTTAAGGAACTCAACTTATCGCGAAAATGGTGAGACTATTTGGGATTGTCCTGGATCAGACCTGACCTATAAGGGTAAAATAGTAATTTCTCTTAGGCTATGCAATTTTAAGAGAAATAAGACCCACAAATCTGATAAGTACAGATTAATACTTTTCCGAAAATATAAAATTTGAAGTATAACTCCTTACGGTTTAAGAGAAACGAAATTTTTAGTAACAAATATCCACTTTTAATTAAAACCCACACTTAACTTAAAAATTATTTAGCCTATCAAAATTTGTTTAAAAATGGTCAAACATATTTTTATTACACCTATAAACATTATAAATAACGATGAAATTTATATAACTATTTTTAAACTTGAAAATTTGTAAATTAATAAATTTTAAGCAAACACTAATGTCTAATATTATACATATACCCAAAGTGGTAGGACCCACTTTCGGGAATAAACCTGATAACTCATCTTTGGACAATTTGACCGCATATCGACAATACAGGATACTTGAACTGTAGAAATATCATAAAAACCCAAACCTCGGAAAACTTATATATTATGGCTCATAACACTTTCCTAACCTGTCAATTTTAGTCCCTATCACTTTATAAACCTTAAAAACTCTATGTACAAATGTATAATTGATATAATAATTATATAAAACTTTCTTGCATTCATACTCTATTATTTTAAAACCTAAGACGCAACATATTATTCTTAGGTTGCTCGTAGGACGTCTCGGTTTCCTCATTTCTTATTTACATCTTGCTATTTGATATTTGGTGAGTTCATAACCACACTTTAACTCTTTAAACTGTTTATAAACCCATTGGGGGAGATACATTCTATTTTACAACTTGGACACAAGTGCTTTAAACTGTATGCTTACTTGAAAATATTATTGCTAAAGTACTGATATTGCCAAAAATAAGTCCCTAACTATATCATGAACCATTAATCACTTGTGTGTGAACGCGAATATTGTGAATAGGCCTATTGGGATTGACGAATCCCATTTGTGTTGATCAGATAGATATCACAAACGCACTATATTTGAATAATTAGGTAAAATGGCAAATTACCTTTCAGGGCATTGGTTCATTCTATGAACTTTCAGTCAGTTTTCGTGTCATGAGCTTAGAGCAATAATTATTATTTACCCATAATTGTATTCATTTCAATTATTATTTTAACTCTGAAATCTTGTGGTCCATTAATTATTTATAAACCTGTGAATTTCACTCAACCTTTGTGTTGACTTTTAGCATGGTTTATCTCAGGTCCTTAAGGTATTTGGCAAGCACGAAGTCGCACGGAGAATGTTTTGATGGCTTGCATTTTGTTATCATTCGATAAACTCTTAAAAACTTTTATGTTTACGTATTATGTATTCTAAAACTACTTGGGACCTCTTGTATCTCTGTTTTTATTTTATTTTTTATTTTGATCGAATGATAAACTTTTAAAACGTCTCATTTAGAGTCGTTTTCTATGATTATGACTGTTATAATAATAAGTAGCACTCCAATGATATTACATTCCGCTGTGATATTTTGGGGGTGTTACACCAATCCCCACACGCCTATATATAAACAAGAGTATATTACAAAAATCGTCCCTGTGGTTGTAGCAAAATGCCATGTTTCGTCCTAGAACACCAAAAATTACACCAATCGTCCCTGTGGTTGGCGAAATTGAGTTGACCGCTCATTTGACCTTTTAATCGGCCAATTGAACGTTAACTTATACTAACGGCAGGGGCAATTTCGTCCATTCGCATGCGATATACCTGAGGGAACATATTTGCAACACATTTTTTTCTTAACGCGGGAAAGGCTATTTTGACCCTGTTGTTCCCGTTACACAATTAGATTTAACTACAAAGTTAAGCTAATCATGTTTATTGACTGAGTTAATGTATTGATTAATTAAACAAATAAGTAAAATGTAAAAGATAAAAACACAAGTTTTTCAACGTTTAAATTCTTATTAGAAATTAATCAAAAGAAACTACACCTAAGTGTTAGCGGAATTAACACTTGGGATTGAAACACAAGGTATGATATGTTCTCCTCACTAAACTCAAGCTATGCTTGAGTGGCAACAATGAATGAACAACTGAGCTATCTAAGGGACTAGATTTCTCTTTGGGGGAGAAAAGTGGTTTTGTGAATGTCTAAGCATTAAGTGCACAAAACTTATCCACTTTTCTCCCTTATGATCCTATTTATACACAAGTATAAAAGAGCACCCGTGACTAAAAAGACAAACAGAATGACCTAGCTAGTCAGGACAAAATACTGACGTATTTTGTCCTTGTTACAAGAACCTATTTTGGGTATAATTTAATTATGCTTTCTGAGTAACACTGATGACACTGTTCTTGTTCTTAAGCCTTTCAGGGAAAGTTTAAATTTGGCCTGATAAGGACTTCTCCTTATCTTTTCAAAATCTTCCTGCCTTATCCCGCCTTTCTTTCAGACTTTAGGTTCTTCAGTCTTGGTCTTCAGTCTTCATCTTCATCCTTTATAGTTGTTGAGGAGACTGGGGTTCAGTAAGTTATTGTCATCACTCACTGAATCCATTATCTTCTTCTTTGGCTTAAGTGACACTCAGGTTGTTTTGCCTCACTGAATGGTGAATCTTTCTTCTTAGACTCATCCTAAGTATCATGAAGATAACTCACTGAATGACTGTTCACTCAGTGACCTGAGAGCGTTCACGGTTGTTTAACACTTGGGCTAATTTGTATTCAAATCTTTGTTATCAGGTCGCTTGGGTACTGAATGGACCCAACAGAACCGAAGTCGAAGGGCTATTTTGACCCAAGATTGTTTCCCCTTTCATAACCTATGTTCGATCATTCCACATTACATTTGATGGTTGGGTAAGGAAGGTTGTGATGGATAATGTAGTAGGAAATATCAGCATCTGCTTGATATTGAGTTGAAGGATTATTGTCAGGATGATATTCATCAGGATGATATTCATCAGGAGGATATCTTGATGAATCATCAATTCCTATCTCTTCCACTAAGGTGTTTGAGAATCTGATTGCTTCAGCACTCTTATCAAAGGTAACATGGAATGTTTCCTCAGTCTGTTGTCTCCTTGTATTGAACACCCTGAAGGCTTTAGAGACAAGGGAATATCCTAGGAAGTATCCATCATCAGCCTTTGCATCAAATTTCCCTAAGTGATCCTTGTGATTATGAATAAACACAGGACACCCAAAGACATGAAAATAGCTGATGTCAGGGATTCTTCCCTTGAATAACTCATAAGGAGTTTTGCTATGTCTTTTGAAAATGATGGATTTGTTTTGTGTATAACAGGCAGTTTTGACTGCTTCAGTCCAAAAGTGTTTGGATAGGACTGATCCATTTAGCATTGTCCTAGCAGCCTCAATGAGTGTTCTGTTCTTCCTTTCAGCAACACCATTTTGTTCAGGTGTATAAGGAGAGGAGAAATTTTGAGAAATTCCTTTCTCATCACAGAAACATTCCAGTTCATGGTTTTTGAACTTAGTCCCATTGTCAGTCCTGATTTGTTTGACTTTTATGTCATTTTGGTTTTCAATGTTCCTGACAAAGGACATGATTGTTCCAGCTGCCTGACTCTTTTTGGTCAGGAAGTAAACCCAAGTGTATCTTGAGAATTCATCCAAAATGACCAGAGTATACTTCTCATGGTTGATGGATCTAGGACTGATGGGCCCAAAGAGATCCATATGGAGAAGATGAAGGCAGCTTTTGATTAAGAAGTTTTGCTTGGTTTTAAAGGATGATCTATGATGTTTACCTTTCACACAGGCAGAGCAGGGTTTATCCTTTGAAAACACAAGTGATGGTAAGCCAAGGACCGTGTTTTGTTTGACAATATTGTTTATGTTTTTGAAGTTCAGATGGGAGAGTCTCTTATGCCAAAGCCAGTTGAGAGTTTCAGTGGCTTTAGCAAAGAGACAAGTTCCATTCTGAGTTAGAGTAGACATGTCTAACACATAAACATCTTGTCTTCTTGGTGCAATAAGAACTACTTCTTTGTTTGCATTGAAGATGGTACCTTGCTTATTATCAAACTGAACTATGTACTTTGCATCACATAGTTGACTGACACTGATGAGATTGTACTTAAGACCATTTACATAAGCTATCATAGTAAAGACTATACCACTACAGTTTACTGAACCATAACCTTCGGTAACACATGATGAGTTATCAGCATATATCACCTGAGGTCCTGGTTCCTCTACATACTTGTGCATATATTCTTTCACACTAGTCATGCTCCTTGAACATCCACTATCTAGATGCCAAACTGGCTCCCTGGCATGTCTCTGCACAAATAGTAAACTGTGTCAGTTCTTTCTAGGACCCCTCTTCTTTGAGGGCTTGGCTTTAATGGCCTTTTTAAAAGTAACAATTGATGCATGGTCAGTGGTTGAATGGACTGAGCTTCCACAGATTTTGCATTTGATTGCAGATGTGGACTCAGAAGACTGAGAGGATGACTTAGTGATTCCTCTTCTAGCCTGAATGACCTTCTCATGTCCTGAGGTGTCATGAGTGGGATCTCCACATATGTCACAACTAGTGTCCATTAAACAATCCTCAGGAAGGTGGTCATTGAAGCCACAATGTGGGCAAGGTGCAAAAGGCTTAGCCTTTTGTTTCTGCTTCTGCTTAGAATCAGAGGGATACTTAAAAGCCTGTGCTTTAAAGTTTGCAATATTTGATGTGGCTGTGTATGACTGGTGATTAGAAGTCCTGTGATCTTCCTTTTTGCATATCATACAAAAAAGGATTCTATAACAATCATCAGTTGAATGATTTGTATAGTGACACAGCTCACATCTTTGCTGAGGTTTGGAAGGTTTTGGTTTGGTGGTGCTTGAGGAAGCTGATTTGGGTTCCTTAATCTTAGATTGAGGAGGTTTCTCAGAAGATTCAATCTTCTCGCTCAGCTTCCTGACAAGCTCAGCCAACTCATCATATTTTGAATCAGGGCTTTTAGATTTTACCTCAGTAGGGACTGAAGTTGTTAAGTCATCAGTAGGAACTGAGACTTCAGGTGTTGGCCTTTTCAGGATGGTTTTACCTACTCCTGACTTCTCCTTTGGAGAATGTTGAGAGTAGACTAATGGTGTAAGGTTAGAGCATGGTTCAACTCCTTGAAGGACATTCAGATGTGGGAGTGGTGCATGTGATTCTGATTCAGACTCATTGACTGACTTAGTGTTACTGAGTTTGTTAGTGAGTCCAAGCATATCTTTTATAGCCTGACTTTCAGGGTGCAAGATCTTTCCAGTCTCAAAGTTAGGCAACTTACTGACTGGGTTGTTTCTGACAATCCAGTCACTAGACTTGGGTACCATTTCTTGCTCAAAAGATATGTCAGCTGGAATAAAGGCCTTTTCACTATGACTCTCACTGGGGGATTCAGTGAGTTGGTCTTCTCCTATGACTTTCTTGTTAGCACTAGGAATAAGACTAACAGTTTCATAGACTTTAGGATTCTTTTTAGTCCAACTTTCAATGACAGCCTTTTCTTTGTTAAGTTCATTTTGAAGAGCTTGATTTTGTTTCAAAATCTTAGTGTTTTGAATTTGAAGTGTAATAGCTTCTAGCTTAGCTTGTTTTAAGACAAGTAATTCATCTCTACACATATTTAATTCTTGAACAAGATTGTTATATTTTGAAAGCAAATTAAGTCTTTGTTCTTCAACAAACTTAAGATCTACATTAATGTAATTCATGTAAGATTGCCAATCAGAATCATCATCCATAGAAAGTAAAATATTTACCTTTTTCATGGTTATGTTGACCCACTCTCCATTTCTTGCATGGCTTTTTCCAATAGCCAGCTGATCACAATCTGAAAATGCCATCAGTGCACTGACTCTAACTTCTTCATCATCTGAGGAGACCTCTTCTTCATCCCAGTCATAGGCTTCAGCTATAAGAACCTTGTTCTTTGTTTGAATAGGTTTGTGAGTTTGAGCAGCCTGAGACATTGAGGGATTGGCCTAAAGGAGAGCAAGTTTAGCTTTAGCTTTTCTATTTTAGCTTCAAAGTCCTTTTGACCTTTTTGAACATTATTGTTTTGAAAATGTTGGGTAGACTGAAGCATTTTAGGTTGAAACTTGCTAGTTCCTGAAGAAGAACTGTTTCCAGAAAATTTATAAGAGGGTTCTGAGATGGTTTTGAAACTTGCTAGTTCCTCAAGTAGTAAAGCATACGCTTTTTCCACTTGCTAAATTTTCCAGCTTCTAGTCTGGGAGCAACAGCTGAATAGCTTCCTCCCTTTTTGTCGACAAGCTGGGGCACATTAATATCAGCCATGGTAGGATCTTGGTTTTAAAAACCTTTTGAGCACTCTTTAGTTTTTGAAAAGATTTTACAAACTAGAGGCTCTGATACCACTTGTTGTTCCCGTTACACAATTAGATTTAACTACAAAGTTAAGCTAATCATGTTCCATGACTGAGTTAATGTATTGATTAATTAAACAAATAAGTAAAACGTAAAAGATAAAAACACAAGTTTTTCAACATTTAAATTCTTATTAGAAATTAATCAAAAGAATCTATACCCAAGTGTTAGCGGAATTAACATTTGGGATTGAAACGACAAGGTATGGTATGTTCTCCTCACTAAACTCAAGCTATGCTTGACTGGCATCAATGAATGAACCACTTAGCTATCTCAGGGACTAGGTTGCACTTTGGGGAGAAAAGGTGGTTTTGTGAATGTCTAAGCATTAAGTTCACAAAACTTATCCACTTTTATCCCTTATGATCCTATTTATACACAAGTATGTGGAAACCGTAGAGGGGGGGGGGGGTGAATACGTTTCCATTTAAAAACTTAAAATCTTTTTGTATCACACACCCGATCAAGTGTGACGTAATATGAAAAGTGTCAACAATTATCATATAGCATCTAGAGATGAATATAGTAAACTACAACACAAGCACAATCAAACCATGACACATACTTAATCAACATAACATAAGCAACTAGCCATACAAACATAAACGCAATGCAAATATAAATATAAAGCGATAAAGAATGAAATAAAAGTAAAGAGATAAGTAAGAAGGCGCAAACCGGACACGGTGATTTATAGTGGTTCGGTCACGAAGCTCCTCTTCGCCCTACTCCACTCCCCGAGTACCCAACTCGAGAGTTACTTCACTAATCAACAAGCTCCCTTCAGGCGGAGAAAACCGTACACGTCGCTTATCCTATTTCCGACACTAAGCTAGATGTCGAGTGCTAATCTTAGCTAGCACCAATCTACCATGATCTACCCGATCTACCCTTGATCCACTTGATCAATACACAAGCCCAATGGCTTCAAGAGATCTCCAAGATCTTGAGAAGATCACAATGATCAACGCTCACTTGACTCGATCTACCCAATCTACCCTTGATCTTCTTGATCAATCACACAAGCCCAATGGCTTCAAGAGATCTCCAAGATCTCGACACGATCACAATGATCAACTCTCACTTGACTCAATCTATCCTATCAACCCTTGATCAATCTTGATCAACACACAAGCCCAATGGCTACTAGAGATATTCAATATCTCTATAAGATCACAATGATCTTCCCTCACAAACTCTCAAAAGAAAGATAGACTTGATGTATACTATGATACAATCAAGTGTGTAACAAATGTTACAAGTGCTCTACCTATAACTACAACACTTTGTATCTTATTGGATACCTTGTGTTCTTCTCTTGCACTAGAAGAGGAATGAAGAGGATCTCTTGGTGGGATGAGAGGATCACTCTTAAACAAACTAAGACTCTCTAAATGATCAAAGAAAATGTTCTAAGTGAGGAGGGATTAGACCAGAGAAAACAGAATGGAAAAATCAAGTTGGAAGTGTAAAATGGTCCACTATTTATAGGCAAGGAGAAAACTAGCCGTTACAGAGGCACAACTCCACTAATTGTTAGACGGCTCCACTAAATTTAGTGGAGCCGTCGGTACTTTAGTGGTACCGTGGACGCTCTTCCGTTTGTTTTTAGTAGGGAAGGTTTATTTGGGAATGTTTGGAGCTGTTTTGGGGGGAAAATTGACTGTTGGGATTTTTAAACTTATTTTTCAAAATAAAACATTTCTTTTTAATTCAAAAATAATTTGTAAAATATATTTTTGAATTTTTTTTTGTCACATTAAAAATGTGAAGTTTAGAAAAATATAATCCTTTGATCATTTGTCAAGTAGTAGATTTGTTTGTCCATACCTTGAGTGATTTACGTCGGGATGGAAATCTACGACTTCGTTGAAGCATACTTGAGACGTCGGGAGGTGTTGATGTAAGTATGCATTGATGATTTGTGTTTACAAGTAACTTGTACATTTTATGTTATGTATTACAAGTTACATGTTTGTCATTATTAAAACCGAAGAAACCGTTTAGTTTAAATATCGTAATATTTGCACTAACAATCTCCCCTTTTGATGATGACAAATATGTAAACCGTAACACACAGTAAAATGTAAAAGTTACCTGTTTACACTCCCTTCTCCCCCTTTTGTCGAAGCAAAAAGGTAGTTGCCTCGAGCTCTCCCTTGAATTCACTCCCTACTCCCCCTTATTGCACTACTTTCCTTTCTCCCCAGAAAGGCGAGCTTGCATCATCCCAGTGAAGTCTTCTATCACCACTTGTGAAGACGACTCCATGCTACGTATTCAAATACCCTCGAGCTCCCCCTAGCTCAATGCTCCCCTATGGTAATTGAATCACCTTGTTTATTTACCATGGATCAAATTCTTACAAAGGCTTTTCCTACATCAAGGGTTAGCTTCGTGCAACATAATATATAAAAGTATAGGAGCAACATTATAGGGATAGAATACACATAGCAAGACATGCAAGGGTTAAACTATGCGAGGGTAAAGACCAAAAAGAAAGCCCAAGAAAGTTGAGCGACACAAAAAGATGAATGCATATTGCAATTCAAAGACACTTGAGTGTCACAACCCGACCAACAACCTAAGGTGTAATTGTTCAATCAATCACACTAACAAGAACGAGATTCGTTCGTTGACTGACACACAAAATGACTTCTTCCAAGTTGTCATTAGGAAGGCAAGTTCTAACAAACCTTTTGAACAACATAATCATCTACCTAAGATGATTGGTGTTGGGATGGTTTAGATTAATATATCGTTTGCACTGACAATGAGATGCATGATATATTTCAAAAAAAAATGTGCATGTGATCCTAACAGGATTGGGGTTGGATATCTCTAATGGGGTTGAGGTAACGAAGTTCTGGATTTCTAGTTTGGATGATCCTAGGTGTGTGTTAGAGATAATTTGGTGTATGAAGGATTTCGTGTGATTGTGAGGATTGAAGGTTGTTTAACTAACTATCACTTATCCAAAGTGAGGAGTAGTTGTAAGGTTTGAGGGTGATGATCGATGGGTTGAAGGTTTTTAGACTAACTATCACTGTCAAGAGTGAAGTGTAGCTAAAAGGTTTGAGTGGGATTGATATAAGGGATGATCTTGTTGTGTGTTAGAGATAATTTGGTGCATGAAGGGTTTCGTGTGATTGTGAGGATTGAAGGTTGTTCAACTAACTATCACTTATCCAAAGTGAGGAGTAGTTGTAAGGTTTGAGGGTGATGATCGATGATGTTAATGTAAGGTTTGAAGATGAGATGCAAGATAAGCTTGCAATGGTGATGCCTTATGCGGGCAAGAGTTGTTGGGATTCGAATTAAAGTTGGTGATAGAGTCCTATGGTGTAGTGAGGGAATCCTAGGGTGTATGTGAGTTTGCAAAATCTTGCAGGTTTGAGGTTAGGGATGCAGGGATCTGGAGGGAACAGTGAAAATTCGTCAAACATAGGCACGGTACCACTAAATACCACACGGTACCGTTAAATTTAACGGTACCGTGTCCTATTTAACAGTACCGTGACTTAGAAGTCACGAATTTTCCTGTGCAGCCTAGTTCTGGGCAGCTAAAGGGAAGTTTCTAGGGAATAAGAACCACATTTGTGAGTTCTTGAGAGTGTTTGTTGAAAGACTATATGAGTGTGTTTTCGCTCCCCCTTTATCTATGACCATCCGGACAAGATGTGAAAAAAAAATAAAGAGGAAAACAAACGTTGATGGAAGCGATGAGCTTAGCAACGTCATGACAAGTGGTGGATAGCATACAATAAACTTCACCTTTGAAGTCACGTAGCTCTTCTCAATCATTGTGAATATTCATAGAACATTCATATAATGAGGCATGTGATCACTTGGAGATATCCTAAGGGTTAAGAAGTTAAAATCTTCAGAGTTGTGAGGTTAGTGATAAGGTTTGATAAGGTTCTAGTGGGGTTATCTCAACTTATCCTAGCGATTCTTTGCTTGAAGTGTGTGGAAGGTGAGTGGGATACGGAAGCATTGGTAGTGTAGAACTAAGGTTGAAAAGTGTAGATAAGTTGGGAAGATAATGGATACGGAAGTAACCATACATATGGTGTGTTCAGTACCATGCAGAAGTGAAAGGAGAAAAATCTAAGGAATCAGAAGATAGACAGGATCTATTCTGATAGGAGACGGTTCTGGTTCAAGACTACATCGAGTGGGTTTTGATAGTGTTGGTGAGAATTGAAGAAGAAATAAACTGTCTCAGCAGACAACAGTCCTACGGTACCATTAAATTTAGTGGTACCGTCCCCTATTTAAGGGTACCGTGACATGCTGAGGTCAGTTTTGACCCAAAATTAGATTTTTGACAAAGAAATTTCACATATGTTGTGATTTTTCTGGACATTAGATTAGAGGAATTTATACCAAATAAATTCTTTTATGAATGAATCCAACGGGATTCGATGAACGTTAATCGAGAACGAGAAATGACATTTAATTGCATTTCGAAAATTAAATATACTTTAAATATTTCGGATGAAATATTTAAGTTGTCATTAGAGTTTAAGAGGATTTTATGAATAAATCTCGCTGATTTAGTGAGACTTTTCGACACGAGGAGAGAATTTATACCTAATAAATTCTTTGAACGGTACTAGACGAGAAGAGATGACTTTTATATTTCCGAGGAAATACATAGGTAGTCATTAGAACGATGTGAAGGATGACTTAATATTTCCAGTGAAATATTTAAAAAGTCATGAGACGAGACATAGGATATGACTTGACATTTCCAGTGAAATATCTAAAAGTCATGGGACGAGATAGAGGGAATGACTTGATATTTCCAGTGAAATATCTAAAAGTCATGACACGAAATAGAAGAGATGATCTCAATATTTCCAGTGAAATATTCAAGTGATCATACGAGGAACGTGAGAGATGACTTAATATTTCCAGTGAAATATTTAAAAAGTCATGAGACGAGACACAAGAAATGACTTGATATTTCCAGTGAAATATCTAAAAGTCATGGGACGAGATAGAGGGAATGACTTGATATTTCCAGTGAAATATCTAAAAGTCATGAGACGAAATAGAAGAGATGATCTCAATATTTCCAATGAAATATTTAAGTGATCATGCGAGAAACGTGAGGGATGACTTAATATTTCCAGTGAAATATTTAGAAGTCATGAGATGAGACGTAAGGAATGACTTAATATTTCCAGTGAAATATTTAAGTAGTCATGAGAGGGATTTAAAGAATGACTCAATATTTCCAGTGAAATATTGAAAGAGTCATGAGACGAGACGCACGAGATGACTACAATATTTCCAGTGAAATATTCAAGTAGTCATAAGAGGGGTACGAGGGATGACTTTAATATTTCCAGTGAAATATTTAAATAGTCATAAGATTTATGGAATATGTTCCATCATTCCTAGACCTAGACGAAGATGGTTAGAGGATTCTCGTTTGAGAGATTTGGTTGATATACGAATTTTGATGTGCTTCGCAAGCGAGTGTTTCACGGGGTTTTGAAAGATGTAAAGCTAGGCCTATGGTGCTGATTCGCAGCAGGGTTTCGGATCTTAAGACGTATATATTCACACGAGGATGAAAGGAACTACTAATCACTTATATAGTAACTCGTGAGTCCTTTGTCACCCGAGGGTAGATGTTAGCTTTTTGCTTTTGGATGAGTGTTTTAACATATGTTGTTAAAAGGCTTGAATATGATGTTTCGGATATGACATTTAACAATTGCGATCGCAAGTTAAACTTACTTGAATATTTCGGATGAAATATTTAAGTTGTCAACCCTACTCCAAGTTCTACTAGGTTTGTATCTAACCTTCCCATGAAAAAAGGGTGTATTACTTGAAAGAAGGCGAAGTGATGACTAGGGAATTAGGACAACTTCGCGACTACTTTGACTCATAGGTTTTGACACTAGTGTATGACTCTATGACTTCTAACGGTTCATAGTAATAGGCATACCTAATTCCGAATATGTTGAAAGGACATAGTGTGGGTGCAAACTTTACAAGCAAATCATGTAAAATGCACATAAGGAATAAATGCAAACATCATGCAAAACATGATAATCATTTAGCATTTAAGATCATGAAGACATTTAATCATATCTTACGAGAACATGTTATTATTTTGAAACACATATGTGGGATGCAAGCAATCTAGGTTTGCTAAGGAAGATCCTAATTACTGATTGTTCAAAATAAAATCCTAACGGGAGTTAAAGTTCACCGATGTAAACTATCTCTAGTCAAATGTAGGAATGAAAGATTTTCAAGTTAGAGAATGAGTATGAGACTATCACTAGTGGTGCTCAATTCAGGCTAAACACGACCATTTTTACGGGTTATACCACGAACCCAACTTCTCTCCTGAAAGCAATTCAACCGTTAGGTGAAATTGAATTTCTAGTGCGATAGGTTGTCCAGTAATCATTCTCATGTTAGAAAAATTCAAATTCCTATATTTGCCTATCGAAGTATAGCAAAGATGATATTAGCCTATTTCGCTAATACATGGCCTAATATGACTCAACTAACCATACTTTGAAATTCGGTTAATAAAATGACATGTCTTATACAACTCCTAACAAAGGCAAGCGAAATGTTTTAATTTCATGTTTGAGATTTAGAGGTTATTTGATAGAGATGGTGTATTTTATGATCTCTTGGACAACATCTTTGTTTGTTGAATTGTTACATGTTATTTTAACATGATTTGGTTTCCTAGAACCAAGAGACACTCTAATGTGATACAATGTAGAATCTACTACATCGTGTGTGTTTCAAGAATGCTCCTTTGCATATCTTGAGAAAGAATCTAGTAAAGGTTACTTACCTCAATAGATCTTGTGAGTATTATATTTAAAATGAGACATACTGTATATTTCAACAAGTATGCTTTTCTAAGAGAAAACATATCACTCTTACGAATGCTTAGTAAAACAAGTATTTTAGTGTATGACTAATTTTACTTGTTTATGCAATGACACATGTTGTATTAGGTTATTATTCAACTCTAATATCCTATATTTGTTAACAGGATGCAATGTATTCTCTTGTAACATAACCATGCATGTTACAAAGAAAATAAGATGCATAAGATATAAGTTATCTTTTGTCAATCTTTTGATAAGAGAAATACATGTGATATTCTCAAAGATTGATGACTTACATAATAGTTAATGACATATTATGTGTGACACTTTTACTAGACATGTGATTTTGAGTGTTGAGTCGTTCATGAGCAAAGTTTACATATGTTGTTTGTTTGCTCGTGTTTGGTTTTTCGGAAATGACACATTTACTAATTGCATTGCAATGTAAATTACTTGTATATTTCGGATGAAACATCCAAGTTGTCAATCCTACTTAGTTGTGTATTTTATGCATCTTTTAAACATATTAGTTTAAAGTTTGGAACACAACCATTGGACAAGAAGACTCAATATGGCATCTTCAACACAAGTGTGAGTTATGATCCAATGCACATTATTTTCGTCTTGAGAGGACGTCATTATTTTCATAACAATCGAGTGTGATTGAGTATGTAGATTCAAGATAATATATTTCATCATATTTTGATGTTATCTTGAAGCTAGACAAATAATGACTCCAATCTCATGTCCACACTCAAAAACTTGCCAATTAGATTCAATAGTGATATCAATCATAATTTGAATAATGAATTGATATGTACTCGATATCTTTCTTGACCCTCACGATCACTCCTTTTAAAAAGAAAATAAAATTTAAGGAGTGTGTTCCATTTATTCTAATACTAGTTGTATGTGTGAGGTTAATGACATACTAAGTTACTACTTCGATATTGTCATTTATTTTTATTTGAGAAAAACTATTTATATTATTTAGTATAATATTCTTAGTTTTTCGACACCTCATTACCATAAAAATAATTATCTTAACTATTTTTATACAACATATGTAAAACACCAAATGTTTAAAACATTTTGTATGTGTGTTAGATCAATGCAAGTTTAATACATTTTCTTTTACTTAAATACTAATGTATTAATATGATCTTTTATCTTGTTTAGACAACCCATGGTCAAGCAAGACAAAATGATGTAATGTTTTAGAGATCATGTTACGGATTTTATGAAAGTGTTAAGTATTTTGGGGTGATATACTTTTTACACTTAAACCTTTGGAAAAATAATTGTGTAAGACAATATCTTTCGACACACATGATCTACCAACTTAATTTCTATTCCTAAGAAAGTTACTAAACCATTTTAAAAACTTGCAACAAATGCAAGAAAAATGGTCTATGCCTATATGCAATGCAAACTAATTACTCAATATAGTGCAAGTGATTTAGCATGAGCCTTATAAACGCATAAACCGGAAAACTATAATAAACAAATAGTCATTTAGCATAACACACAAAAATACTTATCGTCATTTTGTGTATTAAGTATAACAATGTATACTGAGCTTGATTTTATTTGAAAACGAATTGGTTTCCTCCCCATTTCAAAGATTTTTGCTAAGTCACTTTGAAAACACGTCAAGGTTTAAAAGTTGAATCGCCCTTTTTCAGTTTGATCAAAAATTTATGCAAACTGCATGACCAAAAAGACCTTTAGTTGAAAATCAAGGACTTTAACATACTTTCATTTAGAACTAATTCATAAAAATATTTTTCAAATGAAAGTAGACTCAACTTCATTTAAAATGATGGGTGACACGACTCCTACGGACTTATGGTTGATTTTATATGAATTTCTGAAAATGACCCAATACTGAAAACAGACAAACAGAGGCACGGCACTGTTAAATATAACGGTACCGTCCTATATTTAGTGGTACCGTGTTCTGTTTTCTGATTCAGTTTACAGTTTTAGTGCGGCGACTCGACGGAACAATGTAAAATTTAATAAACTAGATACCGAACATATAAAATATATATTACGCATCATTTTCACGTTTAGGACTAAGAAAGACATTTACGATAATACGTTTACTACAAAATAATGGTTTGTCCCAAACATTCCTTTCAAAACCGCATGATTTAACGACTCGTTCAGAAAACATGACCGGACACTTAAAACTCTATTCTTTTATTGATTTAAGAAAACCTTCAAGCTAGTATGACAAAGTATACTTAACAACAAAACTTGTAAGTATTAAGCAACTAAATACTTTTCATATTTTATCACCTTCATGGGTAATTTGATACATGGATCGTACTCAATTTTGAAAACCATTTGTTTTAAAAATTTGAGCAACCTGGCTCTGATACCAATTGTGGAAATCGTAGAGGGGGGGGGTTGAATACGATTCCATTTAAAAACTTAAAAAAATTTTGTACCAAACACCCGATCAAGTGTGACGTAATATGAAAAGTGTCAACAATTATCATATAGCATCTAGAGATGAATATAGTAAACTACAACACAAGCACAATCAAACCATGACACATACTTAATCAACATAACATAAGCAACTAGCCACACAAACATAAACGCAATGCAAATATAAATATAAAGCGATAAAGAATGAAATGAAAGTAAAGAGATAAGTAAGAAGGCGCAAACCGGACACGGTGATTTATAGTGGTTCGGTCACGAAGCTCCTCTTCGCCCTACTCCACTCCCCGAGTACCCAACTCGAGAGTTACTTCACTAATCAGTAAGATCCATTCAGGGGGAGAAAATCTTAGCTAGCACCAATCTACCACGATCTACCCGATCTACCACGATCTACCCGATCTACCCTTGATCCACTTGATCAATACACAAGCCCAATGGCTTCAAGAGATCTCCAAGATCTCAACAAGATCACAATGATCTACTCCCACTTGACTCGATCTACCCAATCTACCCTTGATCTTCTTGATCAATCACACAAGCCCACAAGCTTCAAGAGATCTCCAAGATCTCGACAAGATCACAATGATCAACCCTCTCTTGACTCAATCTACCCTATCTACCTTTGATCAATCTTGATCAACACACAAGCCCAATGGCTACTACGACTTTGTTGAAGCATACTTGAGACGTCGGGAGGTGTTGATGTAAGTATGCATTGATGATTTGTGTTTACAAGTAACTTGCACATTTTACGTTATGTATTACAAGTTACATGTTTGTCATTATTAAAACCGAAGAAACCGTTTAGTTTAAATATCGTAATATTTGCACTAACAAAGTATAAAAGAGCACCCGTGACTAAAAAGACAAACATAATGACCTAGCTAGTCAGGACAAAATACTGACGTATTTTGTCCTTGTTACAAGAACCTATTTTGGGTATAAGTTTATTCTGCTTTCTGAGTAACACTGATGACACTGTTCTTGTTCTTAAGCCTTTCAGGGAAAGTTTGAATTTGGCCTGATAAGGTCTTCTCCTTATCTATTCAAACTCTTCCCACCTTTCTTTCAGACTTCAGGTTCTTCAGTCTTGGTCTTCAGTCTTCATCTTCATTCTTTATAGTTGTTGAGGAGACTAGGGTTCAGTGAGTTATTTTCATCACTCACTGAACCCATTATCTTCTTCTTTGCCTTAAGTGACACTCAAGGAGTTCCGCCTCACTGAATGGTGAATCTTTCTTCTTAGACTCGTCCTAAGCATCCTGAAGATAACTCACTGATTGACTATTCACTCAGTGACCTAAGAGCGTTCACGGTTGTTTAACACTTGGGCTAATTTGTATTCAAATCTTTGTTATCAGGTCACTTAGGTACTGAATGGACCCAAAAGACCCGAAGTCGAAGGGCTATTTTGACTCGAGCTTGTTTCCCCTTTCATAACGTATGTTCGATCATTCCACATTACATTTGATCATTCCACATTAATCACAATCACAACCTCATTCGTGTTTGATCATTCCAAATTAATCACAACGTCACAACCATATTACATTTGATTATTCCACATTAATCACAACCTCATTCGTGCAATGGCAGAACAAGATTGGAATGATTTCGAAGTAACTGAGGATATGGAAGAATATGTGTATGCTAAATATGGGAAGGACTGGAAGGAAAGCGATGGAATTTCTGATGGCATATTAGACGACTTATATGATTATGCTATGATGAAAGGTTAGTGTATTTGTTGCATTGTTCTTGTTTAGAGGGTACATTGTGGTTGAAGTGTTTGATACATGTATTTGTTGCATTGTTCTTGTTGCCTTATATGCATGAGACTTTACACATGTAGTTTTAATGGTTGTTCCAAACACCCCTAATGGTATCCAAACACTCCTTATGGTCTGCAAATGGTCTGTTCTATAGGGAAATACTTATCAATGGTAGAATCTTCAAAGGCTATAGATAAGGATTATACAAAGCTGATGATGACTGATGAGATGATTGAGTATGTTTTTGCTAAATATGGGAATAAGTGGCATATTGAGGATGAAATAGCTGATGTGATACTTGAAGACTTGTGGATGAAATATGGGAAAGGTTAGTGTATAATTTGCAGACTGCATTTATGGGTTGTTTGGAAGTGTATTGTATATGTGCATTTGACCTGTTAACACCTATTAACTTGTAGATGATAAGGCAAAGAAGGCAAAGGAGCTTTGTGATCAGCTTGAGGCAAGGAAGACAAAAAAGGCAAAGGAGCTTTGTGATCAGCTTGAGGCAAGGCAGGCAAAGAAGGCAAAGGAGGCAGAGCATCATAAATTGAAGGATAAACCCAAAAGATCAATAGCTCCCACAAGACAAGTTGCTTCCACTTCAGCTTCATCTCCAAGAGGGTACAAGAAAATACCCACTACTGGATGTGTAATTGCTTTAAGAGCTACTAATGCTCCTATTGCTTCAAGTTCAGCTCCAAGAAAAAGGAAGTCCAAGAATGTTTAAAAAACACTTTACTTTTGTTGCTACCTTTGGGACTTTGTAGTAGGATGTTTATTATTAGTATCTAAATTAGTAATTCTACATCTTTTTGCTATAAAACAACAATTTACTATTAATTAGTATATGATTATATAGGATTGCAATATTCTAAATCAGTTTGTAGTTTGAATGTTTGCAGACTGCATTTCCATACAGAACTCCCATTTAACATTTGAAGTTTGACTTTCGAATGTCAAACTGCAAATGCTCATGACATGAGTTGACTGCATTTCCATTCAGAACTCCCATTTAACATTTGCATTTTGACTTTCTAATGTCAAACTGCAAATGCTCATGACATGAGTTGACTGCATTTACATTCAGAACTCCCATTCAACATTTGCAGTTTGACTTTATAAAGTCAAACTGCAAATGCTCATGACATGAGTTGACTGCATTTCCATTCAGAACTCCCATTTAATATTTGCAGTTTGACTTTCTAAAGTCAAACTACAAATGCTCATGACATGAGTTGAGTGCATTGGATATGATTTGCAGACTGCATTTTCATTCAAAAGTATCCATGAGCATTTCCAAATGGGAGTTTTGACTGAATTGGATAAAGGGGGTGTTTAGATATGAGCATTTGGAGTTTGACTTTAGAAAGTCAAATTGACTAAATACCACAAAATGCAAACTTTTGATAAGTCAAACATATTTAGCAATTCACAAGCAAACACTATCAGTAACAATAACAACCCAAACATTTTTATTGATCATTCGAGAAGCTTGGAAACAGATACAAAACATCAAACATGCAATGCAAGAACCAGACTTGTTAAAGTATAGAAATACATCATTAGTTCAATAACAACCCAAACCATTACTGCTTCATCTGGTTTTGCTAGAACCATAACCTTCCCTTTGACTCCTTTCCTTGAGATGTTGATGTGTTTCTAAACACACGAGAAAGCATACCCTTTCGAATTAGTAAAGTCTAGGCAAGTCCAGGTCCTCCCAAGGGAGCTGTGTGTTTTCAGATTCAAAAAGTAGTTTAAAAGGGAAGCCCAAATGATTGTCACGATCATAGGACTCATATTTGTATTAACGACTAAGTTACCACAAACGCTATAAATGATTAAGATTGTTACCATGATTATTAAAAACATGTTTGTATAGGCTGGAGAGACATGTGTCTAGAACCAATGCAAGGATATGCTCAATCACAAACAAGGCATACAAGTGATGAATAACGGGTAATTACCAACAAAAGTATATCTACCAATTACGCTAAGGAACCCTTTCGACCTATGATCCTAGACGTAACAAGTGCATTAAGATAGGTTTGTGACCAATATTCATACAAGTATACTTCTCCTAATCAATTCGGTCAACATGAGATTAGGCCTTAAACACAAGACAATCGACCCTTTCGGCCTATATCAATTGAGATGATCAACCAAATGATAGATAATAATCCAAGCAAACTCACATCAAGCATATATGTAGAGTATAAACGAGCATAGCAATACATATTCCTCAATACGCCCAAACAAACATAAACGACTACTCCATAATCAAGCTAATAACATACATATCAAACTCATATAATTTAGAAACTTTCATATCAAAAGATAATAGAAGTATACCAAAGTTTACAAGATCGAATGTGATGGAATTCTCACAATTACAACCCAAAATATGTCTTCACCACTACTCCTGTGTGAGCCACGAATTATCAGAGGTATGTCACACCTTCTGGGACTTGGAACATGCTTAGGAATCGTTGTTGGGGTTTAGGAATGGATGTGGTGGTACCAAGGGTGATCTTGGTGTAAGAATCACCCTTTCTACTTGATGATTTTGTATGTGATGGATGGGATATGCTATGGCCCGGTATTTAGGTTGTATTTATAGGCTATCTAACACTTAGGTACCAAGGCAAGGGTATAGGATCGGTCATGGAGTTAATAGGAGTCATAAATGTGCATAATTGCTTATCAGACAGAGAAGTACGACAGTTTTCTAGGGTAAGTACGCCGGTTTCGGGGGTGGCAGCAAACCAAGGTTGTAGATAATTCTCTTAGCATTCCGTGGCCGCTTGAATCAACTAAATCGGAGTTCATTTGCTCAACATATGGCCAAAACACTGGAGGTGTGTCGGGAGATCATTAACTTGAGTTTCATTCTTCGTTTAAGCTCAATGTCTTCGTGTTTTCTTCCGATTCCTCCACGACACGTACCATGAACCTAAAATAGCATATTTAATCTATTAAGTATCGAAAGTTCATATAAATCATCAATATATTCATATAAAAGCATAGATAACGCGTATAGAAATATGTATAAAAGGAGTGTTATCAAATCCCCCCACACTTAAATATTCGCTTGCCTCAAGCAAATCTAAGAAAAAAAAATTAAAACGAAGTTCCTAAATGACAAATGGAAAGAAAATTTTTTAAATGCTATGAAATTATCGAAAAATATTTTTGGTTTTTATAAAAAATTGCAAGAAGCGCAAGCACCCCCCCCCCCCCCACACACACACACACTTAAGGGTTTGCTTGTCCTCAAGCAAATATAAAATAAGCTTTACAAAAAATAGATTTTGAAAAATATTTTTGGATTTTTAATATGCGAAAACAGAGATGTTTGACAATACCCAATAATTCTCAAGCTGATATAACATGACTAAGCACCTCATGAATAAGGAAAGTATAATTCACTCACACTCATTATTTATATGATGGAAAATATAAGGAAATCAAACTCAATGGCTCAGACATGATTCATTAAAATTACCATAAGCTTGTACAAGAAACAAAACTACACCGACGTGGCGTAAGCACCGGCTATAAATATCAAAAGAGGTCTTTTATTCGGGTTATAACGTTAGGCTATGGGCTAAATAGGGTATGGATAAGGCATGGAAAATATTTACTGGAATTGGGTTAAAAGAAAAATAATAGTGTTGAAAAGACTAAGAAACCCATGTTGCTAGTCACGACTGATACCACAAACCCATGAGTTTATCGAACATCTCAACCTCCTTGATATAACTCGAACTAGAATGATATATCAATACGCCAACTCTAATTCATTTTTTTATCATTTTTTTCATATACTTTTTTTATAACTTTTTTTTTATAATTATTTTTATTTATTTATTTATTTATTTAACTCTCCACGTTCACACAATCAACAATCCCCCCACACTTGATATAAGCATACACCATAAAAAAATACAAAGTAGAAGGTGATCAATCTTCATCTTCATTGAAATGGCACAACTCTTATAACCAAGTGCGAATAAATTGTTAATCAAAAATCATCCGAACATACCAAGCAACTAGCAACCAACCGAATAGACTTTCGACAAGGGGTTAAGACTAGGCTAAAGGTTATATATTTTTGTATTTTTTTTTTCTCTTTTAGTGGATGTAAGAAATGAAATGGATGTCTCATCAGGTTAAACTAGGGCTATCTAGCACTAAAAGTGAGTGCTACAGAAGGGTTTTATTGGGGTGGTTAGCTAATCAGTGTGATTAGCTAAAGAATAAATAACATGTTAAATGGAAAGGCTATTTGGGTTAAATCATAAGTTGCCTATTTATCACATATAAATACCTATATCACACGAATTTGATCTCACTGCGATCTCGTAATGATTTCAAGCACAAGTTCTAGAATCGAATAAATCACCGGCACACTCATAAACAAAGAAATCAAGCATAAAAGACATATGCCGATATAGGCTCGAAATCCTCACATTTTCAGTGGTAATGGCTATAAATGCGCAAGTAATGTCATCGATCCCGAGTCGGATCTGCTCTATCAATCGGGACACATCTCTGATTTCAAAACTTTATTTATTTACTAAGTTTTATTCTAATATAATACCCTAAGTGACAAACTTTTTTTTATATAAATAGATAAGCTAAAAGGGCAAACAAAATTTTCAATCAATTTTAAAAATGAGTCTCGTTTTTCCAAGTCATTTTCCCCCACACTTAAGTTTAGCAATATGCGTAATTAGAAAATTACTTAAAAGTAGGATAAACGGGAAAAATAAATATAAGAGAAACGAGACTTCCCGGGGCTCATTAGTGCTTGGTTGAATTCTGAAAGATAGAATGTTGAGCAGAACGCCAACATATGCATGTGAACTCAACCATATATAATATAACAATCCAATCATATCACCTTCAATTATAATATGCCATCCGACCAACCTCTACTTATTTATTTAATCTGCAAAATAAACAAAACTACGAAAAAGCGTAAAATGATAAAGCACACTTTCGTAGGCAACAGGGTTGCATTTAGCATATGCAATAAGCCTTTAAACCCCTCGGTGTCCCGAGTGGACGAGTTATATTTTCGTGAGGGTTTACAGCGAACACACCCACAAAGTCCGTAAAATATATTTTTGATTTTTTTTTTTATTTTAAAATTTTATTTATTCACAATTTACTAAAAACAAAGACACTCAAAACACCACGAAATGAAAAATAAAGGCGAAAAAAGATCTTTTTGGGGTTTTCAAAATTTTAAGACAAACACAAATCAAACACATAATAATTATGTAAGGTATAAAACAGATAATTTACAAAACTATTTTTGAGGACAGATGAAGAAAGTACACCGTGCTTGAGGGTCAGTGCGGCGCACTTCTAGCAAAATTCCATTTCCCGGTTTATATTTTATAACAAAACACAAATATTTAAACATGTTGTAAATGTGAAGAACATACGTAAAAGATGAAGAAAGGAATGAGAGGAAGGGAGAAATATTATTATGCGATGATTACCAAATGGTTACATAGAGCCACTATTTATAGGGCTAATTAGAAGTTATACTAAGTAAGTGAATATAGGGCTAATTAGAATTTATAGGGCTAATTAGAAGTTATACAATCTATCAATATGGTGCTTCAGAACCATTGGTGTATTTAGACTGCCTCGTTAAAAACCTTATCAATAAAAACCCATCGGGATAAAAAAAACTTGAATAAGGGAAAAAGAGTGCAGTGTTTATAATACTCCCTCTCACTTTGGTGTATATATATTCTTCAAGCGTTGAGTGCTCATCTTATGATCGAGTTGCTCAAAATTTTGTTGGCAACGATTTCCAATGAAGTCCACCAAATTGTTGGTGATATGAATAAGTCCTGCAAAGATGACAAAATATTTGTGTACCTTCCAACCTAATATCAATGTATTGATTGGAAGTATATATTGTTAATGCAAATAAAATTATGCAGTCTCGTTATGAATACTAATTGCAAAATAGACATCAAAGCCTTAGTTTGCACTTATGTATGGTACTTGAGGACCAATTGTTTCTTAGAGACATGTGCAAAAGCAATTCCTATAGTATGCGTCCAAATGATTTTGATCCATATAAGGATAATTCAATATGATCAAATAGAGTTCTTGAGAATTTTATTAATTGCTTCTTGAAGTTGAAGTTGTTAAGCATGCTTGAGGCATTACAGATCCTTCATGGAATATGAGAGCTCTAATAAAACTCATTTAGAGCGAATTAAATACTTCAATATTGATTGTCTCGTAAAATATCAATAAGATATTTACATCCACCTCGAGACAATATGTCTTTAATAATCAACTTCGTGTTTTTGTGAATTTATTTATTCACAATTCATGTCTTAAAGGATATAACTTTAGAGCTCTTATTTCGCATTCGCACAAAGACTGATGTATATCCAATAGATTTTACACATTCATGTGTATGGATTTCATGTCCTAATACTTCTCATATTTTCACGAGATTGCGTCTTTTCGATTCCATATAATTTTAGACATCATAGAATTTTATGATCCTCATTATGCATAATAGCAAGCGCTATATTGTATGTAAACAAATTTATTGACGTCATTTTTATTTCGATTCCATATGATTTTAGACATCATAGAATTTATTGAGATCTCATTAGCTATCTGAGGTTCCTTTGGAACCTTCATGTCCAGTGTCTCTTTATGAGACTATCATGGGGTCTTTTATACCTCGAACAACCATCTTTCTTTAATGCTCCATATTTTTCATCGAGGATTTTGTTTGGAATCGATCTACCATGCTAGAGGCATGTTATAACAAATAGTGTCCTTGAGGGACAGACTATAACTCGAGCATGACTAGATGAAATTGTGTTTTAGAAAAGTTTATATCAATGGAGATTGGATTATCCATTGGATTCTAAATTTATAATATTTTTCGTGAGGATCAATAGAATATGATAATTCATTCTAAATTCGCAGTTAGTTCTTCTCTCCCTCTGAAGGAATTATCCTTATTCTATATCTCATGTTTGTGCATTTAGGTGGAGTAATTTGAGTACATAATGCACAAAAGAAAACTGAAAAGGGATATGTTTGGTTTATAACCAAAACCAATTATAAAATGGAGGCTTTATAAAAGCATATTGGCATGATGCTAATTTTGTTGTTGTGTAATTATAGTATGGCCCCATACAACAACAAAGGAGTTTTTCTCTCATTATCATTGGATAATTTAGAAGTAATTCATCGCATATTTACAATGAAATACTTATTCTGGAATGTTATGCTCGCATTTTATTTGGTCGAGCTATTAATCATGCAAACTTGAGGTTGCGATTTTGATGACCATTTTGATGATGCATCGATTTTAAACTCTAAATGGTTCATTCAATGGATTTGTATGCCTACATATATCCACTTGTTTTCTTTCTAGAAAATTAAGGGATTGAGTCCCCTATCTAGTTGATAATTGAATAATCAACTTCTTTTGTGAGACAATAATATTAGATTGAAGAATCTAAGGGTGTGCCTGGTAAGCATAGGGGAAAGGGAAAGGGAAAGGGTAAGGGAATGCAAAGGAATGGGTGATGGTGGGTAATCATTACCTTACCCCCCCCCCCCCAATTTACTCTATAATGGTTGATTACCCAGTACTGGGTAATCATTATATTACCCCCTCCATACCAAGCATCATTATTCATTTCTTTTCCCATTACCCACCCCTTTTACCCCCAACCAAGCACCCCCTAATTATTTTATAGTTTTCGCATCATTAATGACTCGTGATAGTATAACCGGTCATGCCAAAAATATTATAATTGTGGCCCATAAATTTATGTTATGGCTAGTGATTATCTTCCACAATATATGTATAATGCATGTCGAGGAAGATACAAAAGAATATAATGCATTCTTAGTGTTAAACTTTGTTCCTCACGACAATTTTATATTTTCTTTTACGGAGGATTCATATATATCTCACAATCTATTAGCATAGATTCCAACATCTACGAAGATAGTGTGTAATATATTTGACACACTTGTATTTTTCATACATGACATTTTAATTTGCTCCGTTCTTATTTTACCACTTGTAGTGATTGGTCATTTTTCATATTACTTCGACCATATCCTTGACCTTGATAATTCATCTATAAGCATTTATCATTATATTATCACATTCACTTGAGGGAATGAAGATCTTATGTGGATCATTTCATCACATTCACTTGAGGGAATGGAGATCTATACGTGGATCATTTTATCACATTCACTTGAGGGAATGGAGATTTATACGTTGATCATTTCATACTAGAGATCATCATTTTTGTCACATTCATTTTAAGGAATGGACTAATAGTTAAATGAGTTTCATATTTGTCGCCGAAAGTTCATCGACGTTTTCTTTTATATAATATGAAAAGTTGATAATATCTCATGATATTTTTCAAACCATGTTCTCGATATTGCTATTATTGAAGCATGTTCGAGACTTTAAAAATAGAGAATGTTTACCTAAACATCTCATCATTTTTATCATTCAAGTCACAATTTTTTTCAGACGTAGCACTGAAAATTGTGAGAATGAACTCGCTTATATACTTTTATAATATTGCAACATGAGGTGCATTCAATTACAGCGAGCTTTCAGAGAGTTACTCTCTTTCAATGGTAATCTATTTTTTAGATTTTGCCATAATTCTAACGGGTCTTAGGTATTCCTTTTTTTTATTGTTAGATCATCATGCAGATGATATCGAAGGAGTATCATTGCTTTGGCTCGCTAGGGAGAGAAGCCAATGGAAGTAAAACGAGATCTTACCATTAAAAGATCTGACCATTAAAAATCCAATAATAGAATAGAAAGATTTACGTGATCACATGTACATCCATACCAAAATTAATAAACTAATAAAGGTAATTGTTTCTTTTGTTTTTCTTCGTTACGCAATTCACAAAATCTTTTTGTCGGTTGCAAATATCAAAAGTAAAATCATGTAGGCAACTAAAAATGACTTATTTATTTATTTATTAAAATTGATGATTTGTTTGAAAAACATTGTACACCGATGAACAAAAATAAATAAATCACATGACATTTAACATAAGTATGCGTATAACAAATAAAACTTGAGGTTCAAAATAAACTATATAATCATAACCAATGGTTTATGTTATTGTGATTCGTTTGAGGGAATCATATAGAACATGAGGTTCTTAGTACATATATTTTTATAACTTGAAGTCATGTTATTTCGATTCTCTTGAGGGAATCACAACTAAATTATAACAATAACTTGAGGTTATGTTATTTTGATTCTTTTGGAAAGAATCATGATAGAACTTGAGGTTCTATTTTTTTTCAAACATAACATGAGGTTATGCTCTATATCTTTTTGAAAGAATCATATTAGAATTTGAGGTTCTAATTAATTTATCATTAACATAACTTGAGGTCATGTTTTTTTTTTCTTCTTCAAACTTAACATGAGATTATGCTATTTTTATTCTTTTGATAATCAAAATAGAACACGAGGTTCTAAAAAAAACCTAATCATAATCATAACATGAGATTATGCTATTTTTTTATTCTCTTGATGAGATCATTGTAGAACTTGAGGTTCTATTTTTTTTTCTCTAACATAACATGAGGTTATGTTATTATTCAATTGATCGGACTATATTAGAACTTGAGGTTCTAATTATTTTTCTCTAAGATAACATGAGGTTATGTGATTTTGATTCTTTTTATTTAGTCACAATAGAACGTTTATTGTTCTTGTGAACTACAAGAGAATTTAAGAGATGAAGAAAAAATAAATAAAACATAATATTTCTTATGTAACCATAAAAGAACATTTTGTGTTCTTGTAAACTACCAAAGAGTTTAATTTAGATGAGAAAATGAAGAGAAAAAAAAATTAAACTAAAAACTTCATACTTTTCTTTTGAGCAATTCTTGCTACGATATTGGTACAACTAAAAAAATATTCAAGCCACAATTTTAAGTTCATCGTCATTAAGGTTAGTTTCAATGATTTTATAGTATAAAATGGGCCTGTTTGGTAGGGGCTTTTTGGGGGAGCTGTTAGCTTTTTGCTACAAAATAATCTCATCTAAGCTAAGTAGCTCCGTTTGGATACATTAACTTCAAGCTTTTATTTCAAACAAATAGCTCCTAAATGAAAAGCTGATTCATGAAGCTTTTTAAACATCTTGGAGTTGTTAAAACTTTAAATTACTGATATACCCTCCAAACATTTGTTTACAATTATACATATGTCCTTTTATGTCATTTTACATCTTATAATTACATTTAACAGCTAACTTACCAAACACTTTTATTAAAAAAATATATAGTTTGTAGCTCATGTTAACAGCTTTGCAGCTTATAGCTTACAACCTATAGTTTACAGCTTACAGCTAGTTTTGCCAAACATACCAAGTAATCATTATTATAAAAATAATGGCCTTACTTACATGTCTAGATCTAGTCATGCACTTCAACGACAACAAAAAAACTCAACCATAAGTTCATCGTTCATCACTCACCTTTATCTTTATCCTTTTTTTTTTCGAGACTATCGTGCCGATAACGTGTTGTAAATGTAAAGAACATAAGTAAAAGATGAAGAAAGAAATGAGAGGAAGGGAGAAATATTATTATGAGATAATTACCAAATGGTTATATAGAACCACTATTTATAGGGCTAATTAGAAGTTATACTAAGTAAGTGAATAACGGAGAATCATTCACAAATTAAATGTTTCATAACAAAACACACTTAATCAAGCACACAAAACAAGATTGATAAAAAGCAAAAACATATTAACTAAGCATGAAAACACTTAAATGTCGAACAAAGAAATTTTGACACTAAAAGAAAACAATTAATATATATATATATATATATATATATATATATATATATATATATATATATATATATATATATATATATATTTTAACTAAAACGAAAGTTTCAGTCACAAATTTATTTAAGATATATATTTTTAATAATGCACAGTGCCCAAATAATCAAAGAAAATAAACTACTATTTTTAAGGAAAACTCATAAAATTATTTTGGTAAACCAGAAAGTGCGTCGCACTTGAGATAAAGTGCGGCGGCTTTAGCCTATAAATTTTTTATTATTTTTCAAAAATTCAAAAGACTATCGCGGCGGGAAACAAAACACATATTTAAAAATTGACACGGGTGCACCGCACACGAGCATGAGTGCGGCGGTTTTATTAGTGCAGAACATATTTTTTAGCTTTTCCTATTTTTATTTATTAACAACACATAACACAAACACAGACATGCGTACACAAACACAAAAAGAAAAACTAAAAATAAAAAAAGAATTAGAATTTTTTTTTTTTTTTTTATTTTTTTTATATAGTTTTATCAACTAATAATATTAACATATAAAGAAACACACACACAAGCAAATAACAGATGCAAGAACATAATACAAAACACATTTCATATACTCACAATCATAAAACAAATGCAACTGATTTATTTATTAAACTGAAATATTTAGATGTTGTGGCAAAAAGTACGGCGCACTTTATTAAATGTGTGGTGGTTACGCGTTTTATTTTGACCCTTTTTAAAAAAAATTTTACAGATGTTTGGCGGTTTCATTTCCAAAACCGGCGGACTTTTAATTTTTTCAATTTGAAGATTTTTGTAGATGATGAGTTCGTATGACCTTTTTAACCAACATACCAAGTAATAATTATTATAAAAATAATGGCCTTACTTACACGTCTAGATCTAGTCATGCACTTCAACGACAACAAAAAAATTCAACCATAAGTTCATCGTTCATCACTCACCTTTATCTTTATCCTTTTTTTTCGAGACTATCGTGCTGATAACGTGTTGTAAATGTAAAGAACATAAGTAAAAGATGAAGAAAGGAATGAGAGGAAGGGAGAAATATTATTATGAGATAATTACCAAATGGTTATATAGAACCACTATTTACAGGGCTAATTAGAAGTTATACTAAGTAAGTGAATAACGGAGAATCATTCACCAATTAAATGTTTCATAACAAAACACACTTAATCAAGCACACAAAACAAGATTGATAAAAAGCAAAAACATATTAACTAAGCATGAAAACACTTAAATATCGAACAAAGAAATTTTGACACTAAAAGAAAACAAATAATATATATTTTTATTTTTTAATTTTTTTTTAACTAAAACGAAAGTTTCAGTCACAAATTTATTTAAGATATATATTTTTAATAATGCAGAGTGCCCAAATAATCAAAGAAAATAAACTACTATTTTTAAGGAAAACTGATAAAATTATTTTGGTAAACCAGAAAGTGCGTCGCAATTGAGATAAAGTGCGGCGGCTTTAGCCTATAAATTTTTTATTATTTTTCAAAAATTCAAAAGACTATCGCTGCGGCAAACAAAACACATATTTAAAAATTGACACGGGTGCACCGCACATGAGCATGAGTGCGGCTGTTTTATTAGTGCAGAACATATTTTTTAGCTTTTCATATTCTTATTTATTAACAGCACATAACACAAACACAGACATGCGTACACAAACACAAAAAGAAAAACTAAAAATAAAAAAGGAACTAGAAACTTTTTTTTTTTTTTTTTTTTAGTTTTATCAACTAATAATATTAACATATAAAGAAACACACACACAAGCAAATAACAGATGCAAGAACATAATACAAAACACATTTCATATACTCACAATCATAAAACAAATGCAAATGATTTATTTATTAAACTGAAATATTTAGATGTTGTGGTAAAAAGTACGGCGCACTTTATTAAAAGTGTGGTGGTTACGCGTTTTATTTTGACCCTTTTTTTAAAAAAATTTACAGATGTTTGGCGGTTTTATTTCCAAAACCGGCGGACTTTTCATTTTTTCAATTTGAAGATTTTTGTAGATGATGAGTTCGTATGACCTTTTTAACCAACATACCAAGTAATCATTATTATAAAAATAATGGCCTTACTTACATGTCTAGATCTAGTCATGCACTTCAACGACAACAAAAAAATTCAACCATAAGTTCATCGTTCATCACTCACCTTTATCTTTATCCTTTTTTTTTCGAGACTATCGTGCCGATAACGTGTTGTAAATGTAAAGAACATAAGTAAAAGATGAAGAAAGGAATGAGAGGAAGGGAGAAATATTATTATGAGATAATTACCAAATGGTTATATAGAACCACTATTTATTGGGCTAATTAGAAGTTATACTAAGTAAGTGAATAACGGAGAATCATTCACCAATTATATGTTTCATAACAAAAACACACTTAATCAAGCACACAAAACAAGATTGATAAAAAGCAAAAACATATTAACTAAGCATGAAAACACTTAAATGTCTAACAAAGAAATTTTGACACTAAAAGAAAACAAATAATATTTTTATTTATTTATTTATTTTTTTTATAACTAAAACGAAAGTTTCAGTCACAAATTTATTTAAGATATATATTTTTAATAATGCACAGTGCCCAAATAATCAAAGAAAATAAACTACTATTTTTAAGGAAAACTGATAAAATTATTTTGGTAAACCAGAAAGTGCGTCGCACTTGAGATAAAGTGCGGCGGCTTTAGCCTATAAATTTTTTATTATTTTTCAAAAATTCGAAAGACTATCGCGGCGGGAAACAAAACAAGTATTTAAAAATTGACACGAGGGCACCGCACACGAACATGAGTGCGGCAGTTTTATTAGTGCAGAACATATTTTTTAGCTTTTCATATTCTTATTTATTAACAACACATAACACAAACACAGAAATGCGTATACAAACACAAAAAGAAAAACTAAAGACAAAAAGGGAACTAGAAACTTTTTTTTTTTTTAGTTTTATCAACTAATAATATTAACATGCAAACAAACACACACACAATCAAATAACAGATGCAAGAACAGAATACAAAACACATTACATATACTCACAATCATAAAACAAATGCAACTGATTTATTTATTAAACTGAAATATTTAGATGTTGTGGCAAAAAGTACGGCGCACTTTATTAAAAGTGTGGTGGTTACGCGTTTTATTTTGACCCTTTTTTAAAAAAAATTTACAGAAGTTTGGCGGTTTTATTTCCAAAACCGGCGGACTTTTCATTTTTTCAATTTGAAGATTTTTGTAGATGATGAGTTCGTATGACCTTTTTAACCAACGAATTATTTGACAATATGCATATAAGAGTTTGTATAACATCAGTTTCACACATATGATCATAAAAATAAATCCATAGTGATTTCTCATTTTAACCTTAATATATTTTTTAGTAGTTTTTAATTCTTTTCAAGAGTTCATGTAACACATATAAGCAGATAATAAGTGTTAATACAAATATCGTCCTAAAAACGTTATTTATATTTTACGATCTTTGCTATATTTTGTTAATGACAATAATAAAGTTTATCTTTAGCAAAGCATAAATATAAGTTAAAGTCTTTTACATTTATAGTAATAAGCTTTTAAAACTCATCATATACATGCTACATGATCACTAGGATACATGTTACATACATATATACATTTATACTGTTTACATTTTAATTCCTAAAATGTAAATATATACATGACATCATGCCATACATCATTTAGATAGCTTGTAAGACTTAGCATAATATTTTGGAAAGATCTTCAAGCAATGAGTTGGATTGTGTAAGATCTTGGTAAGATTTGATAAGAGCTAGCTGTCATGTCCCGGTGGACCCAAACAGCTGTATGGGCGGAACCCAAAATTTGGGTCCGCCAAATCCGTCCCTTGTCTTGTCAGTTTTGCCTATAAATAGCAAGCTGATCATTCTAGGACAATCATCACTTACATAGCATACATTTCATATACATTTTTTGTTACTTTACTAACCCATTCATTCATTTATTTTATTTGTAGAGATCTTTCTTTTGTAGCAAAGAGATCAAGCATCAAGGTTCAACCCAGTGTTGTAAACCTTTAGAGTAGTTACTGTGTGATTCATTTGTAGTTCACACATCATTGTTTATACCAAACAGTCAGTAGTGATCGGTTAGTGTTTTAGTCCTCAAAACACATAGAGTGTCGGGAGTGGTTGTACCCTTGTAAAGAACTCGGTATCTAGCTTAGTACTGGAAAAGGGGTAAGCGACGTTGGGAGTGGTTGTACCCTTGTAAAGAACTCGGTATTTAGCTTAGTACCGGAAAAAGAGTAAGCGACGTGTAAAGGTTTTCTCCGCCTAGAAGGAAGCTTGTTTCTTAGTAAAGAAAAACTCTCGAGTTAGAGGCTCGAGGAGTGGAGTAGGGCAAGGAAGAGAGTCCTTGTAGACCGAACCACTATAAACATCTGTGTTGTGGTTTGATTGTTCTTTCCTTACTTTCTTTACTTATATTGTTTGATTATTTTCATTAGTTTGAATTCACGTTAAGTACTCAAAGCGAATAAATTTAAAAAGCGGTAAAAACTATTCAACCCCCCTTCTAGTTTTCCACAATTGGCATCAGAGCTACGTTATTCAAGATTTTCAAAATATATTGTATTTTAAAACTTGAAACGATCAATGGATTTTGAAAACTACAAAGAAGGGCAATCTATGCAAAGACCACCACTATTTGAAGCCAATAGTTTTATATATTTGAAAAATCGCTTTGAAACTTATGTGAAGTCAAAGGATATAGATTTATGGTATATTATTGTAGAAGGTGACAATAAACCTATATTAAATATATCAGGTGGTCGGGATGAGGGTACTTCTCTTACTCGTCATAGTGATGAGCAAAAGAAGTTGATTGCCAAAAATAATGAAGCTAAAATGATGCTTTATAATGCTTTACCTAGGAAAGAATATAAAAGAGTCTTTATGTGGAAAACCGCTAAAGATATTTGGAAATCATTAATTATCACTCATCAAGGGAACTCACAAGTAAAGGATAACAAAATTGATCTGCTTGTTCAACAATATGAACAATTTGTTATCCCTGAAGATGAGACCATTGATAGTGCTTTTGCTAGGTTTAATACTATTGTTACTTCTCTTAAAGAACTTGACGATTCTTTTTCTAGTAAGAACTTTGTCAGGAAATTTCTTAGAGCACTTCATCCAAAGTGGAGAGCAAAGGTAACGGCCATTGAAGAATCCAAGGATCTTTCAAGCATGCCACTTGACGAACTCATAAAAAATCTCAAAGTTCATGAGATGGTCATGGAAAAAGATTCAGAAATAGTCAAAGGCAAGAAGGAAAAGTTAAAATCCATTGCCTTAAAAGCTAAGGTAAAGTCAAGTAACGATGAAGAGTCTAGCTCGGGTAGCGAAGATGAAGTGTATGCCATGGCCGTGAGAGATTTCAAGAAGTTCTTCAGAAGACGAGGAAAGTTTGTTAGATAACCTTGAGAAGAAAGGAAATCCCTTCGAAAAGACCGTGATGACAAGAAAGCAAAAGTAGATAGGAAGTGTTTCAGGTGCGGTGATACTAGTCACCTAATAGGAGATTGTCCGAAGCCACCCAAGAACAAGACTCAATGAGCCTTTGTTAGTGGTGCTTGAAGTGACAATGAAGATAATGAAAAAGAGCCAAAGAATGACGAAGTTGCTCTTATGGCTCATGACTCTAACAAGGTACAAACTGACTCATCTTGCTCCTCTATTGATGATGACACCTTAGAAATAGAATATAACAAACTGTGTGAAATTACCCTAAAAATCATAAACAAAAACAAGTTTTTAAAAACCAAAAAGGAATTTTTGGAAAACGAAGTTTATTGGTTAAAAGAGAAATCTATACGATTAGAAAAGGGTAAAAATGTTAAAGAAACATGTATTTCATGTCAGGAACTTAAACTAGAACTAGAAACACTTAAGTCCACACAGGAAGAACTTATCAAACAAAATTCTAAATTTAAAAGGTTTGATAAAAACATTAGTTTAGCAGATGAGATAATGAAAGTTCAAAAGTTACCTCATGATAAAACCGGACTAGGTTTTATGAAACTAGGAGAGTTAAGTAGCTTTAAGAAACAAACAGTGAAAGTACAAGAAACTATTCCAACAAGTTCAGACACCCACGGATCTGACGAAACCAAAAATTTGGTTCCGCAAGTATTGGCCAAAGGTTCTGCGGGTACTGTTGATGAACAGAAGGCTTGTACTTCAAACCGCACTGAATTTGTAAAAGTAACAAGAAAACCTAGCACTAGTACAACTGTTAACAAATAGAAACCAGCCATTGCTGTAGGATTAGGACAAGTTAAGAATGAGTTTAGGACTAAAACGGTTCAAAAGAGACCTAGAACATCTATTCCCAAACGCCCCTTTCCAAAGAGTAACTGCAACTCTCAACATCATTATCAAAATAGTTGGAACCCAAACATACCTAGAAACTATCAAGGTCCTAACTACATGCCATGGAACCCATATCCACCGTTTCCATACATGAATCAAGATAATGCTATGTTTAACCCAAATGGACCCATGAGATATTGGGGACCAAACGCTTGAGTTTTTCTTTAACTTAGGTGTGCTTGAAAGTCGGGTTAGAACCAGACGAGTGGATTAAAGATAGTGGGTGTTCAAGAGACATGACAGGAAACAAAGGCCTTTTCTCAACCTACCAAGTGTACGACGGAGGTAATGTTACTTTTGGTAGCAAGCTTAAAAACAAAATCATCGGAAAAGGTACGATCTCTCATGACTCTCTCACTATTGATGATGTTGCTCATGTAGATAACTTAGGTTTAAACTTGCTTAGTATTAGTCAATTATGCCGTAAAAAGTATGACGTCCTTTTTAGTGAAAATGGAAGTAAGATACTTAAAAATGGCATAACCGTAGGAAAAGGTGTTTTGAAGAATAACATTTACGTTATGAAATTAGACAAAACATCTAAAGACAAACTTTGTCTCACCTCATTAGACGACAACTCAACTCTGTGGCATAGACATTTAGGTCACACCAACATGAGACTCATTTAATCCTTATCATCTAAGGAACTCGTTAGGAACCTACCCAAGTTGAAATATAACCAATACTTTTGTGATGCTTGAAAAATTGGGAAACAAGTTCATAATAGCCATAAGGCTAAAAACATGGTGTCTACATCTAGGTGTCTAGAATTGTTGCATATGGATTTGTTTGGTCCATCCGCTATACAAAGTTATGGAGGAAACTTCTATACTTTGGTAATAGTAGATGATTACTCTAGGTATACGTGGACTAAGTTTTTGAAAACTAAAAACGAAGCATTTGATAAATTTGAAATTCTAAGTAAGAAAATTCAAAATCAAATAGGAAATAGCATTGTGTCAATTAGAACCGACCACGGTCGTGAATTTGATAACGAAACCCAATTTGGAGCTTTTTGTGATGCTAATGGCATAACACATAATTTCTCGGCTCCTCGAACCCCTCAATCAAATGGAGTAGTAGAACGTAAGAATAGAACACTCCAAGAAATGAGTCGAACAATGCTAAACGAACAAAATATACCACAAAAGTTTTGGTGTAACACCGTAGACACATCAACTTACATTCTAAATAGAGTCTTAATTAGGCCATTTTTGAAGAAAACACCATATGAGCTTTATAGAGGCAAAAAACCTACTTTAGGATATTTTTAGAGTTTTTGAAAGAAAATGCTTTATTTTAAACACTAAGGATTATCTCACCAAGTTTGACCCAAAGTCTTATAAAGGTGTATTTCTTGGATACTCGCAAAATAGTAAAGCATACATAGTCTTAAACAAAGAAACCTCAAGAGTCGAGGAATCGTTGAACGTAACATTCGACGAAAGTTCACCTCCCTCTAAGACATCACCTTTGGTAGATGATGACTTAGTTGAAAGTCAAATGGTTGAAAACCAAGAAAATGTAGAAAATGACAAAGAAGATGAACCCGTGAATAGGGAAATAGTCAACATCAAGGAATCTAGAAGTCACCCATTAGATAACGTCATAGGAGAAATTAACGAAAGAACCTTAAGATCAAAAGTCCAAAACCAAAGTAATTTCTTTTGTTTTGTTTCAACTATTGAGCCTAAAAATATAAATGAGGCCATAAAAGACGAATCTTGGGTCGTAACGATGCAAGAAGAACTTAATCAATTTGTTAGAAATGACGTTTGGACATTAGTCTCTCAACCAAAGTGTCAAACCATAATTGGAACTAAATGGGTGTTTAGGAACAAAATGGATGAAAATGGTATAGTGTCTAGAAACAAAGCTAGGCTAGTAGCTCAAGGCTACAATCAACAAGAAGGTATAGATTACGACGAAACATTTGCACCCGTCGCTAGGCTTGAGTCAATTAGAATACTACTTGCATATGCATGTGCACATGACTTCAAACTTTTTCAAATGGATGTCAAAAGTGCATTTCTTAATGGTTTTATTAATGAGGAAGTGTACGTTGCACAACCTCCCGGCTTTGCCGATTTTGAAAAACCAAATCACGTCTACAAACATAAAAAGGCTTTATACGGACTTTAGCAAGCACCAAAAGCTTGGTATGATCGACTTAAGACTTTCCTAGTTGACCATAAGTATACCATGGGCCTAGTAGACAACACTCTTTTCACTAAGAAAAAGGGATCACATATAATCATAGTTCAAATATATGTGGATGACATCATATTCGGATCAACTTGTCAAGAGTTATGCGATGATTTTTCAAAAATCATGCATGATGAGTTTGAAATGAGTACGATGGGGGAACTAAACTTTTTCTTAGGACTCCAAATTAAAGAATTAGATGATGGGATATTCTTCAACTAATCTAAGTACATCAAGGATATGCTTAAGAAATTTGGTCTTGAAGATTCCAAACCCATGAAAACACCTATGTCCTCCGAAACCAAACTCACAAAGGATGAAGAAGGTGAATCCGTAGATAGCACTAAATATAGGGGAATGATTGGCAGTCTACTCTATCTAACGGCTAGTAGACCCGAAATTATGTTTAGTGTTTGTCTATGTGCACGCTTTCAAGAAGATCCCAAAACATCCCATCTTGAAGCCGTTAAATGGATTTTTAGATATATTAAAGGCACTACACATTTAGGATTATGGTATCCCAAAGGAACGAGAATAGAAACTATAGTGTATGCCAACTCAGACCATGCCGGTGACTATGTTGATAGAAAAAGTACAAGTGGTATTTGCACTTTTGTTGGACATTTTCTTACCGCATGGTTCTCAAAGAAACAAACGGCCTTAGCAATTTCAACAACCGAAGCCGAGTATGTGTCTGCAGGAAAGGCGTGTCAACAAGCACTGTGGATGAAACAAGCTCTCGTCGACTATGGAATTGAATTCAACGACATTCCCATTCTTTGCGATAACAAAGGAGCTATCGACCTTAGCAAAAATCCAGTCCAACACGCTAGAACCAAACACATAGAAATACGTCACCACTTCCTACGCGACAATGTTCAAAAAGGGAACATCTCAATCGAGAAAGTATCCTTAGAGGACAGCATTGCCGACATTCTCACAAAACCTCTTAAGAGAGCACCCTTTAACTTCCTTAGACTTGGTTTAGGATTAATGGAACCAAATGCGTAGTTAGAACCTTAGCTTGAACCTTAGACTAACCAAACACAACAATAACCAAAAATCAAGCCTGATCCCGCAGAACCAAATGACAACAAGGACGGATCCCTTGTTTTGGCTTCGCCAGATCCGCGAATTCCTGAGTCAGTTTTTTAGTATAGGGATAATTACGAAAATGCCCCAGTTGCCCAGGTGCGTTGCTTATCTGCCCCACTCACAGAAAATTTTTATACTAGACCAAGGCAACTGGTCCGACCAACCACTAAATGAAACGTGTTCGACCAACTACTGTTGGTACGATGTACATGAAACGTATTGTTTTTTGGGCAACTTTTGATTTTTGGGCAACCAATACATGAGCAAAGGATATTTTGGTCATTTTACACCCTTGGTGTCACAACATTCACCTTAACCAACTCATATAAACATCTCAGAACCCTCTCCTCCAGATAAACCATCACAACTCACACCACCACAACCACCCAACAACCCGACACCACCACCATCTGACTCCACCACCATCCGATGCCACCACAACCTGACACCACCTCCACCGGACTCCACGAACACAAAGATACAGACCCTCAAAGGATTTAACGAAATGGTCCCAATATGACTCCAAAACTTAAACTCGGTTCTTTGCCTTGATGGTTGACGTTTTGTCTTACAGGATGCCTGCAAACACTTTCTGATAGAAAGTGGGATTGCGCTCTTTGTAGCATTCTTGATTGTTGATATAAATAATGCCTAAACACGTTATTAATATTTTTCGATATCTCTACGTTTTGATAATCACAAAATGTAAAATCATTAATCGGAAAATTATGACGTAAACAAGTATTTAATTGTAAATATCTATTTCTACAACTCAAATCACTTAAGGTATGAATGAACTAATGCTTAATGCATTATATGATCAAAGGAACATTTTCTTAATAACTAGATTTTTTATAAAACATCAAAAACATTTTATATATTTTTGAAAAACATTTTTGGCATTAAATAAAAATGTTTAATCTTTTATAAAAATATGAATTCAAATTTTTAACCAAAATCAGTTAAAATGTTCCAGAAAAACCTTCCCCACAAAAGGACAAAATTGGCCAACGTTCAGTACGGGCGGCCCCCTTAATTTTGCTAGGCGGCCCCCTTAATAATTAAGGGGACCGCCCCCGCTCCAGTAGGCCTCCAGCTGTCCAGTTTTTCTTCTATAAATACCAGCCTTCTCCTGGATTTTTACTCACCTTTTGCACACTAAAACTTTCTGTTCTAAATCCTTTCTAAACATTGTAAATCCTTTGATCATATTTTCTTAAGCATTGGTTTCTAAGTGATCCAAGCTTCCACCACCAAAAGTGCAAAAGAAGAACTCTACTTCAACTAGTGAAGAAGTGTTATTACTTACCTCATTCAATTGTGTTGTTGTGTAAAGTGTTGTATAGTTGTGATTAGTAGATCTAAGTGTAATTACGTAGTGGTGTTGTATATTAGTTGTGAAGTAGTTGTGAATAAGTAGTTGTGAAGTAGTTGTGAAGAAGTAGTCGTGAAGTAGTCGTGAAGAAGAAGTCATGAAGAAGTCGTGAAGCCGTTGTGAAGCTGTCGTGAAGAAGTCGTGATTAAGTCGTGTAGAAGTTATGTATAAGTTGTGAGATTGGTTCTAGCTACGATTAGGACTCGACATCTAGGTTTGTGTCGTTAAGCCGGTGTAAGCTAAAGTTGTGTAAGGTTTCTCCGCCATAAGGGAGTTTGTTGACATAGTGAAGAAAACTCTCGAGTAGGTGACTCGAGGAGTGGAGTAGGGCAAGGAAGGTGTCCTTGTAGCCGAACCACTATAAATCTTCATGTTGTGGTTTGATCTTTCCATCTCTCTCTCTTATTTCATTATATTTACCTTACTTGCATTTCTTATCTATATTTGTTTATATATGTTCATATTGATCAAGAGTTGAATTCACATAAGAATGAATCGAAGTTTTAAAAAGTAAACAAAAGTTTTCATAAATTAAAAAGACGTAAAACTATTCAACCCCCCTTCTAGTTTTCCACAATTGGTATCAAGAGCCACGTCAAACAAGATTTTTAAAATAAACTGTATTTTAAAACTTGAAACGATCTATGGAATCTGAAAAATATTTAGAAGGGCAATCTTTGCAAAGACCACCACTATTTGAAAGTGATGGATTTTTATATTGGAAAAATCGATTCGAAACTTATGTGAAGTCAAAAGATCTAGATCTTTGGCATGTTATTACTAATGGTGATTTTTTACCTATTCAACATAATCTTGAAACTAAAAAGGATGAAATTGTACCTTTTGAAAAACAAAGTGATGATTTAAAAAGAAAACTTTCTAAAAATAATGAGGCTAAAATGGTTATTTATAATGCGTTACCACGTAAAGAATACGAAAGAATCTTTATGTGCGAAACCGCAAAAGAAATTTGGAATTCTTTACTAATAACTCACCAAGGTAATAGTCAAGTAAAAGATAATAAAATAGATCTTCTTGTTCAACAATATGAACAATTCATGATTCCGGAAGAGGAATCAATTGATAATGCATTTGCTAGATTTAACACAATCATCACAAGTTTAAAGGCACTTGATGAGAGTTTTTCTAGTAAGAATTTTGTCAGGAAATTTCTTAGGGCTCTTCATCCAAAATTGCGAGCTAAAGTTACGGCGATTGAAGAATCAAAGAACTTGTCAACTCTTCAACTTGACGAGTTGATTGGCAACTTGAAAGTCTACGAAGCAATAATCAAGAAAGACTTCGAGATGGTCAAAGGAAAGAAAGAGCAAAGCAAGTCAATCGCGTTAAAAGCTAGGAAAGCATCAAGTGACGAGGATAGCTCAACCTTCGAAAGTGATGATGAAGAATATGCCATGGCCGTAAGAGACTTCAAGAAGTTTTTCAAAAGACGAGGAAGATTCGTTAGACAACCACATGACGAAAGAAAAACACTCCAAAGAAACAAAGACGACAAAGGTAGCAAGAGCGAGAGGAAGTGCTTCAATTGCGGTGATCCAAATCATCTCATTGGAAGATGTCCTATGATGTCAAAGGAGCAAAACCAAAAGGCGTTCATTGGAGGAGCATGGAGTGACAGTGAAGAAGACGAGAAAGAAACCACAAAAGAGGAGAAGTGTCTTATGGCTAAGACATCAAGTGAGGTACGTTCCGAAACCGAACACTTTAGTGATGAAAATTTATCATTAGATGAAAAAGACCTAGATAACGAATATAGTAGGTTATGTATATTAGGTCAAAAAGTAATGACTAAAAATAAATCACTAAAACACATAAATAACCAATTAGAAAAAAAAATACTAGAATTAAAAATTAAACTACATAACTTAAAAAAGGCAAAGAAGTCTTTGAATGTAAAACTTGTCAAGAAACTAAAAATGAAAACGAAATACTTAAGGAAGAAATTTGTAGACTTAACAAATTTGAAAATAGTAGTAATTCTCTTAGGGATATAATAAGCATTCAAAGAATGTCAGGAGATAAAACCGAATTAGGATTTAACTCAACTAAGGCTACAACTAGTGAAACTAAAAATGTAAAGTTTGAAAGTGAAACTAGTAATCAAAAAATATTGGAGTCAAAGCCTAAATATATACTTATAAAAGATAGAAAAATACCCATAGCCAATATTGAGGAAATAAAAGCTTTCTACAAACCATCTTTAAAAACCGAAGTAGAAAACTCTAAACCAAAGCTTAGGTCAAAAACACCTCCTCCTAGAAGACCACCTAGTCCTCACCCTCGGCCTAAAACACCTCAACCTAAAAGAAACCAAAATAGACCAAACCGTCATAATAATAGTTACCCAATGTGGAATTACCCGAATCCACCAAGCTTCAATCCTTGGGGAATACTTCCACCATACATGCATCCTAGTCAACTACAACCCATTTTTGGTTCAAACAAATTTGGATCAATGAGACAATGGGGACCAAGTGGCTAAATTGCTATCTCATTGGATTATTGGCATCTCTTCCTTGATTGACTTCTACAAGTCAAACATAAACGCTTTGAAGCGCTTGAAGACCACGTGTTGAAAACTAAAAGGTACAACCCTCTTTCATGTTCATCATTATGTACGTTGATTAATGAACTAGCAAATTGCATGCCCCCATAAGTTTTAATGCCTAGTTTAGTTAGTACCTGTATGGTAGTTAGTAGATAATCACTTATACATATACATAATATAAATATATATATATATATATATATATATATATATATATATATATATATATATATATATATATATATATATATATATATATATATATATATATATCCATATTATTATACTATATACATATATATAAATATATCCGCACATAACCTAGATACGTCATTTGTTGACTATCTAGAACTAAAAAAATTGTTCGTCCTCGAACCTTTTGTTCCCCCTTTGCCTCTTTTGAACTTTAACGTTCAACACGAAAATCTTCCGTGTCCACTGTCACATAACTCATGGTGATGAAGAGAAGTGAGTTAAGTGGATTAACGTAGAAGTAGCACTTTGACCGTCGAGTCAAGAAAACTATGGATGAAACAAACTCCCGTCGCCGTCAGCACCTATCTCCGTCATTACCTCATCATTTCTTAACTCCATTCAACATCCCACGTTTACACACAAAATAAATAAATAAATAAATAAATAAATAAATAAATATATATATATATATATATATATATATATATATATATATATATATATATATATATATATATATATATATATATATGCACTTTTACTCTCACCCCCTAACACATTTGTCGACTTGACATCTTGATCATTTTATCCAAAATTCTCAAGAAATGTTTTCTTAACGAAATGTTAATAAAATGTCAAGTATTCCTTCCTCGTGCCATTAAAACCCAACGTATTTTTGATATATAATAAATCTATATATATATACATAAAATTATTTTGCTATCTGAAACTAAATCCGAACAAATTCCAAGTTTGGTAGGCGGCCCCCTTAATGTTTAAGGGGACCGGCTAGTAAACGAGGGCGGCCCCCTTAATAATTAAGGGGACCGGCCTACTGTAGCTTCCAAAAACGTTTTTCTTCCAAAAATCTTTACAAAACACCCCACTTTTCAAACACACCCATACTTGCTGCTGCTGTGAACGAACCTCAACTCAAAAACCATTCACCAAATCACCATCTCCGACTAATTTCGCAAGGGGCAAACACTTGTATCTTGATTAGCAACACATTTTGTAAGTTTTCTAATTAACATTTCATCTAATTCCATTCAATTTTGAGTCTAATCATAATTAGGTCTTTTACTAAACTTTCTTTTAATCCAAATTTTGTTAAAATTAAGTCTAGAAATCTTATAACCAAATGCTCCCCATAGGATTAGAATGCTTAATCAACCTAGAAACTAAGTAATTAAAAAACCATTATGTCAAACTAATCACTCCTTTTCAAAACTAATCACATTGTTGAATTATGCCATAAACACTTGTTAAAACTAATTACATTGGTTTATTACAACTCACAAATCCTAAAAATATATTTTTCGAATCATAAAAAATGTTTTTGTTAAATATAAGAGAGTGTTTGGTTTAGGAGCTAGAATCATCAAAATTTGATCAAAATTAAGTTCATAACTACTTGTCAAGTTTATAAACACGCAATTAGTTGTTTTAAGTCATCAAGATACATAATTCATATGTATATTGAAATTTTACTAGTTATTTTCATATTTAAAGGAGCGTTTGGCACAACATTTTGAAAGAATTTCTTTTTGAGTCAAAATCTAAGTTACTTAACACTCGTAAGAAATAGCTAGATATACAAATCCAATGTTTGTCTAGCCACATTTCAAAGTAGTTTATGACGTATAAAAGAACGTTCGGATATTTTTGATTTCTTATCATAATGTCCCTATAACTATTCTGTAACATCATAAAATAAATTTTAAGTGAGTTAAAAATTAAAACTAAGGAACATTGTAAACTACTTCTTAGGATTTAGGTTTTAGAGTCGAAGTATGTTTACGTTCCACATATGTAGCATATATAATATATGCATGTCATTTTCTTATTTTTCTTTGTTTTGTTGCTTTCTTGTATAGGTGAAAATGCCCAAAACTACAGTCGGTGATGTCTCAAAAACAAAAGAATACATTCCTAAAGTCTCTGCCACTCCAGGCATTTCTCCCGCTGTTGCTTGTTTCTATCGTCCCATTGAAGATAGAAATATTCATGAAGGGAGAGTTGTCTATCCATCGTTCTATGAATCCGACTATATCGAACGAATGTTTTCCAACGTTCGTCTTGATTGTCTCTACAAAATCAACGAGCTTATCATTCCCCGCTTTGTTCTTGACTTCTATAGCCAAGTGACGGTGCAAACCGATCCCAATGGCTGTATCCTCATATCCTTTATGATTCAACACGAATTCATTACTCTTACTCTCGCTCAATTCGGTCAAATTCTAGGAATCCCCTACTCCGGTCAAGCTGTCTTCTCTAATGAGTGGGATCTCTCATCTCTTGAGCAATATCAACCTCAACAGGGTCCTTACTACTCTGAGATTCCATCCTCTGAAGAAATTCGTCAATATCTTGGGCTAGATCGTGGTACGACTAGCCGAAGGATCAAGTCAAAAGATGTTGACAATCATGCTAACCAAATCCTCCTCAATGAGTTACGCCCCGACATAAAGCGTTGGGAAGAACTCATTCGTGAGAATGCGTTCGGTACCGGTGGTCACCGTGATCATGTCACGGCGAGCATAGCTCATATGTTGTATTGTATTGTTGCTGAACAGCCGTACAATTTGGCATATCTCTTTGTCTTCCGTATCATGTCCGCCAAAAACACTTATAATGCAAATCTTCCGTATGGCATGTTTCTCAATCGCCTCTACAATCATGTCATGATGCATTATCCACATCTTCAGAGTCCAATTTATGAGTCTGTTCAACCGGTCCTTAATCCTCTTGTTCGTGTCCGTGCACGTCGCCCCCGAAGCGACAAGGGAAAATCTTGTAAATCTGTCTCACTTCCACCTCGTGGTTCCACATCACATCGAGGAGACGATGATGATGATGATGAGGAGGAGGGCACAACACGTGCTAGTACCCCATCACCTAGGACCTTCGTTCAAAATCTTCCGGATCTTGATTACACCGAGTATCAAGTTCCTTCTCCTTCCGAACGAATAGACGAACTGCTGTTTGAAAGACAAACCGAACTACTCAACACCACACAGTAGATGCATCAAGAAGTACGAGGCGGTTTCAAGTCTATTGGAAAGACACTTGGAAGGATGTTTGGAAAGAAGAAGAAATAGACATGTTTGATGAGTGTTTAGTTGATTATTATTGATGTTGTGATTAGACCCTTATATGTAGTATTATTATCTTAACATTTGCTTGCTATGACTTTTATTATGTTAGATGATAAACTTATTAGAACTAAGCTACTAGTTTATTTGATATAATATGCATATGCTTCTAATACGATTTTTTTTTTTAGTCTTAAATATATATATTATTTTAATATGCAATTGATAATATTTAATCATTCTTGATGTACATGATCCAAATGGAACTTGCTGCAAAAACACCCTAAAAATGACCTTTTTCTGGAAAATTTTCAAATTTGGTCGCCTGGGAAATCACCAGATGGGCGGCCCCCTTAATTCCTTAGGCGGTCCCCTTAATTTTAAGGGGGCCGCCCAACAATTAAGGGGACCGGCCATCTGGACAGTAAATTTTACTGTTTCCTTTTGCATCTTGTGACCACTTTTACCTAGCCCCAGCTACCATTTCTCCTTATGGACGAACTGGTATTGGAATCTTCCTACAAAACCTCAAAAATCAACCTAAACAAACCACATTTTCATACTATAAATTCCCTCCATACAATCACCTCTCATTCCATCATCCTTCATCATCCAAAACCACCATGTTATCACCAAAACCCTCCATCTCTAAGACTCCCCAAGTGCACATTCTATATGTTTTGGTTGTGATCTTTGGTTGTGTATTTATACACAACACTTTTATTAAATGAATGCTCTTATTCTATATGCTTGCTTATTGTTGTTACATATACTTGTGCTTCTAACATTTTTTTTGCAAGCGTTCCATAGCTCGTTTCCTTGGTGCCCCCAAACGAGGGGGAGTACACATCAAGGGGGAGTTCTCGTCCCGACAAATTTAGATTCTAAAACTTGTCGGCTTAACCTTTTTGATTCTACAAAAAGGGGGAGAAAAAGATGTAAACTCACTAAATACTTGTCTAAAAACTAATTTTTCGATTTAATGAGTTTAGATTTTGTAATCATCAAAAAGGGGGAGATTGTTGATATAAATAATGCCTAAACACGTTATTAATATTTTTCGATATCTCTACGTTTTGATAATCACAAAATGTAAAATCATTAATCGGAAAATTATGACGTAAACAAGTATTTAGTTGTAAATATCTATTTCTACAACTCAAATCACTTAAGGTATGAATGAACTAATGCTTAATGCATTATATGATCAAAGGAACATTTTCTTAATAACTAGATTTTTTATAAAACATCAAAAACATTTTATATATTTTTGAAAAACATTTTTGGTATTAAATAAAAATGTTTAATCTTTTATAAAAATATGAATTCAAAATTTTAACCTAAATCAGTTAAAATGTTCCAGAAAAACCTTCCCCACAAAAGGACAAAATTGGCCAACGTTCAATAGGGGCAGCCCCCTTAATTTTGCTAGGCGGCCCCCTTAATAATTAAGGGGACCGCCCCCTATTTAAGGGGACCGCCCCCGCTCCAATAGGCCTCCAACTGTCCAGTTTTTCTCCTATAAATACCAGCCTTCTCTTGGATTTTTACTCACCTTTTGCACACTAAAACTTTCTGTTCTAAATCCTTTCTAAACATTGTAAATCCTTTGATCATATTTTCTTAAGCATTGGTTTCTAAGTGATCCAAGCTTCCACCACCAAAAGTGCAAAAGAAGAACTCTACTTCAACTAGTGAAGAAGTGTTATTACTTACCTCATTCAATTGTGTTGTTGTGTAAAGTGTTGTATAGTTGTGATTAGTAGATCTAAGTGTAATTACGTAGTGGTGTTGTATATTAGTTGTGAATTAGTTATGAATAAGTAGTTGTAAAGTAGTTGTGAAGAAGTAGTCGTAAAGTAGTCGTGAAGAAGAAGTCGTGAAGCCGTTGTGAAGCTGTCATGAAGAAGTCGTGATTAAGTCGTGTAGAAGTTGTGTATAAGTTGTGAGATTGGTTCTAGCTACGATTAGGACTCGACATCTAGCTTTGTGTCGTTAAGCCGGTGTAAGATGAAGTTGTGTAAGGTTTCTCCGCCATAAGGGAGTTTGTTGACATAGTGAAGAAAACTCTCGAGTAGGTGACTCGAGGAGTGGAGTAGGGCAAGGAAGGTGTCCTTGTAGCGAATATAAAGCTCGGTGGTTGAATCTTCCTATATCATCTCCGTCTTGTCTTTGATCTCTCTCCATCTCTCTCTCTTTCTCTCTCTATTCTCTCTCTCTCTCTTATTCATTATATTTACCTTACTTGCATATCTTATCATATTGTTATATATGTTCAATGATCAAGTTAATTCCAAAGAAGAATCGAAGTTTTAAAAAGTAAACAAAAGTTTTCATAAATTAAAAAGACGTAAAACTATTCAACCCCCCTTCTAGTTTTCCTCATTGATCAACGTCTCAATCATCGCTGTCCCTCCACCGCCGCCGTAACCCTCCACCACAGCGATACAAGAATCATTAAGTGATCAGGTTTTTATTATTGAAATAAATTTTAAGCGACTTTGATTTAGTGTTTATTTGTTGAAGAAGGTTTAATTCGTTGATTTAGTGTTTATTTGATATTACAGAACCGAAAAAAAAAAAAAAAAAAAAAAAAAAAAAAAAAACTAGTTAGTTACTTGTTACGCTTATGAAAACCTTGAGAATGTTAAATTTGTCAATTTGTTGTCATTGATGATTTATTTTAGGCATAATTAAATAGGTTTGTAAGTTGTATTAAGTTTGGGATCAATAGAAGGTAAACTTTGTATTCACGAGGAAGAAGGTTCGATAACCTTAAGCTGTACATCTATTGGATTCCCTCATATGGTAAGATTCGAAACTTCAATGCCGCTTGTTATTAAAACAAACTAGGGTATATGTGCCTAAGTGCCTTAAGCCAACAAATTTAAAATATGTTATTAGGAGTAGGTAGCCGACTTAAACATCTTGTTCAGCTTCCTTAATTACATTCATTTTGCGCTAGGCCAAATTTAGATTCTTCGTGTCCCAGTTAGTAACATCAATTGATACAATGTGCATGTGCATATTAACTGAAGCATTTACTTACTAGACACATGTCTAAACCAACTTTGATTACATAATCTTTTGGTAGATATACACACTAATGGAAGTGACAAAAGTGTATCAATAGACCTCTTAACTCGTTAGTTGAAGTAAATTTGTTGGCAATTATCTATGTCTCAAATGATTTACATTGCTTCGGGAGTTCGGGTCAATTCAGCATATAGATTTTCCCAGGAACAAAGATTGCAGTTATTAAAAGGCATACCGAATTGATATTTTCTGCAATTTTGATTTCCTGGGAGAAATATGTTGGTGTAATTCTTACTACGAATCCTTGAACCTTGCATCATCTTTTTTTTTTGGCTTATTATTTATATTATATTGTTTTTTATGCATCATGAAGAATGCAGAGACTGAAGGTGAGTTCTTTCTGGCCACTAACCCTGAATCATCAGGTTCACCTCCAAGGAGGGCTCCGCCAGTGGTTCCCTTCGAGGTACCCTCGCGCATTACGTAAGACGTACCGCCAAATCCCTTTGAGGAAGAAGAAGAGGATGAACCGGATGTGGTGTTAAATTTACAATCTGTCTCAGGGCAAGATCAAAATTTAACTGTTGAAGACATTGATGATTTTGAGGACGATGATGATCTAGAGGAACTCACTACTCGTAGGTATTCAAGGAGAACCATAAATGATACTGCTGATATTGTCGTGGGTTTGCCTTCATTTGCAACAGGTAATCGAAAAAATCTTTATTTTTTTTACGGGCAAAAAAAATAAAAATAAATTACTTATAGTAAAGTTTGCTTGGAATGATGTATGGTTACGTTTCAAATAATTTCTGAAAATCCATTGTTTAGGATGTCACAATTGCCAAATAGGTAGTTCTGTATGTTATTGGGCTAAATGAAGTGTGCGTTATAATATAAGCTGTTATTGTGCAGTTTGTCATGACTAGGGAACATCCACTTCTTAAGCATGCTATTGAACAATTAAATAAAGTACCTTTGAAGGAAGAACGAGGCCAACAGGAGAGAATGCACTTAAAGTTCTATTTTTCAAATGGTCTGTCTCTTACTTCTAAAGTTCTATTTTTCAAATGTTTTCAATCTTTTGTTTCTTAATGTTTTTTTTTTTTTTTTTTTTTTTTTTTTTTTTTTTTTTTTTTTTTTTTTTTTCTGTTTTTTAGGATGGTCTATTTAGAGTGTTATTAGATGGAGGTCCATCACGGTTATTCATGCCTTCTGATGCTAAATACTTGGAAGAAGATGTAGAGGTTCTAAAGGTATGTTCATCAGGTCTATTCTCGTTATGTATTATCTTGCAAACAAATAATTTATAAAAAGAATAGGATATAGAAATATCAGCAGAATATCTGGTGTTCCATATTGACATAAGCTTTTGCTTGATATTTGTTAGGAATTTTTCATATCTGGTGGAGATGGACTTCCTCGTGGCGTTGTTGAAAATCACGTGTTCGACAGGTGATAAAGCTGTAGGGCTACGAGGTTAGTTTCTTCGACAATTTGCAACCTCTAATAAGTTCCTATGAACTCCTATCTTATTCGTTCATGTTTGACTCATCGCAGACAAGGGAGCTCATTGACGACTTATGATCTGCCAGTGCTTCAGACAGAAGCAAGTTGGGTGCTGATACCAAAACACTTCTGAGAATATTGTGCCACAGGAGTGACAACGAGGCGTCTCAATTCCTTAAGAAACAATACAAAATCCCTAAATCTGCTGCTTAGGGTTTCAATACATTTGGAGGCTATTTGGTATGTTGTTTTTGTACGAGTTTATGGTTAGAGGAGAACAAATAGCTCTTGCAGTAAGTTAACAAACCAAAAAGTTGGCATTAAACCAATGTTAATTATCATGTATCATGTAATTTTTTTATTTTTTCTTTGCGCAACCATGTATCATGTATCTCGCCCACATTTGTGTTGTAAAGTATGGTTTTTTGGTTCCAAAGATTAGTTGCTATGATATGTTAACATACGTTTGCTGGGCTATGAACCATTTGCTGATTTATTGTTGGTTCAAGTCGTATACACGAGTTGTCGAGTTCTATGGCTTTATTGTGGAGTGAATGGTACTTTTTTATAATTGCATCGAGTCTAATTTTCTCTTTGTGTAATACATCTATTTCTGTAAATATTAAACAGGAGTATCAAAAACTGAAAACTAATACCAATAAAAAGTTACATTTCTAAAAAGATGAAATAGTTATGGGCAACTTTTGTATTTTTTGGGCAACTGGACGGATAAGCAAACGCGTTGGGCAACTTTTGTATTTTTTGGGCAACTTTTGTATTTTTTGTACTAATTATCATTCTGCTGCTAACCTTAGCATCATGCTGCTACTACTCAGAGTTCCTACTGCTGAGAATTTAGTACTGCTTGCGATGGGCAACTTTTGTATTTTTTGGGCAACTTTTGTATTTTTTGTACTAATTATCATTCTGCTGCTAACTTTAGCATCATGCTGCTACTACTCAGAGTTCCTACTGCTGAGAATTTAGTACTGCTTGCGAGTTCTTTGATTCTACTACTCGACATATGAGACACTACTACTGCCCTTTGTCATTTCCGTGCTGCTCGTTGTAAGATACTGCTGCTATACATTTTTAATACTGCTCGTTGTAAGACACTACTGCTGCCCTTTGTGTCCCTAACACCATCCTTTACTGATGAAGGACTCGCATTATAAAGGACTAACAACCTTAGAGTGTATCCCTCACACAATGTACTCATCATCATAAATAGAGCAGCAACTAGTGGTTTCATCACAAACTAAACAATGAAATGTTGCATAAACGAAAATTAATGTTAAATACTTGCATTCTGTAACTAAAAAAATCTAAACGTCAGTCCAATTCACATGGATTTCAATACCAAAATATTAATTACATAATACATTTTAAACATCAAAATTAGACGTTGGGCGACAAAGATGCATTTTAATGCATTTAGCCTTTCTAAATCATTTCCTTTACAGAAATGTAGCAGAGACATAGCTGCAAGAATTTGGTGCTCTAAACTTTCGCCATCTTTAAGGTTTTCTTTCAATTGATTGATGACAATTGAGAATACTGAGACTTGAGATTTATAACTATGTAAAGAAGCAAGTGTAGAACTCAACCATGCCATTCTTGTCAAGCAGACCCGAGTAATTTCTCTATCTCCAGACTTTAAGCATCTGGAAATTGAATAAAGAAATGATTTCTTCCGATCACCAACAAGTGACGCTGAGATCTTCATCAGCCAGTCGTTAACAGCCACCTCCTCCTCCTTGCACTCGTGTATAATGTTTGAATTCTACACAATTTAATGACAATAATAGTTGTTCAATTATATTGTGTCATAATATCTATGCAAACCAATTTCGACACAAACAGATTTGCTAGAGAATCAGAAGCAGAATCAGTTTAACCAGTAAAACGTGCATTGAGCTCAGAATACTTTCCTTCTGTACGCCATTTACGAAAAACTGGACATCTGTTCACCTAAAAAAATTTCTTTAGAAGATTAATGTAACAGTGATAATTGCATAAAAGAGGTAACCATAAACCAACGCAGGTGTGACATTTGATGTTCTATTTCAGGTAGTGAATTTACTTCAGGCCAGAAAATTTTTGACCCGGTATAAAATGATTATGTGGCAGCTCACATGTTGGTAAGTTTTTGACCATGTTCACTTCTTCATAAGTGTTGCCCATAACGTATTTTTGGCAATCTGCTCATAGGCGTATGACGATAGAAAAATAAAGGGTTGACATACCTGTTAAGACAAACCAGTTCAAAAAGCAGCAACACAGCATTCGTAATCGACTTTGCCTCCTTGCAGTGAAGTAGCTCAAATACACAATCTTTATCATGCTGCTGAAGCCAGTAAGCCACCTACACACAGTTGCAACATTCAGAATTAGACCATAGATAATCTTTATAAGCAAGAAAGTGTACCACAAGTGATCAACCGCTCTTTACCTTAGCAAGATTAGTAGACTTTCCAACTCCATTAACTCCCACAAAAACCACAACATACGGTTTGCGTTGTTCTTTGGCAACATGAACATCCCTCAGAATGTCAATGGACCTTTTTGGCGTTAATATACGAACAAGAGCTTCTTCCATTGCAGTCTGAAGTGGTTAGTTCAATAAAGTACAAGTTATGATACATCTATCCACAGATAATTCATTATGATAAATAAATAAATAAATAAATAAATAACTTTCTCCCGAGAGATTAATCAAGTCAGCTCACCTGCACTGTTGATGATATCCTAGTAAATGAAGCAAGCTTTTTATCCTCAAGGCTGAACGCAACAGACTCGCCAAGTTTCTCAGCAATCTCTTTAGCCTGTATCACAGCAGAAACCACAAGTCGAGGCCATCAGCAACTCCACTTTTATACAGGAAACCAAGAAAACATAAACTTAGAACGTAAATCCAAGAGACACATACCACATTCTTCGTCATAAGCCTGTCTTTCAGAGCCTTCAAAGCTGGTTCAAGATCTGCTTTCTCCAAATTTGCCTTTCCAGCAATGCTGAGCAGGAAGAAAAATGTTAGGAAATTAAGCTATAGCAGTTAGAACTGTTGAAGATAGCAGTTAGGATTGTTGAAGATGGAAGTTAGTACTGCTGAAGAGTTTTGAAGATATAAGCAGTTAGGACTGCTGAGTGAAGAAGTTTGTACTGATTATGATTTATGTAATAGATAATTATGGAAAAGATATTGTGAATATCTTATACGTTTTAGTTGATAGTTATCTTGTAAAGGAATCCTTGGTCTATAAAAGGATTGCCTAGGTTAAGGTTTAGATACACATATACAGAGATACACATAGACGTATTATAGAGATTCAAGGTTGTAAACCCTAGTGATAGGAGATCACTCGTATTATTATTCTAATAATATTGAATCGTTGAAGTTGAAGTTTATTATTCTGTGTTCATTGTTATATTCAAATCATACAAAACACAAACACATAAAGTCTTCTAAGTGCTAGCTAGTAAATTCCGCGTGCTAGACTACGTATAATTCTTAGTATCACATCTAACACAAGGCGTGTGTGTAGATCCGGTCAAGTGGTATCAGAGATAGGTTGCTGATACTTAGATTTAGAAGATCCGAGAAGAACAAAGATGGACATGGAAACAACACCAACCACAACTAACATTGCTGCTAAGCTTCCTATGCTTAAACCTAATGAGTTCGACATGTGGAGACTTCGTATTGAGCAGTTTTTCCAAGTGCAAGACTATGCACTTTGGGAGATCATTGAAGAAGGAAACTCTTTTACACCAGTAACAACAACAACTCTTGTTGAAGGAAAATCTGAGACTACAGTGCAAACAAAGCCAACCACTAATGAAGAGAAGGCAAGGCACAAGAATGATGTTAAGGCTAGAAGTTTGCTTCTGATGACTATTCCCAATGATCAGTTGCTGAATTTTAGTAAGTTCAAGTGTGCTAAAACCCTTTTTGAAGCTATTGTTGCAAGGTATGGTGGGAATGAAGCCACCAAGAAAACCCAGAAGACCCTTCTGAAGCATCAGTTTGAGAACTTTAAAGCAACAAGCAATGATTCGTTGGATCATATGTTCAATAGGCTTCAAAAGCTGGTGAGTCAATTGGCTGTTCTAGGAATTGAGATGCCTCAGGAAGATCTCAACTCCAAATTTCTGAGGAGTCTACCTTCTGAATGGGCTATGCATGTGGTTGTATGGAAAAACAAGCCTGATATAGACTCCATGAGCTTAATGGATCTCTATAGCAACTTCAAGATAGTTGAACATGATATTAAGAAGTCAGCTGGATCAAGCTCAAGCTCAAGCTCAGGGAATTTGGTATTTGTATCAACTCCCAGTTCCTCAAGTACAGATGAAGAAGTGCAAGTTGCTGGAGCAGTTGGTACTGCTAGTGCAAACCTTGGTACTGCTAGCACCTCAAGCAGTACTAATGGACTTTTGAATGATGATACTTATTGTGCTTTCTTGACTACTCAGCACAATGGAAGTATGTTGACTCATTCAGATCTTCAAGAGATTGATGAAGATGATATTGAAGAGATGGATATCAAGTGGCAGCTCTCTCTTCTTAGCTTGAGAGCTAGGAGATTCTTGAAGAAGACAGGCAAGAAGATTGTCATAAACAGTAATGATGTTGCAGGGTATGACAAGTCCAAGATTGAGTGTTTCAACTGCCACAAGAAAGGTCATTATTCAAGGGAGTGCAGATTGCCAAGCCAACAAGATGGAAAGAGCAGAGCATATGGAAACAAGTCAAGGATTGTGGAGGTCACTGATTCAAGCTCGAAAGCCATGGTTGCCATTGATGGCTTAGGATTTGACTGGAGCTACATTGCAGAGGAGGAAGCAGAAGCATCTACAGAGGTTGCTCTCATGGCATTCTCAGATTCTGAGGTACAAGTTTCAAAATGTTCTAAATCTTGTGAAGCTTTAAAATATCTAGAAACACTTAAGACAAGATATGAGAATCAGAGAAAAGAGCTAGTTGAAACTGCTTTTAGCTTAGCAAATCATAAGAGAGCTTTAGCTGTGTTAGAAGAACAAATTGTTCATTATAAAAAAAATGAGTCTAAGTTTCCTGATGATATGATTATTGTTAAGAGAGACTTAATGTTTAGAGAGAATGAGATCACTTTGTTAAAACATGAGCTAGAACAGGTTAAGAAAGCTAAGGAGAACATTCAGATGAGTGTAGACACATTAGAATACACATCAAAAGGTGTTCAAAAGATAATTGAGAGTCAGATTCTTAATAAAGCTAAGTCAGGCCTAGGATATAAGTCAGTTCCACCTCCCTATAGAGGAATTCCAACACCCCAGGCGTAGACTTAGAACACACAGGACTCCCTGAATTTCAATTACCTGTGCTTAACTATGGTCCTCAACCCAAGAAGGATGTAGTTGATAAACCTGTGTATGAAAGTGCAAGTGATAAATCACTATCTGAGGACAAGGTGTCTTCTGATAGGTCCTCAGCTAAGGACTTAGATGCTCCAACTATTGAGGAATGGACTTCTGATGATGAGGATGATCAGGCTGTGGTTAAGTCTGTTAGTGCTAAAGTGGAGGAACCAAAAGTTCCAAAGATGGTTAAACCTGAGACTGTTAGGCCTAGATCAAATGCCAAACCTTTTAGACCAACAGTTAGGTATGCAGAAATGTATAGAACCAAAAAAAAGCCAAGAGGTAACCAAAGGAACTGGAATGACCTCAAATCTCACCAATTAGGGGAGGATTTTGTTTGCTATAGGAAAGCTTGTTATTCTTGTGGTAGCTTTGACCATCTTGTAGATTATTGTGATAAATGGGTATCTGGATATACAAATCATAGGTTGAGCATAACAAGACCTCAATCTTTTCTTAGGAATGATAGAATGATACCTAGATCAGTTCTTTTAAGGTCTGGACCTAAAGCAGTTCAAACTGCTAGACCAGCAGTTCAGACTGTCAGACCTATGAGAACAATTCACCCAAGGCCAACAGTTCAAGGTGCAAAAATGTTTTCCAAACCAGCACCAAAAACTGTTAATAGACCCTTTCATCACAAAGTAGTTGTAAAAAATAAAGTTTGGAAACCTAAGGTAACAACTACCAAGCCAGCAGTTCCAACTGCTAGCAGAGTAATTGGTACTGGTGTGAATAAAAACACTGCTAAGGGAAACATGGGTAATGGAGTGAATGCATCAGCATGTTGGGTTTGGAGACCTATTAAACCCAATGGTGCTAAGACTTTTTTGAAAAGAATGAATTATGTTGATGCTAGAGGAAAGCCTAAGTCTGTTTTGGCTTGGGTTCCACAAGGAAATTAATTTTTCTTGTTATATGCATTGTTAGTCATATACTTTTATATTTTGAGACAAGTGCTTTGTAGCTTGTTTCTTTGTTTTTGGACTAACAATTGCAGGATTGGAGAGAAAACACCAAGGGATTATGAATGCTTGATGTTTTGCACTAAATGGTGTTCTGGAGATTAGTATGTGATCTTTGCATACAACAAATAGTAATTGGTTCACCATGTCTTATCCACATAAGAACCAACTAGTCCAGAGCAAACGGTTTCTGGTAAAGACTATTCAAATCCGTTGATGGTTGACAATTTACCAAAAATTGTATGGTTATCAGCTCACCATATCTAAGTGTGAAGAGTTGGCTAGTCCAAAGCAAACGGCTATTAGTAAAGACATATCAAATCCGTTGATAACTGATAGTTTGCTAAAAACTATGTTTGAGCCATGGTATTTTAAAATTTATTTCTAAAAAATTCGTCCGGCTCAACAAATTTTTTGCAACAGTTGGTACGGTTAGTACAATGTTAGGACGGCTCAACTAGCCGTTGTAAAAATCTGTCAGTAATTAATTTTCTAGCCGTTAGGGTAAAACCGTTATTCTTAAGATACTTATAGGGATTTTTATAGATGATAATTATCTTTTTACCATAAATTTATTTATTCTCTTTCTAAAGATAATTTATCTCATACGCATATTTTGCAAAACCCTAAAAAGTACCTATAAACCCCAAGCGACTACATAAAACCTCATTCCAATTTACACAATCATTGTATTGCTAAAATCTTTCATTTTTCATCACTAAGAATGGCTGGATTGGAATTTGTTAAGCGTCACAACCAGGTTGCGTTTTTAGAGAAAACAGAGCAAGGAGATGGGCCAAAGTTTTATGAGATTGTGGATTTTCTCAACCACTCTCACATAAGGTATGCTCTAACCGTTTCTCCTACTCTTTATGTCTCACACATCACACAGTTCTGGCAGAATTCATCTGTCTTGACAAGTGATGACGGAGACATAGAAATTCATACTGAAGTAGATGGTCTTAAGTTTGTTGTTACTGAGTCTATAATTAGGAGACATCTTAAATTAAATGACTCAGATGGTATCCACACTATGCTAAATACTGAAATTTGGGAAGAACTTACAAAAATGGGGTATGATACATCTGAAAACAAATTAACTTTTCAAAAAGGATGTTTCTCACCTCAATGGAGATTTTTGATACATACTCTTTTATGTTGTTTAAGTCCTAAAAAGACTGCTTGGGAGCAGTTCAGTAGCAATATTGCTATTGCTCTCATTTGCTTGTCTACAAACAGAGTTTTTAACTTTTCAAAATTTATTTTTGAGGGTATGGCATCAAATGTTGACAGTAAAACAAAGTTTCTAATGTATCCAAGATTTGTTCAAACTCTTTTGAATAAAAAGAAATATTTGCTTACAACACCAACAGAAACTTTTGCTACGCCTAGCCTTCAATCAAAGGTTTTTCAAAATATGGCTATGGCTAGTAGGCTTTTTCAAGGGGAACCAGTTCCATTGTTTCCTCAAATGCTTCAAACTGAGCTGGGTGAAGGTTCAGCAGTTCCAACTGATCCCCATCACACATCCACTCAAGAACTTGAAATAACCCAACCACCACCCATCACTTATAGGAGAAGGTCTAAACCTAGTCTAACTAGGGTTGTGACTAGATCCTTGCCCAAAGATTCACCTCTCCTAGCAGGTCACACAGCTAGAAGTGATGAGGGTAGCTTTTCACAAACTGAATTGATGGAAATATGTACCAAGTTAGTTGATAAAGTAAAGACCTTGGAGGAGGAGCTTAAGAAGAACAATGAGGAGCTGAAATCTCATAAAGCAATGTTTTCCAAAGTCTACACCAAGCTAACTAAAAGGGTGAAGAAGCTTGAAGATCAGTTAAAGAAGAAAAGGGCAAACGTGATATTGGATGATGATTCTTCTGATGATGATGATTCAGATGGTTCAGAAGGGGATGATGAAAATTCTTCCAAGCAGGGGAGGAAATTTGGTAAAGACAAGGATAGATCAGGTTCTCAGGGGAGGCATGATAAAGGTTCAGAACAAGATGAAGGTTTTGGTAATGTTGCAGATATTGGTTCAGGTTCTGGTTATGTTCAAGAAGCAGCTGAGACACATCAAGCAGTTCCAAATGTTGAAGCAGTTCAGACTGCTGAGACAGAGCATGAAACAGTTCAAACTGCTGAGACAGAGCATCAAGCAGTTCCAACTGATGAAACTTCTGCTGAGCCAGTTTATGAAAGAAGAAGAGCAGATAAAGGGAAGAAGCCAATGACATCTGAAGAAGTTGCTGCTGCTCAAGAACTTGAAAGGCTTAAGAGATTAAAACCAAAAACTCAAGATCAGATAGATCATGATGCAGAAGTTGCAAGGCAAATGATAGAAGAAGATTTGGCTAAACAAGCTCAGATTGCTCAAGATGAGGAATTTGCAAGAAAAATGGCTGCTGATGATGTACGAAACATAGCTGAATTTATGGAAAGAACAAGATCAAAAGAAGTAAATCAAGAGGAGTTCAATGAACAGCTACAATATTTGTTGGATTCTGATGTGATTGTAAGAGCTCAAGCTTCAATGGTTCTCAAAGACAAACAGTTGAATGAAGAAGAAAAGACAGAGGAGCTTAAAGAATTCATACTCAAAAAGAATGGAGTAGCAACATGGGAAGATCTGATTCAGAGGATAAGAGAAAGGCAGAAGTCAGGATACAAGATAAAGTTGCCAACAAAGAAGGAACAAGTTGAGTCTATGAAGCATTATTTGAAGAACTCAGCAAATTACACCATGAATGACTTCAAGGGAAAATCTTATGCCATAATTGAAAGGGAATTCTATGAAACTTATGCTATTTTGAACAATCCAAGAAGAGGTTTCAAAACAGGTAAGAAGAGAGAATCAGAAACTATGGAATCAGATGTTGCAAAGAGACAAAAGTCTGAAGAAGAAGGGTTAACAAGTGAGAAGATCAAGAGTATGATGATGATTGTTCCAGAATCTTCTTATATCAAACCTTTACAAGTAAAACATCCAATCATTGACTGGGAAGTGTTCACTGATGGAAGAATGAAAGGATGGAAGATAATCAGACTTGGAGATATTTCTGAAAGGTACAAGTTGTTTGAAGATTTACTCAAAGGTTTTGACAGAGAAGATCTTAATCAACTATGGAGCTTAGTGAAAGAAAGATTCAGAGATAAAGATCCTATTGAAGATAAAGATAAAGAATTATGGGTTCAACTGAAGAGAATTTATGAACCAGATGGTGGAGAGTCAATATGGAGATTTCAAGCACAAGTCATGGACATCACTTGGAAGTTATTTGGAACGTGTGGAGTACATAGAGTGTCTACCAAGGATGGAATAGAGATCTATATGCTGGTTGAAAAAGATTATCCACTTAGACCAGGTGTTTTGACAATGATGGTAAGTGTTATGCTAGAAGCTAATGAAGAATCTGAGATGGCTGATATGTTGGTGACAAAGATATTCAACCTTGCACAAGAAGTGAAAGCTAGATCTAAGAGATTTGCTTGATAGGTGTTTGAAAGAATTTTATTCATATAAGCAGTTAAGCTTAATTTGAAGAAACTTAGTGATTTGAATAGAAATCATAAGTTTAGGGGAGGATTGTTAGGAAATTAAGCTATAGCAGTTAGAACTGTTGAAGATAGCAGTTAGGACTGTTGAAGATGGAAGTTAGTACTGCTGAAGAGTTTTGAAGACATAAGCAGTTAGGACTGCTGAGTGAAGAAGTTTGTACTGATTATGATTTATGTAATAGATAATTATGGAAAAGATATTGTGAATATCTTATACGTTTTAGTTGATAGTTATCTTGTAAAGGAATCCTTGGTCTATAAAAGGATTGCCTAGGTTAAGGTTTAGAAACACATATACAGAGATACACATAGACGTATTAAAGAGATTCAAGGTTGTAAACCCTAGTGATAGGAGATCACTCGTATTATTATTCTAATAATATTGAATCGTTGAAGTTGAAGTTTATTATTCTGTGTTCATTGTTATATTCAAATCATAAAAAAACACAAACACATAAAGTCTTCTAAGTGCAAGCTAGTAAATTCCGCGTGCTAGACTACGTATAATTCTTAGTATCACATCTAACACAAGGCGTGTGTGTAGATCCGGTCAAAAAAAATACGCTTAGACAATTGATCTATGGTCTTACAGATGACAACCATATACAAGCTCACGACTGTTTTAATTGGTAAAAACTATCTTACAATAAAATTTATGCTTGATTAAAACTAGAGTGATAATATACCTCTGGAACATGGATGTAAACCACCCTTTCTTCTTTGAATCGACCTTCTTATCGGCATCTGCTTCATCATCCTCTTCACTTTCACTGTCAATGCTGACATACTCATCTTTGTCCATCATACTCTCCCCTTCAACAACTTGCGGAATAGCCATGTGACCATTATCACCATTCATATTCATCGGCTCCGTGAAGTCTAATTTAGTTTCCACGGGTTTATCATCCCAAACTCTATTCTTTTTCACAGGTTTTTTCTTTGGTTCCTCTTTGGAAACCTTGTTTACAACAACATTTGCTTTCTTCCAAACATCTTTTGCTAATCGCTATAAATACAATCTGCCTGCAAATGACCAACAATTGATATCAGATAGATTTTCTTATGCCACGAGTTCTCAACGCTAAAAACCAGTGCCTATACTTCATCACTCAGTTCAAGCACCCACACAACCACAAAAATATCGAGCATTCAAAAAGATGCCAAGCCAGAAACAGTAAGAAAAACGCAAATATGGAAACATAGCAGAAAAGCAATCTCTACAAGTACATGATATATAGCAATAGATAGGACATAACAATATACCACATTAGAACACAGGCAATGTTGAGGATCAATCCCGTATATTTATATATCCACAAACTTTCACCAAATATAGATCAAATCCATAAAAACAAAGAATCAAGTGTGCCGCATTATATTGTCTGAACTTCAAATGCCCCTAATACATTTCATATATAAGATTATAAATAACTCACAATTGTCGAGTTTTTGTGAGGTCCCATTTTTGTACTTGTGCTACTAAATTTGAGGAGTGGAATGAGAGCAAAAGGAAGCTTAAATGAAAATATCATCTGAAAATGATCATTAAGGAAAATCAGTCTTAATGGAACATGAAGTTGTGGAAAACTAGAAGGGGGGTTGAATAGTTTTACCGATTAAAATTAATTCGCTTTGTTACTTTATGTTAATTCAAAGGAAACAAGCTCAGACAAGTATTCACACAATATATATGAAACGTAAAGAGAGGAAAGATCAAACCACACAACACGGATGTTTATAGTGGTTCGGCTACAAGGACTCTCTTCCTTGCCCTACTCCACTCCTCGAGCCTCTAACTCGAGAGTTATCCTTCACTAAGAAACAAACTCTCTTCTAGGTGGAGAAAACCTTTACACGTTGCTTACTTCCTTTTCCGGTACTAAGCTAAACACCGAGTTCTACTTCAGGGCAGAACTAACCCAACGTCGCCTATACAATTACCGACACTAAGCTAAATGTCGAGTTCTTTCACAAGGGTACAACCACTCCCTACACTCTTTGTGTTTTGAGGACTAAAACACTAACCACACTCACTGAGATAAATGATACAAATAATGATGTGTGAATTACACAAAGATCACACAGTAACTATACTAAAGGTTTACACGTCTGTGTTGAACCTTGATGCTTAATCTTCTTTGCTACAAAAGATAGATCAAATGATATGAATGAATGATGTTAGTAATATGAATGAGTATGTACTTTAGCTATATGAGTGATGAGAAGGCCAAGTGATCAGCTTGCTATTTATAGGCAAGCTGATACACACTTGACGGATTCGGCGGATACCTTTAAAGGGATCCGTCCTTTATGTCGAAGGGATCCGCGTGTATGCCAGTGGTAAGACAGCTAAGAGATTTTCCAAATCTCTCCAATCTCTCCATATCTTTGTGTTGTCATATCAAGATCATCCAATGTCAACTATCTTACTTGAAGATCTATCCAATATATTACAAGATCTTACCAAGATTATATGTATGATGCATGCCATGATGTCATTGTATCATTTAAGAAATAAAGTTTCCTTTTAAGGAAATAACCATGTATATGTATGAAATGTATTTCCAAGTAAACTTGTAAAATGTGTTCTTAAAGATACTTTAGCTAGTATTTATAATTTGCTTAAAGATATACTTTGTAATTGTCATTAACAAAACTAAGCAAAGATCGTAAAATATAAATAATGTTTTTGGGACGATATTTGTATTAACAATCTCCCCCTTTTTGTTGATGACAAAACATAAAGTATATTTTTGAGCAAGATAATAAGTATAGCATTAGTTCTTTAAAATATAGATTAAGTTTGTTTTATTTGAGTTTAAAAACTTTTTATGCAAAAAGTATATGTACTGTGATGATTCACAGTTATGCAAACTTAATCCTTTCTCCCCCTTTTTGTCGAAACAAAAAGAAGAGTTGCGTAGCGGAATGCGATTTTGAGAACTTTAAGAGCTCCCCCTTGTTTGATACTCCCCCTTAATGGAGTAACAAGGTAATGATGCATGATCCTACAAAACAAATGGTTAGAATATGAAATGCTCCCCCTCGATGTATACTCCCCATTATTCGAGTACCAACGTATACTTTTGAAAGGGTATGATATGCTGCAAATAAAGTGTTAGTGATGAATAACTTCAATGAAGAAGTAGAAGTGTTCTTCCAAACAAGCCTTTTAATATGTTTTGACTTTAAAAAGTCAAAGTAAGTGTCTGATGATTATTTGTACCTAAAGCAATCATGATATAGAGTACAACAAGCTATATAAAGATGTTAGTTATCAAAGATAATGATAATATGCAATATGTTGATCACTCATAAGCATAAAACATCACATTCATAGATATTGAAAATTTTGTGACAAAAGTCACAATGATGAAATGATGTTACAAGTAAAATAAAAAGACATCCTAGAAATTAAAAAAAAAAGTCCTAAACCAATAACAAGTAGACTAGAAAGCTCCTATTGAGGAGGATGAGAGATGGCATTTAGACGCTCGAGAACATGGTTCAAGATGAACCTCATCTCGTTTTGAAGCTCATGGACCAAAATGTTGGTCCTTTGGGCCAAGTGAGATGTTCTCTCACAATGTGCGCAATCGTGACTTGAAAAACCGGGAGGAAGACTAGGTTCCAAGTTTTGTGGTGGTGGTGGTGGTGGTTGGTTGTTGTTGTTGTTGGATGGTTGTTTTTGTTGTTCATTGGTTGTTGGTGGTGTTTGGAGGGAGTTCATGAGGATGTTTTGGATGTCCATGGCTTCATTTAGTCGGTGATCAACTATACCCGAGAGAGTATAGAGATGGTTGAGCTCTTCACTAATCTCTTGTTGGGTTTGAGGCATGTTCATCCACATTGCTTCGTCAATGGCAACTAGAGTGGATGTGGGTGATAGAGGTTGTGGTTGAGGTTGGGAAGATTGTGCATCATGGTATAGAGGGCCATGGATATCTGGGTAGACCAGGTGAAAAAGCATGGGTTGTTGACCTTCAAAGGTCATGGGTGGAAGATTGGGTAATTTAAGTGAAAGTTCTTCTAAGTCATCAAGATGTGGTGATGTAGGAGGAGTCCTAAATAATTCCAAGGGTTGGAGTTTGGGTGATTTTGGTGGTGATGGTGATCTAACAGGTTGGTTTGGAGCCGGTGGTGGAGTAGTGGCTATTGGAGTAATGGTTGGTGGTGGTGTTTGTATAACAACATTTGATGTTGTTGGAGTGGAGAGTGTAAGGAAATTTTCACTAGCAATAGGTGATGATATATTGAGAGGAGAATTTTCCTCAGATGAGGAGTTAGCTAAGTTGATAAAACAACAAGGTTTAACACTAATGCGGGTTGTTCTTCTTGAAGGTCTGGATGTGGAAGAGTTGTTTGACTTAGTCATGTTGAAGTATGATAGCTAAGATGTACAGGAGGGTAAATGGTTGTTGTGTGAAGTGATGATCCTAAAGTACTAATTTATAGGCAGAAGGTATACGAGTCTGTGTGTTTGGATTTGATGTGAATCCAATAGAGAATGTTGGTTCTAAATGATTTCGAACAAAAATTTGTGCAAATCACATCACATAAGTCAATCCATAGAACTTATGTTGAGTAAGAAGAAGAAGATATGCAGTAAATGCTAGGGGGTAGTGGAAAATCCTGTGATATGATATACCCACAGATTTAAAGGATCCCTAAAAAGGGTTCCTTACTTGTAACAGAAAGGTAACTTACTCCTGGGATTTAAAAATTCAAATTTTGGTGGGAAATTTTGTTCTTAGGTTTCTAAAGATTTCCTAATCATTCTAAGTGTTATTAGTGATCAGTGAACCTAATCTATAGAGCACTAGAGATTGAAATCAATGAATCGGGATGAGTCGAAAAGTTTTAAGAATTTGACTGTTATACCTGCGGATCCAATCGACAAGGCGTGCGGATCCTTAAATAGGGATCCGCCTTATCCGTAGGTTGTCAAGTCACGGAGCCAACGCTAACACTTCGCGGATCCAAAGTTAGGGATCCGCCGAATCCGTCTGGCAGAAATGCTAAAACATCACAGAGAGAATGTCATATTTCGCGTTTTTCGATGAAAATCCAAAAATTTTCTTGGAGCATATCTATCATCTAATATGTAATGCAAAACAACTAAATATGATGATACCAACAAATATTTAATCATAGAATAATCCGATCATATGAATTTACCTTAATAGAAGTTAAGCCAAACATAGGCTTACTTTTGGAAAATTGATAGCACTAAGTGTTATCGACCTGCAAGGATTGATTAGTTCACATACAATTCAAGTAGTATCATAACAAGTTAATAACGTAACCATTCAACATAACATTGTCTAGAAACGATTAGTTCCAAACACTCCTATCAACTCAATTTCTTCTTCAACTTCTTCATTCCCTTGTGAAGCTTCATGATCCATTGACCTAAATTCTTCACCATTCCCTTCATTTGACGATGCTCAGGTGATTCATTCTGAATTGGTGGAAGTTGTCTCAAGTACTCAGGTGGAGGAAGTCTTGAATTTGGTAGGCCGTCATCGTCACTCATTGATGATGAAGATGATGAGGTTGGAACACGAGGGCGTTTGCCTTTATCAAGTGCTACCCTATGGTCGCTTAAGGGAGCAAAGGTGCGTTGGATCTCATCATAATCCGGAACAAAGCCTAAGGCATTTCTAGGAATGGGTGCAAATGCTCGATAAAGACGGGTTAAGAGCATTCCATAGGGTAATGCCATTTTTCCTTGAACCGGAATATCGGCCATTCTCTTGGCGATATAGTAAGCAAGATTGAAGGGCTGACGAGTTGACACATTGTACATCATGTGGCAAAGACAAGCATTGATGTGATCACAGTTTCCTACCGTACACATGACATTTTCCCTTAAGACTTCTTCCAATTTCCTAAACTCGGGCTTAATCTCATTTTGCTCCATAGCAAACGGATCTCTAGCTACTTCTTTACCTCGATACATCCTAGTAGGGTTGTTTCTAGGAATGAAGAGATGCTCACGAATGACTTCTTTTGAGGCTAAAGGAGTGGCATATGGTGCCGTTCGTTCAAGATTTGACTCAAGAATAGTTAATGACCATTTATCGGTATAGACACTTGTTCCATAACTTGGAACTCCTAGGACCTCACCGAATTGATGCATGGGTTTTGCAACCTTACAACAGGTTTTACCTCTCGAGGGATCTCAAGAGGCTTACAACCCCACCAGGCAGTGTACCTGACCGATGTAGTATAGTGTAGTGGTAAGTACGGGGGATTGATCGTTCTCCACAGGGAATAGTGTTCGTTAGGTATGAAAAGCTACTCTAATAGGTCTAAGGGTTGAGGAAGATTCTTTTTATGTTTTTATAATTTTATATGAAAGCAAGTAAAATCTCGGTTTTGAAGGAGTGGGCGGAATTAGTTGCTAGTCAACTAACCCAAATAACTACAAATGCAAATAAAGTAAAATAACAAAAAATGAAAATGTGGTGAGAAACTTATGTGTAGAGAAATGTGTTTACTTAGATTTCCTTACTCCCTAACTATCTTTCACCGGTTAATTAGTGTGTATTAGTCGCGTGGATGACGGGTGTATTCCTTAATACCATTCGTGGGGTGGCGTACTTACTTCCCCAACTCTACAAGCTCCTACTTCACTCCTATGTCGAGCCGGCTAGGAAGCTCCTAACATGGGATCACTAGAATTCGCTTGTGCATTAAATACAACCATAAAAACCTTTAGTACGCATTTGGTTCATGTTTCTTAAGACGTTCAAGCAAGTTACCGAATAGGAAGTTAGCCAGTTTTCTTAAGCCTAACATAGATAAACAATCATCCAATACAACTAACAACACACTAATAACCAATAATCAATAGCTAGGTTTCATTAGATCTAAGCAAACACAAGATAAATTTAGCCTAACATGTTAATCAAAAGACAAGAATAAGATAAAATCAAACAACACATAGACATATTGAATGATTAATTGATAACTTATCTTCAATGTAACATGGAAGATCTCAAGGCAAAAAGCCTTGAAAAAGAGGCTGAATTCGTCTTAGGGTTTTCTCCCAAAATTCCACACACTAAGCTCTCCCTAATGACAAAAAATTAGAAAACTATATATAGACTTTTGCATCTGACGGCGTCACCTTATGGATTGTGACGCCGTCACCTCGCCGCTTCTAGGGTTCCCGGGTGACCTTCTTGACGCCGTCCCTCTTTAGCTCTTCAAAAATCCATTCTGGCTTATCAAGGCTTGACGCCGTCAGCTCGTGAACGTGACGCCGTCCCCTTATGATTTTAGCCGTGACGCCCTTGATCAAGTTAAAGCGTGACGCCGTCAGAATTCACATGCTATTTTCACTGGCCTATCATGAGTAAATTTCACGTCCACTTTTTCTTGCCAAAGCATGACGCCGTCCAGAGTAAATTGTGACGCCGTCAAGAGTAACTTTTAGCCGATTTTTGAGACTTTGTCGTTTTCTTCACTTTTATGCTCCAAAAACGTCCAAAATGCCTCCTTTTCCAGATTTCTCCTCAAAAGTACCTAAAATGACAAAAGGAACGATTTAGGGCAATATTTGATCAAATAAATACGATTTCGGGCTTAAATGACCCCTTAAAAGCGGTACACTTTTCGCCTCATCAGAACTCCTAGGACCTCACCGAATTGATTTAAGGGGATGTTGTATTGTGTTCCATTGACACTGAAGCGAATGTTAATATAACCATAATCATTTGACTCTAGAATGACGCTAGCATAGAATTCTAAAATGAATCGTGGAATGATTGGTTCATCGATATCTAGGAGGGAGTCAAAGTGAATGGCCGCTAGTTGTTCCCTAAGATTTGTTCCTTCATAGAATGAGGACTCTACAAACCTACCCTCATGTACGTAGTGTTTTTCTAAGGCTTTGAAAGTTTCAACCTGTTGGTCACTAAGTCCTTTGGTTTTATGGTGTTTAGGTAGGTAGTTGACGGTGTGTTTGTGATCATAGTGGGTGACGGGAGGCATGATTATCCTAGACATGAAAAATATATATATAGTTTACTTGAAATTATCAAAAAGAAATATATATGTCTAGTGTGTACCTATATGGGGACAATGTGGAGGTGCGATTATCTCGACTCATTTTGATGCATGAAAATTATGTTTATGCAAGTTTTATAGTAAAACAAGAGATAATCCAAACGCTCCTATTTCAATGTAGCTACATTTGAATGTACCCGAAAATACATATTAGTTATGTATTCCCTTTAGCATTCAAGAGACATGATGCAAGTGATGCTTAAAGCCTAACGTTTTTGTATTTGTATGAACAATGTCGAAAAAAAAACCATTTTTTCCTAGTCGTGAGAATATTTTAGCAAAAATTTCTCATGGGGTTTTTGATGAATGATGACAATGTACTATCAGATGCAATTCCTAACTATGAAAAACATGATTTGTTATGAAATTTAGAAAGTATGCTTCATGATTTTTCAAGAATTATGCATAACCCCAAGGTTTGGTTTTGTGCATGAAATAGAAATCCTAGACGCAGATCAGGAGTATAAACATGATAAGGATACTTACAGTGATGTTTGGAGCAGAATTTGGTTGAGAACAATGGCTTAATTTGTAAATTTTGTGAAGTATGGGACGAATTCAGTTGGTGATAAGTTTTAGGAGAGTGATGAATAGTACATGGTGTTGTATATTTTATAATATATCAACCTGTGCATGTGACGGATCCTGAGGATCCCTAACAAAGGATCCGCCTTTGTTATCGTTTGGATCCGCGGGATCAAAACACAGTTTTTGGTTTAGTGTCGAGTTAGGTTAAACTAAGGTTTATGCTATTGTCTATTCTAATCACTAAGTTCCATTAATCCTAATCCAAGTCTGAGGTAGTTGAAGGGTTCTCTTTTGAGAGGTTTTGTGAGAATGTCGGCAATGTTGTCCTCTGAGGAAACTTTCTCAATTGAGATATTTCCCTTCTGAACATTGTCGCGTAGGAAATGATGACGTATTTCAATGTGTTTGGTTCTAGCGTGTTGGACCGTATTTTTGCTGAGGTCGATAGCTCCTTTGTTGTCGCAAAGAATGGGGATGTCGTTGAGTTCGATTCCATAGTCTACTAGAGCTTGTTTCATCCACAGTTCTTGTTGACACGCCTTTCCTGCAGACACATACTCTGCCTCTGTTGTTGAGATTGCGAGAGTTGTTTGTTTCTTAGCGAACCATGAGGTGAGACAATATCCTACAAAAGTACAAATACCACTAGTACTTTTTCTATCAACATAGTCACCGGCATGGTCTAAGTCGGCATATACTATGGTTTCTACACCCGTTCCTTTGGGATACCATAATCCTACATGTGTAGTGCCTTTGATGTACCTAAATATCCGTTTAACGGCTTCAAGATGAGATATTTTGGGATCTTCTTGAAAACGTGCACATAGACAAACAATAAACATAATGTCAGGCCTACTAGCCGTAAGATAGAGTAAGCTACCAATCATTCCCCTATATTTAGTGTTATCTACGGATTCATTTTCTTCATCCTTTGTGAGTTTGGTTTCGGAGGACATAGGTATTTTAGTTGGTTTTGAGTCTTCAAGACCAAATTTCTTAAGCATATCTTTGATATACTTTGATTGGTTGAAGAATATCCCATCTTCTAATTGTTTTATTTGGAGACCTAAGAAAAAGTTAAGTTCCCCCATCATACTCATTTCAAACTCATCATGCATGATTTTTGAGAAATCATCACATAACTCTTGACAAGTTGAACCAAATATAATGTCATCCACATATATCTGGACGATGATAATATGTGATCCCTTTTTCTTGGTGAAGAGAGTGTTATCTACTAGGCCCATGGAGTACTTATGGTCAACTAAGAAGGTCTTAAGTCGATCATACCAAGCTTTTGGTGCTTGCTTAAGTCCGTATAAAGCTTTCTTTAATTTGTAAACATGATTTGGTTTTTCAAAATCGGCAAAGCCGGGAGTTGTGCTACATATACCTCTTCATTTATAAAGCCATTTAAAAATGCACTTTTGACATCCATTTGAAATAATTTAAAATCATGTGCACATGCATATGCAAGTAGTATTCTAATAGACTCAAGTCTAGCTACGGGTGCAAATGTTTCATCGTAATTTATTCCTTCTTGTTGATTGTAGCCTTGTGCTACTAGTCTAGCTTTGTTTCTAGATACAATGCCATTTTCATCCATTTTATTTCTAAAAACCCATTTGGTACTAATTATGGTTTGATTTTTAGGTTGAGGAACTAATGTCCAAACGTCATTCCTAATAAATTGATTTAATTCTTCTTGCATCGCAATGACCCAAGATTCATCTTTTAATGCTTCATTTATATTTTTAGGTTCTATTGTTGAAACGAAACAAAAGAAATTACTTTCATTTTGAGCTTTAGATCTTAATGTTCTTTCATTGATTTTCCCTATGATGTTTTCTAATGGATGACTTTTGTCTTCTTTGATGTTGACTAAATCTCTTTTTATTGGTTCATCTTCTTTATCATTTTCAACATTTTCCTGATTATCAACCATTTGGTTTTTAACTAAGTCATCATCTACCAAAGGTGATGTCTTAGAGGGAGGTGGACATTCATCGAATGTTACGTTCAATGATTCCTCGACTCTTGAGGTTTCCTTGTTCAAAACTCTGTATGCTTTACTAGTTTGTGAATATCCTAGAAATACACCTTCATACGACTTTGGGTCGAATTTGGTGAGATAATCCTTAGTGTTTAAAATAAAGCACTTGCTTCCAAACACTCTAAAATATCCTAAAGTAGGCTTTTTACCTCGATAAACTTCATAAGGAGTTTTATTTAAAAATGGTCTAATTAAAACTCTATTTAGGATATATGTGGAAGTATCTACTGCGTGACACCAAAACTTTTGAGGTATGTTTTGTTCATTTAACATAGTTCTACTCATTTCTTGAATTGTCCTATTTTTCCGTTCTACTACACCATTAGATTTTGGAGTTCGAGGAGCCGAGAAATTATGAGTTATTCCATTTTTATCACAGAATGTTCCGAATTGGATTTCATTGTCAAATTCTCGACCATGGTCAGTTCTAATAGATACTATGTTACATCCTAGTTGATTTTGAATTTTCTTGCTTAGAATTTCAAATTTATCAAAGGCCTCATTTTTGGTTTTCAAAAATTTAGTCCACGTATACCTAGAATAATCATCTACTATAACTAATGTGTAAAAATTACCTCCATAACTTTGTATAGCCGACGGGCCAAACAAATCCATATGTAACAATTCTAGACATCTAGATGTAGATACCATATTTTTAGCCTTATGGCTATTATGCACTTGTTTCCCAATTTTGCAAGCATCACAAAAGTGTTGGTCATATCTTAACTTAGGTAGGTTCCTAACAAGTTCTTTGGATGATAAGGATTGAATTAACCTCATATTGGCGTGACCTAAACGTCGATGCCATAAGGTTGAGTTTTCGTCCAGAGAAGTAAGACAAAGCTTGTCTTTCGGTGTTTTATCTAATTTCATAACATATACGTTATTCTTTAAGACACCTTTTCCTACTGTTATGCCATCTTTAAGTATTTTACTTCCATTTTCACTGAAAAGGACGTTATACTTTTTACGGCACAATTGACTTATACTAAGTAAGTTAAAACCTAAATTATCAACATGAGCAACATCATCAATAGAGAGAGAGTCATGAGAGATTGTACCTTTTCCGATGATTTTACTTTTAAGCTTGCTACCAAATGTGACATTACCTCCGTCGTAAACTTGGTAAGTAGAGAAAAGGCTTTTGTTTCCCGTCATGTGTCTTGAACACCCACTATCTTTGATCCACTCATCAGGTTCAAGTTCAACTTTTAAGCACACCTAAGTTCAATAAAGACTCAAGCATTTGGTCCCCAATATCTCATGGGTCCGTTTGTGTTAAACATAACATTATCATGGTTCATGTAAGCAAATGGAGGATAATAGTTACATGGCATATAATTGGGACCTTGAAAGTTTCTAGGCATATTTTGGTTCCAATTATTTTGATAATGATGTTGTGAGTTAACATTACTCTTAGGAAAGGGGTGTTTGGGAAAACTAGTTTGAGGTCTCTGTTGTGTCGTTTTAACTCTATACTCATTTCTAGCTTGACCTCTCCCTATGAACACAACTTGTTTTAGCTTGTTATTAGTTGTACTAGTGCTAGGTTTTCTAGTGACCTTAAGAAATTCAGTACGGTCTGTTTTCTGAACCTTCTGTTCAACTTCTGTACTCGCGGATCCCTTGGGTACAACTGGCGGATCCAAAATACTGGATCCGTCAGATTCGTGAACCTCTGTCTTAGTTGAAACAATTTCTTTTTCATTCACAGTTTGTTTCTTAAAGTCACTTAAGGTTCCTAGTTTCATAAAACCTAATCCGGTTTTATCATAAGGAAGTTTTTGCATCTTCATTATCTCATCTGCACAACTTATGTTTTTATCAAACCTTTTAAACTTAGAGTTTTGCTTAATGAGATCTTCCTGTGAAGTTTTTAGTGCATCTAATTCTAATTTTAGTTCTTGACAAGAGACACATGTATCTTTACTATTTTTCCCTTTTTCCATTCGTATCTCTTTTTCTTTAAGCCAATACACTTCTTTTTCTAAAAGTGTTGTTTTAGTTTTCAAGAATTTGTTTTTGTTGATGATTTTTAATGTGATATCACACAGCTTGTTATATTCTATTTCTAAGGTTTCATCATCTATAGAGGAGTATGAGTCAGAATGTACCTCTTCTGTGTCATGATCCATAAGGGCAACTTCGTTGTTTATAGGCTCATCATCATCTCCTTCACTATCACTCAAAGCTCCACTAACGAATGCTTTTTGAGACTTGTTCTTTGGAGGCTTTGGATATTCACCTATAAAGTGACCGGAATCACCACATCTATAGCACTTCCTATCTAACTTGCCCTTTTTATCATCACGGTCTTTTCGTAAAGATTTATTTTCTTCACGAGGTGGTTTTACGAACTTTCCTCGTCTTCTGAAGAACTTCTTGAAATCTCGTATGGCCATGGCATATTCTTCGTCTTCGCTACTTGAACAAGAGTCTTCATCATCACTTGATTCAACTCTAGCTTTCAAGGCAATGGACTTTATTTTCTCCTTCTTCCCTTTAACTATTTCTGAATCCTTTTCCATCACCATTTCGTGAACTTTGAGATTTCCTATGAGCTCATCAAGTGTCATGCTTGAGAGATCCTTAGATTCTTCAATAGCCGTCACCTTTGCTCTCCACTTAGGATGAAGTGCTCTAAGAAATTTCCTGACAAAATTCTTACTAGAAAAAGATTCGTCAAGTGCTTTAAGAGATGTAATAATAGTATTAAACTTAGCAAAAGCATCATCAATGGTCTCATCTTCAGAGATAACAAATTGTTCATATTGTTGAACAAGAAGATCAATTTTGTTATCTTTGACTTGTGAGTTCCCTTGATGAGTGATAATAAGAGATTGCCAAATATCTTTAGCCGTTTTGCACATAAAAACTCTTTCATATTCTTTCTTAGGTAAGGCATTGTAAAGCATCATTTTGGCTTCATTGTTTTTGGCAATCAACTTCTTTTGCTCATCACTGTGACGAGTAAGAGAAGCTCCTACATCCCGACCACCCGAAATATCATTACTAATGGGCTTGTAATTACCCTCAACAATAATATACCACAGATCTATGTCCTTTTGACTTTACATATGTCTCAAAGCAATTCTTCCAATATATAAAGCAATTTGGTTCAAATAGAGGTGGTCTTTGCATAGATTGTCCTTCTTTAAAGTTTTCAAAATCCATGGATCGTTTTAAGTTTTAAAATACAATATATTTTAAAAATCTTAAGTAACGTAGCTCTTGATGCCAATTGTGGAAAACTAGAAGGGGGGTTGAATAGTTTTACCAATTAATATTAATTCGCTTTGTTAATTTATGTTAATTCAAAGGAAACAAGCTCAGACAAGTATTCACACAATATATATGAAACGTAAATAGAGGAAAGATCAAACCACACAACACAGATGTTTATAGTGGTTCGGCTACAAGAACTCTCTTCCTTGCCCTACTCCACTCCTCGAGCCTCTAACTCGAGAGTTATCCTTCACTAAGAAACAAACTCTCTTCTAGGTGGAGAAAACCTTTACACGTTGCTTACTTCCTTTTCCGGTACTAAGCTAAACACCGAATTCTACTTCAGGGCAGAACTAACCCAATGTCGCCTATACAATTACCGACACTAAGCTAAATGTCGAGTTCTTTCACAAGGGTACAACCACTCCCTACACTCTTTGTGTTTTGAGGACTAAAACACTAACCACACTCACTGAGATAAATGATACAAATAATGATGTGTGAATTACACAAAGATCACACAGTAACTATACTAAAGGTTTACACTTCTTTGTTGAACCTTGATGCTTAATCTTCTTTGCTACAAAAGATAGATCAAATGATATGAATGAATGATGTTAGTAATATGAATGAGTATGTACTTTAGCTATATGAGTGATGAGAAGGCCAAGTGATCAGCTTGCTATTTATAGGCAAGCTGATACACACTTGACGGATCCGGCGGATCCCTTAAAAGGGATCCGTCCTTTATGTCGAAGGGATCCGCGTGTATGCCAGAGGTAAGACAGCTAAGAGATTTTCCAAATCTCTCCAATCTCTCCATATCTTTTTGTTGTCATATCAAGATCATCCAATGTCAACTATCTTACTTGAAGATCTATCCAAGATATTACAAGATCTTACCAAGATTATATGTATGATGCATGCCATGATGTCATTGTATCATTTAAGAAATAAAGTTTCCTTTTAAGGAAATAACCATGTATATGTATGAAATGTATTTCCAAGTAAACTTGTAAAATGTGTTCTTAAAGATACTTTAGCTAGTATTTATAATTTGCTTAAAGATATACTTTGTAATTGTCATTAACAAAACTAAGCAAAGATCGTAAAATATAAATAACGTTTTTGGGACGATATTTGTATTAACCGAAGTGAATTTGTAATGTCTGTTTCAAAATGGAGATACAAACCGATGCGATGATATTTAGTTTTCCAGCACCAGAAGACCCGCCGATGATTGACACTATAAAACTCGGTGTGATGGCGATGCACCTTGTTATCAAGTTCCTGAGCCATTTCCGCATCTTTAAATCCAAGAAACCCTATGATAGCATGAAGCCGTAATTAGTACCAATTCTATTATTATAATAAAAAGGATTTTTGGTTGCTATGTGCTTGATCATTGCAAAGAACTTATTTTAACCTGCATAATAAATTGTCCTGCATAAGTGCCGGTGATAGTTGAACTCTGGCCAGAAGCTAGTAGCGCAATAGCATAAAGAGTGGAGTTGGACTTCCCTAGAACATTCTGTATATTAAATGGAGGAGTATAAGTCGTTTTTTAAAGGTTGTTGGTATAATAGTTTTCGAATTAACAACCTATAAGTCTCGTACCTTAAGAAGAAATGAAGCTGAGTTAAGATTAAGATCACTGCAACGATCCATTTCATCAGCTGATAGGTTCTCAGTTAAGCAAACGGTTCCAGAAACAGCGATGATTGAGATGGAAATCAAAATTGCAGAAAATATCAATTCGGTATGCCTTTTAATAACTGCAATCTTTGTTCCTGGGAAAATCTATATGCTGAATTGACCCAAACTCCCGAAGCAATGTAAATCATTTGAGACATAGATAATTGCCAACAAATTTGCTTCAACTAAGGAGTTAAGAGGTCTATTGATACACTTTTGTCACTTCCATTAGTGTGTAATCTACCAAAAGATTATGTAATCAAATTTGGTTTAGACATGTGTCTAGTAAGTAAATGCTTCAGTTAATATGCACATGCACAGTGTATCAATTGATGTTACTAACTGGGACACGAAGAATCTAAATTTGGCCTAGCGCAAAATGAATGTAATTAAGGAAGCTGAATTGCAAGATGTTTCAGTTACTCAACAAGTACGACTACCACAATACATGTGAACATTTAAGTTGGCTACCTACTCCTAATAACATATTTTAAAGTTGTTGGCTTAAGGCACTTAGGCACATATACCCTAGTTTGTTTTAATAACAGGCGACATTGAAGTTTTGAATCTTACCATATGAGGGAATCCAGTAGATGTACAGCTTAAGGTTATCGAACCTTCTTCCTCGTGAATACAAAGTTTACCTTCTATTGATCCCAAACTTAATACAACTTACAAACCTATTTAATTATGCCTAAAATAAATCATCAATGACAACAAATTAACAAATTTAACATTCTCAAGGTTTTCATAAGCGTAACAAGTAACTAACTAGTTTTTTTTTCTTTCGTTCTGTAATATCAAATAAACACTAAATCAACGAATTAAACCTTCTCCAACAAATAAACACTAAATCAAAGTCGCTCAAAATTTATTTCAATAATAAAAACCTGATCACTTAATGATTCTTGTATCGCTGTGGTGGAGGGTTACGGCGGCGGTGGAGGGTTACGACGATGGTGGGGATTCGGTGGTGATGGGGTTTCGGCTATGGAGGGATTCCGGTGGGGAGGGAGTTGTAGTGGTGGTGTCAGTGATGGTAGTGTTAGATGAAATGTGTTTGTGGTATGTAGATCTGTATTTGTGTTATAAAGAGAGAGAGGGATATATAAATAGTGTATAATATGTAAAATGACCAAAAAACCATCTGTCCAATATACGGTTGCCCAATACATAGAAAGTTGCCTTAAAAACACTACGGACACGTGTCACCATCTGATGCCAGCCGTCGTATTCAACAAGTTGCCCTGGTCTAGTATAAGAATTTTCTGTGAGCGGGGCAGATAAGCAACGCACCTGGGCAACTGGGGCATTTTCGTAATTATCCCTTTAGTATATTAAACAAACACCCTGTACTGTGAATAACATTCCCCCAAAACATACAAGCTACTGGAATTCGACTCAAGATAAACCAAACTCACAATTTAGGTCATCCCCTTCAACCAATTTGTGATTTTAACCTCTCTGTAAGTATCCTAATCATATCTACATTCCTAATCTGAGTCTAGGATTTCTATTTCATGCACAAAATCAAAACTTCGGGTTATGCATATTTTTTGCAAAATCATGAAACATACTTACTGAATTGCATAACAAATCATATTTTCCTTAGGAATTGCATATCATAAGGCATTATCATAATTCATCAAAAACCCCATGTCAATTACTTGCAAATATCTTCTCACGACTAGGAAAAATGATTTTTTGCACATTGTTCATACAAATACAAAACGTTATGTTTTAAACATCACTTGCATAATGTCTCTTGAATGCTAAAGGGAATACATAACTAATATGTATTTTCGGGTACATTCAATCGAAGCTACATTGAAGTAGGAGCATTTGGGTTATCTCTCGTTTTGTCATAAAACTTGCATAAATGAAATTTTCATGCATCAAAAGGAGTCGAGATAACCGCACCTCCACATTGTCCCCATGTAGGCACACACTAGAAATCTATATACGTATTTTTGATAGTTTTAACTAAACTATGTAATTTTCGTGTCTAGGATAATCATGCCTCCCGCGACATACTATGATCACAAAGAAACCCTCAATTACCTACCCAAACACCATAAGACAAAAGGACTCACTGACGACCAAGTCAAAATCTTTAAGGCTTTAGAAAAACGTTATGTTCACGAGGGTAGAACCGTAGACCCCTCATTCTTAGAAGGAAACATTATCCGAGAACAACTAGCCGCCATCCAATTCGATTGTCTTCTAGACATCGATGAACCTATAATTCCTAGATTCACACTAGAATTCTATGCTAGTGTTAGTCTTAGCTCAAATGACTATGGTTACATAAACGTCCATTTCAAAGTCAACCAAACCCAATTCAACATCCCTTTGGACCAATTCGCGGAAGTCTTAGGAATTTCGGGTCAAGGCGCTTGCTTTTATTCAGAAAAATGGTCATTGTCTATCCTCGATTCCAACCTTGATCGTATGCCTCCATACGACACTTCATTGTCTCCAAAAGAGACCATCCGTGATCATCTCTTTGTACCTAGGACCTCCCACACTAGGACAAGTCGAGGTAAAGAGGTATATCGAGATTCGTTTGGCATGGAGCTAAAAGAGCTTAGGACTCAATTTAGAAAGTGGAAAGAAGTACTTAGAGCTAACGTCATTAGCACCATAGGAAATAGGGATCATGTCAATGCAAGCCTTTGCTACATGCTCTTTTGTGTGTCTACCCACCAACCGTTCAACCTAGCCTATTATATCGCCAAGAGAATGGCCGATATTCCGGTTTTAAGTACCACCGCCATGCCTTACGGGATGCTACTTACCCGTATCTATAGAGATTTTGCACCCATTCCTCCAAATGCTAGAGGTTTCGTTCCCGACTACTCTGAAATTAAACACACCTTTGTACCTCTTAGTGATCATAGAGTAGCCGTATCAAGAGGAAAACGAGCTCATCCTCCAACCTCATCATCATCATCATCATCAGTTAGCGAGGATGATGGTTTGCCAAATTCTAGGATTCCTCCGCCCGAATACATGAGTCAACTTCCTCCCATCGACAACCAATCCGAGGAGTTTCGACAAACAAAAGGAATGATGAAGAATATTGGACGTTGGATCAGGAAGCTTAACAGGAAGCTCAACAAGAAGTGAGGATTAGGGAGTGTTTGGTATAAGAAAATTTCAAACAATGATGTGATGAATTGTTGTGTTTTTAGGATATTATGTTGGTATTATACATTTATGTGAACTAACGTAACAATGTAGGAGGATAACACTTGATGTTATCGATTTTCGGTATTTAAGCCACCGTTTGGCTTAACCTACTTATATGGTAAGTTCAATATCCTTGGTTTGATTTATATGCACACATGTGTTAGAACCTGTGTTTTTGTTTTTAGTCAATCATAAATAAGTAGTTACATAGGTTTTAGGATAATTTTCAGGAATTGAATGGGTTTTGAGCATTTTGACATGCTATCTGTTAAGAAATTCCATCTAGCGGATATGGCGGAACCAACTTTTGTGTTCCGTCTGTTGAAAACTTTGGCTTCGCCAAATTCAGTCCAGGGGATTCTGCGGAACCAAAAATTTGGTTCCGTATTTCTTATCAGTTGGATCCGCCATTCAACAGTAACATTTTTAAATTTCCCATCTAATCCCGCTCTTTAGATTATTGATTCTAGTTCTTAGGATTATTCCACTGATCATTAGGCACATTAGGATCATTTAGGCACACTTAGAACTATAAGAAATCCATTTCCCACCAAAATTTGAAAATTCAAATTTTCATCCAAGTTACCTTTCTGTAACAAGCAAGGAACCCTCCATTTGGTTCCTTGAAATCCGTGGGACAATCAAATGATTAGATTTCCCACTCACTCTTTGCATTTACTGCATATCTTCCTAAATTCACTCAACTCCATTTCTATGGATTGACTTTGGTTATACGACAAGTTCATTGTCTTCCTCCAAATCATTAGGAACCAACATTCCTCATTGGATCAACATCAAATCCAAACACAAAGTTCAATACACCTTACTGTCTATAAATTAGAAACCTTAGGATCATCACAATTCACACTTTCACCATCATCTCTAAGCATTACTTCTGTACTTCTAAAGCAATCCCTCTCATTTCAACAATGACTAAATCCAACAACTCATCAACCAACAGACCACCAAGAAGGACAGCTCGTATGAGTGTCAGACCCTATTTCTTTGTGAATCTAGCTTCTTCATCAGAAGAGTCATCACCCCTTAACATTTCATCACCTATAGCAAATGAGAACTTTCTCACTCTCTCCACTCCAACACCACCTAATGTAGTCATCAACACTCCACCACCAACAATCACTCCAGTGGCTACCACACCACCACCCGCTCCATCACAACCAACTAGATCACCATCACCTCCACACTCACCAAAACTCCGTCCAATGGAGCTATTTGTGACTCCTCCAACCTCACCACATCCATATTTAAATACCTTTGAAGACCTTCCAACAAGGTCTACAAATCCTCCACCCTTGACTTTTGAAGGTCAAGAACCACTCCTTTTCTATCCCATTTATCGGCATATTCACGGTTCTCTCTACCGTGATCAAGCACCACCACAACCGCAACCTCAACCACTTTCACCAAGGTCCACCCTCAATGTCATTGATGAGGAAATTTGGATTAACTAACCCAACACCCAAGGCGCGATCAATGAAGAACTTGATCGCCTTTATGCCTTCTTAAATATGGTGGATTCCCACCTCAATGAGGCTATGGACTTGCAATCAACTTTGATGGCTTCCATCATGTCTCCAAACTACATTCCACCACCTCCACCATCAACCAACCAACCACCACCACTACCAACTCATGAACAAACCCTTCCACCACCTAGACATGGTTGTATCATGTGCGAGAGGACCGCTCACTTAACTCAACGGACCAACATCTTTGTTCATGAGTTACAAAACGAAATGAGGTTCATTTTGAACCACATCCTAGAGCACCTTAATGCTCTATCCCATCCTCCGCAATAGATATTAGAAGCTTCTCCTTTGTCTCCTTTTATAGGACTTCATAAGACTATTTAGGACTTCTCTTTTTTAATTTCTATGATATTTTGTAACTCCTTGTTTTGTGACTTTGATCACAAACAATTTTCAATGGAAGGATGTTATGTTTATGCTTGTGTGTGATCAATATTTGTGCATTATCTTGGTTGGATTGAATTACTAACACTTGCATTATTAGATGGTTGGTTTAAACTATTAGCTTGGTTTGACCAATTTATACATAGTTGACTTTTTAAGTCAAACAGGTTGAACTACAATGTTTGGTTGAACTCATATTACTTGGTTGAATTATCTACAACTAACATTTGATGTATAGCACTTGTCATCCTCGAATCAAATACGTTGGTACCCTGGCAACGGGGAGTATAGATCGAGGGGGAGCATATCATGAATTAACCTTTATTTTTGTAGCATTTCTCATCCTTGAATCATATACGTTGGTACCCTAGCAACGGGGAGTATAGATCGAGGGGGAGCATATCATGTACTAATCCTTGTTTTGTAGCATTCATAATCCTTGAATCACATACGTTGGTACCCTAGCAACGAGGAGTATAGATCAAGGGGGAGCATTACATACACTAACTTTTGCTTTGTAGGATCATTCATCATAACCTTGGCACTCCAATTAGGGGGAGTATTATCCAAGGGGGAGCTTTTACGTTCTCAAAATCCATGCATTATACTTGGTACTCCAAATTAGGGGGAGTTATTACCAAGGGCCATTTACCAAATTCCGTTACGCATTTCTTCTTTTTGTTTTGACAAAAAGGGGAAGATAAGATTAGATTAAACTCATACATTGCATACATGTTTTATGACAAAATTGATTTCAAAAGACTTCAAAATTTGCATAAAACTAGTTTTAATATATATTTTTAAAAGACTTATACTTTACTTATTCCATTGCTTAAAAATAAAATTTATGTTTTGTCATCAACAAAAAGGGGGAGATTGTTAATACAAATATCGTCATAAAAACGTTATTTATGTTTTACGATCTTTGCTATATTTTGTTAATGACAATTATAAAGTTTATCTTTAGCAAAGCATAAATATAAGTTAAAGTCTTTTACATTTATAGTAATAAGCTTTTAAAACTCATCATATACATGCTACATGATCACTAGGATACATGTTACATACATATATACATTTATACTATTTACATTTTAATTCCTAAAATGTAAATATATACATGACATCATGGCATACATCATTTAGATAGCCTGTAAGACTTAGCATAATATTTCAGAAAGATCTTCAAGCAATGAGTTGGATTGTGTAAGATCTTGGTAAGATTTGGTAAGAGCTAGCTGTCATGTCCCGGCGGACCCAAACAGCTGTATGGGCGGAACCCAAAATTTGGGTCCGCCAAATCCGTCCCTTGTCTAGTCAGTTTTGCCTATAAATAGCAAGCTGATCATTCAAGGACAATCATCACTTACATAGCATACATTGCATATACATTCTTTCTTTCTTTACTAACCCATTCATTCATTCATTTCATTTGTAGAGATCTTTCTTTTGTAGCAAAGAGATCAAGCATCAAGGTTCAACACAGTGTTGTAAACCTTTAGAGTAGTTACTGTGTGATTCATTTGTAGTTCACACATCATTGTTTATACCAAACATTCAGTAGTGATCGTTAGTGTTTTAGTCCTCAAAACACATAGAGTGTCGGGAGTTGTTGTACCTTTTAAAGAACTCGGTATCTAGCTTAGTACCGGAAAAAGGTTAAGCGACGTAGGGAGTGGTTGTACCCATGTAAGGAACTCGCTATTTAGCTTGGTACCGGAAAAAGAGTAAGCGACGTGTAAAGGTTTTCTACGCCTAGAAGGGAGCTTGTTTCTTAGTGAAGAAAAACTCTCAAGTTAGAGGCTCGAGGAGTGGAGTATGGCAAGGAAGAGAGTCCTTGTAGACCGAACCACTATAAACATCCGTGTTTTGGTTTGATTGTTATTTCCTTACTTTCTTTACTTATATTGTTTGATTATTTGCATTAGTTTGAAATCACGTAAAGTACTCAAAGCGAATAAATTTAAAAAACGGTAAAAAATGTTCAACCCCCTTCTAGATAACAAATATTTTTTGGTTTTTTGTAAGTAGAAAATATGAATAAGCATTCAGGGAACAATAAGCAGAAACTAATCATGTCAAAATCATAAAAAACCAGTAATTTCAACAAAGCATCAAATAAATAAGAAAGAAAATATTTTTGTATTTTTGATTTAATATACGATATGAATAAATGCAAGAGTTTAAGCAGCAAAAGCACACAAAAGGCAATTCTCATGTTCTCAGCAGTAAACTTAAGCATCAAAAGGTTTTTGGGGTTGTTTGGAATTATCTCATAAAGCATTTTTTACTTTTTCGACAGTAAGTGCGGCGGTCTTAGAAATAAAACCGACGTACTTTTAGTAAACAGGGGAAGTGCGGCGCACATAATTAAATGTGCGGCGTACTTACAGTAACAGAAAGCAGATTTTTGGTTCAGTTTGCCAGAAAATTGTATGGCACGATTTGTAAAACGAGTATAAACCACAATCTGAATAAAAACAAGACATTAAACTCCCCGACAGCGGCGCCAAAAACTTTGATGTGTTTCGAAATCTTTAAATTTATAATACTAGAAATGCCAATCAATCGACTAAAACACACGGGAAAGTATACCCTTTCGAATGTAGTAAAGTCCAGGTAAGTCCAGGTCGTCCCAAGGGAGCTGTGTATTTTCAGATTCGAAAAGTAGTTTAAAAGGGAAGCCCAAATGATTGTCACGATCATAGGACTCATATTTGTATTAACGACTAAGTTACCACAAACGCTAGAAATGATTAAGATTGTTACCATGATTATTAAAAACATGTTTGTTTAGGCTGGAGAGACATGAGTCTAGAACCAATGCAAGGATATGCTCAATCACAAACAAGGCATACAAGTGGTGAATAACGGGTAATTACCAACACAAGTATATCTACCGATTACACTAAGGAACCCTTTGTGACCAATATTCATACAAGTATACTTCTCCTAATCAATTCGGTCAACATGAGATTAGGCCTTAAACACAAGATTACTCAGGTTATCTACCAATTTATCACGCAATTCTCACAAGCAAGTGATGCGTGCGTATATCGTTGTAGAATAGATTATATTTATCAAGTTTTAAATTTATATTTAGCCGACTTATCCTATAACACACACTAACGAGCAGTGTACCCGATCAATTTAGCTATTTGGTAAGTAAAGTGTCGAACACTAAGAGTGGAACGTTAACACTTAAGTATCTGTCAGTATTTTAATCCTAAGTTAATTCTAATGACCTAATCTAACGCAAGGGGGGGTTTCAGCCCGAGAGACTGGCACGATTGTGTAGATTAAGTAAATGGTAAATAAAACTAGAGAAGCGAATAAGCGAATGGCAAACACGTACACAGATAGAAAACAGACACAGATAAGAGGTCAAGCCGATAGTAGGAAAACTTGTCACACGTTTAAATGTTTAGCTGTATAAGATGAGTGCTAAAATATATTCTCTCTCAGTGGAATCTTAGTTACAGGCGTGTAAACACTTAATGATTACTAGGTTTATGTATTATTTATCCCTTTTACAGGCTTACATTAACTATCTAGATGATGCTAATGAAGTAATTGCGCGAGCCTACGTTGACAAGGCGCGATAAATCCTAATATGTAATCAATGCACATGCATAAAGAAACCAAATAAACATCAAATACTCTTTATAACAGCTGGAAACTATTAAGTCCAATCAAATAGTGAAAAAGACACAAACTCAACCATTAACAGATTGCTAATACAAGTAAATGATTTTTCCTATGAATTAAAGTACTAGCAGGACCTTCTTACTGCTCTAAATTCTTCCTTTAGGTTATGTCTTGTGCTGCCAATTCATCTGTATTCTTCTCTCTAGGGTTTTGCTTCACACCGAATGTCACTGTCGAATGGGGTATTTATACTTTCTGTCTACAGGGTCGATACGGCGTATCAACTAAGTTGATACGGCGCATCTAGGTAACATCGCGTGGGGTCCAAGATTATAATATTCAAGAATTTTCGTACACCGCCATAAGATACGGCGTACCTTCAATCTTCATGGGGCACATGTTCTTTAGTATCTTGGATTATCTTGGTGAAGTATTGAGATTGATATGCCGCATATCTGGAATGTCATGCGGCGTATCTAGCGTAGGATGAGTCAGATCTTCATACGTTGACCAAGGTTTCATGTACGGCGCATGCGGTAAATCCATGCGGCGTATGCTTCAAAGTCAGGCAATGGTCTTCATAATCGTCTAAGTCTTGATGTATGGCATATCTATCTAGAATGATACGGCGTATCTTCCTTCAGTTCAGTAGACTTTTCCAACTTGATCCATTTTGCTGCAATTTTCGTCCAAAATAGCTAACTTTCACCAAATGCTCGTTTATAACTGAGAATTAGAAAAGTAAACGATTAAGTATCAATTCTCATATAAAATAATATATAACAAGCTAATAACATATGATAAATGATGTCAATAAAATATACTTATTTGATATCTTCAAATAGCCCCCCACTTGAACTTTACTTGTCCCCAAGTAAACCTTAGATTAAACTTATGCAGATGTATCCTATACATAGTATAGGAATTTTTATAGTTTAAGAATTCATTCGTTATAATCATAATTGCACAACCAAACACGTCACGAAATAGGAAAATGAAATCACTCAATCACTCAACTAATCTATGTGGTAACATTTAAGTAATTCGCTCAATTGCTAGGTCATGACGAATATTCTATCATAAGCTTGGCAAGGATACACATCTCCACCACTAAAGCTAAGGAGTGACTAGTCTAAAGCGGTAAATAGGGTTATGATAAGGCTTAAGGGTTAAACCTGGCTTTGTTCAAACATCTCCTGCACAAACTTAGTAGATCGTTGGCGCGAGCCCTCGATTCCTCAAACAATGGATGGTCACTAGTGTTTATCTCGGTTCGCTGGCGCGTTATTTTCATAACGGATGGTCACCAAGACTCACTCTAGATCGCTAGTGCGTCATTCGATAAGTCTAAAACTCGGATGGTCACTACCTTATTCACACATTTGACATTCTCACTAGGCCATTACTATACTCGGATGCTCGAAAGCTAACAATGAATATAGTAACTTGGTAAAGGGTAGGAATAAAACATTGGGAAATACATAAATTGGTGTAAAATAAAAAACACAAACAGGTAGATTAAGTCCTAACAAGTGTGGTTAATCACTTCCCAACCATCCCATGAATAAGACACAAATCATAGACTAACTCACGCTTTAACACGGAAACTCACGCTTTAGTAGGTAGACACGAATTAGACTCAATGAAATCTTAATCAAAGAATAAACCTTAGTTGGCGTTCCCATAACGGCCAACTCCCTTTCAATACATATATATAATACAACAAGCAGTAGCGATATCTCTACTAGTACATAACTTTACATCGTTGGTTTATAATCACGTACCAACATCATTTTTTTTCTAACATCAAATACTAAATTGGTGTAAAATTTCACCACATCACCATCACAATAAATCTAGATAATTTTTCTCCATACTTTTCATAACTTCAGACATAAAGGTAATAGTGAAAGTAGTAAACACACGAAAATCAAAAATACAATATCTACTTTCACTTCCCATTGCATTGTGCAATTTCCGACCTAACCAAAGATAATAATTTACGCACATGAACACAGGAAACGCGGGGAATACACACTTTTACTAAAAGCAACTAACCACGGACTTAAATCTACATGGTAGGCTAAGGTGTAAGGGTGTAACGAAACATATTAATTGGTGTAAGAAATGAAAGGAATGGCTCTGAGGGTTTTTCTAGGGGTATCTTACTCTAAAAATGAGAGTAACAAAAGGGGTTTATACGGGGGTTAACTAACCAGTGTAGTTAGTTAATAACACATAACATATATAGGCTTTTTGGGTGTAATCCTAGAAATTTACCTAGTTAGACAAGTCACTCCAACTATATCAATAATACTTATTATGGTGGTCTCAAATAGTATACAAGCCATGTTCTAAAGTTTACTACAAGTCACCGGCACACTCATATTTTTGTGGAATTTGAGTAAAATGCGGGAAATTGAATAGGCTTAATTCTCACAATTTGGAAATAAGGGTTATATGTGCGGTCATGCAACTTAGATTTAACAAAAACATGCTAAGAAAATTTTAAAATTTAAGCATATTAAGTACATATTAAGCAAATTTTTGAAAAATAAGGAAAAGTAAACGTTCTAATTCTCCATCCCCCCACTTAAGATAAACAACGCCCTCGTTGTTTAATATGAAATTAAAAATAGGAAATAAAAAGAATTAGAATGGAAAAATCCCCTGAGATTTGCTCGGTATGATCCTCCATTATGTGCTTGTGAGCAACTTTTTATTTTCTATGCGTGAAGGGCATTCAAGCCTCCATGAATGGCGCATAACACTTAGAAAATTCAGAACGTATGTATACCACCACTTCTTCAAAAACAACCTGTGTTAATTAGAAAATCACAGCTAGTGCAATTCTTATTAATCGATGGTTAGTAAAAATAAACATAAAAAATTAAAAAGAAAACCTGTAAATTTCATCAGGTCAGTCGATGCGCCGCACCCATGGTAACGGATGCGCCGCATCGAGCCTGGAATAAAATACGAGTCAGAAATTTGATATGACGCATCCTTAAACCTGGATGCGCCGCATGTAAACAGCTGACAGAATGTTTAAAGTGCAAAAAACAAAATAAAGTGCAGAAAAATAAAAGGATAGATATGACCAGTCCAATCAATGCGCCGCATCCTTGTTATGTGATGGCCGCATCAATGTCCAGGTCTGACAGACTCAATAACAAAAACAGTAAAGATAAATCCGGGTTGTCTCCCGGTGTGCACTTTTCTTTATTCCAGAGTCTTCAAGTTAGAATCATCTTCAGCTCTACTCCAGTCTTTTTGGTTCAAATTCGACAACTTCGTTATCCACGTTGTTGATGTAGTTATCAAAGTATTTCTTTAAGCGTTGTCCATTCACCTTGAAGATGTACCCATTTTTATCACTTATTTCAACAGTTCCGTAAGGGTAAACTGTTTTAACAACAAACGGACCCGTCCATCTCGATCTTAGTTTTCCAGGATACATCTTCAATCGAGAATTGAATAGCAAAACTTTTTCTCCAACTGAGAAATCTTTGTCCCCACGGAGCCGAGAATCATGCCATCGTTTGGTTCGTTCCTTATAGATTTTAGTGTTCTTGTAAGGTTCGTCTCTTAATTCGTAAAGCTCATTAAGTTGCACGAAACGGTTTTTACCAGCTGCTTCCATATCCATGTTGCATTGCTTCAAAGCCTAGTATTCGCCATGTTCAATTTCAACTGGTAGATGGCATGCCTTTCCATATACAAGCCTGAAAGGTGTGCATCCTGTGGGTGTTTTATAGGCGGTTCGGAATGCCCATAAGGCATCGTTCAGCTTATCCGACCTACATTTTGGATTATATTCAACGGATTTTTCTAGAATACGTTTAATAGCCCGATTGGTGACTTCTGTCTGTCCATTGGGTTGAGGGTGGTATGTGGTAGAAATTCTGTGGTAGACTCCATATTGTTGCAAGGCTTTTGCCAGGTGGTGATTACAAAAGTGCGTACCTCTGTCACTAATTAAGGCTTTAGGAACTCCAAACCTAGAAAACAATCCTAGCAAAAATCTCAGCACTACTTTGCTATCATTAGTTGTTAGTGCCTGAGCTTCAACCCATTTTGATACATAATCTACGGCTACCAGAATATACTTATTACCTTTCGATTCCGGAAATGGTCCCATAAAATCCAATCCCCATATATCGAAAACTTCGCATACTTGGATATAATTCTGAGGCATCTCACTTCTTGATGTTATACTTCCCGACCATTGACATGCATCGCACCCTTTAATATAGTTTTTGGCATCTTCAAGAATACTGGGCCAATAGAATCCTGCGTCTAAAACTTTTCTTCTGGTTATGATGGCGCTATGATGTCCTCCGGTTGGTCCCGAGTGACAATGCGCTAACATAGTAGGTATATCATTTCCAGAAACACATCTTCTGATTATATTGTCAGGGCATAACTTAAAGGTAGGGCTGTAAACGAACCGGACGAACACGAACGGAGCCTTGTTCATGTTCGTTCGTTTAATTTTAACCGAACAAATAAACGGACACGAACGCTTAAATGGATGGATTTTCTTGTTCATGTTCGTTTATTAAGAAAATGAGTTGTTCATGTTCGTTTATGTTCGTTCATTAAGATATTAAACGAACATAAACGATCGAACATGAATGAACATAGACAAACAAATATAAACTTTATTAAATTATGCACAATATATTGTTTTATAAGTGTTGTTTCGTTTAAACAAACCATTTTTAAAATTATACAATTAAAAGATATGATATACGAACATAAATAATTAAATGAACACAAATAAATGCATAATCGGACGTTCACGAACATAAATAAACGGACGCGACTTTTGTTCATGTTCGTTCATTTAACTAAACGAACGTAAAATATTGTTCATGTTCGTTCATTTAATAAATAAACGAACATAAACGAACTTTTTACCGAACGGTTCATGAAATTTTCACTGAACGTTCAGTTCATTTATAGCCCTACTTAAAGGCATATGGTTAACCCCAAAAATAATCATTTACCTGAGAGAGGAACCTCCTTTATTCATCGGATGTCAACTTAGATGAAAATTTCTTTCTGACAATAAAGTTGATAAAATCGGCATACCATGGTTCATCATTGCTACCCCTTGTTTTTATCATCATTAGGTGTTCATCAGGAAACTCATCATCAATTTCCTTTTCGTCCAGTACTTCCATTTCTGGGTTTTCCAGTCTAGACAAGTGGTCGGCTGCTAAATTTTCAGCCCCCTTCTTGTCCTTAATTTCAATGTTGAACCCTTGAAGCAACAAAACCTACCTAATGAGCCTAGGCTTGCCGTCCTGTTTATTAAACAAATACTTCAAGGCATAATGGTCAGTGTAAACCACAATTTTTGACAAGATAAGATATGGGTGAAATTTATCAAATGAAAAAACAACTGCAAGAAGTTCCTTTTCAGTGGTAGTATAGTGTTCCTGGGCATTATTTAGAGTTTTGCTAGCATAATAAATTGGTTTGAATTTCTTATCGATCTTTTGACCAAGTACTGCTTCTACAGCATAGTCGCTAGCATCACACATTAATTCAAAAGGCAGATTCTAGTCTGGAGAAATTATAATAGGTGCAGTAGTTAATTTTTCTTTAAGTATATTAAACACCTTTTTGCAATTATCAGAAAAATCAAATTTTGCATCCTCTAATAATAGTTGAGTCATAGGTCTAGATATCATGGAAAAGTCCTTAATGAATCTACGATAAAATCCAGCATGTCTTAAGAAACTTCTAACTCCTTTTACATTAGTGGGGTAAGGTAATTTAGCGATTACATCAATTTTAGCTTTATCAACCTCGATACCTTTTCCAGAAATCTTATGCCCTAGCATAATTCCCTCTCTTACCATAAAATGACATTTTTCCCAATTAAGAACAAGGTTGGTTTCTTCACATCTAGCAAGCATTTTATCAATAATAGAAAGACAGTTATCAAAAGAGTTACCAAACACCGAGAAGTCATCCATGAAGACTTCCATAAATTCCTCTACCATGTCATGGAGGATTGTCGTCATACATCTTTGAAAGGTTGCAGGGGCGTTGCATAATCCAAACGGCATTCTTCTATAGGCGAAGGTTCCATAAGGGCATGTGAAAGTTGTCTTCTCTTGATCCTCTGGAGCAATTGGTATTTGAAAGAAACCTGAAAAGCCATCAAGAAAACAATAATAATCATTTCCAGACAATCTTTCTAACATTTGGTCAATGAATGGAAGAGGGAAGTGGTCTTTTCGTGTTGCATCATTGAGTTTGCGATAGTCGATACAAACTCTCCATCCAGTTACAGTTCGTGATGGAATTAGTTCGTTGTTATCATTCAATACTACCGTCATCCCTCCTTTTTTTGGCACAACGTGGATAGGACTGACCCACGATCTATCTGAAATTGTATAGATAAGTCAAGTAGTTTAACAATCTCATTTTTCACAACATCTTGGACTTTTGGATTCAAACGCCTTTGAGGTTGAATAGTAGGTTTGAATTCATCCTCCATAAGGATCTTATGTGTACAGAATGACGGGCTAATTCCTTTGATGTCGGACATTTTCCAAGCTAGTGCTCTTTTGCGTTTACCTAATACCTGCAAAAGCGATCCTTTTTCCCTTTCTGTTAGACCGGATGCGATGATAACGGGTGAATTCTTATTACCATACAAATAAGCATATTCTAAACTAGATGGTAAATCCTTAAGTACAGGTTTTACTTCGTCAATTTCATTGGCACTAGCGGAGTAAACTTGCTCTGTCACATAATTACTACTGTCTTCAGATTGATGCGCCGCATCAATATTCTCGATACGCCGTATCGAGTTACAGATAACAGAATCAGTAGTAAATTCATTAATAAAGGGGTTATCATCAACTTGATCCTCGATAGCGATAGTTTCTTCAAAATTTTTAAGCATGAAAGAATCAAGTAGGTCGTTTTTTAATAACACTTGAGTAAATTGGTCAATAGTATCATCAGTAATATCAACGCTATAACATTCATCGTCCTCAGAAGGAGGGTTTTTCATGGATTGCTCCATGTTGAATTCAACCTCGTTTTCTCCTATATTAAGTGTTATTTTCTTATTAAAGACATCTATCATAGCTCGGGCAGTGGCTAAAAAGGGTCGACCTAATATTATAGGTGTCCTAGCATTTTCAGGCATATCAAGGATAACAAATTTAATAGGTAACTTAAATTTGTCAACTTTTATTAAAACGTTCTCAGCTATTCCTCGAGGGTATTGTATTGATCTATCGGCTAGTTCTAAGAACATCCTAGTAGGTTTTGGTTCACCAAGTCCTAGTTTCTCGTACATAGCAAATGGCATTAAACTTATACTAGCACCTAGATCAGCTAAAGCATTTCCAATATGTAAATCATTAATTTGACAAGGAATAGTGAAACTCCCTGGGTCTTTTTCCTTTAATGGTAGTTTATTGAGCAAGGCGGCTGAGCTTCTTTCACTTATCGTTACTGTACAAGCCTCTTCCAACTTGGATTTGTTAGTCAACAAACTCTTCAGATACTTGGCATACTTAGGCATTTGCACAAGAGCTTCGATAAACGGGATGCTGAGTTGAAGTTGTTTGAGATTTTCTAGGAATTTTCGTTGATGAGCGTCTTCTTTCTCCTTTCTTAAACGGTTAGGAAAAGGAAGGGACGCTCGTGTTGGTTCAATAATGGGTTCATTCCTGATTTCAGGTTCTCGATTAACTTCTTTTGGTATTTCAGGTTCAGCATGCTCAATCCCAGGGGACCCATCACCATCTTTGTTAACCTCAGTGGTTTCTCCAATTTGAAAGGTAGACTTACCACCCCTAGTTGTTATTCCTTTGAGGTCGTGCCTTTGGAACAAAACTTCTTTAACCACTTTTGACAATTGGTGCACTTCAATTGTCAATTCTCTAATCATATTGTTCTGTTCTTGTAGCAAGAGCTCATTGGTAGTCTTGAATTCTTTGATAAAATTTTCGACTTCATATTGTTCTTTTTCGCTTTCACGGGCAAACCTTGACATGATCTCGTCGATTTTCAATTTGATTTGCGGCCCTCCAAACCAGCTTGGGAAAATGTCAATCATGATTCCTGAAACACAAAGCAAATAGGCTTCAAAGTAAAAACTTTCTAAAAGACAGGAAAATCGATTTAGATCTCTCAGATCATGGACACGCCGTATCGACAGAAATCGATACGCCGTGTCTTTTTAATTTAAAGAATTCGAATATGTTTTTAATTAATAAGTAAATACGCCGTATGAGAAAAACTCATGCGCCGAACAGAATACGCCGTATCTAGGGGACAGATACGTCGTACTTCGAATTAATTTTATAAGCTGTATAAATAATAAAAACGCAATACACCGTATCTATATAAATAGATGCGCCGTATCGTTTAGTTTAGCAAAATACTGCAAACAGTAATGCAGAAAAACAGAAAAAAAAAAATAAAACGAAAAAACAAATATGCAGAAAAATACAATGAATGCAGAAAACAAATACCCAACAAAGTTAGTAAATTAAAAACTAAAAATTAAAAACCAATTAAGTTAATTCTAAATTAAAATAATAACAGATACAAAATGGTTAAAAAATTCACTCCCCGGCAACAACGCCAAAAACTTGATGCGTGCGTATATCGTTGTAGAATAGATTATATTTATCAAGTTTCAAATTTATATTTAGGCAACTTATCCTCTGACACACACTAATGATGTAGCTAGTTGGTAAGTAGAGTGTCGAACACTAAGAGTGAAACGTTAACACTTAAGTATCTATCAGTATTTTAATCCTAAGTTAATTCTAATGACCTAATCTAACGCAAGGGGGGTTTTCAGCCTGAGAGACTGGCACGATTGTCTAGATTAAGTAAATTCTAAATAAAACTAGAGAAGCGAATAAGCGAATGGCAAACACATACACAGATAGAAAAAAGACACATATAAGAGGTCAAGCCGATAGTAGGAAAATTTGTCACACGTTTAAATGCTTAGCTGTATAAGATGAGTGCTAAAATCTATTCTCTCTCAGTGGACTCTTAGTTACAGGCGTGTAAACACTTGATGATTACTAGTGTTGGGAATTAAACTAACAGTTGGTACAGTTCATTGCAAGTTAGTACGGTTGAAGATTTATTGAAGTATACATCAGTAGTTGGTACTGCTGATACATTGAAGTTAGGACTGCTTACAAGATCAAGGTGAAACCATGCATGGATAAATATAGAAAAGATATGGTATATATCTTATTTGTATAGAGTAATACGGTTAAATGTTTTACTTGTATAGGACTCTTTGCATTATAAAAAGAGATCCTTAGTTAGGGTTTTGATATATCCCTTCATACAAATTATCAAGAGCTTCACGTTCATATTGTAATCGTTCAATATATATTGAAGTGATTGTTTGGTTGATAATGTTTGTGTTCTTAATTGTTCTTATTGTTTTATTCAATCAATCACCAAACACAAAACATCTTCTAGATACTTGGTAGTAAATTCCGCGTGCTATCAAGTATATACTCAAAGTATCCCCAACACAACTTGTGTGTTTAGATCCGGTCAACTAGGTTTATGTATTATTTATCCCTTTTACAATCTTACATTAAGTATTTATATGATGCTAATGAAGTAATTGCGCGAGCCTACGTTGACAAGGCGCGATAAATCCTAATATATAATCAATTCACATGCATAAAGAAACCAAATAAACATCAAATACTCTTTATAACAGCTGGAAACTATTAAGTCCGATCAAATAGTGAAAAGACACTAACTCAACCATTAACATATTGATAATACAAGTAAACGAGTTTTCCTATGAATTAAAGTACTAGTAAGACCTTCTTACTGCTCTGAATTCTTCCTTTTGGTTGTGTCTTGTGCTGCCAATTCGTCTGTATTCTTCTCTCTAGGGTTTTGCTTCACACCGAATGTGGCTGTCGAATGGGGTATTTATACTTTCTGTCTGAAGGATACGGCGTATAAACTAAGTTGATATGGCGCATCTAGGTAACTTCGCGTGGGGTCCAAGATTATAATATTCAGGAATATTCGTACACCACCATAAGATACGGCGTACCTTCAATCTTCATGCGGCGCATGTTCTTCAGTATCTTGGATTATCTTGGTGAAGTCTTGAGATTGATACGCCGCATATCTGGAATGTCATGTGGCGTATCTGGAGTAGGATGAGTCAGATCTTCATACGTTGACAAAGGTTTCATATACGGCGCATGGGATAAATCCATGCGGCGTATGCTTCAAAGTCAGGCAATGGTCTTCATAATCGTCTAAGTCTTGATGTACGGCGTATCTATCTAGAATGATACGGCGTATCTTCCTTCAGTTCAGTAGACTTTTCCAACTTGATCCATTTTGCTCCAATTTCCGTCCAAAATAGCTAACTTTCACCAAATGCTCGTTTATAACTGAGAATTACAAAATTAAACGATTAAGTATCAATTCTCATATAAAATAATATAAAACAAGCTAATAGCATAGGATAAATGATGTCAATAAAATATACTTATTTGATATCATCAGCAAGATATTGATTAGAATGGCCAAAATGACTCAAAATCGACCAAGACAATCGACCCTTTCGGCCTATATCAACTGAGATGATCAACCAAATGATAGATAATAATCCAAGCAAACTGTAACAAACGGTAATTTTCCAACCAATATTTTAATAATAAATGTTAATTTATTATTATCTAAATGTTTGATTTAGCATTGATGCGTGCGATGTGTCGTTGCGGTTTAGCAGTATTAATGCCTACTCAAGTTTTAAATTTATATTTAGCCGACTTATCAATAACATTCACACTTAGCGAGCAGTGTACCCGGTCAGTATGAATATAATGATAAGTAGAGTGTCGATCACTAAGAGTGGAACGTATTATCTAGTTATTCTAATCAGTATTTTAATATCTTAAGTTAGCTATACTACCTAATCTAACGCAAGGGGGTTCAGCCTGAGAGACTGGCACGTTTTGGTTGCAATTAAATAATAAACTAAACTAATGAGCACGAATCAGCGATAGGCATGCACGTACACAGATAAATACTCGAGACAATAAGAAGACCTGTCCTGATGATTAAGTAGATTGTCACTTGTTTTATTGATAGTTTTATATGAAGTGTATGTAATTAACCCTTTCTCGTTGGCCCTAATCTTATCGGCGAGAAATCCCTTAATGATTACTTATGTCTAAAAGTTATTCCTAAGTGATCAATTTAGTAACAACCGTGGGAGCCACATTCTCTTTTGTAGTCAAATGCGCAGGCCACTAATAAACACAGAGGTTATCAATGCACTAATAAGTAGTAACCAAAGACATCAACGTATAAACTTTAATTGATGGGAAAGCAGTTTTAAGGGAGTGCAATCTTTCTCCTCACATTACACAAGCCACCAATCCTGATGAATTAAAGTTTACTAACACAATAAAACAAAACTACTTAATGAATTAAATACATGCAGGACCTTCTTACAACTCTTGTATCTCCGTTCGGGTGTGTCTTGTGCTGCCTAATCGTCTGAATTCGGCCTTAGGTTTATGTGGTCTTCGTACCTCGTATATATTATGTGCTACGAAATTCGTCTGGTCTTGGGGTATTTATAGTTTCTGTCTGAGGGTAAGATGCGGCGCATCTAATAAGTAGATGCGGCGCATTGACTTAACTTCGCGTGGGGTCCAAGATTAATATATTCAGGAATATTCGTACACCGCCAGAAGATGCGGCGTATCTTCATTCTTGGATGCGGCGCATGTCCTTTGCCGTCTTGGATAATATCTTGTGAAATCTTGATAGTGATGCGCCGTATGTAATAAGCAAGATGCGGCGCATCTGGAGCAGAATGTCTTGATCTTGTACATTTCAGTAGACTCTTAACTTCTTGCTTGTTTTGCTCCATAATTAGTCCAAAATCGCCAAGTTTCACCAAATGCTTGTTTTTACCTGAGAATTACAAAAGTAAACGATTAAGTATCAATTCTCATACATAATATAATAAAACAAGTCAAATAAATAGGATAAATGATAGTAATAAAATGTACTTATTTGAGTTCATCAAATATCCCCCCACTTGAACTTTACTTGTCCCCAAGTAAACCTTAGAATTAATCTTATGAAAATGTATCCTAAAAGATATTAGGATTTATTTTTATATTTAAGCATGTATTCATTTTTGTCATAATCACACAACCAAACACTTAACGAATTAGAAGTAAAATAAAATAATTTGATAAAAGCAAATCTAATCGTTTAACTGTCCAGTCGTGACGAATATTCTATCATAAGCTTGGCAAGTATACACATCTCCCCCACTAAAGCCAAGGAATAACAAGTCTAAAGCGGTAAAAAGGGTTTTTAGGTTTAAGGGTTAATCATTCTCCTTAATCTCTATCGATCTCAAATTCCAGAAAAGGCGACAAAATCACAAATACATGATCGAATCCACGAACACGATACTTGCAATTGCTCAAATCCTTAACTCGAATAGGCTAAAGATAGGACCAAGTAATCTTCACCAATAATATTATATCAAAAAGGGCGACAAAATCATAAATACATAGCCGAATCCACGACTACGATACTTAAGATTGCTCAAATCCCTAATCTCAATAAATCAAAGGTTTGGATAAAGAATAATATAGGGTATGGATAATATTTGGGATATAAATTGGTGTAAAAAATGAAAAATAAACAAAACAAATAAATTAAAATCCTAAGTGTGGTTAATCACTATCCCAACCATCCCATGAATAAGACTCATATCATAGAATAACTCACGCTTTAACACTTGAAACACACGCTTTAGGTAGACACGAATTATACTCAACAAGATCTTAATCAAAGAATAACCTTAAGTTGGTGTTCCCATAACTGCCAACTCCCATTCAATCCATAGATATAATATACAACAACTAGTGGTGATATCGACCACTTAATATAAAACTTTACATAAGTTGGTTAAAACAAACATCCAACTCTTCTTTTTCTTTTTCTTTTCTATTTTTTCGATTTTTTTTTTTTTTTTTTTAACTTGAAACATAAACATAGATGTGTAAAATTTCACCACATCACTATAATGATAACTCTGGATGATTTTTCCGTACTTTTCATAACTTCAGAAATAACAGTAATAGTGAAAGTAGTAAACACACGAAAAATAAACTCAAAGATATACAATATTTACTTTCACTCCAATTGCATTGTGCAATTTCCCGACCTAACCAAAGATAATGAATTACGCACGCGAACACAGGTAATGTAAGGAAACACACTTTGCCTAAAGCAATTAACCAACCACGGATTTTAATCTACAGGGTAGGCTAAGGTGTAAGGGTGTAACGAAACATTTTAACGAAGGTGTAAGAAACGAAAGGAATGGCTCTGAGTGTTTTTCTAGGGGTATCTTACTCTAAAAATGAGAGTAACAAAGGGTTTTTACGGGGGTTAACTAACCAGTGTAGTTAGCTAATAACACAAAACATATAATAGGCTTTTTGGGTGTAATCCTAGAAATTTACCAATTTAGACAAGTCATTCCAATTATAAAAATAATACTTATTATGGTGGTCTCGAATAGTATACAAGCCAAGTTCTAAAGTTTACAAGTCACCGGCACACTCATAGATTTGTGAATTTTGAAAAATCACAATTTTTGAAAATAACGTCATGTGTGCAGCTATGCAACTTAGATCTTAAACAAAAACATGCTAAAAATTTTAAATTTTGATATATTAAGCACATTTTAAGCATATTTTGAAAAGTTTAGGACAAGTAAGTGTTAAGTGTTCTAATTCTCCAATCCCCCCACTTAAGTTAAACAACGTCCTCGTTGTTTGTATAAAAGGTTAAAAACTGGAAAATAAAAGAATTAGAACAGAAAAACTCCCCTGAGATTTGCTCGGTATGATCCTCCATTAGTATAAGAGCAAAAATCATCTTTCTTGTGGATTAGAACGTTTAAGCTTCATAATCGATGTATCCACAGGAAATGCAGTAATCTACAATACCACCAAGACTTTAAACACACCTAAGTTAAGAAAGGTTCAAACTTGCATAATACATTAGTAGTTAGGAAAAATAAAACACAAAAATAAAAATGAAAATCATCAGGTCAGTCGATGCGCCGTATCTTATGGAAGAAGATACGCCGTATCGAGCCTGGAATAATTACGAATCAGAATAGAAGATGCGCCGCATCCTTAACCAGGGATGCGCCGCATTGAAATAAACTGATAAAAAGTTTTAAAGTCGAAAATAAAAAATGCAGAAAAATAAAGTAAGATATGACCAGTGCAGGAGATGCGTCGCATCTTGGAATTGAGATGCGCCGTATCTGCTGCGGGCCTGACTCACTCGACTCAGAACAGAATAATAAAAATTTTCTGGGTTGTCTCCCGGTCAGCACTTGTCTTTATTCCAGAATCTTCAAGTTAGACTCACGTTCAGCTCTTTAATATCGATCATTGAAGGAGTCGGAAACATCACGCTCCCTCATCGCCAATTCAGTAATATTGAACACTCCTTGCTCGTCCTTAATTTCCACGCCGTTCTTCTTTAATATCTGTATAAACAAGGTTTTGTCCCTTTCGGGCAGAGATGACAAAATGATAGACGGGAAATTCTTATTATCATATAGGCATAAATAAGCAAGGTGGGGTGGTAGTTCAATAAACACATCATTATTCAAATTCGTTTTCTCAACTATTCTCCTACGTTTGTTAATTACTACGCAATCATACCACTCATCATCAGAATCATTAACAACATCGCGTCTAAGTTCGGTAGGTACATTAAGGTCAATAAATTCCTTAAAGTTCTCATGATTAGGATTAGTTGAGTTGTTTTGAATCAATGTTTCTCCCATAAGCCTAGCTTCAAGATCGAGGTCCATACTCTCTCTTAATCCTAGCACATAGACACCTCTAATTATGCTTTTAACAGGATCTTAGCACTTATAGACTAGTTTATTATTCCCTACCATTAACGAGATTTTTCTTTTAAACACATCAATCTTAGCATGGGCAGTAGACAAGAAAGGTCTTCCAAGGATTAAAGGAATCTTAACATCCTCGGGCATATCTAATATAACAAAATCTACAGGGAAAATAAACTTCTCAATCTTAACTAGCACATTATTAGCAATCCCTTCAGGTCGTTTTACCGTTTTATCAGCCAATTCAATAAGTAACTTAGTTGGTGCTAATTTTCCTAGTCCTAGGGTAGTGAATGTCTTAAGAGGCATAACACTAACACTAGCTCCTAAGTAAGCTAACACATTATTGAAAGATATATTATTAATTGAACAAGGTAAGGTAAAACTTCCTGGGTCTTTTTCTTTATGAGGCAAGGCATTTAAGTCGGTTGCAGAGCTCTCTTCTTTCATTGTAGCCTTGATCTCTTCTTCAATCTTTGTCTTCTCTTTTAGTAGTCTCCTTAAACTGATTGAAGAATTAAAGAAAAATTCGGGTCTTGCACCATCATTACCATTCATCAGCCTTCTAGGAAAAGGAATGTTAGGAGTGACTTCTTCAGTGGTGCTTATGGCCTTGACATGATCTCTTGGGTTGGTTTCAGTTGAGCTAGGTAAACTTCCATATCCCCTTTCTTGAAGAACTTTGCTCATTTGACCAATTTGTTGTTCCAATGCTTTGATCGAAGCTCCTTGATTTCTTGTAGTAGTGTCCGTTGAAGCTCGGATTTCTTTGATCATAGCAGTATTCTCTTCATGCCTTTTAGCAGCATCGGCCATAATTTGCTTTAGAGTGTCATCGAAAGTCTGCCTCCTCTCTTGATAAGCGGGATTAAAGTTGTTCTTTTGATAGAATCCCGGGGTGGCTTCCCTAAATCTTCCTGAAGGTCGGAATGGTTGTCCAAATTGGGTGTAATATGCTTCTTCAAACGTCTCACTTTCATTCTCATTCGGGCAATCTTTAGTGTAGTGAGGTCCTTCGCACTTTTCACATCCAACTTGGGCAGCATACACTTTTTCATCACGCTTCTTCATCTCTCTACTAATTTTATCCAATTGAGCTTGAATAGCAGCAAACCCGTCAAAATTAGTGCTGCTCTTAGATCTAGTAGAGGTCCCATCGTGCCATTTTTGAGAATGATCAGCAGCTTCTTGGATAGCTTTCCTAGCATTAGTTGCACTCATTTGAGGCACAGCTCCCTTAGCGTCCAAGATTTGTCTAGTAGGCACGTCCAATCCTTGATAAAACAATATTATCTCCTGCATAGGGGTTAGATAGTGTTGAGGACATTTTACCAGTAAATCTTTAAATCGTTCCCAAGCTTGATAAAAAGTTTCATCAGGCTCTTGCTTGAAACTGTTGATAGCCTCCATCTTTTTAGCAGTCTTAGCAGGTGGACAATATCTCTTCAGGAATTTGCTCTTCAAATCTTCCCATGTAGTGATTGAACTAGCAGGTTCATTCCTTAGCCACTTGTTACCAGTTCCTTTTAGCGAGAGTGGAAAGATTCTTATCATGATTTGATCGTCAGTGACTCCTTCTGAAGTAAACAAATCCGCAATCTCGAGGACCTTTTCAACATGCTCATTAGCATCCTCATGTTCCGATCCACTGAAAGCATTTTCTCTTAGCTCCTTGAGAAACTGACCCTTCAATTCAAACTTTGACTTATCATCAAATTTTGGTCTAGCAACTCCTGAAGTGTAATCAGCACGGGTTTTGTTCATGTATTCCTCCATAGTTGTGTTTTCGCCCATTGTTTCTGTTTCTTCTTCCTCTTTCTCTTCAGAAAAATAATCAAGCTCGAATGAACTTGAGATATCAAAGCTTTTTGTGTTGAAAAGCCTTTTAAGCGAATGAAAGACTCGTTCAGGATCTTCGAAAGGTTGAATCAAGTTCTTCGTAGAACTCCTGGTCATGCACTTCCTGAAATCAACACAAAAACATCAGTAGGGTATGCTCAAGAAAGTAATATATCATAAAATTAACAACGAAAACGGAATACGAAAAATTAAAGTTACTGATATCTGCAGACGATGCGCCGTATCCAAAAAGTTGGATACGCCGTATCTTATAATCTTTAAAATTAAATCAGACTTTATTCAGAAAATAGATACGCCACTTAGAAATAAGAATGCGCCGTATCAATTTATTTATCAAAAATCGATATTCTTATTAAAATTAAATGCGTCGTATTAACAAAAGTTAATGCGCCGTATTTTCGTTACGTTTCAAAATACAAGATTTTTGATTCAGAAGATACGCCGTATCGACAGAGATCGATGCGTCGTATCTGTTTAATAATTCGAAAACTGTTTTTAATTAAAATAATAGATACGCCGTATCTGCCAAAGCAGATGCATCGTATGGCGTTAACGTTTAGAAATTTTTTTTTTATCAAAAACAGATACGCCGTATCTTGGGGAAAAGATGCGTCATATCGAATTAATTAAACGCGTTGTATTTTATAAAAATTAAACGCAATACGCCGTATCTATGAAAATAGATGCGCCGTATCGTTTGAATAAGCTCAGTACAACGATAGCAGAACACAGAAAATACGAAAAATAAAAACAAACCAAAATAAACACAAATAAAAGAAAACAAATAACACACAAAACAAAAAATATGCAAATAATACAATGAATGCAAATTAACCTAATATACAACACAGTTAGCGGTTAGATTAAAAATTAAAAAGAAAAACCTAATTAAAATACTAATCAAATTAACAGATAATAGCAATTCACTCCCCGGCAGCGGCGCCAAAAACTTGATGCGTGCGATGTGTCGTTGCGGTTTAGCAGTATTAATGCCTACTCAAGTTTTAAATTTATATTTAGCCAACTTATCAATAACACACACACTTAACGAGCAGTGTACCCGGTCAGTATGAATATAATGGTAAGTAGAGTGTCGATCACTAAGAGTGGAACGTATTATCTAGTTATTCTAATCAGTATTTTAATATCTTAAGTTAGCTATACAACCTAATCTAACGCAAGGGGGTTCAGCCTGAGAGACTGGCACGTTTTGGTTGCAATTAAATAATAAACTAAACTAATGAGCACAAATCAGCGATAGGCATGCACGTACACAGATAAATACTTGAGACAATAAGAAGACCTGTCCTGATGATTAAGTAGATTGTCACTTGTTTTATTGATAGTTTTATATGAAGTGTATGTAATTAACCCTTTCTCGTTGGCCCTAATCTTATCGGCGAGAAATCCCTTAATGATTACTTATGTCTAAAAGTTATTCCTAAGTGATCAATTTAGTAACAACCGTGAGAGCCACATTCTCTTCCGTAGTCAAATGCGCAGGCCACTAATAAACACAGAGGTTATCAATGCACTAATAAGTAGTAACCAAAGACATCAACATATAAACTTTAATTGATAGGAAAGCAGTTTTAAGGGAGTGCAATCTTTCTCCTCACATTACACAAGCCACCAATCCTGATGAATTAAAGTTTACTAACATAATAAAACAAAACTACTTAATGAATTAAATACATGCAGGACCTTCTTACAGCTCTTGTATCTCCGTTCGGGTGTGTCTTGTGCTGCCTAATCGTCTGAATTCGGCCTTAGGTTTATGTGGTCTTCGTACCTCGTATATATTATGTGCTACGAAATTCGTCTGGTCTTGGGGTATTTATAGTTTCTGTCTGAGGGTAAGATGCGGCGCATCTAATAAGTAGATGCGGCGCATTGACTTAACTTCGCGTGGGGTCCAAGATTAATATATTCAGGAATATTCGTACACCGCCAGAAGATGCGGCGTATCTTCATTCTTGGATGTGGCGCATGTCCTTTGCCGTCTTGGATAATATCTTGTGAAATCTTGATAGCTATGCGCCATATGTAATAAGCGAGATGCGGCGCATCTGGAGCAGAATGTCTTGATATTGTACATTTCAGTAGACTCTTAACTTCTTGCTTGTTTTGCTTCATAATTAGTCCAAAATCGCCAAGTTTCACCAAATGCTTGTTTTTAACTGAGAATTACAAAAGTAAACGATTAAGTATCAATTCTCATACATAATATAATAAAACAAGTCAAATTAATAGGATAAATGATAGTAATAAAATGTACTTATTTGAGTTCATCAAGCATCCATGAGCTAGCATAACTAAATCAGGAAGCAAAACCCGCACACTGTGGCTTACAGTAACTCATTACATTGTTTATTTTATTAGAAAATGTGAATAATTCATTTCCTGACTATTACTGATTACTTACGTATTCAAACGAGAAATATCTCGCACACAACACCACACACGTACCGACACAACCCTAGTAATGGCATGAATCCAATTTTGGTTATCCAGAATCAATAATTGTGTTTTTATATTACTTTTACAAAAACGTTCTCATAAATCACATTTTTCGCGCTCACGCTAACCTGTAAAACTCAAATTACACCGGAGCTCAACGGGACACGGGGTACACTTAATACCCACAAAATTAATAAAAACCCAAACAAACTCTATCCTTTATATTTACTTTTTTATTTTCCACCGAGCCCCACACACCCTTTCTAATAAAACGTTATAAAAAAATAAAAATAATACGTATAATCGACCTCGTTTTATCCCTACCCTCCACATACCACTATTCACTCTTCTCTCTCTCTCACCCTAACGTCACCTAACATCCCCACCATCTGGTAAACCCAGACCTGGTCCAAATCAATGACAACAAGACTACAAAAACGAGCCATGGCATCTCTGAGGCCGATCAGTCTGATCCCCTCTTGTCTAAATCCTCGAAGTCAACGAATCCCACCAAAAAGATGATGGAGATGAGGGCGACGGTATTCTTTTTGTGGCAACGGATCGACTGTCAACAAAGAAGAAAGAGTCAAACATTCCTTGGTTAACTTTTTAAATCCCTAGTCGATTCACAGCAAGTCCACACACACTCAAAAACTATCAAAACAAATTCTAATTGATGAAGGGCAACGTTTCTGTGGAAGAAGAGTTTGGATTTGCTTGAATCGGACTCGGGTTCTAATTCTTTGGTCTCCTTGTCGATCCGTACTATTGTAAGGGTTTCCTCAAATTTCTTAAATCTTGTAATTTCTTGATTTCATTTGCTAATAAGACTTGCAGTTTGACTTATATCATCTTAGTTAATGTTGGGAATAAAATGCTTATGTCAAAGAGCCTGCCAGATGAAGTATTAGGTCTGCTAGTTCATTTTGAAGAAGTTGAAGATAAACTAACAGTACCTTCTGGGTGAGAAGGTACTGCTAGTTGAAGAAGGTCCTGCCAGTTTGAACGTCAAGTTGTTAGATATTTATTTGTAGATATTTTAGTTGTATTATTAGTCTTTGTACAATGTAACACGTTAAGTAAAAGTAGTTCAGTCTTCTATGTCGTGCAGTAGATAATACTGAGTGTTTTACATTGGAAGTTGTAATAGTAGGTTAGAAAGTCTTGTTATCTTATGCAACTTGACAACATGTAAAAAGGGTTCCTTATCCTATAAAAGGAACCCTTAGTCACCACCTTAGAAATATCTCTTTAACTAATAACTTTGTAATATCCAAAAACACCACAACCTCTCTAGTAACTTAGTTACAAATTCACAAATCCCTTTAACAAATCAAAGATTCAAGGTTACCTTTGTAATCCTGGTGATAGTTTAGATCACCCGTATTATCTCATAAATAATATTGAATCGTTTTGTGTTATTCACGTTGTGTTCATTATTCTAAATAATTCACGTTTGCATATTCACCACCTTTGTTCCTTTAAGTGTGTTATAGTAAATTCCGCGTACTAAATCACATTCATTCCTAAATATCCCAAACACATTATTAAGATCAACATCCCAAGTGTTTGTATAATCCTTCACAAGTGGTATCAGAGCTAGGCTGATATTTACGATTTAAAAGAACAATGGACGTTGAACACATTCAAACCAATGTGGCTGCAAAACTTCCATTACTCAAACAGAATGAGTTTGAGATGTGGAGACTGAGGGTAGAGCAATACTTTCAAGTGCAAGACTATGCACTTTGGGAGATTATTGAAGAAGGAAACTCATTTAAACCTACAATCACCACCTCCACAGTAAACGATGCAATAGTAACAAATGTGCAAGTGAACCCAACAACCGCAGAAGAAAGAATCCAAAAGAGAAATGATCTTAAGGCCAGGAGTATGCTTCTCATGACTATTCCAAATGACCAGCTTTTGATCTTCAACAAGTACAAATGTGCTAAAACCCTTTTTCAAGCTATTGTGGCTAGATTTGGTGGAAATGATGCCACCAAGAAAACTCAGAAAACTCTCCTCAAACAACAGTTTGAAAACTTTTCAGCCACAACAAATGAGTCTTTGGACAGCATGTTCAATAGATTACAAAAGCTTTCAAGTCAGTTAGCCATTCATGAAGTGCTGACATCTCAAGAAGACTTAAACTCCAAATTCCTCAGGAGTTTACCCTCTGAATGGGCCATGCATGTCATTGTCTGGAAAAACAAACCAGATATTGATCAAATGAGTCTTAATGACCTTTACAGCAACTTCAAGATAGTAGAGCATGAAGTGAAGAAGTCTACTAGTTCAAGCTCAGGGAATATGGCCTTTGTATCATCTCCCAGCACCTCAAGGATAGTAGATGAAGAAAAAGATGGTAGAGAAGAAGGTACTGCCAGCACAAATTTTGGTACTGCCAATACTTCTAGCAGTACCAAAACAATTCTAGATGAAACAATTGGTTGTGCTTTCCTGACATCACAACACAATGGTTCCATATTGACTTTTGAAGATATTCAAGAGATCAATGATGATGATCTTGAGGAAATGGACATAAAGTGGCAACTTTCACTTCTTAGCATAAGGGCTAAGAAATTACTGATGAGGACTGGAAAGAAGATTACCATAAATGGTAATGAGCCTGCTGGGTATGACAAGTCTAAAGTGGAGTGCTACAACTGCCACATGAAGGGTCACTACTCAAGAGAGTGTAGAAGACCAAAGAAGCAGGATGATAAGGGAAGAGGATATGAGAACAAGAACAAGGGAAGCTTTTAGAACAAGAGCAAGGCTGTGGAAATCACTGAGCCTAAAGCTATGGTAGCTATTGATGGGCTGGGTTTTGATTGGAGCTTTATGGGTGAAGAGGAGTCAACTTCAAATGAAATGGCTTTAATGGCTTTCTCCAATCCTGAGGTACAAATTACTAAATGTTCTAATACTTGTGAAGTTTTTGAAGAATTAGAAACTTTAATAAAACTTTATGATGAACTGAAAGTAGAACAAAGAAAAACTCATCAAGACCTAGTTAATCATAAGTATGGTATGGCCAAACTTGATAAGCAAATAATCCACTTTAGGGAAAATGAACTCACTTTTTCTGACACAAAAGGCATTCTTAATAGGGAAATATTTTTAAAAGATGCTAAAATAAACCTGTTAAGAACTGAGTTTGCTAAAGTGAAATTGGCAAAGGATAATATTCAACTAACTATTACCACATTAGAAACTGCTTCTGACTTTAATAGAAGGATAGTTGAAAATCAAATGAACAAAAGAATCAAATCTGGGATTGGATACAAAACTTGTCCACCTCCTTACAGAGGAATCCCCTGTCCCCCAGGTTTAGATCTTGCAGAATCAGGTTTACATGAATTCACCAATAAACCACTAGATAATGAGAAACCTGTAGAGAAAAGTGAACCTTTAAAGAGTGCTAGTGTTGCTTCACTCTCTAACAAAAAGGTGCTCACTGATAAGAGCTCAGATGCTCCAATTATTGAAGATTGGACATCTGATGATGAGGAAAAAGAGACTGTTTCAAAGAAAGGAAACAAAGTAGGACCACCCAGTCCTAAAAGTGTAGAGATTAAGACAAAGGATAAAAATGTTCTGAAAACAGTTGAATGTTGTGCTAAATGTAATAGCAAACCTAGAGGTAGCCAGAGAAATTGGAACAATCTTAAGTCACACCAACTTGGTGATGATTTTGTTATGTACAATAAGGCCTGCTATTACTGTGGTAGTTTTAATCATACTCATGCTTATTGTAACAATTGGGTGTCTGGGAGTACATCAAGGTCTAAAACAAATGGAACAAATCCCAGAAAAAGTTTTGTGAAATCTAACACACCAAAAGTTAATCATACTGTTAGACCAAATAAGCCTGTTAACTAAAAACCAACTACTAAGGGTGCAAGAAATACTTTCAAACATGCACCAAGAGTTATGAAAAGTCCCATTGAAAAGAAATATGTGGTCAAAACACAAGATTGGAGACCAAAACCAAAAGGTCCTGCTAGACCAAATGGTCCTGCTAGACCAAATGGTACTGCCAAAATTAGTACTGCCAGACCAAGGACCACAAAATGGGTTAAAAGGGAAAATGATGTTAAGTCCTCAGCATGTTGGATATGGAGACCACTCCAATCAAAAGTTGCATCAACAGTCCTAAAGAGGTTTGATTACATTGATGCAAGAGGCAAACCCAAGTCAGTCATGGCTTGGGTACCCCAAGGAAACTAATATGTTTATATATGTGCAGGAACATTCAAATGATATTGCTGATCAAGGATATGTAGATAGTGGATGTTTAAGGCACATGACAGGCAACATGTCTTACCTCACAAACTTCAAATCATTTGATGGAGGATATGTTACCTTTGGGGGAGGAATCAAAGGAAAGATTACTGGTAAAGGTACAATCAAAACCAGTAAATTAGATTTTGAAAATGTGTACTTTGTGAAAGAGCTTCAGTTTAATCTCCTCAGTGTCTCACAAATGTGTGACAAAAAGAACAATGTTCTCTTTACTGACAATGATTGCATGGTTCTTTCTCCTGATTTTAAAATTCCTGATGAAAGTCAGATTCTTCTTAAAATCCTAAGAAAGAACACTATGTACAGTGTTGATTTAAAGAACATTGTTCCTAAAGAGAATTTAACTTGTCTAGTAGCAAAAGCCTCATTAGATGAATCTATGCTTTGGAATAGAAGGCTTGGTCATATAAACTTTAAAACAATCAATACAATTGCAAAATATGATTTGGTTAGAGGTTTACCCAAAAAGATTTTTCAAAATGACCAAACCTGTGTTGATTGTCTTAAGGGCAAACAACATAGAACTTCTTGTAAGCCCAAGCCCCATAACTCAATTTCTCAAGCTTTATACATGCTTCGTATGGATCTTTTTGATCCTAATTCTATGAGTAGCTTGAATGGTAAAAAATATTGTCTTGTAGTTACTGATGATTACAGCAGATTTTCTTGGGTTTTCTTTTTAAGAACTAAGGATGAAACTAGTGAGATCCTTAAGTCCTATATAATTGAGGTAGAAAACCAAGTTGATAAGAAAGTAAAAATAATTAGATGTGACAATGGGACAGAATTTAAGAATAGGGTTATGGATGCATTTTGCAAAGAAAAAGGAATAAAAAGAGAATTTAGTGTAGCTAGAACCCCACAGCAAAATGAAGTAGCAGAAAGGAAAAATAGAACACTAATAGAGGCTGCTAGAACAATATTAGTAGACTCTAAGTTGCCTATTTCATTTTGGGCTGAAGCTGTAGGTACTACTTGTTATGTGCAGAACAGGGTTCTTGTGATTAAACCCCATAAAAAGACTCCTTATGAACTTTTCTTTGGTAGAACACCATCTTTAAGTTTTATGAGACCTTTTGGATGTCATGTCACTATTCTCAATACCAAAGATCATCTAGGAAAGTTTGAAGGAAAAGCTGATGAAGGCTACATGATAGGGTATTCTTTGCAAAGTAAGGCCTATAGGGTGTATAATAGTTGCACTAGGCTAGTGGAAGAAAATCTTCACATAGAGTTTCAAGAGAAACTTCCAAATGTTAAAGGCATTGGGCCAGATTGGATGTTTAACATTGATAGGCTTTCAGATTCTATGAATTATGTGCCTGTTGCAGGAACAAATACTAATGATAATGCAGGTTTTGAAGACAATGTTGAAACAGCTGAAGATCAAGATTACATCTTGATGCCAATTTAGAAAGGATTGGATTTATCTTCAAGTCATGAAGAACCTTCAATTACAACAAATGAAGGTGTTGAAGATGATCATGGAACTCAGGGTCAAGAGAATCAAGAAAGTAGTGCAAATGAAAATGGTACTGCCAGTTCACCAAATGGTACTACCAGTTCACAAGTTGATACTGCTGAACCATTAAATGTTCAATCAGATGATTCCTTACCAGAAGATGTGGGGATTGGTAATCTTCCACTTACCTATGAAGTTCCTACAACACACAACACAAGAATTCTCAAAGATCACTCCATTGATAATGTGATTGGTAGCATTGATTCTGGTGTTAGAACAAGAACACAAGTCTTGTCTTCAGACCAAGAAGGGTTTATCTCATCTGTCTATGAAGAAAAGAATCATGAAGTTGCCAACATATGCTTGTTTTCATGTTTTCTCTCACAGGCTGAACCCAAAAACATTAACAAAGCCTTAGATGATCCAAGTTGGGTTGAAGCAATGCAAGAAGAGCTTCTTCAATTCAAGCTTCAGAAGGTTTGGAAACTGGTTGATTTGCCCAAAGGTCACAGGGCAATTGGAACCAAATGGGTGTTCAGGAATAAGAAAGATGAAAGAGGGATTGTGATCAGAAACAAGGCAAGATTGGTGGCCCAAGGGTATACTCAAGAAGAAGGGGTGGATTATGAAGAGGTTTTTGCTCCAGTTGCAAGACTTGAAGCAATTAGGCTATTCTTGGCCTATGCTTCTTTCATAGGCTTCACTGTTTACCAAATGGATGTTAAAAGTGCCTTCTTGTATGGTACTATTGAAGAAGAAGTGTATGTTTCTCAACCACCAGGCTTCATTGATGCAGAATATCCAGACAAGGTGTATAGGGTTACCAAGGCTCTTTATGGTTTACACCAAGCTCCTAGGGCATGGTATGAAACATTGGCTTTCTATTTATTGGAAAATGGATTTCAAAGAGGCAAGATTGATCCAACTTTGTTCATCAAAAGAACCAAGAAAGACATCTTGTTGGTACAGATTTATGTTGATGTCATTATCTTTGGATCCACAAACCAAGAGTTGTGTGTAGAGTTTGAAAAACTTATGCATAGTAAGTTTGAAATGAGTTCCATGGGGGAACTTACTTTCTTTCTGGGTCTCCAAGTGAAACAATCAAATGAAGGCATATTTATCAGCCAAGATAAGTATGTAGCAGAGATCCTGAGGAAGTTTCAGTTTGCAGATTCTAAGGTTGCAAGTACTCTAATGGATTCAGAAAAGGGGTTACTCAAGGATGCTGAGGGTGAAGATGTGGATTTGCACAATTACAGATCAATGATTGGGTCCTTCATGTACCTTACATCATCAAGACCAGATATCATGTTCCCAGTGTGTGTATGTGCAAGGTTTCAAGTAAATCCCAAAGTTTCTCATCTCACAGCAGTCAAAAGGATCTTTAGATATCTCAAGGGTCAACCTAGGTTGGGTCTATGGTATCCAAGGGAATCATCTTTTGACTTGGTGGCTTATTCTGATAGTGACTATGCTGGTGCAACCCTAGACAGAAAATCCACAACTGGTGGATGTCAATTTCTTGGCTGCAGACTCATATCTTGGCAATGCAAGAAACAAACAATGGTGGCCAACTCTACAACTGAAGCAGAATATATTGCTGGTGCAAGTTGTTGTGGGCAAGTGCTTTGGATCCAAAATCAATTGCTTGACTATGGGTATAATTTTCTTAACACCATTATTTACATTGACAATAGCAGTACTATTTGTATCATTAAAAATCCAGTTCAACATTCAAAAACAAAACACATTGAAATCAGACACCATTTCATAAGAGATTGCAATGAGAAAAGGTTAATACAAGTTGTCAAAATTGATTCTGAAAATAATTTTGCAGACCTTCTCACCAAAGCTTTTGATTTAGGTAGATTTAAATACCTGGTAGCAGGTATTGGAATGATTAATCTTTGAAAAACATGTGTTTTTGTACATAAAATAAATGGTACTGGCTCTTAAACATGGTACTGCTAGTTAGTCAAAAAGGTACTGTCAGTTCATAATTGGTCTTGCTAGTATAAAGTTTGCTCTGTTTTGTTCATCTTGATAATTAAATGTTTACAATGCTATAAAACAAGTGCTTTGCACTCTGTTCTTTTGGTCTGCAACTAACAAATTTCAGGTTGATAACAAAACAAGAGATCTTCCAAACAAAGGGGGAAATAAAAGTTATTTATATCTCAGGGGAGGTAACAATCTCAGGGGAGGACATAATAGCCCAGAAAAGGAAGATAATCTAATAAAAGAAAGGAGAAGACAAGAGCATACAAGATGATGTAGAGGTTGAAAATGATAAGACTAGATCATATATTCAGAAGGGATGAAGCATTCCTAAAGGAGAAAGTTCTATCTAGATCAAACGAAGGAAAGTTTCAATTTCAGTTCATTATGTTTGTTCATCACTTGCAAAGGCATGCTGATAGATGATTTCACTTGTTGAAACAAGCATCCAAGATACACAGCATCATTGCCTCTTATAATTCCTCCATCCAAGGAAATTGCACCATCTTTAGGTCAATGTGGAAATGGTATTCAGTTCACCAAGTTTTACAAACTTAAGAGCTGGCTAGTCCAACAGCAAACGGCTATTGGTAAAGACACATCAAATCCGTTGATGGTTGATAGTTTACCAAAAACTATATGGTATTTAACTAACCATACTTTACAGTAAATAGTTGACTAGTCCAAAGCAAACGGCTTTTTGGTAAAGACAAGTCAAATCCATTGATAGCTGATAGTTTGCTAAAAACTATAAGGGATTTTTGCTAAAATTTCAAAGATACTGCCAAGTAAAATTTTCTTTCAAAATCAAAGGTATTGTTAGTTCAAATTTTGGTACTGGTAGTGTAAAATGGTACTGCTAGATAACCGTTGAGTCTGCCAGTTAAAATTATAGCCGTTAGGTCTGGTAGTTAAAATTAGCCGTTGGGGTAATTATGTAAATTTCTGATGTTATATTATATTATATTTCTCATATAAAAGATCTTTTTTTTTATAATCAGTCTTAAAATCTTCATTATCTTTTATCTTATAATTAAAATTTATCTTCTTAAATTTGTCCGTTTTTTACATTTTAAGTTAAATCCCTTCATTAATATCTTGATCTTCATCAGTCCTTTCAAAATTTAACATCAGGTTTGCATCTTGTAAATCCACTAATACAAATTTCCAATTTCAACCAAGTTTACCTTGAACAATTGGGACCAAAGTTAAAATCCAAAGTTGTGTAAAACATCACAACCATTAGAGACATTTTTAGATGAAAGTAAGTCAATTGCTGATACTGAAATTTTTAAATTAAAGTGGTTAATAGATTCTATAATCTTCACTTATTTTAAATCCCATTTTATATCACAATAATTTTACAATTCAACCTAATTTACTCTTGAAAAGGGCCAAAAGATAAACATCTCAGTGGATACATGCTCTACCATCTCCATTAAGCATTGCAATTAAATGATTAATATTAGTTTGCCTATACTGATATTTTTGAAGATTGTGAAAGAATGGGTATAATGTATTTATAATCACATTTTTAAAGCATTTACCCACAATGGAGATTTTGTTATTTCCCCACCTTCCTTGATTTAATCCAAAAATAACCTCATGGGCGTTTAATGGTAACATGGCTATTTCTATGGGAAATGAAATTACTTCAACATTTTTGAGGATTGGTTAAAAATGTGGATAGCCAAACAAAGTTTTTGATGTATCCCAGATTTATTCAATGCATCATCACAAAATCAAAACTTTTGTTACTTCCCCCACACTCTCCTTATGAAACTCCAAAACTTTCACACAAGGTGTTTTCAAATATGAAAATTGGTTTTAATGGGGAAGAAATACCACTTTTTGAGGAAATGTTACCACAAAATGCTGAAGAACCATCCCCATCATCTGAATCACCATCACCAAGTTCTTCACCTGGATACATATCACCATCTCATCATCCATCACCATCCCAATCACCTCAACATCAAAGTCTGGATTCTCAGACTTTGAAGGAACTAAAGGAGAAAGTGCAGCTCTTGGAAAATGCTCTTCAAAGTCAGAACACAAAATTTTCTAAGATCAACACCAAGCTAGTTAAGAGGGTTAAGAAATTGGAGAATGAAGTGAAGATGCTGAAGGGTAAAAGATCTTCAAAGTTGGTTTTATCTAGTTCTTCAAGTTCAGATGCAGAAAGCATGGGTCTCTCTTCCAAAAAGGGGAGGATGGGTAGTTCAGAAGGTGAAGAGGAGGCTCAATTTCAATTTCATGAAGGAACTCAAGTATATGATGAAGAGCCTGCTGGTACAGGGCAAGAGCCTGCTAGTGCAAAAGAGCCTGCTCAAATTGAGAGGTTGTTGGCTATGGATTATAGAGGTACTGTTGAAAATGTTTACAAAAGAAAGAGGGAATCACAGCCTCAAGGGGGGTTGTTTGTTCAAGGAAGGTTATTTGTTGCTGATAAACAATCTGCTGCTCCAAGTCAAGAACCAACACCAAAAGATAAGGGCAAGAAAATTATGGTTGAAGATGAACCTAGGCCCAAAAGGTTGAAGAAAAGAGAGCAAGTGCAGATGGCTTTAGATGAGGAAGTCTCCTATAATACCTGAAATTTGAAAACATGCAAAATGACCAAAATGCCCTTACAATTTTAAAAATTGATTAAAATGCATCTAAGTCACCAAATAAATCCCAAACCTTCGGGAATGAACTAGACATGAATCCAAATAATTTTTGTGACTACATTTCAACATTTTAAATAGTACAAAATATACAAAGTATTTATTTTGGCCGAGTATATATATAATTCGTATATAGTTAATATTAAAAATACAAAATAAATTAAATAAAATGCAAGATAATTACTAATAAATTTAGGAAAAGATCACAACCAGTATTTAACCTTAATTAAGCTTGCTTGGGCTGAAATTATTGATACCTTATCAACTATACACGTTTTCATAATTTATGTATATATATATACATATTAACGAAACCCTTAAACCCTTTCAAAAATCGTTCAGTCTCAAATCGACCAAGGAGAATTTGTGTGCCATTTTTCCAGAGTTCTACATAACCTAAAGAAGCTTAGGAAATTATTTGGAGGTCGTGAGATCCATTGGTTTGATCGCTAGTCATTTGTTTTGTCGAATACGTATAACCGAGAGGTACAATTTCTAAATAACCCTTTGACACGTTCGATCTTGCATATAGTATTTTTCTTATGTTAGTATGATTATATAAGACTTAAATAAAATGTATAACTCGAATCATGCAAGCTATATAAGTCGTACGAATTTTGAGAGATTAAACGTAAGTAAAATACAATACGCTTAATACGATTGATTCAGGGCATGTAATTATTTATTTTGGATATTATACGACATATATGGTCTGAGAAAAATAGTGGTTTGAATTGTAGAAGCTTATATGGATCGTAACTAATTTTTGTTAAAATCGTATTATATGTGTCGAATAGAAAGAAAATAAAAAGGAACCCTAGAACCGATTAGGGTTAGGGTTTGGTACTTTAATTCTGGTCATTAAATGCAAACTAATGATGAGGTAATGAGTATTTGATGATTAGATGAGTTAGGGTTTTGTTTTGCTTCTTAAACATGTTATACGATTGGAAAATAAATAAGGAGGACTTGTTTTGTCATTCTTGAAACTTAAAGGTTATTTTTATAATGTTAATTAGGTCAGTATAAATGTGTAAAAATTATAAGATGAGGTCACCCCTCCGTATACATGTATACTTGTTTACTTGACTTGATATGATATGTTCTGGGCTCGTAGAGGATTGCTATATCTGTTTATCTTTCTGTTTACCTTACCTTTTTCACTTGTACATTATTCCTTATTTGTTTCCTATGCCTTTACTCTTGATAACCGTTCTACATTTACATTTCGTAAACCTTTATTACTGCTTGTTATCGTTATATCTGTTCACTGAGCTCTCATAGCTCAGCCGCATTTTTCTTTTCCTGCGGCAGGTATTTAAGCTAGGAAGCTGGGTTTTGCTTTGGGATGAGAGCAACTTTGAGTGAAGCATGGACCTTAGTACCTTAGTTCTACCATTTGAAATTTGACTTGTTATGCCTTCGTTTGGCACTTGATTGTTTAGTACTTCATTTATTTCTTTTCATTGTCTTGTTGAACTTGATATAAGTCTTGTTGGCTTATTATCTTTTGGTTTAATGTTAAGACTTCCGCTGTTTTATTATTACTTGTTCTGATGTGAAACCATAGCATTGTGACATCTTTGCCCTTCTCGGGTCGGGGTGTTACAATTTATGGTATCAGAGCCAGGTTTGGACCCTTAGGTTTCCCAAAAACCCTTTGGCTTAGGCCATTGACCTGTGAGGATTGGGTAGACATTAGGTTTCCTTTCGCGCACTCTCTTTTCCTGTCCTGCTCTGTCATATTTTCTCGATCTGCTCTGTCATTTTCTGTTTGCTCTTACTAATCGTTTTGACAATCATTCAGATGGTGAATACACGTTTTACCCAGTACACTGATGGGAATGATGGCCCTGATTTCGAGGCCATGATAGCTGCTACTATGGCTGCTGCTCTTCCTCAATTGGTGACCCAAGTCACCAATAACATCAGAAATGGGGCAAGTTCTTCTGGTGGTGGTGGTGGCGATGCTCCACCCACTGCTCCTCCCACTGCTCCACCTGTCGGTATTCATGTTTGGATCGAAAGGTTCAACAAACTCAAGCCCCTCTCCTTCAGGTCCGCTGCTACTCCCCATGAGGCAGAGGACTGGATTACCCATGTCGAGAAGTTGTTCAGGGTTCTCGGATGTGCTGACGAATTTAAAACTCGTTTGGCCACATTCAAGCTAGAGGGTGACGCTCTTAATTGGTGGACTGCTCTTGTTCAAGCAAAAGGAGATGACTATGCTGAGACCTGTTCTTGGGCGGACTTCATTGAGGTGTTCTATAGGCAGTATATTCCATTATCGGAGCAGTAGAGATACGAGAGAGAGTATGCGACGATTCGTCAGGGGGATCGTGAGTCTTAAGGTGAGTTTATGCAGCGATTCTTGCGCTTGGCCAGCTTTGTTGGGCCGGAGGTTACTGGGGATGCTCATCGTCAGGCTCGTCATTTCAAGTGGGCATTGAAGAGGTGGGTACTAGATCATGTTGTAAACTTTGAGTACGAGGATGTGGCTGCGGTTCAGGATGCTGCGCGTAACATTGAGTTGCTACATGCGGACGAGGGTTCTAATAAACGGGATAGGGATGGAAATCGTGTGAACTCGAAGGAGCTAAGTCGCCTGGACCAAGGATATGAGCAGCAAAGGCGGTCTAATAGGAGTTTTGAATCACGAGATCAGGTGGATCGTGGTCATGATCAGAGAGGTCGGGATTCGAAGTCAAATTCTAATCAGGGTGGTGATTGTCACGGGCGCAGCGACAGTCAGAGGAAGTGAAAGGATCAGTCTTCCAGGTTACCAGAAGATAATATTGACCAGCAGAATCGGGTTTCTGATCGAATACTTAGAAGGGATCAATGAATCTAACTCCGGTTAGTTGTGCTTATTGTGGGAAGTATCATTCGGGAGTTTGTCGTAAGGCTTCGGGTGCTTGCTATGGATGTGGATCCACTGGACATATGGTGAAGGACTGCCCTAAGAATCCATCGGCACTTGAAAAATATCTTGACCCTTCTCCTCCTACTTCTAGTACCGGTCGTGTTTTCATGCTTTCTCGTGACCAGGCAGGCAAGGCGTCTGGTATGTGATTGTTTCGTTTCCGTTCTATTTCCTTTCCGTTTTCTTGCAAATTTCGAGGACGAAATTTTTTTTTAAAGGGGAAGAAGTTGTAATACCTGAAATTTGAAAACATGCAAAATGACCAAAATGCCCTTACAATTTTAAAAATTGATTAAAATGCATCTAAGTCACCAAATAAATCCCAAACCTTCGGGAATTAACTAGACATGAATCCAAATAATTTTTGTGACTACATTTCAACATTTTAAAAAGTACAAAATATACAAAGTATTTATTTTGGCCTAGTATATATATAATTCGTATATAGTTAATATTAAAAATACAAAATAAATTAAATAAAATGCAAGATAATTACTAATAAATTTAGGAAAAGATCACAATCAGTATTTAACCTTAATTAAGCTTGCTTGGGCCGAAATTATTGATACCTTATCAACTACACACGTTTTCATAATTTATGTATATATATATACATATTAACGAAACCCTTAAACCCTTTCAAAAATCGTTCAGTCTCAAATCGACCAAGGAGAATTCGTGTGCCATTTTTCCAGAGTTCTACATAACCTAAAGAAGCTTAGGAAATTGTTTGGAGGTCGTGAGATCCATTGGTTTGATCGCTAGTCATTTGTTTTGTCGAATACGTATAACCGAGAGGTACAATTTCTAAATAACCCTTTGACACGTTCGATCTTGCATATAGTATTTTTCTTATGTTAGTATGATTATATAAGACTTAAATAAAATGTATAACTCGAGTCATACAAGCTATATAAGTCGTACGAATTCTGAGAGCTTAAACGTAAGTAAAATACAATACGCTTAATACGATTGATTCAGGGCATGTAATTATTTATTTTGGATATTATACGACATATATGGTCTGGGAAAAATAGTGGTTCGAATTGTAGAAGCTTATATGGATCGTAACTAATTTTTGTTAAAATCGTATTATATGTGTCGAATAGAAAGAAAATAAAAAGGAACCCTAGAACCGATTAGGGTTAGGGTTTGGTACTTTAATTCTGGTCATTAAATGCAAACTAATGATGAGGTAATGAGTATTTGATGATTAGATGAGTTAGGGTTTTGTTTTGCTTCTTAAACATGTTATACGATTGGAAAATAAATAAGGAGGACTTGTTTTGTCATTCTTGAAACTTAAAGGTTATTTTTATAATGTTAATTAGGTCAGTATAAATGTGTAAAAATTATAAGATGAGGTCACCCCTCCGTATACATGTATACTTGTTTACTTGACTTGATATGATATGTTCTGGGCTCGTAGAGGATTGCTGTATCTGTTTATCTTTCTGTTTACCTTACCTTTTTCACTTGTACATTATTCCTTATTTGCTTCCTATGCCTTTACTCTTGATAACCGTTCTACATTTACATTTCGTAAACCTTTATTACTGCTTGTTATCGTTATATCTGTTCACTGAGCTCTCGTAGCTCAGCCGCATTTTTCTTTTCCTGCGGCAGGTATTTAAGCTAGGAAGCTGGGTTTTGCTTTGGGATGAGAGCAACTTTGAGTGAAGCATAGACCTTAGTACCTTAGTTCTACCATTTGAAATTTGACTTGTTATGCCTTCGTTTGGCACTTGATTGTTTAGTACTTCATTTATTTCTTTTCATTGTCTTGTTGAACTTGATATAAGTCTTGTTGGCTTATTATCTTTTGGTTTAATGTTAAGACTTCCGCTGTTTTATTATTACTTGTTCTGATGTGAAACCATAGCATTGTGACATCTTTGCCCTTCTCGGGTCGGGGTGTTACATCTCCAAAAAGCTTCACGAAGAAGAAATGCAAAAAGCTTTAGAAGATTCAAGACTGCTTGCAGAAATGTAAGAGCAAAAGGATGCTGCTCAAATTCTTCTTGACACTCAAGCTGCTCAGGAAACATTTGATGCTCAGATGCAATGGATCATTGCCAATGATCCAATTGTGAGAGGTCAAGCTAACTTAATTTTGGATGACAAGAATCTTAACACTGAAGAGAAAACAGCAGAGCTTGAAACTTTTATCAACAAAAAATATAAAAAAGCAGCTCTGGATAATATTTTTCAAAAGATTCAGGAAAGCCAGAAGAGAGGTTTTAAGGTGGGCTCATCTAAGAAAGATCAAGTGACTTTCATGAAGAAGTTTCTAAGAAGTCAAGCTAATTGGATTGAATCTCAACTGAAGAAGAAAACTCATAAAGAAATCAACTTCCTTTATCTTAATGCCTACAAGACACGTTACTTCAAGATCCTATCTGATGCTAAACCTTCAAAGAAAAAGAAAGATGCTCAAAAGAAACAAGAAGCAGAATTGGATCCAGAACAAGTAAGTAAAATGATAATTGCTTTACCAACAATTATACATGCTGATCTAATTAGGTCTAGACACCCTATTATAGATTGAGAGATTCACCATGATAGATCAGGAAAGGCATGGAAGATAACCAGGGTTTGGGGTCAAACTGCCATCTTCAAAAATTTTGAGAATCTGATAAGGGCATGCGATAGAGCTGATTTAGAAGAGTTGTGGAATCTAGTTCAAATCAGGCTAAACACTAAGCATAAGACTGATGTTAAGGAACAAGAACTTTGGGTAGAGTTCAGTAGGATGTATGATCCTAATCCACAGGATGTTCATTGGAAGTTTCCATATCATGATCCTACCACCACATGGGAATTCCTAAATCTTAGCAGTGTGCATCATCTTTTTACACAAAGTGGGATTGAGCTCTTTATGTTAGCTGAAAAAGAGTATCCACTGAGCTATGAAGTTCTTTCAACCATGATTTCCAAGAGGTTAAGGGGTGATAAAGATGAAGAAAAGTCAGAAGTTGTTCAAATTTTGTTGATGAGCATTTTTGAACAATGTGAAAGTAAAAGGAAGAATAGAGAGTAAAGTTTTTGGAAGAGCTCCCTCAGATCCACAAGGTATGGATTTTATTCATAAGAAACTTGTATATTTTAAAGGGAATAACAAGTTTAGGGGAGGATTGTTGGGAATAAAATGCTTATGTCAAAGAGCCTGCCAAATGAAGTATTAGGTCTGCTAGGTCATTTTGAAGAAGTTGAAGATAAACTAACAGTACCTTCTGGGTGAGAAGGTACTGCTAGTTGAAGAAGGTCCTGCCAGTTTGAACGTCAAGTTGTTAGATATTTATTTGTAGATATTTTAGTTGTATTATTAGTCTTTGTACAATGTAACACGTTAAGTAAAAGTAGTTCAGTCTTCTTTGTCGTGCAGTAGATAATACTAAGTGTTTTACATTGGAAGTTGTAATAGTAGGTTAGAAAGTCTTGTTATCTTATGCAACTTGACAACATGTAAAAAGGGTTCCTTATCCTATAAAAGGAACCCTTAGTCACCTCCTTAGAAATATCTCTTTAACTAATAGCGTTGTAATATCCAAAAACACCACAACCTCGCTAGTAACTTAGTTACAAATTCACAAATCACTTTAAAAAATCAAAGATTCAAGGTTACCTTTGTAATCGTGGTGATAGTTTAGATCACCCGTATTATCTCATAAATAATATTGAATCATTTTGTGTTATTCAGGTTGTGTTCATTATTCTAAATAATTCATATTTGCATATTCACCACCTTTGTTCCTTTAAGTGTGGTATAGTAAATTCCGCGTACTAAATCACATTCATTCCTAAATATCCCAAACACATTATTAAGATTAACATCCCAAGTGTTTGTATAATCCTTCACAGTTAAGATGTTGTTCGATTGCTTGGTTATCAATTAGTGTTCATTATTTTTTTTATAAAATCGATTATGTGGTAATAGCGATACAACTTTTGTGTTAAAGTTCTTATGTAGTAAGAATTTGAGGCAAGTCGAAAACCGGATATAATGAGGCTCATATGTGGAGAAGTTGTTTATCTTTTCTTTGTTTTGGTCCTTGATTCTGCGTTTACATATTAGTCTATATCGTTTTGAGTTCACAACGAAAATGACCTGGTTCATATTTTAAGCCTTGCCTGTTAACGATAAGTGGTATAGATTTGATTTGGTTTGAGTCCGGATTGGTAACAACCGTCTTTTAACTCAGTGGTATTTTGTTTACTTGTGGTGTCAAACTATTTTATGTTGGGGATTGTAGTGATAAGAGCTGTGTGCCAAATTTTTGTTCGCGTTTGGTCGAACCCCAACAAGGAATAGTGTATCTTTATGATACACAGTCGACACCCACGACTCCCAAGGGTGGTTGGGTATTCATTGTTTTGACTCAAGATCGATCCACCCCCGATGGGTGTATTTGTTTTGACTACCTAGCCGCTACCCTAAACTAAGAGGAGAGTACTCGATACATGTTTTGAACCATGGAACGGTTTCTTGTTATAAGTCGTATACCCACCTGGTTGTGTTAAAAAGAGTATAACGTTTGAAAACCGAAAAGTGGTCAAAATTGTTTTGGTCAAGTCAAAAATTATAAGGTGGTTTTGACTGAGTCGAGGGATAACCTCAGTTTTGAATTGGTTAAGGGTATCACAAAGACTGTGCTTAAAAACTACTTTGCAAATTCCTCCTTTGGGCCGAAGCCCACACTGCCTAACAAGTATGATTCGAAATTGGGCCACAGCCCATTCGCGGTTTGTAAGTGGGTCAAGTGACTGTTGGGCCAAGCCCAACACAATCCACCCAAGACCAACAAACCTGCATAAGGGTGTGTTTGTAATTCTGTTTATGTACGAACTATTTTCGCGATCGTCTAAGTGTTTTTTCCGGCTATTTCGACTTTGTACTTCACGACTTAAAACAGCTCGACTCATTACCGACTCGTTTCACTTCACTCAATCACAAATCTCGCAATATATAACTAGATCATACAACGTACTTAGTAACTCAACATGGTTTTTTATAATGAATTGACTTACTTTATAAATCAAGTTTAGTTGTACATTACACATGCAACAATAAACTCTTTTATACATTTAAAAACTATAAGAACGAAGCGAAAACTAAACTTGTAAAATTTAAACTCATTCATTAATACATACCACCTATTTTATTTACATATAAACTTGACATACTTTATAAAAACTCATATGAATTTACTAGATTATAAAGCGATTATTTACTTAAACATAAACCTTATAACTTTTTGTTATCAAGAGAAAACCAAAACTTGTACTCGGGTCATGCCCGACTATTGTCAAAATGTATATATTTAGCTTACTATATTTCATTAAATGTAATAATCAACAATGAGGAATTTTAAACATAACATACATTTTTTTTAATAAATACTATATATATATATATACACACACACACACTACCCATTTCATTCACACACTTATACATGTAACATATATATATACACGCACTTAGTATTATATGCTCTTTTTACAATAATGTTTCCATATGCCGTCAAAGTCTAATATTTATTGGTAATTATTTTCCGTATTTGTCTTTCGGTTATTGTCGAACCAAAGACTTATTCATCTTTGATACTTTCATAATTGTACTTACGCACTTCCATGAGCCAATACTTACAAACATTTAGAAAACTGTCTTCAAACTTAAACGCTGCCACACAAGTTACAAATAACACAGCACTTTAAAACTTTTGAATTTAATTTAATCTCGTTGAGTCTTAAACTTAAACTGTGAACTAAAACATGCCTTACTAATCTAGGTCGCGTGTTGGTGCCACATTCACTCTGATTTACTTCACTTACTGCTTACTTTTCTGAGGTGAGTTAATAGCCCCACTCTATTTATACTTGTTTTATAATTGGGGTGAGAAACATGCAAAACTCTTTTATGGACCAAAACTGTTATTTATGCTATTACGTGGTTTAGCCTAAGCCCTATTATGTCCCATTATGCCCAACTCATGAACCGTCAATTCCTGCTAGGAAGCGCGAATGTTATAAATAGATCTATTGGGGGTAATGCCCCCGTTCGGATTGACCGGATAGGTAAACGAACGTATACCATGTTGAAACACAAGTGTCTGGGATAAACACTTGTCGGGCCCCTATATATGTTTACATGCTCTTTGAGCATGCACACTGTTATAACTTTGGTTGCATGAACTTAGTGCTAGCATAATAGACTATTTTATATGACATTATATGCGTTGTAATGTTCATATGCCAAACTCATGGTCCAAACTATTGATTTTACTGTTTATTTATAAACCTATGAACTCACCAGCTTTTTTGCTGACTTTTAGCATATTTTTCTCAGGTGTTTGAGCAACTTATTATTGGCAAGGCGTGGTGAGGCGATGGTGATAAACTATTTACCAAAGTGTTTTCACACATTTTTATGACTTGTTTTTATGGGACCATTAGACTTTTGGGCTTATTTGTTGAATTTAAAACTCTGGTGTAAACTTGATTTAATTCAACTGAATGTATTTTAACGGAGTATGTATTCCGTTCTTTATTACCTTGTGTTATGATTTCCAATCCAGTAGTACCCCATGACCCGAATGCCTCAACAATTACCAGATTTGGGGGTGTTACAGATTAATATCAGAGCCTAGGTTATAGAGAACTAGGTACATATAAACCCTAAACTATAACCGCTTTTTACCAAAACAAGTCCTTGTGACCGCCACTTGCCTGCCTGCCTTGCTTGCCAATTACTTGTTGTTTACTTGATTACCTACGCGTTACGTTTTTATTGATTTTACTCTACAATACACACTATAAGTATTTTCTATATACTTTCACACATATACCGTCTTTGTCACAGACTATGCCTTCCTTCAACATCACTGAGGACATCTTGCTCACCCACACTTCATCATCTCCTCTGATTGCACCACGTTTCAACGATCCATACGTGCAGGTGCTTGAGGCATATCATGCACCTGATCTTGACACCATTGAGCCCACACCTACTCCATCATTACCTACTCAGTCTGCATCTACTCTCATCGCTGATCACATTCCTGTTAAGCCTACACCTACCTCTGTTACTGATCCTGCTATACAGTCCACCTCACCTCTTCAGACTCTTCCTAGTCGTCGCACAACCCGCATACGCGTCCCAGGGCGCCGACTGCGGTATTCAGTCCTACCATCCCCACCTCATAAGAGGACCCGAACCATCTACATGGGTACCTCCACCACCCTTCTATCTCTTTCACCTGTTTCATCTCCTGACCATTCACCACTTCGCCAAAGGCTCAGGAGGGCCGATGATTCATGTTCAGCTGGGGATGATGAGGAGTCAGAGGATGATCCCCAGGAGGAGTCAGAAGATGACCTAGAGGAGGAGCCAATAGCAGATCCTGCATCTGAGGAGACTTTACCAATTGAGCACGCCCCCAGGTGTGCACTTACAGATAGGGATGCAGGTTTGCCAGCAGGTCTAGATCAGGGGGTGACTATGCAGCGACATGGGAAGATGATTTTGGAGGATGTGCCAAGCACTTTCGAGACTGGGCAGAGTTCGAGGGCTGCTCAGATGTTAGGTAGAGATATGGATGTACCTCAAAGGACAAAGAGCTGCCATGCTACGTGCTAGAGAGGAGGGTTTGGATGTTGTTCCTGCTACTTTTGAGATTAATGGCGAGATATGGAGAGACATCGAGTGTGTGCACAACACCCCACCTCGTGCTGATAGTCCAGTACATGAGCCATCCTCACCATCTTTTGTACCACCATCTCCCTTGATACCAGCTTCCCCTCCCCCCGCTGACTCACTAGTGGCCGAGGAGGAAGAGGATGATATTATGAGGATCTTTACTCAGTTGGGGGCATAGGCGACCCTGCTAGACATTTACTCAGATCAGCTGGAGAGACTTCAGAGACTCAATGAGCGGACAGAAAGGTTTGGCAGAGAGCTTCTAGGTGTGCATCGCAGGATGGATGACATCAGGAAGGATCAGGCAAGAGCTTGGGATGCAGAGTGGACCACTTGGCATAGGATGCATGATATGGATTCAGTGATTGCTAGGGTGATGAGGTCAGAGCAGGAGGATCGTTGTGGGGTCTTCGCATCAAGGAGGCGCATTGCATAGTTGGAGTCTACTGTAGGACGGTTGGAATCTACTATAGGACGGTTGGCAGCAGAGTTGGAGAAGCTACGCCTTGGGCATGATTGATTCTAGTTTATAGTAGTTTATGATGTATTTTTCCACTAAACTGAGTAGTCATCAGTTAGTGACAGTTGTACTCTTCCTTTTTGTATTCGAAACTTGTACCTTTCTTTTATGTATTATAAGCTTGTAATTTTGTGGACATGTATTGACTTCTAATCTATAACAAGCTTGGTTGATTACTCTATTGTTTCATTCTCTCTATGATTGATCTTATTCATATACTCTACCTGTGGTGATTATACTCTTGTGTGATAACAAACTCTCCGAATCTTATTTGTCTCTATCTTTTGTTTGTGGTGCAGCAAGATGCCTCCTAAGAGAAAGTCAAACAGGACTACTCGTGCGCAACCAGTTAATCCAGGCCCAGCCAGGGCTAATATAGCAGCTCCACCTGTGAACCGAGTTATACTTGATCAGTTAGTAGAGGAACGGGTGGCAGCAGCGCTGGCTGCGGCAAACAATTCAACTACTGATGTTGGAAACTCAAGACCAACAAACAACAACAACCGCGGTTGCGCCTACCAAGAATTTCGGAAGACCATGACTAGAGGTTTCGGAGGAACCGAGGGGGCGGTTGTTTTGGTCAGATGGATTGAAAGGCTGGAAACTGTGTTCCGAATATGTAGTTGTGCAGATGAAGACAGGGTTAAGTTCGCATCATTCACTTTAATGGATGCTAGTTTAACCTGGTGGAATAACTATCTGAAGTCTGCTGGCTATGACACCGCTTACGCAATGCCATGGGAAAATTTCAAGGAAACGATACTAAAAAAGTATTGCCCTCGCAATGAAGTGAAGAAGTTGGAGGTCAAGTTTTGGAACCTCAAGGTGCAGGGTACCAACATGGCTGCATACAACCAACGTTTCCAAGAGTTAGCTTTGCTATGCCCTGAGATGGTCCAGACTGAAACTCGTTTACTAGAAAGGTACATTGGAGGATTACCCCCATCCATAAAGGGTAATGTCACTACCTACAAGGCTGCTGATCTCCATGAGACTATGGAAGTGGCCAACAAGTTGATGGAGCAAGTGATTGAGGATTTGGCTGAAATGGTTGTGACTAATAAGAGGAAATGGGATGATCACTCCTGAAACAAAAACAACAACCACCACCCAAACAAGAGACAGGAAGTTGCTAAATTTTATGTTGCGGGGCCGACAAAGAAAAAGGTGTATGCAGCTGGACTAGCAAAAAAGAAGGTTTATGCCGGGAAACACCCACTGCGCAATTGTTGTAAACTCCACCACAGTGGACTATGCACAGTAAAGTGCCGCAACTGTCAGAAGGTTGGGCATATGACCAAGGATTGTAGGTCAAGAACTCTCACAACGGCACAGACAGCACCGGGGAAAAACTCGAAGGCTAACGTGACTTGTTTTGGGTGCGGGAAAAAGGGGCACTACAAGAATGAGTGCCGTGAACCAAGAAACCAAGGTGCTGGGGGAAATCAAGGTGCTGGTGGAAACCGAGGAAATCAGAGGACGGGTGGAAATCAAGGCTACCTAGGAAATGAAGAAGGAGCCCACGAGAGGGTTTATGCAGTGGGAAAGGTGGAAGCCCAAGAGGACCCGAACATCATGACGGGTACGTTCCTTTTAAATAACCGTTGTGCATCCATATTGTTTGATACGGGAGCAGATCGGAGTTTTGTTTCAACTGCATTTAGTCCACTACTTGGTATTGCCCCGACCACTCTCGACAACGTATACAATGTGGAGTTAGCTGATGGGAATGTAGAAAGGGTAGACACTATCATAAGAGGTTGTACCTTAAACCTATTAAATCACCCGTTCAACATCGACCTCATGCCGGTAGAATTGGGTAGTTTTGATGTTATTATCGGTATGGATTGGTTGTCGAAGTACCATGGCGCCATCATTTACGACGAGATAATCGTTCGGCTGCTATAGAGAACTAGAAATCATAACACAAACATGAGATTAATGAAAGCTAGATTTCTAGAGAGAGAAAGATAAGAGATGGGAGTTCTTAGAGAGAGAAATAGAAGAAGATTAGATTAAGAGTGAAAGAAGCTCCAACCCTTCCCATGTGTGGGAAGGGGTATATATACTACAAGGTTTAGGTGCCCCTAGCGGGCTGTGGGGTGAGCTGACAGTGGGTAAAGACCCGACCCACTCCACAAATACTAATATAACTAAACTAATACTATTAATACTAATAATCCTACGAGCTACATAAATGCTAAATAGATACTCGGGGTGACCGAGTCTTCACATGAATATTTATATTCCTAACAATCTCCCCCTAAGGGAGGTCACCCTGGAAATAATATTTTGAATTCTAGCATTCTTTCATATGAATTTGACTTCATAGCTCGTAGTCTTTGATTCTTCAAATTCATTAGTCTTTGTACATTCCGCAGTGAACTTTTGATGACTGTTCTTCTGTCTTGGATGATCTTTGGTGATTCTTTGATGTCTTCATCCAACGTATGTCTCCAAGTCATCTTTTAGCAGTATGTCTCCATGTCATGTGGTACTCTTTGAGCCGACATGCTCACACTATTTTGGGTCATGATTTTCAGCATCACAGTTTGCAGAAGCAGTGTTGAAGGTCTTTTAGTTTATCATGACTTCTTTGAATACGATGATGGTGTAGTGTGAGCATGTGGTAATGGATTGGCATCTTTTCTGCAATCAGCTACAACCGCCAGGAATTCCTGCATACGACAGTTAGCAATAAAACGTCCGGTACTTACAGGTTCGGACTTCGAGATTGTTAACAGCATAGTGTGAAATCTCTCTCTAATCCTTACCAAGGCCGTTCCTAAATCGAAAACCCACCGAGGGCTTACAAGATCTACCGTAGTAAATCAACGATTAGGTGAGTCGCTGGTGTTCACTCCACGACTGTAGACCGTTTGAAACCGCCGCGACCACTAAGCGTAATCCACAAGGAATTACCAAAGTGATCTGCTTTCAGGGCTGTTTGATGTTGACCCTAGCAGGAATTTCCATTCAATTACTGAGAATTACATTTGTAAATTCCCTCATAAATGTTCTGGCAGATTGCTAAGATCTGTGTAGGACTCATAAGTTTACAACTGGTGTCCTTAATGTTGAACAACCAGTGTAGAAGTAACACGTGTTCCTATGAGATCTTATGATGCATCTCGTGGCTCTAGACTCGATAAGTGCAATTTTGGTAGTCAGAGACTGGAGCGGTGTCTCCTATTTCAATATCAACATAACTCGTAATGAGCGGTCGATAGATTATGAAAGGTTCTCCGTGAGAATGAAACAAGTCCTTTTAAGAGAACTTGAGTGGCTTAGAAGGTTTAGTGCAGTGCGTCACCGGGTCCATTACGTCTTGTCTTCAATACCGGTGTCACCTTAGTAACAACCAGTAGTATATGAATTGAACCCGGTTTCTGCCCTAAGGTTGAATAATTTGGAGGGCTATTTCTTTTCACCCTTTCACATTACTTTTCTTTTTAATTCTTCAACCCCTTCTTTCTCCTTTCTCATATTACTCCTTTTTCATAATCATACCTAAGGACTTTCTAATACTAACTATTTGGTATTGTCCTTGGGTAGATCCCTCCGGCTCTGGCGGATCATAGGACGGTTTTCCTAACCTTAGCCACCTTATAACTTCATGACTATCCTATGTTGCCGTCAACCAAATCCTTGAAAAATCTCTCAAAGTGTTTATGATTATGAAAACACATTTTGCCAACACTTTGAGAGTTTTATACTTTTTAAATGCTCCCCCTTAACATGTGCTTGGATGATTATATTATAAATTTGCACATGTTGGGTGGAGTTTGTACTTTTTGAATTGATCCACTTTCAGTGAACATGACCGATTCGAGACACGCTTACATCACTTGTTAGACTAGCTTGAAATTATTACACGGGCTGGTCAAGTACACAGAAAGTTTCTCGAAATGGTACACTCTACTCAGACACGTCCTCTTCGAGACACGCTTATATTACTGGTTAGACCAGCTTGAAATTATTACCCGGCCAGGACATGTCCTTTCGATTAATGACAGTTTTTGTTTCGTCAATTCAGTGGTGAAGTCTGAGTCGCGCTCACATGAGATGCCACATCCTTTTTGTTATCACAAACCATTTGCTCCCCCTCAATATGTGCATCGATATGCGAAAGAGTTTAGCACATATGGGAGAGCTTACATTTAAGTCCAAAGAATCACATTTTCATCAGGTTTCATATTTAAATCACATTCTCTCCCCCGATCAAAAATTTCAAACCTTTTGAGATTTGTGATCCCAATTGATTTAAATAAGTTAGAAAATGTGGGAGAAAATGTGGTCAGATTTAATATATTCTGATGATGGAGCATACAACTGCTCCCCCTCAATTTATGAGGGAGATCCACTACTTATCATGTACAAAGATAATTGTTATGACACAAATGATATTGACCTTTTTGCGCAGACGATGTGATCATCCGCTTCTCTGAGGGAGTCAGTAGTCAACATCAATTATCCATCCACCAACAAAACTTCCCAAGTATTGTAGATCCCCACTTGGTGAGACCAGAATAAGTATTGCCTTGTTGAAATGAAGGTGGTGGTGGTGATGACAGTGTTGTTGTTGTTGTTGCTGATGTTGTTGTTGTGGTGAATTCAGAGCCAGTCAATAGAGTTTGAACATCTGATCAAATGGTTAGAGCGGGAACTGGCACATTCATATTGGCCATGGAATCTGCATAAGAATATCAACACAGATATACATACATACAGATTCACTTTTCATTAACAGCTACCACATAGCAGCTTGCCGACTCATAATACCATATTCATTTCACAATCAAACCATAGTCAGGAAATACATCAAACCGCTATCTAGCATGAAGAGCAATTAGCAATCATGAACTTGGCAATTCACTCATATTACAACATTTAACTTAGGATCTTAGGGACATGATTCTAACATGATAGGTATATACCTAAGCATATCCTGAGTGCACATGCACTAAATTAACAACAATTAAGCAGCTATCGACTAACAAAAGTCAATCAACATTTGAAACTCATTCATTCAGATCATTCAAATGCCTGTGGAGTATTCAAGAACATCAAACACAATGGGTTTTCTAACTTCTTTTAGATTTTGAGTTTTAAAGTATTTAGGGGATTAAACGAGGATTCCAAAGTGACACAAATGGAACTTCTAGTTACATAAAGCTAGGAAACTATATGCAAGTTGCACATAATGCCCTAATCTTTCTAACAACTAACTCAATTGGCCATTTGAGATAAAGCTTAGTATGTACCTCTTCAACAAATACCCCTATTAACTACAAAACCTTTTCTAACAATTATGAGATAACCACGAAACCCGTTTGATGATATAAAATTTGAACTCACTCTCCCCCTCAATTAATGACCCGTTTTCTAGTTAAAGAGTTGTAGTCATTGATTGAGTGACAAATTTTATGCACAATCCAAGTCTGAAAGAATTTTCAACCAACACGTTACCACCATGTGTCTCACAAATAATTTTCAGAAGAATCATAGAATGAAAACTATTTGTATACAAAGAAGACTTCTCTTCTTAATCAGGAAATAATGCACTGAAGCGTGCATTAATCGGGGATGCACGGATATGAAGTAATCCATGCCCGGGTGAACGTCACCCGTTGTTAGGAACAGCCGTCTTTTTGGTGACGTGCTTTCCTCATTTTGAAAAACGGGTTGCATATTTGAAGAAATAGCAAGCCATAATGACATGTTTTGATAAACCTTTTAATTTCTACTCGAACTTCATTTAAAGATCCGTGTCATTATTGAATGACATTTCTAGGACCGTAAATGTTATCGATACCAGAAGACATGCCTTGAAAAAAAAACTATTTTTGGTATTTTCTATTTTTCTGAATTTTTTTTTCTTTTTTATGGTTTTTTTTTATTTTTTTTTTTTGTTGGTTATATATATTTCTGTTTACATTTTAGTATAAGATATGTACAAACTATATTATTCAGTTTAAGAAGATGATGACATGAATACCAAAATAAGGATATCGTTCTTGTACGTTGTGGAAGTCTGTAGTCAACATCTCTTAAACTTTCACCACCAAAGCTTTTAAGGCTCCTGAATAATCGCCTGAACTTGAGCCTTCTCAATGTGAAGCTTTGATAGCTTCCCCCCAAACCGACAATCTTCTTTTTGAGCAGATTCAAAGCTCTCTTTCAAGCTTACATAAGGTGAGTGTACAGCGGAATCCGTAGCAAACCACATCAAATATTGCTGCTCCTTTTAAGAATAATCATCGTGATTCTCCGTTCGGGGGATCATCAAATAGATCAGCAACATATCATCTCACGCTTGAATACTTCTTCTCACATTTCTTCCTGCTGAAGTCTGAAGTAATGCATACCAAAAGTATCCAGAGACCACTTCCCCCAAGTAGTTGAAGTGATGCAATCAGTCTCATTGTATGAAGCTCAAAAACCCAAAGTACACCCTCAATCCCATTAATGAAGTCAAAAACGTAACATCAAAGTCAATTAAGACTCAGAAATGCACTTTTCTCCCTTCAAGAAATTGCAGATGAGAATTGCTACACCAAAGTCAACTAAGTCCTAAATGTAAGCAATTTATCCCGTATGTAGTCGAAATGATAACGCCAAGACAGTACCACAAAAGCAACAAAGTCAAGTAAGTCCTGGATGAACACATTTCCTTCTGTAGAATACCGACTAACTAAAGGAATCATCATACAATTGTGTACCTTTTTAATCATCAGAAACTGTTTCTTACATCTCTTCCCCCCACGTAGTTGGAATGATACACCAAAAGCCATGAGTTAAGACATTGATTTTCTCTACGGTTATGACATTTGTCTTCCCGGAATAACTTCAATTAAGAAGAAGTATAACGTTCATCACGTGTACTCGATGTGCGTTCAGATGTATGTCTCCTTCCCCCTTGCTGGTTTTGATACCTGATGAAGCGAAAAGTGTACCGCTTTTAAGGGGTCATTTAAGCCCTAAATCGTATTTATTTGATCAAATATCGCCCTAAATCGTTCCTTTTGTCATTTTAGGTACTTTTGAGGAGAAATCTGGAAAAGGAGGCATTTTGGACGTTTTTGGAGCATAAAAGTGAAGAAAACGACAAAGTCTCAAAATCGGCTGAAAGTTACCTTTGACGGCGTCACAATTTACTCTGGACGGCGTCATGCCTTGGCAAGAAAAGTTGGACGTGAAATTTACTCATGATAAGCCAGTGAAAATAGCATGTGAATTCTGACGGCGTCACGCTTTAACTTGATCAAGGGCGTCACGGCTTAAATCAAAAGGGGACGGGGTCACGTTCAAGGTTCGACGGCGTCAAGCCTTGATAAGCCAGAATGGATTTTGGAAGAGCTAAAGAGGGACGGCGTCAAGAAGGTCATCCGGGAACCCTAGAAGCGGCGAGGTGACGGCGTCACACTCCATAAGGTGACGCCGTCAGATCCAAAAATCTATATATAGTTTTCTAATTTTTTGTCATTAGAGAGAGCTTAGTGTGTGGAATTTTGGGAGGAAACCCTAAGACGAATTTAGCTCCTTTTTCAAGGCTTTTTGCCTTGAAGATCTTCCATGTTACATTGAAGATAAGTTATCAATTAATCATTCAATATGTCTATGTGTTGTTTGATTTTATCTTATTCTTGTCTTTTGATTAACATGTTAGGCTAAATTTATCTTGTGTTTGCTTAGATCTAATGAAACCTAGCTATTGATTATTGGTTATTAGTGTGTTGTTAGTTGTATTGGATGATTGTTTATCTATGTTAGGCTTAAGAAAACTGGCTAACTTCCTATTCGGTAACTTGCTTGAACGTCTTAAGAAACATGAACCAAATGCGTACTAAAGGTTTTTATGGTTGTATTTAATGCACAAGCGAATTCTAGTGATCCCATGTTAGGAGCTTCCTAGCCGGCTCGACATAGGAGTGAAGTAGGAGCTTGTAGAGTTGGGGAAGTAAGTACGCCACCCCACGAATGGTATTAAGGAATACACCCGTCATCCACGCGACTAATACACACTAATTAACCGGTAAAAGATAGTTAGGGAGTAAGGAAATCTAAGTAAACACATTTCTCTACACATAAGTTTCTCACCACATTTTATTTTCAGTTATTTATTTTATTTGCATTTGTAGTTATTTGGGTTAGTTGACTAGCAACTAATTCCGCCCACTCCTTCAAACCCGAGATTTTACTTGCTTTCATAAAAATATAAAAAACATAAAAAGAATCTTCCTCAACCCTTAGACCTAATTAGAGTAGTCTTTCACACCTAACGAACACTATTCCCTGTGGAGAACGATCAATCCCCCGTACTTACCACTACACTATACTACATCGGTCAGGTACACTGCCTGGTGGGGTTGTAAGCCTCTTGAGATCCCTCGAGAGGTAAAACCTGTTGTAAGGTTACAAAACCACGCATCAAGTTTTTGGCGCCGTTGCCGGGGAATAGTTATTGTTTAGATTGAATTTTTATTTCTATTAGGTCTACTCACTAGATTCCTTTCTAGTGAGATTTTTATTTTATTTTTCTAGGTTTTCTTTAGTCTATCTATTTTCTTCGTGTCTTTGTTCGTAACCATACCATCCGACATCATGGAAGATGGTAATATCCTTAACCCCCACAACCCACCACCACAACAACCACCACCACCTCCTAGAGCCCGTACTTTAGGAGAGTATTCCCGTCCTAGCCACCATGGCTATCGAAACACCATTGAGCTCACTCAAGGAGCTAATATCACACCCTTGCGATCCGACACCATCCGGTTGGTGCAAAGCGGATGCGCATTCCATGGACTTCGTTCTGAAGATCCTAATCAACATCTCAAGGACTTTCTCAAAATCGTTGATTCTATAGACCTTGATGTTGCCACTCGAGAGACGACCCGATTGCGTCTCTTCCAATTCTCTTTGCGGGACCAAGCTAGTCAGTGGCTAGAACGTCAACCCGCAGGATCCATCACCTCTTGGGATGATCTCACCACTCGTTTCCTTGCTCAGTTTTTCCCACCAGGGAGAACTACCAAGCTAAGGAAGGATATCTTGATGTTTGAACAACGTCGAGGCGAAACCCTCTACGGGGCATGGATTCGATTCAAGGACTTACTCCAAAAAGTCCCTCATCATGGCATAAATCTATGGCTTCAAATCCAAATCTTCTATGACCATGTTGATTACCACACCAAGCGTGCCATCGATCGAGCCGCCGGGGGCAGATTGCGCGACAAAAGCGCCGAGGAATCATGGGAGATCATTGATGAGCTTGCATCCGACGATGATGAATTGTGGCAAGTCTCCCACGACGTGCGCTCGGCAGTAAAGACATATTCATCGCCCGATACAGCCAATCAAATCACTGAGGAAAGCGTTAGTGAACTTGAGAAAAGGGTTGCATATCTTATGGAAAAGCAAAATAGACCCTTAAGTCCACAAAAAGCAACAATTAACTCAGTCTCAAGCGTTAAGCAAACACCATTGTCCGAATCACCCCTTCGGGAAAATGCTAAACCCTTCCATAAGCACGCTCAACCCAACTCACCACCTCAGGAACTTAGTCCAACATTCGAAGCTCGAATGAGAGAGTACATGTCAAAACACTCCGAACGGTTGGCAAAATTTGAGGAAGCCGTCTACAAGCAGAAGGAGGAAATGGAGGAGAAGATGGCGGAGATGATGAATCTTTTGAAAGAATACACAAATACAAAAGCTCCTGCAAAAGTGTTGGTGAGGAATGACGCTGATGTTCCTAACACTAAATTTGTCAAGGCCACCTCCGTCGTCCAAGAGGGCGGAAATGATGGAAGAGGGAAATCCATAACTATGGAAGTTAACAAAATTGACCTCATCCCACTTAATAATGGAAACACCAATTCCTACAAATGCGATTCCGACAAGGGAGAGGAGGCGCCCTCTGAGGAGTGCCAATTGGTTGAACCGCCAGTGTCACAACAAGTGAAGCATTACTTGAAGCACGAAATAAACAAGGAGACCATAAACGATTGGGTGAGAAACTATCGACGTACTCATCTACCCAACAAGGAGTCCAAGAAGGTGGAACCGGATGATAAATCTGGCACATTACCCGGTGGGCAATTGTATGAATGCCTCATAGGACAAAAGTTAGTGGAAAAGCAGAAATTCTACGGGATCTTTGAAATACCATGCAGCATTGGAAAACACAAGTATCTGGATGCGATAGCTGACCAAGGTTCCGACGTAAATTTGATGCCTTTATCCGTTTATGTTCAGTTAACCGATGAGTTGCCATCCATCACCCATACTAAACTCTCCTTTGCGAAACATTCTTATGAGTATCCGTTAGGAATTGCAGAAGATATGTTGGTCAACGTTGCCGGATTCCTGTATCCGGTCGACTTCATGATCATTGAGAGAAATGATATGAATATGCCAATAATCCTTGGGGCACCCTTTCTCGCTACCACTAGAGCACAAATCAATTACGAAAATAGCACCATCCAAATAAAGAAGGGGAAGAAAACAATAAACTTCCCAACGATCCCACGACATATACGAGATGTTGCTCTGCAGAAGAAGATGGAGGCTAACACTAATATAGTCCGTGGTAATGTTCGAGAGAAAATTCTTGCATGGGAGGCAAGGATTAAGAGTTATATGGAAAATGAGATTAGAGAATGTAAGGATGGAAATAACGATTATATTGAGGCTGATGAGCAACCCAATAACCCCGTTGAATTTACAAAAGGAGACTCAGTGCTCCTAAGGCATTCAGAAACAGAAGCACCTACCAATGAACCAAGTCCCTGGTGGTACGGACCATTCACAATTAAAAGTTTACACCAAGATGGGATAGTAAGCTTGACCAGCAAAGGAGGAGGTGAAGTGACCGCAAATGTCGAGCGATTGAGACACCACCACCATGATAACAAGGATCATATCTATCAGGGATACGTCATTATGAATGATGGAATCACGTAATGTACGTGACTTTGAGTCTAGCTACAAGACTCGTTAATAAAGAAAAGCGCTTCTTGGGAGGCAACCCAAGCTTTATTTTATTTAATTGCTTTGTGTGTTTATTTATTTGTTTGTTTGATTTTATTTGCTTCCGTATGTATGTTTAATTTTTATTAGTATTGATTCATGTTCAAAAACTAATTTGTGAAAATGCTTTATTTTGTTTTTAACTTCGTCTTAACTACATATAAAGGTATTTTGCAAAAGATAAGTGTAAGGGAAATTTAAATCGGTTTATTAGAACACAAATGAACATGAATCGTAATAATAATAAGTTAACATACATATTCGTATTTGTTTGAGTCAAATGCTTGTATCGAGTCATAATGATGTTTTGCAGGAATTCCAGGAAGTAAGGTAAAGGTTTTTCCAGAAATTTTCCGGAAACTTAAAATGAAAATTTTTGTCAGGTTATTTCTGACGGCGTCAGGGTTTATAACCTGACGGCGTCAGATTTAATTTTCAGAAATTTTTGAAAGTTTTGTTTTTAAAAAGTTTTTATTAAAATCTCCAACTTATAATCTCCAGGAATCTGCAAAATTATCATTCCACAAGCATTATATCCTTATATATAGATTTTATCCCGCCGATGTTATGCAGGTTTTCGTGTTTGTTTTCTCAGGTTTAACAGGTTATTTTGGACAAGGAGATGTTTATGGAATCAAGCTTATGGCGATGCATTAGTCATGGAGCTTCAACATTACCTTGGAGGAAGATCTAACCGTGTAATTTCATTATCCACCGAGCGAATCAGGGGAGTATTTGATTTCATTCTTTTACTTTTTACTTTTACATCTTGTTATTTGAACATTGGGGACAATGTTCATCTTAAGTGTAAGGGGAGGGTAAAAGTACGATTTTTGAGAATACAATTGCGCTTGATTTTTGTTTGTTTAATAGTAGATGTGTAATAAAACTGAGACAAATACCTGTTAGGGCAATTTTAGTGCCAAATTTAAAATTTTTTACAACATTTAGGAGTGAAACTTTGATCTTAATGAGCGTCTCACGGATAGGAGTTATATGACTAGCACAAAAACCGTACCACTAAAAAATTTTCCACCCCCAAATATGTGAGGTTCGCCCCTAGAATTGGTAGGAAAAGCATTTATGCTATGATGTGTGTACCGGTAGCACTTAGATTCTAGAACTTGCGTTAGGACCATTCCAAGGCCACAAGTGAGACTACATTCGTGTAGTTAGATTTACTACATGATAAGAGGCATTAGGATTAACCCGTTGTTTTACACCTGTGTTTTTGTTATAATTACTTTGGCTACATTGGTCAAGTAATTCTCCCACACCCTTTGCGTTGTACTCATTTTTAGTACACGATACCCCTAGTACACCCCTCAGAGCCTATCTTTTCGTTTCGACCTTTAAGCATTTTACTTAAAGGAAGAATTTGTTACACCCCACTTAAATGTACACCCAAATCGCCTTAGCCTACCTTGTATGCACTCATTTTTAGTGCATTATTGTTACAACATTTGTTTAAACCCAAGTTAATTATCTAGTTGATTACATGGTTGCTAAGTCGAGTCATATCCTTGTACATATTGTTTTGGGACGATTGGGACTCATGGGTAAAGTACTAGTATAATGGAGTAATGGGGATGAACATCATTTATTACCCCCATATGTGCTAATAATTTTAAAAAAGTACTCCAAGTTTTTCAATTATCTTAATTCGAGTCATTAGAATAGTAATTTGTAAAGTTATGTAAAAGTTCAAGTGTAAGGGGATGCAATGCCTCTATGATGTATTATTTTGGATGGTAGGGCAAAAGTGTATGCAAAAAAAAAAAAAAATAAATAAATAAAAAAATAAAAAAAAAAAAAAAAAAAAAAAAAATCGAAAAAATCAAGAAAAACACAAAAAATGAGAAAATGAAAAATAGAAAAAACATACGGACTACCATCCCGTTTCATTTTATATTTATCTTATGTTTTTGTTATTTCGTTTCTAGCTTAAGATCGAGTCTAGTCTTGGCTTAGCAACATTGTATAGTACATGTAATTGATCAAGATCTTTAACTCGCCACCAGTAAAATATCCTTTATCCAACCAAACCGTGTTTTCCTTTTCCCTACACCTAACGTTATAACCCATTTAAAAGCCCTCTCTGATAGTTTATCTTTGGTGCTTACGCCTAGTGGAGGAGGTTTTCGATCCTTTCCCAAGCCTATGGTAATCTATTTGCTATGACAGGTAGTGAGAGATATTATCCGTTTTCATTTATGAGATTTATTTTGATGACACTTGAGGGATGTGAGTATCTAAACACTACTTGTGACGTGCTAGTATGTAATCTCCGTGCTTATTATGATTGAAGTGGAATGATTATTTGTTGTAATTACTTTTATGTTTGCATTAAATGACCCCTAACTTGTATTTTGATTAGAATAAAAGCGCATTTGCTTGAGGACAAGCAAATCTCAAGTGTAAGGGTATTTGATGAAGCGAAAAGTGTACCGCTTTTAAGGGGTCATTTAAGCCCTAAATCGTATTTATTTGATCAAATATCGCCCTAAATCGTTCCTTTTGTCATTTTAGGTACTTTTGAGGAGAAATCTGGAAAAGGAGGCATTTTGGACGTTTTTGGAGCATAAAAGTGAAGAAAACGACAAAGTCTCAAAATCGGCTGAAAGTTACCTTTGACGGCGTCACAATTTACTCTGGACGGCGTCATGCCTTGGCAAGAAAAGTTGGACGTGAAATTTACTCATGATAAGCCAGTGAAAATAGCATGTGAATTCTGACGGCGTCACGCTTTAACTTGATCAAGGGCGTCACGGCTTAAATCAAAAGGGGACGGGGTCACGTTCAAGGTTCGACGGCGTCAAGCCTTGATAAGCCAGAATGGATTTTGGAAGAGCTAAAGAGGGACGGCGTCAAGAAGGTCATCCGGGAACCCTAGAAGCGGCGAGGTGACGGCGTCACACTCCATAAGGTGACGCCGTCAGATCCAAAAATCTATATATAGTTTTCTAATTTTTTGTCATTAGAGAGAGCTTAGTGTGTGGAATTTTGGGAGGAAACCCTAAGACGAATTTAGCTCCTTTTTCAAGGCTTTTTGCCTTGAAGATCTTCCATGTTACATTGAAGATAAGTTATCAATTAATCATTCAATATGTCTATGTGTTGTTTGATTTTATCTTATTCTTGTCTTTTGATTAACATGTTAGGCTAAATTTATCTTGTGTTTGCTTAGATCTAATGAAACCTAGCTATTGATTATTGGTTATTAGTGTGTTGTTAGTTGTATTGGATGATTGTTTATCTATGTTAGGCTTAAGAAAACTGGCTAACTTCCTATTCGGTAACTTGCTTGAACGTCTTAAGAAACATGAACCAAATGCGTACTAAAGGTTTTTATGGTTGTATTTAATGCACAAGCGAATTCTAGTGATCCCATGTTAGGAGCTTCCTAGCCGGCTCGACATAGGAGTGAAGTAGGAGCTTGTAGAGTTGGGGAAGTAAGTACGCCACCCCACGAATGGTATTAAGGAATACACCCGTCATCCACGCGACTAATACACACTAATTAACCGGTAAAAGATAGTTAGGGAGTAAGGAAATCTAAGTAAACACATTTCTCTACACATAAGTTTCTCACCACATTTTATTTTCAGTTATTTATTTTATTTGCATTTGTAGTTATTTGGGTTAGTTGACTAGCAACTAATTCCGCCCACTCCTTCAAACCCGAGATTTTACTTGCTTTCATAAAAATATAAAAAACATAAAAAGAATCTTCCTCAACCCTTAGACCTAATTAGAGTAGTCTTTCACACCTAACGAACACTATTCCCTGTGGAGAACGATCAATCCCCCGTACTTACCACTACACTATACTACATCGGTCAGGTACACTGCCTGGTGGGGTTGTAAGCCTCTTGAGATCCCTCGAGAGGTAAAACCTGTTGTAAGGTTACAAAACCACGCATCAATACCTCAGAATTAGCAACACATTTTACACACATATACTTGACATCTTGTGAGAAGAACAAAATTGGAATAAATGTATCAAGTGAGAATCAACTGCTATCGAAACTCTTTCTGACTATCTTTACCAACCCTTAAGTAGGCTATTTGAAGTGACAACTGATGGAGCAAACCCGATATACCAAACTTGAAACTGAAGAAGAATTCCCCGTTCTCGTAACTTAAGCTTGCACTAATGTTGGAAGAACGGTGTAGAGGATTTATGCTCCAAGCAAATCTCTAAGTGCTCAATACCCAACCAAAGCATGAGACATTAACACCTCTTGCGATTATCCACAACATCATCTGCGTGTGACACTGAGTACTACAACGTAACTCCTTTAAGTGATAGTTAACCAGGTCTTCAAACATTTACCCCGACTGCTGGTAACTAGATAAACTAAGTCTTCAACTTAAATCTTAAGCACGAGCAAGTTATCATTGAAAGTCATGCATCCAACCAACCCCGACTTCAAGATAAAATAAGATCACGCCTTTGTGAAAGTCAACTTCAATCTCGAATAAGTGATACCTGATCAACTCCGTAGTCACAATTAGAGTCACATTCCCAACAAGTGAGTGAACATAAAATCAAATGTACGTCGATCCACTGTTCACACTTCTCCCCCTCAAAATTTGCATATGAGGTTGATCCACTGTTCACACTTCTCCCCCTCAAAAATTGCATTTGAGGATGCCATTTTTGATCAAGTGAATAAAAATACAATCTTAATGAATGTAGATCCACTTGATGACTGAACGAGCATGGAACAAGTATGAATCTTGTTGATGAGAATAGCCAGAAACAAGAAGATTTCTCTTCTTCCGAAGATAAAGCGCACTCAAGCGTACGCCTTTCTTTTCTTTGAGGAACGGGGCCTGAAGAGTTGTCAGCAGACGCCATTATGTTGACATTGAGGCCCGAGGCTTGAACTGCAGTGTTCAAACGTCATAGTCGATGAAGAACGAGGCCTGAACTGATGTGAACAGACGTCATTATTGATGAAGATCGAGACCTGAACTGATGTGAACAGACGTCATAGTCGATGAAGAACGAGGCCTGAACTGATGTGCACAGACGTCATTGTCGATGAAGAACGAGGCCTGAACTGATGTGAACAGACGTCATAGTCGTTGATGTTCATCAAACTTGAATTGCTTGAACCCCTACATCATGAGATATCACTCTTTTCGGCACCCAAACCCTGAGTCTTTCCTTAATGTGAGTGAACGATGTACCTGCACTTAAGTAAAGACTACCTGCACTGACATTAAGAGTTTGTTTGCATTTATATGGGTTAGTGATATCAGCATCTCGACCATTTGGGGTTTCATTGTCAACCTTGGTTTTGCACTCAGTGAACATCTTTCTAATAGGTATCCATCTAAGACCAGCAATCTTAAAAATTCTACCCGTCGGTATCCACCTGAGACAAGATCTAGGAGTGTTTGGTTTCTCATGTACAGTGAAAGACTTGTTGGGAGAAAACCTTTGTCCTATAGCAGTTTGCCTACCAGGTTTCTGAATATCACTCTTTGGTTTTATGGGCTTGTTGTTATTTCTAGACTTAGAGGATTGAACCTTAGCACGAGCATTTACTTCCTTCAGGAATTTTGTTACACAATTATCATGATTTGCCTTAAAAACACATTTCTGACAAGTTGCGCAAACAAAGTGTTTGGATTCAGAAAAAGATCTAGAATTCTTAGAGTGATCAGCTACGGGAATCGTTTTAGTCGATACACAACTACTCTTAGAAGCAGGCAAATTCCTAGTCTTTTCCTGTGTGTTTTTCTTAGCATCCTCTAGGTTGTGATTCTGAACACTGTTTTTATGTCTAACATGTTCCTTTGGTGTCACAAATGACACACGCTTTGAACTAATCCTAGAAGAACTAGAGGCACTCATATGATGAGGTTTTGCAAGCGTATATTCCTTTTCCTTAGGTCTAGACTGTGAAGTGACTGGTTTTGACAAAACTTGTTTCGAATCAACTTGGGAGGCAAACCGTGGTTTTGAAGATTTTGGTCTTTCAGATCTAAACGCAGTCGGTTGTCTAACAACTGATTGGTTTCTAAGTGGTGGTTTCCCCAAGATTGATGGTTTTGCAAACTTAGTGTTCACACTATTTCCTGTCGATTTTCTTAACTCGTTTTTCAACGCTGCAATTGCAAAACCCTTTTCCTGAAGTTGAGCTTTGAATTCATCATTTTTGGCAATCAAAGAGGTTGTTTGCTCTACAGTCTTAGTTTTTGCTTCTTTGATTGAGTCACACAGTTCTTTGCAATGAATTTTCAAAGTCTCATTTTCATAATGTAATTCAGCCACATTTGTGTCATGTTTACTCTTAACATCATTGCACATGTCACGCATCTCGGTCAAACTATTTTTCAGGTTTTTGATCGTTAGGTTTTTGGCTTCTAGCTGAGCTTTCAAATCATTTATTGCAAAGAATTCACGGAATTCAGGGAGTTCCGGATTTTTACATGGTAAGTTAGTTTGAAACCTTTCTTCCATTTGTTGCATTGTGATTTCAAGTGAAATACAATGTTTTTCAAGTTGTAAAAATCTTTTGAAAGTTCATTGTAAACCTTCTTTTCAACCATATCATGTGATTTGGAAAACTCAGCCATAAGCAAAGACCTTGACGCATCATCATGTTCAGCATCCTGATCAATTTCTCCCCCCTTATGACTCATATTTGTTGAATCAGAGGTAATATTGCTATCAATCTTTTCCAACATATATGTGTCATAAGTAGATTTAATTTGATCAGTATGTTGTTGTTCATTAGAAAGAACATTATGTTCATCAGACAGATGTACCTCAACAAATGGTACTTGGTGATTTACTGGACTTAGATTTGCATCCACACTATGTGTGATATCAGTCCCTGAGCTGTTACTATCATCATGCTTATTTGACTCTATCCCGTTCCCTACGTGTTGTGCCGTTTCATTAATGAACTCCTTAACATTACTCATGAGTTGGAGTAGTGTAACTCTGAACATACCAACCTCGATTCCAGTGTAATTAGCAAAACACTTTTTTGCCATTTGACTGTCAGAATCATAATCCTCAGTGTATTGCGCGTCAATGAACACTTAGAGTTGGTTGTTAATCACACCCAAAGCAGCCATGGATCTATCTTCAGAAAATTCTCCTTTGTCAAGTTGTTGTTCAAGTTGATCTAAATACAGAATCATCTTGACTGTGAAAGTCTGAACATCTTGACCAAAGAGTGATGCGAATGCACGTCTGTATCCTCCCAAGTATCTGGGCTGTTCAAAGAGAACCTTGAGATGTGAATGAAGTAATCGAAAACATTCAATGCAACTTTCCTTTGCATTAGGCAACATTAGTGACTGAATCAACTCTCTCTCTTCCGAATTCGAGCACGAAGATTCCACATTAGTAATCTCAGAATTACACACGTTTATTTGTTGTACAAGATTGGAAGTCTTATGATTATCATTCGTGTCGTACAACTTGAGTATCTCAGATATGAACGAATCTGAAGTAGTAGTCATGGTGTAAACGTGCACGGGATTTTACAATTCTTATGATTTAAACCGAGAAATAGATTCTTTCGCGGGATTTTACAAAAATCAAGAATAAACCGTGAAATGATAATGATTACTTGAATGTTTTATGATTAATGATTGTGTGTTGAGGGTGATGATTGATTGTTAGACTTTGTGAACTGTTGTTTAGTTGAGATTCGGTTTGGTTGATGCAAATTGTTACGGTGAAATTTTGGTCTAAAAACTTAAAACCACAATAAATTCTTTCTGGAAGGGATTTGGGCCTCGAAAAATTCGTTTCACGACTTCTTGGTGAAACCTCACAATATTCAGGTTGTTCCGGTCGTTTTGACAGGTATTTAGCTGAAAACGGAGTTACGGTTCAAAAGTTATGGCCGTTTGAAGTTTTGACGTAAAAATTCAACTTTCAGTCAAACCGTGAAGAAGCCAAACCGCAAGAGTCAAAACGCAGGATCTTTGGTCAAACCGCAGGAGTCCAAAACGCAGAGACCCAAAACGCAGAAATCCAAACAGCAAAAGTCAAATCGCAACCTTGGTCAAACCGCAACCTTGGTCAAACCGCAAGCTTGGGCAAACCACAACCTTGGTCAAACCGCAACCTTGGTCAAACCGCAATGAAGAATTTTGGTCAAATCGCAATGAAGAATTTTGGTCAAACCGCAATGAAGAAATCTTGGTCAAACCGCAGTGAAGAAATATTGGTCAAACCACAGTGAAGAATTTTGGTCAAACTTCAGTGTCACTTTCAGTCACTTTTGTCCTTTACCCAATTTGGCTACAAACCAAACCTCAATCCCAATAATGACCAAACCACAATCAAGAATTTCACTATTTACTTAAACCTCAACCAAGAAACACTCAAACCTCAATCAAGAAATACAATCTTTTAACCAAACCACAATCAAGAAAGTTTAAAAAAAACTTTTCTCCTCAATTAAGCCACGTAAATCATGAGATAACACTACTTTTTCCCTTTTTAACAAAAGAAACTTTTCTTATCTCAATCTTCAAAGAGCTTAATCATCAAAACAAAAAATCAATCTTCGAATAATACAAAAAAAAATTCTTCTCTTTTCGGCTGACTTTTCTTCGAATTAATGTTTCTTCATCTCCATCTTCGAATATTATAATAAGAGTGACAACAGAATCATTTAATGTACTGGGCCCTCCTTTTCTTGACTTTTGTTCGAATAACTCAAAGGTGAAGAGCAAATACAGTGTCACGAATAGTCAAATGATAAAAAACCACAATACACAGTTCGAATAAATCACATGGGGCCCTCTTGTCTTGACTTTTGTTCGAATAAATCAAATGTAGAGTTGGTCGTTTATGATTGTAAAATCCGATTATATATAAAAAATATTCGAACCACAAGAACATGAAAACAAGAAAATAGAAACTGTGAATTCGAACCAAGAAAATGAAAACAAGAAAATAGAAACTATGAATCCAAGCACACACAATCAATCGAACCTAACCATGGCTCTTGATACCAATTGTAGAGAACTGGAAATCATAACACAAACATGAGATTAATGAAAGCTCAATTTATAGAGAGAGAAAGATAAGAGTTGGGAGTTCTTAGAGAGAGAAATAGAAGAAGATTAGATTATGAGTGAAAGAAGCTCCAACCCTTCCCATGTGTGGGAAGGGGTATATATACTACAAAGTTTAGGTGCCCTTAGCGGGCTGTGGAGTGAGCTGACAGTGGGTAAAGACCCGACCCACTCCACAAATACTAATATAACTAAACTAATACTATTAATACTAATAATCCTACGAGCTACATAAATGCTAAATAGATACTCGGGGTGATCGAGTCTTCACATGAATATTTATATTCCTAACAGCTGCCTTATGGGAACAAAGTCCTAATCGTAGAAGGCGACAGAAGAGACAGAAGAAACACGTCAAGACTAAACATCATCTCTTGCACAAAGGCTGTTGGGAATAAAATGATCAAAGTCAAAGAGCCTGCCAATGATGAGAAGAGCCTGCTAGTTGATTTTGTAGTGTACGAAGATGTTCTACCAGTACCTTCTGGGTAGAAGGTACTGCTAGCTAATGAAGAGCCTGCCAAGCTTCTGTTTTGTCGATTAGATATTTTGTAATAGATATTTAGTTGAATTATTAGTCTTTGTACATTGTTATACGTTATGTAGAAGTAGAATAGTCTTCTGTGGTGACAGAAGAATATATCAGAGTGTACATGGGTAGTTGTATTTAATTGTAGGCGCCATAATAGTCAAAGTATAGTATTATATTCATCTACTTGACAACATGTAATAAGATATCCTTATCTTATAAAAGGATATCTTAGTCACTTCTTCATGCATGCATCTTTCACAACTAATAACCACGAACCAAACTATCTCTCAAGTAACTTAGTTACTTCGAATCACAAATCCTTTTTTACAATCTTAGATTCAAGATTACTTTGTAATCCTGGTGATACTTAGATCATCCGTATTATTTCATCAATAATATTGAATCGTTTTGTTCTAACCAAAGTTGTGTTCTTTGTTCATTGCATTCTCTCATTTACTCAAACTCACCATCTTGTGTTCTTTTAAAGTGTGTTGTAGTAGATTCCGCATGCTAAACACATTCAATACATAAATATCTCAATTAAGAACAAACAAAACGTTCCACAAGTGGTATCAGAGCTAGGCTTGATATTTACTAATTTAAAAGAAAAATGGATGTTGAACATATTCAGACAAATGTTGCAGCTAAACTTCCATTACTGAAACAAAATGAGTTTGAAATGTGGCGACTCAGGGTTGAACAATACTTTCAAGTGCAGGATTATGCACTTTGGGAGATTATTGAACAAGGCAATTCATTTAAACCCCAAACCACCACAACAACAGTAAATGATGCTCTTGTAACAACAATACAAACCCAACCATCGAATGCAGATGAAAGAATTCAGAAGAAAAATGATCTCAAGGCAAGGAGTATGCTACTGATGACTATTCCAAATGATCAACTTCTGATTTTTAACAAATACAAAGATGCCAAAACCCTCTTTGAAGCTATTGTGGCTAGGTTTGGTGGTAATGATGCTACCAAGAAAACACAGAAAACCCTTCTCAAACAACAATTTGAGAACTTCACAGCCACAACCAATGAGTCTTTGGACAGTATGTTCAATAGACTTCAGAAGCTTGCAAGTCAGTTAGCCATCCATGAAGTGATGATAACTCAAGAAGACCTAAACTCTAAATTTCTTAGGAGTTTACCTTCAGAATGGTCTATGCATGTCATTGTATGGAAGAACAAGTCAGATATTGACCAGATGAGTCTCAATGATCTCTACAACAATTTCAAGATTGTAGAACATGAAGTTAAGAAGACTACTGGGTCAAGCTCAGGAAATATGGCATTTGTTTCATCCCCAAACATTTCAAAGGTTGATCATGAAGACAAAGGAGGCAGAGAAGAAAGTACTGCTAACACAACCTTTGGTACTGCTAATACTTCTAGTAGCACCAAGTCCATTTTGGATGAAACAATTGGGTGTGCTTTTCTTACATCTCAACACAATGGGTCTGTATTAACATTTGAAGACCTTCAAGAGATTCATCCTGATGATCTTGAAGTAATGGACCTAAAGTGGCAACTTTCACTTTTAAGCATTAGAGCTAAGCAGTTGATGATGAGGACTGGCAAGAAGATACTGATAGATGGAAGTGAGCCTGCTGGCTATGATAAGTCAAAGGTGGAGTGTTACAACTGCCACATGAAAGGTCACTACTCTAGAGAGTGTAGAAGACCTAAGAGGCAGGATGACAGAGGTAGAGGGTTTGACAATAGAAACCAAGGAAGCTTTGAGAAGAAAGGAAGCTTTGAAAGCAAGAGTAAGGTTGTTGAAGTTGCTGAGCCAAAAGCAATGGTTGCTATAGATGGCATGGGTTTTGACTGGAGTTTCATGGGTGAAGATGAGTCAACTTCTGATGAATTGGCTTTGATGGCATTCTCCACCCCTGAGGTACAAATTATCAAATGTCCTAATGATTGTGAATCTTTTAAAGAATTAAAAATCATAAGTAAAGCTTATGATACAGAAGTATTAGAACATAGAAAAACCATTCAAACCTTATTTGACCATAAATGTGGTATGTCCAAGCTAGAAAAACAAATCACTCACTATAGAGAAAATGAACTTACCTTTACTGATGCTAAAAATGCTCTTCAAAGACAAATATTTTTGAAAGATAGAGAAATAGAAATGGTAAGGACAGAGTGCACTAAAGTGACATTAGCTAGAGACAATATTCAACTGACTGTTACTAAATTGGAAAATGCTTCTGAGTGTACTAAGAGCATAGTTGAGACTCAGTTGAATAAGAGAATAAAATCAGGGATAGGATATAATAATTGTCCTCCACCTTATAGAGGAATTCCTTGTCCACAAGGTAGTGATCTTGCTGCATCAGGTTTACATGAATTTGTTGCAAAACCATTAGCTAAACCTGTAGTGATAGGTGAACCTTCTGAGAGTGCTAAGAATGTCTCACTCTCCAAGGTGCTCACTGAGAAGAGACCAGATGTCCTAATTATTGAGGATTGGGTATCTGATGATGATGAAGATGAGACTATTCCTATTAAAGGAATCAAAGTAGGACCATCCAGTCCTAAGAAAGTAGAAGTTAAAGCTAAAGCCAAAACTGTTTTGAAGACAGTTGAAAGTTGTAAAAAATGTAATAACAAACCTAGGGGAAGCCAAAGAAATTGGAACAACCTTAAATCACAACAATTAGGTGATGACTTTGTTATGTTTAATAAAGCTTGTTATTATTGTGGTAGCTTTAATCATCTTCATGCTTATTGTAATAAATGGGTTTCTGGGAGTAAATCAAAAGCTAAAACAAATGTTACTCAACCCAGAAAAAGTTTTGTTAAGTCTAACACTACAAAAGATAATCATACTGTTAGACAACATAAGCCTGTTATTACAAAATCAACTGAAAAGGGTACAAGAAACACTTTCAAAAGTGTACCAAAAGTTGAGAAGAATCCTATTCAAAAGATAAATGTGGTCAAAACAAAAGTTTGGAGTCCAAAAACCAAAGGTCCTGCTAGACTAAATGGTACTGCCAAAATTGGTACTGATAGACCAAAGACCACACAATGGATTAAAAGGGAAAGTGCTGTTAAGTCCTCAGCATGTTGGATTTGGAAACCAATCCAATCAAAAGGTGCATCAACAATCCTGAAAAGGTTTGACTTCATTGATGCAAGAGGCAAACCCAAGTCTGTCATGGCTTGGGTACCCCAAGGAAACTAATGTGTTTATTCATGTGCAGGAACATTCATCTGATAGTGAAGATCAAGGGTATGTTGATAGTGGGTGTTCCAGGCACATGACAGGCAACATGTCATTCCTCTCAGATTTCAAAACATTTGATGGAGGATATGTTACCTTTGGGGGAGGAATTAAAGGAAAGATTACTGGTAAAGGTACTATTAAAACCAGTAAAATAGATTTTGAAAATGTGTATTTTGTGAAAGAACTTCAGTTTAATCTTCTTAGTGTCTCACAAATGTGTGACAAAAAGAACAATGTTCTATTTACTGACAATGGATGTATGGTTCTTTCTTCTGATTTTAAGATGCCTGATGAAAGTCAGATCCTTCTTAAAATTCCAAAAAGGAACAATATGTATAGTGTCAATTTAAAGAACATTGATCCCAAAGAAGGTTTAACCTGTTTGATAGCAAAGGCCTCATTGGATGAATCTATGCTTTGGCATAGAAGGCTTGGTCATGTAAACTTTAAAACAATCAACACTATTGCAAAATATGATTTAGTAAGAGGTTTACCCAAAAAGATTTTCCAAAACGACCAAACTTGTGTTGACTGTCTAAAAGGCAAACAACATAGAGCTTCTTGTAAGCCCAAGACCCAAAACTCTATTACTCAGGCTTTACATATGCTTCATATGGATCTCTTTGGTCCTACTAATGTGTGCAGCTTGAATGGAAAGAAATATTGTCTGGTTGTTACTGATGACTATAGTAGATTTTCATGGGTTTTCTTCTTAAGATCCAAACATGAAACTAGTGAGACACTTAAAACCTATATCACTGAGGTAGAAAACCAATCTGATAAGAAGGTTAAGGTCATCAGATGTGACAATGGGACAGAGTTCAAGAATAGAGTTATGGATGACTTTTGCAAGGAAAAAGGCATAAAAAGAGAGTTTAGTGTAGCTAGAACACCTCAGCAAAATGGAGTAGCAGAAAGAAAGAATAGAACACTTATAGAGGCTGCTAGAACTATGTTAGTAGACTCTAAGTTGCCTATTTCATTTTGGGCTGAAGCAGTTGGTACTGCTTGTTATGTACAAAACAGGGTTCTTGTGACAAAACCACATAGAAAAACACCTTATGAACTTTTCTTTGGTAGAAAACCATCTTTAAGTTTTATGAGACCTTTTGGTTGTCAGGTTACTATTCTCAATACCAAAGATCATTTAGGCAAATTTGATGGAAAAGCAGATGTTGGCTTTTTGATAGGGTATTCCTTGCAAAGTAAGGCCTATAGAGTGTTTAACACATGCACTAGGCTAGTTGAAGAGAATCTTCACATAGAGTTTCAAGAGAAACTAGCAAATGTGAAAGGAGTTGGACCAGATTGGATGTTTGATGTTGATAGGCTTTCAGAATCTATGAATTATGTGCCTGTTACAGGTACAAATGCTAATGAAAATGCAGGTTCTGAAGAAAATGTTGAAATTCCTAAAAATCAAGATTTCATCTGGATGCCAATTTGGAAAAGTATGGATCTATCTTCAAATGAAGAAGGACCTTCAAACACAACAAAAGAAGGCAATGAAGAAGATCAAGGAACTCAGAATCAAGAGAATCAAGAGAGTGGTGCTAATGACAATGGTACTGCCAGTTCTTCAGATGGTCCTGCTAGTACAAGTATTGGTACTGCTGAGCCATTGAATGTTCAAATAGATGATTCTTTTCAAGAAGAAGTTGGGATTAGCAATCTTCCAACTACATATGAAGTTCCTAAAACACCAAACACTAGAATTCTCAAAGATCACTCAACTGATGATGTGATTGGAAGCATAACTTCTGGTGTTAGAACAAGATCTCAAGTTGGTTTATCTCAAGTCTTATCCTCAAATGAAGAAGGGTTAATCTCCTCTCTTTATGAAGAAAAGAATAATGATAATTCCAATATATGCCTGTTTTCATGTTTTCTATCTCAGGCTGAACCCAAAAACATAAACAAAGCTTTAGATGATGCAAGTTGGGTGGAAGCTATGCAAGAAGAGCTTCTCCAATTCAAGATTCAGAAGGTTTGGATATTGGTTGATTTACCCAGAGGTCATAGGGCAATTGGAACCAAATGGGTGTTCAGAAACAAGAAGGATGAAAGGGGTATAGTGATCAGGAACAAGGCTAGATTGGTAGCACAAGGATATACTCAAGAGGAAGGGGTAGATTATGAAGAAGTGTTTGCTCCAGTTGCAAGACTTGAAGCAATTAGGCTTTTCTTAGCCTATGCTTCATTCATAGGCTTCACTGTCTATCAAATGGATGTTAAGAGTGCATTTTTGTATGGTGAAATTGAAGAACCAGTATATGTATCTCAACCTCCAGGCTTCATTGATGCTGAGTATCCAGATAAAGTTTACAAAGTTACCAAGGCTTTGTATGGTCTACATCAAGCTCCAAGGGCATGGTATGAAACATTGGCTTGTTTTCTACTAGAAAGTGGATTCCAAAGAGGCAGGATTGATCCAACTTTGTTCATCAAAAGGACAAAGAAAGACATCTTGTTAGTTCAGATTTATGTTGATGACATAATCTTTGGATCAACAAACCAAGGCTTGTGTGTAGAATTTGAAAAACTTATGCACAGTAAGTTTGAGATGAGTTCCATGGGGGAACTTACTTTCTTTTTAGGTCTCCAAGTGAAACAATCAAAAGAAGGCATATTTATCAGCCAAGATAAGTATGTAGCAGAGATCCTAAGAAAATTCAATTTTGCTGATTCTAAGGTTGCAAGTACACCAATGGATCCAGACAAAGGGCTAATCAAAGATGCTGATGGAGAAGATATGGATTTGCACAATTATAGATCAATGATTGGGTCTTTGATGTATCTTACATCATCAAGACCAGATATCATGTTCTCAGTATGTGTATGTGCAAGGTTTCAAATACATCCCAAGATCTCTCATCTCACAGCAGTCAAAAGAATCTTTAGATATCTTAAGGGTCAACCTAGGTTGGGTCTTTGGTATCCAAGGGAATCATCTTTTGAATTGGTGGCTTATTCGGATAGTGACTATGCTGGTGCAACACTAGACAGAAAATCCACAACTGGTGGATGTCAATTTCTTGGTTGCAGACTAATCTCCTGGCAATGCAAGAAACAAACAATGGTGGCCAACTCTACAACTGAAGCAGAATATGTTGCTGGTGCAAGTTGTTGTGGGCAAGTTCTTTGGATCCAAAATCAAATGCTTGACTATGGGTACAATTTTCTTAACACCATTATTTATATTGACAATAGCAGTACTATTTGTATCATTAAAAACCCAGTTCAACACTCAAAAACAAAACATATTGAAATCAGACACCATTTCATAAGGGATTGCAATGAGAAAAGGTTAATTCAAGTTGTTAAAATTGATTCTGAAAAGAATTATGCAGACCTTCTCACCAAAGCTTTTGATTTAGGTAGATTCAAATATCTTGTAGGAGGTATTGGAATGATAAATCTTTGAAAATCATATGTTTTTGTTCATAATATTAACTGGTATTGGATTTTAAACATGGTACTGCTAGTTAGTCAAAAGGTCCTGTTAGTTCATAATTGGTCCTGCTGATACAAAATTGCTATGTTTTGTTCATTTAAAGGCTTGAATACTTAAAATGTTATAGATCAAGTGTTCTACACTTTGTTCTTTTGGTTTGCAACTAACACATTTCAGGTTGATAACAAAACAAGAGTTCTTTCAAACAAAAGGGGCATCAAAAGTTTTATTCATTTCAGGAGAAATAACAATCTCAGGGGAGGAATTAATAGCCCAGAATGGAAGAAAGACCAATTTATGAAAAGACAAGAGCATACAAGATGATGCAGAGTTGAAAAAGAGATAGTTAGATCACATATCTAGAAGGGATGAAGCATTTCTCAAGGAGAAAGTTCTATCTAGATCAAACTAAGAAATGTTTTCAACTCAAAGGCATGTTATTAGATGATTTCACTTGTTGAGCAAATCATCCAAGATACACAGCATCAATGCCTGATTCAAATTTCCTCCATCCAAGGAAATTGCACCATCTTTTGGGCCATCATGGCTTTTGGTATTCATCTCACCAAGTTTTCACAAACTTAAGAGTTGACTAGTCCTTAAGCAAACGGCTTTTGGTAAAGACAAATCAAATCCGTTAATGGTTGATAGTTTACCAAAAACTATATGGTTGTTAACTGACCATACTTAATTGTAAATAGTTAGCTAGTCCTTAAGCAAACGGCTTTTGGTAAAGACAACTCAAATCCGTTGATAGCTGGTAGTTTGCTAAAAACTATAAGGGATTTTTAAAAACTTTCAAAGGTACTGCTAGTACAAAAATGGTACTGCTAGAGTACAAAGGTACTGCTAGATAGCCGTTGAGCCTGTCAGAAAAAGTTTTAGCCTTTAGGCCTGGTAGTTAAAATTAGCCGTTGGGGTAGTTATGTAATTCACTGATGAATATATTATATTATATTTTACATATAAAAGATCTTTTTAACCGCCTTTTCACTTACTTATTTTAATCTTTATTATTGTCGGTTAAAAGTAATTCTCTCATATCTTCTTTCATCAGTCATTATCATAATTCACATACATCTTTCATCTTCTACCAGTACTACCAACAAATCCCACCATCATATTCAAAATTTTCATTATGACTTCCACAATTGATCTAAACTTTGTTCAACGTCACAATCAGTTAGCATTTTTGGAGAAGTCAGAGGATAATGCCTCATTTCATCAAGTAGTGGACTTTTTAAACAACTCCTACATCAGGTTTGCTTTGCTAGTCAATCCCACTATTTATGAAAATCAAATTTTACAATTTTGGGAATCTGCTAAAATTAAAACTTCTGAAAATGGGGAACAAAGAATAAAAGCCAAAGTGGATGGTAAACATTTGACTCTTACTGAGTCATCCATAAGAAGACATCTTCATTTGGATGATTCTGATGGTATTAGTCAGTTACCAGATACTGAAATTTTTGAAAATTTAACAAGAATGGGGTATCATGCTGAGTTCAACAAACTCACTTTTCTGAAAAAGCATCTTACTCCACAATGGAGATTTTTGATTCACACAATCCTTCACTGTTTGAGCCAGAAGAAAACCTCTTGGGAGCAATTTAGTGGCAACATGGCTTCTGCTCTCATTTGCTTAGCTACAAACAGAAAATACAATTTTTCTAAATATATTTTTGAAGGATTGATAAACAATGTGGATATTAAAACAAAATTTTTGATGTATCCAAGATTCATTGGATGCATCATTGGAAAATTACAACATGTGTTACTTCCCACAGACTCAGTTTATGAAACACCAAAACTTTCTCAAAAAGTATTTTCAAATATGAGAATTGGTTTTAGAGGGGAGGAAGTTCCACTTTTTGATGAAATGGTACCACAACATCCAGAAGAACCAACACCATCTGCTGATACACCATCATCCAGTTCTTCACATGGTTTCATTTCACAAACACATCAAAAATCACCAACACCATCTCCAGTACCATCAGCAACACCACCACCATCCCCACATCATACATCACAAACCCAATCACCTCAGACAATGCAAGAGTTGAAAGACAAGGTGAAGTTCTTAGAGAAAGCTCTTAAACGTCAAAATGAAAGGTTTTCTAAGATCAACATCAAATTGGTTAAGAGGGTTAAGAGATTGGAGGGTGAAGTGAAGAAGTTAAAAGGTAAAAAGTCTGCAAAGGTTGTTTTATCTAGTTCTTCACAGTCAGATGCTGATAGGATAGATCACTCTTCCAAAAAGGGGAGGAAGGATATGTCTGAAGATGAGGAAGAAGAGGAGGAACAGGCTCAATTTGAATTCCATGATGGAACTCAAGTTTATGATGAAGAGCCTGTTGGAGCAGGGCAAGAGCCTGCTAGGGCAGAAGAAGAGTCTGCCAGGAGAGAAAGGCTATTGGCTATGGGATATAAAGGGTCTGCTGAGAGAGTGTACAAGAGAAAGAGGGTTTTAATTGCTGATGAGCAATCTTCTGCTCCATCACAAGATTCACCTCCAAAGGATAAGGGCAAAGGTATTCTAATTGAAGATGAGCCAAAGTCCAAGAAGTTGAAAAGAACTCAGCAAATTCAGATGGCTTTAGGAGAAGAAGAGGCCAAAAGAGTTCAAGAAGAAGAGCTAAAAGCTAGAGAAGCTTCAAGAATGCTTGAAGAAATGAAAGAGCAGAAAGAAGCTGAAGAAGCTGCTCAAGCTCTTCTTGATACTCAAATTGCTCAAGAGACCTTTGATGCACAGATGTTATGGATTATTAACAATGATCCAATTGTGAAAGGTCATGCAGCAAATATAGTAAATGACAAGACACTCAATTCTGATGAGAAGACTGAAGCACTTGAATCTTTCATCAACAAGAAATACAAAGAAGCAGCTTTGGCTGACATTTTTGAGAAGATGAAGGAAAGTCAGAAGAGAGGTTTTAAAGTGGGCAAAACTAACAAAGATCAAACAATCTTTATGAAGAAATTTTTGAAGAATCAGGCAAATTGGACTGATTATCAACTTAAGAAGAAATCTGCTGATGAAATCTTCTTTTTATATCTTCAAGCCTACAAGAATCTTTACTATAATGTTCCATCTGATGTACATCCATTTAAGAAGAAGGAAGATGCTCAGAAGAAAGAAGTAGCAAAATTGGATCAAGGGCAAGTAAGTAAAATGTTGATTACTTTACCTACTATCATTCATGCTGATCCAATTAGGTCTAGACACCCTATAATTGATTGGGAAATACACCATGATAGATTTGGTAAGTCATGGAAAATATTAAGGGTTGGGGGACAGTCTGCTATCTTCAAGAATTTTGAAAATTTAGTTAGAGCATCTGATAGAGCAGATTTGGAAGAATTGTGGAATCTAGTGCAGATTAGGTTAGCTACAAATTCTAGTACAGATGCTAAGGAACAAGAGCTTTGGGTGGAATTCAATAGAATGTTTGATCCTGATCCCAAGGATGTTCATTGGAAATTTCCCTATTATGATCCTACAACAACTTGGGAATTTCTAAGTCATAGCCATACTCATCATCTTTTCACACAGAGTGGGATAGAACTTTTTATGTTAGCTGAGAAAGAGTATCCTCTTAGCTATGAAGTGCTTAAAGCTATGATCTCCAAGAGATTAAGGTGTGACAAGGATGAAGAAAACTCAGAGATTGTTCAGAGTTTGCTGAGGAGCATATCTGAGCAATATGAAAGAAAAAGGAAGGATAGAAAGTAAGGTTTTTGGAAGAGTTCTCAAATCCTCAAGGTATGTATTTTATTCATCAGAAACTTGTGTATTTTAATGGAAATAACAAGTTTAGGGGAGGATTGTTGGGAATAAAATGATCAAAGTCAAAGAGCCTGCCAATGATGAGAAGAGCCTGCTAGTTGATTTTGTAGTGTACGAAGATGTTCTACCAGTACCTTCTGGGTAGAAGGTACTGCTAGCTAATGAAGAGCCTGCCAAGCTTCTGTTTTGTCGATTAGATATTTTGTAATAGATATTTAGTTGAATTATTAGTCTTTGTACATTGTTATACGTTATGTAGAAGTAGAATAGTCTTCTGTGGTGACAGAAGAATATATCAGAGTGTACATGGGTAGTTGTATTTAATTGTAGGCGCCATAATAGTCAAAGTATAGTATTATATTCATCTACTTGACAACATGTAATAAGATATCCTTATCTTATAAAAGGATATCTTAGTCACTTCTTCATGCATGCATCTTTCACAACTAATAACCACGAACCAAACTATCTCTCAAGTAACTTAGTTACTTCGAATCACAAATCCTTTTTTACAATCTTAGATTCAAGATTACTTTGTAATCCTGGTGATACTTAGATCATCCGTATTATTTCATCAATAATATTGAATCGTTTTGTTCTAACCAAAGTTGTGTTCTTTGTTCATTGCATTCTCTCATTTACTCAAACTCACCATCTTGTGTTCTTTTAAAGTGTGTTGTAGTAGATTCCGCATGCTAAACACATTCAATACATAAATATCTCAATTAAGAACAAACAAAACGTTCCACAAAGGCCCAGAAGTACTTCGAGAAAGGATGTCACCTCTTTCTAGCATAAGTCACCGAGAAGAAAGAGAAGGAGCCAGAGGGAAAACGTTTATAAGATGTACCAATTGTGAGAGACTTCCCGGAGGTCTTCCCTGAAGACTTGCCTGGACTCCCGCCAATCCGACAAGTTGAATTTCGAATTGAGCTAGTACCTGGTGCCGCACTTGTGGCACGAACACCTGATCGATTAGCTTCGACGGAACTACAGGAACTATCGAGCCAATTGTCGGAACTTTCAGAGAAAGGATTCATTAGGCCGAGTTCCTCGCCTTGGGGAGCCCCGGTTCTATTTTTCAAAAAAAAGGATGGGTCTTTTAGAATGTGCATTGACTATCGAGAGCTAAACAAACTAACCATAAAAAACTAATACCCACTCCCGAGAATTGATGATATATTCGACCAACTCCAAGGTTCGTGTGTTTACTAAAATATCGACTTGAGAACCGGATACCATCAACTTAGAGTTCGGGAAGAGGCTATCCCAAAAACGGCGTTCAGAACTCGTTACGGCCACTACGAGTTCCAGGTTATGCCTTTTGGCTTAACCAACACACCGGCAGTATTCATGGACCTTATGAATCGTGTATGCAAGCCGTACTTGGACAAATTTGTGATCATCTTCATCGACGACATCTTGATTTACTCTAAGAGCGAGAAGGAGCACGAGGAACACCTTAGACTAATCCTAGAACTGCTAAAGAAAGCGGAGTTATATGCTAAGTTTTCAAAGTGCGAGTTTTGGATACCAACTGTTCAATTTTTGGGTCACGTGATTGATAGTCAAGGCATTCATGTGGATCCTGCAAAGATCGAGTCAATAAAGTATTGGGAAACACCCATAACACCCACCGAAATATGCCAATTCTTAGGACTTGCTGGTTACTACAGGAGGTTTATTGAAGGGTTCTCAAAGATAGCAAAGCCTTTAACTAAACTAACTCAGAAGAATGTAAGGTTTGACTGGGGAGATAAGGCGGAGGAAGCCTTCCAACTCCTTAAGGATAAGTTGTGCAGTGCACCTATCTTAGCCCTACCTGAAGGCAGTGAAGACTTTGTAGTTTACTGCGATGCTTCACACAAAGGTTTGGGAGCCGTCTTGATGCAACGAGAGAAAGTGATAGCCTATGCCTCTCGACAATTGAAAACACACGAAAAGAATTATACTACACACGACTTGGAATTGGGGTCAGTAGTGTTTGCACTTAGAATCTGGAGACATTACCTCTATGGAACCAACTGTGTAGTTTACACCGACCACAAAAGCTTGCAACATATCCTTGACCAAAAGGAGTTTAACATGAGACAACGTCGTTGGTTAGAATTGCTCAGCGACTATGATTGCGAGATTCGATACCACCCAGGAAAAGCAAATGTGGTAGCAGATGCTCTTAGCCAGAAGGAACGACCAAAACCCCTAAGGGTACGATCGTTGGGTATGACAATTGTTTCGCCCCTTCCATCGAAAATCCTTGAGGCTCAGGCCGAGGCACTCAAGGAAGAGAACAGACCCAACGATAAAATCTATGGTATGCCCGAGAGTGAGAACGGATTCGTGAAAAGAACCGATGGGACGTTGTGTTTCAAAGAAAGAAGTTGGGTCCCACTCTATGGAGGGATACGAGACCTCATCATGCACGAATCCCACAATTTTAAATACTCTATCCACCCAGGAGCCGACAGAATATACCTCGATCTGAAGAAACTATACTGGTAGCCCAATATGAAGGCTGACATTGCGATGTATGTCAGTCAATGCTTAACGTGTTCGAAAGTCAAAGCTGAACATCAGCGGCCATCAGGTTTACTTGTACAACCAGAGATTCCCGAGTGGAAGTGGGAACGCATAACGATGGATTTCATTACCAAACTGCCAAGAACATCAAGCAGTTATGACACCATTTGGGTAATCATTGATCGTCTCACCAAGTCCGCCCACTTATTACCAATCAAAGAGAACGACAGCATGGATAAACTTGCATAGTTATACGTAAAGGAGATAGTTGCATGACATGGAGTTCCAATTTCTATCATCTCCGACAGAGATAGCCGTTTCAATTCGAACTTTTGGAGATCACTACAAGATGCTTTGGGTACCGATCTTGATATAAGCACCGCATACCATCCTCAAATAGATGGTCAAAGTGAGAGAACCATTCAAACCTTAGAAGACATGCTGCGAGCGTGTGTGATAGACTTTGGAAACGGTTAGGATAGACACCTGCCATTAGCCGAGTTTTCTTACAATAACAGCTATCACACAAGCATCAAAGCTGCACCCTATGAGGCACTTTATGGTCGAAAGTGCAGATTACCTATATGCTGGGCTGAAGTCGGAGAAAGTCAGCTTACTGGTCCTGAACTAGTACAAGAGACTACTGAAAAGATTGTGCAAATCAAGAGCCGAATGCAAGCGGCTAGAGACCGTCAGAAAAGCTACGCAAACAAGAGACGAAAACCACTTGAGTTCCAAGTTGGAGATCAGGTTATGTTGAAAGTTTCACCATGGAAAGGCGTGATTCGCTTTGGAAAGCGTGGGAAATTAAATCCCCGATACATTGGACCTTTCAAAATTCTCACCAGGATCGGGCCGGTAGCCTACCGACTCGAATTACCACAAGAGCTCAGTTCTGTGCATAATATGTTTCACGTGTGCAACCTGAAGAAATGTATCTCAAACAAAACTCTTGCCATCCCTTTGGAGGAAATCCAGATTGATGAAAGACTGAACTTCATTGAAGAACCTGTGGAAATAATGGATCGAGTAATCAAATGGCTTAAGCAGAGCCGCATTCCTATTGTTAAAGTCCGTTGGAACTCTCGAAGAGGTCCCGAATACACGTGGGAGCGTGAGGACGAGATCAAGCGTAAATATCCACACCTTTTCTCAAACCCATCGGGTAACTCTAAGTAAAAACTGAGGACGGTTTTCCTTCTAAGGCGGGAAGGATGTGACAAACGGTAATTTTCCAACCCATATTTTAATAATAAATGTTAATTTATTATTACCTAAATGTTTGATTTTGCTTCCATGAGCTTGCATAACTAAATCGGGAAGCAAAACCCGCACACTGTGGCTTACAGTAACTCACTACATTGTTTATTTTATCAGAAAATGTGAATATTTCGTTTCCTGACTATTACTGATTACGTACGTATTCAAACGAGAAATATCTCGCACACAACACCACACGCCTACCGACACAACCCTAGTAATGGCATGAATCCAATATTGGTTATCCGGAATCAATAATTGTGTTTTTATATTACTTTTACAAAAACGTTCTCATAAATCATATTCTTCGCGCTCACGCTAACCTAGAAAACTGAAATTACACCAGAGCTCAACGTGACACGGGGTACACTTAATACCCACAAAATTAATAAAAACCCAAACAAACTCTATCCTTTATATTTACTTTTTTATTTTTCACCGAGCCCCACACACCCTTTCTAATAAAACGTTATAAAATAAATAAATAAAAATAATACATATAATCGTCCTTGTTTTATCTCTACCCTCCACATACCACTAATCATTCTTTTCTCTCTCTCACCTTAACGTCACCTAACATCCCCACCATCTGGTAAACCCAGACCTGGTCCAAATCAATGACGACAAGATTACAAAAATGAGCCATGACATCTCTAAGGCCGATCAGTCTGATCCCCTCTTGTGTAAACCCTCGAAGTCAACGAATCCCACCAAAAAGATGATGGAGATGAAGGCGACGGTATTCTTTTTGTGGCTACGGATCGACTGCCAACAAAGAAGAAAGTGTCAAACATTCCTTGGTTAACTTTTTAAATCTCTAGCCGATTCACAGCAAGTCCACACACACTCAAAAACTATGAAAACAAATTCTAACTAGTGAAGGGCAACGTTTCTGTGGAAGAAGTGTGTGGATTTGCTTGAATCGGACTCGGGTTTTGATTCTTTGGTCTCCTTGTCGATCCGTACTACTGTAAGGGTTTCCTCAAATTTCTTAAATCTTGTAATTTCTTGATTTCATTTGCTAATAAGACTTGCAGTTTGACTTATATCATCTTAGTGAAGATGTTGTTCGATTGCTTGGTTATCAATTAGTGTTCATTGTTTTTTTTATAAAACCGATTATGTGGTAATAGCGATACAACTTTTGTGTTAAAGTTATTGTGTGGTAAGAATTTGGGGCAAGTCTAAAACCGGATATAATGAGGCTCATATGTGGAAATGTTGTTTTTCTTTTCTTTGTTTTGGTCCTTGATTCTGCGTTTACATATTAGTCTATATCGTTTTGAGTTCACAACGAAAACGACTTGGTTCTTATTTTAAGCCTTGCCTGTTAACGATAAGCGGTATAGATTTGATTTGGTATGAGTCCGGATTGGTAACAACCATCTTTTAACTCAGTGGTATTTTGTTTACTTGTGGTGTCAATCTATTTTAAAATGGGGATTGTAGTGATAAGAGCTATGTGCCGAATTTTTGTTCGCGTTTGGTCGAACCCCAACTAGGAATAGTGTATCTTTATGATTCACAGTCGACACCCACGACTCCCAAGGGTGGTTGGGTTGTCATTGTTTTGACTCAAGATCGATCCACCCCCGATGGGTGTGTTCGTTTTGACTACCTAGCCGATACCCTAAACTAAGAGGAGAGTACTCGATACGTGTTTTGAACCATGAAACACTTTCTTGTTATAAGTCGTATACCCTCTTGGTTGTGTTAAAATGAGTATAACATTTGAAAACTGAAAAGTGGTCTAAATCATTTTGGTCAAGTCAAAAACTATAAGGTTGTTTTGACTGAGTTGAGGGACAACCTAAGTTTTGAATTGGTTAAGGGTATCACATAGACTCTGCTCAAAAACTACTTTGCAAATTCCTCCTTTGGGCCGAAGCCCGCACTTCCTAACAAGTATGATTCGAAATTGGGCCACAGCCCATTCGCGGTTTGTAAGTGGGTCAAGTGACTGTTGGGCCTAGCCCAACACAATCCACCCAAGACCAACAGACCTACATAAGGGTGTGTTTGTATTTCTGTTTGTGCACGAACTATTTTCGCGGTCGTCTAAGTGTTTTTTCCAGCTATTTCGACTTTGTACTTCATGACTTAAAACAACTCGACTCATTACCGACTCGTTTCACTTCACTCAATCACAAATCTTTTAGTTTTACATTACCCATACAACTATAAACTCTTTTATACATTGAAAAACTATAAGAACGAAGTGAAAACTAAACTTTTAAAATTTAAATTCATTCATTAATACATACCACCTATTTGATTTACATATAAACTTGACATACTTTATAAAAACTCATATGAATTTACTAGATCATAAAGCGATTATTTACTTAAACACAAACCTTATAACTTTTTGTAATCACGAGAAATCCAAAACTTGTACTTGGGTCATGCCCGACTATTCTCAAAATGTATATACTTAGCTTACTATATTTCATTAAATGTAATAATCAACAATGAGGAATTTTAAACATAACACACATTTTTTTAATAAATACTATATATATATATATATATATATATATATATATATATATATATATACACACACACACACACACAACCCATTTCATTCACACACTTATACATGTAACATATATATATACACGCACTTAGTATTATATGCTCTTTTAACAGTAATGTTTCCATATGCCGTCAACGTCTAATATTTATTGGTAATTTTTTTCCGTATTTGCCTTTCGATTATTGTCGAACCAAAGACTTATTCATCTTTGATACTTTCATAATTGTACTTACGCACTTCCATGAGCCAATACTTACAAACATTTAGAAAACTGTCTTCAAACTTAAACGCTGCCACACAAGTTACAAATAACACAGCACTTTAAAACTTTTGAGTTTAATTTAATCTCGTTGAGTCTTAAACTTAAACTGTGAACTAAAACATGCCTTACTAATCTAGGTCGCCTTTTGGTGCCACATTCACTCTGATTTACTTCACTTACTACTTACTTTGCTGAGGTGAGTTAATAGCCCCACTCTAGTTATACTTGTTTTACAATTGGGGTGAGAAACATGCAAAACTCTTTTATGGACGAAAACTATTATTTATGCTATTACGTGGTTTAGCCTAAGCCCTATTATGTCACATTATGCCCAACTCATGAACCGTCAATTCCTGCTGGGAAGCGCGAATGTTATAAATAGATCTATTGGGGGTAACGCCCCCGTTCGGATTGACCGGATAGGCAAACGAACGTATACCATGTCGAAACACAAGTGTCTGGGATAAACACTTGCCGGGCCCCTATATATGTTTACATGCTCTTTGAGCATGCACACTGTTATAGCTTCAGTTGCATGAACTTAGTGCTAGCGTAATAGACTATTTTTATATGACATTATATGCGTTGTAATGTTCATATACCAAACTCTTGGTCCAAACTATTGATTTTACTGTTTATTTATAAACCTATGAACTCGCCAGCTTTTTTGCTTACTTTTAGCATGTTTTTCTCAGGTGTTTAAGTAACTTATTATTGGCAAGGCGTGGCAAGGCGATGGTCATAAACTATTTACCGAAGTGTTTTCACACATTTATATGACTTGTTTTTATGGGATCATTAGACTTTTGGGCTTATTTGTTGAATTTAAAACTCTGATGTAAACTTGATTTAATTTAACTGAATGCATTTTAACGGAGTATGTATTTCGTTCTTTATTATCTTGTGTTATGATTTCCAATTCAGTAGCACCCCATGACTCGAATGCTTCCGCAATTACCAGATTTGAGGGTGTTACAAAAACTCACATCAATCATATATGTAGAGTATAAACGAGCATTGCAATACATATGATTCTTATATCACATTCCTCAATACACCCAAAAAAACATAAACGACTACTACATAATCAAGCTAATAACATACATATCAAACTCATATAATTCAGAAACTTTCATATAAAAAGATAATAGAAGTATACCAAAGTTTACAAGATCGAATGTGATGGAATTCTCACAATTACAACCCAAAATATGTTTTTGCCACTACTCCTGTGTGAGCCATGAATTATCAGAGGTATATCACACCTTCTGTGACTTGGAACACGCTTTGGAATCGTTGTTGGGGTTTGGGAATGTATGTGGTGGTACCAAGAGTGATCTTGGTGTAAGAATCACCCTTTCTACTTGATGATGTTGCATGTGATGGATGGGATATGTTATGGTCCGGTTTTAGGTTGTATTTATAGGCTATCTAACACTTAGGGACCAAGGAAAGGGTATAGGATCGGTCATGGAGTTAATAGGAGTCATAAATGTGCATAATTGCTGATCAGATAGAGAAGTACGACGGTTTTCTAGGGTAAGTACGCCGGTTTCGGGGGTGGCAGTAGACCAAAGTTGCAGATAATTCTCTTAGGTTTCCGTGGCCGCTTGAATCACCTAAGTCGGAGTTCGTATGCTCAACATATGGCTAAAACACTGGAGGTGTGTCGGGAGATCATTAACTTGAGTTTCATTCTTCGTTTAAGCTCAATGTCTCCATGTTTTCTTCCGATTCCTCCACGACACGTACCATGAACCTACAATAGCATAGTTAATCTATTAAGTATCGAAAGTTCATATAAATCATCAATATATTCATATAAAAGCATAGATAACTCGTATAGAAATATGTATAAAAGGAGCGTTATCAGATGTGCAAACACAACTTATAACACCCTAAATTAAGTACAACTTATAAAATACGCTATAAATTAAAACTTGAGTTATATAACATGTTATGAGTCGAAACCATACGATATGAACACATAATCTAAAGTATTATATGAAATTATGTATGAACCATATGATATAAATTATGGCATGTTTAAGAAGTCTCTATAGGCCAAAATTAATTAAATTATGTACACAACCTAATTATGGAAGATAAGTATTAAATTTTAGCTAAAATGGAAAGTGATAATTACCCTTTAATCACCCCCCCCCCCCCCAAAATCACGGTTCTTCCCCCTCCCCATTTTTTTGTTAAACCGTGTAATCATAAACTACTCCAACAAACCCTAAACTTCCCTCTCCCTCTATTCCAATTTTCGGCAAACACAAAAAAAAAAAAAAAAAAAAAAAAAAAAAAAAAAAAAAAAAAAAAGAAGAAACAAAACCCTAAAAACTATTGTGCTAGTCGATCACCAAGAAGAGAAGAAGAAGCTTGATCATTGTGTTCTTATTCAATTCGTATCATCACATAAGGTAATCGAATACATATTAATTTAATCCATTCAAATTTGTTGATCAAAACCTAAACCGATCCATATGTTATTTGTTTCTTTCATACGGTTACATCAAGGAAGAAAGGAGAGAGTGTTGGTGATTTGATCATCGTTGAATCCTTGAATTCTTGTTCCTTTCGATCTAATACAAGAGGTAACATGTAAACTCTAACCTATAACAATATTTCGGATCAATATATATCAATATGTGTTAATATAATTATTTGTGTTCTTGAAATCGGATATATATAAACCAAACAAATCTGTCAGAAATTTTGTGCTACTTAAACGAATTTTAGATTGATGATAAAAGCATGAATTTTAGTGGTTCTTTGGTCTAAAACTGAATTCCATGAAATAGGGATCAAATAAAATTGGTTTGATGATTTTTAGAGGTCTAGAAGGCAACCATTTGATTTTTAGAAATTCATGTGTCAAAACTGTATTTCGGGTTATGAAAATTCAATCGTGGTTCATGATTTTTAATTTAATATCTACAACGAATTAAGACTTCAAATTTTGGTAGAATGAAATTTGGTATTTTTGTTATGTTGTGTAATTTTTGTAGATTTTTCTGAGATGTTTAACCTGGGTAAATAATTACATACTTTCGGGGTGTTCCAGCAGATCCAATTCGGGTACATGTTGTGAATGTCTATTTTTAGTTGGTACTCGCAATACTCAATAAAATCTGGAAAAATTATGTGAAATACTTAAGACATATAGTTATATCTGGGTAAAATTATAGAATTTTATGAGCTCGTTTAAGGTGTGTAAAAATTAGCTAAAGTCGGATCTGTTTTTAATGTTAATTCTGAAATTAAGTAATTACTTGTTTAAAACACTTATAAGCTAAATTGTTTCACTTTTGGAACCTAAATAAGCTAATGGTCATCCTAAAGGGGTAATTCTACAAATAGCCCGGTCTAGTGAAGTGTTGGGCTTTTATGTCCCCAAAAAAGTCGCTTTCCCAAAATAGCCCTAGGAAAAAAGCGACTAAATGTGGGAGTGACATGTGTCTGTGTACTTTTCAATCGACGTTCCTTAAGCGACTTTTTGTTAATTAAGCGACTTTCTATTTTGTCCTTTTCCAGCCATAAAGTCAAACCCCGAAAAACGTTATTTTATTCGTTTTGCTTCTTCCACACCTTGAGCGACTTATTTTTAATTTAAGCGACTGACGCTTGTACATTGAGCGACTTTTTCACCTGACAACTTTTTTAACTTTTGGCAGTTAACTTTTGTACTTTCCAAGTTTTACACTTTTTAATACTTCTAATATTTTTTATAATTTTATTTAAAAAAATAATACAAACAATAATACAAAGAAGTGTATCAAACACACTTTGTTTAAAACTTCTTTCTCTTTACTGTCACTTTGCTATTATGTTTTAGTGTTACTCTAGCAATTACAGACAAAAAAAATACACTCAGCCGACGTCGATGAACAACAGATCGAACGCCCAAGTCTAGCAATTAGACACACCCAGACCTGAAGCAGCCCACAACAACCTTGGTTTTCAATTTAGGGTTACGGTATAGTAATTTCATTCGATCTAACGAAATAAAAAATGGTTTCGGGTAGGGTAAGTAATTGTCTTTTCGATTTAGGGTTACTCAAAATTATGTTTAGGGTTTCTTGTATTGGTTTTGTTTGTTGGTTTAATTGTTGCAGGATTATTTAATTGTTTGTGTTTCTTTAAATAGGTTTTTGTTAATTATAACCCGAAGATTGTATTTAAAGTTGTGATTTCATTGCAAGTGAATTGAGTAAAATGTTACATAGTTAGATGGCTGTTTTGGGAGTTGTATATTGTGTATGTTTCATACTTAGATGGCTTCTATACTGTGCCTAAGTGTGACAGATGATGTCGGTTTTGGGAGTTGTTTATTGTGGTTGTTGTTGCTAATCTGCCTAACTGTGCCAAATGTGTTATTGGAAAATGAAACTTTAGACAATTTTACAAAACAATTTTCAAGTGCGAGCGTTGGAAACCTTTGTTTTTGTCTTTGCGATCGATCTAAGTGTTGTATCACCATGGTGGTAATCGGCTATTCTATGGGAAACAACTAGGGTAAACGGATCAATTGGAGATTCCGGGTGACCTTGAACCATAGATGGTCGGTTTACTTAACCCTGTAAAGTTGGGCTCAGATATCGGGCCTCAGATTATTCATCCTGCTTGTGATTAAGACACGGCGGAGGTAGTCTGTACTCCCGATCAGGTTCAAACTACACGGACAACTGTTTTGACAGCTTGTGATCTCGCGAAGACTTAGTGCATCGGCGGTACACACAATCTTGTAAATTCTTTTTCAAAATTTTTGTGAACTTTTATTTTCCACTAACAGTTGGCTTACGGATATGATAAAGTATTTGGGAACTTGAGTTTATCTTTAATTTAGTTTAAAGTTGCTATTTCCGGTCTTAAGGCTGACGCTGTCATATATTATGATGTATGTGATCCATTAGGTACCTAGATCGAAAACCTAGTGGGAGCCTTTTGATTCTCCAAATGGGGAAGACTCCTTCCTTGTAATTAGGATTGAGAACTCGGTTTAATTTGAAATTATAGGTAATATAGTGTTTTCGTTGGTTAATGAAAATATATGTTGAAATTTGAATAAACCTATAATAGGTTGCTATCCTGTATGGAATGAGATGAAATATAGTTTTCTTGCTCTTCATGGCATTTTGCTTCTAGTGCTTGATCTTCCATCTGCTTTTTTACAATAACAACCAAAGGCTTTCCTATTTCTTCCGCTCTTTTCTCTATTTCTAGTTCACGGCGTTTTGCCTCTATTGCTTTTTCTTCCATATGCTTTTGTACAATGGCAAGCAAAGATAAAAATATATGGTTGCCATTGTACAAAAGCAGATGGAATAAAAAGCACTAGAGGAAAAACGCCGTGAACTAGAAATTGAGAAAAGAGCGGAAGAAATATGACTGGCCAGAAGATGTTCCATTGTTGCCGGGTTACATTGGTGAAGGGTTTTGTGATGAACGTGAATCAAGTGAAGTGGATGTGGATCAAGAGACTAAGAGGGTGACCCAGAAATGTTGATCCCAGATTGAACAATGATCTTGTTAATTATCTTAGATATAAATCAACACAAACGCAATATGACTTCTCTCAACAAACACTTCAAATTAATACAGTTACTCTAAAGTAACGGGGTTACAAAAACCTTGAAGTGATACGACTCTTACAAAACAAATGACACTTCTCTTGACACTTTGTTTTTACTCACACTTTGATTACTTGACACTCGACTTAAGAGATACTAGAAAGAGATATCTGACATCTAACTCTAGACTCTCCTTTTATAAGTTAAGGAGACCTAACTATACATTGTATACTCAAAAGTAATAATGTGCTTTTACTTTATACACTCATCACCATACCGCCCAATGTGTACTTCTACTAAAAGTATTAGTACCCATCATTTCTGAACCGCCCCATGATCATTAAGATGTATTAAACAAACACCAAGTAGCAGTATTATACATCTCACAATTTGTCGTACTCTAGCAGCAGAATGATATAACCTCAGCAGTAGTATGAATATTCCCAGCAGCAGTATGACACTTTGCGTATTCTTTGATCTTGAACTTTATCCTCAGCAGCAGAATGAATGTACTAGCAGTAGTATGTGTAACACCCCCAATTTCGGATAGCAACAGCGGAAGACTTAATTGGGTGTTACGTAGTGGATCTTTAGTCATAACCATAGAAAACGAATTTAGAAAGACGTTTTAAGTTTATCATTCAAAATACAAGCATTTAAAATACAAAGATGTTTCATAGTTAACACGTTTATTTAGATTTGAATGATAAAACATTTATTTAACCACCCGTGCAGGGTTTAATGCCCACTCCGTGCCTTGAGTTCCAGCCTTTAGTTACCTGAGATAACATGCTAAAAGTCAACAAAAGTTGAGTGATATTCATAGGTTTAAGTTTAATAGTTTGAACACAAGTATAAGTGTTAATTGCATCGAATTACAATTAAACAAGTTAAAATCAAGTTGTTATTGCATTAAGCTCATGACACGCAACGCTTAACAGACATCAAATATGATGTAAAGTATATAGGCCCTCGAGATGGGTATTTGCCAATAACCCATAAGTTTGTTCAAATAAAGTGCGCCTGGGTGGCTCATCCTAGCAGACCCAAACGGGGATTGTCAGTCCCAAATAGATCTATTCACAACTATTTACGTTCACTTGCAAGTGATTAAGGTTCATGATAGAGGGACTTTTGGCAATAGCTACTTAAGCAATAATAACATAGTCATAGCATACAAAAAGTTTGTGTTCATGTTTGTAGCATGTATCTCCCCACAAAAGATTTAAAAGTTTAAGTGTGGCTATGAACTCACCTTAGTAGTACAGTAGTGGTGGTAGTATCGTACTCAAACGATGAAAGGAAACGGCTTCAACACACGACCTATATAGTATATGGCAAGTTTTAGTGGTTTGATAGTCTAAGTTTGGTTTATCGCGAATCATAACGTTTAAGGTTTTATCGATTGGTAATTTATTTGTAACGTTAAGAATATGCATGTTTAAATGATCAAAATATATAGTTATATATATATATATATATATATATATATATATATATATATATATATATATATATATATATATATATATATATATATATATATATATATATATAAAAACTCTGGGATCTGTGTTCGTTCGTTGAAGTATATAAGTCTGGCTAAAGAGATCGTTGTTTATAAATCAAGGTTGATTTATGATAAGTTATGCTACGCGTTAAATATTAAGTGATTACGTATATAAAAGTTTATAAGTTATATAACTACGTATATAATTATTATAAAATGTGACGCCAAATGTCGATTTGTGAGACCAAATATATTTGTTTCGGGTTTTGGGTTTGTGAAATATTATTACAAGTATAAAATCAGAAATAACCTTTGGGTTTTTACAAATTTACATTTTATACCCTAACAGCATAATCTTTGCACCGTTAGTCCTCGGTTATGTTTTATTTATATTTTAAATCTAAAACTTTTAATATTTACATTTTATACTCAAAAGTTCCTAAATTTACAGTTTTCATCACAAGATTATCAAAATGACAGTTTTTACTTTAAGTTTCCAAATTTGGCAGTTTTAGTCCTTCGGTTAGTAGACTTTTGCAAAACAAGTCCGAAATTTATAAAAATCAAAGTTTACCATTTTTATTTCATAACTAAGTTTAAAATAGCTTATGTAACTTATAAAAACTGCTTAATTAGTCGAGAGCTTATTTTTCAGCTTATGGGCTTTTAACGAACCATAACTATGGCCCATTATGGGTTTGCGATCCATTGGGTTTAGAGGGGGTTTGGGCTTGATTATGGGCTTACTTTATTATTGTAAAAACATAACAAGATAGCTTATAAGACCAGCTTATACGATAAGCTTAAAGATGGCTTAGTGGGCTTTAGGCCCGTTCGTTATTTATTTAGTTTGCAAAAGACTGGTTCGAGTTCGATTCACTTTGGGGTTTAATAAAGTTCAAAATGAGTTTTCTAGGTCGAAAGAAATATTTGACTCGTTAGTTTGGTAGCTCTACTATTAGGTCGAGCTATAAAACTTAGGTGTTGTGTGTCTCGTTTAACATATACGAGGTCAAAGTTATCGCGACTTGGCTATGTGAAAAACAGTTTTGAAACCCAAAATAATTCTAAGTGTTTCAATAAAACGTGAAAGTGACCAAAGTGACATATAGTCGTGTGATAATAGGTATTCAAACGTTTATATTTATTTCTAGTATTTGTGAAAGTAGTAGATGGTAGTATGGAGATTTAATATGTCGACTTTTATATATAGGTTGTTAACAGATTCACGAAAATAATCACGTGACAAAAGAGTGTGTTCGAACAATGTAGAAAATGAAATGAAAAGAGTTAAACGCGTGCTTACTTCACCAAATTGGTGGGGGGAAAACCGAGTCGTAAGGACTTGTGAGGACTAGGAAATGATGTGGCGTGATTCTTTACACAACAAGGATGCGAGAGAAGCTAAGCAATCACCTTTGGCTTGATTCGAACTCCTCCAAAACTGGACAAAGCTAGTCGACTTCAGTGGGTTTAAAAGACTTAGTGAATATTTGCATGTGATATGTTTTTGGTGTGCATGAGCCTATCGATTGCATGCATGCGTTTATATAGGAGGTGTGGGGCGTATACATGCAAGCATACTTGATTCAAAATGATGAAGTAGAGTGTCAAGGTGGTGAAAATGATGAGACCTCATGATTATATGGTTCTTGTGCATGTTTCCAAATGAAAGAAGACAAGGATTTCAAGTTTTTGCGTTGAGTATGAATTGGTATATTGAGAAGGTCAATTCCTTTTAAAACACATGGTCAAAAGCTAGCTTCATGATTTTCATTAAGTTGCTAGTGGTGAATAGAAGAGTGGTTGCATGAATCATCCTTGTGGAGCTTGATCCGAGAAGAAAGAAAACAAAAATGAAATCATGGAGTTTGTCTTGGCTTCATTTGGTGTATTCAAATGTCAACAAGATTTCAAAACGTGAAAGTTCTAACTTGTGAAATAGCTTGAGTGTGTAAGTATACTAAATGATGAAAATGGTTTGTGGTTTGCTTGGCCGGCGCTCACAACCAAATAGCAAGAAGACAAAATGATTTTGAGTGTGATGAGTTAGCTCGTTGTAGGCTAGGATGGGTCAAGCAACATTTTAATGTGACCAAGTATCACTTGTGGCTCGTTTGGGATGTCGAACGAGGTGGTATATTAGGCAAATCGTGATTTTTGAGTTATGTTGAATAAAATCCATTCGTGGTCATAGGGCTAGGTTTGATCGTCTTTTGTGGCCTCGATAGGTCGAGCAAAATGAAACGAGTCATCATTCTTGATTCGTGACTAGGAGTAGAATCGAGATATGTAAAAATATTAATACGTTGTTAAGGAAATTCGCGAGTAAATTGGTTAAAGTAAACCGGGTTTGTCATATGTGTAAATCATGTTATAGTTATAGATTGGGCCGGTTTTGGGCTTGTTCGATTGGGCTCAATCCTAGGCCGAAGCCCACTGGCAATTCTGGCCCAATTTGTGTGTTTGTGGCAATGGACCGAGGCCCATTGTTATCGAGTGAGCGTTTTGGTTATCAATCGTAAATTCGAAAAATAATTAGAACGCGTTTGGTTAAATAACGAAACGTATAAACGTTAAGTATTAAATGTTAATTGTTTTAAGTAATTCGCGATTTTTAGACTATCAAGGTTCGTGTGTGAGCATCGTTCCTAGTTAAATGGGGAATCACAAATATCGTTGTGATTTAAAATAGTGTAGCATAAATAACAAAAAAAAATTTGTTACCAGTAGAAATGGTTATTAAATAACGTAATGATTCATTAATCATTTATTAGCATTTACTATTCATAGGGAAAATTACGAGAGGTTACAGTACCTACCATTTACACTGAATTCCGTCCCGGAGTTCTAGTCTAAGATAGGTGATAGGAATGTCTACGAAAATAGGTGTGGGTATTTGGCTCGAATCTGGTCTTCGCGTTCCCAAGTATATTCCGGTCCTCGTTTAGAGTTCCATCGGACTTTGACAATGGGAATGCAGTTCTGTTTTAGTTGTTTGATCTCTCTGTCCATGATCTCCACGGGTTCTTCTGTAAAGACAAGTTTGTCGTCTAGCCGAATCTCTTTCCAAGGAATTACAAGAGATTCATCTGACAAACATTTCTTAAGATTTGATATGTGAAAGGTGTCGTGAACTCGACTAAGTTCCTCTGGTAGTTCGAGTTTGTAAGCCACTGGTCCTATCCTTTCTAGGATTTTGAATGGACCAATGTATCTAGGGTTAAGTTTTCCACGTTTTCCGAAACGTACCATTCCCTTCCAGGGGGATACTTTCAACATGACCTTGTCTCCGATTTGGAATTCCATAGGTTTTCTTCTCACGTCGGCATAGCTCTTCTGTCTATCTCTTGCAGCTTGCAGTCGCTGCTTAATCTTGACTATCTTTTTTGTTGTTTCATGAATGAGATCGGGTCCGGTGAGTTGTATATCTCCAACTTCGGTCCAACAAATAGGCGATCTGCACTTTCGACCATAGAGTGCTTCGAATGGTGCTGCCTTAATGCTGGCGTGGTAACTGTTGTTGTAGGAGAACTCGGCTAAAGGTAAGTGTTTGTCCCAACCTTTTCTGAAATCAATAACACATGCTCGGAGCATGTCTTCTAAGGTTTGGATTGTCCTCTCGCTTTGTCCATCGGTTTGTGGATGATATGCAGTGCTCATATCCAGTTTGGTTCCCAAGGCTTTTTGCAAAGACTTCCAAAAATGAGATGTGAAACGACTGTCACGATCTGAGATGATTGAGATCGGCACTCCATGTGGCGAAACTATTTCTTTTAGATATAGCGTTGCGAGTGTGTCCATCTCGTCAGTTTCTTTGATTGCTAAGAAGTGAGCGGATTTTGTGAGACGATCAACGATGACCTAGATGGTGTCAAGTCCAGTTGATGTCTTAGGAAGCTTAGTGATAAAGTCCATTGTAATACGTTCCCATTTCCATACAGGAATTTTGGGTTGTATGAGTAATCCTGACGGCTTTTGATATTCCGCTTTTACTCTTGAACAAGTCAAACATTTTCCGACATACTCGGCTATGTCGGCCTTCATGTTTGGCCACCAGTAAAGTTTCTTGAGATCTTGATACATTTTGTCAGAACCTGGATGAATGGAGTACTTGGATTTATGAGACTCATTCATAATGAGATCACGTATACCTCCGTATAGAGGAACCCAACTTCTTTCTTGGAAACAAATCATCTCGTCTGCTCTTTGCACAAAGCCATTCTTATTTTCTGGCATACCGTGGATCTTTTCACTAGGTCAGTTCTCTTCCTTAAGAGCTTCGGATTGAGCGGTGAGTATTTGTGAGGGCAGGGGCGAACGAATGGTTATTCCTAACGATCTGACTCTAAGAGGTTTCAGTCGTTCCTTCCGACTTAATGCATCTGCCACAACGTTGGCTTTTCCTGGGTGATAACGGATTTCACAATCATAATCGCTAAGTAACTCTAACCAGCGACGTTGTCTCATGTTTAATTCTTTCTGATCTAAGATGTGCTGAAGACTTTTGTGGCCGGTGAATACTGTGCACTTGGTACCATACAAGTAATGTCTCCATAACTTAAGGGCGAATACTACTGCTCCTAACTCCAAATCATGAGTCGTGTAGTTTGCTTCATGTGGTTTGAGTTGTCGCGAGACATAAGCTATCACTTTGTTTCGTTGCATTAGTACAGCTCCCAAACCATGATATGAGGCATCACAATACACTACGAAGTCTTCACTTCCTTCAGGTAGCGCTAGTATTGGTGCTTCACAGAGCTTTTTCTTTAACAGTTGGAAAGCTGATTCCTCCTCTTTTCCCTAGATATACTTCTTGTTCTTCTGAGTTAATTCGGTCAAAGGCTTTGAGATTTTTGAAAAACCTTCAATAAATCTTCTGTAGTAACCGGCTAGACCCAAAAATTGGCTTATCTCTGTGGGGTTTGTAGGAGATGTCCAACCTTTGACGGCCTCAATCTTTGCAGGATCTACGTGAATGCCTTGACTGTTGATAACATGCCCAAGGAATTGTACAGTTCGAATCCAAAAGTCGCATTTGGAGAACTTGGCATACAATTGTTCCTTTTTGAGTAACTCTAAAATAATCTTTAGATGTTCGGCATGTTCTTGCTCGTTGCGTGAGTAGATTAGGATATCGTCTATGAATACTATCACGAATTTATCCAGGTATGGTTTGCACACTCTGTTCATCAAGTCCATGAACACTGCAGGTGCATTAGTTAGACCAAATGGCATTACTTGGAATTCGTAATGTCCGTATCGCGTCCTAAAAGCTGTCTTGGGAATATCCTCCTCTCGAACTCTTAACTGATGGTACCCTGACCTTAGGTCGATCTTCGAGTAGACACTCGATCCTTGTAATTGATCAAACAAGTCATCGATCCTAGGTAGTGGGTAACGATTCTTTACAGTGAGTTTGTTCAATTCCCGGTAATCAATACACATTCGGAAAGATCCGTCCTTTTTCTTAACGAATAGAACCGGAGCTCCCCAAGGTGATGAGCTGGGTCGGATAAAACCTTTATCAGAAAAATCTTTCAATTGTTCTAACAATTCCTTCATTTCAGACGGCGCTAACCTATAAGGTGCTCTCGCCACAGGTGCCGCTCCAATCACTAGTTCAATCTGGAATTCTACTTGATGGGGAGGTGGAAGACCGGGTAAATCTTCGGGGAATACTTCTGGGAACTCTTTAACGATCGGAACGTCTTCAACTCGTTTATCTTTCGATTTGTTTTCCGTTACATGAACCATGAATGCTTGGCATCCTTCATTCATGTATTTTACCAATCTGATATATGAGATGATACCGTATCGCGTTTTATTTTTGTCACCATGGACAATAAGAGTTTCACCATTTCTTGGAATATGCACGGCTTTCTCGTCACAGAGTATTCTAGCGCGGTGTTTGGATAACCAATCCATACCAATGACTACGTCAAAACTACCGAGCTGAATAGGTATGAGGTCGATGAGAAAAGGGTTGTCTTGTAGGATTATGGTACAACCATGAATTACGGTGTCGGTGCCAATTAGGTTTCCGTCCGCCATTTCAATTTCAAAAGTGGTGTTTAGTTTGGAAGGGGTAATGTTAAGCAAAGGAGCAAATGTAGTTGACACAAAACTTCTATCTGCTCCAGAATCAAATAATACCCTAGCACTATGTTGATTGAGTAAGAACGTACCCGTGACGACGTCAGGGTTCAGTGGGGCATCCTCCTCTTTTAACACATATGCTCTTCCTCGAGCGTTGTTTTTCTGACCGTTTCCTTTTGGACAGTGGCTCTTGAAGTGACCTACTTCTCCGCAGGAGTAGCAAGTCGGAGTTACAGGCTGTAGGTTGCTACCAGTAGCGGGATTCCTGCAATCCTTTGTCTGATGACCCACTTTCTGGCATTTCAAACATTTGATTGTGCAAGGTCCAATGTGGTGTAGTTTGCATCTGTTACACTAGGATTTTTGACCTTGGTATCCCTTGCCTTCAGTAGCAGCATAGGCCTTGGTGGTTTCTTGTCTTTGGTTTTGTTGATGGTGACGATTGTTTCGGTTTTGATGATACGGGTTATTGTTTCTATGGTTGTTGTTGTTAAAGTTGTTGTTGCGGTGGTTATTGTTACTGTGGTGGTGAGTGGTTCTTTTGTCATCGAGCTTTCTCTTTAGCTCATTGTTGTACTTGACCTCCCGGTCCAGTAGTTTTTGAGCAAGTTCAATGGCTGCCTCCAGAGTTGGCGGATTCGATGAAGTGACATTTCCCTCAATACTACGGGGAAGTCCTTCGATATACTTCTCCAGTTCTTTTTCGAAATTTGGTACAACAGTAGGACATAGTATTTTAAGCTCTTGGAATCTCCTGTTGTATGTTTTAAGATCAATTCCTTTTACTATCAGTAGATGGAATTCATCTTCCAATTTTCTTAGTTCAGAACGGGGACAATATTTCTTCAGCATCTTGGTCTTAAACTCAGTCCAAGTGAGCTGGTAGGCTGCTGTCATTCCCATGGCTTTGACTGTAGCATTCCACCATGACAAGGCATCTTGCATGAGAGTTCCAGTAGCGAAAATGACTTTGTTGTCCTCGGTACAACCGCTTCTCTGAAAAACAGTTTCAGATCATTCGAACCAGTGAGCAAGTTCAGTTACTCCTTCAGTACCTTTGTAGGAAGTTGGTTGACAACTCATGAAATCTTTGTAGGTACACTTGCGGTTTGCAGCTGTTGCACTTTCTCCTGTCGGTAGACTAGTACCACTGTTGCGAGCATTTGCTGCCGCCTGTTCTGCCAAGACTGCATTTACACCATCAGCGATTGCTTTTCGGATAGCTTCTGGAGTCATAGCAGGCGTAGCCGTTGAAGTTTCATGATTTGCGGCTGAGGTTGCTTTCCTTGTACGTGCCATAGTTCTATCAATATTGCAAAAGCATATTTTTTTAGAAATCTCATAATGATCACGTTAGGTTAGAATAAATTGGAAGGTAATTGAATATGGGTCATAATAATATAATATTAACCACAACAATTTGGGTTTATGAGGATAATAATTCTGGTTTATATTTGTAAACACAGCAAGTATCATATCATAAATACATTCACGACATGTCTGAATCAAATCACAACACACATGAGAATATAAATGATTGAATTGCACTGTATGAACCAACATTTCACGAGACAATATATGGCGAATCATAATGCATATGCAAGAAACAACCATGGAATACATAAATCAACATCAATATAATACATCCACACAACATAAGATTAATAACTTGTTCGATTTGTTTTACAAAACATAAAGATACAAGATTCTTTATTAATACAACATTGGTAGACTAAGACATCTCTTAGTTATACTGACACATCCCTGATCTATGGTCCTCCTGGTGCACCATCTAAGCGGCGCTGAAGATCTGCAATCGCTGCCATCAAGGTCTCCACTGTCTGGTCTCGAGCTCTTTCCCTAGCCTGGGAATCCTCAACCATAAGTCTAAGAATTAGAACCTAAGAGCTAACTCGGTCAAGCTCAGAGTCTAGTGTCTCAATCACTGTCTGCATCGAAGTAGTGGCCTCTCCTAGTATAGAAATAGTCTCAATGGCTTCCTCTAAACTAGTACCTACTTGATCGAAGACTGTCTCCATCGCCAACTGACCAATCACAAGGTTCTCCACTTCTTCCCCAAGTGTCTCAATCTGCTCGAGTGGTAAGTCATCAAGAATCTCTGCAATGTCGTCAAGACGATCCTCATGTCGGACTAATCTGGCTGCCAGTAGAGGTATGGTGTGATGGATGGGTTCTCCGGTAACTGGAAGAATCCTGGAAGTAGCTGTAGCCGAACTCTCTCCTAGTTCCATAGCTCTCGGTGCTCCTTCCTGGGATCTCCAGTGACGGATGATCGATAGCAAGAAAGACCATCGGCGAGCATCGACCCTCTTGTGGGTCCCGGTGCAAACTGTAGCCTCATCTCTAACCTGGGCATAGGGGTTCGATAAAGATGGAACCAAGCGGTATGTCCTCTTGCAAGGTAGCAGAGGCTCACTGAGAGTAGCTGAGGGTGGAGAAGCAAGGGGTGGAGTAGAGGATGGTAATGGAACAGTGGTGGTCTGGTGATAGAAGATAGTAGGTGGTGGAACTGAAGATAGTGGTGTAAGTGGTGGTGTCCTGGAATGCTCAGGAGCTGGGGGTGGTGATATTACTGGAGTCGGAGTTGGTATGAGTGGGACTGGTGGTGGTATGATCAGTGCTGGTGGTGTACGTACCCGTTTTCAGGGAGTGTGTTTGCGAACATAACTTTCTCCGGGGCGTCGGTAAAGTTGGCCAAAGGGTTCGGGTTCATATGGCTGGAGTTGTCGTACTCGTCCATGTTGGCGAATCGGGGCAGGTGATGCTGGAGGTGAAGTCTCCATGTCGGATGCCGGTAGAAATTGTTGGCTTTCCATGTATCGGTCAGTAGCAGGTGACATCGGTATAGCTGCCGTAGCAAAGTCTGAAGTGAATGGCATAGGATCCTCATTCTCTGAATCAGATGATACAGCGATAGGATGGGGTTTCGAAGACATAGTACTGTAATAATCCCGAATAGTAAATGTAAGCTATTAACATAATCATAAATATGTTAAACTTTGTTAAGAACTCGTATAGTAAGCAACATCCTAAAAATGTTGGAAGTGTGTAGGCACGGAGGGCATAAGGTGGTTTTTCTTTACAATGGTCCGTTTTAAAAATGTAGTTATAGTCCAATGTTTAAAATACATCTGGTTCTCTATAACCATGAGCTCTGATGCCAATCTGTAACACCCCCAATTTCGGATAGCAACAGCGGAAGACTTAATTGGGTGTTACGTAGAGGATCTTTAGTCATAACCATAGAAAACGACTTTAGAAAGACGTTTTAAGTTTATCATTCAAAATACAAGCATTTAAAATACAAAGATGTTTCATAGTTAACACGTCAGGGTTTAATGCCCACTCCGTGCCTTGAGTTCCAGCCTTTAGTTACCTGAGATAACATGCTAAAAGTCAACAAAAGTTGAGTGATATTCATAGGTTTAAGTTTAATAGTTTGAACACAAGTATAAGTGTTAATTGCATCGAATTACAATTAAACAAGTTAAAATCAAGTTGTTATTGCATTAAGCTCATGACACGCAACGCTTAACAGGCATCAAATATGATGTAAAGTATATAGGCCCTCGAGATGGGTATTTGCCAATAACCCATAAGTTTGTTCAAATAAAGTGCGCCTGGGTGGCTCATCCTAGCAGACCCAAACGGGGATTGTCAGTCCCAAATAGATCTATTCACAACTATTTACGTTCACTCGCAAGTGATTAAGGTTCATGATAGAAGGAATTTTGGCAATAGCTACTTAAGCAATAATAACATAGTCATAGCATACAAAAAGTTTGTGTTCATGTTTGTAGCATGTATCTCCCCACAAAAGATTTAAAAGTTTAAGTGTGGGCTATGAACTCACCTTAGTAGTACAGTAGTGGTGGTAGTATCGTACTCAAACGATGAAAGGAAACGGCTTCAACACACGACCTATATAGTATATGGCAAGTTTTAGTGGTTTGATAGTCTAAGTTTGGTTTATCGCGAATCATAATGTTTAAGGTTTTATCGATTGGTAATTTATTTGTAACGTTAAGAATATGCATGTTTAAATGATCAAAATATATAGTTATATATATACATATATATATAACTCTGGGATCTGTGTTCGTTCGTTGAAGTATATAAGTCTGGCTAAAGAGATCGTTGTTTATAAATCAAGGTTGATTTATGATAAGTTATGCTACGCGTTAAATATTAAGTGATTACGTATATAAAAGTTTATAAGTTATATAACTACGTATATAATTATTATAAAATGTGACGCTAAATGTCGATTTGTGAGACCAAATATATTTGTTTCGGGTTTTGGGTTTGTGAAATATTATTACAAGTATAAAATCAGAAATAACCTTTGGGTTTTTACAAATTTACATTTTATACCCTAATAGCATAATCTTTGCACCGTTAGTCCTCGGTTATGTTTTATTTATATTTTAAATCTAAAACTTTTAATATTTACATTTTATACTCAAAAGTTCCTAAATTTACAGTTTTCATCACAAGATTATCAAAATGACAGTTTTTCCTTTAAGTTTCCAAATTTGGCAGTTTTAGTCCTTCGGTTAGTAGACTTTTGCAAAACAAGTCCGAAATTTATAAAAATCAAAGTTTACCATTTTTATTTCATAACTAAGTTTAAATTAGCTTATGTAACTTATAAAAACTGCTTAATTAGTCGAGAGCTTATTTTTCAGCTTATGGGCTTTAAACGAACCATAACTATGGCCCATTATGGGTTTGCGATCCATTGGGTTTAGAGGGGGTTTGGGCTTGATTATGGGCTTACTTTATTATTGTAAAAACATAACAAGATAGCTTATAAGACCAGCTTATACGATAAGCTTAAAGATGGCTTAGTGGGCTTTAGGCCCGTTCGTTATTTATTTAGTTTGCAAAAGACTGGTTCGAGTTCGATTCACTTTGGGGTTTAATAAAGTTCAAAATGAGTTTTCTAGGTCGAAAGAAATATTTGACTCGTTAGTTTGGTAGCTCTACTATTAGGTCGAGCTATAAAACTTAGGTGTTGTGTGTCTCGTTTAACATATACGAGGTCAAAGTTATCGCGACTTGGCTATGTGAAAAACAGTTTTGAAACCCAAAATAATTCTAAGTGTTTCAATAAAACGTGAAAGTGACCAAAGTGACATATAGTCGTGTGATAATAGGTATTCAAACGTTTATATTTATTTCTAGTATTTGTGAAAGTAGTAGATGGTAGTATGGAGATTTAATATGTCGACTTTTATATATAGGTTGTTAACAGATTCACGAAAATAATCACGTGACAAAAGAGTGTGTTCGAACAATGTAGAAAATGAAATGAAAAGAGTTAAACGCGTGCTTACTTCACCAAATTGGTGGGGGAAAAACCGAGTCGTAAGGACTTGTGAGGACTAGGAAATGATGTGGCGTGATTCTTTACAAAACAAGGATGCGAGAGAAGCTAAGCAATCACCTTTGGCTTGATTCGAACTCCTCCAAAACTGGACAAAGCTAGTCGACTTCAGTGGGTTTAAAAGACTTAGTGAATATTTGCATGTGATATGTTTTTGGTGTGCATGAGCCTATCGATTGCATGCATGCGTTTATATAGGAGGTGTGGGGCGTATACATGCAAGCATACTTGATTCAAAATGATGAAGTAGAGTGTCAAGGTGGTGAAAATGATGAGACCTCATGATTATATGGTTCTTGTGCATGTTTCCAAATGAAAGAAGACAAGGATTTCAAGTTTTTGCGTTGAGTATGAATTGGTATATTGAGAAGGTCAATTCCTTTTAAAACACATGGTCAAAAGCTAGCTTCATGATTTTCATTAAGTTGCTAGTGGTGAATAGAAGAGTGGTTGCATGAATCGTCCTTGTGGAGCTTGATCCGAGAAGAAAGAAAACAAAAATGAAATCATGGAGTTTGTCTTGGATTCATTTGGTGTATTCAAATGTCAACAAGATTTCAAAACGTGAAAGTTTTAACTTTGGAAATAGCTTGACTGTGTAAGTATACTAAATGATGAAAATGGTTTGTGGTTTGCTTGGCCGGCGCTCACAACCAAATAGCAAGAAGACAAAATGATTTTGAGTGTGATGAGTTAGCTCGTTGTAGGCTAGGATGGGTCAAGCAACATTTTAATGTGACCAAGTATCACTTGTGGCTCGTATGGGATGTCGAACGAGGTGGTATATTAGGCAAATCGTGATTTTTGAGTTATGTTGAATAAAATCCATTCGTGGTCATAGGGCTAGGTTTGATCGTCTTTTGTGGCCTCGATAGGTCGAGCAAAATAAAACGAGTCATCATTCTTGATTCGTGACTAGGAGTAGAATCGAGATATGTAAAAATATTAATACGTTGTTAAGGAAATTCGCGAGTAAATTGTTTAAAGTAAACCGGGTTTGTCATATGTGTAAATCATGTTATAGTTATAGATTGGGCCAGTTTTGGGCTTGTTCGATTGGGCTCAATCCTAGGCCGAAGCCCACTGGCAATTCTGGCCCGATTTGTGTGTTTGTGGCAATGGACCGAGGCCCATTGTTATCGAGTGAGCGTTTTGGTTATCAATCGTAAATTCGAAAAATAATTAGAACGCGTTTGGTTAAATAACGAAACGTATAAACGTTAAGTATTAAATGTTAATTGTTTTAAATAATTCGCGATTTTTAGACTATCAAGGTTCGTGTGTGAGCATCGTTCCTAGTTAAATAGGGAATCACAAATATCGTTGTGATTTAAAATAGTGTAGCATAAATAACAAAAAAAAATTTGTTACCAGTAGAAATGGTTATTAAATAACGTAATGATTCATTAATCATTTATTAGCATTTACTATTCATAGGGAAAATTACGAGAGGTTACAATATGAAATAGCCTAGCAGCAGTATGATACTTAACAAATTTTAGTGTCAGAAGTAGTATTGTGATACATGAGCAGCAACATCAATAAGGCCAACAATCCTCCCCTAAACTTGATATTTTCTCCTAAAATCATCTAGTTTCTTCAAAGCATGAACCAAACACTAGGAGGATGCTTCCAAACACTCACTGCTTCTTTGTTCTCCAAAGTCCTGTCCATAGAGTTTCCTCTGAAGCATTCTGATAAGATGAAGAACCATTTGATTTCGTTTATTAACAAGAAGTTTAACATCTCCTTCAATCATCATCTTTAGTGTAGATATAGCCAGAGGGTAATCTTGTTCAACTAGAATATACATTCTAAGTCCTCCCTGCAGCACTAACTCATGAACTCTACATGAGTCATAGAATCTCCACAGATGTATTTTAGTACTTCTCATCTGTTCTCTCCATACAGAGTTTTCATGATCAACTTCAAACATAACCATCAGATCTCCCCAGAGCACACGATCAATCTCATCTTGTGGTCTTGTATATCCATACTTATTCTTGATCAAACCCCATAAGTTCATCAAATCCTCCCTATCCAAATTTTTAAGCATTTGAGGAAATGACTTAAACCTTTGAATTCTTCCACTAACTCTATGGATCTCAAACCAAGGTGCTTTAACCCTCATATCCAGTCTTCCATCCATTAACATAAGTTTTCTCACTTAAGGGAGCTGTATCATCAAATTTATCCTTATCATCAGATACAAGTTGAGTTAATAGTTGTAAATCAATTGATTTCTTGTAAAACTCCAATGATTCCCTTTTCTTCTTTGCACCTTCACTTTCAGATTCTTCTTTATTTTCATCACTCCCTTCTGAATCAGTCCATTTCACTGGTTCTTTTCTTTTCTTTTTCCTGGCCATTTGCTTTACCCTTTTTCCAGCTCTTTTTACACCAATAGTAGAACTTCCTTCTACTTCATTCTTCACAGCTTCTTCATTCTTCTCCTTAGACTCTACCGCTTTATGACTTTCCACCTTTTTTTTTTCCAACTTCAGCATCTGGACTCATATAGAAATTTGTTACCATTGGTCTTTAATTTTTTTAGGCTCAACATCATCCCAAGATATGAACTTCTTCTCAATTTGTTTCTTAGCAGCTTCAAATTTTTCTTTAACCTCTTCATGGGTGAATGGTTTCAACTGCTTTAACTTCCATCCCTTCATGTGTTTCAAATAGTGTTCATGAAAGTCTCTTTCTTGTCTTGCAGTTGGAGGTCTCAGTCTCTTCTTTTTCTTTCTATCAGTCTGCATTATTTTGTGTCTTGCAGATACAGTCTGCCTTATCCAATCATTTAACCCTTCACTAGTGAAGGTATCTTCCAACTCCACCTTCACCTTTTGCCATTCCATGGCAGCTTTACATCTTGCTTTTACTTCCTCCCAAGCTCTTACTTTAGCCTCAATTTCTGCTTGTTTTTCAGTCTTTTTCTTTTGCTTTTCCATTTCCCTTTCATATCCTGCTTATTCTTCAGCAGAAACTCTCTGAGCCTCTTCTTCATCAAGTTTTAGTTGAAAGTGTGGTGGCTAGAATTCAATAGGAATATGCCATGGGTAAGGTTCAGTAGTATCATCCATATTTCCTTTGCCTTTACCAATGTATGTATGAGCTTGAGTTGTTTGTTTGGTTGGGATGGGTTCTTTGATTGATACACCTTTTGCTTTTGGTTTTGAAGGTGATGGTGTTACTTGTTTTGGTGCAGGTTTTGGTGCAGGTGGTGTCTGTTGTTGTGGTTGTTGTTGTGATGCTGTTTTAGCTTTAAGGTTTGTCGTTAATTGAGCAATTGGTATTAGGTCTTCATCTGATTCAGCAGCAGTCTCAGAAACACCAGCAGCAGAATCTTTTGCACTGGTAGCAGTATGCTTTGCACCAGCAGCAGAATCACCCTGTGCCTCTTTCTCAACACTATCAACAGCAACATTATCTTTCACATGAGCAGCATCATCCAAAACCTTTTCCCCTGACAATGCTACCTCATTTCCAGACCTATCTTTTACCAAATACTCCTCAGCAACACCTTCATCCATATCAATGTTTTCATCACCAGCAAATCCTTCGTTATGAGCAATTTCAGCAACATTTTCATTCTTTTCCATTTCTACCTCCCCTGAATCCTTTACAACTTCATATTCACCCACATTTTCATTCCTCCCCTGTTTTGGAGCATCCTCCTCCAAACTAGGCTTGGAAACAGGCTTTTCTTTCTTCATCCTTCTTATCATTGAAAGTCTTGACCTTTGTATGCCCTCAAGATGATTTACTCTCAGCTTCAATATTTTAATTTCAGCACCCTGAGAAGCCTTCAGCTTCAGTAACTCCTTTTTGAGGTAAAAGACTTTAGTTGACAAGTTTGTACAAGTTTCCGTCAATTCTTTGATAAGTTTAGCACTATCTTCCCCACTTTGGTCTGTATTACCCAACCCGATAGGTGGTTCATCAGATTTGGCATTTTGTACAGTGTTATCCATCAATACATTAGTGTCATATCTACCCTCATCACTTCGGTCTGTGTCACCTGACCTGAGAGGTGATTCATTGGGTTCAAACTCAGCACCAACCCTGGGTTGACTAACTGAGCCCCCCATTTGAGCCATGTGACTGGGGTTTCCATCATGTGTTTCAGGTTCCTGAGAACCTTCCACAGTAGATGTTGCCATGGTTGAGGTCTTAAGGATGTTGACACTGTCTTGTCCAGCCTGTGAGTCTGGACCAGTAGTGTCAGCCTCTTCCATATTGTCACCTCCATCACCTGTGACACCCTCATTTATATCCTGATCAACACTAAGGTGAGGTCCCTCAGTGTTATCATCTTTTGATTGGGATTGGTGAGATGGTTTAGGTGAATTGGTGGGTTGGTTGGCAACAAGTTGAAGTATATATGGGGTGAGTAGTGTGATATTTCCAGAGAATCCAGTCCCATTTCTTCTCAGATAAGAAAACATTTTACTACGAAGCTTAGGATTTGGCTTAGTCCCTCTATGTTCCAAAGGTTCTTTTAATTGATTATTGATTAGAAGTTGTAAAAACCTTGGATAAGCATAAATTTGTCCAGAAAGATGCTTTTTCAACCCTTTAAAATTCATAGCCAAAAAATTAAATGGTTGGCCTGAAGCTAGACAAATCAAGAATGAAGCTTGAGTTGCACTAAATTCACTCCACCCAGTTGTTTAGGGCTAAGACAGTGTAAAAGAGTGTGAATAAGGAATTTCCATTGTGGGCAGAGGAGGCGTTTAAAAAAATTTATATTATCATTTTGCCTCTCATACCCAATTTGTTCAAGTTCCTCAAAAATAGTGGAAGTAGGAAGACAAGTTGTTCCCTCATCATCTGCAAGACGAAGTATTCGTCTTACACGTGATTCAGTAACAACAATTCTTTCTTCATCGACTATTGCTGTTAACCTTTCTTCCCCATTTTTAGTTTCGGCTTTTACAGTAGACCAAAACATTCTCATGTGGGATTTAAATATAGTGGGATTCACTGTTAATGCATACCTTATTTGTGATGCATTAAGAAAGTCAATGACTTCAGTAAAACCCTCGGCCTCTGGAACCCTTTGAAGAAATGCGACTTGATTGTGGTCCTTTGAGAATGCTCTTTGCGCCATTGAATTAGGGTTTAGATTTTGGGGATTTTGTGAAGCGGATGATTTGAAGTATGTTAGGGCTTGTAATTGGTTTGATTTGGGCGCACAAATTTAATGTTGTGATTGAATTGGGGTTTTTAAACGTTTAGGGTTTAGTTGGCGGCAACGTTACAAAATCGACCCTGTTCTTTCAAAGTAAGCAGCAGAATGCTGAAAGTTGTAAAACTCAGCAGCATAACCCTAGCAGCTGAAACTTTTGTCCTAGCAGCAGAATGTCTGCTGATCTTTTCAAACAACTTAAATTTCAAATTCTGAATATCAAACACCTTTTGCTCATGATATCTGCATCTTTCTTTGAATTTTCCTACAAAAGATTAGAAATTTTTTTAATTTATGTTATATTATTATTATTATTATTATTATTATTATTATTATTATTATTATTTTTTTTTTTTATTATAAAACATCACTTTATTAGAAACTCATAGGATCTACAAGAAATTAGAGGGGAGCCGAGATACTAACTGGGCTCCCACTCCTCTAGCTATTATTATTATTATTATTATTATTTTTAATTTATTTTTTAATACAAACAATATTTCTATTTCAAAGATGCAAATCAATGTAAGTAGTTTAACAAACTTCACAATTTTCACAAAACATAGTTAAACTTAGCAGTAGTATTGACAACTGGCAGCAGAATAAGTATAACTAGCAGCAGAACATGACTAACAGCAGAACTTTACACACATTTTAAGCAAGCAGCAGAACCAACTTAGTGACTAATAACAGCACAAATCCTTTCAAAATTTTAACAAAAACATAAAGAGATAAGAAATTTATTCAAAGATTTATCATCCCAATACTAGAAATTAAAAGATACTGCTGTTAGAGTAATTGATACTACTGCTTATGAGAACCATATATACATGTAATTATCCAACCTAAATACTAAAGATACTAAAAGCATAAACCTTTGGAACCAGAGCTCTCTTCCCTGCTTCCCATCTATTTCTTCCTTTCCTTGAGTCGTTTAAACAAAATTTCAAGATCGCTAATCCTCTTTTCTAGATTATAAGGGTCTTGAAACCCATCTTGTTGCTCCCCCTGGTTTTGAGGCACCACCACATTTTGCTGATCCACCACATTTTGCTGCTGATCTTCTTCATTTTGCTGCACCAGTACCTCACGTTGATCCACCTCCTCTTCACCTTCCTCCTCCTCTTCATCTTTGTCTTCCTCTTCATCTTCTTCCTCCTCCCCATAATCATTCACTCCCCAAACCTCATCCCAGTAAAAGTCTTGCGCATGCAGCCAGTTCAACATTTGACCCCTCATCCACGTATCTACCTGCCTATACGACCCATATTCTGCAATGGGTTCATACCCGAAAGCATCAAACACTGCGTCAAACAGCAAATTATTGTTTAACACCCACTCGTACTCTTCAGCATCATTTTGAAAGTTACCATTATTTGCTGCCATTGTTTAGGTTTTCTTTGAATTAAAAGGGATATATGTGTTTGTGTGTGTTATTTGGTATACAATTGATAGGTATAAATAGGCTAGAGAGGTAGATCAATGGTTCCCAACACTTTAGGCGGGAAAAGGGATCAAAGGCCCGCGCCAAAAGGAAACTGTGAATTGAAGTTGTACCAAAAAGTCTCCAATTTCCTTTTACCAAGTAGTGACTTTTCATGTACAATGAGTTTATGCAACAACAAGTTTTATCTCATGCTTTGTGAATAATAAACTTCCAAACACAATATTTCAAAGTAGTTGTTTGTGATGTTTGGGATGCTTTGGGATCGGGTTCATTATTATTGACCCAAGGGAATAAATGTTTGACCGTTACTCGAAAGGAAATAGTAACTCATTTTTTCTGCTTGATATTGAGTTGACTTGGTCAAATATAAAAGAACGAAATAAAAACAATTGTTAAACTAAAAGTTGAAAGGATCTCCTAACTTCTTCATAAATGGTTAAGTTGGGGTTGACAAACCTTCCTTCGTGAAAGTATCGTGATTGAACATTTTGGAAGCTAGAAATGTCTTCTAGGGGTGTGTAAGATTCCCTTGAAATGTTCGGAATGTAGAGATTGGTTAGATGATGATGAAAGCCATACGTATGTATGTGGCATTATTGAAACCTATACAAGATTAAACAAAATGATTTTTTTTAGAAGAGTAGTGTTAGTTGTTTTGGTTAACTTTATCAACTCGTAAGCCTAATTATGAGATGTTTTTGTTTTAGATCGTTCTTGATGTACTGGCAGGGAAATATTGTTGTTTGTTTTTTATTTTAACCTTTTTACCGACTTAATAAAAAATTTAAGCGACTGTATTTTCTTTAAGCGCCATTTTTTAAAAAACACCCTCCCATTAACCCACGCACACTCAAATTCCACTGAAAAACATACAGTCAGTGACACAACCTCTTCATTTACCTTTACACCTACCTTAAATCAAACCTAAAATTAAATTCAAAATTAAAGTATCGCATACATTACACATATCTTCTATACTCGAGCTCCTAACTTTAATAATGTTTCGTATTAGGGTATGTAAACTCTTATTTTTTAAATCTTATATTTTTATTTTTATTCCAATCATCATGCCTTTTGCAATAGAGTTACTTGATGTATGTGTTTTTCTTGTTCTTGATTATTGTATTTTACATAAACTATATTTGGTTATTTGATGTCTCTTTGTCTGGCCCCAAAAATATGATCATTTATGTCTATTGGAGTAGTATGCAATATAGAACCGTTTAATGATATGAATGTTACCTTAAACTATCAAAAAATATTTAAAAATATGAGCATATATAACACAACCTGTTTGAATAGATGGTTGTTATTCATTTCTAGCACACCTTGTTTCCATATTACGGAGTAGCATTTATGTCTATTGGATCTGCTTTTTTACCAGAATATGAGCATTTATAGCTCAACCTGTTTCACTATAATAGCTTTTATAGTAGCTTTTGTTTTTGTTCTTGTAGGAATATGAAGCCAAAGCCATCATCAGAAGTAAACCAAATTACTTTTCTTTAATGAAATCCAAATTGGATCAGAAACGAAGGAAGTTGTTTCGGGCCACTTGTTTTGGTAAATGGTTGGACCTTTCTTATTTTGACCACGAACCACATATGATAGATTATATCTTACAGAAACAATTTTGTCCGAGTAATGCTCATTATGATATGCCCATTATATATTATGTTGATGAACGTCCTATACATTTCGGCCGACCTGAATTTTGTCTTATCACTAGTTTTCATTTTGGAAATGTAAGTTTTACCTCATATAAGTCGGGACACCTCAATTTTAGGAACAGGGTTTTTCCACTCCTTGTAGGTAAGAAAGTAACCAATCTAGATATTCTTGGTATAATTGAAGATGAGCAGGCATTCGGTATTATATTCGACGAAGATGCAGTACGTCTTTGTCTATTGTTAGCATTGGAGGTTATCTTTATGGGCAGATTATTAATTGAAGAAGTTGATGATACACTCTTCCGATTGATTGAAAACCTTGATGACTGGGATGCTTTTCCATGGGGGGAGCATATTTGGAGACATTTGTATGATCAAATTTTGGACGTGGCGGATAAACACAAGTATAAATTCCTTGAAGGTATTAACAAAGACCGCAACTTTGTTCCAACATATACGCTTTCAGGATTTGTTTGGGCTTTCAAGGTTTGTATATATTTATTTTTATTTTTTTAATTATAGACAATGCATGCTAGTTATGCTATGTTTCTTTCACTGAATTCGAATAATTCATTGACATTTTATAGATATGGATAATGGAATCCTTTGAAAGAAGCATTCTTTGGTGGAATAAAGTGCCAGAAACGCTACCAAGAGGAGTATCGTGGTCAAAGAAGTCAACATTTAAAAGATCAGATTATAAGTATCTTTTTGGAAAGGTAAAACTCTTCATCAAATTTGTCGTATTAATGTTTGTTGTTATTATAAATTTGATGTTTATAATCGTGGTCAAAGAACGCAACATTTAAAAGATCAGATTATATATATATATATATATATATATATATATATATATATATATATATATATATATATATATATATATATATATATATATATATATAGGATAAAGATCAAATAAAAAGACAAATATCCGTACACTACGTAAAAAGATTTTTTTTTTCAAAAAAGTTTGCGAAAAAAATCCAAAAAAATTCCACAAGATCGGGAATGTTGGTGCATGAAAAAGTTGTGAAGGAAGTTTTTCTAAAAGTGGATACTTTTTCCGAAAAAAAATATTGAAAAAATACGTTTGTGCATTAAATCATTTTTTTGTGCATCAAAAATTCATTTTTGCACTCAACTTCTTTTGACTTTTTTTTTTATCAAAATAACATTGCGCATCTAACTAAAACAAGTTGAAAATTTTGTGAATCAAAATTTTTTTGCGCATCAAAATTCGTTTTTTGTGCATTAAAAAAAAGGTATAAAAACTCAAAATTAGAAAAACTTCTTTCACAAAAGTTTTATGCACCAACATTCTCGATCTTGTGGAATTTTTATGGATTTTTTCGTGAACGTTTTTGAAAAAAAAAAATCTTTTTACGTAGTGTACAGATATTTGTCTTTTTATTTTAACTTTACCCTATATATATATATATATATATATATATATATATATATATATATATATATATATATATATATATATATATATATATATATATATATATATATTTTATTTATTTTTTTTTTATATATTTTTTTTTATAATTTTGTAAGGAGGCGAATGTTGTTCAAGATCTTAGACCGACATTAGCTGAGAGGAAATCTGATTGGTATATACACTTTATGGATTTTTTCCATCATTACATACCTAGAACTCCCCCAGTGAAAACCGCACATCTCACTGATGAGTATTTCAAGAAGTTGGCCGTAGCACGCAAACGTGGAAAGATAGAACGTAAACATTTACCTATTATACGCAAAAGTGAGAGCAGTATAATAGAGACCAACCTAATTCAGGATGCTGTTATTACAGAGTTGAATGCCCGTGTGTTCAAACTCAAGGGAATTATTCATGTTCTTGCTCGTGAAAGAAATGGGGTAATATATCCGGTTGACTTGTTCACTTACCTTGACATGCCTTTTTTCTTCTTGATTTTGTTTTTTAACCACTATTGTTCATTCGCAGGAGAAATTGGTGTTTGATGATGATCTTCGGAATCTCAGTGCAGAGTATTGTGACGAGCTTAATAATGATTTTCTTGAGTTGTTCCATTCAACTATGGATACCAGTGGGTCACAACGTGTAGATGTGGATGACGATAACGATGACGATGTTGCAAAGGTAAATTACAGATTTAATGTACATGTAAACTCTTACCGTACCGTAAAATGATATATCAACTTTAAACTAAGTTAACTTTGACAGGAATTTATTATTCAAGAAGAATTAAGATTGCGACATGAAGAATTAGAAAAGGTGCGGTTAAAAGAGTAGAAGTTGAGCCAAGAGGAGAAGAGGTTGAGGATGGAAGAGGATAAGATGATAAGGATGGAAGAGAAAAAGAAATGATCGATGAAATAAAAAGATAAAAAGAAAGGAAAGAGGCGCTTAAGAATACAAATCACTGGAAAAATGCTATGGCGCGCACAGCCCATACAAAGAGGAGTGAAAGTTCTGGTGAAGTTAATGCGTAGTATTGGAGTAACGCATATGCGGAAAAGAAAGCACAATGCTTTGGCTTACGGAATCCAGATATGACGGAACAACTTGAGAATGTTAAGCCATGGGTTGAGGTATGAAAACTACTATTTTGATTGTTTAAAATATATCATATTTTTCATTTATGGTCGTAAGCGTAAGTGTGTCATATACTAGGATCTGAAATGCTGGAACAACGCGGCGAACAAGGTTCATTTGACAGATGAATTTGACCGATATCTTGGTCAAATTGGTCCGATTAATTGTAAATTCCCATGGTGTGAAGATGTGAATGTGGATAGAAGGTTCTGGGAAACTTTAGTTTGCTTAGACCCGACTAGGCAAGGTTGGCTAATGGATGAGGCAAGTACTTATATAACTATAATTCACCCTATACTATTGAATTAATTTCTTTTAAATTTGTGAGGTCGTTTATGATTCACAATTTACAGCACATAGAGTTGTGGGTTAATTACATGTGGCATGTGAGACCCGATACGGCTGATTGGGCGATGGTTAGTGGCTACTTTGTTCAGCTTCTACTTCAAAACTCGCTGGCTTTGTGGTATGCTAATGGGGAAAGGTACTCTGTTCCATGGTCCGATGTTAAGCAGGTAAGTCCTTTGATTTCCATCTTGCTGGCATAATCCGCTTACTTGCTTCATTGGCTCCACTATTTGGTTCACGTAACCCAATACTTTTTTTCCCGCACGGCTGCTTTGTAGGTTTTTATGCCTATTAATCAAACGGAATCTCATTGGTTTCTTGCACGTTTTGAGATAGAGACAGGAGTAGTTACATTTTTCAACAGCGGTGTAATTTATGTCGAGGAATTGCCAGAATTTTATATCGCAGTGATGGATTGTTTACGGGTTTGGCTAGCCGCTATATCCATATAATTAAGCTTGAAACATTATATTGTTTTAACACTTTTAACATTTTCCCGCAGTCTCAACTACCTGAGGTCCTAAGTCAAGCGTTAGTATTTGAGAAGAAAGGCATAAATCCTTCAACTTACAGCATTACGTTTTCTCACGCTGAGAAAGTACCTAAGCAGGCCGGGATATTTGGTGATTGTGGTATTTGGGTTTGTATTTTTTTATACCGCTTGGCTTACGGTAAGTCGTTGGACGTTAAGGATCCTATTCAGGCAGCAATTGCATACCGTGAACAAATGGCTAAGTTTTTTTTTAAACATCGGGTTTGTATTTAGTCATGTATGATGCCTTTAATCGGTTCAACCTTTTGTATGTCAACTCTTGTTCGATGTCTTTTGTGATATACTAGGACAAAAGCACTTTTCTGTTTTTCTTGTAAATTGCAAATCATTATGAGTAAATTTTTATTGCTGTCTTAATTAGCATACACAAAAGAAATAAGAGCCACTCAACAAAAATAAAAAGCATAAAGTATGCAAATCATTATGAGTAAATTTTATTGCTGTCCTAAACACCTAGTTAAAAAGATAAGCAATTAGGCCCACACCAACTAGATCTTTTGTAAGTATTTGTACGACGTAACAGCTTCCTATGCATTTTACGTTTGGAACTATCTACTGGTATCATAAAAATAGAGCTTGGGAGATTCTGCTGTTGGTGACAAAGGAAAAGTAGCCAAGGATGATTCTGCCGCTAGTTCAGGACATTCTGCTGCTGGAGCTAAAGAAGCTGCTGCTGTGCGACAACAAGTTCCTACTGCCTGTGCTAAAATTCCTACTGCTGAGACTCAGGGAGATTATACTGTTGAGAGAATTGTCGATGTTGATGTGAGTCAAGATGAGGCAAGAATCCAACTGAAAACAACACCAGCACCTAAACCACAACCACCTACTCCTCAATCACAACCAAAACCAAAACAAAAGCAAGTAACACCACCACCTCCAAGCTAGAGCTCCTGTCAAAGGAGTTATAATTAGAGAACCTATCACAACCAAGAAACCTGTTCATACACATACACTCTCAGGAAATGGTAGAGGAATCATGACTGAAGAGCATGAATTTAATCTAGAAGTCTCCTTTAAGTACCGGGCAAGGGAGCTTCAAGAAAAGTTTAATGAAGAAGCTGAAGCATAACCAAAATTGATGTATTTTTATTTTTTTTAATTGCAAATCATCATGAGTAAATTTTTTATGTCTTTATCGAGTATGTTGTAGTATATTTTATGTCTTTTGTCTTTATCGAGTATGTATTTATTTTAAATTGCAAATCATTATTAGCAACTTTTTTTATTGCTGTACGTTTTAATTAGCATACACTCAAACATACTAATAGGCATAAATTATTTAAAGTTTGATATGTTAGTATCCTCCTAAACACCTAAATATAAGGAATAAGGCCCACACTAAGTACATCTATTAGGTATATGGGATACAAACAGTAGATCTATTGTACAACATGTAAGTATTTGTAGTATATAACATCTTTACATGCATTTTATTCTTGAACCTATCAACTGGTATCATAAAACAAAAACAAAACAACCACTTAGTTTTCTATATATATTTTCATTTTTCATCAAAGGGATGTCATCTACTGAATCAGGATCAACAACCTGTAATGATATTGGGTTTGGCCAATGCGTGTATGTTTCTCTATTAATTTTTCTATCCTTTTTAAAGATTAATTGTTTATGTAACTCTAATAACCCCGACGAGCTTGTTTTAATTCTTTCCATTGTTACACAGGAACTCTAATAACCCTGACGAGATTGTGTTTGAGGTATATTATGGTAGTGTTTTTATGTATCTTCCCTTAAGGTACGCCGGTGGAGAAGTTATAGACTTGAAGTTGTCTAGGTCAAGTAGGTTATGTTATTCTGAGATGTGTGACCTTTTGTTGAAAAACATAAAAGAGGTATATGGGTGTGGTTTTATTGTAAACCTAGGTGTAGCGTGGAAGAAGGTTTGACCATTGTCGAAACTGATAATGATGTCAAGAGAATGTATGAATTTGTTGAGATTAATGGGGTCATTCAGGTATTTGTTAGTGCAATTCCGCAAGCACATTTAGTTACCCACTATCATAAGAACTTGCCCTTTGATGACTCTGACGTTGAGGTTACATCTAAAGTCAGAATGCATGAAAAAAGAAATAAAGCTTATGAAAACATGTCTTTGGAAGAAATAATTGCCTGGGAACAAGGAGAACAAAATTCCCCAGGTACCCTTAAGACACCTTATGTTAAGCCTTTTGTCGAGGCAAGTCTTTTTAGAGGGAGGGGAGAGATGGAATACAATGATGACAGCTTATATTGTCCGGAAGGGTTCAGGTCTATTAATAGCCTGTACATCCCAAAGGATTGTGACTGTGGCTGTAGGTCTCCGACTTTTGTAAACTCCCTTGTTAATGAGTTTGACGATGATCCTACAGTTGTATGTTCTACTCTTTTTAAGGGTAAGAGGGTTTTAAACGACCTTGATGATGATGGCACAGTTGCACGATCTACAGTTATACAAAAAGCGCCAAAGGAAAGTCGTTTTCAAGATATCAGTTCAAAAGGCAGGAAACTTTTGAATGATTTTGAATCCGCTGCTGATGATGTTCAGATCTTTTTGAATGATTTTGAATCCACTGGCGATGATGTTCACATCTTTTTGAATGATTTTGAATCGGTTGTTGGTGGTACAAATGATAGCACCTGTATTTGAACTTTGTTTCTTTAACTTTCCTATGCTAACATTGTGTCTACGTAGTGTTCGTAATAGTTAACTTAGGAACACTTTAACGTATTTTAGGGTTAATTGTTATTCAAGTTCCTTAATGTAAGCAACTTTTGTATTTCTATTAACATAAGCTATAAAAAGTCCCTTAAGCGACTTTTAGGTGTGTACATAAGCGACTTTCTAAAATCCAGTTCTAGGGCGCAAGTGGCATGTAATGATGACTGCATTGTTTGGCAGGGTAAACAATGTCAACCAGACTGCTAGGATCCTGACACACGATTAAGGTGGTTAAATCTTGTGACTTTGTGTGTATGATATGTTGTGTTAAAATGATTAAGTGCGCGGAATTCACTCAACCAAACTTAGAAGGTTGTGTATGTTATGGAAATGGAATTGTTATGTTTGTTAGTTAGCAATGAACACATAAAGATTATCACCAAACGATTCAATATTATTAAAGATAATAATACGAGTGATCTTGAACTATCACTAGGGTTACAACCTTGAATCTTATGTTTCTATCACTTGTGATATATTTGTGTTTGTTCTAACATATGCATGTACTAACTCTTTCTATGTTCACGTACTACACTAATATCACCACTAAGATCTCTTTTATAGTCAAAAGATCTTTACAAATTGCTTAAAGTCTTGGCCGACTTACTTTGTTAACTTATCCTATTTGAGTGTCAGTACATCAGATACAACATGTATCTATGTATACAACTTGTTAACTAAGCATATGGAGTAAGATATTATCTACCGTATATTGTTGACCAAAATACAATAAATATCTTTTTGATCTTATCCTTTCATCAGCAGAGTGTTCACTATCAGCAGGAACAATCTATCGCTATCAGCAGAATCCATCAGCAGAATCCATCAGCAGAGTGCTAAGCCTATCAGCAGAATCATTTATCACTATCAGCAGAGTGAAATGTTCTATCAGCAGAATCAACATTATCAGCAGAAACCATTTTGCACTAGCAGCAGAATTACACTTAGAGTATTTCTTGGATTAGAACCCGATATTAGACATCTTGAATATTTAATTCCCAACAATCCTCCCCTAAACATGTGAATCCTTTCAAACATGTTTCTGAATTAAATCTTGGATTGAAGATCTTTCAAACACTTATGTTCTTCAAGATTGAATATCTTCTCAGTAATTCATCTACTTTGCTCTTCTTTGACTTTAGCAATATCAAAACATATTGAACTTATCTTGGACTAAAAGATGGTGCAATTTCCTTGGATGGAGGAATTATAAGAGGCAATGATGCTGTGTATCTTGGATGCTTGTTTCAACAAGTGAAATCATCTAACCAGCATGTCTTTGAAGTGAAATTGAAACTTTTCTTCGTTTGAATTAGATAGAACTTTCTCCTTTGGAATGTTCTTGTCATTTTCAACCTCCTCATCATCTTGTATGCTCTTGTCTTCTCCTTCCTTTTGTTGGATTATCTTCCTTTTCTGGGCCATTATTTCCTCCCCTGAGATTATTACCTCCCTTGAAGCAAATAACTTTTGTTTCCTCCCCTTGTTTGGAAGATCTCACTATGTACTTTTAAATCTTTCCTTATCATCTGATCCAGCATTAAGAACTTGTTGTCAGACAATATTGTACATGAAGCCATCAATTCCTTAAGAGTTTAAGTTACTGCCCTCATCACTTCTAGGTGTGTTAACTCCTATGAGAGGTGAATCAGTGGACATTTCGATTCATCATCCATCAATGGATGGTTTTTGTGAATCCTTGAAAATCCTTTTAAGAAATCATTTAACTTAGCAGTATGTTCATGATTTTAGAATTGAAAAATCATACTACTTTCAACCATTTTGAAAGAATCAAGTATATAACAGACACTTAATCAGCATTTCGGTTTAAAGCAACCTCTGGTTGTGTGAGAACCAATGTTTTTCAGTTATAAATAACTGCCTGTGTGCAGATAAACTCATTCAAAGAGCTTTCCTTACAGGGTTTCCAGCTCATAGTAATTGTTGCCTCTAACACAAGTGTTAAATTCACTTTTACTAGCTGTTCTTTCTATCAGATGTCCTCAGACTTGCACATTATACTTAAAAGTATAAAATGATAGAAAGTGAGTTGCATCAGTTACTATCTGATCAACTAAGTCATCAATTCAATGTGAAATATCATAACTAGATTTCAAGAAAGAAGTTTTAAGGAGCTTTAAAGTCCCAAACTCAGTCCATCATAAACCTATTATGGTCAGTAGCTAATATCTCAATTCTGCTGTTTCCATTTCACTTGAAAACATCCTTTGTGTTTACATAATCATACCTGAAATTGTTAGTCTAAAACCAAAAGAACAATGTACAAAGTACTTGTCTTGCATTAGAATAATCAAAAGACCAACTATATGAATAACACAATGTAAATTTGTACTAGCAGCACCTTGTGTGCTTAGCAGTACCTTATGATACATTAGCAGTACCTTATAAATCAGTAGCAACAACAAAAATTTATTTACAAAAACACATCATATTGAAAATTTAAGGATTAAGCATTCCAATACTTGCTACCAAGTACTGAAACCTTGAAACATCAAAAGCTTTTGTTAGCAGATCTGCAAAATTATGTTCTGAAGCAATTTTAAGAACTTGAATTAGTCTTTTCTCATTGCAGTATCTTATAAAGTGATGTCTAATTTCAATGTGTTTTGTTTTAGAATGTTGCACTGGATTTTTAATAATACAAATTGTACTACTATTATCAATATGAATAACAGTGTTTAAGAAATTGTACCCATAATCAAGGAGTTGGTTTTGAAGCCATAGAACTTGACTAGAGCAACTTGCAGCAGCTATATATTCAGCTTCAGTTGTTGAATTTGCCACACTTGTTTGCTTCTTACACTGCCATGAGACAAGTCTACACCCAAGGAATTGACATCCTCCAGTTGTTGACTTTCTGTCCAAGCTAGCACCAGCATAATCACTATCCGAATATGCTACCAAGTCAAAAGGAGATTCTCTAGAATACCATATACCCAACCTTGGTTGACCTTTGAGATAACATGATGTCAGGTCTAGATGATGTAAGATACATCAAAGAGCCTATCATAGATCTGTAATTGTGTACATCTACATTTTCTCCATCTTCATCTTTCAGAAGGTGCTTCTCAGAGTCCATTGGTGTGCTTGCTATTTTTGAATCAGCAAATTGAAATTTTCTAAGTATCTCTGCAACATATTTGTCTTGACTAATAAATATGCCTTCAGATGATTGCTTAACTTGCAAACCCAAAAAGAATGTAAGTTCTCCCATAGAACTCATCTGAAACTTATCTTTCATAAGCTTCTCAAATTCTAAACACATATCTTTCCTAGTAGATCCAAAGATAATGTCATCCACATACACCTGCACTAACAGAAGATCCTTCTTGTGCTGTTTGATGAAAAGTGTCTGATCAATCTTTCCTCTTTGAAATCCATTTTCTAATAAATAGGAAGCTAGTGTTGCATACCAAGCTCTTGGTGCCTGATGAAGGCCATAGAGAGCTTTCACTACTCTGTACACTTTGTTTGGATGTAATGGGTCAATGAAGCCTGGAGGTTGTGAAACATACACCTCTTCTCTAATTTCACCATATAAAAATGCACTTTTGACATCCATTTGGTAGACTGTGAAGCCTAAAAATGAAGCATAAGCTAGAAACAGCCTAATTGCCTCAATCCTTGCTACTGGAGCATAAACTTCATCATAATCTATCCCTTCTTCTTGTGTATACCCTTGTGCTACTAATCTAGCCTTATTCTTGATCACAATTCCTCTTTCATCTCTTTTGTTCTTAAAAACCCATCTAGTGCCAATTACCTTCACACCTGTAGGTAAATCAACTAGCACCCAAACCTTTTGAATCTTGAACTGAAGAAGCTCTTCTTGCATAGCCTCTAACCAGCTTGAATCATCTAGGGCTGTAAGAATCGTCTTTGGTTCAGCTTGTGAGAGAAAACATACAAACAAACAAGAGTTTAAAAGCTCATGCTGTTTTGAAGCATAAAGGGCATCAAGAAGCCCTTGTTGGTCTGAAGACTTCAATTGTTGTCTTGTCTTCACACCTGACTGTATATCTCCAATCACATGTTCCAGGGAATGAACTTTGTGAATTCTTGATTGTGGTGTAGTAGGAACTTGATAATTTGATGGAAGATTTTTGAAATCCACCTCATTATCTGAGAATTCTGCTTCTTTTGTTTCTGAAGGGCCAGCAGCAGAGTCATTTGGCCGAACAGCAGAATCAGTAAGCTTATCAGCAGAGTCATCAGCAGAAACAGATACACTACCAGCAGCAACAGAAATACTACCAGCAGAAACACTTTGTTGTTCCTGAGTTCCATACTCTTTACTTTCATCTTCAACACCTTCTTTAGCTTTACTAGAAGAAGATTCATCAGTTGTCGAAGTTGATTCCACAATTGAACTTGACCATATTGGCATTATCACATCATTTTGATCTTTCTCTAACTCTGCCTCATTTGTTGTATAAGAACCTGCAAAATCATTAGTTTCTGCAACAAAAGGCACATAATTCATTGAATTTGTTAGATATTCCAGATCAAATAGCCATTTTGGTCCTTGACCTTCTACATTGGATTTGTTTTCTAAAAACTCCACATGTAGATTTTCTTCTACGATTTCTTTTCTTGTGTTGTAAACTCTAAAAGCTTTGCTATTAAGAGAATAACCAACAAAGAAACCTTCATCTGCCTTACCATCGAATTTTCCTAAATGGTCTAAGGTATTGAGAATTGTCACATGACATCCAAAAGGTCTAAGAAATCCTATTGCAGGAGTTCTACCATTAAAAAGTTCATATGATGTCTTATTGTGAGGCTGCACAACTAAAACTCTATTTTGAAAATAGCAAGCAGTGTTGACTGCCTCTGCCCAAAAATTTATTGGTAGCTTAGAATCAGCTAACATTGTTCTAGCAGCTTCAATTAGTGTTCTATTCTTTCTTTCAGCTACACCATTCTGTTGTGGTGTTCTAGCAACACTAAATTCTCTCTTAATACCTTTTTCTTTGCAGAAGTCATCCATAACTCTATTCTTAAACTCTGTCCCATTATCACATCTAATGACTTTTACTTTCTTGCTTACTTGGTTTTCTATCTGTGTAATGAAGTCCTTAAGGATGCTTGATGTCTCATCCTTAGTGGCTAAAAAGAAAACCCATGTAAATCTACTATAGTCATCAGTAATAACTAGACAATATCTCTTATGCATTATGCTCATCACTGAAACAGGTCCAAATAAGTCCATATGTAGCATAAACAAAGACTAATTGATAGAGTTAAAAATCTTGGGCTTACAAGTGGCTTTGTGTTGTTTGCCTTTTAGACAAGCAATGCATGTTTGATCATTTTCAAATCTTTTGTGAGGTAAACCTCTTACCAAACCATTCTTAACAATTTTATTTATGGTTTTGAAGTTAATATGACCAAGCCTTCTATGCCATTTCATTGATTCATCCAATGTGGCCTTTGCAACAAGACAAGTTAAATTCTTTTTAGGGATAATATTCTTCATGTCTACACTGTACATATTGCCCTTCCTAGGAATTCTAAGAAGTACTTGACTTTCATCAGGCATCTTAAAATCAGGAGAAAGTACAAGACATTCAGTCTCACAGAAAAGAACATTATTCTTTTTGTCACACATTTGTGAGACACTAAAAAGATTATAATTTAGCTCTTTTACATAGTACACATCTTCAAAATCTAAATTTCTGGTTTTAATTGTACCTTTACCAGAAATTTTGCCACGAACACCCCCTCCAAAGGTAACATATCCTCCATTGAAAGCTTCAAAATCTGAGAGATAAGACATGTTGCCTGTCATGTGCCTTGAACATCCACTATCTGAGTATCCTTGATCCTCTTCCTGATCATTTGAATGTTCCTGCACACACATAAGAGTGTTAGTTTCTTTTGGGGATCCAAGCCATTACTGACTTGGATCTGCCTCTTGCATCAATATAATTGAATCTTTTGAGAATAGTTGATGCAACATTGGATTTGAGAATCCAACATGCTGAGGCCTTAACAGCATTTGCCCTTTTTCCCTTATCAGCAGGAACTGATTGCTAAACAGCAGGAACTGCTAACTTTTCAATTCTACCCTTTGGTCTCCAAATTTGTTTATGGACCACTGATTTTATTTGAATGGGCCTTAGAACAGTTGTAGGTGCATGTTTGAAAAATGATTTTGCACCCTTAGCTGTTGATTTTGGGTTAATAGTCATAAATGGTCGAGCAGCAGGAACAAATTTTCTAGCAGCAGGATCATTTGGTCTATCAGCAGGATCAGATTTTGAGATAGACTTGTTTTTGACTACTCTGGGGTTTGATTTCTTAGAACTAGAGTGAAAGTGAGATTTAGGTGTTTGCCTTTTGTGGTTCACTCTATGGTTTTCATACCCAGATACCCATTGGTTGCAGAAAGCTGCAAGATGGTCAAAACTACCACATGTATAACAAGCTTTATTATAAAAAGCAAAGTCATCACCTAATTGGTTAGACTTGAGGTTGTTCCAATTCCTTTGGTTACCTCTGGGCTTGTTGGTGGTTCTATATTGCTCACAATATCTAACTGGTTGCCTAACATGCTTAATGTTTGTATGAGGCCTATCAGTATTGTGTTTGACTATCTTAGAAACCTTTGTTTCTACTTTCTTAACCACTTCAGGTTTAGACATAACCTGTTCTTCTTCATTATCACTATCAGTTGTACAATCCTCAACAACTATAGCATCTCCTTTCTTAGCAAAGGACACCTTGTCCTGATAAAGTAAAGTTTTATCTAAACTTTTACTTATCTTTGCTACCTTAAGACTCTTACTAGTCTTAGAACCATATTCCATGATTGGTTCTTGAAACTCAGCTAAACCTGTATGTGCTAGGTCAACACCTGGAGGTGAAGGAACACCTCTATATGGTGGAGGGACAGTTTTGTAACCTACACCTGAATTAGCTTTATCAATTACCTGAGCTTCCCAAATCTTATTCATTCCTTCTGAGGCATGTGCTAGAGTATCTATAGTTACCTTAACATTTTCTTTTTCAGTTTTGACTTCAGATAACTGTCTACTTTGATCATTAAGTAATTCATCTCTAAATGTTATTCCTCTTTTTAAAGCATTTAAGTCATCAGTAAACGTAGATTCATTCTTTTTATAATGTAGAATCTGTTTTTCTAAAACTCCTACACACCTCTTATGATTAGCTAAATTATGAAGGGCATCAATTAATTCTTCTCTAAAAGCATCAAATCTCTTTTTAATGTCTTCATAATTTTTAAGATTAGGACATGAATTAGTACAAGTAGGAATAGTATCTACCTCTGAATCAGAAGAAGCCATTAGAGCAATCTCATCGATAACAGAGAAGCATTTGGTGGTGCATCCTCTTCAGTAGCCATAGAGCTCCAATCATATCCAATACCATCAATAGCCAGCATAGCCTTTGGCTCTTCCACCAGTACTTCCTTATTCCTTTCTTGTTTATACCAAGTGTTCCTATTATCCTGCTTCCTTGGGCTTCTACATTCTTTAGCAAAATGTCCCAACCTATGACAGTTAAAACATTCCACTTTCTTCTTATCGAACCCAGCAGTATCATTACCATTAATAGTAATTTGCTTTCCAGTTTTCTGCCAAAACTTCTTAGCCCTCATGCTAAGTAAAGCAACTTGACACTTAATATCCATCTCTTCCAAATCATCACCATCTACCTGTTCAAGGTCTTCATGATTTAAAAGAGAACCACTAGCTTGACTGTTTATAAAGGCATAAAATGTTGGATTTCCAAGTCCAGCAATATCCTTTTGTAAACTAGTAGAAGGACCACCATAAGTAACATTAGAAACACTTTCAACTTCATCTACCTCCTCTGTATGACTAACACTAGGAACTGATAAAAGTGCAGCATTCCCAGAACTAGTACCATAGTTTCCACCTCTCTTTAGACTTTGTTCAACAATTTTAAAGTTGTTGAACAAATCATTAAGCTTCATAGTTTCAATTTCTGGTTTGTTCATCCAGAAAATAACATGAGTATCACTACTAGAAAAAGGGCTATCCTTGACTCCAAATGCGAGTCAAGAAGACCTCTTATGACGCGCAAATGCGAGTCAAGGAAGCCCCCGTCATAAATATTCATGACTCGCATTTGTGCGTCATCCCTCTATGACGCGCATTTATGACCCACGTTTTATGACTCCCATTTTTGCGTGTCATTACCCTTAAAATCATTTTGACTAACTTTTATGACCCATTTTTCTGACATACGTTTTTGCGAGTCATAACCTTAAAATCATTTTGACTAACTTTTATGACCCACTTTTCTGACATACGTTTTTGCGAGTCATAACCTTAAAATCATTTTTTTTTCTGTTTTTTAAAACCTGATTATATACATAATTACTGACAATAAACCTGATAATTGTACAAAATTAACGCATTTCATATATATCAAAACCATGCGTTACCAATTCATTACATAACAATTCATGTCAAAATATATACCGATAATTAGTTAAAGTTACTACAATGTACGATTTCTACCTAAAAATGAAATTCGACACATAAACTGCCCATTCTTCTCGAATATCGTCAAATCCAGTTGCACTTGAAAACCGACATACACATTGGCTCGGTTAATGGTAGGCGACCACTAAAGTGTGAACCTATGATTTGGAATTTGGTTCAGCCCTGATCTCTGAGCATTTGTCAGCTTCTTGTACTTCATGGACTCCTCAAAACCTGAAGCCTTTTCCCAAAAGAGACCCTCCCAAGTTGGGAAACTGAAGAGAAAGGAAATTGTATTACAATTTTACCCTAATAAGTCACAGACTAAACTAGCAAACAGCATACCAAGAGATAATCTATGCAGCATGAAATACAGAGGTACGAAACTTCATATCAGATGGAAAAGTTGAAACAAGCTTACCCTCTGAGGTTTAGTTTGGTTCTGCTTTCACTGGTAAAGAGCAGGACCAGCGACACTGATGTGAAAATGAATCAATGACATACAGAATCAATGACATACAGACTACACCCCAATTGCACACAAAAATCAGCTTAAACAGTCTGCATATACACTAGGGTGCAGGGCAGTTTTAGTCTATTTCAAGGCTGGAAAAAGCTATTAAATTAAAATCCTGAAAATGAAAGAAAATTGGGACTAACTAGATCACCAGCTGAACTAACTAAGTGCCCCACTAATAACCAGATACTCACAGTTCTTTGGATCTGTTTGAATGACAATCAGCTGTTGGCAGCATGCAGCTTTCATTGAGAAGCTCCATATCTGAGTAAAGAGAGCCAGAATTGCTATGAGAAATCCAGACCAAAAAAAAAAGAAGGCGAAGTAGTGAACTGATTGGTTTGTCATATTATTCTTAAGTGTTAAAATACAGCTTACCTTTGTAGAATAGTAATTCCCCACTTGCTTCTTCTCGGCATTAAACCTGACACCCTTTGCAATCATAGAATTGCAACCACTACACCAGATATTGTAAGGCATCTCAAACCTGGATATTATCACAAAGAAATTGTTATATAAAACCTATAATTCTGGCAACTTATATCTTAAGTTAAAGTGCTTGTAAGAGCTAAGAAGATTACCTTATGACTAAGATACCCTGATCTATTTTTTTGCTCTCTCCCTCAACGCAAGCTGCCCATTGAACTTGTTCAAACCACCCTGTAAACAAAAATATAGGTGTTTATAGTGTTGAAATTTATCTAGTGTATTTATAGTGCTGAAAAATGACCAAGTATCAGAAATGAATCAACAGTTCACATATGGGATAGTTAATCTAATAGAGAGAATACTACGCAGAAAATAACTAACCTTATTGTTCTGAAACCGGCTGTTCTGAAATTTCTTACCACCCCCGTTTGTTCCATAGTTTGGCACGCTGTGAGGTGCTGCAGAAGCAGGCAAAACAGGAATAAGCAAATGGACGAACATGAAGGATAATAAATATCATTTGAATAAAAAAAATGATATTTAACCACGGAGAATTGGGCTGAAACTTAAAGTTAGCAACAAAGATAACAATTACCAGTTTAACTTACTACATGCATCATAAGTAGCTGTAGGAGCTATAAGTTTAGCTAAAAAGTCACTACCGACAGTCATTCTCTTTTCCTTCTTAAAAATTAAAACAAGACTCCATGTATGTGTTTGAGTATTTACAGTGAATTTATAATCATATAATGGAATTCAGTAAAGATGTCTCAGCTGTTACTTGATCCAGCTAAATCGTTTAGCCTATGAGGTTGAGCTATAAGCCACTAGAGTTCCTACAGCGTCAAAACTAAATCACTCTAGTCATCACGTATTTTCTGTCCTTGGGCTTTATGAAAGAGAGAGCCTACGTGCATATGGAAATGGGGGGCCAATAGATTGTATGTAGTTAAGATCTTCTGACAGTCTTGATAGAATCAGATTAGTAGCTACCATCTGCTGCTGTAAGGTGCCAGATTAGTAGATCTCGCAATGTGCAGTATCAGGAACTGATCGGCTTCTAATGGTTGCTCTAGTAAATATATATTTTTCACCACAAGAACAAATGCCACAAAACTGGTCTTCCATTGATAAACAGAATTGCAATTGAATTGAAAATATTACCTCAGATGGTGAGAGAACGTCTTGTTCCACAGAACGTGTGGACGTGACAACTAGATTGTCCTGCCATTTAGTTGCTCGACTTTGAATCCTGAATTGCCACTCTGAACCAACCAGCGCCAAGTCTAGCATTGGATCTAATCCATTATCAGGCTCAAATTTTGTTGTATTTAAATGCTCCCGCTTCAATGATTATACTACCACTACTTTATGAGAAAAACATACAATAATGAATATAAGAGGTTGTAGATGCTTACAGAGGGTAAAGAATTTTGTCTCATTGTATTATTTTGATAAGCCGAAAACTTGTCACCAGCTGATCTTTCAGCTCTTTCGCGAGCCTCTGCAGTTGCTCTTTCTACTCTGAGCCTCCCTTCCATTGCCTTTTCCGCTAGCGACCTCTCACGAGCCTCAGCACATGCTTTTTCTAATCTTTTTCTAATTTGAGATTTGAAAGCATCTATATCACTGAAAATGGAATGACAAGCAAATATTAAACTTAATTAAGCTATTCTAATTACTAATTCAACTAATGGTATGACTATGCCATCTGCTAGTCCTACTGTTATGCAGAAATAATAAGGTGGGAGGGGACTTTGACAATTTCTACTCTAAACCTATGAAGTTTGCAGCCTAACTACTCTACCTGGACCTATTATGAGTTACCAAAACTAAAAGTAATCCTCCACACAGACCTTAACTCAGTTCAACTGCTTAAACGATGTATGTGTGAGTAACAGAAATATAGTTCGTAACCCATATGTATATTCATAAAATAATTAACCCAGGTCTATAAAAAAAAACTATATAGAAACTAATAAAAAATCAGATCTAAAAAGATATATAAAAACTAACAAAAATCGTAACCCGGATATATATAAAAACGATGATTATCTATAAAAATCCATGAAAAATCGTATCAGATCTATAAAAATCCAAGAAAAATCGTATCAAATCGTAACCCGGATGGTGGTACCTGATAGAAGTCCGTGGTGGTTGGTGGTGGTGATAGACGTTCGTGGTGGTTGGTGGTGATGATTTCTGCGGTGGTTGTTGTTATGATTTCGGCGGTGGTTGGTGGTGATGAAGATGGCGGTACAGGCTAGCGAGATAGAGAGAAAAGAGGGGGAGGGGGAAGTTGCATTGTGTGTTGTGTGTGTGTTTTTTTTGTTTCAGTGGGAGTGTATTTTAGTGTTGTTGTTGATAGTATTGATAGGGAAAGTGTTTTGAGAGTTTGAGAGGGAAAGTTTTGAGTTTGAGAGCGGGAGTGTTTTAATTTGGGCAAAAAAAGAATGGATTTTGATAGCAGATGGAAAAAAAACGTAGATGACCCCTATTTAGGACGAAGAAAACGAGCGTCATCTAGCAGGCTAAATTTTAACTGATTATGACCCTACGTTATGACGCTTTTGAAAACGAGTCATCCCCAATAAAAAATTTACTCGTTATGACTCTTATTTTATGACTCTGCTATTTGCGCGTCATCTTGTAGCGTGCGTCATAAAATGCGAGTCAAGGATAGACCTTTTTCTAGTAGTGTATGGAATTCATTAGGTAGACTTTTCAAGAACTTCATATTGAGATCTTCTTTCTCAGTCTCAACACCCAACACAGCTAACTGACTGACAAGCTTGTGTAGTCTTGAAAATAGTTTGTCAAGAGACTCATTACTAAAAGCAGTAAAGTTTTCAAATTGGTGCTTCAGTAATGTCTTCTGTGTCTTTTTGGTAGTTTCATTACCACCAAACCATGCACAAATCTCTTCAAAAAGAGTTTTTGCATCAAGATATTTGTTAAAAGATAGCATCTGCTCACCAGGAATGGTCATAAGCAACAAGTTTCTTGCTTTCTGATCATTTCTCTTCTGTATCTTTTCATCATTGGAAACTGGTCCAGTATTTCTTTTTCTAACTGTCTTCCCTTCAACAAGAACATCTGAATAGCCTAAAGTGAAGGAATCACCATACTGAATTATGTCCCAAAGAGCATAATCTTGAACCAAGAAATATTGCTCAACTCTCATCCTCCATAACTCAAACTCATTGGGTTTGATCATGGGCAACTTTGCAGCAACATTTGTTTGAACATCTTGTACATCCATTTCTTGTTTCTTCTAAAAAACAACAATATCAGCCTGAGCTCTGATACCACTTGCTAGGATCCTAACACATGATTAAGGTGGTTAAACCTTGTAACTTTGTGTGTATGATATGTTGTGTTAAAATGATTAAGTGCGCGGAATTCACTCAACCAAACTTAGAAGGTTGTGTATGTTATAGAAATGGAATTGTTATGTTTGTTTAGTTAGCAATGAACACATAAAGATTATCACCAAACGATTCAATATTATTAAAGATAATAATACGAGTGATCTTGAACTATCACTAGGGTTACAACCTTGAATCTTATGTTTTTATCACTTGTGATATATTTGTGTTTGTTCTAACATATGCATGTACTAACTCTTTCTATGTTCACGTACTACACTAATATCACCACTAAGATCTCTTTTATAGTCAAAAGATCTTTACAAATTGCTTAAAGTCTTGGCCGACTTACTTTGTTAACTTATCCTATTTGAGTGTCAGTACATCAGATACAACATGTATCTATGTATACAACTTGTTAACTAAGCACATGGAGTAAGATATTATCTACCGTATATTGTTGACCAAAATACAATAAATATCTTTTTGATCTTATCTTCTCATCAGCAGAGTGTTCACTATCAGCAGGAACAATCTATCGCTATCAGCAGAATCCATCAGCAGAGTGCTAAGCCTATCAGCAGAATCATTTATCACTATCAGCAGAGTGAAATGTTCTATCAGCAGAATCAACATTATCAGCAGAAACCATTTTGCACTAGCAGCAGAATTACACTTAGAGTATTTCTTGGATTAGAACCCGATATTAGACATCTTGAATATTTAATTCCCAACACAGACTAGTGGTTAGATTTTAAGCGAATTTTTTACTTTTTAAGCGACTTTTTACTAGAGGACAAAAAATACACAGCCACATGTCACTCCCACATTTAGTCGCTTATTCTTTGGCCATTTTGAGAAATCAACTTTTTTGGGGCCAAAAAAGCCCAACACTTCGATAGGCGGGAACAACGTCTTTTAAACGACTTTAAAGCGGTGGATTAGCGACTTTCTAAAATCCACCCCAAGGGTACAACTGGCATGTAATGATGACTAGGTAACATAAATGTATTTAAATTCAATTCCAAATAAGGACACTATAACTAGAACGTGTCTAGGTGAAAAATTATACCGATCGAATTCGATTGGCTCCTAAGTTTCCAAAGTGTTCGCCTTCCAAAAAAAAGTTTCCAAAGTGTTTGAAGATAGCAAATCAAATTGGTGATCGGCGATTTCATAGTGTTCTTCATGCTATCTTTTTGCGAGAGAAGGAGGCTTATAGGTGTGATGAAATCAATTACAACGAAAGGATTGAAGAAGTAGAGGCTAGGGTTGATCATAGGCATGGAATAATTCTTGAATTGAAGAAGTTTATGAGTGATGCTATTTTGGATGAGTGTATTGTAGCTTTGATGGGTGCTGAGCAGGATGATTTTGCTGAATTGGGTCGTCTGATTCAGATGAGTCATGCTGCTGCTTTACGTGTTGGTGAGAAATCCAGAATTATCAAGAAACTTAACAAATTGAAATAACTATGGAAGTTTAAATAATATTGTTAATCTTAGGGTCTTTTGTAAGTGTCTATGCGATGATGGCTGACAATTTTTTTGTGGTCGCTTGCGGGGTTGAAAGGGTAGGTTAAGTTTAAACAGTATTAGGGTTGTGTTTGTATTGTACGTTATGTATTTTGAATGGCTGGAATATTAACAATGTCTGTAATGTATAAGTGTTTTTAACGGTATGAATGGAAGTATTAGTTATATTAGCTTATTTGATACATTGTTTTGTCTTTAATTGTTTTTTATTTTAAAGATTCTAAATATAGTTGGATGAATATTATGAGTGATGCATGTTTTCATGGTATCAAGTTGGAGGAACAGGGAGACATATTTTGTATGATACTTGGTTGCAACTGTAGATGGCTAATGATTATGTAAAATTATGATGTTGGTTATTAATGTTATTTTTAAAAGGTAGCACTTGATGTGTAAACTCGATTGCTAAAAAGTCTATTATGAAAGAAACTTTTTTATATCTAGTTAAATATGGTACAAAATAGATGAAACACCCAACAGTTTAGCTAAGGAACGGAAAAAATCTATTATGCGACTTTTAACTGGGTAGATAAGCGACATTCTATTTTCCAACTGTAGGGTGCAAGTGGCATGTAATGATGACTTTCATTGTTTGTCAGGGAAAAAAGGCGGCTTAATACAGAAATTTGGCGGGAGTAACGTCTATTAAGCGACTTTTAGGCGGTAGATAATCGAGTTTCTATAATCAATCCCAAGGGTACAAGTGGCATGTAATGACGACTACGTAACATAATTGTGCTTAAATTCAATTCCAAACAAAAACATTATAATTAGAACGTGTCTAGTTGAAAAAATATACTGATCGAATTGTTATGGCTCCTAAGTTTCGAAAGTGTTTGCAGATAGCGAATCAAATTGGTGATCGGCGAGTTCATAGTGTTCTTCATGCTATCTTTTTTCGAGAGAAGGAGGCATATAGGGGTGATGAAAACAATTACAACCAAATGATTGAAGACGTAGAGTCTAGTTGAAAAGCATACTACACGTGTAAATTCGATTGCTAAAATTGCTAAATAATTTTATGAAAAAAATATTATATTTTTATGCTTTTTTTTTAACTAAAAAAAAAAACACTTTTATCCTGAAAATAAAATTAAAAATATTAAGTTAATACCAAAAATTATGAAAATTTATGGAAAACTACTTATCTAGATAAGATGTGAATAAGTTAAAAGTGGAAATTCACCGTGTGATACTACTGCTGGTAACAATGATACTCCTGTTAGTGTATTTCATAATGCTGCTGGAGATGCTAAAAATGTGAAATACAAGTGGATACTACTGCTAGACGTAGAATATACTACTGCTAGAGATAGTTTCTACTGCTTTTGTGATACAGTAACTACGTATAGCATGTTTAGATAAGTTTAGTATAGATACGAAAAAAGTCTATTATGCGAGTTTTAACTGGGTGGATAACTGATTACTCATTTCATACTCTTATCCATCCAACCTATCATATCAATATGTAAGTTAATAAGCAATTTACACCACGGGTCCTTAAAAGTTACACAAGTCTTATATGGAATTAAAAATTGCAAAACACAAAAAAAGAGTAAGTATCTGGAAACAAAGTCCAACATATTTTTAAATTAGAAAATACATAAGCGCAAAAAAAAAACTACATGGGATAAAAAATTAAAACCCATTAAAAAGGAGCGTATAACAATTTCTTCCTTTTTCCTTGTTCGTTATAGACTTTTCATACGGTTGCCTTGCATCTAAGTGTTTCCTCGATAGTTGGTTCAACACTGCCACTTGGTTCAGCATATTGTTTAACATCTTCTACTTGTTCCTCACCGTTTGGGCCATATCTCTCATAAATCTCTGGAGATATGACCTCTCTTAATACCTTGTTTGACCATTCTATATCATCGACATTATGCTCGAAACTAATTATTTTACCAGTTCGCATATTTTGAACGATGTGATGCTAATATGATGAATAAGGGGAGTAAAATGAGATGAGGAAAATGATTTTTTCAACACTTTGTTACGCCACTTGAGAGTTGAGATCCAAATTTGTGTTTGGGGTTGTATGCTTTTTTCAACACTTTATTCCCCCTTTTCAATGGTAAGTTAGGTTGAATAATTTGTGGTTGGGGTTGTATGCTTTTTTCAACACTTACATAACTAGCCCAAAAATATGTAACAGTGTGCATATAGATTCCATTGGATAAAGGTTTATAGTACATCATGGTTGGATAAGAAAAGCTTCATGAAAAAATGAGAATGATAAACATAAAACAAGTTATACAAACAAAAGCTTGACAAAGAAAATGCTGAACATAGACCTAAAAGATACATTCGTGCAAGTTGTTAGGCTGCCCACAGTAAGGCAACCCAATCCCCAAATTTTTCTCTGCCACGTCAGCTTTCTCTCTCCAGCGACCTACAGGCGATTAGGTGCCCCAGTAAGGGCGACCAAGTTCAAATTTTTTTTTTAAAGAAAACATTTTTAACACAAAATTAAATTTCATTAAAAATTAAAACATTACATAGATAAAAAAACATTAAATAAACATAAGCTTCATACATAAACATAAACGTAAATTTCAGTAATCCGGGTGATCCCAAGTTTCCGAGTTGTCGGAGTCGTAACCATCGTCGTACGCAGAGTAGTTTGCAAACTTGCTCTCTTCGTACTCTGCTTCCAATCTGCTAAACTCCCGCTCCTTATTATCGTCCCAACCCGAATTGTCTTCAGAACCAGGCGCAACGAATCTTGGTGCAACAGATGAAGTAGATGCACCTTCGTCAAAGTTTCGGTTCTGTTGTGATACAGAACGAGCTTCAACGTTTTCCTCATAACTCCAGCGGATCTTGTTGCTGATTTGGCCCTGAATCTGTGAAACGCAACCCCACAACGTCTCACTAATGGCTCCATCTTTGCGAGCTTCATCGTTCAAAAACTGGTCGATCACAACTTTTCTGTCTTCAGATATGTCTTTGCAGTCTATGTATCGTTGTCTCAGTTTTTGTTTATGTGCCTTTGCAACTTTAAATTGCTTGATAACCTCGACAAGAGCATGTTGTCGAGCCTCATCTTCTTGTTCGGCTTGTTTTTTGATATAGTTTTGCAGTTCTTCGACGGTATGGGGGAGACGACAAGCCATTTGAATATTGTGAGATTTTTGGATTGAAATGTGTGTGTTGTGTGTTTGTGTTGTATGTTTTTATAGTGTGTAAAAGATTTTTTTTTTTTACTTTGAACAATGTTTAAAATAAGAAAACAAACGGTAATAAAAAGCTTCCAAATCGATCGAGGAGACGACCAAGTAGACGAGATCGACTCATGCTATTCAATCACCACAGTAGGGTAATCGATCGTCCCATTCGATCGTGAATGTAGCGATCAACTCTATTGTGACCAGCCTTAATGAATGAATGTTTGCATCTTGTCAATTGTTAACCTGGTATGGTCAACTGCACCAGTTCCTTCATAATTAAAGAGTAAGAAACCAGTAATTGTAAACAACTAATACACAAACATGAGACTTTTGATTTGATACCATCATACATACTTTAAACCATGACGCTTGTACAAAATATAACATAACATAACATCGGTTGCCTAGAAGTTAACCATTAAATTACATAACTAGCCCAAAAAAATATGCACCAACCTAAACAAACCCTAACATAACCTAAAACCCCAAATTAACATATTCAAATCATAAATGATTGCCTATCAAAAGAAACCCCAAAAACCAGCATGCAACACCTCAAAGACTGTCAATGAAGTGAACCAAATCACGAATGCGCACACGCATTTGTGAAGAAACAACAAGTAGCCTATCAGCGTCACGAAGATCTTCAGCATTCATATCCAGCATGTCATCAATAATTTTGATTGACGAGTATGACCCACCGAGTTTTATAAGTTCCTCAACAGTTTTGATCCTATGATCAAGACGAGCACTTATTTCTGAAGCTTTTGACCTAACGTCTGATTCATCCCGAACAGTATCTTTAACTTCCTCCCAGTAATGTACAAGCATGAGGTCTGTAACTAGCCTGGTTTTCGCACTTTTAGCTAACTTATCTATAATTGGTACGGAGGTATCCATTTTTTGAATAGAGATATTGTGATTTTAGATTTAAGAAGCTGTGGTGGCTGACGAATGGAATGGGTAGATGTGCATGTTTCTATATATAACTATGATAACATCGAGACACTCAAACCACTAACAAGCGCTTCTTCCCTTTTCCCATGCAAATAATTTTGTATTATTATAATGTTTTAAAATTTTAATTAATTTTTTTTTTCTGTTTAAATTTTTATTTTTTTATTTTGATTATTTTTTTTTTGTTTTTTTTTACGTATGAATAGACATAAAACTTGTATTAATTTTCAATTATTGGTATTATAACGTTTTTAAAATGGAAAAACATTGTATTTTTGAAAATAAATACACAACAATCTTTTAGAGAATAATTAGACTACAAAATATTTTGGTGTTTGGGTGAGAAGTCGCGTATTTGAAAGGTGACGATCTTAACAAGTTTATCAACACTAAATTTATTTGTATGAAGTGCGACTGAAGTCAGCATTACATGCCCACGAGCACCCTACATTTTTTTTAGAAAGTCGTTCAATTGCCCCGTAATAAGTAGCTTAAGCCACATTTTTCCCGCCTTTTATATGTTTTCCCCTCACAGCAGAAGTCATCATGGCACTTGCTTACTAAAAGTCATCATTACATGCCACTTGCACCCAATACTGGATTTGATTGATTAAATCGCTTAAATACCCCTAACAAGTAATTTATTCAACAATTATGTTACCTCTTGTTTAAAGTCACCGTTACATGCCACTTGTGCCTTTGAATTGGATGTTATAAAGTCGCTTATGAACCCCGTGAAAGTCGCTTAAGGGAATTTATTGCCACGTGCACCTTTGAATTGGATTTTATAAAGTCGCTTATCAACCCCTTGAAATTCGCTTAATATAACAAGGGTCGCTGGACTAAAATGCAAATGAAAGTACAAGCTGAAATATGTAAACATTATGCAAATTAACTACGATTACTGATTTCTATTTTTTCATCATAAAAACAACCTGATTATGCAAATTACTATTATCAAATCTCTAACCCCCCCTAACAATAGTTCCAACAAAATAATCAGATGGAGGAACAACTACAACTACTCAATCACATAAATTAATCACATACTAAAAAAACTACATAATAAAACACAACATTCAGTGGCCTGCGTGGGATAAACTCTTTTATGACTTTTGAGCTCATCCGTAGATTGTCCAAAAAGAGGGGCTTTTGAGCTCATCCGTAGATTGTCCAAAAAGAGTTGCAAACCGATGTACGGTTTGTACCTATCCCTAGCCACAAGTGCTCTTCTCAATCTATATCTCCCTTCCGTGCCCCTATAGTTGTCCTCTCGATCAACCATCAAACATACCTGCTTTTTACCACTTTGCATGTTAGTGGTATTGGGAATGATTGTAGTGGAAGGCTGGAGGACGGGCAGATGAGACGTCTTTCAGTACAAGAACGGCTTGAAAGGCGTTCGAGAATGTTATGGAAGGGTGTTTAGATGAATGGGATTTGTAGAGCATTATGTTTTAGGGTTATTAGTCGTCATTTAAGAACGCCTAACTGCTATTAGTAGTCATTTAAGAACATGTCTGGGCCGTGATATGACCCTCTTGAATTTACTCTGAGTATGTAAATAATGGTAATCAGCAAATGACGTTTTGTCATTGAGTGAAGACCTTGGTTATCATATATGGTAAACAACTTTATATTGTTATTCAGGAAATGTTTGAAAAAAAACGATAACATCTTCAACTTTGTGTTAGATGTCTTTATTTTTTTTGTGGGATTGGTTACGCCTTATTTCGTTGTAATAACCTTCTATACCTGTTGTCTTGGATTTATATCTAAGATAATTAATAAGATTGTTATCTCAACTGGGATCAACAAAACTGAAAAATATAGAGAAAGGGTAATGGCTCTCACAGTTCTTTTTAAAAAAATATAATAAAAAAAAAAACAAAAAAAAAAACACCTGACACTACTTATGCAGTTCCTTTACCAGCAAAGCAACCAATCATCTCATATTCACAAAAGATCAGGGGTGGAAGTGAAGCCTACTGGTAGTTTAGAAGAACAAATGGTACGTGTTATGGATTTGTTAGCTTCTCACAAATGTTGCATTTCATGAACATAGATGATGTGGTTACCCTCTGGAGGTTATACAAGGAGATGTGTGGTGATACAAGGCCAGAGGAGGTATATGAAAGGGTGATCTACTATTATCCAACCGATCCAAACAAGCAAAGCGGTAAGTATTCAAAATTTATTCAACATAAACCATAGTTAAGTTCTTTTGTTGGTGCATCTAAAGAATTAAAATGAACAATCCATATAATTCGCTACAAATCATCCAAATGAACCAAGTGCGGGTGACCTGACGGCCCCGGCTGTGTCTGAGTGTGGTTGTTAGGAGCGTTGACATTATTTGACGACCCCGGTTGTGACTGGCTGTCGTTGTTAGGAATGTTGCTTTGAGTAGTAGATGATTCACAATTCCATATAAAAGGACTGTTTGACTCACCATTTGGGTATGTCCGTTCGACAGCTTCACGACTGCTGTGTACTGCCTGTCCTTGTTGTTCAACTGCCTCCTCGTGAGTAGGGGTGCATGATTCTCTCTTTCTTTTATGTTTCTGAGATGTAATGTCAGTTTAAAAAAAATTATATTATATTAGAAAGTAAATAACAAAAGTGTTTACATTATACTAAACGAAAACAAGTACCTTATTTTGGACCAATGGTACATTACATGACTGTCGTGTGTGTCCTTTCTTGTCACACCTCGAACATCTGGTGCTTTTCGGTTCTTCCCCCTGTGATCGGATACGGTCTTTCTTTTTTGGCCTTCCAGGTTGCCGCTTAACAATAAGCGGTGGTTTAACCACTTGCAGGTCATCAGGAGTACGCCACTGTTTGATGTCTTTTAGAGGATACACCTTATCTTGGTACGTATTTTTTAGCTCTGTTTTCTTAAACCATTTTGACGCCCAACTGCTATTGTTATTCAAACCTTCAACTCTAGAAACGGCACAAACATGCCCACACGGTAAACCTGATATTTGCCATTTACGGCAACTACATTCTTTTTTGACAAAGTCAACAATATGAACCTCTCGTGAATCAGCAACTTGATACATTTTGTACATCTCAATCCCGCTAACAACCCAATTAGCGCTCTTTACCATTCTATTGCTTACTTTTGCAGCTGCCCAATCACTAAGTTCATCCTTTGGTGCATCTAAAATTAAAAAATGAAATACTCTTACATAAATGAAATGTTAAACAAAACATTATACACATTTTTTTTAATTACCTTTGTATTTTGCTCGACGATCACAATACCATTTTTGTAGAAGCTTTCTGTAGTACTCTATTAGCATGGTTATTGGAACTTTCCGAACACATGCCGTCAAAGAGTTTACTGATTCTGCACTATTTGAGGTCAAATAATTGTACATGTTTGCCGGGCAGTAAGCCCGTGACCACTTACCAAATCCAGCGTCTTCTAGTTTTCTATAGACATCTGGTTTTCCGCGTTGAATTTCAGATATTGAATCATCAAAGTTCCTCTCTGTGTATGCTTTGCATGTCCTCCAATATATAGCCTTCCACTTTCTACTCTTCAAATTGCAATTCATCATTAAATGACGACAACAGTACCCATGAAAGGCATCAGGAAAAACGGTACCACAGGCATGTGTGATTGCCGGATGTCTGTCAGATATGATGGCCAAATCGCCAACATCACCAATGCATTCTTTAAGTTTACTCATAAACCAATACCATGATTCGTTTGTCTCACCTTGACAAACACCAGTGGCAATAGGTATGATCTGGTTGTTACCGTCCATTCCAATAGCAACCATGTTTGTTCCACGGTATCTCCCTTTAAGATGTGCGGCGTCAATTATTATCAATGGCTGCAAAAAACCCAAGAAGCTCCGAATCTATTTCATTAAACCGCATATTGGTTACTGAATACTATATACATAATAATCAAGATACAAAGTAAAAAAATTTAAGACAAGCTTACCGCAACACCGAACCCTATGAATACCATCTTAAATCGATCTTCATCATCTGTCTCGATGTATGTTACCGTCCCTTCATTTTCCAACTTTAAGTTGTAGCAATAATACGGTAACTGCTCAAAAGAATCCGTAGGGCTTCCATTTACCAACTGTAATGCAATGTTTTTCCCACCCCAAGCTCGTTTATAAGAAACGTCAATTTTCCATTCGATATTCAGATCTTTTTGTATGTCCTTACATGTATAGATCCTTCTACTATCCTTCAGTTTGTCTACCAGCAAGCGACCCAACAATTGTTGGGTAGCGTTTCCATGATTAGGATTAATTCTAGTTCGGGAACATGTATGCACGCCGTAAATGCTTGACACATAGAATCTACATGCTATAATACTTTTTCATGTGTGAACGTACCAGTTGCAACCCTTTTCCACACAGATTACACTCAACCTACTCTTGCTAGACCTAATTACTTTAAACTCAAAACGTTCAACTAAAGCTTTTATTCCTATTGCATAACAGCACTCGGCCTTATCATCAAACCAAACACCGGGCCAAACTTTGGATACCAGAGCGTGTCTAAGGGTATTAATCATTTTAATTATAGGATCAGGTGCATTGGGTGGCTCAGGCATGTTTTGAAATGTGGATTTCTGCCAACGGGGCTGAACATCGTCAAACACCTGTTCGCTTTTAAAATCATTCTCATGATTTTCAACTTTCGGTGTTTGATAATCACATTCTTCAGGGAACAAAGAAACATTAAGATCGATATCAAGAGGCCTATAGGAAGAAGATGGTTTTACCTCCAAAGTTTGGTCGATACGTTGGATGTATATTGTCTGAACCATGGTACGCTTACGACATATTTCGTTAACAAACAAGGCAACGTCATCATCGTTACATACATCAATTTTGTTGGATCCGGATATGTAGTGTAAGCTGATGTCCTTATCTGTGATATCGTATTTTGCCTTGATATACGTTACCAACATGATGTAATTAGCGTCTACTAGAAGTAAAACTCCACGAACTAATTTTTGAAATTCAAATAAAACTTTTAATTTTGAGGGATTAGTTGAATTCATCTTGTTTGGCGTGTGAAAATATCACAAATTTTGCCTTATTTGTGGTGTGGGGTTGTGCAGAACCGCAAGTACCAGTCGCTTTAAATTTTACGATCTGGTCGCTCAATTAAAAAGTCGCTTAATTAAAAATTCGCTTAAAAATTTCCCTCCAAACTTTCATTTCCCTCTCATTTGCACTCTATATTTTTGAAATTCCACGAACTAATTTTTGAAATTCAAATAAAACTTTTAATTTTGAGGGATTAGTTGAATTCATCTTGTTTGGCGTGTGAAAATATCACAAATTTTGCCTTATTTGTGGTGTGGGGTTGTGCAGAACCGCAAGTACCAGTCGCTTTAAATTTTACGATCTGGTCGCTCAATTAAAAAGTCGCTTAATTAAAAATTCGCTTAAAAATTTCCCTCCAAACTTTCATTTCCCTCTCATTTGCACTCTATATTTCCCGCCAAAAATTATTTTCCCACTCATTTAGTATGTATATATGATTGTAACAAAATTTGGCAAATAAGTTAAACAATGGCTTCATCTTCTTCCACTTCCAAATCAAATAAAAAGACCATCTAATACTACCTCAATGATACACATTGCGAATGTCCAAAACCATTACCAGTTGTACTACAAACTGCTTGGACCCGGACAAATCCTGGTAGAAGATTCAAGGCTTGTCCCATTTATGTAAGATTATTATCCCAAAATTTTATTATACTTGTTTAAATTGTTATGTTGAATATGTGAATCTAAAACATTATTTGTTTAGGACAAGGACATGCAGAAAAGAATCGGATTTACAAGAAGGTGGGAAAGACCGAAAGACTACAGTTCCCAATGAAGGTGTTGCACTTTCACAAAAGGAGATGATGATGGAAATGTCTGAGGAGTTGAGTTTTATCAAGTCAAAAGTGAAACTTCATGACAAAGTTGTATTTGTTTTATTTTTCGTTGTTCTCTTCATTGCTTTTGTTATAGCAACAAGTGTTATGTACTAAGTGTTATGTACTGGGCTGTAATAAACTGGTAATAGCTGTTTACAAGTTAATGTGTTGTTTTAATACATATTTGAACAGTCGATCAATATACAGAAACCTACAATCAATATATAAAAACATACAGAAACCTACAATAGTTAAACATACATGAGTTCAGACTAGACTACCATCTCAGACCAAGTTACTTGTTGTGGTTACATGTTTTAGTTATAATTCCCATTGCACTATATTAACACCCTTTTGTATATAAACCGTCTCTCGGCTATCGCTGCCCTAACACAAAGTTCGTTCCTCCACCTCCAAAGATCCCTACAAACATGAGAGATCGCAACATTTTGTAACACTCCTAAAAGATCCTTTACATCCCCACATGCTCTCCCTCTAAGATCCCTGACCAAATCACATTCCCAATTCAAAACTCCATCCAACCATATCCCATTGTTGTAGTTACATGACTAAACCATTGCAGACCAACTTACATGTTAACCATAATCTATTCAACATATTAACCATAATCTATTCAACCAACATATTAACCATAATCTATTCAACATTTCACGGGCACCTTATAGTTCCAAAAGTATCTTACCATTTGCTCTCGATAGGCTAATGCTACCTGGAGAGGATCATCAACCCTCATACTCAAGTTGTTAGCTAGCCAATGCAAAAAAAATGCACACCCAAACTCCACAGTCACCGTATTTGTCAGCTTGTCTAGGGATATTATCTGCCACTCGAAAAGTTATCTTATAATTTGCAGCATCTATGGATTTGGCGTCGAACACTTTACACGACTTTAGATACTTGGGAAGCATTTTCTCGAAAGTGGCCCTCATCTTCAGATTGTCGATTCTGGTCTCTGGATCTGGCGTACCAAGTGAGTCGTAAATCGTTACGACTCCGGTACTAATTTCTAGCTGTGCCACAAACCAGTGGTCAGATGGAACATTGACCGGAAAGTAGACCTGCATTTGCAGACAAAAATACTATGATTAAAATTTTAAAAAAAATGACTAACGGTTTGTGAGAACAAATGCAGTTTATACACCCACCTTGTCAACACTGATCCATGGCACAGGATACCGTCTTCCATTTCCATAACCGGAATGCACTCTTCCCTCGAGAAGAATAGCCGAGAAGAAAGGACCCGCCATAGCCCAATCAGCATTGTGTGGTCTGAAGTGCCACATTAGATCAACCCAAAGAGCCAAATGCTGTAAGGTTTATATAAAAATCATACTGTTAAACTATTCAAATATAAAGCCATTGTATTATGTAAATTAATAAAATATTTAATAAAACACATACACAAACTGATTAACTTAGTACCTCATCCCCAAGCCATCCTCCTTTCTGACCTCTTCCATATGCCAACAAAGCTCTCTAAAATTTGCGACGAACAACAATGTCGGATTTACCCCAAGGAAAAGTATAAGCTGCATTTCTTCCTTTTTCCAGAAAAAGCCCAATACAGTCTGGCTTAATTACGCTCTTGGGTGCCTTCTTGTTACTAAGTAAACCAGCAGGACGTGACAAATTTTGAAAAAAAAAATTAAATTAAAACATATTAATGCATCGTCTATTGACTTTGATTACCAGGATCCTATATGACCAACTGAGTTAAGATGTAGTATACCTCTACCCAAGGCTCCAACTGATTGAGAGGGGGAAGCTAATTACTTTATTCAGTCTTTTAAAACGCCTTTTGGGCACTGGTGGAGTTGTAGGTGGTAGCTTCACATAGGGATCCTTCAAAGACTTACCAACCTCTTTCCTCCTCATTTGTTGAACGTTTGGTTTCAACTCAGTTGTCTTCTTTATTGTCACATTCGGCCTACCGCCTTTATTTTTTTGTTGTCCAATCAAGGGTGACTGTACAGCCTTACTCAACTTCCTCTTCCTTTGTAGACTTGTGAAGATTTCCTGTAGGCAAAGTTCATAATTCATATCAACAGCATTTTTGACCTTTGATATTAGTAATAACAGTGATACTACTGTTAGTGTATTTCATACTACTACTGGAGATGGTGAGAAGGTGAAGTAAATACACAAAGTGGATACTACTGCTAAGTAGATGCAACTGCAGGTTACAATGATACTACTGTTAGTGTATTACATACTACTGCTGGAGATGGTGAGAAGGTGAAGTAAATACACCAACTGGATACTGCTGCAAAGTAGATGCTACTGCCACTAAGAATTATACTACTGTTAGTGTATAATTACTACTGCTGGAGATGCTGAGAAGGTGAAGTAAATACACAAAGTGGATACTACTGCTAAGTAGATGCAACTGCAGGTTACAATGATACTACTGTTAGTGTATTACATACTACTGCTGGAGATGGTGAGAAGCTGAAGTAAATACACCAAATAAGAGCCCTCAGGTGTCTTAACGTGACACCCGCCTTAAACCAGTTTTTCCTAAAACTTTTTGTTAGTACGCCTTAAGGTTAGTAATCATAGTGTTGCAATTATAACCCAACTGGATACTGCTGCAAAGTAGATGCTACTGCCGCTAAGAATTATACTACTGTTAGTGTATAATTACTACTGCTGGAGAAGCTGAGAAGTTGAAGTAAATACACAAAGTGGATACTACTGCTAAGTAGATGCAACTGCAGGTTACAATGATACTACTGTTAGTGTATTACATACTACTGCTGGAGATGGTGAGAAGGTGAAGTAAATACACCAACTGGATACTGCTGCAAAGTAGATGCTACTGCCGCTAAGAATTATACTACTGTTAGTGTATAACTACTACTGCTGGAGATGCTGAGAAGGTGAAGTAAATACATTAAGTCATAAATTTAAAAAGTACCTCAGGATCCCAGTCGACAACCTCCTGAGCAGAGTTATTTTGAGAATTAAGGAAAATGGCGTTTCTTGCTTTCTCAGCATCCCGGTCGATTTTGTCAATACACGCCTTTTCTTTGTCAGACACCGTATCCATTACTTTCTCACCAGCAGCAATGTCTTCTTCATTTTCTAACGACGCCTTTCCCAAGTTATCAGAATCGTTACCACTTCTGTCACCAACATTGCTATCGGCCATGTTGGTGACGACATCGTTGTATTCACCAGCCTTCGTCTCTTCCATAACTAGGTCAGCATCGCTTAATTTGTCAAGACCGTTAGGATTGGACACACGGTTAAGGTGGTTAAACCTTTTGTTCTTTGTGTGTATGATATATTGAGTTAATATGATTAAGTATTCGGAATCTACTTAATCACACTTAGAAGGTTATTTGTGTTGTGGAAATGGAATGGTTGTGACTGTTATATGAAAATGAACAATGAAAGATTAACACCAAATGATTCAATATTATTAATGATAATAATACGAGTGATCTTGAATTATCACTAGGGTTACAACCTTGAATCTTAAGTTTTTCTAACTTGTGATATTCTTGTGTTTGTTCTATGTCTTAACAGTTATAAACTTATTAACTTATTCACACGGCTCATGCACACATAATATCGAGACTAAGATCTTCTTTTATAGTCCAAGAAGATCTTTACAATATTGCTTAAAGTCTAGTCGAACTACTTGCTAACTTATCTTGAGTGTGTCAGTACATAAGATACAACATGTATCTGTGTACACAACTTGTTAACAAAGAACATGGGGTAAGATATTATCTACCGTATATTGTTGACCAAAATACAAATAATATCTTTTCATACTTATCCACTTAGCAGCAGAATGTACATTAGCAGCAGCAATGTTTAACACTAGCAGCAGAATCCTTCAACAGCAGAATGTTAAGCCTAGCAGCAGAATCATTTATCGCTAGCAGCAGAATCAAATGTTCTAGCAGCAGGAACAAACATTATCGGCAGGAACCAAATGTACTAGCAGCAGAATCACACTTAACGATTTTCTTTGAATAGAATCTGATATTAAACTTTTTGAATATTTAATTCCCAACAATCCTCCCCTAAACATGTGAATCCATTTCAACATGTTTCTGAATTAAATTATGGATTATGAAGATCTTTCAAATACTTATGTTCTTCAAGATTGAATATCTTCTCAGTAATTCATCTGCTTTGTTCTTTGACTTTAACAATATCAACACATTGCTCCAATCTTGGACTAAAAGATGGTGCAATTTCCTTGGATGGAGGAATTATAAGAGGCAATGATGCTGTGTATCTTGGATGCTTGTTTCAACAAGTGAAATCATCTATCAGCATGCCTTTGCAAGTGATGAACAAACGTGGTAAACTGAAATTGAAACTTTTCTTCGTTTGACCTAGATAGAACTTTCACCTCCAAGTTATCATCTTGTATGCTCTTGTCTTTTCCTTCCTTTACATTGGGTTTTTATTTCCTCCCCTGAAGCAAATAAAATTTTATCCTCCCCTTGTTTGGAAGATCTCACTATGTACCAAAATATATCTTTCCTTATCATCTGATCCATCATTTAGAACTTGTTGTCAGACAATGTTGTACATGAAGCCATCAATTCCTTAAGAGTTTAAGTTACTGCCCTCATCACTTCTAGGTGTGTTAACTCCTATGAGAGGTGAATCAGTGGACATTTGATTCATGGTCCATCAATGGATGGTTTTTGTGAATCCTTTGAAAATCCTTGTTTAAGAAATTATTTGACTTAGCAGTATGTTCATGATTTTAGAATTGAAAAATCATACTGCTTTCAACCATTTTGAAGGGATTAAGTGTATAACAGACACTTAATCAAAATTTCGGTTTAAAGCAACCTCTGGTTGTGTGAGAACCAATGTTTTCAGTTATAAATAACTGCCTGTGTAAAGATAAACCTATTCAAAAGGCTTTCTTGACAGGGTTTCCAGCTCATAGTAATTGTTACCTCTAACACAAGTGTTAGATTCACTTTTACTAGCTGTTCTTTCTATCAGATGTCCTTAGACTTGCTCATTATACTTGAAAGTATATAATGATAGAAAGTGAGTTGCATCAGTTACTATATGATCAACTAAGTCATCAATTCAATGTGAAATATCATAACTATGTTTCAAGAAAGTAGTTTTAAGGATTTTTAAATTCCCAAACTCAGTCCATCATAAACCTATTATGGCAGCAGCCAATATCAGCATTTTGTTGCTTCCATTTCACTTGAAATTTCCTTTGTGTTCACATATTCATACCTGAAATTGTTAGTCTAAAAACAAAAGAACAATGTACAAAGTACTTGTCTTATATTAAAATAATCATAGGACTAACTGTATGAATAACACAATTTAAATTTGTACTAGTAGCACAAACTTTTTGTAATAGCAGCAGTATTATAAAGCTAGCAGTACAATCAAAGGTTTATTTACAAAAACACATTATATTGAAAATTCAAAGATTAAGCATTCCAATACTTGCTACCAAGTACTGAAACCTTGAAACATCAAAAGCTTTTGTTAGCAAATCTGCAAAGTTGTGTTCTGAAGCAACTTTAAGAACTTGAATTAACTTTTTCTCATTGCAGTCTCTTATAAAGTGATGTCTAATTTCAATGTGTTTTGTTTTAGAATGTTGCACTGGATTTTTAATAATACAAATTGTACTACTATTATCAATATGAATAACAGTGTTTAAGAAATTGTACCCATAATCAAGAAGTTGGTTTTGAAGCCATAGAACTTGACTAGAGCAACTTGCAGCAGCTATATATTCAGCTTTAGTTGTTGAATTTGCCACACTTGTTTGCTTCTTACACTGCCATGAGACAAGTCTACACATAAGGAATTGACATCCTCCAGTTGTTGACTTTCTGTCCAAGCTAGCACCAGCATAATCACTATCCGAATATGCTACCAAGTCAAAAGGAGATTCCCTAGAATACCATATACCCAACCTTGGTTGACCTTTGAGATATCTAAAAATTCTCTTGACTGCAGTTAAATGAGAAACCTTTGGAGTTACTTGAAATCTTGCACAAACATAAACAGGGAACATGATATCAAGTCTAGATGATGTAAGGTACATCAAAGAGCCTATCATAGATCTGTAAGAGTGTACATCCACATTCTCTCCATCTTCATCTTTCATAAGGTGCTTCTCAGAGTCCATTGGTGTGCTTGCTATTTTTGAATCAGCAAACTGAAATTTTCTAAGTATCTTTGCAACATATTTGTCTTGACTAATAAATATGCCTTCAGATGATTGCTTAACTTGCAAACCCAAAAAGAATGTAAGTTCCCCCATGGAACTCATCTGAAACTTATCTTTCATAAGCTTCTCAAATTCTAAACACATATCTTTCCTTGTAGATCCAAAGATAATGTCATCCACATACACCTGCACTAATAGAAGATCCTTCTTGTGCTGTTTGATGAAAAGTGTCTGATCAATCTTTCCTCTTTGAAATCCATTTTCTAATAAGTAGGAAGCTAGTGTTGCATACCAAGCTCTTGGTGCCTGATGAAGGCCATATAGAGCTTTCACTACTCTGTACACTTTGTTTGGATGGTCAGTGTCAATGAAGCCTGGAGGTTGTGTAACATACACCTCTTCTTCAATTTTACCATATAAAAATGCACTCTTGACATCCATTTGGTAGACTGTGAAGCCTAAAAATGAAGCATAAGCTAAGAAAAGCCTAATTGCCTCAATCCTTGCTACAGGAGCATAAACCTCATCATAGTCTATTCCTTCTTCTTGTTTGTATCTTTGGGCTACTAATCTAGCCTTATTCTTAATCACTATTCCTCTTTCATCCCTTTTGTTCTTAAAAACCCATCTAGTGCCAATTACCTTTGCATCCTTAGGTAAATCAACTAGCACCCATACCTTCTGAATCTTGAACTGAAGAAGCTCTTCTTGCATAGCTTCTACCCAGCTTGAATCATCTAAGGCTTTAAGAATGTTCTTTAGTTCATCTTGTGAGAGAAAATATACAAATAAGCAAGAGTTTGAAAGCTCATGTTGCTTTGAAGCATAAAGGGCATCAAGAAGCCCTTGTTGGTCTGAAGACATCAGTTGTTGTCTTGTCTTTACACCTGACTGTACATCTCCAATCACATTATCTAGGGAGTGGACTTTGTGAATTCTTGTTTGTGGAGTAGAAGGAACTTGATAATTTGATGGAAGATTTTTGAAATCCACCTCATTATCTGAGAATTCTGCTTCTTTCGTTTCTGAAGGGCCAGCAGCAGAATCATTTGGCCGAACAGCAGAATCAGTAAGCTTAGCAGCAGAATCACCAGCAGAAACAGATACACTACCAGCAGCAACAGAAATGCTACCAGCAGAAACATTTTGTTGTTCCTGAGTTTCATCTTCTTTGCTTTCATCTTCAACACCTTCTTTAGCTTTGCCAGAAGAAGATTCATCAGTTGTTGAAGTTGATTCCACAATTGTACTTGACCATATTGGCATCCAAACATGATCTTGGTTTGTCTCCTTTTCTAACCTTGCCTCATCTGTTGCTTGTGAACCTGAAAATTCATTAGTTTCTGCAACAACAGGCACATAATTCATTGATTTGGTTAGAGCTTCAAGGTCAAATAGCCTTTTTGGTCCTTGACCTTCTACATTGGATTTGTCCTCTAAAAACTCCACATGTAGATTTTCTTCTACAATCAGTGTTCTTGTGTTGTATACTCTAAATGCTTTGCTATTAAGAGAATATCTAACAAAGAAACCATCATCTGCCTTACCATCAAATTTTCCTAAATGGTCTAAGGTATTGAAAAATGTCACATGACATCCAAAAGGTCTAAGAAATCCTATTGCAGGAGTTCTTCCTCTAAAAAGTTCATATGATGTCTTATTGTGAGGCTGTATAACTAAGACTCTATTTTGAACATAGCAAGCAGTGTTGACTGCTTCAGCCCAAAAAGTTATAGGTAGCTTAGAATCAGCTAACATTGTTCTAGCAGCTTCAATTAGTGTTCTATTCTTTCTTTCAACAACACCATTCTGTTGTGGTGTTCTAGCAACACTAAATTCTCTCCTAATACCCTTTTCTTTACAGAAATCATCCATAACTCTATTCTTAAACTCTGTCCCATTATCACATCTAATGACCTTCACTTTCTTGTCTACTTGGTTTTCTATCTGTGTAATGAATGTCTTAAGGATGCTTGTAGTCTCATCCTTAGTAGATAGAAAGAAAACCCATGTAAATCTAGTATAGTCATCAATTATAACAAGACAATATCTCTTATGCATTATACTACTTACTGAAACAGGTCCAAATAAGTCCATATGCAGCATAAACAATGATTGATTGATAGAGTTTAAAATCTTGGGCTTACAAGTGGCTTTGTGTTGTTTGCCTTTTAGACTAGCAATGCATGTTTGATCATTTTCAAATCTTTTGTGAGGTAAACCTCTTACCAAACCATTCTTAACAATTTTATTTATGGTTTTGAAATTAATATGACCAAGCCTTCTATGCCATTTCATTGATTCATCCAATGTGGCCTTTGCAACAAGACAAGTTAAATTCTTTTTAGGAACAATGTTCTTCATGTCTACACTGTACATATTGCCCTTTCTAGGAATTCTAAGAAGTACTTGACTTTCATCAGGCATCTTAAAATCAGGAGAAAGTACAAGACATTCAGTCTCACAGAAAAGAACATTGTTCTTTTTGTCACACATTTGTGAGACACTAAAAAGATTATAATTTAGCTCTTTTACATAGAACACATCTTCAAAATCTAAATTTCCAGTTTTAATGGTACCTTTACCAGAAATTTTGCCACGAACACCCCCTCCAAAGGTAACATATCCTCCATTGAATGATTGAAAATCTGAAAGATAAGACATGTTGCCTGTCATGTGCCTTGAACATCCACTATCTGAGAATCCTTGATCTTCTTGTTTATCAGTTGAATGTTCCTGCACACAAATAAGAGTGTTAGTTTCTTTTGGGGACCCAAGCCATTACTGACTTGGATCTGCCTCTTGCATCAATGTAATTTAATCTTTTAAGGACAGTTGATGCAACATTGGATTTAAGAATCCAACATGCTAAGGCCTTAACAGCATTTGCCCTGTTTCCCTTAGCAGCAGGAACTGATTGTTTAGCAGCAGGAACTGCTAACTTTTCAGTTCTACCCTTTGGTCTCCAAACTTGTTTTTGGACCACTGCTTTTGTTTGAATGGGCCTTATAACAGTTGTTGGTGCATGTTTGAAAGTTGTTTTTGCACCCTTAGCTGTTGATTTTGGGTTAATAGTCATAAATGGTCGAGCAGCAGAAACAATTTGTCTAGCAGCAGGAACCATTAGTCTAGCAGCAGGATCTGAGTTTGAGCCAGACTTGTTTTTGACTACTCTGGGGTTTGTTCTCTTAGAACTAGAGTGAAAGTGAGTTTTAGGTGTTTGCCTTTTGTGGTTCACTCTATTGTTTTCATACCCAGTTTCCCAATGGTTGCAGAAAGCTGCAAGATGGTCAAAACTACCACATGTGTAACAAGCTTTATTATAAAAATCAAAGTCATCACCTAATTGGTTAGACTTGAGGTTGTTCCAATTCCTTTGGTTACCTCTTGGCTTGTTGGTGGTTCTATATTGTTCACAATATCTAACTGGTTGCCTAACATGCTTAATGTTTGATTTAGACCTATCAGTATTGTGTTTGACTATCTTAGGAACACTTGTTCCTACTTTCTTAACCACTTCAGGTTTAGACATAACCTATTCTTCTTCATCATCACTATCAGTTGTGCAGTCTTCAACAACTATAGCATCTAAGTTCTTAACAAAGGACACCTTGTCCTGATAAAGTAAAGTTTTATCTAAACTTTTACTTACTTTTTCTACCTTAAGGCTCTTACTAGCCTTAGAACCATATTCCATCATTGGTTCTTGAAACTCAGGTAAACCTAAATTTCCTAGGTCAATCCCTGGGGGTTTTGGGATGCCTCTATAAGGAGGTGGGACACTCTTAGATCCTACTCCTGACTTAGCTCTATTAATCACCTGACATTCTACTATGTTGTGCACACTTTTAGAAGCATGTTCTAGTGCCTCAGTAGTCAAGTGAATGTTTTCATTTTCCTTTTTGACCCTATCATAAGCTTCTCTCAAAAGCTTAATTTCAGCATCTCTAAAGAATATGTCCTGTCTTAGGAGAGCTTTGTCATCAGAAAAAGCTAATTCATTTTCCTTATAGTGTGTGATTTGTTTCTCTACCTTTTCTAATCCACACTTATAGTTTATAAATTTTGAAAAGTCTTGCTTAGCTCTATCTTTTGATCATCATATTGTTTCATTAAAACCTGTAGAGCATTAACAGCAGTGCAAGTATTTGAACAAGCTTTATGATTTTGTACCTCAGTAGCAGAAAAAGCCATAAGTGCCATTTGAGCAGGAGTTTCTTCTTCATCTGCCATGAAGCTCCAATCAAAACCTAAGCCATCAATAGCTACCATAGCTTTTGGCTCAATAACCTCCTCTGTTTTGGATTTGCTTCCAAAACCTCTATTCTTGCTATCTTGCTGCCTTGGTCTTCTGCACTCTCTTGAGAAATGACCCATCATGTGACAGTTATAGCACTCTATCTTTGACTTATCAAAACCAGCAACATCAGTGTTGCTGATTATGAGCTTCTTCCCCGTCTTGTGATAGAACTTCTTGGCTCTCATGCTAAGAAGAGAAATTTGCCATTTTAGATCCATTTCCTCCAGATCATCTTCATGGATCTCTTGGTGGTCTTCATAGGAGAGCATGGACCCATTACTCTGACTTGTAAGAAAGGCACAACAAGTCTTTTCATCCAAAATACTTATGGTACTACTTGATGAACTAGCAGCACCAACATCATCAACAACTTTCACCTCTTCACTTGATTTTGAGGTACTAGGAGTTGACATAAATGCCTTGTTCCCAGTATTAGAACTAGTACCTCCATTCTTCTTCAAATCTTGCTCCACAATCTTGAAGTTGCTATACAAGTCCATCAGTTCCATGGTGTCTAGGTCTGGCTTGTTCTTCCAGACAACAACATGCATAGCCCACTCTTCTGGTAAGCTTCTCAGAAATTTTGAGTTCAAATCTTCTTGGAGCATTTCAATCCCAAGAATAGCAAGTTGGCTCACAATATTCTGAAGCCTATTAAACATGTGGTCAAGAGATTCATTGTATGTAGAGGAGAAGTTTTCAAACTGCTGCTTGAGCAGTGTCTTGTGGGTTTTCTTGGTGGCTTCATTTCCACCATACATGGCAATAATAGCTTCAAATAATGACTTGGCATCTTTGAACTTGCTGAAGTTTAGAAGTTGATCATTAGGAATGGTCATCATCAGCATGCTTCTTGCCTTCAAGTCATTTTTCTTCTTTATTCTATCTTCTGCAGATGATGGCTTTGTCTGCAGGGTTGACACAACTTTACCGTCCACTGTTGATGTAGTGGTGGTAGGCTGGTAAGAGTTTCCATCTTCAATGATTTCCCAAAGTGCATAATCTTGCACTTGGAAATATTGCTCTATCCTCAGCCTCCACATCTCAAACTTATTCTGTTTGAGCATGGGAATCTTTGCAGCAACATTTGTCTGAATAGATTCAACATCCATTTCTTCAGCTTCTTCTTCTAAATCAATAATATCAGCCTGAGCTCTGATACCACTTGTTAGGATTGGACACACGGTTAAGGTGGTTAAACCTTTTGTTCTTTGTGTGTATGATATATTGAGTTAATATGATTAAGTATGCTGAATCTACTTAATCAAACTTAGAAGGTTATTTGTGTTGTGGAAATGGAATGGTTGTGATTGTTATATGACAATGAACAATGAAAGATTAACACCAAACGATTCAATATTATTAATGATAATAATACGAGTGATCTTGAATTATCACTAGGGTTACAACCTTGAATCTTAAGTTTTTCTAACTTGTGATATTCTTGTGTTTGTTCTATGTCTTAACAGTTATAAACTTATTAACTTATTCACACGACTCATGCACACATAATATCGAGACTAAGATCTTCTTTTATAGTCCAAGAAGATCTTTACAATATTGCTTAAAGTCTAGTCGAACTACTTGCTAACTTATCTTGAGTGTATCAGTACATAAGATACAACATGTATCTATGTACACAACTTGTTAACAAAGCACATGGGGTAAGATATTATCTACCGTATATTGTTGACCAAAATACAAATAATATCTTTTCATACTTATCCACTTAGCAGCAGAATGTACATTAGCAGCAACAATGTTTAACACTAGCAGCAGAATCCTTCAGCAGCAGAATGTTAAGCCTAGCAGCAGAATCATTTATCGCTAGCAGCAGAATCAAATGTTCTAGCAGCAGGAATAAACGTTATCGGCAGGAACCAAATGTACTAGCAGCAGAATCACACTTAACGATTTTCTTTGAATAGAATCCGATATTAAACTTCTTGAATATTTAATTCCCAACACTTAATTTGTCAAGACCGTTATCATATGTATCAACAATGTTATCTTCATTAACCAACACATACTCGCTCACTTTCCCACCACCATGACCTTCTCTATCTGCATGCCCGTCCGCACTGTTCTCTGCAATATGAAACGACGAATCTTCCACTTGGTCAAAAGCACGCCCATCAGCCTTGCTCTCTTCAATGGGAGAAACCAATGCTCCTAATTCATTCGGACCTTTTGATTTTTCTTGTAAACCCATTGATTCATCAACAGGTTCTATCGAATTAGCAGAATGACAATCAACTTGCGGCTTAGTTACTTTTGCCAAATACGTTGGAAGGAAATCATCAGCAAAGTTTTTGGGCTGTAAGTTTACATGAAAACACAAGTATAATAAGAAAATAAATGTAACAAACAACTATAACATGTGGAATTTTTATAAACTGCATACTTACATCAACAGACGATTGAGAAAAATGCTCAGTTAAATTCGGTAAATGGATAATACTAGCATTATCAACTTGCATGTGATTTACCGGGTAATCTCCAATTGGAAGATAATTGGCAAGTTGTGACATGGTGGATGGATACGCGGCAGCGTCAAGATAATTAAGCTTCCCATGTTCATCATTCGTTTGACCAGCAGATATTGGTGAGTCACATATTACCGATTTAACATCATATTCGCCACCGAAATGAGAACGAATAGGGCTTTGGTTCTGAATTTCATTCTCAAAGGAGATTGAAGCCTGAATTTGAAAATATACAAAATAAATAATTATAATAAAAGAAGGATACCTAACGGATAAAAAATTTACTTAAAGGATATTACCTTGGCATCTTTGGAAGCTAAATCTTCATCCACTTGAAGTTGTATCTCTGAATTGTCATGAACAGGACTTGGAGTCTGAAATTCATAATATAATATGAATTTACTATATAAAAAAAAAGAAATATGGATATATGTGACAAATTGAAAATATCTTCTTACATTTGCAACTTTGGAGACAAAGTGATCACAAACATTCGCCCTTACTTCAGACGTTTCAGGAATAGATGTTGAACACTGTTTCAATAAATATATATTTTTTCTTCATACTTTTTGTGAAAAAATAAAATAAATATGGTATCCTCAAAGTAATTTTGTTGATAAAAATATAAATTTAGACAGCTAGCCCCTTGAAGAGTTGAAGTTGTACCTCTGAATTGTCATGAATAGGACTTGAAGTCTGAAATTCAAAATATAATATGAATTTACTATAAAAAATAAGAAAGATGGATATATGTGACAAATTGAAAATATCTTCTTACATTTGCAACTTTGGAAACAAAGTGATCACTAACATTTGCCCTTACTTTTGACGTTTCATGATTAGATGTTGAAGCCTGTTTCAATAAATATATATATTTTCTTCATATTTTTTGTGAAAATATAAAATAAATATGGTATCCTCAAAGTTATTTTGTTGATAGAAAAATGAATTTAGATAGCTCACCCCTTCATGTTGTATGTTCATACATTTCTCAATATTCGAAATTCTTTTTTTAACTTCATTAATCACGTTAACATCAACCCTGTTAAGTAGTGACTTCAGGGACGCAAGCTCAGCAAGTATCTTACATCTTTGGAGGTTTTCTTCTGGTCCATCGTCTACATCAGCATTTGCATACAAGAAAATGAAAATTGGTATCAAAATAATTTTGAAGTACGGTTATAGACCCCAACAGGTGAAAAACTTTCTAGTTATATAGTATATAGCTAAACCTTGTATCCACTACCTGCATTTATTAGGACTTTAATGCTCAAATGGCATATACGGTTGTCTGTATAGGCAAACCTTTTTTAGAACTATGTCTCGGTGTTTAAAGGGTTTAGGATCAAAATTTCTTTCTTTTTTTTTGTTTTTTTTTAAATTGACAAGTTACCTGAACGGCATCATCTGCAACGTCTGCTTGGCTTTGAATACAATTGAGCTCAACAAGATACTCATTACAACGTACAAACCATGGTTGCAACCTTTCTTCACTAGTTGCAACAAGTTTCAATATTGGATTCGAACCCTAGATAACAAATTATAGTAATGTCAAAAACAAATATAGAGAATTTGTAAGTTACTTACTAATAACAAAAAACAATGGAAATGCTTACCGAACCACAAAGTCGATCGTGATCACATTTTCGAAAGCTTTTATCCTTTGACCAAGAAATAGCACGTGGGATCTTACTCGAGTCTTTCTTCCACCATGAGCTGCTGTTTGGATAACTCTCAAGAATCCAAATCTAACAAGAAAACAATACAACTAATGTTACTCTTAGTACACGAAAACACGCCAATAATTACAACAACTTTTTTCCCAAAATCATACCTTAAAAGGCCAAATAAAACCAGAGAGAGTATATGTGACAGGGTTAGATGGGCTTGACTTCTTGGGCTTCTTGGAGAGAGCTTCACGACGTTTAGCAACTACATTAGCTAAATGCTCGTATAAACTTCTCCACAAGAAATCCCCCCATGGATAGGCATTCCAATCAGAAAAATTCTCAACTAGTTGGAATAAATGATTCGGAACAACATACCAAGTACCACGACCATTGAATATGACATCGGCCACTATCAATAGGCAAACTCTAACCGCATCCTCATCAGATAATGCATCAAATTCTTTATCGTTTTCGAACAGTTCTATAAGCTCACGACCTTACACATTAAACTTTTTATCAATTTTTTTATCAGGAAAGAGTCGCAAACTTAACGGGGTATTATCAACTTCTTCAGGTTCAGCCAAAGGACCAAAAACTAAACCAGTAATCAATAGAAACTCCCAACGACCAAATTGCAAAACATTATCCCCAATTCTGAAGGAAATAGGGGGGCAATGATCTACCAATTTTGGAATATCTACCTAGTTCTGTAAAACGAAGTTTAGCAAATGGTTATCATTTGCATGACAAGAGGGTATATCTATATCTAACCATGGACCGAAAACACTCTCTCGAAACTGGCTAATTCTAGATTGATTCCTTTCCAACTTACCTTTAATCTTTCCTAGATAATGTACCTGCGACCGAATAGTGATCTTTGCATCAAAGTATTCATTCGCCATGTGGGTCTTCAATAATTAATAATGGCTGCGTCTTGGTTTAGTGGTTATTGAAATTGATACCTCTATTGAAATTGGAATAAAGAATTTGGGTTTGATATACAGTAGGTATTTTTGGGGAATTTGAATATGTGTGTGTGTGTTGGGGGAGGGGGAGGGGTAATGGAAGGGTGTTTTAAAAAAGATTGTCGATTAAAAAAAACAAAGTCGCTTAAGAGATATTTCAAGTCGTTAAATATGTTGAATACTGATTTTGTTTGACTGTATTTTGTGGCTCTCTAATTGCTAGAGTAACCCTTAAACGAAGCGTGTTACATACACTTTTTTTAAATAAAAGTACTAGTATAAAAGAAAACCTGGAAAGTACTGACTTAAGTGGCAAAAGTTAAAAAAAAAGTTGTCAGGTGAAATAGTCGCTCAAAGTACAAGTGTCAGTCGCTTAATTGACAGATTAGTCGCTCAAGGTGTGGAAGAAGCAAAAACGAATAAAATATCCTTTTTCGATGTTTGACTTTTAAGATTGCAAAGGACGAAATAGAAGGTCGCTTATTTAACAATAAGTCGCTTAAGGAAAGTCGCTTGAAAGGTACACAGACACATGTCACTACCAGATTTAAGCGACTTTGGCTAAGGCTATTATGGGAAAGCGGCTTTTTTAGGGCCAAAAAAGCCCAACACTTGAGCGACCGGGCTACTCGTATATTTACCCCCATCTTAAAAGTATTTAACTTATGTTTGGATTAATTATCATATTAACCTTTGAATTTGGTATAATTACAATAGTAACCCTAATCTTTAAATAATGATAATATGCAATCAAATTATATGAATTAAACCGTAAAACTACTAATTCAGGAAATATGACTTAATTATGACCTAATTGAATGTATGAAACCCTAATTGGAAATTAATTACTTTAAATGATCAATTAAAATGACTTGTGCAATTAGAAACCCTAATCTCACATTTACTTAATTTGGAAACCCTATTTTGACTTGTAAAACCCTAAATTGTGAAATAACATCATTTTATAAGTATATTAATGTATGAAACTCAATTTTGACATTAATAACTATTTAAACCTTTTTAAATATTATTTACCATTTTAGAAACCCTAAATTGCTTTTAAACCTAAATATAGAAACTTACTATTTTTGGAAAGTTACTAAATATGGAAACTTACTATTTTTGGAAAGTTACTAATTATGGAAACCTACTAAATATGGAAAGTTACCTAAAATGGAAAGAAAACTAAAATGAAACCTTATGATTATGAAACTATGAAACTTATAAATAAACTTGTGATTAATGTAGATCGGGTGAAAAAGGAGTGATCATCTGCTTCCGTTCATCTATTTGCTTTGATTTGTGTGCTTTGACAAGGTACAGATATTCTTTCCCTTTTTAGTAAGGATATTTCTATCGATCCTATGCCTGATATGATTCCCTTATTTGACTCATGACTTTCATTGTATGATTGTCATTCTTTTGATTCATTCTGACATTTATTTAAATGTCTCTGCCATGCTATGCTTATGTTTTGCTATGCTTATCGAGTTACTATTTTGTTTCTCTTGCCATGCTAGATTATTATTTGTGGTATGCTATGATAGATCTGTGCCTGAGCTAACCTAGTTGTGGAGGTACCATGACCATGTCTTGGATGGCACCCTAGGCATGACATTCCCGTAGAGGTGTGATAGATCTACGGCGTTCCCCCTTATGTTATGATTTTATGTACACTATTGGCCAACTTTATATGTGTGACCAATCTAGTACTGACATACATACTTATGTTAGGGAGCGTATGGATGCATCCTAGGTTTTATGTTTATATGATTATGGTGACCAGGTGGTGTGTGCCTTACACTCCTTCTCACACTTTTACTACTTAGAGGTCTCCCCTCTTCGTATACATGTATTGCTTAGTATGATTTGACGGATTATGTATGTAGTTCCTATGGCACATCCTTATATGAACTTTTCCTTTATTTCATTATTTCTCTTGATTCATTTCTATTCAGTTCTCATGCACTCTTGATTCTTAGTTCTTTTTAAAATTCGTATGACATTCATGAGTATGCTTTTCGTTTTGTATTCTTATTCCTTCGTTGCTTATGCTTATTTACCGTTATGTTATGTTATACATATCTGTTCACTGGGCTTTTTAAGCTCAGCCGCATGTTTTCTTTTCTTATGCGGCCGGTAATAAGCGGGGCGATGGGCTTGGGAATGAGAGAGCGTAGGACTTAGAGACCCATTTATTTATCATTTCGTTGTCCATTGTTTCGGACTTTCATTTCTTTCAGTACTTTGAATATTATCGTTTTACTTTGGTTTTGTTTGGTTAACCCACTATGCATTTGGGATTATCTTTTGATACCAGTCTTGATGTTTGAGACTTGGATAATTATTTAAAAGACTTCTGCTTGCGTATTGTATGCTTTGTATGACACCATAATGTGATATCTTGGCCTTGACTGGTCGGGGTGTTACAGTTATGGTATCAAAGTGTTGGGTTTGACCTGTAGAACCTTCGAAATGACCTGTGAGGATATTGGGTAGACATTAGGCTTCTCGTTTGACGCGATCTCTTCCTTCGTATTTTGATCCTGACGTTTGATTTGTCTTCATTGTTCGTTTTGATCCCTACGTTCGGGTTCGTCTGAGCAGAAGAAGTTGTAGGACCAGGTTCCATCTCCTCCATGTGTTGACTGTGAGAAGTTTCATCTGGGTGATCGTGTTATAAGACGTTGGATGCCAGTTTCAGTTGTAGTGTGATTGGACATCGGACGAAAGAGTGTCCAAAGGTGAATGGTAACAACCGTAAGAATGAGAATGATTGACAGCAATATGTCGAGGGTCGAGTGTTCGCTCTGACCAGGGACCAGGCTGCTGACACATCAAGTACCGTTTCGGGTATTCCTTACTTATGCGATCGTGCTGCGTGGTTTTATTTGATACGAGAACGACATATCATGTGGTGTCTTTTGCTTTTACTAAGCACATTAAGTCCCCTCTGCATTATTGAATTGCTATTCCTAATTCTATCTCTATGAGAATCTTGTGACTATCCATCACAAGTGTAGATTATCCTGTACGGTTAAGGATGTTTGAAGATCAATTTCATTCTGCTAATATGATTTCTTTGGGAATGTTCGATTCGATTTCATTCTGGTCATGTAATTGTTTACTGAGCATTGAGATGCTAACAACAGTTATGATTTTGTCATCTCTGACGACTTGTGAAACTCAAACTCCGTGCCCAGGTTTCTGACCTGGCACACTATTATGATCACCTTTGCTTTGAAATTCCGTATATTAATCCCTCGCTTTTGTGAAGATATTCCGATTGATGTAACTCGCTCGAGAGTTTTCGAGGTTGAATTTTGCGATGTATTCCTTGATGGACTACCAAGTTTTCCTCTCGAATGTAATTGTTTTGATCTGTTTATTAGAATGTGTTTTGTCACGACTTGAGGTAGACTGTGATTACAATAAAGGCATGTGTATATGATGCAAGTATTATGACGTCTGGCCAGCGTGATAATAGTTACATCATATACCTTGAACTTATTGGAGTCATAGAATGTCTTGAGGAGTGCCTGAGGTCAGTGTGTTATTTGAATCAGAACTCTATTCATGTGTAAGCGACGTTTTGCCTATTTCCGAAATCCCTTATGAACGACATACATTGAATGAAGAGTATTGAAGGACCTACTTCTAGGAAGTGGTTTATCCGTTTGTGTGCGTCTCTGTGTTGTGTTTCAGTTTGGTTATGAAGAAGAATGATGGTGGTATGAGGTTGTTCATGGAATTCTGGAATCTTAGTAGTATGGTGATTAGGACTGATATCGTTATCGACGACTTATCTAATCAACTTCAGGGTGAAGTTTTCTCTATGATCGATTTGTAATCTGATTATGTCCATTTTCATGTGAAGGAACAAGATGTTCCTAGCATTGATTTGTATCCGTTATAATCTCTATGAGCATTGTGATGCCAATCGTATTGGCTACTGCTCCGACTATTCTTGTGAGCTTGATGAATCGTGTATTTCATGAATGCTTGGACAATTGTCATAGTATGACGATTTAGTATATTCAGGGACGAAAGAGAAACACGGGAATCATCCTTTTATTTTGGTGATTGATAATTTCTACATCAGAAGAGCTCGATGTAAGTTTCTCGAAGAGTATAATTTTGGTAGGGATGAAGAATAAGTTGGAGAACTTTTGGAAAGTTAAGAGGGATATTTGTTTCTACTTGAGAAGAAGGTCAGCTATGTCCTTAGGTTATACGGAAAGATTGCTAGTGATGCATCTATGCAGATAAACCGTGGGAGGCGAACTATCAGACGCACGACTGGAGATTGGTTATGATGGATGTGAAGAAGCTTAGGAGCAAGGTGGTGGAATTATGATCTATGTAGAAGATTTGAATGAAATGGTTATGCTCGAAGCACCCCGTTCTTTTCGCTCTATACATATTAGTTGTACTATTATGTAGAGACTTGTAGCATAAATTATGAGGGGATGGTATGACAACGGATGTGAATGCTTTGATGGCGAAGTGTCTAGCATGTCAACAGATTGGGAGTTAGCATCAGCGTATGAGTGGTTTTCCTCATTTTGGATGTTCGTATGTAGAAGTGGGATTAAAACTGTCAGCAACTTTGTAACGGGATTTACGCGCACGTTGGGAAGGACAAAACGATGTGGGTTGTAGTGAATCGTTCAACTTGGTGGCTCACTTGGAAGATCGGCAGAGATTTATTTCAACAGAAGATTATTCAAGCTCCTTGGCGCACCTGCAGTGATCGTGTCAGAAAAATCGAGTTTTGTTTCACACTTCCAGAAGAAATGCAGAAGACCTTCAAGACCGGCTCGAGATTTTATGGCGACTACTCACCTTCAGATGGATGGAAGGACAGAGCAACTATGTTGAAATTAAAGATGTATGGGACGGAGAGTTTTACAAGTGTATTGGCATGATTGAGTTTGCCTACGGAGATGTAGAACACCTTTTGGATTGGATTAAGTTGGAGATTTGCTGGTTTAAGGTCCGGGGTTGATTACTGTGATTGGTGGATTAGTTATCTTTGTGTAAGAGAAACCTTGAATGGTGGACTATGAAATTTGTATGTTTCGTACGATGTTCCCGTTGTGGAGAGTTAGACGTTTTGGGCGTATGAAGAAGATCTGGTTCACGATGCGTTAATCCTTTGAGTTGTTGTTTTCCATATGATTATCCGACCTATTCCGTTATGCTCTCCTATACGTTCCGATCCTCTGTTAAGTGCTTAGTTTATCGTCTGTACGACTACGTTAACTATTTGATGTGTTTTGTCCGTATGATTATTCGACCTATTTTGTTTTGTTTTCTGATGCGTTTCGATACTCTGATTTATACTCTAATGATCGTCGGTACAAATATGCTACCCATCTCATTATGCGTTTCAACACAAGTTGATATTTCGAGTTGTACTCGATTGATCATCAGTACAATTATACTATCTATCTCTTATAAAACTCTTGATACATTTGATGATTCGTCACATGCTTCATTGACCGGTGGTACGTTCCTTAGTTCGATCAGTATCTATTTGAAATTGATGAGTTCTTCTATAATGATGCACTAGTTCCCTTTTCGTTAAGAATCTGGACTGAGTTGATGAGGTTTTACTCTTTAGTACTACCTTCGTATTGCTTACAAGCATGAATGTTTCATGTATCTCTGTGTGAGATTTAAATCGTTATCCGCTACATCGTTGTTTCGTATTCCTTGGAACGAATTCGTTGTGAATTATGAAAGCCTAGGGCTTTTCAATGATTTTGATCAGGTTGGCGAGGTATCTCATCGTTTGGCGTTACCTTCCCAGTTATCTCACGTATACGATGTATTCCATGTATCTCTTCTTCGTGAGTATAATTATCATCCGCTTCATGTTGTGTCTTGCCCGTTCGATCAGATTCGGGAAGATCTTTCGTATAGTGAAGAACCTAAGGCCGTTTTGGAGCGTCAGGAAAGAGTCATGAGAACTAAAACAATTCCATTCGTAAAGATTCTTTGGAAGAATCATCCTGAGAGCGAGGCTACTTGGGAGACCGAAGAATCGATATGATCCAGTTATCCACATTTCTCTTTTTGACTTGGTACGTATTCATTTTGATATCGATTTCGATTTCGTATTTCGCATTTCTATTTCGACTTCGTATTTCAATTTCGCGGATGAAATTTTCTTTTTAGAAGGGAAGAATTATAACACCCTAAATTAATTACGACTTATAAAATACGCTATAAATTAAAACTTGAGTTATATAACATGTTATGACTCGAAACCATACGATATGAACACATAATCTAAAGTATTATATGAAATTATGTATGAACCATATGATATAAATTATGGCATGTTTAAGAAGTCTCTATAGGCCAAAATTAATTAAATTATGTACACAACCTAATTATGGAAGATAAGTATTGAATTTTAGCTAAAATGGAAAGTGATAATTACCCTTTAATCACCCCCCAAATCACGGCTCTTCCCCCTCCCCATTTTTTTGTTAAACCGTGTAATCATATACTACTCCAACAAACCCTAAACTTCCCTCTCCCTCTATTCCAATTGTCGGCATACAAAAAAAAAATAATAATAATAAAAAAAACAAAAAAAAAAAAAACAAAACAAAACCCTAAAAACTATAGTGCTAGTCGATCACCAAGAAGAGAAGAAGAAGCTTGATCATTGTGTTCTTATTTAATTCGTATCATCACATAAGGTAACAGATTACATATTAATTTAATCCATTCAAATTTGTTGATCAAAACCTAAACCGATCCATATGTTATTTGTTTCTTTCATACGGTTACATCAAGGAAGAAAGGAGAGAGTGTTGGTGATTTGATCATCGTTGAATCCTTGAATTCTTGTTCCTTTTGATCTAATACAATAGGTAACATGTAACCTCTAACCTATAACAATATTTCGGATCAATATATATCAATATGTGTTAATATAATTATTTATGTTCTTGAAATCGGATATATATAAACCAAACAAATCTGTCAGAAATTTTGTGCTATTTAAACGAATTTTAGATTGATGATACAAGCATAAATTTTAGTGGTTCTTTAGTCTAAAACTGAATTCAATGAAATAGGGATCAAATAAAATTGGTTTGATGATTTTTAGAGGTTTATAAGGCAACCATTTGATTTTTAGAAATTCATGTGTCAAAACTGTATTTCGGGTTATGAAAATTCAATCGTGGTTCATGATTTTTAATTTAATATCTATAACGAATTAAGACTTGAAATTTTGGCAGAATGAAATTTGGTATTTGAGTTACGTTTTGTAATATTTTTAGATTTTTCTGAGATGTTTAACCTGGGTAAATAATTACATACTTTCGGGGTGTTCCAGCAGATCCAATTCGGGTACATGTTGTGAATGTCGATTTTTAGTTGGTACTTTCAATACTCAATAAAATCTGGAAAAATTATATGAAATACTTAAGACATATAGGTATATCTGGGTAAAATTATAGAATTTTATGAGCTCGTTTAAGGTGTGTAAAAATTAGCTAAAGTCGGATCTGTTTTTAATGTCAATTCTGAAATTAAGTAATTACTTGTTTAAAACACTTATAAGCTAAATTGTTTCACTTTTGGAACCTAAATAAGCTAATGGTCATCTTAAAAGTATTTAACTTACGTTTTGGATTAATTATCATATTAACCTTTGACTTTGGCATAATTACAATAGTAACCCTAATCTTTGAATAATGATAATATGCAATCAAATTATATGAATTAAACCCTAAAACTAATAATTCAGGAAATATGACTTAATTATGACCTAATTGAATGTATGAAACCCTAATTGGAAATTAATTACTTTAAATGATCAATTAAAATGACTTGTGCAATTAGAAACCCTAATCTCACACTTACTTAATTTAGAAACCCTATTTTGACTTGTAAAACCCTAAATTATGAAATAACATCATTTTATAAGTATATTAATGTATGAAACTCAATTTTGACATTAATAACTATTTAAACCTTTTTAAATATTATTTACCATTTTAGAAACCCTAAATTGCTTTTAAACCTAAATATGGAAACTTACTATTTTTGGAAAGTTACTAAATATGGAAACCTACTATTTTTGGAAAGTTACTAATTATGGAAACCTGCTAAATATGGAAAGTTACCTAAAATGGAAAGAAAACTAAAATGAAACCTTATGATTATGAAACTATGAAACTTATAAATAAACTTGTGATTAATGTAGATCGGGTGAAAAAGGAGTGATCATCTGCTTCCGTTCATCTATTTGCTTTGATTTGTGTGCTTTGACAAGGTACAGATATTCTTTCCCTTTTTAGTAATGATATTTCTATCGATCCTATGCCTGATATGATTCCCTTATTTGACTCATGACTTTCATTGTATGATTGTCATTCTTTTGATTCATTCTGACATTTATTTAAATGTCTCTGCCATGCTATGCTTATGTTTTGCTATGCTTATTGAGTTACTATTTTGTTTCTCTTGCCATGCTAGATTATTATTTGTGGTATGCTATGATAGATCTGTGCCTGAGCTAACCTAGTTGTGGAGGTACCATGACCATGTCTTGGATGGCACCCTAGGCATGACACTACCGTAGAGGTGTGATAGATCTACGGCGTTCCCCCTTATGTTATGATTTTGTGTACACTATTGGCCAACTTTATATGTGTGACCAGTCTAGTACTGACATACATACTTATGTTAGGGAGCGTATGGATGCATCCTAGGTTTTATGTTTATATGATTATGGTGACCAGGTGGTGTGTGCCTTACACTCCTTCTCACACTTTTACTACTTAGAGGTCTCCCCTCTTCGTATACATGTATTGCTTAGTATGATTTGACGGATTATGTATGTAGTTCCTATGGCGCATCCTTATATGAACTTTTCCTTTATTTCATTATTTCTCTTTATTCATTTCTATTCAGTTCTCATGCACTCTTGATTCTTAGTTCTTTTTAAAATTCGTATGACATTCATGAGTATGCTTTTCGTTTTGTATTCTTATTCCTTCCTTGCTTATGCTTATTTACCGTTATGTTATGTTATACATATCTGTTCACTGGGCTTTTTAAGCTCAGCCGCATGTTTTCTTTTCTTATGTGGCAGGTAATAAGCAAGGCGACGGTCTTGGGAATGAGAGAGCGTAGGACTTAGAGACCCATTTATTTATCATTTCGTTGTCCATTGTTTCGGACTTTCATTTCTTTCAGTACTTTGAATATTATCGTTTTACTTTGGTTTTGTTTGGTTAACCCACTATGCATTTGTGATTATCTTTTGATACCAGTCTTGATGTTTGAGACTTGGATAATTATTTAAAAGACTTCCGCTTGCGTATTGTATGCTTTGTTTGACACTATAATGTGATATCTTGGCCTTGACGGGTCGGGGTGTTACACAACTTCAAGATTTGCTATCCTCGTTTCCAAATCATCAACTTTTGGTAACTTGCTATCCTCCAGCTCTTAATTCACCTCCCTAGCAAGCAACAACTCTTCATAGTACTACTCTTTTCCCCTCAGCCAATTCAAAATATTTTGTCTCAGCTCATTAGGTATCTCCTTATATGAACCATATTCATCAATTGGTTCAGAGCCAAAGGTATTAACAACATCATCAAAGAGTAGTGTGTTCGATAACACTTTTGCCCACTCCTCTTCATCAGACCCAAAGTAATTTTCAGCCATTTGGAGGCAATTGGGGATTGAATCATGTGTGTTTTGGGGCTAAGAAGGGTTGGGAAATTAAGGAAATTATGTGTGTTTATAACCTGATGAGGGAGAAGAAGAAAGGACACAGTGTTTGGAGGGAAAAAATGATGGAAAAATAATAAAGGAGGGAAAAAAAGTGTTGCAACTTGGATATACTCAACAAACATACACTACCTGACAGTTGACTTTAGAAGTTCAAACTCAGCAAACATAACATGATTAAGCAAACATAACAATTCATATTGTTCAAAGTAGAAGGACACAACTGACTTAACAGAATTCATAATGTCAAACTAGAGATAATACTTATAATCTAAAATACATCAAACTTAATAGAATTCATGTTGTTCAAAGATCACTGCCTAATAACTGAACAACTTTGACTTGCATGCTCATCAACTGACTTCTTCCTCTTCTTTGGTGGCCTGCCAACTTGTGGTTTCTAAATAGGTGGTATTATGATTGTTTTAGAATCAACTACTAGCCACATCTCCCTGCCACTACATGGGTTGATCTTGAATGAGTATACATGTGCCCATGTTTCAAGCTTGTAAGCAGCATGAACCCAATGTTCAGGTATACCAATTCTTATTCCATTCTCAGTCATGTTATATATTGCAGCCACAACATGTTTACATGGTATTCCAATCTGCTCCCACTTCCTACAAGAACACTCCATTTTATACATGTTAACAACACACTGATCCTTGTAAGGCCTAGTTACTTGATATAAAGTACCTCAATTCCAACCAACAATGTAGTCAACATATTCTTTTTTGATAGCATCAAACATGGATGTCACATTATGAGTAAGTGGTCCAACAGTCTTTGCTATCACTTCCTGAACTACCACAATCCTATTCATCAAGTTGTTGAGTCAATATTTGACCCAAATTTCCTTCACAAGTATTTGATCATAAAATAGCCCGCGTCACTCACTGTTAAAATCAGTGAGCACACACACTCTTTGATAAATATGGGAGCAGCTCAAATAGCATGCTTCAAAGATGTCAAAGACCAACTGAAGATGCACCATACTTCGCTGATGCGGTATCAGCGAGTAACGTACCTGAGCAATACCAGAACCGACAAATATCTCACTGACCCTGAAGACTTATCTCTGAGGAAACAATTACGAAATATAGGCAGAAACTTTCTTGGGAATACAAGCCACAATCATTGGGAAGAAAGATAAAAAGAAGACAAAAGTACTTTGGTAATTTATTAGTATTTTATGAGAAGCTTCTCAAGGAAGCTTTAAGTACTTTATTAGTATTTTATTAAAGCTTCCTAGAGAAGCTTTACTCTTTTCCTAGCTTATATATATTTGTATTGTAATAGAGATAGGTAGAGATTCTAGCCACCAAAATTAGTACATGATACTATAGTGATAGGGTCCTCCTCTCATTGATTTCCAAGATTAGCTAGCTTGGATCAACGAGAGTTTTATTTTTCATTCAACGATATAGTATTCCGGGAATATCCCGTTTAAATCTTTGATTTGTCTCAAAGATTTGTAAAGAAGCTGAGGATGTTAGTATGTCAAATGGTTATTGAATAAACATGTTCATTATTGTTCGGTATATTCATGGTTTATTCAATTCTTTGGACCAACAAATGGTATCAGAGCAGGTGAATCATTCTTATGATTCAGATCTGTTCTAGTTGAATACTAATAACATTGGAAGATTGTCAAAAATCAAGTGTGAAACCTTCAAAAACTGCTACTGATGTTGCATTTTTGAGGGGGAGATACACACTGGAGTTTTGACAAAATGACAAAACAAAATACACCTTTTTAAAAAAAACCCAGATCAAGTCAACAAAAACATGAAACCAAAATCATCTTTTTATCTTCACAGATTCATAATCCGGATCGAGTCACAAACAAAAATCACCACTATCTCTCACGCAGATTCACAACAATCGATCCATCTCTCACAACCATAACAAAACATCTCCGATCCATAATCAAATAGAAAAAAACGACATCACCATCAAATCATACTCTCCGTCCGACGACTGCAGCGGCGGAGGTTAAAACTTAAACGAAAGTGATGATATATTGGAAGAAAGAAAGGAGAAGGGTCGATTAAGATGAAAAAATGTTTAGATTTGTGATGGTGGTTATGCATATCAGTTGAAAGATTGTTGTTGGGATCGACATAAGTCTGATATGCTTGATAAAGATTTGTTGTTATAGACGTTTGTTGATTGGGATGGATATAAAAATCAGTTGTTGGGGTGACTCAGTCAGGCAATGAAGCTTAAAGGTTGTGATGTTTGCCTGTAAAGGCAATGAAGATCAAGGAAGTGTGTATTTCAGGCCAACAAGGGACTCTGAACTCGCCAGAATAAGTACAAGTGTGAGTTTCCTTGGGTGAGTACAAGTGTGACACTACGCCAGAATGTGGATTTAGTCACACATGCTGTTTTTCGAATAGCCACACAGTCGCTTTTTTATGTGACTAAATGTACCAGAATAAAATAGACAGCCACACTTGATCCGACTTGTGTGACCATTTTGGAATTACATCTGAGGCTACAGCCACACATTCGAATATTTTCGTGACTATACGTATCTGGTAAAAAAAAATTTTGATTTTTTAGTCACTTATAATTTGGGACGTGTGACGGATACAAATACGGTTGAAACATTAGTCACACTATATATATACATATGTGACAAATATATGTCACACAATTGAAAAGTGTGACCAAAATCCATATATGGTCACACGAAGTAATTGTGTATGTGGCTAAATCATATACTCAAGTTTGTCACACATTATTTAAGCGTGACTGCTAATTTTTGTTAAAAATTTAGCCACATATGAATTTGAAATGTGTGACAACTGAAAAGTAAGTTTGAAGCATAGTCACAATATGCATTTAAAAGTGACAAATATATGTCACACACTTGAACAGTGTGACCAAATGTCATATATCGTCACACTAAACCATAGGTATACATGATTAAGTGTGACCATAATTCAATACAAATGGTCACGTAAGTTAATATGTGTGTCTAAAGTTAAGTGTGTGTTTGCCTGCCTATGCCTAATGTGTATGGTCACACTTAATTGTAGCACAATCTTGTGACTATAGGCTATACAATAGTCACACCATACCACAAATGTGCATCTAAATTATGTTTATGGCCACATTATAAGGGTATTATTTGTGACCAATACATTGAAAATAGTGACACTGTGAAATATTCATGTGACTAATATGTATAGCAAAATGTGAAATCAGTTATCATTAACCTTGATATTAGTCACATTGAGTGTTTGTGTGACTAAATTCAAGATGTTACATATGGTCACATGAAGTATTTATTTAGGTGTCTAAATCATAGAGTCATATTTTGAGTTCAGACTGTTAGTCATGACTCTTCATTTAATTTGCCCCATTACAATGCTGGGATTTTATAGTCTATCTAGTTTAATGCAGTAGTATGTAAGTATGTTACTTGCCCCTAGGAACCAGATTACTTGACTTTCTAAAGTCAATTTTCAACTTTATAATGAAGTAACATGTTACTAAAGTGCCTGCAAGTGCATATACATGATAAATGGAAACTGCAAATACAATAAAGCTTGACTGCAAGTGGACATATAACAGTGAAAACCGCAAAAAATTTCATTGCCATTGAAAAGCTTGACTTTTTTGAGTCAAAATCCATTACAACAGGCTAAATTACAGGAACAACTATTTAATACTAAAACAGTTATTCATCTAACATTACTAACTTTACAATACCAGCAGTAACCTTGCACTTAGCCTTGAGCAGCAGTCTTAACTTCAACCAGCAGGGTTAACTATTACACTAGCAGTCTTAATGCAGCATGACATGCTTTACTTGGATTTTCGTATAACAATACCTTCAATGTCGGTTCGATAGTAGTCACTTCGTGATTCCTTGCCCAAGTCTTCTTTATATACACGTGGCAATATTTTTTCATTTTGCTCATGAATGACTGTACTAAACTCCTCATCGACTTCGTCATATGTATCTTTGTAATTCTTGGTAGGTGTTTTAAAGACAATGGACAAATTTTTCTGTACCTGGTCTTTCACATAAAACACTTGTGTTGCTTGTGACGCTAATATGAACGGATCATCCTTGTGGCCGAAAGTATTCAGGTCTACCAACGTATAACCAAGAGTATCATGTTTGACCCCATGAGTTTTGCGATTAACCCAATCACATTTAAAAAGAGGAATTTGCCTGAAACGGTAATCTAGTACCCATATCTCTTGTAAAACCCCCATAATAAGATGTTTTCTTATGGTTGCAACTTCTTTTTTGGATATGTGCACATCTACTGACTTAACACTAACCCCACTGTTCTGGTAAACTATGCCATCATTACTTTTCGTACGAAATGTATACCCATTGATGTTATACGCCTCGTATTTCACTACGCTGGTGCGTGGTCCAAATGATATCCACCTCACAGTTTTTGATACACTATCATTGGATATCGCTAACTCTCTCTCAACCTGAATTTCATTACAAGTATATATTACCTTTAAATTGTAGGAACAACAAACAAACAATTAAAGAATAGGAGTGTTTGGGATAATGAAATGGTGTGCTGGTCGACCTCTATCTAATGTCATATACAGGAGGGACAATTATGATGATAGCAACAAACAAACAATTATAAACAACATACAAGTAATTACCTCTTCGAGTAACCACTTAGCAAAAGATTTACTGTGCTCATTCTCCAGCAATGCCATTTTTTTACCCGGGTTTTTTCCTTTCAAAACTTCCTTGTGTCGCCTGAAACAAATAAATGTCTTTGATTATTATATTTGATAGAACATTTTAAGCAACGAAATCGACATGTGTTAGTAATATATACTTACTCGATATACGGTTGAATTTCATCTGTATTTTGTATTACATACAAATGTGCTTTCTGAAAGGATTCTACGGAAACTTCACTTGGTTTGCCGGCCGACAATGGCTTTCCGTCCTCATCTTCATTGGTTACATGTTTATCAGCTGGGATACCAATAGTTTTCATGGTTTTATGATATTCGCTAAAAAACTCTATTGTTTCTTCCGCGATAGTCTCCTCGGCAATGCATCCCTCTGGTCTATTTCTGTTTCGCACATGTCCTTTAATAACCTTCATACATCTTTCGAAGGGATACATCCACCGAAAGCATATGGGACCACATAATTTTACCTCCCTAGTTAGGTGCACAGTCAAGTGTATCATAATATCAAAAAATGACGGAGGAAAGAACTTCTCGAGTAGGCACAGTGTAACAACAAGTTCTTCTTGCATCTTATCTAGTTCTTGCAAGCTGATTTCTTTCCTACATATAGATTTAAAGAAAAAGCAAAACCTGATAATAGCATATCGTGTGGGCGGGTGCATGACTGAACGTATAGCAATGGGCAAAAACTCTTGCATTAGCATGTGATAGTCATGCGATTTAAGGCCAATGAGCTTCCTATCATTTAGGCTGACCAAACTAGAGAAATTTGAACAATAGCCTTGTGGTACCCTGATGTTGCTTAACGTTTCACAAAAGATGTCTTTTTCAGCATTCGTTAATGTGTAACCTGCTGGAGGTAGTGTTGTTTTGTCTGCTTCTTGCCTAGCAAACAACTCTTCTTTTATCCCCAACTCTTCCAGATCCAGTCGAGCATTCATTCCATCTTTTGTCTTTCCAGGAACATTCAGCAAAGTTCCGAGTAGACTCTCACCAACATTCTTTTCTACACGCATGAAGTCAATACAATGCGGAACAGAATGATGCCTCCAATACCTTAGCTTTCGATACCAAATGTTGAATTTCTTCCAATATGCTTCATTTGCTTGGCTTGAACTACCCTCTTCTTCTGTTGTTTTCTTTTTCTGCTTTTTAATCTTCCCACCTCTGCCTCTGGTATCTTGATCTTGGTTTTTCGAGGTTTTTCCTTTTCCCCACTTATTTTCAATATGTTGTACCTCGTTGTATATTCGTTCCCCAGTCAATGGATTTGGAGCATGACGTGGTTCTTCTTGTCCATTAAACGCCTTCCTTTGCGTTCTGAACGGATGGTTGTATGGTAGATATCGTCTGTGTCCAGCATAACTTTGCTTGGATGAGGCGGAAAGTCTAACACAGTGTGTATCTTTCCCACATACTACACAACCTTTGAATCCACTGTATGGGCAACCACATAATGTACCAAGTGCAGGGTAATCATTTATCGTCCATAACACAATGGCACGCAGATTAAAGTTTTCTTTTTTAGAAGCATCGTATGTATCAACCCCTTCCTCGAATAAGGTATGCAGATCATCAACCAACGGTTCTAAAAATACATCGATATCATTTCCCGGGTATCCCGATATCAATACCGAAAGCATGATAAACTTTCTTTTCATACACAACCATGGAGGAAGGTTGTATATGACAGATAAAACTGGCCATACACTGTGATGCCTATTTCCTGAGTTGACGTCAACCCCATCAGCCGATATTCCTATCCGTAGATTTCTCGGATCTTCAGCAATTTCAGGGAATTTTTCATGTATGGTACGCCATGCCTGTGAATCTGCGGGGTGACGTAAAACACCATCTGTTATCCTCCTTGTTGCGTGCCATGTTAGATCTTCTGAAATACTTTCTAACTTAAAGAGGCGTTGCAGTCTTGGTATAATTGGAAAGTACCACATTACCTTTGCCGGAATGTTTTCGTACACTTTATGTGTCTTACTATCCACCTTCCATCTTGATGTCCCACAAGTTGGACAAATAGTCAACTCCTTGTTAACCTTCCAGTAAAGAATGCAGTTGTTGCTACATACATGTATCTTTTTGTATCCTGATCCCATCATTCTCACTAGTTTTTTTGCCTCATAAGTTTTTTCAACCATTTCGTTACCAGCAGGTAGCATCTTTTTCAACAATCCTAGTAATTCAGTAAAGAACTTATCAGAAGCTCCATACTTACCCTTCAAGTTGAGTAGTTTAACTATTGTGGACAACTTTGTGAAGTTAGGACATCCTTCGTAAACTAGCTTCTCCGCGTCTAATAATAGTTGTTGAAACTTGGAAAGGTTATCCTCATCAAAACATTCTTTTGTAGCCTTAACCATGTTCACTGTTGCTGGGCCATCTATTGGAATTTCTGGAACAAAATCCATGTCGAAATCCGTGTCGTCAACAAACTCCTCTGTTGTAGCATTAACAGGTATTTGGGCAGTTGTTGCTTGCTCATCATTTTCTCCATGTTTATCCCATTTTGTGTAGCTTTGATTAATCCCGTGGCAGAATAAATGGAACTGCACATCCTCCACTTTATGCTCTATGCGGTTTAAACATGAGATACACGGACATGGCATCTTAAGCTGTTGTTTATTACCTCGTGGGTCGATGTTCATCATCTTCTGCAAGTTGTGTTCTGCATACTTAATAAACGCGTGTACTCCAGCAATATATTGTTTCTTGGTCCTACTAGTTTTCATCCAAGACTTGTCCATGCTATTGTTGAGGTCAAATGGTAACGTATGTATCCTACAAGTCACAAATTAAACCAATATAAGCATCAAATCATTTGTGCATAAGTAAACCAAGTATTTACCACTACTAGTACAAAAGGTACTGCTGCTAGTGAAATTTAGTACGGCTAGTATAAATTTAGTACTGCTAGTACCCGTCACAAATTAAACCAATATAAAATTGTAAATGTTTGATACGTTTGGGCCTAACTCTAATGTGGGATAAAATGTTTATTTTGAAAATATTACAACCATACATTAGTAAAATCTAGTATTAATGGTTTTTGTTGCAAAGTGAAAATTAAAATAATACTACTCTGTTAGTATAGTATTAATGGTTTTTGTTGCAACTTGCAACTTGCAACTTGCAAGTAATTATGGGGAAGGCTATTTCATCATTACACACTATTCACATTGCTAGGCTCGATACATCTTCCTTCCTCTAGGTGTTTCTTGATTGTTGTTGTATATAAAGCAACATACCTCTCATAATTTTCATCTCTTCTTAACAAACCAAAATAAAATTTAAAAATTACAAAAAATCTCAAAATTTTTTGTTATCAAAATCATATATGGAAACTAAACTAGTGATTTGTTTTGAATTGGCAACAGTTGCAAACTCAAAGCTTGTGAAAGACATGATGCTAGTTTACTATGAGCGACAGGTTGAAGCTACTTCCAAGGAAGTTCATGATTTGAGGCACAAGGTTTCAGAGAAAAGAATGCTGATAAACAATAGGGATAAGATGATCAAGGAGTTAGAGCTTTTATATGGTTTTGATTCTGCTCTTGAAAGCATTGCTGATTTAAGGAGGATGCAAGAGGAGGACATGATGGCATCTGATAGGTTGCTTGTTGATATTGCCCAAAAGCATAAGCGTCTAGGTGATTTGTGCAACTTTATCACGAAGCTTGGATCAATGAACTACTGATGTGGTTGATATGTTAGTTGACTATGTTTATGTCTTTTGTGTTTTGTGGTGTCATGGTTGATGTTGTTGGTAGTTTTTCTGATGTTGTTGTGTTTTGTGGTGTCATCGAATGGTAATGATAGATGTATGATATGATGTTAAATATTAATGCAGCTATGTTAATGTCAATATTATTTTCTAACAGCCTTTTGATTTGTAAAGTTACAATGTCAAGTGTTTAGTACTGCCTAGTTCCAAAAATGCATATTGATGCGTGCGATGTGTCGTTGCGGTTTAGCAGTATTAATGCCTACTCAAGTTTTAAATTTATATTTAGCCGACTTATCAATAACACACACACTTAACGAGCAGTGTACCCGGTTAGTATGAATATAATGGTAAGTAGAGTGTCGATCACTAAGAGTGGAACGTATTATCTCGTTATTCTAATCAGTATTTTAATATATTAAGTTAGCTATACAACCTAATCTAACGCAAGGGGGTTCAGCCTGAGAGACTGGCACGATTTGGTTGCAATTAAATAATAAACTAAACCAATAGGCACGAATCAGCGAATAGCACACACGTACACAGATAAATACTCTAGACAATAAGAAGGCTGTCCTGATAGATAAGTAGTTTGTCACTTGTTTTATTTCTAGTTTTATATGAAGTGTATAGTTCGATGCAACGCACCGAGATTAAGTCCTTTCTCGTTGGTTCTAATCTTATCGGCGAGTAAACCCTTAATGATTACTTATGACTATCCTATTTATCTTTCTTCCTACTTTTCTACAGACGATAGAATGCATAGGCGATCTAATAAATAGGCGAGGGCAGAGGCATGGCGACCCGATCAACGCTCAGCTAGACACACAGGTTATCAATGCACTAATAAAAGTCACCAAAGACATCAACATATAAACTTTAATTAATGAGAAAGCAGTTTTAAGGGAGTGCAATCTTTCCGTTGTCACATTACACAAGCCACCAATCTTGATGAATTAAAGTTTACTAACACAATAAAACAAAACTAATTAATGAATTAAACACATGAAGCACCTTCTTACAGCTTTTGTATCTTCGTTTGGGTGTGTCTTGTGCTGCCTATTCGACTGAATTCGTCCTTAGGTTTCTGGTCTTCGGTCTTCTGTCTAAACTTCGGAACTCTTAATTCGTCTGGTCTTTGGGGTATTTATAGTTTCTGTCTGAGGGTAAGATGCGGCGCATCTAGTAAGTAGATGCGGCGCATTGACTTAACTTAGCGTGGGGTCCAAGATTATAATATTCAGGAATATTCGTACACCGCTAGTAGATGCGGCGTAACTCCATTTATAGATGCGGCGCATGTCCTCTTGTATCTTGGATCGTATCTGGTGAAATATTGATAGTGATGCGGCGCATGTCATAAGTGAGATGCGGCGCATCTGGAGCAGAATAGTCTTGATCTTGTACATTTCGGTAGACTCTTAACTTCTTGCATGTTTTGCTCCATAATTAGTCCAAAATCGCCAAGTTTCACCAAATGCTTGTTTTTACCTGAGAATTACAAAAGTAAACGATTAAGTATCAATCCTCATACATAATATAATAAAACAAGTCAAATTAATAGGATAAATGATAGTAATAAAATGTACTTATTTGAGTTCATCAAATATCCCCCCACTTGAACTTTACTTGTCCCCAAGTAAACCTTAGAATTAATCTTATGAAAATGTATCCTAAAAGATATTAGGATTTATTTTTATATTTAAGCATGTATTCGCTTTTGCCATAATCACACAACCAAACACTTAACGAATTAGAAGTAGAATAAAATATTTCGATAAAAGCAAATCTAATCGTTTAACTGTCCAGTCGTGACGAATATTCTATCATAAGCTTGGCAAGTATACACATCTCCCCCACTAAAGCAAAGGAATAACAAGTCTAAAGCGGTAAAAAGGGTTTTGAGGTTTAAGGGTTAATTACTCTTCTTAATCACTATCGATCTCAAATTCCAGAAAAGGCGACAAAATCACAAATACATGATCGAATCCACGAACACGATACTTGCAATTGCTCAAATCCTTAACTCGAATAGGCTAAAGATAGGTCCAAACTTCACCAATAATAATATATCAAAAAGGGCAACAAAATCATAAATACATAGCCGAATCCACGACTACGATACTTAAGATTGCTCCAATCCCTAATCTCAATAAATCAAAGGTTTAGTTGGATAAAGAATAATAAAGGGTATGGATAATTTTTGGGATATAAATTGGTGTAAAATAAAAAATAAACAAAACAAATAAATTAAAATCCTAAGTGTGGTTAATCACTATCCCAACCATCCCATGAATAAGACTCATATCATTGAATAACTCACGCTTTAACACTTGAAACATACGCTTTAGGTAGACACGAATTATACTCAACAAGATCTTAATCAAAGAATAAACCTTAGTTGGTGTTCCCATAACTGCCAACTCCCATTCAATCCATAGATATAATATACAACAACTAGTGGTGATATCAACCACTTACATAACTTTACATCGTTGGTTAAAACAAACATCCAACTTTCTTCTTTTTTTCTTTTTCTTTTCTCATTTTTTCGATTTTTTTTTTTTTTTTTTTTTTTTTTTTTGACATCAACATATACATAGATGTGTAAAATTTCACCACATCACCAAAACAATAATTCTGGATAATTTTTCCATACTTTTCATGACTTCAGAAATAACGGTAATAGTGAAAGTAGTAAACACACGAAAAATAAACTCAAAGATATACAATATTTACTTTCACTCCAATTGCATTGTGCAATTTCCCGACCTAACCATAGATAATGATTTACGCACGCGAACACAGGTAATGTAAGGAAACACACTTTGCCTAAAGCAATTAACCAACCACGGATTTTAATCTACAGGGTAGGCTAAGGTTTAAGGTGTAACGAAACATTTTAACAAAGGTGTAAGAAACGAAAGGAATGGCTCTGAGTGTTTTTCTAGGGGTATCTTACTCTAAAAATGAGAGTAACAAAGGGTTTATACGGGGGTTAACTAACCAGTGTAGTTAGTTAATAACACATAACATATAATAGGCTATTTGGGTGTAATCCTAGAAATTTACCAATTTAGACAAGTCATTCCAATTATATAAAATAATACTTATTATGGTGGTCTCGAATAGTATACAAGCCAAGTTCTAAAGTTTACAAGTCACCGGCACACTCATAGATTTGTGAATTTTGAAAAATCACAATTTTTTAAAAATAACGTCATGTGTGCAGCTATGCAACTTAGACTTTAAACAAAAACATGCTAAAAAATTTTAAATTTTGATATATTAAGCACATTTTAAGCATATTTTGAAAAGTTTAGGACAAGTAAGTGTTAAGTGTTCTAATTCTCCAATCCCCCCACTTAAGTTAAACAACGTCCTCGTTGTTTGTATCAAAGGTTAAAAAAAATGGAAAATAAAAGAATTAGAACAGAAAAACTCCCCTGAGATTTGCTCGGTATGATCCTCCATTTGTATAAGAGCAAAAATCATCTTTCTTGTGGATTAGAACGTTTAAGCTTCATAATAGATGTATCCACAGGAAATGCAGGAATCTATAATACCACCAAGGCTTTAAAACACACCTAAGTTAAGAAAGGTTCAACTTGCATAATACATTAGTAGTTAGGTAAAAATAAAACATAAAAATAAAAATGAAAATCATCAGGTCAGTCGATGCGCCGTATCTTATGGAAGAAGATACGCCGTATCGAGCCTGGAATAAATACGGATCAGAATAGAAGATGCGTCGCATCCTTAACCAGGGATGCGCCGCATTAAAATAAACTGATAAAAAGTTTTAAATTCGGAAATAAAAAATGCAGAAAAATAAAGATATGACCTGTGCAGGAGATGTGTCGCATCTCAGGATTGAGATGCGCCATATCCTCTACGGCCTGACTGACTCGACACAAAAACAGAATATTAAAAGATAAATCCGGGTTGTCTCCCGGCCAGCACTTGTCTTTATTCCAGAGTCTTCAAGTTAGACTCACGTTCAGCTCTTCATTTAGTTCTTGTCACGGTCCATCCTTCTTCCTTCATCCGAAAGATGTTCCCGTATAGCTTGGCGACGTTTTCTTCCGTTCGGCTTAATCTTCTATAACTCTTGGTCTTTGTCGCAACATATTCCTCCTCTGGTCCCAAAGAGTATTTGATGATTTTAAATTTTTCGAAAATAATCATGGGTGGCTCATTATAAGGAATCCCAAGTAGTTGACACTTTCTTTTGGTGAACTCTTCCTCGTCTTTATCAACAAACTTAAAATAAGGATCCTTAATCAAATAGTCATCTAGTTCATCAATTAATGACTCATTGCTATCATCTTGAATTGCCTCCCATTCTCTTTCCAATTCCCATTGTAGCCGTCGACTAAGCTTCGTGTAATCATCAAATTGTTCATGCACCCATTCCCAGAAAGTAGTATTTGATGTTCCTTTAAGTCCTTTCAAGTATTCAATCCTACCCTTTTCTTGCAAAGCCTCCGCTTTTTGTGGGCAGTCTTCAACATTATCGTACCACTCATAATCTTCAAAGGTTACATCGTTTCCAACCCGTTTCATCCCAATTATACTTCCCCCATTACAGGTTCCGTCACTCTTATAATCACAGGTCGGCCAAACACTACTTCCATCCTTGAAAACGAAAGGTGTACAAGTGTGATTAATGTGCTCAAATTCCCATGGTTTATCCCAAACCCATGGTATTTGGTCATTCCATTCGTAGTACCAGGTGTTTTTGAAATCATCATAAGTCTTGAATCCTGGTAAATCTCCAGTAAGCACATCATCGTCGACTTGAAGAAGGTAGTTAAATTCCTTGAATTGCATGCACAAGGACGTCTCATAATCGAACACGTCAATGTCTATTCTGAATAATTCTTCAATGCCCTCATTGATTGTTGAATCATGAAGTGACGACCCATAATCGCTTTCTACTTCTTCGTCTTCACCTCTTATCCAATATACCCATAATGCATCCTTAGTAGCTCGATCCATGCTCTTATGGTTATTAAACTTACTAGCCAACCACTCTGAAAAATCAACATCGTTAGGATCATGGTCAACGTCAAAGCAAGCTTTTCCAATCATATTCCTCCTTATCTCCATGAACTCGTTAAATTGCTCCTTAAAACTACGTGTCAACCATGAAGTCATAATCCGCTTGACTTCATTTGCAGGGGCAAATTTCGGACTACCATATTTAAGTTCAAGCCAATCGTTGAGGGAGAGGTCCATCAATCTTACCAACTTGCCATGAAATAGTAACTCCGCCACAGCATAAATTCTTTCATCGTCCAGATAGTTCTCATTTAATCCCTAGTACTGTTCGGAATAAGGCATGTAAGAGATTTGGGTATTGCCTCCACCACAGCTTTCGTTGCTTGAGTCCATGTATGCAAGATAGAATTTCCCATCATCTTCTTCGATAGTAGTCCAAGTCAATCCTTTGGATTCAATAATAGGCCATAAGAGCGACAATTCATCTCCAGTGTACCTCACAAATACATCATAAGAGAATACCCCTTTGTCAATGTTGCATAAACGCATGAATTCCTTAAAAGCAGCTTCAAGAGGGGTCTCCCAAGAGAATAAGTCCGTATCAATCTCGAGTACATTGAACTTCACATTATCATAAACTTCCATGGATGAGTTCGAAAGCAAGAATTCCATAGCAAGATATCCGTTCTTCGACATATCTTCCATAGCAAAATCTGTCATCACAAGTAAAATCATCAGTAGGATTTGTTCGCTAGAAGAGAAATTAATGAATATAGAAACGGATATAAGAATAAAAATAACTGATATCTGAAGACGATGCGCCGTATCCAAAAAGTTGGATACGCCGTATCTTATAATCGTTAAAATTAAATCAGACTTAATTCAGAAAATAGATACGCCGCTTAGAAATTTGAATGCGCCGTATCAATTTTAATAATCAAAAATCGATATTTATTTAAAATTAAATGCGTCGTATTAACGAAAGTTAATACGCCATATTTTCGTTACGTTTCAAAATATAAGATTTTTGATTCAGAAGATACGCCGTATCGACAGATATCGATGCGTCGTATCTGTTTAATAATTCGAAAACTGTTTTTAATTAAAATAAAAGATACGCCGTATCTGCTAAAGCAGATGCGTCGTATGGCGTTAACGTTTAGAAATTTTTTTATCAAAAACAGATACGCCGTATCTTGGGGAAAAGATGCGTCGTATCGAATTAATTAAACGCGTTGTATTTAATAAAAATTAAAAGCAATACGCCGTATCTGAGAAATCAGATGCGCCGTATCGTTCGATTTAGCTCAGTACAACGATAGCAGAATACAAAAAATATGAAAAATAAAAACAAATAAAACACACGAAAATAAACAAAATAAAAGCAAACAAATAACACACAAAAACAGAAAATATGCAAAATAGTACAATGAATGCAAATTAATCTAATACACAACAAAATTAGCGGTTAGATTAAAAATTAAAAACCTAATTAAAATACTAATCAAATTAACAGATAATAACAATTCACTCCCCGGCAGCGGCGCCAAAAACTTGATGCGTGCGATGTGTCGTTGCGGTTTAGCAGTATTAATGCCTACTCAAGTTTTAAATTTATATTTAGCCGACTTATCAATAACACACACACTTAACGAGCAGTGTACCCAGTCAGTATGAATATAATGGTAAGTAGAGTGTCGATCACTAAGAGTGGAACGTATTATCTCGTTATTCTAATCAGTATTTTAATATATTAAGTTAGCTATACAACCTAATCTAACGCAAGGGGGTTCAGCCTGAGAGACTGGCACGATTTGGTTGCAATTAAATAATAAACTAAACCAATAGGCACGAATCAGCGAATAGCACACACGTACACAGATAAATACTCTAGATAATAAGAAGGCTGTCCTGATAGATAAGTAGTTTGTCACTTGTTTTATTGCTAGTTTTATATGAAGTGTATAGTTCGATGCAACGCACCGAGATTAAGTCCTTTCTCGTTGGTTCTAATCTTATCGGCGAGTAAACCCTTAATGATTACTTATGACTATCCTATTTATCTTTCTTCCTACTTTTCTACAGACGATAGAATGCATAGGCGATCTAATAAATAGGCGAGGGCAGAGGCATGGCGACCCGATCAACGCTCAGCTAGACACAGAGGTTATCAATGCACTAATAAAAGTCACCAAAGACATCAACATATAAACTTTAATTAATGAGAAAGCAGTTTTAAGGGAGTGCAATCTTTCCGTTGTCACATTACACAAGCCACCAATCTTGATGAATTAAAGTTTACAAACACAATAAAACAAAACTACTTAATGAATTAAACACATGCAGCACCTTCTTACAGCTTTTGTATCTTCGTTTGGGTGTGTCTTGTGCTGCCTATTCGACTGAATTCGTCCTTAGGTTTCTGGTCTTCGGTCTTCTGTCTAAACTTCGGAACTCTTAATTCGTCTGGTCTTTGGGGTATTTATAGTTTCTGTCTGAGGGTAAGATGCGGCGCATCTAGTAAGTAGATGCGGCGCATTGACTTAACTTCGCGTGGGGTCCAAGATTATAATATTCAGGAATATTCGTACACCGCTAGTAGATGCGGCGTAACTCCATTTATAGATGCGGCGCATGTCCTCTTGTATCTTGGATCGTATCTGGTGAAATATTGATAGTGATGCGGCGCATGTCATAAGTGAGATGCGGCGCATCTGGAGCAGAATAGTCTTGATCTTGTACATTTCGGTAGACTCTTAACTTCTTTCATGTTTTGCTCCATAATTAGTCCAAAATCGCCAAGTTTCACCAAATGCTTGTTTTTACCTGAGAATTACAAAAGTAAACGATTAAGTATCAATCCTCATACATAATATAATAAAACAAGTCAAATTAATAGGATAAATGATAGTAATAAAATGTACTTATTTGAGTTCATCACATATACTTAAGAAAGTCAAACTTTGTTTATTACACCTAAATACAGGAAGTTACCTACACATACCAACCAAGCCTTTAATGGCATTTACTTATACATTGAACTATGTGATCCTCTTTACTTTAAATGGCCATTACATAAACACAACATTACCCACAACATTACACCATCAAAAACCTGTCAAACACTAAACCTCATCCACAATGACTTCCAAGCCAAATGTTATTCAAATATCCTCTGATTCATCAGGACTAATGTCTCCTAAACCTTATTGGAATTTCACCTACCCTCCTACAGGTAGCTTTCATAAGAGAATACCACCTAAAGGAAAGGTTGTTGACTCAAGCTCTGACGATTTTAGCTCCTTTAACAGTAGCTTTTATTAATGATAGCTTGGTTTCTAGCTATCATTCAATATCTGAAGATGAAGCTGTCTCAAAAAAAGCCACAATTTCCAAAAACCCTCCTCCAGTTAACACTCTGTCAATCCTAGGAAAAAGGGAACAAGTTCTATGCCTACCAAATCAGGCAAGTAGGGAAGAAATCCAAGCAAAGAAGAGAAAGGGAAAAGGCCCAATTGAACTCACTAAGGGTAAAGGGAAAAGGACAATTAGCTGAGCTTTACTAGTCTTGATGTTATGATGCTACTGTAATAAGTACTATGTTTTCTCCTTGTATGTAATCAACTATGCAATCAACAATGCATCTATGTATGCAGAATTTTGTTATGTAATAACAGTTGGTTTTTCAAGTTGAAGATGCTATTTTTCATTCATGTTAAACCAAAAATACAACTTTAAAAAACTATATATCCTACAAGTCACAAATTAAACCAATATAAGCATCAAATCATTTGTGTATAATTACAATGGATAGTGGGTATTGTAGTGGGCAGAATTTGCTATCTTTATAATTGTAAAAAACAATTTCGAGAATAATATAATTTCACCATTATTGCATAAAAAAAATGATTTCCTAATTAAAAATATTACCTAATTTAGATCTAAATGAACCTCCCTCCGTTGTTGATGGTCGGACCGACGAGTGGTGGATGGTGAGTGGTGGCTGTGATTGGTTACTGGTGAACGGTGGATGGTGACTAGTGGCTGTGATTGGTGAGAAATGTGCGAAATTTGAAATTTGCTGAAAAAAATATGAGGGGCTTTAATTTTGAAATTTGCTGAAAAAAATATATATGGGTAGGTTTTTAAAAAAAATATGGGGGGCTTTAATTTTGAAATTTGCTAAAAAAAATGGGGGCTTTTTAAAAATTTTGGGGAGGGAAATACCAAAAAGGAAGCCGCAGGTATCGAACCTGTGACCTCCCCTTCACAACACCAACAACTCAACCATCTCCGCCCTTGGGTCTTTTTCGATTATACCTTCTTTTGTATTCCTCTTATAGACTATCTATTTTATTAAAGAAAATTGTTACAAAATCCAAATATCTTCTATGCAAAGTTAAACCTGTTAGTACAACGTTAAACCTAGCAACATTAATAGAGACACAAGCAGTAATAACATTATTTCCTTTTTGCTTGTCTGAAGATCTTTCTCAGTAACTCTCTTGCCATTACTGATTCTTCATCAGTAACTGTCAGCTTAGCATCTAACATAACAAATAAGCTAGCTGCCCTTAATGGATAATCTTTTTCTATCAGCATGTAGACATCAACTCCATTCTTTGTAGATACATGGTGAACACCACATGTATCATACAGTCTCCATTTTGTACTCAACTCATGAGCTCAAAAATTCCATAAGATATGTTTTGGATCAGGTTCATACAACCTCTTCAATTCCACCCATAGCTCCTTCTCTTTGTCTTGTATACGATATGTAGATCTGAACATTTCTTTAACTAGACTCCATAGATTGTCCAAGTCTTCTCAATAAAAAATCTTCAGCATATCTTCAAAATACTTATAAATTTATGAGTGTCTTCCTAGCCTGATTATCTTCCAAGCTTTCCCAAATGTATCTTTGTGTATCTCCAAATCAATAATTGGACATTTAGCTTGAATAGGATGATGAACATCCAATGCTTCTGGGATTATAACAATCATATGCTGCTTGAGTCTTTCGTCAGTTAATTCCTCTGTTATTTCTTCTTCATCTGCTGTAGGTACTTCTTCTTCACCAATCTTCTGTTTCTTTGAAGATTCAGACTCCAATATTATACCATATCTTCTTGTAGTTCTACATGGTTTTTCTGTTCCCATGGGATTAAATGTGTTCACTCTTGTGTAAACCCTTTCAAACTCACTCTTGATCTCCTCAAAACTTCTACCTTGGAACTGCTTCCTTTTGTATCCAGCCATGTTCATCATGTAAACACACATGGTGTGTCTTTGCTGAGCTTTACTAGGTGGTTTACTCCTCTTTTCTTTGGCTTTTTGTTCTGCAGCAGACTTTCTTCTGGAATTTATTAGTTTAACAAGTTGTCTTGACTTTTCATCAATGGACAACACTTCATCTCCTCAGACTTTACCTAACTTTACCTTTAAAACTTCATCAGCATCAATCATATACTGAACTTCTTGAGCGTGATCAAACATTGCTTCAGTTGCTTGATTTGCAAGTCTTGTTTGATCAAGGAAATATGCAATATCAACAATTTCTGATGTTTCATCTTCCTGTGCTTTATTAGCTACCTCTGCATCAAAACTAATCTGAGCAAGAACACTCTTCTTGTCCTTCTTTGGTGGCTCTTCTTCAATCATAATGCCCTTTGCTTTATCTGCCCTTTGCCTTCTATCATACATATCCATATCTTGTTGATGAGAAGTACCAATATTTTCAGCATCCAAATCTTCTTCACCCATATCTTGCCTCCCCTGAAACTCAACATTCTGTTCAACCAAAGAAATATTGGGGTCTTGATCAATATCAGCTGTCTTCCTCCCCTGTTTGGAAGAAACATCCATGCCATCATCATCTGAGCTTGTAGACTCCACAATATTTGCCTTTCTCTTTGCTTCAAGTGACTTGACTTTAGACTGCAATTTCTTCACTTTTTCAATGACCTTATTGTAAGCAGTACTATACAACTGCTTTGTCTCCTTGAGTGCTTGCTTTGTCTCCTTGAGTTCTTGCTCTGTCTCCTTGAGTTCTTGCTTTGTCTCCTTGAGTTCTTTCTCCAACCCAGTCACCCTTTGAGTCAATTTGGTACAAATATCCATCAATTCCATTAGTGACACTCTGCCCTCATCACTTCCAGGTGTGTTACCTCCCGATCGAGGTGAATCATGGGGCATTTCCCCCATATTTGGTTGTGAGGCTGATTGAGAACCAGATGAACCTGTGGGTGTGTGATGGGACTCAACTGGGCTTGTTGATCCTTCACCCTGAATGTTTTGATTTTGAACCAACATTGTTTCAAAAAGTGGAACTACTATCCCATTAAACCCCCTAGAAGCCATGCTCATGTTACTAAACAGTTTTTGAGTAAGGCAAGGAGTTGGATAAACAATTTTATGAGATAGAAGCAAACTTTTCCGTATATTCAAAACCGTTTGTATAAACCTTGGATACATTAAAAACTTGTATTTGTTATCCACATTTTTCACCATACCATCAAAAATTAATTTTGAAAAGTTAAAAGTCATGTTTGTTGCTAAACAAATGAGAGCAGTTGCAATATTGCTACTGAATTGCTCCCATGCGGTTTTCTTTGGACTTAAACAATGAAGGATGGTATGTATGAAGAATCTCCATTGTGGGGCAAAACATCCTTTTTGAAAAGTCAGAATTTGAGAAGATGTGTCATACCCCATTCTGGAAAGGTGATGAAAAATTTCAGTATTAGGCAAAGAACTAATACCATTTTCATCTGCTAAATGGAGATGCCTCCTAACAGATGCCTCAGTAATATTTATTTTTCTGCCATCAACTGTTGCAATTAACTCTTTGTCTCCATTCTCAAATGTATTGGTAGTAACAGATCGCCAAAACTGTTTGATTTGAGAGACATAGATAGTAGGATCGACTGTAAGAGCATACCTGATGTGGGTAGTGTTTAGAAAATCTATTATCTGGTGGAAGCGTTGACTCCCTTCTGGTTTCTCCAAGAATGCAACCTGGTTATGCGTATCACAAAACTCTAAATTTGCCATGAAAATTGAGTAAATGCTTGATTAGTGTGCTGGGTTATGATTGGACCTACTTCAATTAATTGTTTCTCAAGTTTGAAGAAATGGTATAAATTGTATAAAGAAAGAGAGTTATCCAATTTATGAAACCCTACTCTGTTCTAGATTTTTTTTTAAGAGGTAAGTAAAGTAAAGTAATGTAATGTAAAGAAATAGGGAAGAGTGGAAGTAAAGTTTATAGATTTTTGCATGTTCTTTAGTTTATACTAGTAAAGTAAAGTAAATGAAAGTAGGTGGTCCCATTTTATACTTTTTATATTTGTGGAATTACTATTATAACCTTGCTCCATAATAAATACACACTAAAGACAAAGCTTCTTTTTAACATTAACTCATTTGATTTTTGTCTTTATTCACTTTACTTCACTATGAAAGTTGGGACAAAGAAAACCAAGAACACACATAATTTTAGTTTCACTCCATTTCATTCCCTTTCATCTAAAAAAAAAACTTGAGAACATAGTGTAAATAAAGCGAAGTAATTGACAATAGTTACCCCAACGGTTAGAAATAAACCACGGTTAAAACCCAGAAACGGCTACCCAGTACCCAGCAGTACAACGTTTTACTCTAGCAGAACAAAAGTTTGCCTAGCAGTAATAACTTTGTGCATCCACTCCATTCTCAGACAATTAATTAAACATCAAATATTTCATTGATATTTTTTAAGGCTACAACCATATATAGTATATACATCTAATTATCCAACCTAAATACTAAACATACTAAAAATAAAAAAAAATAAAATAAAAACAATCATCCTAAACTGCTTCACTCCATTTCACCCCAACTTGTTAGAACCAGAGCTCTCTTCTCTGCTTCCCATCAATTTCTGGCTTTCCTTGAGTCGTTTAAACACAATTTCAAGATCGCTAACCCTCTTTTCTAGATTATAAGGGTCCTGAAACCCATCTTGTTGCTCCCCCTGGTTTTGCAGCACAAACCCATTTTGCTGCTCCACCACAATTTGCTGCTGATCCTCTTCTTTTTGCTGCACCACCTCCTCCTCTTCACCTTCCTCCTCATCTTCCTCTTCATCTTCTTCCTCCTCCTCCCCGTAGTCACGCAATCCCCAAACCTCATCCCAGTAAAAGTCTTGCGCATGCAGCCAGTTCAAAATTTGACCCCTCATCCACGTATCTACCTTCCTATACGACCCATATTCTGCAATGGGTTCATCCCCGAAAGCAATAAACACTGCGTCAAACAGCAAATTGTTGTTTAACACCCACTCGTACTCTTCAGCATCATTTTGAAAGGTAACATTATTTGCTGCCATTGTTGAAGTTTTCTTTGAATTGAAAGGGATATATGTGTTTGTGTGTGTTCTTTGGTATACAATCGATAGGTTGAAGAAGATGAAGAACCATAGGATCTTAAGTAGGATCTCGATTTTGAAAACCTTTCGTGTGACATTTGGGATAAAAACGGAACACACGAGGGATATTGGACTATTCGAGACATGCTACCCGTACACTAACATATTTGGATTTATTGGACTATTCGTTTGGTTATTGTTTGAGTTACGGATTGGTTTAGCGTTTAGGGTTTAGAGTTTAGGGTTTAGGGTTTAGGGTTTATATAAATACTCGTTATATTATAAATTACTCGGGAAATTGATTTTCAATAAAGTCTTTTGAATTGGAAACGTTCGATAAATGAAAGGGTCTTGGCGAAATTTTGTTATTTCCAAAGATTAATTTTGTCGTAAGTCCAAACTTGTTTTAAATCATAAAACGAGTATACCTTGTACTAATAAACGAGATTATGGGAAAATACAGACGATTACCAATCGACTCATCTTATTTGATATGTTTGTTGTTAGTTATCTCTTTGACTTGTTTTCGTCATCTCGTCTCGACTCGAGTTATTGTCAATACTCTTCTCGACTATTAATTCGGTTATTCGTTTTTTTGGAGTGAGTACTCGTGAGTCCGTGTTCTCTACCGTTACACGAATGAGGATACCAAACCCTTTTAAAAGGCTAAAACGAGATTATTTTTTGAAATGAGAATGATTAACTTTTGAAACCTCTTGGGCATTTGATTTTTTTGGTGAATATCGTGCCGAGTATGTTGCGTTGCGATATGTTGCGTTAAATCGTTTGATACGATATTCATTTTCTTTAACTTTTAATTACGGATAACCTCGATACCCGTGGGGAAACCCGAAAAACCGATGGATAATATTAATCGGGTATCCGGTGGGATATGGGGCGGGTACGGGTATATTATAAACGGGTTCGGGTACGGGTACACTAAAACCCGCCACGAACCCGAACTGTCGGCTATAGTTGGTTTTCACCGCCACGTCAACACCATTAGATTTTTTTTATTATTTTTTTTATTTTTTTGTTTTTTTAACTATTATTCTATTTTTTTTCTACACATCTTGCCACTCTTAATTAAACCAAACCACCACTTGATCAATAGTAAAGGGGCAATTAATCCCTTTACCGATCAATTGTAAACAGACAAAAAAGTTAATAAACCCTAATCAAAACACACATTCTTCTTACTCCCACGGCGGATTCCCACGGGTAACAGTAGGATCCTGGGGCAATTAAACCAAACCACCACTTGATCAATAGTAAAGGGCCAATTAATCCCTTTACCGATCAATTGTAAACAGACACAAAAATCAATAAACCCTAATCAAAACACACATTCTTGATTCTTCTTATTCCCATGGCGGATTCCCACGGGTAACAGTAGGATCCTGGGCCACCTTTCATTTCATCTTTGTCTTTTAATTTAGCTAATGGTAATAGTTTGAAAAACAGATGTGGCAAACAAAAACACGCAAACAATGAATCCAAATGACAACAAAGGTATGTTTTTTAATGTTTTCACATATCAGTTGATGATTCATTGTACAATAATTAGTAACAGGCTTTTGATCTATAAATGGTGATGTTTGGGGTTGTTGTTACCGATTCTAATGTAAAGCTGTGTGAATTTATTGTTGAATGTAAAGCTGTGTGAAGTTTTAATTTATTCAAGTTTATGCTTTAACAGGTTCAAAGACAAAAATCCCTAGGTCCAAATTCAAAATCATTTCCAACAAGGTATACTAAAGTTGTTATGTGTTTGTGGCTAAAGTTGTATACCTTAATTATACCATTAATTAAATTTTTTGAATCAAATGGTATGTTGAACTATTAGGAAGTATGGGAAAACACAGATTGGAAGAGAAAGAGCCCTTTCTATTTCTCTAGCGATGAAGAATCTGGTGATGCTGACACAAAAGTTGTGAATTTATTGTTGAATGTAAAGATGTGTGAATTTTTAATTTATTCAAGTTTATGCTTTAACAGGTTCAAAGGCAAAAATCCAAACAACAACAACAACAACAAACCCAATCCCGCCGGGGCAGGGTATGAGGGAGGTAGGCTGTAGACAGACCCTACCCTACCCCAAGGTAAACCTGGGAGTAGAGAGGCTGCTTCCAAAGAGACCTCCGGCACTAGGTCCAAATTCAAAATCATTTCCAACAAGGTATACTAAAGTTGTTATGTGTTTGTGGCTAAAGTTGTATACCTTAATTATACCATTAATTAAATTTTTTGAAACACATATGGTATGTTGAACTATTAGGAGGTATGGGAAAACACAGATTGGAAGAGATAGAGCCCTTTCTATTTCTCTAGCGATGAAGAATCTGGTGATGCTGACACAAAAGGGGTAATAATGGTCCATTTAATAAGTGTTGTTTCGCTACCTTTATCAAGTTCTCAAGACTTAATCCATTATATATACTCGTTCAACTTGTAGGTAAATGACAAAGATGAATCCTCTGAAGCTACTCCCAAAACTCAATCCTCTCAAATACCAGTTGAAAAGGCACATAAAAATAAATTTACTCAGGATATTGTCTTGGGACTGCCGTATAATTAAGAAGATGTACCAACTGATGGCCGTGAAGAAGACTTCTCGTACATTAAATGTGTTGAGAATTATGTAAAGGTGGTGATCATCTCGACTATTATGAACTAGAGGATAATTAGTTTAATATGGTACGTAGTAGCAGTTATGAGTAAGAAGATGTACGTTGTATCAACCGATGGCCGTGAAGAAGACTTCTCGTACATTAAATGTTGGGCCGTGAAGAAGACTTCTCGTACATTAAATGTTGTGTTGAGAATTATGTAAAGGTGGTGATCATCTCGACTATTATGAATTAGAGGATAATTAGTTTAATATGGTACGTAGTAGCAGTTACGAGTAAGAAGATGTTGTATCAACCGATGGCCGTGAAGAAGACTTCTCGTACATTAAATGTGTTGAGAATTATGTAAAGGTGGTGATCATCTCGACTATTATGAACTAGAGGATAATTACTTTAATATGGTACGTAGTAGCAGTTCTGATATTTAATTTGGATAAATGTAATTATTAATGGTGCAGTAACTGGTAACTAGTGTAGTTTAACTGTATCTATTTTATAACTGTAATGATAGTATTTTGGTTTGTTAAATGGTAGCAATTTGTGTTCTTGATGTGATGATTGCACAGTTAGATTTTATGGTAGCAGTTTCTGTTGTTGATTTGATGATTGCACATATTTATTTAATGGTAGCACTTTGTGTTCTTCATTTCATGTTGGTTTATGATTTAATGGTAGCAGTTTGTGTTAAATGGTGTCAAGTTGTGTTCATGATTTTGGTGTAATTGTGTAAATTTGATTTCTTGATTTGATATGCAGTTTGTGTTCATGATCTTTGTTCTAGATCTTGGTTCATGATTTGCGATTAAGATAATGATATATAACATTTGGAGCCAAAATTTTGATTTTTTCAAGTTTATGCTTTACTAAACAGGTTCAAATTAAAGGCAAATTTTTAAAATAATTCAATTGTTATTTTGAAATTAGAATTTGGAGCCAAAATTTTGATCCAAAATTTTGAAATTACCTAATTAGAAGCGGGTACCAAGAATAAGGTACGATTCATCTTCTTCCTATACCCTCTTTTCTCCTAAAAAAAAAAAAAAAAAAAAAAAAAAAAAAAAAAAAAAAAACTGCAAAGAAAACAAAATAATCAATTCTTATATCACCATTACTCTCAAAGCCAGAATCATTTTCTTGTACCCATTGTTACTCAAGAGTCATGGGAATTCAACCCATTGTTGATAATCATCTTTTGCTTCCTGCTGATAATGAACATGATGATAACAACATAGACTATGAATCCGAAAAGTATTCTGATGAGGAAGATCTAGATGCGCCTGGAACCAACCAATCAGATCGGATACTAGCTAAGAGAGGCATGACCAGGCTATTTAGGTTTCGCATGAATGGCAACCCTAGTGGAATAAAGCTCAACGTAACCTTCGATGCATTGAATAGGGTATCAGGGTTACACAGAGCACTGTTTACGAGTTTTTTAGGAGATCTGGTTCGTGAGCACATAGGTTTGAAGAATCTTTCCTGGAGGAATGTGAATAAAGAAGAAAGAGATAAACTATGTACTGACATCACTGTACATATATACTACTGTATTTTTTAACCCAGTACTACATAATTTTATCTATGCAGTTACATTATGTGCAACTAATTAACAACATTGTGTTAATCTTTGCAGCGATATTTTGATGTTGACGTGACATTCAGAAAATTGGTAATGACTCGTCTTGGTAAACTGCTAAGGACTTTCAGAACGAAGCTCAGAGAAGAATACATTTTGCCCCACCTAAATACACCTTCCAAACTGAATGAAGTCCCGGCCAAGTATAGTCGATTTGTGAAATCAGAAGACTGGGTCGAGTTTGTAAACAACACGAACACCGATGAATACAAGGTTTTAATTAGTCATCTTTATTTAAGTCTATATGTCATTTCATAATTTTCAGTTTGCAGCATTACCACATGTAAACGCCTTATGATTTTGTGTTTTTAGAAGATAGCTGATAAAGCTAAAATGTCGCGTTCCAAAAATATTTATCAGCATAAAATGGGACGAGGTGGATATGTTTATTTGAAAGAGAAAATTGTAAGATTACATGTGTATGCACCTTCATATTTTCGTTTATCTTGTTTTAACTTTACATGTGTATGCATTTGATGTTTATTAGATCGAAAATAAAGAGATTGAAGAAGATGAAGAACCCCCGCGTGGTATAATGTGGTTGAAAGGAAGGGTAAACAATGATGGAGAATTTCCAGATGATGAGATCACATCAGTGGGAGATACACTTGTAAGTTTGACTGCAAATTCTATTATTATGCTTATATACCAGCAGGATTAAATGTGTACTAGTAGTAGTAAATTGTGTACTAGCAGTGGTAAACACTAGCCATATTTGTAATTGAAGTTCATGAGCATCACTAACTCCATCTGAGCAGCATTGACACAAATAAGAGCATCAGTTACTCTAACAGCATCAAGAAGACTTTTAATCCCAACATTTCCTATATTTTTTTTTGCAGAAAGAATCTGATGACCAGATCAAGAAATTGTCCAATGAGATTACAGAAACAAAAAGAATACTTACTCAACTGATGGCACAGTTGAGTCAACAAGGGGTGCAGTTAAATTTTTCATCTCAATTGCCAGTAGCCTCAAATGCAAGCCAACAAGGGTCTACAGATTCCCAATCGCAAGGAAATGTGTCTCCAACACAAGGAGTACCAATAGTATGTATTTCAACATGTTTCTTGTTATTTTTTTGTTTATATAATGTAACGTGTTTTATATATACATATAGGAACCTGCTAAAACTGTCGGACCTAATAAAAAGCCTAAGTCACGACAAAACGGGCCTCCAGATTCCCAATCAGAACAAAATGTGTCTCCAACACAAGCACTGCCAACAGTATGTATTTCAACATGTTTCTTGTTATTCTTTTGTTTAAATAATTTCTGATATGTACATGCAAAAATTCTTTTTTTAAGCCATTTAACTGCTAACTGTGGCACTTAAAGAAATCAAATATCGTTGCTTTGGGTACATACATGTGTTTTTTCAACGTACATATATATAATTCTTGATATATAATTCAATGTTTGATACAAGCGTCTTTTGTTACTACAGGTTACACTGCCAACTACAATGCAAAAGAAAAGTGACAACAACTGTGGACCAACAGCACCATCGAAGCGCAAAAGTAATGTCTCTATTGAAGCCCTAAAGCAAGCTATGCCGGCAAAGAGTCAAAAGTCTTTAAATTATGGTACTTGAGAATTTGATTATGTACGACATTACAATTGTATATTCTGTTCAGTTATATACATTCGAGTTTTAATTCAATTTCAAATTTCTTTTTGTTTATGATTCTGTTTTATATATATAATATACTCATTCCAGCAGCACTAGCATAGTACTAGCAGTAGCAACTCTGCTCCAACAGTACTAACTTAAAAATACCAGTAATAACCCTGTGACTAAAAGATGCAGTCACGTATTATGGTCACGCTTATCAACATTATTGGTCACTCTTTGTTTAATTCGATGTGTGACTAAATATTACAAAAGGCCACACAAACATAAAATTCAAGTGGCCAATGGATGATCAATAGTCACACAAAATACAAATTTCTTCACTTTAAACAGCATATGGTCACACTTATTAACACTTTGGCCACTTTATGCTTAAGTGTATGTGACTAAATACCCAAGACAAACATGCTTTGTGTGACTGAATATTACAAAAGGCCACACAAACTAAAAATTCATGTGACCATTGGATGATCAATAGTCACACAAAATACACATTTCTTCACTTAAAACAGCATATGCTCACACTTATTAACACTTTTGGCCACTTTATGCTTAATTGTATGTGACTAAATGCACAAAACAAACATGCTTTGTGTGACTAAATATTACAAAAGGCCACACAAACTAAGAATTCATGTGACCATTGGATGATCAATAGTCACACAAAATACACATTTCTTCACTTAAAACAGCATATGGTCACACTTATTAACACTTTTGGCCACTTTATGCTTAATTGTATGTGACTAAATACCCAAAACAAACATGCTTTGTGTGACTAAATATTACAAAAGGCCACACAAACTAAGAATTCATGTGACCATTGGATGATCAATAGTAACACAAAATACACATTTCTTCACTTAAAACAGCATATGGTCACACTTATTAACACTTTTGGCCACTTTATGCTTAATTGTATGTGACTAAATACCCAAAACAAACATGCTTTGTGTGACTAAATATTACAAAAGGCCACACAAACTAAGAATTCATGTGACCATTGGATGATCAATAGTCACACAAAATACACATTTCTTCACTTTAAACAGCATATGGTCACACTTATTAACACTTTTGGCCACTTGATGCTTAATTGTATGTGACTAAATACCTAAAACAAACATGCTTTGTCTGACTAAATATTACAAAAGGCCACACAAACTAAGAATTCATGTGACCATTGGATGATCAATAGTCACACAAAATACACATTTCTTCACTTTAAACAGCATATGGTCACACTTATTAACACTTTTGGCCACTTTATGCTTAATTGTATGTGACTAAATACCCAAAACAAACATGCTTTGTGTGACTAAATATTACAAAAGGCCACACAAACTAAGAATTCATGTGACCATTGGATGATCAATAGTCACACAAAATACACATTTCTTCACTTTAAACAGCATATTGTCACACTTATTAACACTTTTGGCCACTTTATGCTTAATTGTATGTGACTAAATACCCACAACAAACATGCTTTGTCTGACTAAATATTACAAAAGGCCACACAAACTAAGAATTCATGTGACCATTGGATGATCAATAGTCACACAAAATACACATTTCTTCACTTTAAACAGTATATGGTCACATTTATTAACACTTTTGGCCACTTTATGCTTAATTGTATGTGACTAAATACCCAAAACAAACATGCTTTGTGTGACTAAATATTACAAAAGGCCATACAAACTAAGAATTCATGTGACCATTGGATGATCAATAGTCACACAAAATACACATTTCTTCACTTTAAACAGCATATGGTCACACTTATTAACACTTTTGGCCACTGTTTTTTAAATTGTATGTGACTAACGAGAAAAAAACAACACACGTTGTGTGACTAAATCATCACAAACGTCACATTTATTATATTTTCATGTGGCCATAGGATGGGAAATAGTCACACATACTGATGAATCCAACAAAACTTGTGCCTAATTAGTCACACATATTCGGGTTTCGGTCACTCTTTTTCAATGAAAACGGCCACAAACTAAACAATGTGACCATATGATACCTACGGTGGCGCGACTTTTTGTCATACGCACCCAAAAAAACGTGTGTGACTATAGTCCCGCATTTTGGGTGTGACGAAAGGTAATATCTGTACCAGTGTGAGTTCGAGGTGGTTTTTGATGATGTACTCTTGGATGGAGCCTTGGGTGGACTTGGTGATTTTTGTGATGGAGTTTGAGATGGAGTTGAGAAATTATCACTTGAGGAGCTTTCAAGATTGATAATCTTTGGTTTTCCTACTCTAATTCTAGCGGTTTGTCTTTTCTTGATGGAGGTGGATGAAGACTTGGATGAGCAAGTCATGGTGTTGATGAAGAAGGTGAACTAGATCTTGCAAATGTGTAAGAAACTTGAAATGAAAGTGTTAGGTTTAAAGGGGAATAAGATGAAATGAATTATCTTAAGGTTCTTGGATTATATGGGTTTAGTGTTTTATCCGATAGTTATCTATGAAGGGTTTATTGAAAATTGTGGGAAAGTGCTCAAAGTTAAAATAGAAAATTTGAAATCTGGAAAAGTCACGGATCTTCTTTTTATACGGGCGGATCTGCAAATTGTGGATCCGCAGATCCGTCCGTTTGACAAGTCAGGGTTACACTTTTGACCTATGGCGGATCCGTATTTTATACAGGCGGATCCACAATTTGTGGATCTGCAGATCCGCCAGACTCAAAAATCTGGACAGAACTGCTTTGCAGTTTGGGATAGTCCATGATTTCTAACCTACTTTTCCTAGGTGCATTCTAATGCTATTGGTGATCTCAAGAACAGATCAAATCAAGCAAAAAGCAATTAGAGAATAAGAAAGCATTAGAAAGTCAATAGATCCTACCACACAAATGTTTAACAAACGTCAATGAGTCATAGATCCTAATAAGTAATACATTAGTACATAACATTAAAGATACTCAAATCCTAATAGAAGATAGTAGAGTTCATACATAACATTCCATAGAGTTAGTTTAGTAATTATCCTATAAAGACTTACTCACTCATCATCGCTCTCACTTTGAGAGTCCTCAACTTCCACTATTATTGGATCATTAAAAGTGCCCAAGTTGATATCAACGAATGAGGTAAGTGTTGAAGGAGATATAGGATCCATTACTGGAATCGCCAGTTCGTATTTTGGATTTCGAAGACACGGGCATGACAACATCAAGTGACGGTACAAGCGGGTGAGGAACATAATATAAGGTATCAACTTGTCGGAATTTTGAAATAAATTTGCCATTCTTTTTGCAAAAAAAATAAGCGATGTTGTTGGGTTTTTCGGTAATTAAACAGTACAGCATGTGAGCACAAGCTGCTGGGAGTATCTTGCGATATCTTTTAAGACAATAAACATTTTCATGAAGAATAAATGCCCATTTTCTCAATTCTGGACGAATTTCATTGAAAGGAATTTTATTTGGATTGGTAGACGAATTTGGAATCCTAACAAAGTCAGTTATATCTTTGGGTGACTGTATAAAGGAGCAATAAGGACCGTATCCGTAACACCCGGTAATTTTCCAAACCTATTTTCCTAGCTAAATATTTACATTTGCATCCTTTAGCATTTAAACTTTTTCTGAACATATTTGAACTTGAGAAATAGAGGATATTCTATTTAAACGTGAACGTTGTTCACCAATCTAGCCAGCACAACCTCGAATACTCAAAACTATTTGATTTATTGATATAAATTAAATTTGAGAAAACTATGCGTGTGATTACTCAATTTTATCAAAAAAATCATTCCGAACTCAATGGCGAAAACCTCGTGTCTTAAAACGGATTTTTGCTTGGTCAAATGGGGCCCATCGTGTTTATTTTAAAAGAATAACAAAACTTGCAAAACACCCCCTCCACCCCCTATTTATGCCGCGCCCCCTACACTTTCATTTGCACGACTTTAATCCCTCCTTGGGTTATAAAAGGGCCAAGGGTTTCATTTCTTCTTCACTAATACACCACCTCAACGGAATAGTAATTCCGGTGCCGCACCCAATTTCGGTCCAACTTCCGGCCACCACCAAAACACTCACCGCCACCTACCCCTTCTTCCCTACATCATTTCTAACTTGTTTGAAGCATCAAGGAGGTCCGTTTGGTTGTTTGAGCCCTCATCGCCGCGTCACCACCATCACCACCACTTGCCGCCACTCTCTCCTCTCTCCCTCTTGCGTTTGGTAAGGCTCACGCGCCACCTTTTCTTTCTTATTTTCATTTTATTCGAAACCCTGACCCTAGAAATTTATAAAAATGATTTTTATTAATAAAAACTAATTTATAACTAGTGTTTTACTACTAAAACCGTGTGGATCTATGTTTTTTACTTGTGAATCGTTCAGACTCGTTCCGAGTCGTGTGGCTTGTCAAAGTCAACTCACGAGTTGAGTTGACTCGGATTGTTTCTTGTTTATTTTGTATTGTTTGTTCTTGTTTAAGCTTATTTTGTGTTGGTGGTAGATCGGTTTGGAGTTTGGATGGATTTGGTCTTGCGTTTTGGTTAGCCAAGAGCCACATGGCTCGAGTAAGGCCGAACCGTGACTCAAGGGAGTTACGGCCAAGGGTTAGTGTGCTTGTTTGAGTCTTGTGACGGATTTGGTTTGAGATTTGTGTTAGCTGAGAGGTGTAAGTCTCAAATATGAGCGATTCGTGACTCAGAGAGTCATGGCTTGAAGTTTTATTTTCGGCCGAATGGATTTGGGTTCGAGTAGGGTTGAGCCGTGAATCGTGGGAGTCACGGCCAAGGTTGGTTTGTTGTTTGGTGACAAGGTGATGTTATTTCTTGTCGAAGTTAAGAGCCATGAAACAAGGAAGTCGCGGTATGAAGTTGTTTTGGCTGGTTTAGAGTCGAGGTTAGTTTGGTCATTTAGTCGAGACTCATGGGAGTCTTGGCCGTGTCATGGTCTCGGCGTACGAGACATGGTTATGGCCTTGGCGTCGTGTGGTACGAGCCATGGCTCAAGTGAGCACGGGCTTGAGTATCGTTTAGTTATATCCTTTCGTGTCATGTCGTGACTCGAGGTTAGAAAACCTCGAGAGTGTGTCAAGTTAGTTTTGGTTTTGGATTGTGTTGTTGGGCCGAATGGGATAGTGAGCCCTTTAGTAGTCAAGTATTGGTAAGCTTTGGACCCGTAGGCCCAAAGTGAGTCCGTTGGGTTGTATATGTTAAGCATTGGGCCGAAGCCCAATGTATTTGGGTCTTGTGTTTCATTCGTTTGTTTTACTGGTTTATATCTTTTCCGTTTACTAACTTATCTTATTTTGTTTGTCGATTGGTGTTTCTGAAACTATTCGACTAACTTGGGATATGATATGGATTTGGATATTGTAACAACCTATGCTTGGATGAGATTATTGGATTGGACGTTATTGGATTTACGGTATTAGCCGATGGACTTATGGACAATTTTGTATTTGAGACGGAATAGTATGTTAGAATCCAAAGAGCTTAACATATTAGGACCCGAACATACACAAAATGGTCGATAAACTTGACAACTAATATATACGCGAATGATAACGACTAATAATATATATATATATATATATATATATATATATATATATATATATATATATATAACTTGTAAAACATGATTAAAATCGGTTTATTCAAGAGTTATAAACGGACGCGTCATGTCCAAATTTCGATAAAAACCTTTTATAACTTAATCATCTACAACTTGTAAACATCTTAAAATCCTTTTGAAACTTATATATTTTCTTCTTAAAATCATAACGTTTTACCAACAATTTGGGTTATGGGTAAAACACCGAAACAACCTATTGATGTTTTTCTTTCTCGTTTTCTTGATTTATTCTTTCCTTTCTTATTCTTATTTGTTCTTCTTTCTTGATCCTTTTCTACTTGTTTGTTTGTGTTTCGCCGACTATTATTATCTTAACTTTTCTATCCACACGAGTCATAAATGTTCATCTTCTTTTCATCGCCATTGAGAAACTAAACCTTTTCATTTCAAACACGAGTATTCTACGAACATTACTTTATAAATCACTTTGAGGATTATTTCTGAAACGTACTATTTACTTATTAGGTTGTGCTGAAGTTTACTTGCCGTGCTATTCCATCTGATCGTATTGTGATATCTTATTTCTTCTGCTGCTAAGGTGTGATTCATAGCCCCACTTTACTTTTAAATTGTTTATAAACCCATGGGGGAGATACATGCTACTTACTTTTCTTGAACACAATTGTTTAAACGTATGCTTTTCCTGACTAAGATGATAATGCTAAGTACCGCCCTTGCCAAAAGCAAGTCCCTCGATCATGAACCATTAATCACTTGCGAGTGAGCGCGAATATAGTTTATAGGCCTATAGGAATGACCACCCGCCATGTTGACCAAGGCCGACAACATGTGATGTACTATATTCGAGTTAACTAGGTATCTGGTAAAGTACCTACTTGGGGGAAAATGTTATTATAATTCCGCGGTTACTGTCGACTTACATCAATGTTATTGGTGCCGGTTAACGTTTTTCATGTCATGAGCTTAGCAACTGTTTGACGCTTTACCCGATATCTATATTTGTTACTTATATCTTCCAGACTTTGAAAATCTTGTGTTCAACTACTTTACTTATTAAACCTATGGATTACACTCAACCTTTGTGTTGACTTTTTAGCATGTTTTATCTCAGGTAATTGATGCATACTATACTGGCACTGGGAGTGGCATGAAGACTATCGATGGCTATCTACTACTTTTACTATCTTTTATCATTCGAAAAACCCTTTTAAATTGTGTCTTTTATTCCGCTGCGTATAATGTTTGAGAATCTTTTGAACTCTAATGTTCATTTATATTTCGAATGATATGTTTTATTAAAAAGACTCGTTATGAGGTCGTTTTCTATGATTGTGACTGTCTTACCCGTAAGTAATACCCCAAACTATGTTCCGCTGCCATATTTCGAGTTGGGGGTGTTACAGATTGGTATCAGAGCCACTGTTTATAGAGAACGAGGTCATATTTTTCTCGACTATAAACATTTTCATGTCAAAACGTTTTCACAATTGATAGCCATCAGCCCTCCGTGCCACTTCGCTCTTTTATCGCTTTATTTAAACTTTCATGTATGCATGCTCTTATACTATTATATACTTGGATTTTCCGTTGCTATCTTACTTTATATAAAACTATTTTCATAAACTTTGACCGAGATTTTGACTCTAAATGCTCCTTGTAGAGTATCATGTCTACACCCGTCCCACCCGGTCAGTTACCAGTTGCACCCCTTGATCCCGCACTTGCACCACCCAGTCCAGAGGAGGATATGGATCCTATCGATGCACCTTACCTTGATGATGAGATGGAGGATGATGATGAGATGGAGGATGATGATGAGATGGATGATGATGATGGTATGGACGACGATGATGATGATGATGACGAGGAGCCCGTAGAGGAGGAGCATGAGGCTCTCCCTTTGCCACCTTCGCCCGCAGTGTCAGACATTACTTATGAGTCTGATACGTCAGATGCGTTGGGTCATGCACTTGTTATCGAGGAGATATCTGGTCCATCACCTACGTTTGAGATTGGCGATTCTTTGGCAGTACCACGAGTTTCCCCTACAGAGCTCAGGCCAAGCTGAGCCATCTACGGCAGGACATCACTTGGTGCCAGGGCCGTTACATGTCGATGTCTAGACGATTGTTTGCGCGACAGACTGGGGTTCTGGAGTTGAAGAAGGAGATCAAGAGAGATCGAGGTGCCATGGATGATTTCTATCTTGGGTTGTACGGTTTTGCTGAGAGATTAAGTTCTACAGAGCAGGCAGTGACAGAGCCTCATGAGCGTTTAGCATTGTTGGAGAAGAAGATGTCTGAGGAGAAGACTGTTGAGGAGTTGGACCTTAGAGCTGTTTTCACTGATATTGATAGACATTAGCACGACCATAGTCTTCAGGAGTTACAGGCTGAGATACATGCCATGCAGTGGCAAGCATACTGGGATAGGATGTCGCGATTCCGTTTTGATGATAGTGTTGATGTCTTGGCTACATACGGTGGAGGCCGTTAGTGAAAGATTAGTGATCATCTTTATAATGGTAGTTTAGTATCGCAGTAGTAGTTTACCTTGTACTTACTAAACTGAATTGTCTCAGTTAGTAGATTTTATCAGAAACTTGTAGTCGTTTTGCATATCTTGTAAGACTTATAACAAGTATTGAATCTATGATGTATTTTGGTGATGTACTATTTATGATGTTGAATGCGTACTATATTATGATGTTATCATGGTGTTGTTTATTTGTGATATGATTCTGTTACATTAGTCAAATACTTACAGTGTTGTACATTTGTAGTGATTAATAGAATTATGCCGCCTAAGAAGATGACACCAGCTACGATTCAGAAGTTAGTGGAGGATGGCATTGCCGCAGCGCTTGCGGGGCGTGCAGTAAATGGCGATCGGAATGATGCGGGAGCGCGTTTTGCCAATGAGAATCATTTCTGTACTTATAAGGATTTTATGAATTGCAAGCCTATCACTTTCAAGGGAACCGAAGGAGTTGTTGGTTTGACTCATTGGTTTCAAAAGATGGAGTCTGTGTTTCTACGAAGAAACTGTTCTGAGGATTGCAAATAAAGTATGCAAAGGTACCTTAGTAGAACATGCATTGTCTTGGTGGAATTCGTTTGCTCAGACCATGGGACTAGAGAATGCTTACAACACCCCGTGGGAAGAATTCAAGAAGGAAATGGTTAAGAAGTACTGTACTCGTAGTGATATGAAGAGGTTGGAGACTGAGTTTTACTACTTGGCTGTGCAGGGGATTGATCTTGCTACTTATGTACGTCGGTTTCAAGAATTAAAGGTTTTCTGTGCTCACATGGTGCCAGATAATGAGAAACTATTGGAGAAGTTCATTGGAGGATTACCACCCAGTATTGAAGGGAATGTGACATCTTACAACTCTCAGACACTGGATGAGACTATTCGTATATCTGAGCGACTTTTGGATCAAGTGATCAAACATGGTACTGTTCAGAGGAGTAACAACTATGACAACAAGAGGAAGTGGGATGACAACAAAAGAAACACCAACTACAAAAACCATAACAACCGCAACAACAACAGTAACTCTCACCACAATCACAGTAACCCTCACCACAATAACGGTAACAACAACCAGTACCGTAACAACAACCATCACCATCAACAGAACAGAAGACAGGAGACTGTCAAGGCTTATGTGGCTGCACCAGCACAAGTTGGAGGGTATGCTGGGGCTCACCCATTTTGGGACTCACCCATTCTGTGATAAGTGTAAACAACATCACACTAGACCGTGCACAGCTAAGTGTCAGAATTGTCAGAAAGTTGGACATATTGCTAAGCACTGTAAGTAGAGGGTTGTAGCTACTGGGAGTAACTTACAGCCAGTGGTAACTTGTTTTAGATGTAGAGAGTGTGGTCCCTACAGGAGTCATTGCCCTAAGAACAATGGACAGTGAGTGGAAGGCGCTCGTGGTAGAGCATATGTGATGGGCAATGGAGAGCAGCAGCAAGATCCGAATGTGGTTACCGGTACATTTCTACTCAACAATCATCGTGTTAAAGTTTTATTCGATTCTGGTGCCGATATGAGTTTTATATCTTCTACGATTTCACCACTACTTGATATCACCCCTACCTCCCTAGACACTAGTTATAGCATCGAACTAGCTAATGGCAACTTAGTTGACACTTGCACTGTATTCCGAGACTGTACCCTAAACCTCCTAGATCACCCGTTTAGTATCGATCTCATGCCCATTGAACTCGAAAGCTTCGACGTAGTGGTTGGTATGGATTGGCTGCCAAACATCAGGCGAGTATTGTTTGTGGTGAACGAGTTGTTCATATCCCTCTCAACGGTGAAACTTTAATTATCCGAGGAGACCGTAGTGGAACCCGCCTGAATATCATATCTTGTATCAAGACTTTGAAATACATCGAGAAGGGATGTCATGCATTCCTAGCACATGTGGCTAAGAAGAAGTCGGGAGAGAAGCGACTTGAGGATGTTCCAATTGTGCGTGATTTTCCCAAAGTATTTCCCGAAGATCTACCTGGACTTCTACCAGTTCTACAAGTGGAATTCCAAATCGACTTAGTGCCGGGAGCTACACCCGTAGCACGTGCACCGTATCGACTAGCACCGACAGAGATGCAAGAACTGTCTAACTAACTGTAAGAGTTGTTGGACAAAGGGTTTATTCAACCAAGTTCCTCGCCTTGGGGAGCACCAGTCTTATTCGTGAAGAAGAAAGATGGGTCATTCAGGATGTGTATTGACTATTGTGAACTGAATAAGCTAACAGTGAATAACCGGTACCCGTTACCTAGAATCGACGACTTATTCGACCAGTTACAAGGATCCGGTTTCTACTCCAAGATAGACTTACGATCGGGTTACCATCAACTCAGAGTCCGGGAAGAGGATATTCCCAAGACAGCGTTCAGAACTCGATATGGCCAACTATGAGTTTCGAGTGATGCCCTTTGGTTTGACAAACGCACCTGCTGTATTCATGGATCTCATGAACCGAGTGTGTAAACCATATCTGGATAAGTTTTTATAGTTTTCATCGATGACATTTTGATCTACTCCAAGAGTGAAGAAGAACACAAGCAGCATCTGACGATAATTCTTAAGTTACTCAAGGAAGAGAAATTGTACGCGAAATTCTCTAAGTGTGAATTTTGGATTCGCACGGTACAATTCCTCGGACACGTGATTGACAGTAAAGGTTTACACGTGGATCCCGCGAAGATCGAAGCTATTGAGAACTGGCCAACGCCCACTAACGCCACAGAAATAGTCAATTTCTGGGATTGGCTGGATACTATAGGAGATTCATCGAGGGATTCTCCAAAATAGCTAAACCGTTAAGCACGTTAACTCAAAAGGACAAGAAGTATGGATGGGGAAAGGACGAAGAAGAGGCATTCCAAACCCTAAAGCAGAAACTTTGTAGTGCACCGATTCTAGCATTACCAGATGGGGCAGAAGATTTCGTACTCTTTTGCTATGCATCACACCAAGGGTTCGGAGCAGTTTTGATGCAACGAGGGAAGGTCATGGCATATGCTTCCCGACAACTTAAGACTCATGAGGAGAACTATACCATGCACGATTTGGAGTTAGGAGCTTTGGTTTTTGCACTTAAGATTTGGAGGCACTATCTATACGGTACGAAGTGTACTGTCTTTACCGATCACAAGAGTCTCCAACATATTTTGGATCAGAAGGAGTTGAATATGAGACAACGACGATGGTTAGAGCTGTTAAGTGATTATGATTGTGAAATCCGATACCACCCAGGAAAGGCGAACGTCGTGGCTGATGCCTGAGCCGTAAGGAACGGTTGAAGCCGCTGCGAGTTCGAGCTTTGGTTTTGACTATCAATTCAAACCTTCCCGCTCAGATTCTTAACACACAAGAAGAAGCCATAAAGCAAGAAGACCTCAAGAGTGAAAACCTTTACGGTATGATACAGAAGAAGTTTGAGAAATGTTCAGATGGAACATTATGTTTTAAAGGGAGAAGTTGGATACCACGTTTTGGAGGACTGCGAGACTTAATCATGCATGAGTCTCATAAGTCGAAGTACTCTATACACCCAGGATCCGACAAGATGTACCACAACCTCAAGGAGTTATATTGGTGGCCGAACATGAAGGCTGACATTGCCGACTATGTCCACAAGTGTCTTACGTGCTCTAAAGTTAAAGCCGAACATTAGAAATCGTCTGGTCTTCTACAGCAACCGGAGATTCCCGAATGGAAATGGGAATGGATTACTATGGACTTCATCACTAAATTTCTAAGGACTTCAACTGGATTCGACGCTATTTGGGTTATAGTCGATCGACTAACTAAATCTGCACATTTTCTACCCATCAAAGAGAACTATAGTATGGATAAGTTGACTAAACTTTACGTGAAGGAAGTAGTCTCGAGACATGGCGCGCCAATATCTATCATCTCTGATCGAGACAGCAGATTCACTTCTAACTTTTGGCGATCACTTCAGGATGCCTTTGGTACAAACCTCGACATGAGTACCGCCTACCACCCACAGACCGATGGTCAAAGTGAAAGGACTATATAAACCTTAGAAGATATGCTCCGAGCATGTGTGATTGATTTTGGAAATGGATGGGATACCCATTTGCCTTTGATTGAGTTTTCGTACAACAACAGCTATCACGCGAGCATTAAGGCTGCACCGTTTGAAGCCCCGTATGGTCGAAAGTGCCAATCACCTATTTGTTGGGCCGAAGTAGGAGAAGCTCGGCTCATTGGACCGGACATTGTTCGTGAGACAACCGAGAAAATTGTACCAATTAAAAACCGATTGCAAGCTGCAAGAGACCGATAGAAGAGTTACGTAGATGTGAGGCGTAAACCACTAGAGTTTCAAGTCAGAGATAAGGTTATGTTGAAAGTCTCACCATGGAAAGGCGTGATACTGTTTGGTAAACGAGGAAAGCTGAACCTGAGGTACATTTGACCATTCAAGATTTTGAACAGGGTTGGTCCTGTAGCCTACAGACTTGAACTACCACCCGAGCTTAGTAGAGTACACCCTACATTCCACGTGTCAAACCTGAAGAAGTGCTTATCTGATGAGCCACTCGTGATTCCACTCGACGAAATTCAGATTGATGAGCAATTGAACTTTATTGAGGAACCCGTCAAAATTATGGACCGTGAAGTCAAACAGATGAAGCATAGTCGTATTCTTATCATGAAAGTCCCTTGGAATTCTAAGAGAGGACCCGAGTTCACATGGGAACACGAAGATGAGTTCAAACGTAAGTACCCTCACCTTTTCTCAACCACGACTGGTAACACTAACTGAAATCCGGGACGGATTTCCAAATATGATGTAGGTGCTGTAACACCCGGTAATTTTCCAAACCTATTTTCCTAGCCAAATATTTACCTTTGCATCCCTTAGCATTTAAACTTTTTCTGAATTTATTTGAACTTGAGAAATAGAGGATATTCTATTTAAACATGAACGTTGTTCACCAATCTAGCCAGCACAACCTAGAATACTCAAAACTATTTGATTTATTGATATAAATTAAATTTGAGAAAACTATGCGTGTGAATACTCAATTTTATCAAAACAAATCATTCCGAACACAATGGCGAAAACCTCGTGTCTTAAACGGATTTTTGCTAGTTCAAACGGGGCCCACAGTGTTTATTTTAAAAGAATAACAAAACTTGCAAAAACACCCCCTCCACCCCCTATTTATGCCGCGCCCCCTACACTTTCATTTGCATGACTTTAGTCCCTCCTTGGGTTTTAAAAGGGCCTAGGGTTTCATTTCTTCTTCACTAATACACCACCTCACCGGAATAGTAATTCTGGCGCCGCACCCAATTTCGGTCCAACTTCCGGCCACCACCAAAACACTCACCGCAGCCTACCCCTTCTTCCTCACATCATTTCTAACTTGTTTGAAGTAACAATGAGGTCTATTTGGTTGTTTGAGCCCTCACCGCCACGTCACCACCCATCACCACCACATGTCGCAGCTCTCTCCTCTCTCCCTCTTGCGTTTGGTAAAGCTCACGCACCACCTTTTCTTTCTTATTTTCATTTTATTCGAAACCCTAACCCTAAAAATTCATAAAAACGATTTTTATTAATAAAAACTAATTTATAAATAGTGTTTTACTACTAAAATCGTGTGGATCTATGTTTTTTACTTGTGAATCATTCGGACTCGTTCCGAGTCGTGTGACTCGTCTAAGTCAACTCACAAGTTGAGTTGACTCGGATTGTTTTCTTGTTTATTTTGTATTGTTTGTTCTTGTTTAAGCTTATTTTGTGTTGGTGGTAGATAGGTTTGGAGTTTGGATGGATTTTGGTCTTGCGTTTTGGTTAGCCGAGAGCCACATGGCTCGAGTAAGGCCAAACCGTGACTCAAGGGAGTCACGGCCAAGGGTTAGTGTGCTTGTTTGAGTCTTTTGTCGGATTTGGTTAGAGATTTGTGTTAGCCAAGAGGTGTAAGTCTCGAAAAGGAGCGATTTGTGACTCAAGGGAGTCACGGCTTGAAGTTTTATTTTCAGCCGAATGGATTTGGGTTCGAGTAGAGTTGAGCCGTGACTCGTAGGAGTCACGGACATGGTTGGCTTGTTGTTTGGTGACAAGGTGATGTTATTTGTTGTCCAAGTTGAGAGCCATGACTCAAGGGAGTCATGGAATGAAGTTGTTTTGGATGGTTTAGAGTCGAGGTTTGTTTGGTCATTTAGTCAAGACTCATAGAAGTCTTGGCTGTGTCATGGTCTCGACGTACGAGACATGGTTATGGCCTTGGCATGGTGTGGTACGAACCGTGGCTCAAGTGAGCACGGGCTCGAGTATCATTGAGTTATATCCTTTTGTTTCGTGTCGTGACTCGAGGTTAGAAAACGTCGAGAGTATGTCGAGTTAGTTTTGGTTTTGGATTATGTTGTTGGGCCGAATGGGCTAGTGAGCCCTTTAGTAGTCAAGTATTGGTAAGCTTTGGACCCGTAGGCCCAAAGTGAGTCCGTTGGGTTGTATATGTTAAGCATTGGGCCGAAGCCCAATGTATTTGGGTCTTGTGTTTCATTCGTTTGTTTTAATGGTTTATATCTTTTCCATTTACTAACTTATCTTATTTTGTTTGTTGATTGGTGTTTCAGAAACTATTCGGGTAACTTGGGATATGATATGGATATGATATGGATTTGGATATTGTAACAACCTATGCTTGGATGAGATTATTGGATTGGACGTTATTGGATTTACGGTATTAGCCGATGGACTTATGGACGATTTTGTACTTGAGACAGAATAGTATGTTAGACTCCAAAGAGCTTAACATATTAGGACCCGAACATACACAAAATGGTCGATAAACTTGACAACTAATATATACGCGAATGATAACGACTAATAATATATATAAAACTTGTAAAACATGATTAAAATCGGTTTATTCAAGAGTCGGAACGACTTGGAAATGTTTTATAAACGGACGCGTCATGTCCAAATTTTGATAAAAACCTTTTATAACTTAATCATCTACAACTTGTAAACATCTTAAAATCCTTTTGAAACTTATATATTTTCCTCTTAAAATCATAACGTTTTACGAACAATTTGGGTTATGGGTAAAACACCGAAACAACCTATTGATGTTTTTCTTTCTCGTTTTCTTGATTTATTCTTTCCTTTCTTATTCTTATTTGTTCTTCTTTCTTGATCCTCTTCTACTTGTTTGTTTGTGTTTCGCCGACTATTATTATCTTAACTTTTCTATCCACACGAGTCATAAATGTTCATCTTCTTTACATCGCCATTGAGAAACTAAACCTTTTCATTTCAAACATGAGTATTCTACGAACATTAATTTATAAATCACTTTGAGGATTATTTCTGAAATGTACTATTTACTTATTAGGTTGTGCTGAAGTTTACTTGCCGTGCTATTCCATCTGATCGTATTGTGATATCTTATTTCTTCTACTGCTAAGGTGTGATTCATAGCCCCACTTTACTTTTAAATTGTTTATAAACCCATGGGGGAGATACATGCTACTTACTTTTCTTGAACACAATTGTTTAAACGTATGCTTTTCCTGACTAAGATGATAATGCTAAGTACCGCCCTTGCCAAAAGCAAGTCCCTCGATCATGAACCATTAATCACTTGCGAGTGAGCGCGAATATAGTTTATAGGCTTATGGGAATGACCACCCGCCATGTTTACCAAGGCCGGAAACATGTGATGTACTATATTCGAGTTAACTAGGTATCTGGAAAAGTACCTACTTGGGGGCAAATGTTATTATAATTCCGCGGTTACTGTCGACTTACATCAATGTTATTGGTGCCGGTTAACGTTTTGAATGTCATGAGCTTAGCAACTGTTTGACGCTTTACCTGATATCTGTATTTGTTACTTATATCTTCCAGACTTTGAAAATCTTGTGTTCAACTACTTTACTTATTAAGCGTATGGATTACACTCAACCTTTGTGTTGACTTTTTAGCATGTTTTATCTCAGGTAATTGATGCATACTATACTGGCACTGGGTGTGGCATGAAGACTATCGATGGCTATCTGTCTACTTTTACTATCTTTTTACTATCTTTTATCATTCGAAAAACCCTTCTAAATTGTGTCTTTTATTCCGCTGCGTATAATGTTTGAGAATCTTTTGAAATCTAATGTTCATTTATATTTTGAATGATATGTTTTATTAAAACGACTCGTTATGAGGTCGTTTTCTATGATTGTGACTGTCTTACCCGTAAGTAATACCCCAAACTATGTTCCGCTGCCATATTCCGAGTTGGGGGTGTTACAGTATCGTTCACGACTGTTGGACAAAGATTCAAGTGACAGACTTTTAGTGTAAGCACAATGACCTTGATTAGGAATTCCAAGGACTTGAGAAAATTATTGAAGAGACACGAACATTTGTTGATTTTCTATGTTAAATTGTAGTGATAGGGTGTGATGTTGATTTCGCACGAGATGAATCTGATGAAAGAATTCTAGAACGAACCTCGGAAAAATATGCTCATTAATAGATAACAAGCAGTCGAATCCAATGGAACTGAACATGTGAGAGATGTAGTCTTGATTAACGAGAGATGGATCAACAACTCTTCCTTCATGAAAGTATCGTGACTCAAGGTTATGTAATTGACTTTTTCGATATGAAGGTGTGTTAATGTCATATGAGATAGTGGGGATATAGACTTCAGTTACGTCATGATCGTAGTCGAACATGTGAAGCATTTTGACACCTAAGATGTGTAATTCAAAGTAAGTATATAGATGTTTCATTGCATAATTCAATTCTAGTGTGTGCATATATGCAAACTATGTGAATATGCGATTATCTCGACTCGAATTTTGAAAATAAAGTTTAGTTAAATAAGTTCTTGAGATAATCCAAAGTTCATCTTCTAGGTTTGACATTGCTTTCTTAAATGTGGCGAACATACATATTGATTATGTACATTCTACGACATTAGTAAGATCATCGTGCATGAATGAAAACGTTTTTATTTTGTATTAACAATGCAATGAAAATGATTTCATGATTTTCCTAATCGTGAGAAGATTTTATGAAAAACAATTTGAGGGTTTCCTAAAAATCAAAATCTTACAATGTAGATTAGGTTTATGCATAATTGATAATTGGAAAGACATAATAGTTATAAACTGTACTAATCTAGTTTAATTAACACTTGATTCATGAATTATAACCAATTTTATAGCAAATCCCTCAAATTAGGTTTTGATGCATAACAATAGAATCCTAGACTCAGATTAAAGATAATGAAGTAGTAATTACTTACAGTAGTTGTTCAGATTGATGAAATAAACTTGTTTTGATGACCAAAAGCTCCTAATTATGTTGAAGAGATTAATTGGTGTGAGTGGGTCGTGGTTTGTGTTTAGTTATTATGAAACTATTTTTTTATAAAAGGGGATTTTATGAAGAATACGGACCTACGGATCCACAATTTTGGCGGACGGGTCCGTATTTTGTGGATCTGTGGATCCTTGAAACTATCAAAATTGGATAGAACTTGATTTGTGAGTTTTGGATCCTAGATTTCGACTAAGACTTACCATGAAACTCTTACATATGTTGTAATGAGTCTTGTGATGAATTTTTAGGTTGTGACATTTCTTCGTTGAACTTTAACGATGAGTTGTATATGACTTTTCGGAAGAAAAATCACAACACGTCAATCCTAAAGAGATTTGGATTTATGTAATATGTTCCATCATTCCTAGACCTAAACGAAGAAAGTTGAAAGGTTCACGCTTGAGCGGTTTTGTTAGAATGTTGGCGATGTTGTGTTCCGAGGAAACTTTCTCTATAGAAATATTTCCTTTTTAACGTTGTCGCGTAGGAAATGGTGACGGATTTCTATGTGTTTAGTCCTAGAGTGTTGTACGGGATTTTACTTAAATGTATGGCGCCTTTGTTTTCGTACATTATGGTGATGTCGTTAAGATGTATGTCATAGTCGATTAGAACTTGTTTCATCTATAGTGCTTACTGGCACGCCTTGCCTGCGGATACATACTCGGCTTCGGTTGTAGAGATAGCAAGAGCGGTTTGTTTCTTAGAGAACCATGATGTTAAGCAACATCCAAGGAACGTACAAACGCCACTAGTGCTTTTTCTATCAACGTAATCTCCCGCGTGATCGGAATCGGCGTAGACGATTGTTTCAACACCCGTATCTTTTGGATAACATAATCCTAAGTGTGTTGTTCCCTTAATATATCTAAAAATACGTTTTACAGCTTCTAGATGGGAAATTTTAGGATTCTCTTGAAATCGAGCACAAAGACAAACACTAAACATAATGTCGGGTCTACTAGCCGTTAGGTAAAGTAAACTACCGATCATACCCCTATATTTAGTGCTATCCACGGATTCTTCATCATCGTCTTTGATTAGCTTGATTTCAGTGGACATGGGAGTCTTAGTAGGTTTACAATCTTCTAATCCAAATTTCTTAAGCATCTCTTTAATATATTTAGATTGATTAAAGAAGATACCATCTTCCATTTGTTTTATTTGTAATCCTAAAAAGAAATTTAACTCACCCATCATGCTCATTTCAAACTCGTCATGCATGATCTTAGAAAAGTCATCGCATAACTCTTGACAAGTTGAACCAAATATAATGTCGTCGACATATATTTGTACGATGATAAGGTGTGAGTTTCTTTTCTTGGTGAAGAGTGTGTTGTCTACCATCCCCATGGTATATTCATGTTCAATCAAGAATGCCTTGAGTCTATCATACCAAGCTTTAGGAGCTTGCTTAAGACCATATAAAGCTTTCTTTAACTTGTAAACATGATTTGGTTTTTCGAAATCAATGAATCCTGGAGGTTGTGCTACATATACCTCCTCATTGATAAAACCATTCAAAAACGCACTCTTCACGTCCATTTGGTATAACTTATTATCTAAGGCACACGCATAAGCAAGTAATATACAAATAGATTCTAGTCTAGCTACCGGAGCATAAGTTTCATCATAATCTATTCCTTCATGTTGACTATCTCCTTGCGCTACTAATCTTGCCTTATTTCCAGACACTACTCCGTTTTCATCAAGCTTATTTCTAAACACCCATTTGGTTCCTATGATAGTAGCAGTTCTAGGTTGGGGTACTAGTTCCCAAATGTCGTTAGCAACGAATTGGTTAAGTTCCTCTTGCATTGCTACTATCCAACTTTCATCCTTAAGAGCTTTGTTAACATTCTTAGGTTCTAAGGTTGAAATGAAACAAAAGAAATTGCTTTTGTTTTGTGCTTGGGATCTAAGTGTTCGTTCATTTAACCTACCTATCACATGATCTAGAGGATGATTCTTAGACTATTTGATGTTTACCATCGTTTGTTCTTCTAAGGGTTCATTCTCATCATCTTTTTCTTGTTCGACTTGGTTTTGTAGGTCTAAGCTGGTTTTCTTCTTAATTGTTGATTCTTCATCTAAATCATCATCTACCAAGGGTGATGTTTTAGGTGGGGGAGGAGACTCATCAAACGTAACATTTAATGATTCTTCGACTTTCATAGTATCCTTATTTAGGACTATGTAAGCCTTACTATTTTGTGAATATCCTAGAAATATACCTTCGCAATACTTTGGGTCGAACTTGGAAAGGTAATCTTTGGTGTTGAGAATGAAGCACTTGCTTCCAAACACCTTGAAGTATTCTAGTGTGGGTTTCTTACCTCTATATAGTTCATATGGTGTTTTACCTAGGAATGGTCTAATGAGAATTCTATTTAAGAAGGATGTTGAAGTGTCCACGTCATTACACCAAAACTTTTGAGGTATTGATTGTTCATTCAATAAGGTTCTACTCATTTCTTGTAAAGTTTGGTTTCTCCTTTCTACTACACCATTTGATTGAGGAGTTCTTGGAGCCGAGAAGTTGTGACTTATCCCATGTGCATCACAATAAGACAAATTGCGTATCATTATCAAATTCCCGACCATGATCTGTTCTAATAGAAATGATTGAACAACCTTGTTGATTTTGAATTTTCTTACTTAAGATTTCAAATTGTTCAAAAGCTTCATTTTTAGTTTTCAAAAATCTTGTCCATGTATATCTTGAGTAGTCATCGACTATTACTAAAGTGTAGAAGTTTTCTCCATAACTTCGAATAGCCGATGGGCCAAACAAGTCCATGTGTAAGAGTTCTAGACATCTATTAGTAGAAACCATATTTTTAGCCTTATGGCTAGCATGCGTTTGTTTTCCGATTTTACAAGCATCACAAAAGTGTTGATCATACTTAAGTTTTGGAAGGTTTCTAACTAATTCCTTAGATGCGAGTGATTGAATTAAACACATGTTTTCATGTCCTAATCTCCTATGCCATAGTGTTGAACTATCATCCATTGAAGCTAGGCAAATTTGATCCTTAGGGCTATTTCCTAGTTTCATCACATATAACCCATTTTTCCTAGTTCCTTCACCTATGATTCTACCATCCTTAATGATTTCACTCTTATGCTCCGAGAAAACAACTTTGCACTTAGTATCACATATTTTTCCCATGCTAAGCAAATTAAAAGCTAAGTTATCAACATGTACCACATCATTTATAGTAAGTGAGTCGTTAGAAACCGTACCTTTGCCAATGATTTTTCCTTTAAGGTTGCTAGCAAAAGTAACGTTACCTCCATCGTATCCTTTGTAGGTTGAGAAGAGACTTTTGTTTCCCGTCATGTGTTTGGAGCAACCACTATCCTTCACCTATTCCTTTGGCTCCAAATCAACCTTTAAGCATACCTAGTTTAACGACACAAAAACTCATACGTTTGGTCCCCATTGTCTCATAGGTCCATACATGTTAGTGTCAAACATTCTAGCCATTTGAGGAGTTGGTTGCATGAATGCAAATGGTGAATAAGCTCCCCAAGGCATGAATGGTTGTTGGTGACTAGTGTTCCAAGACATAGGATGTGAATGTTGTTGTGACGGAACATTTCATCTTCTCCTAGGTTGAGGTGTTTTTGACCTAGGTTGAGAATTAACAACTCGTCTAGGTGGAGGTGTTGTTGACCTAGAATTATTCTCAACATAACCTAGCCCATGTTTAAGTGAAGGTTTCAATGGTTGAGTTTCTTTGTTTTCGTTAGTTGAAGGTTTCTTACTAACTTTAGCAAAATCGGTTCTAGATCAAGTGCTCGGTTTTGGAATTTCCTTTCCCTCACTAGCCTTAGACTCTACTGGATCATAACTAATCTCATATTTAGGTTTCAAGGCTTCACGACGCATATTAAACAGTTCTGTCGTGTTTTTGCACTTCGGCGGATCCACGGATCCGTATAATACAGATCCGTCCACTATATTTGTGGATCCGTGAGGTGCCAAAACATCTGGACTGCCCTTTACAAAATTTATACTTTTGGTTTCCAAAATTTATATAGATCCGTCCACTATATTTGTGGATCCGTGAGGTGCCAAAATATCTGGACTGCCCTTTAAAAAATTTATACTTTTGTTTGCACTTGTTGAAGCTTCATTTAGGTTAAATCCTAATCATACTGTATCATTGGGATTTTTACCTTCGGCTATTATATTCTTTAGCGTGTGCGTACTCTTTTCAAATTGCACATAATTTGACGCGTTCTTTTCTAACTTAGATTGTGATTCTTTTAGTTTTGTGTTCTCTAGTTGCAAAGCTAGACATGACTCACATTCTAAGGCTTTGTTTCTTTCTAGTGTTTTGATTTTCTCTTTAAGCTCAACTATTTCGTTTTCTAGTCGTTTTCTAATTATTTTCATACCTTTGTTTTTAAGTATGATTTGTAGACTAGTTTCACACATTTTATGGTATTGTTTTTGCATAACATCATCATCTATAGAAGACGCTTCATCACTATAGTAAGATAGATCGGAACATACCTCGTTAGATGATTGACCCATAAGAGTCGTTTCCTCCTTTGTCTTTTCATCGTCCTCTTCACCACTATCACTCCAAGAACCTTCGACAAAAGCCTTTTGGTCATTGTTTCTAGGTTTTTTTAGACAATCACCAATGAGATGATTCGGATCTCCGCATCTATAACATTTCCGATCATTCTTGCTTTTCTTGTCATCCCGGCTTTTCCGGATTGACCTCTTTTCGTCTCGAGGTTGTCTAACGAATCTACCTCTTCTCTTGAAGAACTTTTTGAAGTCCCCCACGGCCATTGCATAATCCTCATTATCTTCGCTATCCGATGATGATTCTTCTTCATCACTTGACTCTTTCCTTGCTTTCAAGGCAATAGATTTTACATTGTCTCTTTTACCTATAATCACTTCCAAATCTTTCTCTATAATCAACTCATAGACTTTCAAGTTGCCATTGAGCTCATCTAGTGAAAGTGTTGTCAAGTCCTTTTATTCTTCAATAGCGGTGACTTTCGGTCTCCACTTTGGATGAAGTGCCCTAAGAAACTTACGAACATAGTTTTTGCTCGAAAAACTTTGATCAAGAGCTTTTAAACTAGTAATAATAATATTAAACCTAGCAAATCCACTATCAATAGATTCATCCTTGGCAATCGAGAATTTCTCATATTGTTGCACAAGTAATCAATCTTGTTATCTTTGACTTGGCTATTACCTTGGTGAGTGATTAACAAAGTTTGCCAAATTTCTTTTGCCCTTTCACACATGAAAATTCTTTCATATTCTTTCTTAGGTAAAGCGTTGTAAAGAAACATTTTAGCTTCATTGTTTTTGGCAAGTTTCTTTTTAAGATCATCCGATTGTTTTTCAAAAGGTACAATTTCCTCTTTGTTAGTAGTTTCGTTTCTTACGGTAGGTTGAAAATCACCCATGGGTAATAGCATGCCAAAGATCAAGATCTTCTGATTTCACATAGGTCTCGAATCTATTTTTCCAATATATAAAACCATCGCTTTCAAAAAGTGGTGGTCGTTGCATGGATTGACCCTCATTGTAGTTTTCAAAATCTATAGATCGATTCAAGTTTTAAAATCTAATAAATTTTAAAAATCTTGGTTGACGTGGCTCTGATACCAATTGTGGAAAACTAAAAGGGGGTTGAATAGTTTTTACCATTTTTATCTTATTTACAAAATTATTAAATTCGGTGACTTAATGTGAAATCAACACAACATACAATATATGAATGTAAACAATATGTAATAAATAAATGCGGAAATGTAAAGGAAAGATCAAACCAATAGACACTTTCGTTTATAGTGGTTCGGCATGAAGCTCTCTTCCTCGCCCTACTCTACTCCCCGAGTACCCAACTCGAGAGTTTGCAAGTACTATATCAAAAAGCTCCCTTTTGGCGGAGAAAACCTTACAATGTCGCTTCACTTCTTTACCGATACTAAGCTAGATATCAAGTCTTTCACAAGGCAAGACCAACCTTATCACTCAACGTATTTTAAGGACTTAAATACTAACCGGACTCTCTAGGTTGTTGTATGATGATCACTACCCAAGTTGGTAGTAGGTGATGAGATACAAAGACACACAAATGATATACTATGTTATACAATGAAGTATATGACTAGACACAACTAACTACAACACTTGAAGGCTTTGAAAGCTTCTTGTGTTCTTCACTTGAAATCAAAGTGGAATCGTTGGATCACTTTGAATGTGTTATAGATTGTTGGGAATTAAATATTCTGAAGATTAGTATTGGGAATTACAAGTTCACAAAGTTAGTACTGCTGAGAAGAATACACTAACAGTTCCTACTGCTAGTGTATATCTAAAGCCTCTCAAGTTATAACTAACAGTACTAACTGAAGTTAGTACTGCTAGTACAAAGAAGGTACTGCTGGTTGATCCTACTGCTGGTATAACTTATACTACTGCTGGTTGGATAAGTATAAAAAGATATTTGTGTATAAAAGTCAAGTATATACGGTAGATAATATCTTTGATTTGTAGTCAGTCAAACAAGTTGTAAACATAGATACATGTTGTATCTTAGCTACTGACACACTCAACATAAGCTAGCAAGTAGTTCGACAAGACTTATCATAATTGTAATGATCTCCTTTGTTTGTATAAAAGGGAGATCTTAGACTAGATATTAAATGACTTAGATTTGTGCAAAGAATAGAACTTGAATATCTGTTAAGAGAAAAGAACAAACACAACAATATCACAAGTCATAAGAACATTAAGATTCAAGGTTTTGTAACCCTAGTGATAGTGAAGATCACTCGTATTATTTTGAATAATATTGAATCGTTTGGTGATAAACTTTCTTTGTTCATTGTTCAATAACAAATATAACTGTTCCATTTCCATATCCAAATAACCTTCTAAGTGTGGTTAAGTAGATTCCGCATACTTAATCATATTAACTCAAACATATCATATACACAAAGTTACAAAGGACTAACACCCTTCAAGTGTATCGAATCCCTCTCAATTGGTATCAGAGCAAGGCTGATATATTTGATTTAGAAGAAGAAGAAGAAATGGACGTTGAATCTATTCAGACCAATGTTGCTGCAAAACTACCCATGCTCAAACAGAATGAGTTTGAGATGTGGAGGCTGAGAATAGAGCAGTATTTCCAAGTGCAAGACTATGCACTTTGGGAAATTATTGAAGATGGAAACTCTTACCAGCCTACAACCACTACATCAACAGTGGATGGCAAAGTGGTGACAACTCTACAGATGCACCCAACATCTGCAGAAGACAGAATAAAGAAGAAATATGACCTAAAGGCAAGAAGCATGCTGATGATGACCATTCCCAATGATCAACTTTTAAACATCAGCAAGTTCAAAGATGCCAAGTCATTATTTGAAGCTATTGTTGCCAGATATGGTGGAAATGAAGCCACCAAGAAAACCCACAAGACACTGCTCAAGCAGCTGTTTGAAAACTTCTCCTCTGCCAACAATGAATCTCTTGATCACATGTTTAATATGCTTCAGAATATTGTGAGCCAACTTGCTATTCTTGGGGTTGAAATACCTCAAGAAGGTTTGAACTCAAAATTTCTGAGAAGCTTACCAGAAGAGTGGGCTATACATGTTGTAGTCTGGAAGAATAAGCCAGACCTTGACACCATGGAACTGATAGACTTGTATAGCAACTTTAAGATTGTGGAACAAGATTTGAAGAAAAATGGAGGTACTAGTTCTAATACTAGGAACATGGCATTTATGTCAACTCCTAGTACCTCAAATTCAAGTGAAGAGGTGAAAGTTGTTGATGGTGTTGGTACTGCTAGTTCATCAAGCAGTACCATGGGTATTTTGGATAAGAAGACTTGTTGTGCATTTCTCATAAGTCGAAATGATGGGTCCATGCTCACTTATGAAGACCTCCAAGAGATCAATGATGATGATCTGGAGGAAATAAATCTGAAATGGCAAATTTCTCTTCTTAGCATGAGGGCTAAGAAGTTCTATCAAAGGACGGGGAAGAAGCTCACAATCAGCAACAATGATACTGCTGGTTTTGACAAGTCAAAGATAGAGTGCTATAACTGCCACATGATGGGGCACTTCTCAAGAGAATGTAGAAGGCCAAGGCAGCAAGATAGCAAGAATAGAGGTTTTGGAAGCACATCCAAAACAAGGGAGGTTTCTGAGCCAAACTCAAAAGCTATGGTAGCTATTGATGGGCTAGGTTTTGATTGGAGTTTCATGGCTGATGAAGAAGAAGATTCTTCACAGATGGCACTCATGGCTTTCTCTTCTGAGGTACAAAATCATAAAGTTTGTTCTAATACTTGCACAGCTCTTTCAGAACTACAAACTTTAATCAAACATTATGATAACCAAAAGAAAGTCCTAAGCAGAACTCAACAAGACTTAGTAGATTATAAATGTGGTTTAGAATCCCTAGAGAAGCAGATCATTCATTACAAACAAAATGAATTTTCTTTTTCTGATGACAAAGCTCTTCTTAGACAAGACATATTCTTTAGAGATGCTGAAATTAAGCTTTTGAGAGAGGCTTATGATAGGATCAAAAAGGAAAATGGAAACATTCACTTGACTACACAAACACTAGAACATGCTTCTAGAGGTGTGACCAACATGATAGAATGTCAAGTGATTAATAGAGCCAAATCAAGGTTAGGATATAATGCTATCCCACCCCCTTATAGAGGAATCCCGAAACCCCCAGGGATTGACCTAGAAAATTCATGTGTACCTGAATTTCAACAACCTGAGCTACAATATGGTGTACAGCAAAAAAAAAAGCTAGTTGTTGATGAAACTAAGAAAGTAAGTGAAAGTTTAAGTAAAACTTCACTTCCTGAGGACAAGGTGTCCACTGATAGAAGATCAGATATAGTAGTCATTGAAGACGGGGTATCTGATGATGATGAAGATGAACAGGTTATGTCTAAACCTGAAATTGTTAAGAAAGCAGGAACAAGTGTTCCTAAAGTGGTCAAAATAGATGCTGTTAGGCCTAAATCAAACATTAAACATGTTAGACAATCAGTTAAATATTGTGAACAATATAGAACCACCAAAAAGCCCAGAGGTAACCATAGAAATTGGAATAACCTCAAGTCTCACCAACTAGGTGATGACTTTGACTTTTATAACAAAGCTTGTTTTGTATGTAGAGAATTTGACCATCTTGCAGCTTTCTGCAACCAAAGGGTATCTGGGTATACACACAATAGGGTGAATCTAAAAAGGCAAACTCCTCAATTTCACCTTCACTCTAATTCTAAGAGAACAAAACCCAGAGCAGTTTCAAAAGCAGTTCCTACTGCTAGGCAAGCAGTTCCTACTGCTAGACCATTCATGACTGTTAACCCAAGACCAACAGTTAAAAATGCAAAATCAACTCACAAAAATGCATCAAAAACTGTTAAAAGGCCCATTCAAACAAAAGCAGTGGTCCAAAAACAAGTTTGGAAACAAAAGGGTACAACTGCAAAGCTAGCAGTTTCTACTGCTAAGCATGTAGTTCATACTGCTGCTTGGGAAAACAGGGCAATTGCTGTTAAGGCCTCAGCATGTTGGGTTTGGAGACAAACTAAACCCAATGGTGCATCAACCATTCTTAAGAGATTAAATTACATTGATGCACGAGGCAGATCCAAGTCAGTAATGTCTTGGGTCCCCAAAGGAAACTAATATTCCTCATTTTTGTGCAGGAACATTCAACTGATAAACAAGAGGATCAAGGATACTCAGATAGTGGATGTTCAAGGCACATGACAGGAAATAAGTCCTATCTTTCTAATTTTCAAACATTAGATGGTGGCTATGTTACCTTTGGAGGAGGTATTGGTGGAAAAATTTCCGGTAAAGGTACAATTAAAACTGGAAATTTAGATTTTGAAGATGTGTACTATGTACAAGAGCTTAAGTATAATCTTTTTAGTGTCTCACAAATGTGTGACAAAAAGAACAAAGTTCTTTTTACTGATACTGAATGTCTTGTACTTTCTTCTGATTTTAAGATGCCTGATGAAAGTCATGTACTACTTAGAATTCCAAGAAAGGGCAACATGTACAGTGTTGATATGAAAAACATTATTCCTAAAAAGGCTTTAACTTGTCTTGTTGCAAAGGCCACATTGGATGAATCAATGATATGGCATAGGAGGCTTGGTCACATTAACTTCAAAACCATAAATAAGATTGTTAAGAATGGTTTGGTAAGAGGTTTACCTCAAAAACGATTTGAAAATGACCAAACATGCATTGCTTGTCTTAAAGGCAAACAACACAAAGCCTCTTGTAAGCCCAAAATTTTTAACTCTATCAATCAATCATTGTTTATGCTTCATATGGACTTATTTGGACCTACTTCTGTTAGTAGTATGATGCATAAAAGATATTGTCTAGTTATTACTGATGACTATAGTAGATTTACATGGGTTTTCTTTTTAGGTTCTAAGGATGAAACTTCTAGCATTCTTAAGACATTTATTACACAGATAGAAAACCAAGTAGACAAAAGAGTAAAAGTCATTAGATGTGATAATGGGACAGAGTTTAAAAATAGAGTTATGGATGACTTCTGCAAGGAAAAAGGTATTAGGAGAGAATTTAGTGTAGCTAGAACTCCTCAGCAAAATGGAGTAGCTGAGAGGAGAAATAGAACACTCATAGAAGCTGCTAGAACCATGTTAGCCGACTCTAAGTTGCATATCACTTTTTGGGCTGAAGCAGTTAATACTGCTTCCTATGTTCAAAATAGGGTTTTGGTTGTCAAATCTCACAATAAGACATCATATGAGCTTTTTAGAGGTAGAACTCCTGCAATAGGATTTCTTAGACCTTTTGGATGTCATGTGACAATTCTGAATACCTTAGACCATCTTGGAAAGTTTGATGGTAAAGCAGATGAAGGATTCTTAGTTGGATATTCTCTTAATAGCAAAGCTTTTAGAGTATACAACTCAAGAACTAGAATAGTAGATGAAAACCTGCATGTGGAATTTTTAGAGAATAAATCCAATGTAGCAGATCAAGGTCCTAATTGGCTTTTTTATCTTGAGACACTAACCCATTTTATGAATTATGTGCCTGTTGTTGCAGAAACTAATGATTTTTCAGGTTCACAAACAACAAATGAGGCAGGGTTAGACAAGGAGACAAATCAAGATCATGTATGGATGCCAATAAGTACAAGTGTGGCTTCAACTTCAACAAATGATGAATCTTCTTCAGATAAAACTCAAGAAGAGGTTGAAGATGAAACCAAGGAAGATGATCAAGAAGAATAAGGTAGCAGTACAATTATTATTCCTACTGCTGAGCCAAAAGTTCCTACTGCTGAGACAGAGCAAGATACTGCCAGGCAAACAGTTTATACTGCTAGGCCAAATGTTTCTACTGTTGGCCCATCAGTCTCAACTGAAGCAGATTTCTCAGAAGAAGAGGTGGATTTCAATAATCTCCCACCTAACTATCATGTTCCTACAACACCACACACAAGGATTCACAAAGTCCACTCCCTAGAAAATGTGATTGGAGATGTACAATCAGGAGTGAAGACAAGACAACAACTGATGTCTTCAGATCAACAAGGGCTTCTTGATGCCCTTTATGCTTCAAAGCAGCATGAGTTTTCAAACTCTTGCTTGTTTATATGTTTTCTCTCACAGGCAGAACCAAAGAACATTCTTAAAGCCCTAGATGATTCAAGCTGGGTGGAAGCTATGCAAGAGGAGCTTCTTTAGTTCAAGATTCAGAAGGTTTGGGTGCTAGTTGATTTACCTAAAGATGAAAAGGTAATTGGCACTAGATGGGTTTTCAAGAATAAAAGGGATGAAAGGGGCATAGTGATTAGGAATAAGGCTAGATTAGTAGCCCAAGGGTACACACAAGAAGAAGGTATAGACTATGATGAGGTTTTTGCTCCAGTAGCAAGACTTGAGGCAATTAGGCTTTTCTTAGCTTATGCTTCATTTATAGGCTTCACAGTTTACCAAATGGATGTCAAGAGTGCATTTTTATATGGAACTATTGAAGAAGAGGTGTATGTCTCACAACCTCCAGGGTTCATTGATCCTGACCATCCTGAAAAAGTGTATAGAGTAGTTAAGGCTCTTTATGGCCTTCATCAGGCACCTAGAGCATGATATGAAACACTAGCTTCCTACTTAATTGAAAATAGATTTCAAAGAGGCAAGATTGATCAGACATTATTCATTAAGAAGCACAAGAGTGATCTTTTGCTAGTACAGGTGTATGTGGATGATATCATCTTTGGATCTACAAGGAAGGAGATGTGTTTGGAATTTGAGAAGCTTATGCATGATAAGTTTCAGATGAGTTCCACGAGGGAACTTACATTCTTTTTGGGTCTTCAAGTTAAGCAATCTAGTGAAGGCATATTTATTAGTCAAGATAAATATGTTGCAGAGATACTTAGAAAATTTTACTTTGTTGATTCAAAAGTGGCAAGCACACCAATGGACTCTGAGAAGCCACTTCTTAAAGATTTAGATGGAGACAATGTAGATGTACACACTTACAGATCTATGATAGGCTCTTTGATGTATCTCACATCATCAAGACCTGATATCATGTTCTCTGTTTGTGCTTGTGCAAGATTTTAAGTAATTCCAAAGGTTTCTCATTTAACAGCAGTCAAGAGGATTTTTAGATATCTCAAGGGTCAACCTAGGTTGGGTCTATGGTATTCAAGGGAATCACCTTTTGACTTGGTAGCATTTTCAGATAGTGATTATGTAGGTGCTAGCTTGGACAGAAAGTCAACAACTGGAGGATGTCAATTCCTTGGGTGTAGACTTATCTCATGGCAGTGTAAAAAGCAAACAATTGTGGCTACTTCAACAACTAAATCTGAATATGTAGCTGCTGCAAGTTGCTGTGGTCAAGTCCTATGGCTTCAAAACCAACTTCTTGACTATGGGTACAATTTCATGAACACTGTCATTCATATTGATAATAGTAGTACTATTTGCATAATTAAAAATCCAGTGCAACATTCTAAAACAAAACACATTGAAATAAGACATCATTTTATTAGAGATTGTAATGAGAAAAAGTTGATTCAAGTTCTTAAAATTGATTCTGATCACAACTTTTCAGATCTTGTTACAAAAGCTTTTGATGTTGGAAGGTTTCAGTACTTGGTAGCAAGTATTGGAATGCTTAATCCTCAATAATTTTAAACTCTGTGTTATTTTTGTTTGTACTGCTTACTTTGTAAATTGGTACTGTTATTGAAAAGTTTGTACTGCTTACTTTGTAAATTGGTACTTTTATTGAAAAGTTTGTACTGCTTACTTTGTATATTGGTACTGTTATTGAAAAGTTTGTACTGCTTGTACAAATTTTTGTTTGTGCAGTTCATACTGTTAGTCATATATTGATACTGCTATAAGACAAATGCTTTGCATTTTGTTTCTTGGTTTTGGACTAACAATTTCAGGTATGCACATTGAGCACAAAAGAAGTTTCAAGTGAAATAGAAGCAGCAGAATGATTCTAGTTGCTAAAATAATAGGTTTATGATGGACTGAGTTTGGGATTTCATTAACAAAGGTTAACACCTAAGTTAATAAAATTTTTAAAACTTCTTTCTTGAAACCTGATTATAATGTTTCACATTGAATTGATGGTTCAGTTGATCAGATAGTAACTGATTCAACTCACTTTCTATCATTTTATACTTTTAAGTATAATGAGCAAGTCTAAGGACATCTGATAGAAAGAACAGCTAGTAAAAGTGAATCTAACACTTGTGTTAGAGGTAACAATTGCTATGAGCTGGAAACCCTGTCAAGAAAGCCTTTTGAATAGGTTTATCTTTACACAGGCAGTTATTTATAACTGAAAATATTGGTTCTCACACTACCAGAGGTTAATTTAAACCGAATTCTTGATTAAGTGTCTGTTACACTCTTAATCCGTTCAAAAATGGTTGAAAGCAGTATGATTTTTCATTATAAAATCATATTCATACTGCTAAGTCAAAAGTTCTTTAAAAGGATTTCCAAAGTGGCTCAGAATAACCATCACATGATGGATAATGAGTCAATACCCCATGAATCACCTCTCATAGGAGTTAACACACCTAGAAGTGATGAGGGCAGCACATAAACTCTTAAGGAATTGATGGCTTCATGTACAACATTGTCTGAAAACATGTTCTAATTGGTAGATCAGATGATGGTGAGAGATTTTCCAAACAGGGGAGGAAATGATAAATCTCAGGGGAGGATAAATATTTTGGTACATAGTGAGAGATCTTCCAAGCTCAAGCTCAGGGGAGGAAGATTAACCAATAAGGGAAGGAAGTATGCTTAGGATTTAGGGAAGGAAAATGATCCTACAATGGAAAAGACAAGAGCATACAAGATGATGATGTTAGCTTTTTGAGAAGCTAAAATGTCTTATTATTCAGCCAATAATAAGAATGAGCATTCAGTTGATGGATGCTGGGAATAAACTTTTTCAGTTGATGTAAACTGGGAATAAGCTCTTCAAATGAAGAAAGTTCAAATGAAGATTCTGGAGTATTATATATATTCAGAAGGGATGAAGCATTCAAATGGAGAAAGTATAGGTGATGTATGAAATAAATAATCATATTAAACATATAAACGCAGCGGATAAACATCACCACACAACGGATCCATAGTGCCATATGATCAATCAAATATAATAAACACATAAACAAGTGAGATATACCTTTGAAGCGTGATCCGGGAGTCACCTACAATATGTATGTGTCGACTTGTATATGAAACCCCAAGAGATCAATAAGGTTGATCTCTTTTATGTGTATCCACACTACACGTCCTTGATCACCACCCGATGCTAGTCTAAACCCCGCAACAATGAATCTTGGTATAACCTACAATAGATAATATCAAGAGGAGATCAAAACCACAAAACCCTAAGGGTGTTATGTTTGTGCCGTGAGGATGGAGAGGGGGGAGAGAGAGGAGAGTTTGTTATGGTATTATGATAATTCTATGTGTAATTGATTTGATCAAATCCTTTGATCTTATCAATTACAATCTTACATCAAGGCCCCTTAACAAGTTCCATACTCCCTCTTGAACCTCCCATATGGCCGGCCACATTAAGGGCCCACAATGGGCTTGCCCGTTGTTGGCCCAGTCCAAAAACACTAAGTCTAACTTAGTATTTAATGGCCCGTTATTGATCTCGAGTTACGTAGTCATTTATATATTGTAAATATGATAAATACAATCTATAAAATGGTGTCTCTGTGTATAAGTGTGTGACCCCATAGGCTCACATATGTCTAGCCATATAATTAGTGATTATGACACGAGCATACTCCAACAGCTCCCACTTGCGACGTCATAATAATCAAGTAATTATACTAGCAATGGTTAGCGTCTAGCAACACGCCAAAGCCCCTAGAAATATGTGAGGGTAGTTTCTTAAACTTCTCATTTCAGATGGTTTATATGTCATCTATCCTTTTGTTACAGATACCGTGTTGAATATTAGACATGGATTAAAAGTCATTCTAATAGTTCAACTATTATGTTTCTCGATATAGATATTGAACTAGATTAGCAAGCGGATTTAAGATTCATCTTAATCCCAGTTGGGTACGGCCATACAAACATCTGTTCAATTCATTGAGGGGCCCAATAGTATCTAACTCCAAAACATGTGGAGGAACAAATCCTGTTTTGACTACACGTGTCATTCACATGCTTCATATCACTCCTGATAATGGCCTTTATAACTACCTTATTCAGGACAGCGTTTAACCATATCAAGGAATGAAATTCCACACATGCAAGACCTGCTTGCATCTCAAGTCTAAGGATGAGAGACAAAACCTCTTGCGAGATTCACTATTGACGACAATCCATGTAGTGAATTCTCGTAGGTTGGGTCAATCCAATGTTCATCACAATGAACAACATGTGAGTTTGGCAAATGAATCACCAACACGCTCACATTTGCCTTAATTTGATGATACTCCCGTATCGTCAACCGACAATGGATAATTTTAGAATAAATAAATTATTCATAGATTAAACATGCAAATATAGAACACAGTTGATATAAAATGAAAACGATCATAACCATTACATCAATTCATTGCAAATACAAACCGTTTAACGTTCTAATTATTCAAAATACTAAAAATACAGATCTACATGAGACTACTAGCTGGTCTAAGTCCAATGCTCCTAGCATGTTCGACATGTTTGGCACAAGGCATTGGTTTAGTAAAAGGATCAGCTATGTTGTCATCTGTGTGAACTTTGAGAAGACGAATATCACCACTTTCGATCACCTCTCGAATGTAGTGAACTTTTCGACGAAAATGTTTGGCACCCTTTTGAACACCTGGTTCATTGGCTATGATAATGGCACCTGTATTGTCACAGTACATATCCATAGGTCGTTCATTGCTGGGGACAACGCCAAGCCCAGAAATGAATTTACGTATCCAAATCGCCTCCATAGCAGCTTCAGAAGCAGCAATGTATTCAGCTTCTGTAGAGGACATCGCGATAGTGCTTTGTTTGGCACTCTTCCAGTCAACAGCACCTCCGTTCATGATGAAAACATATCCCGTTTGGGATTTGGTGTCATCACGATCCGTCTCCCAGCCTGCGTCAGTGTAACAAGTGACACTGAGCTCACGCTTGACATCACCACCATAAACAAGAAACATATCCTTAGTATTTCGTAGATACTTTAATATGTTCTTAACAGCAGTCCAGTGACATTCTCCTGGATCCTGTTGAAATCTACTCGTTAGGTTCTGAGAGAACGCTATATCAGGTCTAGTGCATCTAACCGCATACATTATGGATCCCACAGCCGAAGCATACGGGATTCCCTTCATCCTCTTCACCTCATCAGGTGTGGAGGGTCCTTGAGCTTTACTCAATACTGTATTTGGTTGCATTGGAAGATTTCCACGTTTGGAATCTTGCATCCTAAATCGCTTCAGGATTTTGTCAATGTATGCACTTTGACATAAGCCGATTAATCGTTTTGATCTATCACGATAGATTTTGACTCCAAGTATGTACGCGGCTTCTCCTAGATCTTTCATGGCAAAGCAATTTCCAAGCCAGGATTTTACATCTTGTAGCATTGGAATGTTGTTTCCCATGAGCAATATGTCATCGACATATAAGATTAGGAACACGACTATACTTCCACTAGTTTTCATGTATACACATGGCTCATCGAGATTTTGAGTGAAACCAATCTTCTTGATTTCATCGTCAAATCTCTTATTCCAACTTCTAGATGCTTGCTTTAATCCATAAATGGATCTTTGAAGCTTGCATACTTTAGTTGGATGTTTAGGATTCACGAAGCCCTCGGGTTGCACCATATAAACGTCTTCGTTCAGGTGGCCGTTCAAGAAGGCTGTCTTGACATCCATTTGCCAAATCTCATAGTCATAGTACGCTGCTATGGCTATAAGAATCCTAATAGCTTTTACGTCTGCAACAGGCGAGAAGGTTTCTTCATAGTCAACCCCGTAGGTTTGAGTGAAACCTTTTGCTACTAGACGAGCTTTGTAGGTGTGTACATTTCCATCCATGTCGGTCTTCTTTTTGAAGAGCCACTTGCTCCCAACGGTTTTAGCGTTAGGAGGTAGGTCAACTTCGACCCAGACATCGTTGTCTTTCATGGATTTCATCTCCGCATTCATAGCTTCGATCCATTTATCGTGTTCAGGACTCGATAATGCATCTCGATAGTTAGCGGGTTCACCATGATCCCCTAACTCATGTTCCTCAGCATCGACATAGAAACCATATCGCTCAGGTGCTTGAGGTATCCTTGCGGATCTACGAATGGGAGCAACATCTTGATGAGGTTCAACATTTTCATGTTCAATCTCATTTTGATGCTCACTAGTGTTACCAGAAGGTTGTGCATCTTCCTCTTGAATTTCATCAAGGTCTACATTGCTCCCACTTGCCTCTTGCGAAATGAGACGGTTCTCAAGAAACTCAGCATTCCGGGCAACAAATATTTTGTTCTCGGGTAGGTAGTAGAAATAGTAACCCATCGTTTCCTTTGGGTATCCTACAAAGATACACTTGATAGCTCTGGGCTCAAGTTTGTCAGGTGTGTCTCGTTTCACGAGAGCCTCACAACCCCAGACTCTCAAGTACGACAATTTAGGGACCTTCCCATGCCATATTTCGTATGGTGTCTTGTCTACCTTCTTGGTTGGAACCATATTGAGAATGCGTGCAGCAGACTCTAGAGCATAACCCCAAAAGGACATTGGCAATGTTGTTAGACTCATCATGGATCGAACCATGTCTAGCAAGGTTCGATTTCTCCTTTCAGATACACCATTATGTTGTGGTGTATATGGAGGAGTGAATTGTGAGACAATCCCACACCTTTTTAGATGATCTAAAAACTCTAGACTCATATATTCACCTCCTCGATCTGATCGAAGAGCTTTTATGGTCTTGCCTAGTTGATTTTCCACTTCATTTTGAAAAACTTTGAACATTTCAAAAGCTTCATGTTTATGTTTAATCAAGTAAACATAACCATATCGACTGAAATCATCAGTAAAAGTAATGAAGTAGTTAGCTCCTTCCCTTGACTTTGTTCTAAATGGGCCACATACGTCAGTATGTATGAGTCCAAGTAGATCTTCAGCTCTTTCTCCAACATGGGAGAAGGGCTTTCGTGCCATTTTACCAGATATACAAGAAATGCATTTATCAAACGACTCAGGGTCGGTTGACTCTAAAAGCCCATCGTGTTGCAGCTTTGTAATGCGTTTCTTGTTTATGTGACAAAGACGACAATGCCATAGGTAAGTGGAATCTAAATTATGTTTAGATTTCTTATTGCTAACATTATATATAGAACTATCGTTTGAAATAGAATCACGCATATCAATTTCAAAAATACCATCACGAGGAATAGCATTAAAATAAAAAATATTATCCTTAGAAACTGAAATGCCAAAATCCGTAAATGTATGAATGAAACCATCATCCTTCAAACGAGAAAGTGAAACAACACCTCTAGTAATAGTAGGTGCAAAATGGCAATTATTTAAAACAATAACTAAACCATTAGGGAGGATAAGATCAAAGCTCCCTATTGCTTCGACAGCTGCACGGTTGCCATTGCCAACGTACAGGTTCAAAGCTCCTTGCTTCAACTTTCTGCTTCCCCTAAGTCCCTGCACATTATTACAAATGTGAGTACCACAACCAGTATCATATACCCAGGATTTGTTAGGAAAAGTGTAGAGCTCTATAGTGAAGATACCTGATGTGCTAGCTGCGCTAGCTTTGTTCTTCTTCAACCCTTCTAGGTAGGACGGACAGTTCCGCCTCCAATGCCCCTTCACTCCACAATGGTGACAGGGAGAGTCCTTTGCCGGGTGCTCTTTCTTGGCAGGTGGGGGGATCTTAGGTTTGGGGGTGTAAGCAAGCTTACCCTTGCCCTTACCATTTCCCTTGCCATTTGCCTTCGGCTTCTTTTTCTGGATATTCCTGTGCCTGATAGCTAGTACCATTTTGACAGTGTCAACTAGCTTTTGCTCAGTTGGCTGTCCAAACATGGTTTTTAGTTCTGCCAGCATGTCAAATGCTGCAAGGTCCTCTAAGTCCATTTGGAGCTCAGGGATCATGCTTGTAAGCATGAGACAAGCCACTTCTTGTTGCTCTTGTACCCTACGTGAGTAGGCGGTACGCACAGCAAGAGTAGCAGTAGCAGCAGGTGCTTCAGGTAAAGGTTGTTCCAGATGGTAAAACTTTTGTATAGCCTCGAGGACGATCCTCAGGTCTTTATACCAGTCCAAAAAGTTGTTACCATTCAATTTCTCTCTTTCAAGAAATAATTTGATGTACGAGTTGTTCATGGTTTGATTAGGAGTTGTCATCTACAAAACAAACAAAGTTCAATTTTTTAGTAAGTTTCAATAATTAATCCTTTTTAAAATTAACTACCCAAGTTTAAGCATATTAAAACAATTAATTTTACGAAAAGGCTAAGATCCTCATTGAGGTTCGACCATTAATGCAGTTGATCTACTAGAAATGGTGGATTCAATAGGTAGGTAACGTCGACCAATTGCATTACATGTGCAACTCTTAGATCTTTATGGGACTCATGGCACTAGTGAACAAGCAACTAGTGTCAAGCTGGCATGTTTAGTCCCATCTTTGCCTCGGGTAAGGGTCTGACCACACTACTCGATTAAGTCATCCAATTTGAAAACTGTGAGAATAATCCTAGGTCTGACCATGGAAAATAGTCACCTTGGGTTACAATTCAACCTAGGTCTGACCAGATGCTAAAAGGTAATTGCAAGTGTTCTCATAATTGGACGGCATGACTTAAATTTTGACGGGTAAATCGTTTTGATGTGAATCAAAAACGTGTACGAAAGAAGCATGCATTCATTCTTCGTAGCACAAGTTAAAAACTTTTCTTAACTTAAGTCTAATCATTGTTTTAATTTATGTGTGTCAAGTTGTCCATTTCAAGACTAATATATATCCTATGTGGATTATTATTTAGTTTGGACAATACAAATAAATAAATAAACAAACAATCTCAACCGGTTTAAGTGTTGTTTATATAGAAAACAATGATTTTAAGTTTCAAATCATATTTAAACTTAGTTAAACTAAATCATAAGACTTAGTTCAAAATGGTTTATGTTTTGTTTTAAGTTTTATGAAAACAATTTTCGTTTTTCATGTAGTCACAACCATACAAAAAACAACCAAACAAACATACAACCACAATATGCAAAGCCTCAACCGATGAAAATCCTATGCTTGGTCTTGTGAGCCATCACAAGAACCAAGAGTCAACTAGGGACTTGAATCACAACCACATGGAGGGCTCCCACTTGCTCCAAGACTATCATGAGCAAGTAAAAGGCCCATTATGCACTTGAACTTCAGTTTCTGTCAGCCCAGTTTTTCTGTTTTGCAAGGCCCAAAAGCCCAGGAAGATCACCTCCTCATGATTTGGCCCAGTTGACAAAGTTGTAGCCCTATGTCTTGTGGACCTGCACCAAAAATTTTAGAAAAAAATACCTTACCAATCAGCAGGTAATCACGTTTTCCCAACAGGTGTCCAGCAGCAACTTTCAGTCTACAACTCTTCAATCTTTCGCCTTTTGCTTCCAAGCTCTTGTTTACAATACATATAAAGTAAAATACAACTAATCTACTTTGTATCTACTGTAAAATGCCCAAACATTGGCAAAACCAAAATTGAAATACATTACAAAAGTGCCGAAACAATGGCAAACCCCAAAACATGAAAAACCAACCAACAATCACAATCACAACGCACAAGTGGTCTAGGTTTTCATCGGCTTTGCATATGAACACATAATAATACATTCAAATAAAGATTATTACATGGTGTTGGCTAACTCCATGGACAAACATGCATGTATTTGCCATGGATAACAAAATAAATAGCAAGAAATAAATTGTTAGCCAACGAATCGAAGAAATAATTAACAAGAATTAAAACCCCGAATGGTACGCGTGACAAATGGCAAAAGACTCAAACCCCACTGATGTTAGGACCTTCTTAACACCATTTTACCACAGAAAAATAAGCCTCATGGGCTGATTTGAAATCGGGTTAAAAATCTTCCAAAAAACGCGTTTTTAGGCCATTTTACGGGTACCGATCAAGTAAATAAACAACGTATGCATAACAAATGGCCATAGGATCAAAAAGTCCAGATCTTAAGACCTTAATTAAGTCGACATATTCAGAATATTCAAGCCCTAGGGGCTGTTTTAAAATCACACTTTTAAATCCATTAAAAAACAACGTTTTTAGCCATTTTTACGCATACAAGATGATCATATGACAACATATGATGGCTCGTGATACCACTATAGGTGATGTATGAAATAAATAATCATATTAAACATATAAACGCAGCGGATAAACATCACCACACAACAGATCCATAGTGCCATATGATCAATCAAATATAATAAACACATAAACAAGTGAGATATACCTTTGAAGCGTGATCCGGGAGTCACCTACAATATGTATGTGTCGACTTGTATATGAAACCCCAAGAGATCAATAAGGTTGATCTCTTCTATGTGTATCCACACTACACGTCCTTGATCACCACCCGATGCTAGTCTAAACCTCGCAACAATGAATCTTGGTATAACCTACAATAGATAATATCAAGAGGAGATCAAAACCACAAAACCCTAAGGGTGTTATGTTTGTGCCGTGAGGATGGAGAGGGGGGAGAGAGAGGAGAGTTTGTTATGGTATTATGATAATTCTATGTGTAATTGATTTGATCAAATCCTTTGATCTTATCAATTACAATCTTACATCAAGGCCCCTTAACAAGTTCCATACTCCCTCTTGAACCTCCCATATGGCCGGCCACATTAAGGGCCCACAATGGGCTTGCCCGTCGTTGGCCCAGTCCAAAAACACTAAGTCTAACTTAGTATTTAATGGCCCGTTATTGATCTCGAGTTACGTAGTCATTTATATATTGTAAATACGATAAATACAATCTATAAAATGGTGTCTCTGTGTATAAGTGTGTGACCCCATAGGCTCACATATGTCTAGCCATATAATTAGTGATTATGACACGAGCATACTCCAACAGAAAGTTCTATCTAGGAGCTTTCAGTTTCAATTTCAGTTCACTACATTTGTTCATCACTTGCAAAGGCATGCTGGAAGATGATTTCACTTGTTGAAATAAGCATCCAAGATACACAGCATCATTGCCTCTTATAATTCCTCCATCCAAGGAAATTGCACCATCTTTCATTCAAGGTATTGATTTTGTGTTCAAGACAAAGAAAGATGATGTTATTGCTGAAATAGTTTCATAGAAGGTAGATAAGTTAGACAGAATAATCTTGAAGAACAAAGGAAAGCTCAGATCAAGAATCTGACTATGAAGTGTTTGAAAGATCCTCACAATCAAAATTTAATTCAGAAGAAACATGTTGATTAGGGAATCACATGTTTAGGGGAGGATTGTTGGGAATTAAATATTCTGAAGATTAGTATTGGGAATTACAAGTTCACAAAGTTAGTACTGCTGAGAAGAATACACTAACAGTTCCTACTGCTAGTGTATATCTAAAGCCTCTTAAGTTATAACTAACAGTACTAACTGAAATTAGTACTGCTAGTACAAAGAAGGTACTGCTGGTTGATCCTACTGCTGGTATAACTTATACTACTGCTGGATGGATAAGTGTCACGTTTACTACTGCTGGTTGGATAAGTATAAAAAGATATTTGTGTATAAAAGTCAAGTATATACGGTAGATAATATCTTTGATTTGTAGTCAGTCAAACAAGTTGTAAACATAGATACATGTTGTATCTTAGCTACTGATACACTCAACATAAGCTAGCAAGTAGTTCGACAAGACTTATCATAATTTTAATGATCTCCTTTGTTTATATAAAAGGGAGATCTTAGACTAGAAAATAAGATATAGATTTGTGCAAAGAATAGAAGTTGAATATCTGTTAAGAGAAAAGAACAAACACAACAATATCACAAGTCATAAGAACATTAAGATTCAAGGTTTTGTAACCCTAGTGATAGTGAAGATCACTCGTATTATTTTGAATAATATTGAATCGTTTGGTGATAAACTTTCTTTGTTCATTGTTCAATAACAAATATAACTGTTCCATTTCCATATCCAAATAACCTTCTAAGTGTGGTTAAGTAGATTCCGCATACTTAATCATATTAACTCAAACATATCATATACACAAAGTTACAAAGGACTAACACCCTTCAAGTGTATCGAATCCCCCTCATAGATCAAGTGGAATGATCAAAGAGTGTTAATAAGATGTTATGTTATGAAAGAAATGGTAGTAGAGTGCTAAGAATGGCTGAGAATAATTAGTTGGAAAGTTTGTACTTATGTCCTATTTATACTAAAACTTCTGTCCAGATTTCACCCTTCGGCGGATCCACGGATCCACAATTTGTGGATCCGTCCGTTATAAAATACGGATCCGTGGAGCGTCTCTGGACAGACTTTTATCCTTTGATGATTTAGATGTTTTGTACTAAAATCATTTTTAATACAATTGTTTCTAGAATGATTTGGGCACAAAGGGACTAATTAAATTTATTTTTCATTTAATTAAATCACTTAATTAAAATGTGTAGTTAGTTTAATTAAGTAAACTTTGTGTTATGTTTAAATAAAAATGTGTTTAATAAATATTTAGAGTTTGTTAAAAAATATTTATTAGTTTGGCTCTTTGATCATTCGACGTGAGGTATAATCACATTATTCAAACCTGAAGTGATATACGTTGGAATGTAAACTTGTAAATTAAAACTTGGTTACGTAGACGTTTACTTCGTATAAGTTTATAATTGCCATTATCAAAACCTTAAGAGACAGTAAAATATAAATAACGTTTTTACGCGATATTTGTATTAACAAACTGGTTGTGACTCTGACCCCAGTCACTGAACCTTGAGTAATTTTGAACCCCTGTCACTGAACCTTCAGTGACCCTGAACCTAATTGATGAACTTGCTGAATGACTTTGAACCTTCATATTGAAGCCAAAAAGGCTTACTGAACTTTGAATTTAAGGATTAAAGTCCACTTTTTGCAACTTAAAAAAAAAAAAAAAAAAAAAAAAAAAAAAAAAAAATCACTCATTGTCGTAATATAGTATGTAAGAAAAAGCCTTATTGCTCACTTACTACTATTTAAACACTTAGGATAAAACTATGTAAGTGTTATCTCTCACTAGAATCTCAACGTAAAATATCCTAAGTGTAGAATTAAAACCCTGAGTGAAAATACTCAGGAAGTCATCTTCAAAGATTATCAAAGAAAGAATCATCACTACCTGAGGGTAGAGCTCAGATAGTGAAGATAAGAACCAAAGATCAAAATGATGACTCAAGATGGGGCACAACTTCATCCTCAACAAGTGGTATCAAAGAATATAAAACGATAATTGTAACAGGGGATATAAAAAAAATAGCCTAAGCAATAATCGTTCACATTAACTTGTTGTAACTCAGAGTATAAGAAGAAGCCGTTATGCTCACTTATCTCTGATCAAACTCAGGTTATTTTTATGTTCAAATAGGGGGAGATTGTTGAGTCAATATTTTACCCAAATTTCCTTCACAAGTATTTGATCATAAAATAGCCCGCGTCACTCACTGATAAAATCAGTGAGCACATACACTCTCTGATAAATCAGGGAGTAGCTCAAACATCATGCTTTAAAGATGTCAAAGACTAACTGAAGATGCACCGTACTTCGCTGATGTGGTGTCAGCGAGTAACGTACCTGAGCAATACCAGAGTCGTGAGAACTGACAAATATCTCACTGACCCTAAAGATTTATTTCTGAAGAAACAATTACGAAATATAGGCGGGAACTTTCTTGGGAATACAAGCCACAAGCATTGGGAAGAAAGATAAAAGAAGACAAAAGTACTTTGGTACTTTATTAGTATTTTATGAGAAGTTTCTCAAGGAAGCTTTAAGTACTTTATTAGTATTTTATTAAAGCTTCCTAGAGAAGCTTTACTCTTTTCCTAGCTTATATATATTTGTATTGTAATAGAGATAGATAGAGATTCTAGGCACCAAAAATTAGTACATGATACTATAGTGATAGGATCCTCCTCTCATTGATTTCCAAGATTAGCTAGCTTGGATCAATGAGATTTTTATTTTTCATTCAACGGTATAGTGTTCCACAACTATCCCGTTTAAATCTTTGATTTGTCTCAAAGATTTATAAAGAAGCTGAGGATGTTATTAGTATGTCAAATGGTTATTGAATAAACATGTTCATTATTGTTCGGTATATTCATGGTTTATTCAATTCTTTGGACCAAAAAGTACTCTCTGATATATTCCAAACAAGTAATGATGGGTTGATCTCTGCCATCAACTAACTGCTTATTGAACACCTCACATGTGATGTTTAAGAGTAGGTCACAATTGGCTCTGCCTGTTAAACAAATCACACACTATATAAGTATATGACCAATTATTAGCATGCTTTTGTCAAGTGTAAGTTAGTTAATTACCTGAAAAATGGGATATGCTCCATTGTTCTGCTGGAATCTTGGTCAACCAGTCATAAGCAGCAGAATGGTATGACTTCAGCTCAACCATCTTTCTATTGAATTCAACAACAGTAGTGGCTTTAGCTGCATTCCAAAGCATGTCCTTGAAAACACCTCCTTTAAACTGTGACTTCATATTCTCATGAATATGCTTAACACAAAACTTGTGTTTAGCACTTGGAAACACACTTGCAATGGCTTGTATAAGTCCTTGTGGACAGTTAAGGTTAAGGATGGGATTAAAAGTGCACATGTTCTCATTTTACATAAAACACGTGACAAATTATATAATAAAATGTGTACCTTTTTGCATATCAGAAATGAAAGTGAAATTGAAGTTTGTTTCTATACCAAGATCCTCTTCAAATAATTTCAAAAACCAACACCAAGAAAGATGAAGATATTCATCTTCTTTCACCAACCAAGACCTCCCGAATCACATAAATCTTGGTGATGCGTGGTTTTGCGACCTTACAACAGGTTTTACCTCTCGAGGGATCTCAAGAGGCTTGCAATCCCCACCAGGCAGTGTACCTGACCGATGTAGTATAGTGTAGTGGCAAGTACCGGGGGATTGATCGTTCTCTAGGGGAATAGTGTCGTTAGGATTGAAAAACTACTCTAATAGGTCTAAGGGTGAGGGAAGATTCTTTTTGTATTTTTTATATTTTTATAAAAGCAAGTAAAATCTCGGGTTTGAAGGAGTGGGCGGAATTAGTTGCTAGTCAACTAACCCAAATAACTACAATTGCAAATAAAATAAAATAATTGAAAATAAAAAGGTTGTGGAACTTATATGGAGAGAAATGTGTTTACTTAGATTTCCTTACTCCCTAACTATCTTTTACCGGTTGATTAGTGTGTATTAATTGCGTGGATGACGGGTGTATTCCTTAATACCAATCGTGGGGTGGCGTACGTACTTCCCCAACTCTATAAGCTCCTACTTCACTCCTATGTCGAGCCGGCTAAGAAGCTCCTAACATGGGATCACTAGAATTCGCTCATGCATTAAATACAACCATAAAAACCTTAGTACGCATTGGTTCATGTTTCTTAAGACGTTCAAGCAAGTTACCGTATAGGAGGTTAGCCAGTTTTCTTAAGCCTAACATCGATAAACAATCATCCAATACAATTAATAACACACCAACAACCAATAATCAATAGTTAGGTTTCATTAGATCTAAGCAAACACAAGATAAATCTAGCCTAGCATGTTAAATAAAAGACAAGAACAAGATATAATCAAACAACACATAGACATATTGAATGATTAATTGATTACTTATCTTCAATTGAACATGGGAGATCCAAGGGTATAAAACCCTTAAAAGTGGTAGAAAAATCGTCTTAGGGTTTCTCCTCACAAAGTTGCACACTAATGACTAAAAATTATGAGAATATATATAGAAAATCAGATCTGACGGCGTCACGTTATAGAGCTGACGCCGTCACCTCGCCGCGGTTAGGGTTTCTTGATGGCCTTCTTGACGCCGTACCCTTTTAATCATCCAAAATCCTCTCTGGCGCGTCAAGGGTTGACGGCGTCACAATGGTGCTTAACGCCGTCACAGGTACTTTTCCAGCTGATTTTGAGACTTTGTCGTTTTCTTCACTTTTATGCTCCAAAAACGTCCAAAATGCTTCCTTTTCCAGATTTCTTCTCCAAAGTACCTAAAATGACAAAAGGAACGATTTAGGGCAATATTTGATCAAATAAATACGATTTAGGGCTTAAATGACCCCCTAAAAGCGGTACACTTTTCGCTTCATCAAATACCCTTACACTTGAGATTTGCTTGTCCTCAAGCAAATGCGCTTTTATTCTAATCAAAATACAAGTTAGGGGTCATTTAACGCTAATATAAAAGTAATTACAACAAATAGTCGTTCCACTTTAATCATAATAAGCACGGAGATTACAGACTAGCACTTCACAAGTAGTGTTTAGATACTCACATCTCTCAGGTGTCATAAAAGTATATGTCATAAATGAAAATGAATAATATCTCTCACTACCTGTCATAGCAAATAGATTACCATAGGCTTGGGAAAGGATCAAAAACCTCCTCCACTAGGCGTAAGCACCTAAGATAAACTATCAAAGAGGGCTTTTAGACGGGTTATAATGTTAGGTGTAGGGATATGATAAACACGGTTTTGTTGGATAAAGGATATTTTACTGGTGGCGAGTTAAAGATCTTGTTTAATTACATGTACAATATGGCGTTGCTAAGCCAAGACTAGACTCGACTTAAGCTAATGAAAAAAAAATAACAAAAAGATAAAATAAACATAAAATGAAACGGGATGGTAGTCCATATGTTTTTTCTACCTTTTTTTTTTTTTTTTTTTTTTTTTTTTTTTTTTTTTTTTTTTTGCACACAATTTTACCCTACCATCCAAAATAATACATCGTAGGGGGGTTGTATCCCCCTTACACTTGAACTTTTACATAACTTTACAATTAACTATTCTAATGACTCGAATTAAGATAATCGAAACACTTTGAGTACTTTTAAAATATTTAGCACATATGGGGGTAATAATGTGGTTCTTCCCCATTACTCCATGACACTAGTACTTTACCCATGAGTCCCAATCGTCCCAAAACAATATGTACATGGATATGACTCGACTTAGCAACCATGTAATCAATTAGATAATTAACTTGGGTTTTAAACAAATGTTGTCACAATAATGCACTAAAATTTAGTGCATACAAGGTAGGTTAAGGCGATTTGGGTGTACATTTAAGTGGGGTGTAAACAAATTCTTACTTTAAGTAAAATGCTTAAAGTTAGAAACGAAAAGATAGGCTCTGAGGGGTGTACTAGGGGTATCGTGTACTAAAAATGAGTACAACGCAAAGGGTGTGGGAGAATTACTTGACCAATGTAGCCAATGTAATTATAACAAAAACACAGGTGTAAAACAATGGGTTAATCCTAATGCCTCTTATCATGTAGTAAATCTAACTACACGAATGTAGTCTCACTTGTGGCCTCGGAATGGTCCTAACGCAAGTTCTAGAATCTAAGTGCTACCGGTACACACATCATAGCATAAATGCTTTTCCTACTAATTCTAGGGGCGAACCTCACATATTTGGGGGTGGAAAATTTTTTAGTGGTACGGTTTTGTACTAGTCATATAACTCCTATCCGTGAGACGCTCATTAAGACCAAAGTTTCACTCCTATATGTTGTAAAAAAATTTAAATTTGGCACTAAAATTGCCTTAACAGGTATTTCTCTCAGTTTTATTACACATCTACCATTAAACAAACGAAAAATCAAGCGTAATAGCATTCTCTAAGGTATCGTACTTTACCCCCCCTTACACTTAAGATGAACATTGTCCCCAATGTTCAAATAACAAGATGTAAAAGTAAATAAGGTAAAAGAATGAAATCAAATACTCCCCTAATTCGCTCGGTGGATAAAGAGGTAACATGGTTAGATCTTCTTCCAAGGTAATGTTGAAGCTTCAAGACTAAAGCAGCGCCAAAAGCTAGATTCCACATACATCTCCTTGTCCAAAATAACCTATTAAACTTGAGAAAACAAACACGAAAACCTGCATAACATCGGCGGGATAAATCTGTATAAGGATATAATGCTTGTGGAATGATTATTTTGCAGTTTCCTGGAGTTTATAAGTTAGAGATTTAATAAATCATTTTATGATTCCGGAAGAAAAACAAAACTTTCAAAAAAAAATCCAGAAAACTGTTCCTGACGCCGTCAGACTGGGGCCTGACGCCGTCAGAAGTGATCTGACAGATTTTTCATGTTAAGTTTCCGGAAAATTTCTGGAAAAACTCAATCCTTATTTCCTGGAAATCCTGCAAAATATCATTATGACTCGATACAAGCATTTAACTCAAACAATTACTAATATGTATGTTAATTTAATATTGTTATGATTCATGTTCATTTGTTCTAATAAACCGATTTGGATTTCCCTTACACTTATCTTTTGCAAAATACCTTTATATGTAGTTAAGACGAAGTTAAAAACAAGATAAAGCATTTTCACAATTTAGTTTCGAACATGAATCAATAATAATAAAAATTAAACATGCATACGGAAGCAAATAAAATCAAACAAACAAATAAATAAACACACAAAGCAAATAAAGCTTGGGTTACCTCCCAAGAAGCGCTTGTTTTTGTTCGAGTCACGAGCCTGACTCTACCCTTATTTAACGGAAATAGGGGAGGTTTTCCCTACACTTAGGGTTAAGTGCGGGTGATAGTAGCGATACACACCATCTTGGTGGAAGTATGCCGCGTGAGGAAAGAGTGGTGGATGAATTATATACTCAAAGGGGTGTGCTCCTTTCATCATAACCTTACCTAGTTCACTTTGGTCAATGGGTGAATTAAAGTTTTCTCCTAAAAAGGGATCATCTTCTATCAACTTCGAGAGATTCCTAGTTGGGAATCCATCTTGACCCAATAGACCCGGTTTAAACCCATAATGTTTCTTGTGATCAATCATGAATGGGTGATGTAGACATGTAAGGTCATTTTTCACTCCTATATTGTCTTCCTCACTACAAGGCTTAATGTCTAGTACCTTAAACTTAAGACTACCCGGACTATATGTTTTGATGGGTGGATCGGGACCTAATTCAATTCCTAAATTTTCATCCAAGGATGGAAGATTAGGTAACGGTTTTGGTTGAGGCTCCGGCTCATCAAAACTAGGAACTTCCATAGGACTAAAAGAAAGGTTGTGATCACTAAAAGCATTCAAACCTATTTCTTCTAGTTGTGTTTGGTCCAAGGGCTCTACCTCTATTGGGGTTCCTATAGTCTCTTCTACTTCTTCTGGGTAAGTCACGGGTGGTGTGTGTGCCTCAAATGATGGTAGGACTTGTGGGGTACTTGGTGGGCTTATGTTACTTACCTCATCATTCCTTGTGTCAAGATCACCTATATCCTCATCATGGGTTTTGGTAGAATTTAAACCTAACATTTTCCCTAATATCTCAAGTGCTTCTCTAGGCATCTCAACTTCTATATCCGAATCATAAGGATCATCCTCAATATTCTGACTGCTATATTCAAATTGCCCAAAAGATTCATCATGTGTTTCTTGAGATTCATCGTCATCAATCATAAAACCTAGGTCTTTTTGATTAATGTGATCATGTTCGGCTAAATCCTCCATCACATCAAGATCACCTATGTGTTCATCCTGTATTATGGCAGTGCCTAACCATGACATGCAGCTAGGTGGCTCAACTCTACCCTCATCCCCAAACAAACTTGTTTCATGATCCTTGAAATTTGTGGTCAATTGACTTGTATTAATGTTTGTTGGGTTGTCTACTATATAATAATATTGGGCACAATTCTCAATAGCTTCCCATGCTTCTTCAGCACTTAATTCCCTAAGATCCCTGTCGTCAAAATGGTAAATGTCCCTTTGGGCATGTCGGTCGACATGATTGTAAAAGATTTGAGTTAGGGACCAAAAATCGAAGTTATGATGAGAGACTTTTTGGAGTAAATATTTAAAACGAGTCCATGCATCATAGAGAGGTTCATCTTTATGTTGTTTAAACATCAAGATGTCATATAGAGTGGGTGAATTACGTGGTTGGTGGTATGGTGGATTCGCGTTCTCCATAATGGTGAACGGAAGAGTCAATGGAAATTACGAACAAACACACAAAGAAATAAGATAGACTAAAGAAGACCTATAAAAAGAAAATAAAAATCTTACTAGAAAGGAATCTAGTAAGTAGACCTAATAAAATAAAATTTCAACCTAAACAATAACTATTCCCCGGCAGCGGCGCCAAAAACTTGATGCGTGGTTTTGCGACCTTACAACAGGTTTTACCTCTCGAGGGATCTCAAGAGGCTTGCAATCCCCACCAGGCAGTGTACCTGACCGATGTAGTATAGTGTAGTGGCAAATACCGGGGGATTGATCGTTCTCTAGGGGAATAGTGTCGTTAGGATTGAAAAACTACTCTAATAGGTCTAAGGGTGAGGGAAGATTCTTTTTGTATTTTTTTATATTTTTATGAAAGCAAGTAAAATCTCGGGTTTGAAGAAGTGGGCGAAATTAGTTGCTAGTCAACTAACCCAAATAACTACAATTGCAAATAAAATAAAATAACTGAAAATGAAAAGGTCGTGGAACTTATATGGGGAGAAATGTGTTTACTTAGATTTCCTTACTCCCTAACTATCTTTTACCGGTTGATTAGTGTGTATTAATTGCGTGGATGACGGGTGTATTCCTTAATACCAATCGTGGGGTGGCGTACGTACTTCCCCAACTCTATAAGCTCCTACTTCACTCCTATGTCGAGCCGGCTAAGAAGCTCCTAACATGGGATCACTAGAATTCGCTCATGCATTAAATACAACCATAAAAACCTTAGTACGCATTGGTTCATGTTTCTTAAGACGTTCAAGCAAGTTACCTGATGAAGCGAAAAGTGTACCGCTTTTAGGGGGTCATTTAAGCCCTAAATCGTATTTATTTGATCAAATATTGCCCTAAATCGTTCCTTTTGTCATTTTAGGTACTTTGGAGGAGAAATCTGGAAAAGGAAGCATTTTGGACGTTTTTGGAGCATAAAAGTGAAGAAAACGACAAAGTCTCAAAATTGCGCTGGAAATTACCTTTGACGGCGTCAGGAATTGGTCCAGACGGCGTCATGGCTTGGCAAAAAAGGTGGATATGAAAATTACTCATGATAAGCCAGAGAATTTTGCATGAAAAATCTGACGGCGTCACCCTTTGAAGTGATCAAGGTCGTCACGGCTTAACTTAAAGAGGGACGGCGTCAAGCTCATTTCTGACGGTGTCAAGCTTTGATAAGCCAGAGCGGATTTTGGAGGTCTAAAGAGGGACGGCGTCAGGAAGGCCATCCGGGAACCCTAAAAGCGGCGAGGTGACGGCGTCAGGATCTATAACGTGACGCCGTCAGCCCTTAAACTCTATATATAGTTTTGCAATTTTTTGTCATTAGTGTGGAACTTATTGTGTGTAATTTTGGAGGAGAAACCCTAAGACGAATTTCTGCCATTTTTAAGGGTTTTCATACCCTTGGATCTCCCATGTTTAATTGAAGATAAGTAATCGTTTAATCATTCAATATGTCTATGTGTTGTTTGATTACATCTTGTTCTTGTCTTTTGATTAACATGCTAGGCTAGATTTATCTTGTGTTTGCTTAGATCTAATGAAACCTAGCTATTGATTATTAGTTGTTAGTGTGTTATTAATTGTATTGGATGATTGTTCATCGATGTTAGGCTTAAGAAAACTGGCTAACTTCCTATTCGGTAACTTGCTTGAACGTCTTAAGAAACATGAACCAATGCGTACTAAGGTTTTTATGGTTGTATTTAATGCATGAGCGAATTCTAGTGATCCCATTTTTAGGAGCTTCTTAGCCGGCTCGACATAGGAGTGAAGTAGGAGCTTATAGAGTTGGGGAAGTACGTACGCCACCCCACGATTGGTATTAAGGAATACACCCGTCATCCACGCGATTAATGCACACTAATCAACCGGTAAAAGATAGTTAGGGAGTAAGGAAATCTAAGTAAACACATTTCTCTCCACATAAGTTTCACAACCTTTTCATTTTCAGTTATTTTATTTTATTTGCATTCTTAGTTACTTGGGTTAGTTGACTAGCAACTAATTCCGCCCACTCATTCAAACCCGAGATTTTACTTGCTTTCATAAAAAATATAAAAATACAAAAAGAATCTTCTCTCACCCTTAGACCTATTAGAGTAGTTTTTCAATCCTAACGACACTATTCCCTGTGGAGAACGATCAATCCCCCGTACTTACCACTACACTATACTACATCGGTCAGGTACACTGCCTGGTGGGGTTGTAAGCCTCTTGAGATCCCTCGAGAGGTAAAACCTGTTGTAAGGTCGCAAAACCACGCATCAAGTTTTTTGGCGCCGCTGCCGGGGAGTAGTTATTGCTTAGGTTGAAATTTATTTTTATTAGGTCTACTCATTAGATTCATATCTAGTGAGATTTTTATTTTCTTTTTTTATTAGCTTTCTAGTAGTCTATCTTTTCTTTGTGTCTTTGTTCGTAAAAACCTTTCCATTGACTCTTCCGTTCACCATTATGGAGTACGCGAATCCACCATACCACCGACCATAAAAGCCATTCTACCCTAATGACATCTTGATGTTCAAGCAATATCGAGATGAACCCATATATGATGCATGGACTCGTTTTAAAAATTTACTCCGAATAGTCCCTCATCATAGTTTCGCTTTAGCATCCCTAACCCAAACTTTTTACTATCGTGTCGACCGATATGACCAAATGTGCATTGAGGATTTTGCCAATGGGGACTTTAGGGAATTAAATGCTGAAGAAGCATGGGATGCCATAGAAGATTGTGCCCAATATTATTATAGAGTAGACAACCCAACAAACATTGGTATAAGTCAATTGACCACAAATTTCGAGGATCATGAAACAAGTTTGTTTGGGGATGAGGGTAGAGTTGAGCCACCTAGCTGTATGTCATGGTTAGGCACTACCATAATACAGGATGAACATATAGGTGATCTTGACACAAGGAATGATGAGGTAAGTAACATAAGCCTGCTAGATACCCCACAAGTCCTACCATCATTTGAGGCACCCACACCGCCCGTGACTTACCCGGAAGAAGTAGAAGAGACTTTAGGAATCCCGATGGAGGTAGAATCCTTGGACCAAGCACCACTAGAGGATATAGGTTTGAATACTTATAGTGATAACCTTACTCTTAGTTCTAGGGAATTTCCTAGTGTTGATGAACCGGAACCTCAACCTTTACACAACTTTCCATCCTTAGATACATTTTAGGAGACAAAAGAGGAACCGACCCACCCATCAACCCATATTATCCGGGTAGTTTTAGGATGAAGGAAGCCATTCACTCACCCCCTTCACCTCACGTGGCATATTTCCACCCTAAGGGTGTGTATCGCTACTTTCACCCACACTTAATCCTAAGTGTAGGGAAAACCTCCCCTATTTCCGTTAAATAAGGGTAGAGTCAGGCTCGTGACTCGAACAAAAACAAGCGCTTATTGGGAGGCAACCCAAGCTTTATTTGCTTTGTGTGTTTAGTTCATTGTTTGTTTGATTTTATTTGTTTCCGTGTGTATGTTTAATTTTTATTTTTATTAATTCATGTTCAAAACTAAATTGTGAAAATGCTTTATTTTGTTTTTAACTTCGTCTTAACTACATATAAAGGTATTTTGCAAAAGTTAAGTGTAAGGGAAATCTAAATCGGTTTATTAGAACACAAATGGACATGAATCGTAATAATAATAAATTAACATACATATTAGTATTTGTTTAAGTCAAATGCTTGTATCGAGTCATGATGATGTTTTGCAGGAATTCCAGGAAGTAAGGTATAGGTTTTTCCAAAAATTTTCCGGAAACTTAACATGAGAATTCTGTCAGATCATTTCTGACGGCGTCAGGATTTACAACCTGACGGCGTCAGGTTTTAATTTTCTGAAAATTTTTGAAAGTTTTGTTTTCATAAAAAGTTTTTATTAAATCTATAACTTATAAACTCCAGGAATCTGCAAAATTATCATTCCACAAGCATTATATCCTTATATAGAGTTTATCCCGCCGATGTTATGCAGGTTTTCGTGTTTGTTTTCTCAGGTTTAACAGGTTATTTTGGACAAGGAGATGTATGTGGAATCAAGTTTATGGCGATGCATTAGTCGTAAAGCTTCTACATTCTCTTGGAAGAAGATCTAACCGTGTTACCACATTATCCACCGAGCGAATCAGGGGAGTATTTGATTTCATTCTTTTACTTTATGCTTTTACATCTTATTATTTGAACATTGGGGACAATGTTCATCTTAAGTGTAAGGGGGGGTAAAAGTACGATACTTTAGAGAATACAATTGCACTTGATTTTCGTTTGTTTAATAGTAGATGTGTAATAAAACTGAGAAAAACACCTGTTAGGGTAATTTTAGTGCCAAATTTAAAATTTTTTACAACATATAGGAGTGAAACTTTGATCTTAATGAGCGTCTCACGGATAGGAGTTATATGACTAGCACAAAACCGTACCACTAAAAAAATTTTCCACCCCAAATATGTGAGGTTCGCCCCTAGAATTGGTAGGAAAAGCATTTATGCTATGATGTGTGTACCGGTAGCACTTAGATTCTAGAACTTGCGTTAGGACCATTCCGAGGCCACAAGTGAGACTACATTCGTGTAGTTAGATTTACTACATGATAAGAGGCATTAGGATTAACCCATTGTTTTACACCTGTGTTTTTGTTATAATTACATTGGCTACATTGGTCAAGTAATTCTCCCACACCCTTTGCGTTGTACTCATTTTTAGTACACGATACCCCTAGTACACCCCTCAGAGCCTATCTTTTCGTTTCGACCTTTAAGCATTTTACTTAAAGGAAGAATTTGTTTACACCCCACTAAAATGTACACCCAAATCGCCTTAGCCTACCTTGTATGCTCTCATCTTTAGTGCATTATTGTGACAACATTTGTTTAAACCCAAGTTAATTATCTAATTGATTACATGGTTGCTAAGTCGAGTCATATCCTTGTACATATTGTTTTTGGACGATTGGGACTCATGGGTAAAGTACTAGTGTAATGGAGTAATGGGGAAGAACATCATTTATTACCCCCATATATGCTAAATATTTTAAAAGTACTCCAAGTGTTTCGATTATCTTAATTCGAGTCATTAGAATAGTATTTGTAAAGTTATGTAAAAGTTAAAATGTAAGGGGAATGCAATGCCCCTATGATGTATTATCTTGGATGGTAGGGCAAAAGTGTATGCCAAACCAAAAAAAAAAAAAAAAAAAAAAAAAAAAAAAAAAAAAAAAAAAAAAAAAAAAAAGTCAAGAAAAATACAAAAGAAAATCAGAAAAAGAAAAGTAGAAAAAAGACATACGGACTACCATCCCGTTTCATTTTATGTTTATCTTATGTTTTTGTTATTTTGTTTTTAGCTTAAGATTGAGTCTAGTCTTGGCTTAGCAACATTGTATAGTACATGTAATTAATCAAGATCTTTAACTCGCCACCAGTAAAATATCCCTTATCCAACAAATCCGTGTTTATCATATCCCTACACCTAACGTTATAACCCATGTAAAAGCCCTCTTTGATAGTTTATCTTAGGTGCTTACGCCTAGTGGAGGAGGTTTTTGATCCTTGCCCAAGCCTATGGTAATCTATTTGCTATGACAGGTAGTGAGAGATATTATCCGTTTTCATTTATAAGATTTATTTTGATGACACTTGAGAGATGTGAGTATCTAAACACTACTTGTGAGGTGCTAGTTTGTAATCTCCGTGCTTATTATGATTAAAGTGGAACGATTATTTGTTGTAATTACTTTTATATTAGCATTAAATGACCCCTAACTTGTATTTTGATTAGAATAAAAGCGCATTTGCTTGAGGACAAGCAAATCTCAAGTGTAAGGGTATTTGATGAAGCGAAAAGTGTACCGCTTTTAGGGGGTCATTTAAGCCCTAAATCGTATTTATTTGATCAAATATTGCCCTAAATCGTTCCTTTTGTCATTTTAGGTACTTTTGAGAAGAAATCTGGAAAATGAAGCATTTTGGACGTTTTTGGAGCATAAAAGTGAAGAAAACGACAAAGTCTCAAAATCAGCTGGAAAAGTACCTGTGACGGCGTTAAGCACCATTGTGACGCCGTCAACCCTTGACGCGCCAGAGAGGATTTTGGATGATTAAAAGGGTACGGCGTCAAGAAGGCCATCAAGAAACCCTAACCGCGGCGAGGTGACGGCGTCAGCTCTATAACGTGACGCCGTCAGATATGATTTTCTATATATATTCTCATAATTTTTAGTCATTAGTGTGCAACTTTGTGAGGAGAAACCCTAAGACGATTTTTCTACCACTTTTAAGGGTTTATACCCTTGGATCTCCCATGTTCAATTGAAGATAAGTAATCAATTCTTTTTCTTTTTAATTACGATCAGAGGTCATAGACCCATTTGCGATAGGTTTGACCCAGTTTGACCTAATTGCGATAACCTTGACCTTATGCCATAATTGCGATAAACACCCACCTTTGCGATAAAATCACAGATTTGCGATAAAAATACCACAATTGCGATAAAAATCCCAGATTTGCGATAGGTTATCGAATTTCTTTACAAGAATTGCGATAGAAGAGGGTTTATCGCAATTTGCTTTACAAGCAATTGCGATAAAAAGGGGTTTTGACTTTTTGACCAAAAAATCCGGCGAGATTCCGATCAAAAATTTCGACCATCTTTTCTGACCACCTTTTTGCGACCCATATTTGACCAGAATATCGACCATGTTTCACGGAAATAGTGCAGAAACATTCACATGAATATAGCAGTTGACATATAGGACTATTATTTGGACAAAAAGAACACAAACAAAGCATATATGTTAGACTGTTAACTGAAAGTGGAGGAATGTTTTGACCATTAAAAGATACATAAAGGACTTGTTATTAAACTGTTTATCGAATGATAAGGAAAAAAAATTCCGATGACCGGAAATTTTTTTTTCCGATGACCCAAAAAATAGTGATGAAACAGCCTAAAACAAGATTCGAACCACAAAAATCAGTAAGATAAACAACCTGGCTCATTATACCAATTGTAGGATCGTGAATGTCCAAGTGATGAAGCGAAAAGTGTACCGCTTTTAGGGGGTCATTGAAGCCCTAAATCGTATTTATTTGATCAAATATTGCCTTAAATCGTTCCTTTTGTCATTTTAGGTACTTTTGAGAAGAAATCTGGAAAAGGAAGCATTTTGGACGTTTTTGGAGCATAAAAGTGAAGAAAACGACAAAGTCTCAAAATTATGCTGGAAAGTACCTTTGACGGCGTCAGGTATTGGTCCAGACGGCGTCACGCCTTGGCAAAAAAGGTGGATATGAAAATTACTCATGATAAGCCAGAGAATTTTGCATGAAAAATCTGACGGCGTCACCCTTTGAAGTGATCAAGGTCGTCACGGCTTAACTTAAAGAGGGACGGCGTCAAGCTCATTTCTGACGGCGTCAAGCTTTGATAAGCCAGAGCGGATTTTGGTGGTCTAAAGAGGGACGGCGTCAGGAAGGCCATCCGGGAACCCTAAAAGCGGCGAGGTGACGGCGTCAGGATCTATAACGTGACGCCGTCAGCCCTTAAACTCTATATATAGTTTTGCAATTTTTTGTCATTAGTGTGGAACTTATTGTGTGTAATTTTGGAGGAGAAACCCTAAGACGAATTTCTGCCATTTTTAAGGGTTTTCATACCCTTGGATCTCCCATGTTTAATTGAAGATAAGTAATCGTTTAATCATTCAATATGTCTATGTGTTGTTTGATTACATCTTGTTCTTGTCTTTTGATTAACATGCTAGGCTAGATCTATCTTGTGTTTGCTTAGATCTAATGAAACCTAGCTATTGATTATTAGTTGTTAGTGTGTTATTAATTATATTGGATGATTGTTCATCGATGTTAGGCTTAAGAAAACTGGCTAACTTCCTATTCGGTAACTTGCTTGAACGTCTTAAGAAACATGAACCAATGCGTACTAAGGTTTTTATGGTTGTATTTAATGCATGAGCGAATTCTAGTGATCCCATGTTAGGAGCTTCTTAGCCGGCTCGACATAGGAGTGAAGTAGGAGCTTATAGAGTTGGGGAAGCACGTACGCCACCCCACGATTGGTATTAAGGAATAAACCCGTCATCCACGCGATTAATACACACTAATCAACCGGTAAAAGATAGTTAGGGAGTAAGGAAATCTAAGTAAACACATTTCTCTCCATATAAGTTTTACCACCTTTTCATTTTCAGTTATTTTATTTTATTTGCATTCGTAGTTATTTGGGTTAGTTGACTAGCAACTAATTCCGCCCCACTTTTTCAAACCCGAGATTTTACTTGCTTTCATAAAAAATATAAAAATATAAAAAGAATCTTCTCTCACCCTTAGACCTATTAGAGTAGTTTTTCATACCTAACGAACACTATTCCCTGTGGAGAACGATCAATCCCCCGTACTTACCACTACACTATACTACATCGGTCAGGTACACTGCCTGGTGGGGTTGTAAGCCTCTTGAGATCCCTCGAGAGGTAAAACCTGTTGTAAGGTTGCAAAACCACGCATCATTACCGTATAGGAGGTTAGCCAGTTTTCTTAAGCCTAAAATCGATAAACAATTATCCAATACAATTAACAACACACCAACAACCAATAATCAATAGTTAGGTTTCATTAGATCTAAGCAAACACAAGATAAATCTAGCCTAGCATGTTAATTAAAAGACAAGAACAAGATATAATCAAACAACACATAGACATATTGAATGATTAAATGATTACTTATCTTCAATTAAACATGGGAGATCCAAGGGTATAAAACCCTTAAAAATGGCAGAAAAATCGTCTTAGGGTTTCTCCTCACAAAGTTGCACACTAATGACTAAAAATTATGAGAATATATATAGAAAATCAGATCTGACGGCGTCACGTTATAGAGCTGACGCCGTCACCTCGCCGCGGTTAGGGTTTCTTGATGGCCTTCTTGACGCCGTCCCCTTTTAATCATCCAAAATCCTCTCTGGCGCGTCAAGGGTTGACGGCGTCATAATGGTGCTTGACGCCGTCACAGTTACTTTTCCAGCTGATTTTGAGACTTTGTCGTTTTCTTCACTTTTATGCTCCAAAAACGTCCAAAATGCTTCCTTTTCCAGATTTCTTCTCCAAAGTACCTAAAATGACAAAAGGAACGATTTAGGGCAATATTTGATCAAATAAATACGATTTAGGGCTTCAATGACCCCCTAAAAGCGGTACACTTTTCGCTTCATCACTTGGACATTCACGATCCTACAATTGGTATAATGAGCCAGGTTGTTTATCTTACTGATTTTTGTGGTTCGAATCTTGTTTTAGGCTGTTTCATCACTATTTTTTGGGTCATCGAAAAAAAAAATTTCCGGTCATCGGAATTTTTTTTCCTTATCATTCGATAAACAGTTTAATAACAAGTCCTTTATGTATCTTTTAATGGTCAAAACATTCCTCCACTTTCAGTTAACAGTCTAACATATATGCTTTGTTTGTGTTCTTTTTGTCCAAATAATAGTCCTATATGTCAACTGCTATATTCATGTGAATGTTTCTGCACTATTTCCGTGAAACATGGTCGATATTCTGGTCAAATATGGGTCGCAAAAAGGTGGTCAGAAAAGATGGTCGAAATTTTTGATCGGAATCTCGCCGGATTTTTTGGTCAAAAAGTCAAAACCCCTTTTTATCGCAATTGCTTGTAAAGAAAATTGAGATAAACCCTCTTCTATCGCAATTCTTGTAAAGAAATTCGATAACCTATCGCAAATCTGGGATTTTTATCGCAATTGTGGTATTTTTATCGCAAATCTGTGATTTTATCGCAAAGGTGGGTGTTTATCGCAATTATGGCATAAGGTCAAGGTTATCGCAATTAGGTCAAACTGGGTCAAACCTATCGCAAATGGGTCTATGACCTCTGATCGTAATTAAAAAGAAAAAGAATTGAACATGAAGCAGAACAGACCATTGACCACTACAAAATACCAAACTCAATTGACCTCAGGTTGTTAACCATCATCAGTCCTAAACTTAATGAAGACCAGTAACATAACTCAATCCCAACACATATCCAACTCTATCCTAACTCGTCCCATCCCACAACAGATTCGAAACTCAAAAGAAAACAACAATACGAGATCTCAGACTTGTTCCATTTCTTTACAATCGGTTATCGATTTTGTTATGGAACATATATCATCATCGACCAATTATTGAAGATTTACTTCAATTAATATCCGAACACAACAAAAAAGTAACAAAACCACATAGTTTCATCCCTTCTTTCATTCGGTTCAACAACAAAATTAAACAAAACAATTAAACTTACCCGTGACCAATGATACGGTTTTAAGGATACTTGTGATGATTGATTAGTTTTTGATGATGATAGAAGTAGATAAGCTGCGAGTTTGGTGACTTGTGTTTGAGATTGGGTCGATTTGATGAAAGTGGGAGGGAGCAGAGAAAAATATGATGGGGGCGGAAATAATTATGTGAAGTGTGTTTAGGGTTAGGTTAGTTAAGTACCGGTTATATGTTGGTGTGTTATTGGGTTGAATAAGTTGTTGGACTGGATCTTCTCTTTTCTTTTTTTGGGCCTTTAAATGATATAACAAATGAATTGAGTTGGGCTGAGACGTTATGTTGACTGTATTGACAAAGGGTTGCAATGCATCAATTAACAAATGTATATTCTATACATTGTGTTAATTGTTGTAAATTAAGTGGTATTTTGGATTTATTAATTTTCACGGGGATACATAGTTCACGGCTAATATTATTATGGTTAAGAAAAATGACTACGGGGTTTCAGTACGGTATTATTAATTTGATTTTGAAGTGACATTTCACGGGCATGTGTACTTATTTATCTCAAAGTCTAGAGGTTGGATGGATGCATGACTTTCAGAGATACTTGTTTGGGCATTCACGAGTGGTGATTAAGACTTGGTTTATCTAGTTTTCATAGGTCAAGGGGTGGATGGACGAAGACCTAGTTAACTATCACTTAAAGGAGATACGTTGTAGTACTCAGTGTCACATGAAGTTGTGGATAGTCCAAGAGGTGGATATTTCATATACAGTTAAGGAAGGTTGGATGGGTATATGACACTACCTATGCTTTAAGGAGTTACGTTGTAGTGCTCAGTATAGGTTCTTAGTCACACTATCGTACAAGATTAAGTCACATATCTAAGGGGTGTTTACTTCTTTTTCAAGTTGGTCATATCGGGTTGTCTCCATATGTGGTCATTTACTAGAAGCCGGTGAATTTTAAGGAGGTTCGTTCAAAGGTTGGTTTGAGAGAAGTATTAAGAGTATTTGTTCGACATATTCTCACGAAACTATGCTTCGACGAGCTGTTATGGCTTTACAATTGCATCAAGTAAAAGGTAATCTACGGCATGTACATTAAAGTATGATGATTCCGATGACTCGCAACCATCAGGAGGGAGAAGTACGACTTATTACCAACTTGGATGCAATACTCTGTGAGATATGTTGTTATGATGCTCCCGAACGACAACCATTGTGCATCACTTTAGTATCTACAGTCTCCGCTGCGTGTTTGAAGACTAAAGAGAGTTGTCGATTCAGGAGGGAGCAGAGAAAAGAAAATGGCTCACTAGTTAAGAGGGAGTAATAACCTAACTAGAACATTACAGTTGAAGTTCAGAGCTACAAGAATTAGTGCCGTCAGTGCCTAAGATCGAACGCCGAGATCGTCGGAAGAGAGAACTTCAAGTCTGCCTCAGGATCTAGACTACAGAGACTCTGCGCTTCGACAAAAGTTTATTATTATTGTAATTTACTTTATTTATAGGTCTCATTGTAACCATTCACTTGTGACGACATCTTGGAGGGAGATTGTTAGACTCGCTTTTTTATAAAGATATCGTCACTTAAGTGAATTGGGCTAGATTTGTAGTAAGTAGTACACGCAGGGACTACTTATGTTTAAATGGCAAAATAGTAATGTAATAGGGCCTATAAATACCCCTCATGACTCTCCATGAGGGGTGTGGGGAATTCTTTGTATCTTTGTTCATTTTATTAAGCTAATATATTAAGAGTTTTCTCTACCCTCTCTCTACTTTCTCTCACTAAAAAGATGAAGATATTCATCTTCTTTCACCAACCAAGACCTCTCGAATCACATAAATCTTGTACATTCACGGTCCTACAGGAACATCTTCAGGTATATGCTCATCATCATCAAACACTTAATCATGCTTTAGATCATAATCCAAATCCGCTGAATCACTACCAGTTGTGTCCTCATAATCTACCTCCACTTCTTTGAAATTTCCCATATATTTCCGTATTATGCAGCTTCATCTGAGGATTCCATGTGTGTGAGAGAGGTCAATAAGGAGGGGGACGATCGATGTAATAAAACGGGGTGTATAAGGGAAGTCCCTCAGGTATATCGCATGCGAATGGACAAAATTGCCCTTGCCGTTAGTATAAGTTAACGTCCAATTGGCCGATTTTGGCGTTCTAGGACGAAACATGCCATTTTCCTACACCCACAGGGACCGAATATTTTCTATTTTCTTTACTCTATAAACAAATATCAGATCTGAAATAACAATCATCAACTTCAGCCAGCGTCATTAACCCACTAGTGACCGCCCCCTTTGAAGTACGACTTCTTTGTCAACGATCTCCATCTTACGGTAAACCTTCTATATCACTTTAGTTTTATTTTATTTGCAATATGCAGTGTTCTAGAATTCAGTTCAATTACTTAAAAAAGAAATACAGAATGTAATTGCTACTAGTTATTTAGGGATAACGGTGTTTCTTTATAATTTTGAAATTAGTCATATCGAATCTGCTATTAAGTCCCAATACCATATTTAACTTATAATTTGACAATTTTTTTAATTTTTTTTTTTTTTTTTTTTTTTTTTTTTTTTTTATAATTTTTTTCTTGCAATGGCAACTATATGGGTGCGTTTAGTTGGAGAAAAAATTATTTTATTTCCTATCTCTAGTTTTGTAAAAATTTGGAAGGGAAATTTATCTCAACAAAAACACTTAAAAATATAGAAAAATTTGTATTTTCTATTTTAAAGAATGGGAGGGAGGGTTGTGGGTTACAAAAGAAAACAAGGAAAATTTGTTTTGTAATTTTCCTTGTTAAGTTAGGAAATAGGGGATTTTGTGTTTTGCAAAACATTTTGTTGGAAAACGCTGATTTGAACGTGATATCTGTTTTCCTTGTTTTTCACAAAACATTTTGTGGAAAACAACCCCAACTAAACGCACCCTATATATCTACATCACAAATGTATCTCACATGTCTTAAGAATGATTTGAACCCACAACCATTTGACTGAGAAGCTTCTCACATAACATGGAATACGATTGGTGACAAGCCATTTGGTTAGGTGGCAAAAGGTTAATAACCGGTAACCCGAACTGGCCCACAATCGGCTGACTTTCCATAATGTGGGGCATACATTCCCACTCAGCGGTTGTAGCTATGAGGTCTAAATGTCTAATGTGGCTGTGTTTTTTTATTAGATTTTATATTTTATATGTATGAAAACAATGATTCTAATGTATAGCTTATAAATCAGCCAACTACTCGTTTTTATGTCTTGAATTAGCTCATATATAAATATATGGTGTGGTAATATGCTATGTTTGTTACTACTTTGTTAGAGATGTGAAATTGCATGAGAACGACAAAATGTGCGAATCCTAAATAGTTTAAGGATATATATAATGGTTGATTATGGATACTAATTTATATCATAGATACACACATTATTTGGAAATTTGTAGCGGTAACACTTCAAAAGCGAGTAGATTAAGTAAAGTTCCTTTCTTTTTCCAGGATTTCGCCATTTACTACTAAAAACATTTGTTGTCTTAAATGTTCTCCGAGTCTCTACCACGACGATGACGATCAGTATCCACAATCACCAACTTGCAGACAATGCATACGACCTTTATGATGTCAGATTCTTCGAATACGAAATCTCCACCATAGTCACATCCACACCAGACATTGTTGACCAATGGATCTTCGAAACCCAACTAATCCACAACCCTGTCATTGTCGGCCTTGACGTTGAATGGCTTCCTAACCGAATCAAAAACATCAAAAACCCCGTGGCCACACTCCAACTATGTGTCGGAAACCGTTGTCTTGTTTTTCAAATCCTTCATTCTCCTATAATCCCTTATTCCCTTGCATACTTCTTAGGGAACCCTTCCTATATATTCACGGGTGTTGGGATTGATGATGATGTCAAGAAGCTTAGGGAGGATTATTACCTTGTGGTTGCAAGGACGGAGGATTTAAGGTCGTTGGCTGCGGTTAAGTATCGTGTGAGGAAGCTTAATAATGCAGGGATTAAGAAATTGACGTGTAAGGTATTGAGAAGGGATATTGGTAAACCTAAAGTGATTACGATGAGTGCATGGGATAGTCAATGGTTGACTCCGGCGCAAGTGCAATATGCTTGTCTTGATGCTTTTTTGAGTTTTGAGATTGCAAGGGTTTTAATGAAGTTGTAGTTTGAGTTTACATTTAAAATTTTCTAGTATGCAAATAATTATGTATTCGCTGATGGATGCTGATGGTTATATGATTTAGGGATTTTGGTATAAACCAATCAAAAAATGTATATGATGTGGATCAGTTTGGTTAAATTTTCTTTTGATTCAATTCCTTTTTAACATCAATAAATTCATATCTGACTGAACTCTTGTTTGTTCTACTATTGGATGTCTTATCTATTTGGTCAAATGTTTCTGGGCATAGGCTAGCAGAGTCTCTCATGAATTGGTTAGCAAGCCCTTCTGAACTGCAAACCATGGTCTCTTAACAAAGTTTAGTGTGTTCTAGGTAGGGGTGAGCATCGGGCCGAAACCGAACCGTCCCGACCCGAGCCCGACTCATCCCGAAACCGATAACCTGGAATTCTCTAACCAAGTCCCGACCCGAGTATAGCTCGGTTTGTGTCAGGCGGGACTCGGTTTCACTCGGGTGTGTTGTTTTCTTTGTGTGTTGTCGGTTTGTCCCGACTCCCGACCCGACCCGAGTCCCGAATTCATGGAAATCCCAGCCCGAGTCCCGACCCGAGTATAGCTCGGTTTGTGTCGGTCGGGGTCGGTTTCGGTCGGTTTGTGTCGGTTTTCGGTCGTCGGTCGGTTTTGCTCACCCCTAGTTCTAGGGTACTGTATGCATGTATTTCACGAGCTGAATACATCTACATGCTGTCTTTCTGTTGAACCTGCTTGTTATGGAAATGCAGATAAGTGTTTGCTTTGTTTCTAGGATTCTGTTATTCAATATTAGATATAGCATAATGGTGGTCTGTGTTAGAAATCAAGTAGAGTATTATTTTGATATGGGTTATTGCAGAAGGGATCAGGTTGGGATTTGGGTCGACCCGAAACACTTTGCATTTTTAATACATTTTTTTACTACTGTGACAAGTTTAACTTGTTTTCTTTTGAGCCAACTCTCTTTTTATTCTGCTTATTTGACCTCTGAGAGATAATGCTAACCAAATCAAGCCATTTATGAATAAACTGGTTAAAACGGTCACCTCTGCAGTTCATATGAGTTTCTATGTGTTGGGTTTTAAAACTTTAATCAAGATGTAATGGGGGCCATATACTTGATTGTAAGACAAATTAAAGTAGCATTTACGGAGCTGAGAATGCGTTAAGTTAACCAGTTAGCGTGTGCCTGTATGTTGTTTTTGGAGTTACTTCTCACTGGCGGACTACGTTAATGCACAACAGCGTCATTTGTAAACAAGTAGCTTAGTAGACTACCTTTTTCTTGTGATTGTTGTCCCAATCAACATCAAACTTGATAGATTGATACTTGTCATCCATCTTTATAGGCCAGCAATGGTGGACGGGAATCAGCTCTTCCGTGAAGAAGTCATAATAAGGTGTCACCATATAGGTTACCGAGACACAAGCAAGAATGTGTTTCTTATGCAGAACATGTAGTTCCTTGATGTAGACCTAAAATGTGCACATATAGATGTGAAAAAAATTCATTGTAAACAAGATTATATTTTCACACAAGGAAAAGATTGATTCTTGCCTATGGGCGTATTTCCAGGCGAAGCGTGGTTGCTTAAAGTACTCTTGTGATTCTCGAATAGTACAGGTCAAATAGCCCAAGCACATCCAAACACACTATGTTCTACAACCTGTTTTCTTAGTGCAGGTCTTATGTCAACGTACTACTAATTATTAAGTTCTGAGAATTCTGAGCTAGTGAGTAGTGACTGGCACACGCAATCATATGAGGAGCCGAGGTTCAAATCCTAGAACCTAACGAGTTAATGTGGATAAATTTTCACTTAGTTTTGGGAACGGTAAATGTAACGCAAAACAAGCAAAAGTGCAGCCCGTTACATAAAAATGGTGAGATCTCCATGAGGGAGAAAACCACAACATCAAAGTATCAAACATTGGTTCAGAACAACCATGCCATACAGCATCTGCACCAAGCAACAAAACCTGTTGCGATTCTAATCTGGAATGTCTGCTAGATATCCAAAGTAATGATATACAAGGTTGCAAAAATCGCGAATCGGTAGTCGGACGGTCGATCACCTTGTAGCTTGTAATCGGTTTAGGCGGGATTAATCGGTGATTAATCAGATTGGCATTACTGGCATTACTGACAAAATTTAGTTATTTCCGGCAAGTTTTGTGTATTTCCGGTGAGTTTTACGTATTTTCGGCAAGGTATTTTCTAAAAAACAACTTGTAATAGACTTAAAGAGTTACTATAAGTGATCAAAATAAGTTTACAGTGAGTGTTGGGTACTTCCGGCAAGATTTATAGGTTTCCAGCAAGTTTGACCATCATTGACCGCCGTTGACCACAGTTGACCTATTTGTTTGACCCAGTTACATAAATCGGCAAGGTCGGTGGCCTTGTAGCACTTAATCGGCGATTAATCGGCCTTGTAGACTTTTTTTGCAACACTGATGATATATATAATTGATATAATATTATTATTTTTCTGACCATTCTACCCTTTATCATAAGTGAATTTCTAACCACATAGGAGTAGCCAAGTTATTGAAGATTTGTAATTATCATCACTAAAATGTGAGAGGTCTTAATTTTGAATTGTGTTTGGTGCAAAGAACCCCGTGGCCATGCTTGGATTTAGTTTGTATACTGGTGGGTTTAAACCCCGTTTGATTAGTCGACCAAAAGGTCGGAAACCAACCTTGGTTAAAAAAAACCGAAATGTCTTTGTGAGAAGGGCTTGCTTTTGAGCCTATTAACCGTCAGTTGTATACTTGGCATGACAATATAAATTTACTTAGCCAACAATATATAATTTCTAGTATAAAGATTTCAAAATAAATGTTTTATTTGTTCATACTAGTTTTAGATCCCTCCTCACGCGGAGGGCTTTAACATAAGTCGTACTAATCGGGTTTGTCACAATTTGATCTACTTGTTTGATTGTCGACTAAATAAAATCCAAACTATAACAATAACAATAAACGTTGTTTTTAAAAACTGTTGGTGCAAATGATAGCTAAGATCCCCTTTATGTTTTATTGATGATAAATATATATTAGGAAACACTTAAAATCGCTAACGGTAACTTAAAACCGAAAGTTTGATCTTTCAATATAGGTTCGTACATGATACCTAAGATGTTATATAAACTCGCAACAAGATTAGGACTTAAAGAGATGACCAAAATACCCCCTCCTGTTTTACAAAACGCAAACTCAAAGACCTTTTCTAAAACCCCAATTCAAAGCCATTAGCCAATCCCAAGTGTTTTATCAAACAAGGAGATTCATGTATTCGCAAAACCCTCAATGAAAACATTCAAATGGCTATAATCTTTAAGCAGAAATGAGCTAATCACGTAACGGGTTTACTCCTTTATTGGTCATACAAGTTAAGGCCACTTTGCGTAAATGCAATTTTTATTTTATATATATATATATATATATATATATATATATATATATAGGATAAAGATCAAATAAAAAGACAAATATCCGTACACTACGTAAAAATATTATTTTTTTTAAAAAGTTCGCGAAAAATTCCAAAAAAATTTCACAAGATCGGGTATGTTGGTGCATGAAAAAGTTGTGAAGGAAATTTTTCTAAAAGTGGATACTTTTTCCGGAAATAAATTATGAAAAAATACGTTTGTGCATTAAATCGCTTTTTTGTACATCAAAAATTTGTTTTTGCACCCAACTTCTTTTGTCTTTTTTCATCAAAATAACATTGCGCATCTAACTAAAACAAGTTGAAAATTTTGTGCATCAAAATTTTTTTGCGCATCAAAATTCGTTTTTTGTGCATTAAAAAAAACGTATAAAAACTCAAAATTAGAAAAACTTCTTTCACAAAAGTTTTATGCACCAACATACCCTATCTTGTGAAATTTTTTTGGATTTTTTCGCAGATTTTTTTAAAAATAAAAATCTTTTTACGTAGTGTACGGATATTTGTCTTTTTATTTTAACTTTACCCTATATATATATATATATATATATATATATATATATATATATATATATATATATATATATATATATATTGAGTTAATGCTTTACTAAGCATGCAAGGCACTTAACTTTGTTACATCAAGATGATTAGTAAACATGCCTAATTGTGGATTAATAAAGATTATAGCATTTGGATTTTGAATTTGTATTTGAAATTTGAATTTTGAAATAAGAATCTCTTTCACATGCTTCTTTGTTCAACACTCCTTCCTTTATCACCTTTACCATTGTTTATTCAATCTTGTTCCCATTCAAGCTACACACACTCCTCCTCCATTTCTTGTCCCCCACACAATAAGCAAACGCTCCTTCTTCCTTAGCTTGTTCACCATTCAACAATATAGGCTCCTTCATCCATTCCTTGTCTCACATACTTTGAACAAATGCTCCTCACCCTCGGCTTGTCTCTCATTCTAGAACAAAGGCTCCTCTCCACCATACTTTGTTCCTTAGTCAAAGCACACTTCCTTATTTCACTCACACTGCTCCCTACTCCAAATAATTTCTCTCACATACACTCACCTTCCCTTTTATCAAGCCACGTACATACTATAACAACTAGTTTTTGAATTTGAAATTTTAATTTCAAATTAGGAGTCAAGGCTTTATCCATTGCTTAGTCAACACTCAAAGTAAAACCCTATGTCCATTATTCTTTTCTTCTCTCATAAAATGGACAAAAGCCCTAAACCACTCTACAACGCTTTTCTAGCCCTACTAAACCCTAACTTAACCATAGCTAATGAGTTGGTTTGACCTAACCTTGAGCCTTTGAAATTGACTTGGGAAGGTCAAAACTAAAGTGCACATGGGGGTTTAACAAGAGCCAACGGCTAGTTATAAAAAAGGGACAACTCATTTTGAATGGGTCAATCAAAGATGTATTTTATTATGAGATGATCAAACCAGTAAGCTAAATAAAGCTTATTAGTTACATAGCAGGCATAGCAATTTCAATATACTATTTAGATTACCAAACTATTAGATAAGTATATAACAACTAGTTTTTGAATTTGAAATTTGAATTTCAAATTAAGAGTCAAGGCTTTATCCATTGCTTAGTCAACACTCAAAGTAAAACCCTATGTCCATTATTCTTTTCTTCTCTCACAAAATGGACAAAAGCCCTAAACCACTCTACAACGCTTTTCTAACCCTACTAAACCCTAACTTAACCATAGCTAATGAGTTGGTTTGACCTAACCTTGAGGCTTTGAAATTGACTTGGGAAGGTCAAAATTGAAGCACACGATGGGGGTTTAAAAAGAGCCAATGGCTAGTTATAGACAAAGGACAACTCATTTTGAATGGGTCAATCAAAGACATATTTTATTATCAAATAATCAAACCAGTAAGCTAAATAAAGCTTATTAGTTACATAGTTGGCATAGCAATTTAGATATATTATTTAGATTACCAAACGATTAACTAAGTATGTTCTATTCTTTATTCTCAGTCACCTTTGAAACGCTTATAAGGTTTTTATTGTTGAACATTGGGCAAAAACTTCAACTAAGATGGGTAATCTAAGAAAAATAACCGAAAAACAAAAGAGTAAATTTTTTTATAAGTTGCACAATGAATCTAATGATTTTCGGTTTTCAGTATGCTTGCTAGAAGGCTTTGGCGACACTATGCCAAGGTTTAGAGGAAGGTTTTCCCAGAAATTGAATTTGACATTTTGTGCAAGGAATGACTTCGCTTCCACTTCCACAATCATCATTTATAACTGAAAGCAATGAAGGCGGTAAAAAAATCTGAGTGGTGGCTTTACAATATGACACAAGCGTCAAATTATAAGTCGATGTAGGTTTAAAAAGTAAGCCGCTCGATATAGCAGCAAAGTCTAATACAGTTTTGTTTGATTTATAAGGTGCAAGTGATCTCATTTCCCGTGCTTAAAGAATTCTCTGTGTAGCTATCAAGCTACCTAGATCAACAACAACAACAATACCCAATCCCGCCGGAGCGAGTTATGGGTGAGGTGAGATGTAGACAATCACACCCCTATATGAGGGTAAAGGGACTGCTTCCAGAATGACCTCCGGCAAGTGCGGGTGTGCAAGCGAAACGGATAAAAAGCAAGGTACCTAAATCGTTTTTTATGATAATAATAGAAAACCATACAGTGATTGTGTTATACAATTCCATGCTTATTCATTTCTATGGTGAGTCACTCCTATGATGTAGTAACCTTGAACTTAAAAAAAATTTAGCAATACAAATTTGGTCATAGAAAGCATGATCTGTATATTAAGTTTTAGTGTTGTGAGGTTTTAAGTTTCAATAGACCCATCTTTTTATATTTGATTCTAATTTGCAGCATATCTTTTTGGAAAGATAAATAGTCTTTGCCAAGTAAGATCTCATTATATTGTCAAACATATTTTCTAAACCTTCTTTTAAAAAATTTCTAATAAAATTTGAAAACGCTTATATTCTACACCACATTACTCATCATAATCCATTCTTTATTGCCTCAAACGTGGGACATAAGCTCTTGGTTGATATGCTTATATTTGGGTGACATGTTTATATTCTATCAAGTTTTGTTTCTTAAATTACTTGGCCGATTGTAATAATGAAGTTTAAGAATCACGTTGATGGCTTTATTTCAGGTGATTTTGACCGTTATCGTTGAGGTGGAATGCAAGATACTTTTTTCGTCTACAGGATTTGAGGTGTCCAAGCAGAGCTAAGTCATTAAAGTAGGGTGTGTGTTTTTACCCGAACACCCACGAAGTGAGAGTTGCATTGAGAAAAGGTCTATTATAAATGAAAACTTTAACAGATAAGCTTTAGGCTTGCTATGTGTGTATAGGTAATTTTAATAGAAATATAGGGGTAAAGTATTACACCAAAAAAACAATTAAATACAATGAATGTGGGCGAATCCCACATTTCAGCCCATAAACAGGTAAAAACAAACACACCAACTGTGCTTCGAACCTAACCTAACATCTTATTTTATTTTTATTTTTTTAAATGGAAATTTTAACTATCTCACAATATTTAAACCACAAATCTATCTCACATGTCCTAAGCAGGACTTGAACCCGCAACCATTTGGTTGGGGAGCTTTACACACAACATGGGGTACCATTGGGACACAAGCCCTTTGGTTCGAACCTAACCTAAAATAAGAACGACATACCAAACTTATGTGACCTACAAAACTTTATCTAAGTTGACCACGAAGACTAATACTATAATCATTTGCGAACTTTTTTAGATCTTTAGACAGGACACAGTCATCAAAGTCATCATCATCATACAGGTCTTCATCATAATCCTCCTTTCATTTTTCATACAAACTCTTAGGGTGCGTTTAGTTGGAGGAAAACTCCCTTGTTTTCCACAAAATGTTTTGTAGAAAACAAGGAAAACAGAGATCGCGTTCAAATTAGCGTTTTCCAACAAAATGTTTCCCAAAACACAAAATTTCTATTTCCTACTCTAATAAACAAAACCACAAAACAATTTTTTTCCCCGTTTTCTTTTAAAACTCTATTTCCTATTTCCACTCATTTCCCTTAACCCTAACCCTAACACCCCCTCTCACCACAGCCCCCATCAGCGATCACCACCCTCGTCGGCGTCGCTCCAGCCGTCGCCGGCCATCACCATCGTCATTCCAGCTGTCTACGGCCATCACCTTCGTCGTATCTTCGTCGCCGGCAGTCACTCATCGTCACCAAAGGTTATTTTCAAACCTTTAACCGATTTTGATGCGTGGTTTTGCGACCTTACAACAGGTTTTACCTCTCGAGGGATCTCAAGAGGTTTGCAATCCCCACCAGGCAATGTACCTGACCGATGTAGTATAGTGTAGTGGCAAGTACCGGGGGATTGATCGTTCTCTAGGGGAATAGTGTCGTTAGGATTGAAAAACTACTCTAATAGGTCTAAGGGTGAGGGAAGATTCTTTTTTTGTATTTTTTATATTTTTATAAAAGCAAGTAAAATCTCGGGTTTGAAGGAGTGGGCGGAATTAGTTGCTAGTCAACTAACCCAACTAACTACAATTGCAAATAAAATAAAATAACTGAAAATAAAAAGGTGGTGGAACTTATATGGAGAGAAATGTGTTTACTTAGATTTTCTTACTCCCTAACTATCTTTTACCGGTTGATTAGTGTGTTTTAATTGCGTGGATGACGGGTGTATTCCTTAATACCAATCGTGGGGTGGCGTACGTACTTCCCCAACTCTATAAGCTCCTACTTCACTCCTATATCGAGCCGGCTAAGAAGCTCCTAACATGGGATCACTAGAATTCGCTCATGCATTAAATACAACCATAAAAACCTTAGTACGCATTGGTTCATGTTTCTTAAGACGTTCAAGCAAGTTACCGTATAAGAGGTTAGCCAGTTTTCTTAAGCCTAACATCGATAAACAATCATCCAATACAATTAATAACACACCAACAACCAATAATCAATAGTTAGGTTTCATTAGATCTAAGCAAACACAAGATAAATCTAGCCTAGCATGTTAAATAAAAGACAAGAACAAGATATAATCAAACAACACATAGACATATTGAATGATTAATTGATTACTTATCTTCAATTGAACATGGGAGATCCAAGGGTATAAAACCCTTAAAAGTAGCATAAAAATCGTCTTAGGGTTTCTCCTCACAAAGTTGCACACTAATGACTAAAAATTATAAGAATATATATAGAAAATCAGATCTGACGGCGTCACGTTATAGAGCTGACGCCGTCACCTCGCCGCGGTTAGGGTTTCTTGATGGCCTTCTTGACACCGTCCCCTTTTAATCATCTAAAATCCTCTCTGGCGCGTCAAGGGTTGACGGCGTCACAATGGTGCTTGACGCCGTCACAGGTACTTTTCCAGCCGATTTTGAGACTTTGTCGTTTTCTTCACTTTTATGCTCCAAAAACGTCCAAAATGCTTCCTTTTCCAGATTTCTTCTCCAAAGTACCTAAAATGACAAAAGGAACGATTTAGGGCAATATTTGATCAAATAAATACGATTTAGGGCTTAAATGACCCCCTAAAAGCGGTACACTTTTCGCTTCATCGTCACCAAAGGTTATTTTCAAACCTTTAACCGATTTTGATTGTTGATGCTTATTGGGTTTGATAAAACTGTTATAATGGTATTGTTTTTAGTTATTTAGGGCTGATTTGAGTGTTGTGCTAAGCTTTTTAGTGCTTATTTGAGAAGTGCTTATTCGAGTTATTTTAGGTGTAGTTTATGTGCATTTTAAAGCATTTTTGAGTGTTTATTTGAGCTATTTGAGGGCTGGTTATAGGTTTTATTGAGTGTTGTTTTCAGCATTTTAATGCTTATTTGAGTTATTCAAGTACTTATTTGAGCTTTTTATGTCTAGTTTGTGTGGTTTTTAAGCTTTTTTTTTCTTGATTTGAGCTATTTAAGTGCTTATTTGGGTTATTCAAGTGCGGTTCATGTATTGTCGGAAGTTATTTAAGGGTTGCTTTTAAGCTATTTGAGTGTTGATTTAGGCTATTTGAGAGCCGTTTTAAGAAATTTGAGTGTTGTATTAAGCTTTTTAAGTGCAACTTTCGTGTCATGTAAACTGGGTGATGTTAACGTTAATAGTTGGATTTGTATTTAGATGAGTAAAAGTGACGATACTCATGGGGAAACTATGGAGTGGAGTGAAGAGCGTGAAAAATATTTTCTTGAGCTTTTGGCAGAAAGGGTTACTAGGGATGCTAACGGGACACCAATTTATAAAAAAAGTGATTGGTTGCAAATGAATGAAAAAATCTTTATGAAGTTTGGATTAAGCTATGGTGAAATTAAGTTGAAGGCCAAGTACAATCGGTTGAGAATTGCGCATACCAAGTTTGGTGAACTGATTAGTCACACCGGTGTTACTTGGAATTATGAGACGGATAAAAATGTATGTAGCCTTAGAAGTTACAAAAAGAACTTAAGCTAATCCACGTCCATTACCTATAGAGCATACATAGATAGATTACTTATTCTGTTATCATTTGCAGGATAAAAAATGTCAATTTCAAGTAGTAGCTCAAGCTCCGATGAAGATGATGACGACAATGATATGATGATGTTGTTGTTCTTAAAAGAGTACACAAACGTTTTTGTTGATAGATTCCCATGTAGAACATCAATGCTTAGCGGGAAAGAATATATTCGAGAAGTAGTATGCGGGAATCCTATCCAGTGTTACGAGTCCTTTAGAATGAAGCCTCATTTATTTCTGAACTTATGTGATAAAATGAAGCAGTTAGGTTTATTGAAAGATTCTAGGATTGTTAGTGTTGAGGAAGGTATGGCGATGAGTTTACGTATTTTATGTCATGGGACAAGACAAAGAATGGTGTCGGATCGATTTCAACATTCTACTGGGACAGTTCATTATTGGTTTAAGAAAGTGTTGAGGGCATTAAAGGCTTTTGAACTTACGGTTGTTAAGTATGTTAAAGGGGTGTAGTTCAACCTGAAATTCGAGCAGATTCTAGATGGTATCCGTTCTTTAAGGTAAACTCGAGACTATTTCATAGTTATAACAAAATCACAAATTTCAGTTAGTTAGCAATTATTTTTTTATGCAGAATTGTATTGGAGCTATTGATGGTACACATGTAGCAGCATGGGCGCCTGCATCAAAACAAAGGACATTTTGAGGTAGAAAAGCGGTACTTGTTACTCAAAACGTCATGGTTGTATGCTCTCATGACATGATGTTTACCTTTGTGTATACAGGTTAGGAGGGAACAGCGAATGACTCTTGCGTATTTTATGATGCTATACTTAGAGTCGAAAACAAGTTTCCAATGCCGACTGGTGGTACGGTTTCTTTTATTTTAACTTGTTATTTTTAACTTGTACTTAATTAGGTTTACTTCAATTTTACATTTTAAGATCTGATTAGCAAGCTGTTTGTTAATTTGTTGAGTTGCTATTATATTTACATATGATAGTCACTAGTTAGTTGAATTGGTTATTAAAACCTGATAGTAAGTTGTACCAATTACTGATAGAGTTAGCGCGTAACTGATTTTATCTGCTCTAGCTTGTTTTAATAAGTAGATAGATATCGAGATTGAGAGTAAGTTCAAGATGGTATAGGATGAATTGAATGTCAAGTTGGTTGAGTTGCTTTTAACTTGAGTTATAGTGACGTCGTAGGCATTTGGTTGTGGGACTTGTAACGGGTCGAGTAGGTATGCCAATAAATTTTGAGTTTTGGTACATTAGAAATTGTTTGGCATTATGTTTATTATGTATTTAAAGGTGTTTTTGATTGCTTATTTGATATGCGTATGCTCCTGCTTAATTAAACGCTTGTAAGGATCTTAGAGATTAGCAGTTTAGGAAATTACGTTTGCTTCAATACAATCAATTTATAATGAGTATGGGTGTTAGGTTAGATATATGATGGCCAAAAAATAATCTTAGTTTCATCTTAAATAAGCACTATGAAATAAGCATGTCCCAATTCCCAATGCTGGTTATAAGCAGAAACAAATTGGATGATCTAAACACTTTAAGGGTGGTCTTATTATATACGAGTATTTTTCAAGGAGGATAACATATCAATCTCAATGTTAGAATTTGAAATCAACGCTGGTGCTAGAATGTGCACCAAAATGGCAAAAATGATGAAAAGTATAACTCACAGGCTTTCATGGTCGAAAGTTTGAAAGTAGTACGAGAGGTTTCTTTTACTTTAACTTGTTATTTTTTTAATATGTATTATGTTTACCAATCTTTTTTCTTGTCTTTTCAATGAATTTGTTCAGATTATTACTATGTTGTTGATAGTGGGTACCCAAATCTGAAAGGGTTCTTGGCTTCGTATCGGGGTGAACAGTATCATCGTTCTGATTGGCAGGGTCGTGGAGGAGTTAGAGGAAAAAATGAGTTGTTCAACTTTATGCACTCATCGGTTAGGAATGTCATTGAACGAGCTTTTGGTGTACTTAAAGCGAGATTTCACATTTTGAAAGATATACCAAACAATCCATTAAGACGTCAAATGTCGATTCCCCATGCTTGTTGTGCATTACATAATTACATTCGAATGGAAGATAGGGCTGACAGACTCTTCAATTTATATGGTGAAGATTATCACGAAGTTTTGACAGAAGGTTCCAACATAGTTGAAGAAGGAATCCCATTAGACATGAGCAATCACGATGAGATGGTTGAAGTGAGAAATACAATTGCAAATGACTTGTGGGAAAAATATACGAGTCTTCGTGCTAATCGAGGTGCTCGAGTGTGATCTTAAAATAGATATGGTCATGGGTGGGTTTGTTTAGAGACGGATTTATTGTTTTTATGAATTTTAGTCATTTGATTTTTTTTTCTCATGTTAGATGATGTTAAATTTAACTTTTTATTTTTATCGTATTAAACCTTTTTAGTCGTGTTAAATTTTACGTTTTGTACGTTTTACTTTATGTCGAATTTATTGTTTTTATGTTGAATTTAGTGTCGTTTGAAGATTTAGTTGGTTAGTTTATAATATTTGTTTTTGTGTTTCAAATATGTCTTTATAATATTACAAATATGAATAGAGAATGGAGATAGAAAACAACACTACTTGAACATATTTTCTAGTTTTGCAAAATGGAAAACACAAACACATGTTTCTCCAACTAAACGCGTTTTTTAAATTTTCATTTGTTTTGTGGAGATAAAACTCCCCTCCATTTTTTTACAAAACAAGAAATAGGAAATGATGGAAAATGTTTTCCAACTAAACGCAACCTTATTTACCCCCCACCCCCCCCCCCCCACTGCTACTTTTAGCAGCTTTTGAACTCGTAGATGTTAGTTTTATGGACATAAATTAGTAGTCAATGTTAGGATCGAACTCGAGACCACGAGATTGCACACTTTACGTATGAAGGATTAATGTTTAATAATTAAATACAAAATGTTATATATAATTATTAATTACACAAAAAGACTAACGACCGTTAAGTAATTAATGAAAATTGACTAACGACCGTTAACTAATAAAAGAAAAGGATTATAGATGGAAAATAAGAGAACAAGAAAGAACTAGAAACCCTTGTGGGTTATTAGATCCGATCGGCAAGGGGTAAACCCAACCCAATCCCAACTTGTTCTCCAAGTTTTGTCATTCTATATAAACAAACACAAGGGGTTATTGTTTGATTAACTTTTGTACACACACTAAACCCTAATGTGTTTTTCTCTTTTCTTTTAGCATCAATCGGCCGAAACCCTTAAAGGGGTGTTCGACTTTTGTTTTTCCAAAAACAAGGTTTTGTGTTTTCATTAACTAGCATTAACGTTAATTCGGTATTAGTACGTGTATACAAGAACGCGGTACTAACACACTATTGTTAGTATCTTGGATTGAATTGAAAAACGGTAAGGGACAATTCTTTAATCCACATAAACCCTAATTAGGGTTCATATATTGATCGAATTAATTGCTTGCTTGGAGTTGCTAAAAGGTACGCATACTTTTACTTTTGGTTAGTTAATTACAATTATATGTTCCTTATGCTTCCGCATTACTTTGATGTTTTATTGTGTTTAATTTATTGTAACAACCCGTAATTTTCCCGACATGTTATATTTGGAGAACCGACGATTTATTTTGAGTTTGGTATTATTTCGAGATACTAGGCATATATATAGTCGTTTTTATCGGAAATATTATTCCGAGCGCGATAACGTTATTCTCGTGTTTTGAATCCGTCGTTTACTAGTCAAAATGAGCCCCGAACCACCTAATTTCAAAAGATAGCCTAAATTACAACTTTGGTCCCTGGAAATAACTTACACCGCCGCCCCTGAAATTTGCTAGGTTTACACAACTAGTCCTTGTGGTCACTATATAAGGACACTAATATAACATAAACCCTAGTTTCCCCTCTCTTAAATCCGGCACCACTCCTGTTTCCGGCGACCAACTCCGGCCAATTTCCGGCCACCCCTTTTCTTGTTACCGACGCATAGATCAACCCAAGGAAATCATTTCTGGAGCTTTCTAGACCGAGGGGAGCACGTTTGCTCGCGTTTTGGATACCACAGCCGCGACACCACCACTCGCCACCGCCGTCTATCTCTCCTCTCCCTTCCTCGATTTGGTAAACCGTTGAAACCCGTTTGTCTATTTTTATTTTAAACCGAGTATGTATGTTGTTATATATATATATATATATATATATATGTTAGTGCAAATATTATGATATTTAAACTAAACGATTTCTTCGGTTTTTAATAATGACAAACATGTAACTTGTAATACATAACGTAAAATATGCAAGTTACTTGTAAACACAAATCATCAATGCATACTTACATCAACACCTCCCGACGTCTCAAGTATGCTTCAACAAAGTCATAGATTTCCATCCCGACGTAAATCACTCAAGGTATGGACAAACAAATCTACTACTTGACAAATGATCAAAGGATTATATTTTTCTAAACATCACATTTTTAATGTGACAAAATATTTTTTTCAAAAATATATTTTACAAATTATTTTTGAATTAAAAAGTAATGTTTTATTTTGAAAAATAAGTTTAAAAATCCCAACAGTCAATTTTCCCCCCAAAACAGCTCCAAACATTCCCAAATAAACCTTCCCCACTAAAAACAAACAGAGGAGCGTCCACGGTACCACTAAAGTACCGACGGCTCCACTAAATTTAGTGGAGCCATTTGACAATTAGTGGAGTCGTGCCTCTGTAACGGCTAGTTTTCCCCTTGCCTATAAATAGTGGACCATTTTACACTTCCAAATTGATTTTTCCAGTCAGTTTTCTCTGGTCTAATCCCTCATCACTTAGATTACTTTCTTGGATCATTTAGAGAGTCTTAGTTTGTTTAAGAGTAATCCTTTCCTCCCACCAAGTGATCCTCTTCATTCCTCTTCAAGTGCAAGAGAAGAACACAAGTTATCCAAGTAGATACAAAGTGTTGTCATTCCTCTTCAAGTGCAAGAGAAGAACACAAGGTATCCAAGAAGATACAAAGTGTTGTAGTTGTAGGTAGAGCACTTGTAACATTTGTTACACACTTGATTGTATCATAGTATATATCAAGTCTATCTTTCTTTTGAGAGTTTGTGAGGGAAGATCATTGTGATCTTATAGAGATATTGAATATCTCTTGTATCCATTGGGCTTATGAGTTGATCAAGAAGATCAAAGGTAGATAGGTTAGATTGAGTCAAGTGAGGGTTGATCATTGTGATCGTGTCGAGATCTTGAAGATCTCTTGAAGCTTGTGGGCTTGTGTGATTGATCATGAAGATCAAGGGTAGATTGGGTAGATCGAGTCAAGTGGGAGTAGATCATTGTGATCTTGTCGAGATCTTGGAGATCTCTTGAAGCCATTGGGCTTGTGTGTGTTGATCAAGTAGATCAAGGGTAGATCGGGTAGATCGTGGTAGATTGGTGCTAGCTAAGATTAGCACTCGACATTTAGCTTAGTGTCAAAAATTGGATAAGCGACGTGTATGGTTTTATCCGCCTGAAGGGAGCTTGTTGATTAGTGAAGTAACTCTCGAGTTGGGTACTCGGGGAGTGGAATAGGGCGAAGAGGAGCTTCGTGACCGAACCACTATAAATCACCGTGTCCGGTTTGAGCCTTCTTACTTATCTCTTTACTTTCATTTCATTCTTTATAGCCCTTTATATTTATATTTGCATTGCGTTTTATGTTTGTGTGGCTAGTTGCTTATGTTACCTATAAAGGTGATAAAATATGAAAAGTATTTAGTTGCTTAATACTTACAAGTTTTGTTGTTAAGTATACTTTGTCATACTAGCTTGAAGGTTTTCTTAAACCACTATTTTAAGTGTCCAGGTCATGTTTTCAGAACGAGTCATTAAGTCATGCAGTTTTGAAAAGAAAACAGAACACGGTACCACTAAATATAGGATGGTACCGTTATATTTAACGGTACTGTGGGGTATTTTATGGTACCGTGCCTCTGTCTGTCAGTTTTCAGTATTGGGTCATTTTCAGAAATTCTTATAAAATCAACCATAAGTCCGTAGGAGTCGCGTCACTCATCATTTTAAACAATGTTGAGTCTACTTTCATTTGAAAAATACTTTTATGAATTAGTTCTAAATGAAAGTATGTTAAGGTCCTTGATTTTCAACTAAAGGTCTTTTTGGTTATGCCGTTTGCATATATTTTTGGTTAAACTGAAAAAGGGCGTTTCAACTTTTGAACCTTGACGTGTTCACAAAGTGATTTGGTAAAAATCTTTGTAATGGGGAGGAAACCAATTCATTGTCAAATAAAATCAAGCTAAGTATACATTGTTATACTTAATACACAAAATGACGATAAGTATTTTTGTATGTTAACCTAAATGGCTATTTTTTTTATTTGTGTCTTAGTATTGTTAGTTAATATTTTTGTATGCTTATTGTTATCTTTAGTTAAGCTAATTTTATCTATAAGCATAAGTGTCTTTCATGCCTTGTTGCTATTTGTTTATTATAGTTTTCCGGTTTATGCATTTATAAGGCTCATGCTAAATTACTTGCACTATATTAAGTAATTAGTTTGCATTGCATATAGGCATAGACCATTTTTCTTGCATTTGTTGCAAGTTTTTAAAATGGTTTAGTAACTTTCTTAGGAATAGAAACTAAGTTGGTAGATCATGTGTGTCGAAAGATATTGTCTTACACAATTATTTTTCAAAAGGTTTAAGTGTAAAAAGTATATCACCCCAAAATACTTAACACTTTCATAAAATCCGTAACATGATCTCTAAAACATTACATCATTTTGTCTTGCTTGACCATGGGTTGTCTAAACAAGATAAAAGATCATATGAATACATTAGTATTTAAGTAAAAGAAAATGTATTAAACTTGCATTGATCTAACACACATACAAAATGTTTTAAACATTTAGTATTTTACTTATGTTGTATAAAAATAGTTAAGATAATTATTTTTATACTAATGAGGTGTCGAAAAACTAAGAATATTATACTTAATAATATAAATAGTTTTTCTCAAATAAAAATAAATGACAATATCGAAGTAGTAACTTAATATGTCATTAACCTCACACATACAACTAGTATTAGAATAAATGGAACATATTCCTTAAATTTTTATTTTCCTTTTAAAAGGAGTGATCGTGAGGGTCAAGAAAGATTTCGAGTACATATCAATTCATTATTCAAGTTATGATTGATATCATTATCGAATCTAATTGACAAGTTTTCGAGTGTGGACATGAAATTGGAGTCATTATTTGTCTAGCTTCAAGATAACATCAAAAATATGATGAAATATATTATCTTGAATCTACATACTCAATCACACTCGATTGTTATGAAAATAATGACGTCCTCTAAAGACGAAAATAATATGCATCGGATCATAACTCACACTTGTGTTGAAGATGCCATATTGAGTCTTCTTGTCCAATAGTTGTGTTCCAAACTTTAAACTAATATGTTTAACAGATGCATAAAATACACAACTAAGTAGGATTGACAACTGGATGTTTCATCCGAAATATACAAGTAATTTACATTGCAATGCAATTAGTAAATGTGTCATTTCCGAAAAACCAAACACGAGCAAACAAACAACATATGTAAACTTTGCTCATGAACGACTCAACAATCAAAATCACATGTCTAGTAAAAGTGTCACACATAATATGTTACTAACTATTATGTATGTCATCAATCTTCGAGAATATCACATGTTTTTCTCTTATCAAAAGATTGATAAAAGATAACTTATATCCTATGCATCATATTTTCTTTGTAACATGAATGGTTATGTTACAAGAGAATACATTGCATCCTGTTAACAAATATAGGATATTAGAGTTGAATAATAACCTAATACAACATGTGTCATTGCATAAACAAGTAAAATTGGTCACACACAAAAATACTTGTTTCACTAAGCATTCGTAAGAGTGATAAGTTTCCTCTTAGAAAAGCATACTTGTTGAAATATACAGTATGTCTCATTTTAAATATAATACTCACAAGATCTATTGAGGTAAGTAACCTTTACTAGATTCGTTCTCAAGATATGCAAAGGAGCATTCTTGAAACACAAACAATGTAGTTGATTCTACATTGTATCACATTAGAGTGTCTCTTGGTTCTAGGAAACAAAATCATGTTAAAATAACATGTAACAACTCAACAAACAAAGATGTTGTCCAAGAGATCATAAAATACACCATCTTCATCAAATAACCTCTAAATCTCAAACACGAAATTAAAACATTTCGCTTGCCTTTGTTAGAATTGTGTAAGACATGTCATTTTGTTAACCGACTCTCAAAGTATGGTTAGTTGAGTCATATTAGGCCATGTATTAGCGAAATAAGCTAATATCATCTTTGTTATACTTTGATAGGCAAATATAGGAATTTGAATTTTTCTAACATGAGAATGACTACTGGAGAACCTATCGCACTAGAAATTCAATTTGACCTAACGGTTGAATTGCTTCCAGGAGAGAAGTTAGGTTCGTGATATAACCCGTAAAAATGGTCGTGTTAAGCCTGAATTGAGCACCACTAGTGATAGTCTCATACTCATTCTCAAACTTGAAAAATTTTCATTCTTACATTTGACTAGAGATAGTTTACATCGGTGAACTTTATCTCCCGTTAGGATTTCATTTTGAACAAGTAGTAATTAGGATCTTCGTTAGCAAACCTAGATTGCTTGCATCCCACATATGTGTTTCAAAATGATAACATGTTCTCGTAAGATATGATTAAATGTCTTCATGACCTTAAATGCTAAATGATTATCATGTTTTGCATGATGTTCGCATTTATTCCTTATATGCATTTTACATGATTTGCTTGTAAAGTTTGCACCCACACTATGTCATTTTGACACATTAGGAATTAGGTATGCCTATCACTATGAACCCTTAGAAGTCATAGAGTCATACACCAGTGTCAAAACCTTTAAGTAAAAGTAGTCGCGAAGTTATCCTAATTCCCTAGTGATCACTTCTCCTTCTTCCAAGTAATACACCTTTTTGTCATGGGAAGATTAGATACAAACCTAGTAGAACTCGGAGTAGGGTTGACAACTTAAATATTTCATCCGAAATATTTAAGTAAGTTTAACTTGCGATCGCAATTGTTAAATGTCATATCCAAATCATCATATTCAAGCCTTTTAACAACATATGTTAAAACGCTCGTCCAAAAGCTAAAAGCCTACATCTACCCTCGGGTGACAAAGGACTCACGAGTTACTATATAAGTGATTAGTAGTTCCTTTCATCCTCGTATGAATATACACATCTTAAGATCCCAAACCTTGCTGCAAATCAGCACCATAGGCCTAGCTTTACATCTTTCAAAACCCCTTGAAATACTCGCGTGCAAAGCACATCAAAATCCGTAAATCAACCAAACCTCTCAAATGAGAATCCTCTAACCATCTTCGTCTAGGTCTAGGAATGATGGAACATATTCCATAAATCTTATGACTATTTAAATATTTCACTGGAAATATTAAAGTCATCCCTCGTACCCCTCTTATGACTACTTGAATATTTCACTGGAAATATTGTAGTCATCTCGTGCGTCTCATCTCATGACTCTTTAAATATTTCACTGGAAATATTGAGTCATTCTTTAAATCCCTCTCATGACTACTTAAATATTTCACTGGAAATATTAAAGTCATCCCTTACGTCTCATCTCATGACTTACTAAATATTTCACTGGAAATATTAAGTCATCCCTCACACCCTTCGTATGATCACTTGAATATTTCACTGGAAATATTGAGATCATCTCTTCTATTTTGTCTCATGACTTTTAGATATTTCACTGGAAATATCAAGTCATTCCCTCTATCTCGTCCCATGACTTTTAGATATTTCACTGGAAATATCAAGTCATTCCTTGTGTCTCATCTCATGACTTCTAAATATTTCACTGGAAATATTAAGTCATCTCTTACGTTCCTCGTATGATCACTTGAATATTTCACTGGAAATATTGAGATAATCTCTTCTATTTCGTGTCATGACTTTTAGATATTTCACTGGAAATATCAAGTCATTCCCTCTATCTCGTCCCATGACTTTTAGATATTTCATTGGAAATGTCAAGTCATATCTTGTGTCTCGTCTCATGACTTTTTAAATATTTCACTGGAAATATTAAGTCATCCTTCACATCGCTCTAATGACTACTGATAACGCTTATTTTGTACATGTTTTTATAGAGTTATTTGTGTGTTTTTATATGTTATTTAGTTCTGTTTATGATTGTTTTATGCTTAAAAAGTGTTAAAGATGTGTTCAAGTCTAGGTACAAGGAAATATCAAGAAAGACGAAGAAAAGTTACAAAATCAAGCAAATATTGAAGAAAAGATCGTCAACAAAGATATTGATTCATGATATGATTATTTCCATTGTACATGAGAAGGATGAAAAGATGAAGTCAAGATTAAGTGCTAAAAAGTGTATTAAAAGTTGGAGTTACATGCTAGCTTAGAGTGGAAATTCATGTGCAAAAGTTGGTCTCGACCCAAGGTTTACATTCCAGACCCAAGGTCGAAGTTGGGGTTTCAGACCCAAGGTTTACATTCCAGACCCAAGGTCGAAGCTGGGATTCCAGACCCAAGGTTCAGGAATTCGACCTCAGGTTCAGCCGACGTCCAAACCCAAGGTCCATGCTTCAGACCGAAGGTCGAGAGAATTCTGAGATGAAAAGTTGCATTAACTCTTAACTTTAACTACCATAATGGCTTGAGTCCGATCATTACCTTCTCATTTATGATAATTGAAGTAATATGACAGTTTTTGGGGTGTTTTACAAGCTTAAATAAGACCCCTAATCATCCATTTTGGATACAACACTTACAATCAAGCCTTACACCATAAGGACTTGATCACATTTCTTACTAAACCCAAAAGAATTAAATAATCTCTGCCATTCTCAAGAAGGTCCCAAGTAGAAGAGTTGGAGATACTTATTAGAAGAGGTGGAAGATTCCCTTGTTCAATTGGAGGCTCCAAGGAGTGCTATAACTCTTTTATTACTCATTGTAATCTTACTTTTGGGTAATTTTCTTTACTTTTAATTAATCATGTTGGACTTGTTAAAGTTGAATGCAATGTTATGTTTTATGATGATGCTTGTTATGGAATGATTCGTGATACTTGTTTGGGAATGATGTGACTTTCGTATGAATGATGGACGTTTAGTTGGTTAGAAAAAGTGGTTATTTTCATGAGTTTGTTTAAATATAATTCGTGTTCTAAAACTTGTTGGTTAAATATTATTGGATTTAAAGGTTGAAAAGATCTCTAATATTGTTTAATTCCAAGAGTTAGTGACAAACGGATTGGTATTTGATAAGTGACGAATATCAAATATGCAAGTTTTTAAATGGATTCGGAAATATTTAATCACGAGATTGGGTTGAAAAGACTCGTAAGAACTAATTTAACTAATCGACTTTTTCATACATTTGATCACAAAAAGAGCTAGCGTAGTGGGATGAGAATTGGCCGAAAGGACTCACCCGTGAAACTAGTAGAAACATGGATTTTCTTGATATTACCCATTGACTAGAGGTCCTTGTGAAAATTGACATGTGCCTTCTAAGTTTCACCCAAACATGTTCAACATTCTATCACGATTAGTCATGGTTCCTAAACAAGTATTTGGTTGTTTGCTTGATTTGATTTGAAACAATTGTTCGTTTAATTACTCTTAAGTGCTTTAGATCGTGACAGTCTTAAGTACTATTTCTTATTGCTCTTACTTAAATTGCCTAAACCAAAACTAGTAGTCTCTTGGGACGATCCTTATTTACCATCAACAATACTACAATCGAACGAGTATACTTGCTCGTATGTGTTTCTTAGATAAACGGTAAAGAGGTAATTTTAAAATTTTAAAATTTGAGTGAAATTGGGATATAATATATACACCTCCGTTAACGCACATCAAGTTTTTGGCGCCGCTGCCGGGGACTTGGTTTTTGTTCTTAGGTGTTTGTTTGCTTGTTTGTTTAATTGTTTGCTTGAAATGTTCGATTATTTGTTTACTTGCTTCTTATATCGATTCCTTGCTTGATCATAATTCCGGCACCGTCACCATCAAGTTTTTGGCGCCGCTGCCGGGGACTATTACTCCTTTTTAGTTTAGTTTAGGTTAGTTTAGTTGTACATAGTAGCGTAAGTTTGTTCTTGTTATTTGCGTAATTTTAGAGTTTGTTTCATGTTTGTTTTTGTGATTGTTTGGTTGATGATTGTTAAGTGTTTGCTTTGTCCTAGTTTCAATGAGTCTCTCTTGATTTTATTTTTATTAGTTAAGTTAAGTATTAAAATATAAAAACTATAACAAACCTCCGGTCCAAGCTCTCGACCGCCGGTTTGAAGCCATTCGACACTAAAAAAAAATTTTGATTTTCACCTGACCGACGGTCCTGACTCTCGACCGTCCGGTCCTACTCCTCGGTAAAACTTTTTCAATTTCAAACCGACGGTCCAGTCCTTCGACCGTCCGGTTTGAGCCCTCGGTAAAACTTTTCACAACCCAAACCGCCGGTCCGAAAAAAAATAAATTATTTCTTTTGTTTTTCTTTGTACTCTTTTCTATTTATTTATTTTAATTGTTATTTAGTTTATTTGTTCTAGATTTTTGTATGATTTCTTTTTTAAGTTACTTAGTTTTTTTTTACTAACCCCTAACGTTTGTTTTGGATGTGTTGTGTATGAATGTTTAGCTTATTTTTAGTTATGGATTCACCTAGCGAAGTTTCGGCTTACTTGGAAAAATTGGAAATGGAATTGATAGATGATGGTGATGCTATGTCTAGGATGGAAAAAATAGTTGATTTTGAAAAGGTGAAGTTGCAAGCAAAAGGGAAGGAAGTTGAACGTATGGAATATGAGAATGAAAAGCCTCGGGTGGTTACTTTTACCCGTGCTAAGCTTAGAGAATATGAGGAGCCAAGTATGAGGTATTCCACACCTTGTGGAATAGAAGGATTAGGAGCTTGGGATGCGGAATGTAACCTTGGACAAAATGATAGTTATGTGACATTTGCTTTCTATGAAAAATTTGGAAATGGGAAATATGACGTGGACAAATATAATAGGAGAATTGCAAGGGATGTGAAAATTGACATTCATGGCTATACCTTTGCTATGGATTTGATTATTGATGAGTATGAGGACACGACGGATCCTTCCGTGGTGTTTGGACGAAATTTCTTGTTGGCAACGAAATGTGTTATTGATTTTGATTTAGGTGAAATGAAAGTTAAGGTTGGAGAGTTACAAGATGATAAAGATGTTAATTGGTTACTTGAACAAATGGAGGAAGTTTGTGAGAATGAAGATGGTATTAGTGGGAGCATGGAAATGGTTAAAATGGGAAAAGCCACTCGTTTGAAACAAAAATACCCACCTTTTAAAGGTCTTATACCTTCACCGTCATCATTACCACACCCTACCACACTAATCAAAGGAGAAATTTCTTCTAACCAAACACCCTTACCAAAAGACAAACCAACCAAAGAACCTATTGATGAAGCAAAATGTGTTGAGGAGATTACTACAAAGTTCAAAGAATTGCTAAATGAAAAACCAATACTTCATGTGTTGGAACACTATGCTCACTATAGGAAGTTGTTGGATGAAATTTCAGTGGAGAAAATGAAACTTGATAAGAAGAAGGAAATTGAAGAAGAAGAAAAGGAGAAAGTGATGGAGAAAGGCTTACCTGAAAAGAAAGAAGATCCGGGTAACTACCTTATTCCACTAAAAGTGAATGGAACTATTGCAATCAATGCTTTGGCCGATACGGGGGCGTGTGTTAGTATAATGCCTTATAAGCTTTACAAGATTATGGAATTGGGAAGAGCTTATCCTTCCAATGATGTGTTGTTGATGGCCGATAATACCATGGCAAAAGCTTATGGTAAAGTGAAGAATGTGAGATTACAAATTGGATTCCAAACATATTTGTGTGAGTTTTTGATTACGCATGTACCGATTGATAAAGAGACACCGATGTTGGTGGGACGCCCATTCTTGAGTACGATAGGAGCAATAATTGATAATGGAAAAGGAACTATGGAAATTGATGATGGAGTGGCTAGAAGGATTTACTACGCTAAGAAAAGAAACAAAGTTCTAGCAGATGAAGAATCAGATGAAGAAGATTGGTTGGATGTATTTGATATTAGCCATGACAATGAAGGAAATCCAAAATATGGGAAGACAGCCCCATCGTTTGATCATATTGAAGATGATATGGAGAGAGCATTGGCTATGGAGAATTACTTCAATCCTTTCAAGAACATTATTGTTTACAAGAAAATGGTTGATTTCCTTGGTTCTATGCCAATTAAGCTTAAAAATATTGAATGGACATCGGATGGGTATAGCAAATATCAAAAGATTGAAGGAGACAATGATTGGCACACTAAGATAGAGATTACTAGTCCGGGTGGACGCCGATTCACTCGTGAGTTCAAAACAATGGAAACCGATAGAGTTCTTTCGGGGAAATTTCATTCAGAGGATATTCTAAGGTTTGGGAGTTATTTTGATTAAAGGAAGCTTGGAATGTGGAAGAATAAAGAAGCTTGTTGTTAAGCTTTTGCTCATATTGTTCTTATGAGTTTTATCTTGTTTGCGTATTGTTTATTATCTTATAATGTTTTGCATTTCTTTGTTAAGTTGAGTGTGTTTTAGCTCCTAAGCTTTATAAGCAATGATTAATAAGAAATATTTAAGTTTAAGTTTAGTTGTTTTTAATTTATGTAGCTTGTTTAATTTTAAGTTAAATGGAATGATTAGAAGTGTTTTGAGTTGTGGTGATGATTTGGAAATGATTAAGAAATAAAATCTGTTTGAAACGGTTTTGTTTTGCAAACCAACGGTTGAGAACCAAACCTACGGTTGAAGTACCCAACCTACGGTTGAGCCTTCATATTTTTGCAAAGAAACCAAAGAAAGAAAAAAGGAGGAGAAAAACACCACAATCCCCAACAATTCTCATCATTCCAAGATTGAAGTTAAGTATCAAATTAAGGTTCTAGAAATCCTATGGCATCAAAAAGAGTAAGTAACATCCATCCAATTACTTTTCATTATTCTTAGTTCGAATTTTATTTTTAGGGTTCTTAATTGGGCGAATTTGCTGTAGTTCGAATTAAGTGAAATTACTTGATGAAATTACTAGAGGATTGATATAGGGATTGATTGGAAGTGGAATTAGATGAAATGGTTAAGAATTGAAAGAGAATTTGATGTTCTAAGATTTAGGGTTTATGTATGTCAAAAATTTGAGAATTTTCAATCAAGATTGATTGGGTTTATTGTGGTATATGATTAAGAATTAATATTTGTGCGCTATATGATTGATTATATGGACCACTACTTTGTTTGAATTGATTTTGATTCTTAGATTCTTGAAAATAAGACATGAAGGAGATATAGAAATAAGCACTAAAAAGCAAATGGTAGAAGGAGTAGAATGTGGATAAGCTATATAAATAAATAAAAAAAAAGAAAAAAAAAAGAAAAGAAAAGAAGTTCTGCTACTGCAAACCGACGGTCGGAAGTCCAGCCGCCGGTCGGATACCCAGAAAATAGGCCAAACCGACGGTCCAGGCCTTCGACCGTCCGGTTTGAAGCCTCGGTAAAAACTTTCAAAAGCCAAACCGCCGGTCTGACCCTCGACCGCGGCAGTCCAGCCATGCTGTTTTTTTATTTTTTTTTTATTTTTTTTTTGTTTTACTAATTTATCTTACATTCTAACCTTAAGTTTCAATATTTCTCGTGTGCTTGTTTTGGTTGTTTTGTAGAAATGTATTCGTCAAAATGAAGAAAGCCCATTAGTTACTTTGTACAAGCGACATGGTCAAGCTGGAGATGTTAATCTTATGCCGGTAACAAGTGAACATTTGAGGTGGAGCAAATTAAGTAAAGAAGCGAAAGCTTGTTACAATAGCCGGTTAGCGAAATTGCAAAGAAAGGAAATTGCGGTACCAAAGCTAGTAATATGGAGTTTGATGAAAGAATATAACCTTAATAAGACTCTTGTGAAGTTATGGGAGGTTAATACGGAATCTGAAAATGGAATTTTTGAAGATTTTAGTTTGGAATACGCAATTAGGATCAAGGAAAAGCAAATCTATAGAGAATGGTGTCTAGAGTTCTTTGCCACAATCCATTTCAACCAAGAAGTGAGCGACATTATGGAGGAGAAATGTATTTGGTTTAGGTTGTGTGGGAACGATCATGCACTTACTTTGCCAAAATTTGGGCAGTTATTAGGATTATACGATGATGATGATCTTGAACATGAAGAGTTTGAAGACCACCTTTCAAAGTTAGAGAAAGAACCACCAAAGTATGTTGGTAGGGAGATATGGAATGCGATAGGAGATCCCAACAGTGGGAGATTCAAAGAAAAAGAGATATATTCACCGATGGCTCGGCTTTTACATAAAGTGATTGTGAACTCATTTGTGCATAGAGGACATAGTCAAGACAAAGTTCATGGACCGGATTTGTGGATAATTGAAATGATTATGGATCCAAATAAGAAGATGAATGTCTTATGGACTTTGGCAGTTTATTTTTCAAAAAGAGCGACTTTAAATACTGAGCACGATTTTATAAATGGAGGACATTATGTGACGAAAATAGGAAAAAGTTTGGGATATGATACACCCGATGAGATGAAGAAGATAACGGTGATAAAGGAATGTGAAAAACTTGATAAAAAGAATTTGAAAGAGTTGTTGGATGATGATAGAATGAGTTTGGTTGATCAAATTGAGAATGTGATTCGCAACCCACCACCACCACCACAACAACCTCAACAAAATATCGGAGAATCTTCGGGGTTGAATTCGAGTTGGGGTGATTGGCATGCAAATTTGCCACAAGAGGAGAGAAGAGATGTTTGGAGAGACATGACGATGATGAGGATTGGACACCAAATGGACTATTGTGCACCAATTCTTACTCACCTTGGACTGCAGAGTGAACCAACTTATTCATTCCCAATGACGTATGCACCAATTAGTGTTCCACCTTACCCTTACCCATATACGCCTTATCCATCAGGACATGTACCTTACCCGACGTCTAGCTCAAATCAAGGAAATGAGGGGTACAATGTTAACCAGGAAGCTTTTGCGGGGTATTATTCTAATGCAGGAACACAAGGCTATGAAGCGGGAACGTCATCGGGTGGATTTGGATTTGTACCGTTGGTTAACTATCAAGGTGACGATATGGAGGATGAATGATTATAATTATCATTCAAGATTATGTGATGTGATGAACAAAAATTTTATTTTATTCGTACTTTATTATTATTACGTTATGTAGGATTATAACTATTCTTATGTTTTAGAACTATGATTATCTTTATTTAGGATTTTAAGGTATTTTGGTTATTAGTATCTTTGTTTTTGTGTTTGTGTGTTTATTTTTTTTTCAGGTTAAGATTCCATGAGATCATTGCTCGTTCATATGGTTGGTATATTTTGGAGCTTGGAGTTTCCAACTCATGCGTTTAACACCAAATATGGATCTCGCTTGATTTCTCGGTGATATCATTTACTATTCTATTTTCACTCTTTCCTTTACTTTGAAGTTAATTTTTCACATTGAGGACAATGTAAAACTTAAGTGTGGGGGAGGGAAGTAAATAGTGAAAATGATTCTATTTTAAAATTTTTGTGACTATTTTGGAATTTGTTTTATTGCCCTTAAGGAAGTAGTTGTTTTTACACGTAAAAGATTATATAATTGAAACAACTTAAAATTTTCCAATAGCATAAAATGGCAATTTGAAATTTTTAACGAATCTCGGTTAAGTGAAATGATCTGTTCCTAGGATTGATAACATTACTTGAGCATTTTTAGCCTATTCTACCAAATATGTGAGGATTTGAGCCTATCATTCGAAGCATATATTTTTATGCTTAAATTCTATTTTCTTGCTAAGAGTGTGCCGGTGATTGAATTGATTCTAGAACTTGTGCTTGTCATGCATTACGAATTCCAAAGTAGGGTCACATTCGTGTGATATAAATGAATTTAAATGATAAGAGGCAACTTAGGATTTAACCAAATGGCCTTCCATTTACCTATATTGATATATTAGCTAGCCGAATCGGTTAGTTAACCACCTACTCTATGGACCCATTTGTTAGCACTCATTTTTAGTGCTAGATACCCCTAGAACACCCTTTGAGCCTATCTTTTCATTTTTGTTACATCCAGAAAAAATAAATACAAAAAATAGTTGCGCCTTTAACCTTTAGCCCAACCCTTTTTAGTCAAGTTGAATCGATGAATTACTTGTTGTTGGGATGAAGAAGTTTTTGATGATTATCAGCTTACACTTTGTATTTTGGATATACCTTTTTGACGAAGACGAAAGTAGCTACTTATTATTTGTATTTTTTGAGGTATATGCTCATCCAAAGTGTGGGGGAAGATGTGAAAAAAAAAAGGGAAAAGAGAGATAAATAGCCAATGAGCTACAATTATGAAGATTAGCCAATGCGCTAAGACTTGATACGAATGGTGATCGATGAATGAAATAAAGGAGGAAGGAAAGAATTGTTATGAAGGCTATAATCATTTGGGGATACATGGTTCGATTGTTTTTTTTTTTTTTTTTTTTTTTTTTTTTTTTTTTTTTTTTTTTGCAACAGGTGATTCTGGTATTTGACTTGATTATTGTATATTATATCCACTAAAATAATCCCTTGTCTTATCCTAACCCTTTTTGCTTTGTGAAGATATCGATTGTATGAATATTATAGTGACCGTCCGATTTTTGAAAGGTTGGAAAACGTCGCTAGCGAACTAGAGCGTGTTTTGGTGACCATCCGTTATGTAAGTAACGTTGTTAGCGAACCAAGGTACAAACTAGTGACCATCCGTTATTCAACTAATCAAAAATTCGTTGTTAGCGATCTATTATATTTGTGCAGTAGTTATTGGAGCATAAGTTAATATTAACCCTTAGCCTAACATTTCAGCCCGAATAAAAGTCCTCTTTGATAAATTGATTTATTTCTTACATGATTTGGATTAGTTTTGATACTTGTACAAGCCTATGGTATGACATGAAATCACGACTGAGCAATTGAGTGAAATATATCCCCTACAAAAGAAATGAGTGTGAGTGAATTATATTATTCTTTTCTTTTCGTGAGAAGCTTAGATGTGTTATCTAGCTTGACCGAGTATGTTGTTTAAATTTCACATATTAAAAGTAAAAATCACTTTTTGACCTTTTTGCCTTGGTAACAAAGAAGATTACTGAAATTTTTTAGAAAATCATGATTGGTGGCTATTGGAAAAATAATTTTTCTAAAGATTACTTTGCTTGAGGGCAAGCAAAACTTAAGTGTGGGAGATTTGATAACGCTCATTTTGTACATGTTTTTATAACGTTATTTGTGTGTTTTTATATGTTATTTAGTTCTGTTTATGATTGTTTTATGCTTAAAAAGTGTTAAAGATGTGTTCAAGTCTAGGTACAAGGAAATATCAAGAAAGACGAAGAAAAGTTATAAAATCAAGCAAATATTGAAGAAAAGATCGTCAACAAAGATATTGATTCATGATATGATTATTTTTATTGTACATGAGAAGGATGAAAAGATGAAGTCAAGATTAAGTGCTAAAAAGTGTATTAAAAGTTGGAGTTACATGCTAGCTTAGAGTGGAAATTCATGTGCAAAAGTTGGTCTCGACCCAAGGTTTACATTCCAGACCCAAGGTCGAAGTTGGGGTTTCAGACCCAAGGTTTACATTCCAGACCCAAGGTCGAAGCTGGGATTCCAGACCCAAGGTTCAGGAATTCGACCTCAGGTTCAGCCGACGTCCAGACCCAAGGTCCATGCTTCAGACCGAAGGTCGAGAGAATTCTGAGATGAAGAGTTGCATTAACTCTTAACTTTAACTACCATAATGGCTTGAGTCCGATCATTACCTTCTCATTTATGATAATTGAAGTAATATGACAGTTTTTGGGGTGTTTTACAAGCTTAAATAAGACCCCTAATCATCCATTTTGGATACAAACTTACAATCAAGCCTTACACCATAAGGACTTGATCACATTTCTTACTAAACCCAAAAGAATTAAATAATCTCTGCCATTCTCAAGAAGGTCCCAAGTAGAAGAGTTGGAGATACTTATTAGAAGAGGTGGAAGATTCCCTTGTTCAATTGGAGGCTCTAAGGAGTGCTATAACTCTTTTATTACTCATTGTAATCTTACTTTTGGGTAATTTTCTTTACTTTTAATTAATCATGTTGGACTTGTTAAAGTTGAATGCAATGTTATGTTTTATGATGATGCTTGTTATGGAATGATTCGTGATACTTGTTTGGGAATGATGTGACTTTCGTATGAATGATGGACGTTTAGTTGGTTAGAAAAAGTGGTTATTTTCATGAGTTTGTTTAAATATAATTCGTGTTCTAAAACTTGTTGGTTAAATATTATTGGATTTAAAGGTTGAAAAGATTTCTAATATTGTTTAATTCCAAGAGTTAGTGACAAACGGATTGGTATTTGATAAGTGACGAATATCAAATATGCAAGTTTTTAAATGGATTCGGAAATATTTAATCACGAGATTGGGTTGAAAAGACTCGTAAGAACTAATTTAACTAATCGACTTTTTCATACATTTGATCACAAAAAGAGCTAGCGTAGTGGGATGAGAATTGGCCGAAAGGACTCACCCGTGAAACTAGTAGAAACATGGATTTTCTTGATATTACCCATTGACTAGAGGTCCTTGTGAAAATTGACATGTGCCTTCTAAGTTTCACCCAAACATGTTCAACATTCTATCACGATTAGTCATGGTTCCTAAACAAGTATTTGGTTGTTTGCTTGATTTGATTTGAAACAATTGTTCGTTTAATTACTCTTAAGTGCTTTAGATCGTGACAGTCTTAAGTACTATTTCTTATTGCTCTTACTTAAATTGCCTAAACCAAAACTAGTAGTCTCTTGGGACGATCCTTATTTACCATCAACAATACTACAATCGAACGAGTATACTTGCTCGTATGTGTTTCTTAGATAAATGGTAAAGAGGTAATTTTAAAAATTTAAAATTTGAGTGAAATTGGGATATAATATATACACCTCCGTTAACGTACATCAACTACCTATGTATTTCCTTGGAAATATAAAAGTCATCTTTTCTCGTCCAGTGCCGTTCAAAGAATTTATTAGGTATAAATTCTCTCCTCGTGTCGAAAAGTCTCACTAAATCAGCGAGATTTATTCGTAAAATCCTCTTAAACTCAAATGACAACTTAAATATTTCATCCGAAATATTTAAAGTATATTTAATTTGCAAAATGCAATTAAATGTCATTTCTCGTTCTCAATTAACATTCATCGAATCCCGTTGGATTCATTCATAAAAGAATTTATTTGGTATAAATTCCTTTAATCTAAAGTCCAGAAAAATCACAACATATGTGAAATTTCTTTGTCAAAAATCTAATTCTGGATCAAAACTGACCTCAGCAGGTCACGGCACACTTAAATAGGGGACGGTACCGCTAAATTTAACGGTACCGTAGGACCGTTGTCTGCTGAGACAGTTTATTTCGTCTTCAACTCTCACTGTTTCAAAAGTACTATCGAAACCCACTCGATGTAGTCTTGAACCAGAACCGTCTCCTATCAGAATAGATTATGTCTATCTTCTGATTCCTTAGATTTTTCCCCTTTCACTTCCGCATGGTACTAAACACACCATATGTATGGTTACTTCCGTATCCATTATCTTCCCAACTTATCTACACTTTTCAACCTTAGTTGTACACTACCAATGCTTCCGTATCCCACTCACCTTCCACACACTTTGTAAGATACAAGTAATCATAACACTAACACAAGATTTGTGATTTGGATCGAATTGTAGAGAGAGAGAGAAATAGAAGTGGGAGCCTTTTCTAGTGAGAGAAACAAGATGATATTAGATTAATGAAATGAAAGGTCCAACCCTTCACACACTTGGGAAGGGGTATATATACTAATAGCTAAGTTGCCCTTAGTGGGCTGTGGAGTGAGCTGACAGTGGGTAAAGACCCGACCCAACTCCACAAATACTAATATAACTAAACTAATACTAATAATAATAAAAATGATCCTACAAGCTACATAAATGCTAAATAGATACTTGGGGTGACCGAGTCTTCATATGAATATTTATATTCCTAACAATCTCCCCCTAAGGGAGGTCACCCCGGAAAATACACTTTGAATTCTAGCATTCTATTACATGACTATAAATTCCTAGCTCGTAGTCTTTTGATTCTTCAAGTTCAGCACACTTTGTACATTCAACAGTGAACTTTTGATGACTGATCTTTTGTCTTGGATGATCTTTGAGGATTCATTGAGGTTATCATCCAACATATGTCTTCAAGTCATCTTGTTGCAGCATCGTCTCCATGTGAAGTTGTGATCTTTGAGCATTCTTTGAGATCATCAGCCACCGTAAATCTCCAAGCTCATCCGTTGTAGTGATATTGCCTCCATGTGATTTTTGTTGTGACTTTTGGACTGCATGCTCACACTTTTCTGGATCATGATAACTATCATCAGAGTTGCGGAAGCTGTGTTGTAGGTCTTTCATCTATCATGATTTCTTTGATAATGATTTGTAAGTGTGAGCATGGAGTGTGGATTGACACGTCTCTCCTGGAATCAGGAACCACCATCGCCATCTTTATATGAATCTGAAATAAAACAGTTAGCAATAAAGTTGGAGAACGAATATGGCTTTGTCATTCGCTCGGTGTGGTTGGATTAACCTTCGGTTCCGTGAGGACCAACCTGTGATCAGGTAGAATTCCCTTTAAAGAGAATTCTCCTTGACAGGAATTTCCAGCTTATTGTATAGACTCATCCAACGAATTAACATTGGAATCGTCATACCAAGCATGTTCTCATACCAGAACGTCTCAAAGCAGATAGCACGGTAGAGTGAATCAGTGAATTGAATACCCACTGATTGATGAGAAATTGATTAGAAAAAACACTCGCGTGTCACTGGATAAACATTTAATGCAACACGACGAGAGTTTTATAAGTTAAACCACATTTTCATCATAAACACTTTTGTTTGAAAATTTACACAATCAATGTGCTCGAAACTCAGTTGGTGAGCACATTAAAAGGTTTCCAAAAGCATCCGTCAATCCTTTTCCTGGAACAAGTTTGATTCAAATGTGAATCGCCCCATCGTTTCTTTCCAGTTGTCACTAGTTTGATCCATGAAGGATCTCACATGTCACCTACCAAGAGCTTGTTAGATGTTGGCTCTAGAAGGATTTCCATCTTCATTGTGAATACTTTCGTATCACTCGGATGTTCTGGCAATACCATAGGGATAATGCGTAGGACTCTTAATATATGTTTTCTTACTTTTCACGGTGTATGAAACAGCAAGCATATTGGAAATGTGTCCTAATGAGATTTATTGATGATCTCTTGGCTCTAGACTCAATAGTGCGTTTTGATTTAGTGAACGGAGGCTGGAGAGGACTGCCACCTTTTCAATATCGTCTAACTCGGAGTGAGAGAGACGATAGAAATGTATTGATCTCCGTGACAAATGAAACAAGAGTCCTTTGAGGGACCTTGAGTGGCTAGGGAGGGTTGTGCAGCGTATCACTGGGTCCATGATACTTGTCTTCAATGTCAGCAATCAACTACGTGATTCTGACAGCATATGTATTGACCCGGTTTCTGCCTAGAGTGTAAGGAGGGCTTCTTTCTTTTCACCCTTTATCTTTACATTTCTTTTTCATTCTTCAACCCCTTCAGCGCTTACCGAGACTTCACCACTAGTACCTTGTTGGGTTTGTTCCAGTACTAGCTCCATCTCAGTCGGCACTCTTCCCTTATTCACTTTTCTCCTTTTTAATCATTCCTAAGGACTTCTATTCTAACTAGAGGATTGTCCCTGGGAAGATCCATCCGGTTCTGGCTGGATCATGGGAATTAATACCTAACCTCACCATCCTTATAACTCCAGTGCATTAAAATAAGATTGGTCGGTCTTTGGTATTCTTCCACAATTCCATCATAAACCATTTGCTCCCCCTCAATATGTGCATCGATATATGAAAGAGTTTAGCACATATTTGGGAGCCTACACATGAGTCCAAAAGATCACATTTTATCAGATTTCATATTTAAATCACATTCTCTCCCCCGATCAAAATTTCAAACCTTTTGAGATTTGTGATCCCAATTGATTTAAATAAGTTTAGAAAATATAAGAGAAAATGTGGTCAGTTTTAATATTTGCTGATAATGGAACATGCAAATGCTCCTCCTCAATTTATGAGGGACATTCACTACTTATTATGTACAAGATAACTGTTATGACACAAATGATATTGACCTTTTTGCGCAGATGATGTGATCATCCGCTTCTCTGAGAGAGTCAATAGTCAACATCAATTATCCATCCACTAACAAAAATTTCCTAAATATTGTAGATCCCCAGTTGGCGGGACCAGAATAAGTAATGCTTTGTTGAAATGAAGGTGGTGGTGGTGAAGACAGTGTTGTTGTTGTTATTGCTGATGTTGTTGTTGTGGTGAATTCAGAGCCAGTCAATAGAGTTTGAACATCTGATCAAATGGTTAGAGCGGGAGCAGGCACATTCATATCGGCCATGGAATCTGCATAAGAATATCAACACATATATACATACATACAGATTCATTCTTCATTAACAGCTACCACGTAGCAGCTTGCCTATTCATAATACCATATTCATCTCATAATCAAACCACAGTCAGGAAATACATCAAACCGCTATCTACCATGAAGAGCAATCAGCAATCATGCACATGGCAATTCACTCATATTTAACATTCAACTCAGGATCTTAGGGACAAGATTCTAACATGATAGCTACATACCTAAGCACATTCTGAGTGCACATGCACTAAATCAACAACAATTAAGTAGCTATCGACTAACAAAAGTTGATCAACCTTCGAAACTCAATCAATCAGATCATACAAATGCCTGTGGAGTATTCAAGAACATCAAACACAATGGGTTTTCTAACTTCTTTTAGATTTTGAGTTTTAAAGTATTTAGGAGATTAAACAAGGATTCCAGAGTGACACAAATGAAGCTTCTAGTTACATAAAGCTAGGAAACTATATGCAAATTGAACATAATGCCCTAATCTTTCTAACAACTAACACATTTGGCCATTTGAGATAAAGCTTAGTAAGTTCCTCTTCAACAAATACCCCATTAACTACAAAACCTTTTCTAGCAATTATGAGATAACCAAGAAACCCGTTTGATGATATAAAATTTGAAATCACTCTCCCCCTCAATCAATGACCCGTATTCTAGTTAAAGAGCTGTAGTCATTGATTGAGTGACAAATTTTATGAACAATCCAAGTCTGAAAGAATTTCAAACAACACGTTACCACCATGTGTCTCACAAATAATTTTCAGAAGAATCATAGAAGGAAAATTATTTGTATACAAAGAAGATTTCTCTTCTTTTACAAGAAAATAATGCACTGAAGCGTACATTAAATCGGGGATGCACAGATATGAAGTAATCCATGCCCGGGTGAACTTCACCCATTGTTAGGAACAACCGTCTTTTTGTCGACGTGCTTTCCTTATTTTGAAAAACCGGGTTGCATATCTGAAGTAGTAGCAAGCCATTTAGGCATGTTTTGAAAACATTTTGAACTTCTGCTCGAACTTCATTTAAAGACCCGTGTCATTATTGAATGACATTTCTAGGACCGTAAATGTTATCGATACCAGAAGACATGCCTTGAAAAACTATTTTTGGTATTTTCTATTTTTCTGATTTTTATGGTTTTTCTTGGTATTATATATTTCTATTTACATTTTGGTTTTATAATTTTCTATTTACATTTTGGTTTAAGATATGTACAAACTATATTATTCAATTTAAGAAGATGTTGACATGAATACCGAAATAAGGACATCGTTCAGTACGTTGTAGTAGTCTGTAGTCAACATCTCTTAAACCTTCACCACCAAAGCTTTCAAGGCTCCTGAATAATCGTCTGAACTTGAGCCTTCTCAATGTGAAGCTTTGATAGCTTCCCCCCAAACCGACAATCTTCTTTTTGAGCAGTATCAAAGCCCTTTTTCAAGCTTACATAAGGTAAGTGTACAGCGGAAACCATAGTAAACCACATCAAATATTGCTGCTCCTTTTAAGAATAATCATCGTGATTCACCGTTCGGGGGATCATCAAATAGATCAGTAGTGTATCATCTCACACTTGAATAATTCTTCTCACATTTCTTCCCGCTAAAGTCTGAAGTAATGCATACCAAAAGTATCCAGAGACCACTTCCCCCAAGTAGTTGAAGTGATGCAATCAGTCTCATTGTATGAAGCCCAAAAACCCGAAGCACACACTCAATCCCATAAATGAAGAAGAAAACGTAACATCAAGATCAATTAAGACCCGAATATCCCCTTTTCTCCCTTCAGGAAATTGCCATTGTGAACCTCTTTTATCATCGGAAACTGTTTCTTACATCTCTTCCCCCACGTAGTTGGAATAATACACCAAAAGCCACGAGTTAAGACACTGATTTTCTCTGCGGTCATGACATTTGTCTTCCCGGAATAACTTCAACTAAGAAGAAGTATAAAGTTCATCACGTGTACTCGTTGTGCATTCCGATGTATGTCTTCTTCCCCCTTGCTGGTTTTGATACCTCAGAATCAGCAACACATTTTACGCACATATACTTGAAATCTTGTGAGAAGAACAAACTTGGCTCAAATGTATCCTGTGAGAATCAACAGCTACCGAAACGCTCTCTGACTATCTTTATCAACCCTTATGTTCTTTCGACTATTGCTGTGACCACTTAGTGAAGTAAACCCGATATACCAAACTTGAAACTAACGAAGAATTCCCCAAATTTGTTACTTAAGCTTGCACTGTTGTTGATTGAAGAACGATGCAGAAGAAAACTCCTAAGTACCCTTATATACTCAACTAAGATCCAAAGCAAGTACAACACCTCTTGAGACTATCCACATCTGCATCTGCATGTGACACTGAGCACTACAGTGTAACTCCTTGAAGTGATAGCTATAACCCGTGAGTACTACAATGTAACTCCTTACATCGGGTATAACTAGATAATACAAGTCCCAATCACAAACTTTATAAGTTCAAGCAAGTCATCAATTGATAGATGAAGTCTCGATGATGAAATAAGTAGAAGCCTTCGTGAAACCCACTTCAATCTCAAATAAGGGATACCAAATAAACTCCGTGATCACTTGACATTCCATGTCCAAATTCTTAGCCGTTTTGACGTTTTAGCCGACATTTTCCTTTATGTTCTTGTGGTTGATTTACAGAGTGCACATTGGAAGGAACAACAATCCGTGAATAAGGAGATTCTTCAGAACCTGGTTCTAGGAAAGGAATACCAAAGAACGGATCATTATTCAAGCGTGCAGCTTCAATATCATGAGAGTCATTATCAACACCATGAGGAATAAGTGAAACATTAGGTGTTGAAGGAGAGTCGTATGACCATTTCTCAAATCTCAATCAACATGTAGTTTATTCACCCTTCTCCCCATCAAAAATTGCATATGACTGCTAACTGCCATTTTTGATTGACCGAGTGAATAAGAATACAATCAACGGTAAGTAGATCCACTTGATAACTGGCAATTTGTTTATTCACCCTTCTCTCCCTCAAAAATTGCATATGACTGCCATTTTTGATTGAACGAGTGAATAAGAATACCATCAACGGTAAGTGACTCCACTTGATGACTGACATGTAGTTTATTCACACTTCTCCCCCTCAAAAATTGCATTGGAGGTTGCCATTTTTGATAGAACAAGTGAATAAGAATATACTCCAATGAACGTTGATCCACTTGATGACTGAATGAGCATGGGAAAAGCATGAAGCTTGTTGATGAGAATGGTCATAAACAAGAAGATTTCTCTTCTTCCGAAGATAAAGCGCACTTAAGCGTACACTTCTCTTTTCTTTGATGAACGAGGCCTGAAGAGTTGTCAGCAGACGCCATTATGTTGACATAAAGGCCCGAGGCTTGAACTACAGTGTTCAAACGTCATTGTCGTTGAAGAACGAGGCCTGAACTGATGTGAACAGACGTCTGTGTCGTTGAAGAACGAGGCTTGAACTGATGTGTTCAAACATCATTGTCGATGATGTTCATCAAGCTTGAATTGCTTGAACCCCTAATTCATGAGATATCAGTCTTTTCGGCACTCAAACCCTGAGTCTTTCCTTAATATGAGTGAACGATGTACCTGCACTCAAGTAAAGACTACCTGCACTGACATTAAGAGTTTGTTTGCATTTATATGGGTTAGTGATATCAGCATCTAGACCATTTGGGGTTTCATTGTCAACCTTGGTTTTGCACTTAGTGAGCATCTTTCTAATAGGTATCCATCTAAGACCAGCAATCTTAAAAATTCTACCCGTCGGTATCCACCTAAGACAAGATCTAGGAGTGTTTGGTTTCTCATGCATAGTGGAGGACTTGTTGAGAGAAACCCTTTGTCCTATAGCAATCTGCCTACCAGGTTTCTGAATATAACTCTTTGGTTCTACGGGCTTGTTGTTGTTTCTAGACTTAGAGGATTGAACCTTAGCACGAGCATTCACTTCCTTCAGGAATTTTGTTACACAATTATCATGATTTGCCATAAAAACACATTTCTTACAAGTTGAGCAAACAAAGTGTTTGGATTCAGAGAAAGATCTAGAATTCTTAGAGTGATCTGCTACGGGAATCGCTTTAATCGATACGTAACTACTCTTAGAAACAGGCAAATTCCTAGTCTTTTCATGTGTGTTTTTCTTAGCATCCGCTAGGTTTTGATTCTGAACAATGTCTTTATGTCTAACATGTTACTTTGGTGTCACAAATGACACATGCTTTGAACTAATCCTAGAAGAACTAGAGGCACTCATATGATGAGGTTTTGCAAGCGTATATTCCTTTTCCTTAGGTCTAGACTGTGAAGTGACTGGTTTTGACAAAACTTGTTTTGAATCAACTTGGGAGGCAAACCGTGGTTTTGAGGATTTTGGTCGTTCAGATCTAAACGCAGTTGGTTGTCTAACAACTGATTGATTTCTAAGTGGTGGTTTCCCCAAGGTTGATGGTTCTGCAAACTTAGTATTCACACTATTTCCTGTTAATTTTCTTAACTCGTTTTTTAATGCTGCAATTGTAAAACCCCTTTCCTGAAGTTGAGCTTTGAATTCATCATTTTTTGCAATCAAAGAAGTTGTTTGTTCTGTAGTCTTATTTCTTGTTTCTTTGATAGAATCATACAGGTCTTTGTAATGCCTTTTCAAAGCGTCATTTTCCTTAAGTAATTTAGCCACTTTAAGTTCCAATTCGATGTTTCTTGTTCAATTGCATCAATGTCATGTTAAACCTTGGCTTCATTACTTTTCTCATGCATATTAATTCGAGTTTTCAAATTGTTGATCGTTAAGTTTTTGGCTTGTAGCTGAGCTTTCAAATCGTTTATCTTAAAAAATTCACGAAATTCAGGAAATTTCGGATTATTACATGGTTTGTTAGTTTGAAGACTTTCTTCCTTTTGTTGTATTGATATTTCAAGTGAAATACAATGTTTTTCAAGTTGTAAGAATCTGTTTGAAAGTTCATTATAAACTTCTTTTTCAACCATATCATTCGATTTGAAAAGCTCAGCCTTAACCAAAGGACTTATAACTCGATCATGTTCAACATCCTAGTCAATTTCTCCCCCCTTATGACTCATATTTGTTGAATCAGGAGTGGTATTGCTATCAGCCTTTTCCAACAGATATGTGTCATAAACAGGTTCAGATTGATCAGTGTGTTATTGTTCACTAGTAAGGACATTATGTTGAGCAATTAAATGTACCTCAGCAAATGGCACTTGGTCATTTACTGGTCTGATATCAGCATCCACACTATGTGTGGTATGAGTCACATAACTGCTGCTTATATCATGCTTATCTGACTTTGTCCCACTGCATTCTTGTGACAACTGAACTAGCACCCAGTGCTTTACTCGAATCAACCTTAATTTCTCTTGATTGCATCCGACTTTCATTCATCTTGATGTCATACCTTAGTTTGTGTTGTGCTCTTTCCTTAATGTACTTCTTAACATTACCCATGTGTTGGAGTAATGTTTCTCTGAACATGTTAACTTCAATTCCAGTGTAATCAGTAAAACACTTTTCTGTCATTTGACTGTCATAATCCCAAGTGTATTGTGAATTGATGAACAATTGAAGTTGTTTGTTGATCACCCGAAGAGCAGCCACGGATCCAATTTCATGAAATTCATCTTTGTCAAGTTGTTGTTCTAGTTGATCTAAGTTCAGGAACATAGTGCCTATGAAAGTCTGAACATCTTGACCAAAGAGTGATGCAAATGCTCGTTCGAATCCCCCCATGGATCTAGGTCTTTTTGAGAGAACCTTAAGATGTGAATGAAGTAGTCGAAAGCATTCTATGCTACTTTCCTTTGCATTATCGTGCAATTGTTGTGGCTGAAGCAACTCTCTCTTGCGAATTCGAGCACAAAGATTCCATATTAGCAATATCTGACCCAAGGACTTTTGTCTGTTCAAAAACGTTTGCCGGTTTTACTTTGTTGGGAATCTTATGTTCATCCATCATGTCGTACAATTTGAGTACCTTAGCAATGACTGAATCCGTAGTGTTTGACATGATATGAACGTGCACGGGATTTTACAATTCTATGATTTAAACCGAGAAATAGATTCTTTCGCGGGATTTTACAAAAATCAAGAATAAACCGTGATTTGATTACTTAAATGTGTTATGATGAAAGTATGTTAGACTTGGTGATCTGTTGTATAGTTGTGATTTGGTTTGGTTGATGCAAGTTGTTACGGTGAAATTATGGTCTGAAAACTTAAAACCTCAATAACTTCATTTTGGAGAGATTTCAGGCTTCAAAAGTTGGGTTGAATGAAAATCTTTCCTTCAACGTGTCCTTCTCCTCGGTCTCACGGTCGTTTTGACAGGTAATTCGCTGAAAACGGAGTTACGGTTCAAAATTTATGGCCGTTTGAAGTTTTGAAGAAACTTAGGCAAAACGCAGTGATGAAGCTGGACAAAACGCAATGAAGAAATCTTGTCAAAACGCAATGATGAGGTTTAGACAAAACGCAATGAAGAGCTTTATTCAAAATGCAGTCAAGTTATGAGTCAAACCGCAGAAACCACAAAACACAGAAACCTCAAACCGCAGAAACCACAAACCGCAGAATACCACAAACCGCAGAAGACCAAACCGCAACGACTCAAAATGCAGAAGTTACAAACCGCAGAAATAGCAAACCGCAGCAACTCAAACGGGAAGAAGTCAAACCGCAGCACCTCAAACCGTAGCACCTCAAACCGTATCTCTAATCGACAAACCGCAAAGGACAAAACGTCACTTTCAACTGCGTTTTGTCTTTTTCCTATTTTAGTTAAAATCCAAACCGCAATCCCAAAACAGGTCAAACCGCAATCAAGAACGTACTATTGAGAGACAAACCGCAGTGAAGAACATACACCGAAACACAAATCGCAGTCAAGAAAATTCTTCCAATCTTCCCATAACTAACACCACACGACTGTATGTTGTCAAGAAAGATGCAAGATAGTTTTGTGAACACAAAAGTACAACGTTTTAACGATTTGAACCACAAACAAAGCACAAACCTACGATTTTGCCACCTTTCTATTCGGACCAAAGGAAAACAAAACAAAATGCCAAAAACACACCACAAATCCGAGAATATGCACTCACACGAACCTAACCATGGCTCTCTGATACCAATTGTAAGATACAAGTAATCATAACACTAACACAATTACATATAACACATAAAAGATGTGAGTTTGGCCGATTGTTTTAGAGAGAGAAAGAGAGAATGGGAGTTCTAGAGAGAGAAAGGGAATGAAGAATTAGTTGAATGATTAGAAGCTCCAACCCTTCCCACACTTGGGAAGGGGTATATATACTAATAGCTAAGTTGCCCCTAGTGGGCTGTGGAGTGAGCTGACAGTGGGTAAAGACCCGACCCAACTCCACAAATACTAATATAACTAAACTAATAATAATAAACTAATAATAATTATCCTACGAGCTACATAAATGCTAAATAGATACTCGGGGTGACCGAGTCTTCATATGAATATTTATATTCCTAACACACTTCAAGCGAAGAACCGCCATGATAAGTTGAGATAACCCCACTAGAACCTTATCACTAACCTCATAACCCTGAAGATTTTATCTTCTTAACCCTTAGGATATCTCCAAGTGATCACATGCCTCATCATATGAATGTTCTATGAATATTCACAATGACTGAGAAGAGCTACGTGACTTCAAAGGTGAAGTTTATTGTATGCTATCCACCACTTGTCATGACGTTACTAAGCTCATCGCTTCCGTTAACGTTTGTTTTCCTCTTTATCTATTACATCTTGTCCGGATGGTCATAGATTAAGGGGGAGCGAAAACACACTCATATAGTCTTTCAACAAACACTCTCAAGAACACACAAATGTGGTTCTTATTCCCTAGAAACTTTCCCTTTAGCTGCCCAGAACTAGGCTACACAAGAAAATTCATGACTTCCAGGTCACGGTACCGTTAAATAGGCCACAGTACCGTTAAATTTAACAGTACCGTGTGGTATTTAGTAGTACCGTGCCTATGTTTGACGAATTTTCACTGTTTCCTTTAGATCCCTGCATCCCTAACCTCAAACCTGCAAAATTTTGCGAACTCACATACACCCTAGGATTCCCTCACTACACCATAGGACTCTACCACCAACTTTAGTTCGAATCCCATAACTTTTGCCTATATAAGGCATCACCATTGCAAGCTTATCTTGCATCTCATCTTCAAACCTTACATTAACATCATTCCTCATCACGCTCAACCCTTAGAACTAAACTTCACTCTTGACAGTGATAGTTAGTCTAAGAACCTTCAACCCATCAATCATCACACTCAAACCTTACAACTATTTCTCACTTTGGATAAGTGATAGTTAGTTCACCAACCTTTAATCCTCACAATCACACGAAACCCTTCATGCACCAAATTATCTCTAACACACAACTAGGATCATCCCTTGTATCAATCCCACTCAAACCTTTTAGCTACACTTCACTCTTGACAGTGATAGTTAGTCTAAAAACCTTCAACCCATCGATCATCACCCTCAAACCTTACAACTACTCCTCACTTTGGATAAGTGATAGTTAGTTAAACAACATTCAATCCTCACAATCACACGAAACCCTTCATACACCAAATTATCTCTAACACACACCTAGGATCATCTAAACTAGAAATCCAGAACTTCGTTACCTTAACCCCGTTAGAGATATCCAGCCCCAATCCTATTAGAATCACATGCACATTTTTTTTCCGTTGAAATATATCATGCATCTCATTGTCAGTGCAAACAATATATTAATCTAAACCATCCCAACACCAATCATCTTAGGTAGATGATTATGTTGTTCAAAAGGTTTGTTAGAACTTGCCTTCCTAATGACAACTTGGAAGAAGTCATTTTGTATGTCAGTCAAAGAACGAATCTCGTTCTTGTTAGTGTGATTGATTGAACAATTACACCTTAGGTTGTCGGTCGGGTTGTGACACTTATGTGTTAACATAGTTTAACCCTTGCATGTCTTGCTATGTGTATTCTATCCCTATAATGTTGCTCCTATTCTTCTATATATTATGTTGCACGAAGCTAACCCTTGATGTAGGAAAAGCCTTTGTAAGAATTTGATCCATGGATCCGCTAGATACTAAGGTAAATAAACAAGGGGATTAAGTCACCATAGGGGAGCATTGAGCTAGGGGGAGCTCGGGGGTATTTGAATACATAGCATGGAGTCATCTTCATAAGTGGTAATAGAAGGCTTCACTGGGATGATGCAAGCTCGCCTTTCTGGGGAGAAAGGATAGTAGTGTAATAAGGGGGGAGTAGGGAGTGAATTTAAGGGAGCGCTCGAGGAAACTACCTTTTTGATTCAAAAAAAGGGGGAGAAGGGAGTGTAAACAGGTAACTTTTACATTTTACTATGTGTTACGGTTTACATATTTGTCATCATCAAAAAGGGGGAGATTGTTAGTGCAAATATTACGATATTTAAATTAAACGATTTCTTCGGTTTTAATAATGACAAACATGTAACTTGTAATACATAACGTAAAATGTGCAAGTTACTTGTAAACACAAATCATCAATGCATACTTACATCAACACCTCCCGACGTCTCAAGTATGCTTCAACAAAGTCGTAGATTTCCATCCCGACGTAAATCACTCAAGGTACGGGCAAACAAATCTACTACTTGACAAATGATCAAATGATTATATTTTTCTAAACTTCACATTTTTAATGTGACAAAACATTTTTTTTTCAAAAATATACACTACAAGAAAAGTGGCTTTTTAGGACCCCCATAAGCGTCATAAAATGATACTTTTTAGGACCATTCATTTAATAGGACCAAGGATGAAAGCGTTTCATGTAAGGCGGTTGTAATAGGGCCAAAGCGTCCTAATATCTCAAATACCCTTATGAAACCAATTTTATGGTCGTATTATATGTCTATGAACAACCCAAATAGCGTCCTAATAAAACCATATTAGGACACTTTTACATTGTTTTGACATGTGATTACCTACTTTTAATCTTTTGAGACACATAAAAACGTCCTTAAAAGTATTCTTAGGACGCTTATGATGTAACATTATAGCTATTTTAGCAACCAAGAAAAGGGTCCTAATAACTCAAATAAGATTATGATACCAATTTTATGGTCGCATAATAGGTCTATAAACAACCCAAATAACGTCCTAATAAAAACATATTATGACACTTTTACAATGTTCTAACATGTGGTAACCTACTTTTAATCTTTTGATACACATACAAGCGTCCTTAAATGTTAATTCTTAGGACGGTTATCATATACCATTATAGTTACTTTAACACCAAGAAAAGGGTCCTAATATCCCAAATACGATTATGAAACCAAATTTATGGTCGCATAATATGTCTATGAACAACCAAATAACGTCCTAATAACAACATATTAGGACACTTTTACAATGTTGTAAAACGTGGTTACCTAATTTTAATCTTTTGATACACATACAAGCGTACTTAAAAGATAATTGTTAGGACGCTTATCATATAACATTATAGCTACTTTAGCACCAAGAAAAGGGTTCTAATATCTCAAAGAAGATTATGAAACCAATTTTTTGGTCGTATAAAATGTCTATTAACAACCTAAATAACGTCATAATAACAACATATTAGGACACTTTTACAATGTTAAGCGTCCTTAAAAGTTAATTGTTAGGACGGTTAATAAGTTTAATAGGACAATTTCAAAGTCCTGACAAGTCATATGATAGGACGCTATTTTCAGCATGCACACTCTATTATTACGATATGAATAAAACATCAACTAATTATTAAATGAATAAAACGAAATTGTATTTCAAATAAGCATTTGTCATAACAAAAGCACTAAACATAAATAAGGTATAGACATTATCCAACATAAAGTCTTGTAACATTAAACAAGAAATTAAAGCAACAAGAAGCTTAGTCCGGGGTCATCATGCATCCTTTCTCAATCCTCACGGACCACCTACAAATAAACACCCATGTATAAGCATTAAGCTCCATGTTATTAAAATTATTGGTATCACAAGTTTAACAAAGACATACCGAGATAAAGGGACAAGGCCATGCTATGGTTGCACCAACACAGTCTGCAATTGTGTCAAATAACCCATATGGTCTCACCAACATTTCATCTCTTTTTGTTGGTACTTGAACGTTTACCTCACACCATCCTCGTCCAATCTCTATACCACCAACTAGATCATTTGGGTCCAAGCTCCTCACCCATCCTTTTGCTATAGTCTCGGTTGAGTTTAGAATGCTTTTAAGGAAAACTTCATCCCCGACCTAGATTTCAGTTTTCAACAAATATTTATCAATTTATAGTCAGACACATGTATTAGCTTAAACAAATGTAATATGCAGGTAAACATGAACGACTAAGCAAGAATTATAACGAGTCAATTAACACAAGCCCTGAACCAAAATAAAGTATTTTATTTAATTGACTATTCAGTCTTAACTTACCCTTGTTTGCTTTCACCCAACCGTGCTAATAACCTGATAACCAATGGGTACACACTCACACTCCCGAAAATATACAGAGAAAATAATTATTAATATGTTGAAGTAGTCGTTATGTAACTTTCCCGATTCCCATAATTATATGACACGTTCAACACACAATTAGATAAGATCAACGCGACATAATTCATTTGAAAGACTGAATGAGTATAGTCTCAAACCTGCATATGTATGCTTTACAAATTGAAAGTAGTATCCTTACCGGTTGCTCCAAGGCTTCAACAAGATAACAAATTTTAAATGGTAAAATACCTGGTGAGATTCAATAAGGAGATTATTGCTGACAAGATATCTTTCTACTGATAGAGCAGCAATGCACCCTGATCAAGCTGCAGTTATGGCTTGTCTCCATTCATGGTCCTACCCAGAATTGAACATGAAAAAAAATATGCTACAGGTTCGTGCAAAGTTTATAGAACAATGGAACAAAACTTTAATCATGAAAATAAACTAAAGAAAAAAGTTATGACATATAAAACGAATAACAGAAAGTGGACTAATACCTGAACATCTCCAACAGCAAACACCCCATCTACAGACGTCTTGGCAGATCCATCTTCGACCAAAATTTATCCTGCACTATCCAAATCAACTTGACTTTCCAACAGTTGACTATTTCGGGTGTGACCAATTCCATAAAATAATCCTTTAGCCTCCAGAACTGATTCCTCCCGGTATCATGCTTCTTGATTTTAATTCCCGACATTTGTCCTTTTGTGTTGCTGACGACATTCACTGTTTCAGTGTTGTAGTAGACTATGATATTCGGATTATCATGTACTCTGAAACATTCGCCAGAATAAACCTGTTAAATAAACATACAGGGAGTTGAAACTAATATAAATTAATTCTTTGGTAATTTGGTTGACCTATATGCTGCACAAACAGTGAGCAAAAAAGTTTTAATTTCCTGTGCGACATGTTGGAATTATAATTGTATAAACCCAGCTAATTGCATAATTAGGTAACCACTTTTGGTCAAATTTTTATTTAAGATACTATCTTCTTTTAGGCCACACAAAAAAAGAAGAAAATATCAAAATTCCAAAAAGTTTCATTTTAAGTAATCTAACCCAGTTAACCCGCCGAAAACAATAACATGGCAGCTACGCGTAGGTAACTTTGAATTTTTTCTGATGTGACACTGACAAGCCACCAGGAAATTGGTTAACTTGGAAGACTGCCTTGCATATAAATTTGTGAAACTGTTGGTTACCCGAAATATAAACTTGACTTAACTAAGTTGGTTAACCTTAAAGCAATATGCCTTAATATACATGGAATAAGCTATCAGGCCTTTTGCGGGTAAACATTGACATAAGGCACAGAATATTGAACCGAGAGCAACAAACACCCCTGTGGTGTCGTTGGTGTTAAACCGAGAGCAACAAACACCCCTGTGGTGTCGTTGGTGCGAGCTGAAACCAAAACCAAACCCAAACCCTCTTGGGGTGGGCTGTTAGCAACTGAGCACCAAACTAAACACAAGCGCACCCTTAGCAGGGCTGTTGCGCGGTTCAAACTCAAACCAAATAAGCACCCTCTTTGGGTTGGTGGCTGTACCGAGCGGAGACACAAGCCAGACGCACCCCTTGGGTGGTTAGAGCCGAGAACAAACATACACTCTCTTTTTTGTTTATACCGTGAACCAAAAAAAAAAGAAAAAAAAAAAGAATAAACAACAAACACTCTCTCGACTTCTCTTGTAAACCGAAACCAAACACAATCCCAAAATCAGACTGTGATGGTGGTGAAGGTATGTTGCTATGATTAGTATTTAAGCATATGTGTTTAAGCATATGGTAAGCTCCAGCGAAACCCTCTTCGCCTGGCTGGAAAATCAGCTTTATTGTGCCCTTATTAGAGTCAAAAGCAGAATCATAAGTTTCATACTCCAAAGGTTGCAACTGTTACATTAGGTGAAGTCCGGAAGTTACCTTGAGTTCATGTAGCTTGGCTTGGAGCAGCTTAGCAGCTCCAAGTAGCATTGCTACATGAGAATCGTGACCGCAGGCGTGCATCTTTCCATCAATTTTGCTCCTGTGATCCCAATCAACTAATTCCTGATTTTTGAATGGGCGATGATAAACATTTGAATGAACAAGTATATAGTAACAGTCACGGTTAATAGTATCAAAATGTAACAGATACTAAACTTTGTCCTTTTCCCTTGCAAGTATAAGTATTACTAACCTTATTTTACTTGCAATTGCAAATGTAATTGACTTGTGTTAATAACTGATTGAACAAATAATTGCCAACCAAGCCTTCGATGGTGATCAAAGGAATAATGGGGTGTTGAGATTGCGCCAAGCGTGTTCTTAACCTGAAAATAAGAAATACGAAGACACTACGTTAAGTGATTGCGCAGGGGTTGGACCCTGCGAACCACCTCCGGCGTGCGAGTTAGTATGTGTAATGGTAATGTAGGTCATAAATTTAGAGAGTGAAGTTAACTTACTTAGTTTTTGGCCCGACTATGCTATTTATAGGGAGAAAATAGGGCATAGTGGGCGGTTGCACATAGTTCAGAGATCATGGGGGCGTCCCATGATTTGTGGTAACCGCTAGGGCTTTGTGACCCACGATCTCTACCTTGGCAGGAAAGCCAAGGGATAGAGGAGACGTGGGTTTGAGCAGGTCAGGATGGTCCTTCGTGCTAGTCCCTTCGTCAGGAATACCCCGAAGGGCTTAGGGCTTCGATTGGCGGATTCCCACATGGTAACCAGCTCGCAGGCGAGTGGTTTTACTCCAATGAAACGTGTTAGAAGATTAACCTGGGCCTCCGAAGGGAGGGCTTTCTACAGGCTCGAAGGGGAGTCCTTCGACCCGTTAGGAGGGTACATCATCAAGCCCCCCAGTCGAAAGTGATATATACGTACGAGTATAAATTGCATTCGACTCAAAAAACCTGCTACACTCCATCCCCATTTATCACAAATTCGGACGAAATGAAGATAAGTGTTTAAACAAATTCTGCGCAATAAATGCGGCTAATAATTATCCAACTACTACACCCTAGGCTGCAACAGCTACTATATCGGTAACTCCAAACTTCTTTTCAAATTTGAAAAAATAGTTTGAAATCCGTATACTTACTCAAACTATGAGTACACGTGTACGGTCAGGGTAAATCGTCAATAGATATGCATAAACTCTTTCTAATCCCTACCTGATCACACTTTTTCTTTGCGCCCAAAATACACATACACAGTACTGTGCTTTGTGCTTCTTCAGAGATTTAAGGTAATTATCCCTCTTCGTTCTCATTGTTACAAATACAAGATGAGTATGGCGGCAAAAAGAACCATTAGGCAACAAAAGTGTACGTTATCAGAACAGGGTTTGGCGGAGTTTTTTGAAAAATATCCCATACTTAAAAAGTATAAAGTGATACTCCCAAGCAAAAACCAAAGTATTTTTGACACTCCGACTGGATATGTTGGGTTATATGTTCATGCTTTTACAGAATCCAACTTTAGGATTCCTATACATCCACTGATCTTAGAATTTTTACAGTATTATCAAGTTCATATTTCTAGGTTGAACCCATTCGGCTTAGCCAAACTAACCACCTACATTGTCGTATGCAAAGCCTATGGTTATGAGCCCATGCTTAACGTGCTTAGAGGCTTTATCAACCTTTGCCCTGGTGGTGATTGGCTAACCTTAGGTAAAAGAAGTGAGCCTGATGTGCCCTGTTTAATAACAAAACCTTTTGCCAATATAAGAAAATGGAAAGGTTTGTTTTTCTATGTGGAAGATAGTATCATACCTCCCCAATATCCAGCATTGTTAGACAAAGACAATCGTTTTGACGAGAAACGCTTTGATGATCCTTTGCCTCACTTTGTAAGAAGCTATTCCCTCTACCAACGTCTTGAACGTCACCCATTTGATGTGCAAACATTTCCTGAGCCGATACTGTTTATGGCGGGGATTGTAGATCATTGGGAAGGCTCTCCCTTGGAACCTGAGATAATCTGCAATGGGAAAAGTATGTATATACCTATTAAAATAAAGTAAATGACTTATCTGATGATATTTATCTCTTCTTCTTGTTTTTCTGTAGGGATGGCATTTAGGAACTTCATTGTGGCTCGTGGTACTAGTGAAGTTAGTTTTGTCCCTAAAGAGCCAGAAAATATAAGCTACGGAATAGGGTCTCCGTCCATGTCAATTGAGAATGACAAAACTCCTCAGTTTGTGGAAACTGTTGCAGATTCCGATGATCCCCTTATCAAGGAATTTCAAACGAGGCTCGCAAGGTCCTCCGGTGTGTCGGATAAGAGAAGTAGGAAAGCAAAGGTTGCAATGTCTGTAAGGAACCCTCCGAAGAGGAAATTAGCCCTCCCTACTCCTCCAGCGAGAGTTGTGAAGCCCAAGGGATCGCACTCCAAAACCTTTATACCCACTCCTCTAACGATTCCTGATGATCCTACTCCAAGTAAGCTAACATCTTTCATACCTATCAAATGCCATGCATCATATAACTTGTTTTCTTTTCTTTTTTAGGCCTTCCCGATGTTGTGGAACTTCCTGATGCGCATGCCTGTCGACAATTGGTTGACAAAGTGACGCCTACCAGTTGGAAAGGAGTCTTAAATAACATGTCTATTGAAGAACTTTGTGACTTTCACTCCAAAAGCTACGCTAGGCAGGCTGTTTTGGATAATCATCTTAATTCGAGAACAAGGGAACTAATGCAAACGTTGTTGGATGTGAGGGTAAAAATGGATGATATCTTGGCTAAAGAAAAAGCTAGGGATCAGGAATATGATAAGTTGGAGGCTAAATGTAAAGAAGTGATGGAGGACTTTGAGAAGAATCCCTTCGTTCGAGATATGCGAGTCAAAATTGACAGACTCGAAGGCCAACTGAAAGAATCCCAGGTGAGGTGTAATAAATTGAAGGTTGAAGAGTCCAATGTTTCCATTTATAGAGCCTAAATTGCCGCGCTCGAGTCTAAATGTACAAGTCTGGAGGTCGAAAGGTCTAGGCTAGCTGAGCAGGAGATTAACCTTTTTGATAAGCTCAATGATCATAAATCCCAGCTGCAAATCTTGAAGAGAGACCGAGCTGAGGTAGTTTCGAGAGTTGTTCCTCATGTGGCAATGGAATTGTACCGCAGCGATGAGGTAGGGGAAGTTATTGGGAGACTTGTGAACGCAACCATCTTCTACGGAACGTGCACCGCATTGGAAGAAATTGCCCAGACAAAGAAACCCGTTGTTTTGTCGGAGGTGTCTTACTATCGCCCAGATTCGGAGCAAGAGTTTAATGAAGCTGGTGATGCGTTTATTTCAACAAAGTACCCTTATCTTTCCGAGGTGACCAAAGATCCATTGGCTTCAATAGAGGAGCTTTTGGCAAAGAAGCCTATGAAGATCCAACCTTCATCCTCAACAAGGAAATCCAACTCTGCTCTACCTTGAAATGATTCTCCACATGTTATCTGTTTGAGATAATTTATCTTTATTCCTGTTAGAACAATTTATCTTTTGTGTTACTGGACTTCGGCCGGTAACTTTAGACAATTGTCCTTTTTGTGATTATGATAACTAAGACTGTACGTAGTCTTTGTTTATGCTAATTTAGTGGGGTATGTCCCACTTTTATTGTCATGTTTTTCTTCTCTTACGCTCATTTCAAGAGCGTACACATACAACCTAAGGTTATAACCTTATTGTGTGTATTTTGGACCAAGATTTTAAGCAATCGTATAATTTGATTGCGACAGAGGGTCGCGACCCACTCCGTCTTTATCCTTAAGTAGCAGAGGGCTTTTAATACCCTAAGACTTCATAGGAAAGTTAATGTGAATTATATTGGATGTTATTTATATACAAGGCGTGTGCCTTGCTACATCCTTCGACATTGAAACTTTTATACTACTTGGCTGGACAAATCTTTGTTGTAAAGAACGAAACAAGAGATTTGAGGGAAATGCGTTATATCATTAATTGGGTAGGGAGGATTACATCATTTTAAGAAATGAATACTAAGACACCTACCATTAATGCTTCTTTCCCCAGATGAGAAGAATGCGTTACATGAAATTGTAAAAACAAACTGAGTGTGTTTTTTTTGTAGTAAGTTTTATACGTAAAACTTACGAAGGTTAGTACCGTTCCAAGTTCTATCCATGACTTCTCCTTTAAGCGTTGCGAGCTTGTACGCACCATTGTCGTAGGCTTCTGATATGACGTAGGGTCCTTCCCATGTTGGCCCTAGTTTTCCCTCGTATTCAGCCTTGCTTGCACTATTCAGACGAAGGACATAATCACCTGGCTTGAGCGTGGAGGGTCGAACTCGCTTGTTATAGTACTTTTCAATCTTCTGTTTGTGGATAGCCTCCCTGATCGAAGCTATTTCTCTTCTTTCTTCCAGAAGATCAAGATTTTCTCGAATCTTTTCACCATTTGTCTTTTCTTCAAAGTTCACAATGCGTTCTGTTTCAATGCCTATTTCAGAGGGTATAACAGCTTCCATTCCATAAGTGAGGCTAAAAGGAGTCTCCCCGTGGCTTGACTTGGGGTGCGTCCTATGTGCCCACAGAACTTGGGGTAGCTCATCTACCCACCCATGATGGCTTCGTCCCAATCTCTTCTCAATTCCTTCTATGATATCCCGGTTTGTGACTTCTACTTGTCCATTGCCTTGGGGATGATAAACGGAAGTGAATGATTGTTTTATCTTCAGGCCTTCACAGAAGGTTGGGAACACCCCTTCGGCGAACTGCTTTCCATTGTCGGAGATGATAATGTGAGGGACACCGAAACGACAGATTATGTGTTCCCACACGAATTTCTCCATATGCCTTCCTGTCACTGATGCCAAGGGCTTCGCTTCAACCCATTTGGTAAAGTAGTCTATGGCTACAACCAAAAACTTTACTCCCCCTGGAGCAACTGGTAGGGGTCCGACTATGTCAATTCCCCATTGGCAGAAAGGCCATGCTGACGTAACGGAGGTCATGTCTTGTTTAGGCATTCTCGGGACTTTGGAGTGGATCTGGCATGCTTCACACCTTTGTATTATTTCTATTGCATCCCTATGCATGGATGGCCAATAATACCCAAGCTTCATCACTTTTGAAACAATGGAGCGAGGGCCTGCATGCAACCCGCAAGAGCCTTCGTGAACCTCGTATATGATATTCGAAGCCTGTTTTGGTCCCACACAACGAAGCCATGGGGATAAGAAGGATTTCCTGTATAGATTATCCCCAATAAGTCTATATTGGGGAGCTTTGATCCGGACCTTTCGAGCTAGTTTAGGATCTTCTGGAAAGATACCGCTGATCAAATACTCCCTAATCGGAGTCATCCAGTTGGTGCCTTCTTCAGTTACGATGTCGGAAACTTCGCCCTGTTCAATCGACCTATCAGCCAATACTTCTACCAAAACCTCCTTCGTTAAATGAGCAAATGCCATTGATGCCAACTTGCTTAGGGCATCTGCTTTCTTGTTTTGATTTCTGCGGACATGTACTATATCATGGGTTTCGAAGCCTTGGAGAAGTTCCTTAGCCTTTTCCAAATACTGCTTGATGGTGGGCTGTCTTGCTTCATAGGTGCCCTTGACTTGATTAGCAACTAGTTGAGAATCTACGAAGATGGACAGATTTTGAACTTCCATTTCTTTGGCTAGTCGAAGTCCGGCTAATAGAGCTTCGTACTCAGCTTCGTTGTTGGTGGCTTCGAATTCAAAGCGTAATGCATAAGTATGCTCTTTTCCTTCCGGGCTAACCAACATTAAACCTGCTCCAGAACCATCGGAACTTGAGGCTCCATCTGTGTACAGCTTCCATCCTTCGATCGTCTTCGAAGGCTGTTGCTTGGGAATCTTTTTATCTTGGCTAGGTCTGGAAGGCGTTTCAGCTAGGAAATCCGCAAGTACCTGACCTTTGACGGAGTTTCGACCCTTATATTCTATTTCATGTTCTCCCAATTCGATAGCCCATTTAGCTACCCTTCCTGATTTCTCAGGTTTTGCCAGTATCTGTCTGATGGGCTTGTCAGTCAAGACTGTGATGGGATGAGCCTGAAAATACCTTCGAAGGCGTCTTGCAGCATAAACCAAAGCAAGGATAAGCTTTTCCAACTCTGGATAGTTTAGCTCAGCTCCTTGCAGAACCCTGCTAACAAAGTATATTGGGACTTGTTTCTTTTCCCTTTCGGCTAAAAGCACCGCGCTGATGCTTTCGAAGGAAGCCGCAATGTACATGAACAACACTTCGCCTTTGATTGGGGCTGTTAGTGTTGGCAAGATTTCTATGAATTCCTTTAGTTTTTCGAAAGCTGCTTCCGCCTCGCAACTCCATTGGAAAGTCTTTTTATCTGTGCACCCTTTGAGTGTTTTGAAGAATGGTAAAGACCGATCTGCCCCTTTCGAAAGGAACCTGCTAAGTGCCGCAAGCTTCCCATTGAGGCTTTGGACTTCCTTTAATGACTTTGGAGCTTGAAGATCAGTGATGGCTTTAACCTTCGAGGGGTTAGCTTTAATCCCTTGCTTCGTTATCAAATGCCCCAAGAATTTCCCTTCCTCCATGCCAAAGGAACATTTCTTGGGGTTAAGCTTCATGTTGATTGCCCGCAATTGATCGAAGGTCTCTTGAATGTCAGAGAGGAGGTCCTTTTCGGTTCTGCTTTTTATTACCATGTCATCGACGTAGGCTTCCAAGTTCCTTCCGATTTGCTTATGGAAGGCTTTGTCTACTAAACGCTGATAAGTAGCCCCTGCGTTCTTTAAGCCGAAGGGCATCTTCTTGTAACAATAGACACCCTTTCCCGTGTAAAAGGCTGTTTTCTCCTCGTCCTCCTTCGCCATTTGTATTTGGTGATACCCTTTGTAGGCATCCAGGAAGCATTTCAAACGGAACCCTGAAAGGGATTCGACCTTCCAATCAATTTCTGGTAGAGGGTAGCAGTCCTTCGGACAGGCTTTGTTGATATCGGTGAAGTCAACACACATACGCCACCCTCCATCACTTTTCTTTACCATAACTGGGTTAGCAACCCAAGTTTGGTATTTCACTTCTCTGAGAATACCTGCTTGTACAAGCTCGTCCACCTCTTTACAAGCGGCTGCACTTCTTTCTGGTGCTAGGCTTCGTCGCTTTTGCTTAATTGGTTCAATGTGCTTGAACTCGTTAAGCTTATGTTCTGTACCGAAGGGCTTGTCGTCGATCATAAGAGTCCTGGGAACCCCAGTCATATCTGAATACGTCCATGCGAATACGTCTTTTTTGGCTCTGAGTAGCTTCTCCAAGTCTGCTTTGAAGTTAGCAGGGAGTTGTTTTCCGATTACCACCGTTTGCTCTGGATAGAGCTCATTCACCACGATACGTTCTTCGGCATCCGTACAACTTAGGATGACCTTCGGAGGTTCCTCTGGACTTTCTCTAATCTTTTTACCGTTGTCTCCCCTATGTCCTTGATTGTAAGTGGAGAGGACGGTGCCTATCCCATAGGGTGTATGGAATTTTACCGCTGCGTGTATGGTAGAGACTACGATCCACATTTTTTGTATGGCGGTTCTTCCTATCAACAAGTTGTAAGGAGAGCTGGACCTTACGATAGCGAACATGAGGGTTTCTGTCCTTGTGAGCTTGCCTTCTCCAATCGTTATTTCCAATGGAACTTCTCCCAGAGGCCATGAATGTTCGCCAGAAAATCCTACCAAGTGTATCTTCGAATCAATTCGCTGTGACCTGATCGAAGGATTAAGCTTGAGGAAGCAGTGCTCATAGATGATTTCGCAGGAGCTTCCACAGTCCATATAGGCTCTACTCACTTCCCGGTTGGAAATGAGGACTTTGATGACTACCGGATCATTTGAAGGGATTTGACCGGCAAGAGGAGGAAAAGTTACCTCCCCTACTTCGTTACCCTCCGTTACCTTTCTTTTCAAGTTGGTTTCGCCCCAACGGACCATGAGTATTGGGGCTTCGAGAGGGGTGGTGTCGGTCGTTTCCTCCTTTCCCTTCTTTATACCCTTAACCAAATGTGCCAATTGCCCGGACTTCACAGCTTCCTCTATCTGTTTCTTCAGCTCTCTGCAACTGTTCGTGTCGTGACCGTAATTTTCGTGGAAATGACAGTACTTGCTGGTGTCCCTGTTTTTTCCCTTACTTGTCATACGGGGAGGCGCTTCGAAGGCTTTGGCTGCCCTCTCCGTAGCAAGTATTTCCTTTGGAGACTTCGTTAGACTGCTTAACAAGCCATGGTTGGGGCCTTTGTTGTACGGAGAAAACCTATCTCTATTCTTGCTCTTGTTCTTGGACCCCTCCCACGAAGAATGCTTCGAAAACTTGTTGCTGCTATCTTTATCTATCGGAGCCCCATTGGTGGACACCTCTTTTGCTTCTACCCAAGTATACGTCTTTTCGGTCAACCCCTTGTAAGTGGTCGGAAGGTCAGTGGACAAGAATTCCACCAAACTCCGATTTCGAAGGCCATGTACGAAACCAGAAATACGCTGATCTTCATGAAGGCCCAAAATTTGCAAAGTCTCATCAGTGTACCTAGTAACGAAGGCCCTGGTGCTTTCGTTATCTTTTTGTTTTATGTTGTGCACCGTTAAATGAGTCCTTGTGAACTTCTTTTGCTGACTGAAGTGTGACCGGAACTTAGCTTTGAGATCATCAAGGTTGACGATGCTACCGGGCTTTTGCCCATTCCACCAAATACGAGCAGAATCCCGTAGGGTATATGTAAACATATGACAGGCCACCGGCATAACCCACTTTTGCATCTTGATAGCCCCTTCGAACAAGTGTAAGAAATTGTCCGGATCCCCCTTCCCATCATAAGTCCCGACATGTGAAGGCATTTTTAACCCATCAGGCAATGGGTAATCTTCTATCCATCTAACAAAAGGTGTAGCTGAACCCATAGGGTCTGAATATAGGCAATTATAAGGTGGTGCATACATGGGGACAATATTGTATGGATTGCTGTTTGGGGGCATTCCCATAGGAGTCTGGCCTGGGTAAGACAGATAAGGTGTATTCATGGCAAACGGGTAACTGTTTCCCATGGTGTACGGAGGGTACGCCGTAGATTGGTCAAAGGGCATGCTCCCATAATTTTGGGGGAAGTTTGGGTTATTAGGCTGTCCATTTACTGGAGGATATAAATTTTGAGGATAAGACTGAGTTTGGAACGAGGGGTACATACCATTGGGAGGAAGATTTCCTCCCACATTAATTGTAGACGGATTGCCTTCTACGCCTGATGCGTGAGAAGGCTGCAGCGGAGCCCCAGCTTCAGTCCTTCCAAGATGAGCTGCTAGCAAGGGAGGCAAAGTCACCCCCTATCTTCCCTACACTGGCTCCTACCGTTAGAGCCTTTGGTAACCGCTCCTTCTCTTCTTGTCGGAGCCCTCTCGGGAACTCCTTCGAAACCAACAGACCTTTTGCTTAGCCTTCGACCAATTGGAGATCCAATTCTTAAGGCCGATAAGGTTGTCCCTTGAGTCGGAGGCCTAGGCTCCATCTCCATTTCTTCATCATATTCATCACTCGAGTATTCCAACTCCCTTCGCACCTCAGCATTCCTGACTTGTCTGTTACGAGCCCTTAAAAGGGTTTCCAACACTTCGTGGTTGGCTTCGACAAAGGCTTGGCTAATGACAGGTTCTGGGTTGGCTGATGTCGAAGCATGATTGTTGGTTGTGATTTCTGGGTGAGAACGTGTTGTGAATGTGGAAGCGGTTATTGGGGGAAGGTTGTTAGGGTCGTCGGTTGGTATTGGTGTTAAGGTAGAGAAACCCGGTGGGGGAGTATCTTCTCTTCCAATTGCAAATGTAATTGTCTTGTGTTAATAACCTTTGCATCGATTGGTTGTAATTATTATCCATCAAATCAAAATGTAAATATATACAAAGCAAATAATAAAAATTTCCTATCTAAGAACATGAATGTAAAAGTATCTACATTTATCAAAGAGCATTTAGTCTTGTCTCACTTGACAATATTATTAGGTGTTTAACAGCTGTGTTATAAGTCATCACCTTTCAGGAAAAAAAAAGTATAGTACACTTAGGTGAAATCATTAATAATAAACATTTTTCTAGTTTAACACATTAATAGTAAGGGTCTTACTTTTTTTTGTTACACATCGTAGTAAATTCGTAATGTTGTTACCAAATACTAATCATAGCAACATACCTTCACTCCTCTATAGCCATTTTTGTTGTTTATGACTGGTGAGATGAGGGTGATGGTGGCTCGACTGTGATGGTGGTGGATGTGGTGGTTATCTCGAACCAAACAACCGAAGCAAACAAACTCACCCTTTGCCTCCCTTGTCTTGATGATGGTGATGGCGTGGAGGAGCGATGGTTGGTGTAGCGACGGCGAGATAAGGCGGTGAAGTGTGGCGTTGGTGTGAGTCAGTTCTAGAGAGAAGGAGAAGAGATGAATAGAGAGAAGATAGATCTGACTAGTGTTAGGGTTTTGATTTTGGGGAAAAAAAGGGGCGGCATCTTGAGCGGGAGATTGAAATTTTGGGGAAAAGATATAGTTTTTTTTTTCTTTATGTAAAATAGGTAAGGATTTGGTGTAAATGATTAGAGCTTTTGTTGAGTAACTAGAGTTCGTTCGAGCTGATTCTTATCGAGCTTTGAGCTCAAACTCAAGCCTATCAAATGAACTCGAAATGTTTAATGAGTTGAGCTCAACCTTATATAAGTTCGACTCGAGTTATTGTTGAGTTTTCAAGCTTGTAAGTGATATATCATATGTTTTTTATATAGTTTCTATGTAAGTGTACTAAGTGTAAATACTTAGTTATGAATGTATCGAGCTTTTCGAGCTGAAATCGAACCGAATTCGATTCTTAGGTTATATTTCAATTTTAATTTGTGTAAGAAAACACATTTTTACAAATAAATCGAGCTTTTCGAGTCAAGTTCAAGCCGAGTTCAAACTTTCTCGATCCCGGATAACATGATCGGGAGGTCCCTGGATACTTGCTTCTTAGTGTCTGTGACAAACGGTATACATCTACCAAGCCGGTGCAACCCATGCATGACCGCCTTTAATAACTTCAAATACAATTCATATAACCTTCACACTATAACTATACATCTACCAAGCCGATGCAACACATGCATGACCGGTGATAATGGCTAATTCACATGGGTCATGGGTCATGTGCATTAGGTTATCACTGGTAACATTCATTAATGGGTATTTTACATCATATGGATCATATGCATTAGGTTATAGTTGCTTAGAGTGTCATGTTACGACACATCCATTACTGTTGACAGTGGGTAATTAACATGGGTAATGGGTCATGTGCATTAGGTTGTAGTGGCTTATAGTGTCATGTTATCGACCAATACATGACTGGTGATCGACAATGGGTAATTAACATGGGTCATGGGTCATGTGCATTGGGTTGTAGTGGCTTATATTAAAAAGTGCCACCACGTCAGTGCCACATCATTTCAACACCAAAAAATCACCCGTTATCATAACACTAAATAAGACCACCTTTTGGAACACATCTTTTTGAAAAATTACAATTTACAAATTAACCCCTCAACTATTTTTATTCATTAAATTAATATACAAATAATATTTTTATAAAAAAATACAAAACTAAGATTAAAAAAAAAAAAAAAAAAAAGTTTTAGAACATCATCCCTTAGTGGCTTTTTAGCTTCTTTTGTCATTTAAAAGTTACTGCATTTCATGTTTGTAAAAAGAAAATAAAAAAAAAAAATTCAAAAAGTCCAAGAGCAGGGATCGAACCCTGGTCTCTGGACTCCCAGACACACACCACTACCACTCTTGCCCTTGGGTCTTTTGAGTTTTATCCTTCTTTAATAATCCTTTTAACACTTATTCCCTCATTTGCTATTTGAATTACTTAGCTTATTCCCAGCTTATTTAAATAAGCTGGGACCTTTTTAGTATTTTTTCTAGGATTGTCGTATCATAAAGTATTTTCAGTAAAATTTTCAGATTTTTCTAAACAGTTGTAGTATTTTTAATAATTTAATTAGTTTAAAATAGTTTTTTAATTCATAGTAAATTAAATAATAATCAGAAAAATATATTTCTTTTTTCTAAAATTTTCTTTTATTAAATAGAACTCAAGAAAATTATTTTGGCATTTCTAGGATTAGAATTCCATCGTTTTGACGTTTAGGCTGCAATACTCCGTGAGCTGTTAGGTGACATGGACAATCTTCATATGTAATGTTGTCGTTGTTGTTGTTGTTGTTGTTGTTGTTTGTTTGTTTAATAAAATGTTGTTGTCCAAACAGGGCCATTTGGTTTATGCACTGAACACTTTTCAACGCTCCTTTTGGTTTATATTGTTTGGTTAACAGCAGCCCACAAGGGCCGTTTGGTTTATGCTATCCAAACAGGGTTGTTTGGGATTGCTTATTTCTGCACCAAAAGGGTGTTTGGGTTTAACATCTTGTGTACAACCATATCATCTCGGCTCATTCGTTTAACATCTCATGTACAACCATATCATCTCGGCTCATTCGTTTAACATCTCGTGTACAACCATATCATCTCGGCTCATTCGTTTAACATCTCATGTACAACCATATCATCTCGGCTTATTCGTTTAACATCTCGTGTAAAACCATATAATCTCGGCTCATTCGTTAAACATCTCACGTACAACCATATCATCTCGGCTCATTCGTTTAACATCTCGTGTACAACCATATCATCTCGGCTCATTCGTTTAACATCTCATGTACATTTGTATCATCTCGGCTCATTCGTTTAACATCTCGTGTAAAACCATATCATCTCGGCTCATTCATTTAACATCTCATGTAAAACCATATCATCTCGGCTCATTCGTTTAACATCTCGTGTAAAACCATATAATCTCGGCTCATTCGTTAAACATCTCGTGTACAACCATATCATCTCGGCTCATTCGTTAAACATCTCGTGTATAACCATATCATCTCGGCTCATTCGTTAAACATCTCGGCTCATTTCATACAGACTCAAACGAAACAACTTGACAAGCAAACGAAACAGATCAAACGAAACAACTAGACAAGCAAACGAAACAACTCGGCTCATTCATTAAACGAAACAGGCGAGTTAATAAACTGCTTTACACTTGGCCCATAGTTAGGAATTGCATCTTTCAAACTAGATTAAGATAAGCTGGAACTTTGTTGTTGAGCACGAGTTCCATGATTGCTCGGCTCATTCGTTTAACATCTCATGTACAACCATATCATCTCGGCTCATTCGGTTAACATCTCGGCTTATTTCATACAGAGTCAAACGAAACAACCTGACAAGCAAATGAAACAGATCAAACGAAACAACTCGGCTCATTTCATACAGGTTCTCGGGATCTGAATTATTTTAAAAAAATTCAAACTAATTTAAACAATTTTAATAATTTATAACTAATTTAAATCATTTTTAATTTATTTAATATTAATTAAATAAATTAAATCGTTTTTTATATATATAAGATAAAGATAAAAGGAAAAATAACACAAAGGGACTTTTTTTTTCACCAAAAATTAAACAACCCGCCAAATTTTTTAATAGCCCGCCTTGAATTATAATTGATACCACCAATAGATCTGTTTCTTTTTTTGTTCTAAGTCTTTATCTCCAAAAAAAAAACCCACCGATGCTATTCTTCTTCTTCTTCAATCTGTGATCGATACCACAAATTCGACACCACCACAACCACCTTCAACACACACACACACACAAAACTCATCTCATCCTCCCAACCGAAACCACCACACACGCACCACTGTTTTTTTCTGTCTAATTATATTAAAGGTTTTTTTTTTTTTTTTTTTTTTTTTTTTTTTTTTTTTTTTAATTTTTTTTATTTGTTGTCCAATTATAATTTTAATGTTGTTACATTTGTGTTTGTTTATTTTTGTGTAAAAGACACCATTGCCGCCGCTGCCGGACCACTGCTCGCCGCCGCTGCTACCGCCGACCACCACAGACACCCCAACCACCCCCACGACAACACAAATTAAAGGTTTGTTCATCTTTTAATTTTTTAGTATTAGTTTGTTTATTTAGTTATTTATGTGTTTAATTTGTGTATTTGTAAGGATGGGTTAATGGGTTATATTGATGTTTGTTGAACCTATTATATTTTTTGACCACCAAGTGTTTGATGAAAATCCTCAAAAACAGAATTAGTACTATGGACTACACAAATGTGAATGAAAAAGTTCATTGCTTGTCACCTCTTTTTTTAGGAGTTGATGACGATGTCATTATATGGCACTTTAGAGTGATTCTAGATGGTATCTTCTTTAAAGGGAAGCTAATTTTGACTTCTAGATGAAGGCAAGTCCTATGAATAATGACAAAGCCGCATAAAACATGAAAATGCTGATTTCTTTTACCATAAATGTTAAAAGTTTCGTTTAAGAGATCAGTTTGTTATTAAGTAGATTGTTTTTAACGATGCTCATTTTTGTTAAGAGTAATGTGATTAGAAGAATATGTCATCCTCTGAAAACTACTAAATAAGAAACAAAAAAATATGTGAAAGCCTGGAAAAATTTGCCACTAGACCTGGCGAGGAAAAGGCCTATCAGACACACTTAGAGAAAGGATAGTTATAGGGCACTTAAAGTTGTACTTAGGTTTTTACTTATGCTATGGACACGCCTTGAATGTGAACAGCAGATAATTTGCAAAAATCTCCTTCGTATGTAGTAGGATGCTAAAAATGAAGATTGAATAATTAGTGATATCCTTTCATAAAATTTATGACAGCTCTGTAATTAAAGCATCTGTATAAACTGAGATCCACTGTAGTCAGATGGATGATGACTGATGTTATCATATGCTGTTCCTATTACAAATGTCCACTTAAGTAATATTGCATCTAATTCGAGACATCATAAGATTGAACTTTTAATTGAATAAAGTGCCAATTGCTTTTATATTAGTTTATTATTTGGATCATGTCTGTGCTTAACTGATTCAGCCTTGTGTGTGATCTCCTTTGTTATTTATAGCTTATTTGTGTGTGATTCAGCCTTGTGCTGAAGTTAGCTGAGAGAATGGTTTTGAGCTTCTGTAGCGGGGTTGGTGCTTCAACAGCCCACACATGGACTACTTTCTATGGCAGTGGGGCAGATGATGTTCGAGTAATGACCCGAAAGAGTATGGATGATCCAGGAAAACCTCTTGGTATTGTGCTAAGTGCTGCAACTTCATTTTGGTTACCAATTCCACCAGAACAGGTTTTCAATTTTCTTCGAGATGAGAATTCTAGGAGCGAGGTAACAAATTTGTTCATGTAAAACCTTATAAAACATATACTCTACAAAAATCTGAAAGTTAATTGTCATTTTTGTGTTATATATCCAGTGGGACATTCTTTCAAATTGCGGGCATGTTCAAGAAATGGCACACATTGCCAACGGTCGTGATCCAGGGAACTGTGTTTCACTTCTACGTGCCGACGTAAGTTCTAAAGTAACAATAAAACTTTATTGATGTCGCTCATATAACTTTTCCTTATATGGATTTCAACTTGCTTACACTGTAGAGTGCTAATTCAAGCCAGAGCAACATGCTCATACTTCAAGAGACTTCAAGTGATGCCACGGGATCATATCTTATATATGCACCAGTAGATATTGCATCAATGAATGTTGTGTTAAGTGGGGGTGATCCAGCTTATGTTGCTTTGCTACCATCTGGTTTTGCCATTCTTCCTGATGGACAAGGGCAGTATACTGGTGGATCGTTACTCACTGTTGCATTCCAGATTTTAGTTGATTCAGTTCCTACTGCAAAAATATCACTAGGATCAGTGGCAACAGTTGATACTCTTATCAAATACACAATTGAAAGGATAAAATGTGCAGTAGGTGCTAACGATCTATGAGCAATATCATGGCGTTTTAAAAGGTAAAGCAGTAGTAAACTTCCAAACATTTTGTTTCGCTTTTGGATCTCATATGGAATTTTTAGTTGTATGTGTGTTTTGAGCTGCACAGGAAGCTTGAAGACGTTTATGAACGGAAAATCGTTGAGCTGAAGGAGGATAATGAAAAGAGACTAGAATTGATGAGAAAGGAATTTTCCAACGAGCGTGACAAATTAGTTGAAGATGCGGTGCGAAAGATCCTAGAAAAACTACCTCCTGAAGTAGCTTGCAGGGTTTTAACATAAGTGATTTATCTCTTTTGGTAGAAGGTATGTTCTATACTTATTTCAGAATACACCACCATGTTTCTTTAAGTATAGGATTTCTATCAGGTCTTTTAAGGGATTGATATCATTGACTTTAGTGGCTTTAATGTTTGATAACATCTTGTGTCACATAATGTAAGAAAATCTAATTTTATTCTTTGCTTATATATTTACCAGGTTAGTTTATTATGGCATATGGCGGAAATCAAGATTTGCAACTATCAAATGGAAGTCTTTTGAGAATACATGACGAAGAAGATTTTAGTACTATCCATTATTTTAGTGTGCAGACTTTTGTGTTTATGAACTTTATGGTAGCTTCACTTTTGACAAATTTGTATTTGGAATATGATATTATTGATGATATTATATCATTGCTATGATGGAAACAAGTTATGTATCCACGTATAATTAAAACATTGCCTGTATTTGTAGCTTTTGAATATTGTTGAGCAAATATTCGGTATGAAAAGCTAAAGTTAGTGTTGCCCCTAGTGAAAAAAGTGTTGCACTAGTATTGTTAAAACGAAAAAGAAGTGTTGTAATAGATGATTGGAAAGTGTTGCACATGATGCGCAGAAGTGTTGTTATTGGTTGGTGTTGTATAATAAGAAGTGTTGTACATAAGTATCAAAAGTGTTGCAATATGAAAGTGTTGCATTTGTAAACACGAGCAACACTTTGACAAAAGTGTTGCACATTATGGCAAAAGTGTCGCTTTAGACCTAAGGCAACGGAGCCTAAGGCAGCACTTGAAAACGTGTTGCACTAGGCATTAAGCAACATTTTTTAGGCCTAATACAACACTTTACGAGTGTTGCTTTAGCCCCATTTTGTAGTAGTGTATTCTACTACGTACAGCAACGGTGCTGGTAACCGGGCCAGCATACACGTGGCACGACACAATCGTCTTATAAAGGTTAAGGTTATAAGACCCAAGTGTCAAAGGTCCTATTAAGTTTTATTAAAATATAACTTTTCCAATTAAGCGTTCTATAAAATTGATGTTTTATGACTAAAATTTCAAGTGTCCTATTATGGTGTATCAACCTATGAGACCCAAGTGACAAGGGTCCTATTAAATTTTGTTATAATAAAACTTTTGCGAATAACCGTTGTAAAAACCTGATGTTTTATTACTTAAATAGCTAGTGTCCTATTAAGTTTTGTTATAATAAAACTTTTTTGAATAAGCGTTCCATAAAACTGATCTTTTATGACTCAAATATCAAGTGTCCTATTATAGTGTATCAAGTTTTGAGACCCAAGTATCAACTGTCATATTAAGTAATGTTTAAATAAAACTTTTGTAAATAAGCGTTCTAAAAAACTGATGTTTTATGACTCAAATAAGAAGTGTTCTATTATAGCATATGATAATAAAACCATAACAAATAAGCGTACTATAAAGGTTAATGTTAAAAGACACAGGTATCAAGGGTCCTATTAAGTTTTGTTAAAATAAAACTTTTGCAAGTAAGCGTTCTATAAAACTGATACTTTATGACTCAAATTTCAAGTGTCCTATTATGGTGGATGAATTTATGAGACCCAAGTGTCAAGTGTCATATCAAGTTATGTTTTAATAAAACTTAATATGAATAAGCATTATAAAAAGCGGATGTTTTACGACTCTAAAAAGAAGTGTCATATTATGGTGTATCATAAAAAAACCATTATGAATAAGCGTTCTGTAAAGGTTAACGTTATAAGACCCTATTGTCAAGGGTCCTATTAACTTTTGTTATAATAAAAAACGTTTGCGAATAAGCGTTCCATAAAACTGATGTTTTATGACTCAAATATCAAGTGTCCTATAATGGTGTATCAATCTATGGGACCCAAGTGTCAAGTGTCATATTAAGTTATGTTTTAATAATACGTTTGCGAATAAGCGTTCTAAATAATTAATGTTTTATGACTTATGTATCAAGTGTCCTATTATGTTGTATTGTAATAAAACCATAATGAATATGCGTCCTTTAAGGGTCCTATTAAGTTTTGTTATAATAAAACTTTTGCGAATAAACGTTCTAAAATACTGATATGTTATGACTCAAAAATAAAGTGTCCTATTATGATGTATGATAATAAAGCCATTATGCATAAGCGTCCTATAAAGGTTAACATTATAATATCCACGTCTTAAGGGTCCTATTAAGTTTTGTTATAATAAAACTTTTGCGAATAATCGTTTTAAAAAAATGATGTTATATGACTCAAAAATGAAATGTCCTATTATGGTGTACGATAATAAAACCATTGTACATAAGCGTCCTATAAAGGTTAACGTTATAATACCCACGTGTCAAAGGTCCTATTAAATTTTGTTATAATAAAACTTTTGTAAATAAGCGTTTTAACTAACTGATGTCTTATGACTCAAAACTCAAGTGTCCTATTATGGTGTATTATAATAAAACCATAATGAATAAACGTCCTATAAAGGTTAAAGTTATAAGACCCAAGTGTCAAGGGTCTTATTAGGTTATGTCATAATAGGACATCTAGTGATCAAGTGTCGTATTACACTATCACATAATGGGACACCAACAACTAAATGTCTTATAAAGTAATTTATTAGGATCCATATTTTAAGTGTCCTATTAAGTTATATGATAATAGGACCCCAAATAATCAACCATCCTATTATATAACTTTTTAGGACACCGCCTAAGTAGCAAATATTTAAAAAGGACCCTAAACGCTCATATGTCCTATTAAACAGTTTTTTAGGACTCTATTATCATACCGTCCCACACAAAGGGTCCTAAAAAGCCACTTTTGTTGTAGTGATATTTTACAAATTATTTTTTAATTAAAAAGTAATGTTTTATTTTGAAAAATAAGTTTAAAAATCCCAACAGTCAATTTCCCCCCCAAAACAGCTCCAAACATTCCCAAATAAACCTTCCCCACTAAAAACAAATGGAGGAGCGTCCACGGTACCACTAAAGTACCGACGGCGCCACTAAATTTAGCGGAGCCGTCTGACAATTAGTGGAGCCGTGCCTCTGTAACGGCTTATTTTCCCCTTGCCTATAAATAGTGGACCATTTTACACTTCCAAATTGATTTTTCTAGTCAGTTTTCTCTGGTCTAATCCCTCCTCACTTAGATTACTTTCTTTGATCGTTTAGAGAGTCTTAGTTTGTTTAAGAGTGATCGTTTCCTCCCACCAAGTGATCCTCTTTATTCCTCTTCAAGTGCAAGAGAAGAACAAAAGTTATCCAAGTAGATACAAAGTGTTGTCATTCCTCTTCAAGTGCAAGAGAAGAACACAAGGTATCCAAGAAGATACAAAGTGTTGTAGTTGTAGGTAGAGCACTTGTAACATTTGTTACACACTTGATTGTATCATAGTATACATCAAGTCTATCTTTCTTTTGAGAGTTTGTGAGGGAAGATCATTGTGATCTTATACAGATATTGAATATCTCTTGTAGCCATTGGGCTTGTGAGTTGATCAAGAAGATCAAAGGTAGATAGGTTAGATTGAGTCAAGTGAGGGTTGATCATTGTGATCGTGTCGAGATCTTGAAGATCACTTGAAGCTTGTGGGCTTGTGTGATTGATCAAGAAGATCAAGGGTAGATTGGGTAGATCGAGTCAAGTGGGAGTAGATCATTGTGATCTTGTCGAGATCTTGGAGATCTCTTGAAGCCATTGGGCTTGTGTGTATTGATCAAGTGGATCAAGGGTAGATCGGGTAGATCGTGGTAGATTGGTGCTAGCTAAGATTAGCACTCGACATTTAGCTTAGTGTCGGAAATTGGATAAGCGACGTGTACGGTTTTCTCCGCCTGAAGGGAGCTTGTTGATTAGTGAAGTAACTCTCGAGTTGGTTACTCGGGGAGTGGAGTAGGGCGAAGAGAAGCTTCGTAACCGAACCACTATAAATCACCGTGTCCGGTTTGAGCCTTCTTACTTATCTCTTTACTTTCATTTCATTCTTTATAGGTTTATATTTATATTTGCATTGCGTTTATGTTTGTGTGGCTAGTTCCTTATGTTATGATTGATTATGTATGTGTCATGGTTTGATTGTGCATATGTTGTAGTTTACTATATTCATCTCTATATGCTATATGATCATAGTTGACATTTTTCATATTACGTCACACTTGATCGGGTGTTTGATACAAAAAGTTTTTAAGTTTTTAAATGAAAACGTATTCACCCCCCCCCCCTCTACGGTTTCCACAATATATACTAGTTGTCATGGCTCGCCCAATGGACGGGCATGACTTATAAGCCCTCCCGGGCATATAAGCCCGCCCACTGGGTGGGCATGACTTGTGATTATCTTTGAAAAAAGTAAATTGACAAAAAATAAAGATATAAACATGCTAAATTATATATTGAATGGATTAAGAACGATAAGAAATATATGTTTATCGAATATAAGAGAAAATATAAAGCTTGACAGCCTTCTTGTTTACGAACTCACACTAACATGTGGGATAGTTTTCACAAAGCATTTACCAACACAGTAAATTAAACCTGATCATGAACGATACAATATCAAAAGGTCAATTTTGAGTATGTAAGTTTATGTCTAAACTAATAAAGATTTGATGACAACTTTAAACAAAACTGTTATAGCTGCATAGTCAAAAGTTCAACAAAAAAGTTGTGGCTGCGTGTTAGAAGAGAACTTGGTTCTTTTGGTGCTAATATTGTGTCTTACAAAAGCATGTAACGGGTTGGTTATCAGCAACTATTGATGATCAAACTATCAGTTGGGAAATTGTTTTATGCGTTCGCTTTAAACTAAATGATGTAACAACAAACCTGTGGTAAGCTTTGAGCAATTCAATAAATTGTCATTCAGCCTAATCATCTAACTTGATTCAGATAATAACACTTGGGTTTGACTCCCCGTGTTGGTCTACTTCAAAAGGATCCTAACCCCTCCCTGATCTTCCCCAGATCCGTCTACTTCCAGGCTATCGCCAGTCATAACAGCTGCTTCTGCTTACTTACTGGTAGTCCAGTGACAAGGCTCATTCATTACATCCCAATAGCATTACCCAATCAACACCAACCAATTCTGGTTCCCTCAGACCAGTTTCCCACTCAATTCTACCCACTTTAGAACCATAAAACATATATACAACATCAAACTTCACTTCAATTTCTTATAGGTGAAACTAAAGCCACCTTAGAACCATAAAACATATATACCCAAAAAAACCCTATTTTGTCTTTGCTTGAAGTCCATTTCGGGTCATGATAATCTCTAACATGCCAAACGGGTCAAATCAAACATCAAAAAAAAAAAAAAAAAAAAAAAAAAAAGAAAAAAAAAAACTTGTTAAGTAGGTTGAATGGCTAAAACAGATCGAAAGTCATCCAGTGTGTGTATTTAATGCATAAGACCTCATAGTTGTTATCGGATAATAGATTGCTATTGAAATTATCGAACTTCTGTGATCCTATTTCATATACTAACTGTCTAATTATTATAGAAAGCTATTAAATACTGGACCAAAAGTGTTTGAGGGCAACCTAAATCAACCCTCAAAAGAAAAAATCCTACTTGATTTTCTCATCCTCAAATTTCAGAAGTTAAAGACTTCATTAGAAAAACAAATATGGTTCGTAAAATATGAAATGAGGAATGAAATTTCAGGAGTTTACCATTGTTATGTAGTCCCTGGGATAGATTTAAAGGCCCAACAGCGAATCATTAGTTCAGCCATCACAAATAAGCACTTGTCCAAAATCCAAAACGGCGAGTCAAACCCAAGTGTTATTATCCGAATCAAGTTAGATGATTAGGCTAAATGACAATTGATTGGAATTGCTCAAAGCTTACCACAGGTTTGTTGTTACATCATTTAGTTTAAAGCGAATGCATAAAAAAATTTCCCAACTGATAGTTTTATCATCAATAGTTGCTGATAACCAACCCGTTACTTGCTTTTGTAAGACACAATATTAGCACCAAAAGAACCAAGTTCTCTTCTAACACGCAGCCACAACTTTTTACATGATGATGAAAATGACTTACATAATTCAAGAGATGTGCTTAAAACGGCATCAGATGAAGTGAATAAGGTATTATTTATTATACTTTGATATACGTCTAACCACAGCCCGCCTCGGCGGGCATGTCTTATAATTATGGTTGTCATATTTTACTATAGCAAAAGAAGGGTAGTAAAAAATGGTTGAAAAGTGTACATGTTGAAAGAAAGGGTTGTACATAAAAACTTTTAGGTTTACTTGCTTTCACTTGTAGGATGTCGACGGCGGCTATTTACATATGTGACATTTTCGTATTAACAATGGCTAGCATGACTTGTGATTATTCTTTGAGTATATTACTTTTCGAATAGCAAGATATATATTTATATATACGAATTTGTATTTTTTTTATTAACGATGGAATATTTTGTCCATTTAATTTATTAAACAGTTTAACGGTACAATTTTATTCATAATAGGACAATATAAGGTTTTAATTTTTGTTGTAAATAAAACTTGTTTTTTATGTAAAGGAAAATCAATTATAAACTTAATAATTATTTATTGAATGAATATCAATGAATTTCCACACTATTACACAACTTGTACCATATTTTATAAGATAAGGGCACACTAATTGATCAATCTGTATATATCATGCATTTGAGTACACACCCAAGCCAAAGATTAGCAACTAACTCTAATATGCATGCGGGCATCTATGATGTATCCATGATTATTTCACCACCATATATCTCATTTACTTATATCTACAGTTTTTGTAAATACTAAATTAAAAAATAGGGAAATTGTGGCCACGTAAAAACAACCAACTGGTTTTGACTTTTGACCCGCATAAGGGTAGAGGGTGTGGTTTGGGTTTTTCATTCACCACATCATATCCACATCAGCTTTTTCTTTCTCCAAAATTTTTTCCTTCAACTTTCCCTTAACTACTGCAGCACATTCTCTCTCTTTCATTAATTATTTTTTTATTTTTTATCATTTAAAATAACTCTAAAACATAAATAATCATTCATAATACACACACAATAAATACAATATTGTTTCTCTTTCATGAAAATATGTCAACTCCATTCGGGAGTTGAGTCACGTGATATTAAATTTTTGTTGTTTCCCTCTATCTTAGGTGTGGTATTTTATAGGGACCCGCAAAGGGAAAGGCTTTTGCCGCTTGTTTTTCCCGATGGCACCTCTCACACTAAAGAAGTATCATATTGGCCATTATGCAACCTGCTCATTATGCCACCTCTACTTAAAATACTACTGGCCTGCTACTGTCAGACATATGCTTCAAGGTGGTTGCATACCAAGTCAAGTTAACTTGTATAACTACTTATGGTGCTTATAATCTAATATGTAAATTTCGACACAATTTCTGCTCAGATCCTTAGAATTCTTCCTTGTGATCTTTAATCAAAGTGTTGCTCATTATAAGAATATGTATTCATAAGCTACATGACAGGTAAGACTAAAAACTAACCCGTTTTGGACCTTTACCCAACCCATCGATTTTGCTATCTTTAATGACTGATGTACAAATGAGTGTATGTGAGTCTAATCTATTTGACATAATTAGACCATCTCATATAAAGACAACAGTGTATTCGAGGGGTGCTGGTGGCTTTTCATAATCGTCTCAACCATATTCCTTTTATTCTAAATGAACAACATTGAGAAATGTAGACACGCGAAACTGTACTATAATTAAATATATAATACAAATTATATATTTCTTAGTAGAAATGATAGTAAATTGAAAAAAAAACCCCTTGTACTCGGGGGTAGATGATATACCAAGAATATGATGCCTTGTCGCTCGAAGCTTCTCTGTTATAATCGAGATAGTTTTCCCGTTATATGATTTGAAAGTGCAGTTTAACCAAAAATCAAGTTGCGTATAACACCTACGTATCCTGTAATTATAGATATACGTTATTGATGTGTGTGAGTCATCCGGTACTATATTATTTCAACAAACATATTGACATTATTGTTCATTCATTAAAGAGTACCTCCTTTCAATTCAATAAAAACGATTAAACTGAATCTATTTGATACAAACCATTCTTGGTGTTGCTATGATTATAAAATAACTAAAAATAGGGACATTAACATGTAAAGCAACCTACTTTCACGAAGAGCCGATTAATGTAATACATGCAAAGTCACTTGTGTGCCATGCATGTAAAAAGTTCTTGCAATTCGCATAGTTGTGCTGAAATGTGAAATAAAAATGTTTTTTTTAGGGGGGGGGGGGACAAATGATCATCCCACATCTGGAAATAGCATAGCTGTGACAGTTCATGTTTAGAAAAAACTTGCATGATTATTAACAAACGATTTCCGGTCGAGATAGTATTGTAACATCTGCCAGTACGCTTCAATCCCGTCCTTAGGTTCCGAACATCCAAGTAGATTTCTGTTTATAACCCTCGATATTTCCAGCATTGTTTAGTATTGTTTCTACTGTCCCACCAGTCCAGTGACCGCCATCAACTTTGCGTAGGTATCCTCTTCCCGTTGGGAGTCCTTTCAGTTAGAAAATAGTGTTTCCCTTCCACTGGTTTACGGTCACGTACCATTTAACAAAATTAAATACCCGTTTAAATAAAATCATTATACTATCATACAAAAACTAATCTAGATGGGCTAATGATCCATGTTGCAAACATGCACACATTGTGCTTCAAAGTTTTTATTCCAGAAAATAGAAACATAACTAATGGTGTATTATTTTCATGTTTTTATTCCATGTAAATGGGAAAAATGAACCCGTAATGCTTCGAAGTTTTGTTTAAATATATAGTTGGAACCCAGTCAACCCACATTCTACAAACCATTATTGACATCAATCTAATGCATAACTCAAGATGCACTAGGTCATGACATAAGTCAAAATATTACATATCTCTACACCATGAATATTTCCCCATATCATTAGGCTGTTTGTGTAACATGTGAATAGTAAAGCCAAGAAAAAGAAGACAAACCATGTACTTCCCCAAATATCTCTATAAAGGACTTCCAAAACAACTTGAATACTAAGTGTGGACTGGGTAATATAGTCTAACATGTGTACAACAAAGATACTCGACAAAGGTCATCACCATTCTCCTTTGAACAAACTACAGTTTTTAATCAAAAACCATGAACTATAGAAAACAATTGAAGCATGAAGCTAAAGAGCATAATGACATAATAAAGTAATTCCAAAATCCTTTAAAAACGTTAAAAGGAAGGATAAATACCTTCAAACGCCTAATGCAACTGGTTCCTTACCTTCAACTTAGTTCTTGGCTGAAAGTACTTGAACCTTTTTACCTCAATTCGTAGGTGATAACATATCAAAAAAATGATATGCAAGAGCTTCTGACCAAAAGGGTCTTTTAGCAAAGCTAAAAATCCATGTTCTACTACTGCCTACGCCTACATAAATTAGAATAGATACACAATTTAAGAAAGCGCGACTGACTTATATGAGAATAATTGAAAACAAAATGCATGAATAAAAGATCACAAATCTTCCAAATCAAGAAACAACTCAAACAAAACATAGTATCTGGACAATCCTTTCTCATGTAGTAAATAAGTCGATTTCAAAACTTTCATCACCCAACATTGAAATTATGAAGATTGGGACACCCTCCACAATGATTTTTATTTAGTATCACTTAGCCAGATGCCTTGTTACAACTATGGATTTGCTATTCTAAGAAGTACATGCATTTTCAAGTTCATCATAGACTAAGCTATAATATTTCATAAGAGAGTGGTAATTGTCATTCAAACCTTTAAGAGTCTTCCTGCAACCGGGTTGCTAAACTATTTCCCATTATTATATGAAAATGAAGAACACTAAAAAAAATATGACAAAAAAATATATGATAAAAATGCCTCTTGTTTAAATTTAAATAGAAAATTATGTTAACTCATACGGAGGGCCGTAACTGCAACCTTCACTGTTTCAATCCTAGAACTTAGGAGATGTCAGCCACATCCATGTTTACAGAAAAAGTGCTAAAATAAAGCACAACGTACAACTAATGGAAGAACTCACCCGGAGAGTAGTTGTGACATACATCATTTACGTGATTGCTTATTCCTTCTCAAAAAAACCTTTACCCTAGATGGAAAATTCAAATTCAGTTTGATAAGCTGATGCATAATATTTTACTTTTACCTCAAAAATAATATAAGTTCATGAAAATAACCTTATACGAAAACGCTCAAAGAGCTTAAAAGCTTTTTGAAAACACACAAAGTTATTAAATCAAAAACTTTCAGTGCAAAGATTACTATAACAAAGGTGTTTCACTTCTGTTCAAAAATCCAAAACAAAAACCCCAATAGAAATTAAACCAGATGGGTAATAAAGTTTTCCGGCAAAGAATCACAAAATCATAATTCATCAATTCAACTTTTACCTTCGAAACTGATGTTCTTCGTCAAAACTTTCATGAATGTTATTCAAGATTCATATCCTAAAAGAACAAAAAAGTAAAGTAAAGTAACTCCCAATACCGTCTTCCACGGGTTAAGGGTCCCAATATCGTCTTCCACGGTGTATGGGGGAGGTTGAGACGTGACAACCTTACCCCTACCTAAGCTGCTTCCGGTTCTACCAAAGGTAGAAAATGACCTTCAGCCTTGCAAGGGGTGAGGATCGAACCCATGACCTCTGTCTCCAGAGGTAAGGGTGTTAACCACTTGATCTAACCTTACTCTTTACATTAAGCGTGATAAAAATCATTTTATCTATTATTTGGAAACAACTTGCCGATGTCAAGTTTACCCCTGTCTAATTTCGTCATCCCTGTCTATCACTGGATCAAGCTTACCCCTTCTAGCAAGTTCTGTCAAGTCACTGTCATATTTTGTAAGTGCCTGGTAGTTCCTTTTAGGGTTTGAAAAAAATATGGGCACTTCATTTACTACATACATGAGTTCTCGTTCATAGCCTCAGTTACTTCCTTCAGTTTCATATCACATGTAATTAGACTATTTTTCCTAAAAGCAAGAACTACAGATAATCACACATTGAATTAGGCATATTAAACATCTATAAATATGGCTAAATTTAAGATCAATATAAATATCACAATTTTAAGATTATGAAAAAGTAATGCCTACAGGAAGATTAAATTTAGCGTAAAGATTAAATTCCCAAACTATATTAGAAAGAAGGAAACCTTCTCATCATGGGGGTGGGCTATAACAACCGCGAATTTTCTAGGTACTTACTTAACATTTGAAACTCACAATAATTTATTTTAGAAGTTACACATTTCTCTTACGTATAACTTGTAACTAAACTGCACGAATTGAGAGAACGATACCACACGCGTACCGACACCACATTAGTAATGGTTTAAATTTTAATTTCATTTTCGGAGTCAATAAATGTTCCTTGATGTCAGTTTTAAAAAAACGACTCCAGATTTATGTTTTTCACATTTATATAAAACCGGGGTACCACAATTTCACGTCAGCACATGTACACAAAATACAATTAATACTCATAATATTATAAAAACACACCCACTCACACATGGTCTTATCCTCTCTCGTTGAATATAACACCACAACCTGTCCATGTTCATTCTATCCTTAACTTCTTCTGGTTCTATCCCCAACACCCAAAAGTCGATCCTCATCTATCACCATCAAAATTTCTGGATCAATGTGCTCTCCAGGGTGTTGTCGTTCACACAAACCAATCCCTAGAAGTCAACACAGTCAAAGTGACTCGGATTGAGAAGTATTTTTGCTGAAAATGGATGATCTCCATTCCCCCACGTTCTAAAGTATAACCAAGAACTCCCTTAATGTGTTCTTTTTATTTTCATTCGATTATCAGTGAATCCACACACAGTATCTCGTTCATAAGAGCTTTTCAAGATCTGCGGATTCGGGTATATCGATCTACAAATCATTGAGGTGTGTGGGTTTGCTTGGAATCGGGTCCAATCCGTGTCAAATCAGTGTCCCTCGTTTGGTATTGTAAGTTCTTGAATTTTTTTATTGTATTCGATCTCTGATGTTTTTTTTTTCAATTAATGAAAGAACTGTTATTAAATGTTGTGGTTAAAGAAAGTGTTGATTTTAGTTTAAGGTCATGGCGATGATGTTTGTGTTGTTAGTGTGGTGTGGTCATGAATAAAACCAAGAATTAATGAAAGAACTGTTATTAAATGTTGTGGTTAAAGAAAGTGTTGATTTTAGTTTAAGGTCATGGCGATGATGTTTGTGTTGTTAGTGTGGTGTAGTCATGAATAAAACCAAGAATTAAAACTCAAATTGAACCTAGTATTGACTCAAAGAATTGGAAGTGTAGGTTATAGATGTTGTGTTTGGATTGTTGCTCATTTCTTTTAAAATAGATGAGTTTGCGGATTGATCAAGTATATAAGCTAAACTTTAAATAGTTGTGAGTCGTCGTAATGCTATTAATGGAAAATAGACGTCACCTGCAGTTAGTAGTTGAGTAATATAACAAAGATAAAATCAGATTATGGGAAATTCGATGTTATTGTTTCTTGACCTGCAGATTAATAGCTATCCTGTTTCTTTTTTTTTTTTCTTTTCTTTTGTTGGTAAGGGAGTCAAACGAGTTGCTTTAAAGAGTGATAAAAAGTAACGATTCACACATGGTGTGAAAAGGTTTTGGAGTTACAAATAAATTGGAAATGTTTTGGTATCTTTCCTCAGTCCGTGTTTCCTCAAGTTTGTCGTCAAAATCTGTTAGGCTCAGACTAGTTATAGGTTTTGGATTGGCCAATATTAGTTCCATATGTTCGGCCTATTCGAACTCGAGTCTACCTCACTTGGTTTTGTGTCATACTACCTTAGTCTCGGTCAGGTAATACCCAGGTTGGGGGTCGAAACGAATTGAAAATGAAGTGTTTGAGTACGAGTTAGCCTTTTTTTCTAGACCAACAGGTTAACACCAAAAGAAAAGATTTACTACTCATGCGTCTTTCTAAATAATACAACCAGTAAAGGTCTTGGGCCAAAGTCTCCTTCTTTTAAAAACTTCCAAAACTTGATTTTGTTGTGCTATGTTGGGCTGAAGCCCATGCATCAAACGAAAGGTCCGGTTAAACTTAAGAGATGAATTACTAATTCCATGTTGGGCCAGCCCAACTCGCCAAAGGTCTTACCACAAAAAAAAAAACTGAATTTGAATAACACGTTTCAAAACACGAGTTGTAGTCGTCATCGTTCGAGTGATCACTTCCGACTTATTTCAACTTTATATTTTACGGTTTGAAAACAACTCGACTAGTCATTGACCCGTTACACATCAGAAAAACTTAACATCTCGAAATATATATATTTGGATCATACAACATGTCTAGAATGTAACATGAATATTATTTTTTTACAAATCGCCTTAAATATTATAAACCAAATTGGTTTGTCGCGGCGCATACAATGAAAAACCCTTTTACATATTTAATGATGTATGAAACAAGGTGGAAAAAAAAAAACTAATTGTGTAAATATAAACTAGTTCATTGATTCGATTTCTGATATGTGTCTAAATACACATATATTTTACCTTATTTAAACCCACAAAAACGATCAAAAGCACACAAATGACCATATAAATGTTACAAATATCATTGAAATGTGTTTTTATGTGATTCAGGTACAAAAAGATTGAAAACAAGTGAAAAGCATGCAAAGTTCACAAAACTGTCAATTTCAGTCCCTGAAGTATCACCAATTTGCAAAACTAGTCCCTGAAGGTTTAAAATGAATGAAAAGTCAACTTAAGTCCTTGGACAATCAAACTTGTTCAAAATAGTCCCTGGATGAAAGTTTTCTACAAATGGCAACTTTTACCCCTCAAAATCCAAAATTGACATAAAAGGTCCTTGGAAGTTTTAAAAATGGAAATTTACAATTATGGTCCTTGTACTAATGTTAATTGGCAGGTGTGATCCCTGGAATGAAGTTTGGAAGTTTGTCACATCAGGCCCCTCAAGTTTCAGAAATTACAACTTTAGTCCTTGGGCTTATCCATTATACAAACCAACCGGACCCTTTATTACTTCATAAACCCAACCACTAAACCAAACCCAAAACAAAACCAAGCCCAAAAATAAACCCAGCCCATTCCCTTTTATAAATAATACCGGGGTCAAACCCAGTCAAACCCACCCTTATCCCTTCTCCTTCCTCACAACCCCGCCAAACCAGAAACCACCTTCCACATCCCTGGTTTCACCACCACACCTTTCCACCTCAACCCCCCAGCTGTCTACCTACTCTCACCACCATCTCCTTCCACCTATACCAGCCCACAATCAATAAATGCATTCCCACACCATCGACACTTCACCTCACTCACAATCCCCTGCTTTTGTTACCCACTCCACCACTTGGCCTCTAAACCTACCAAACATGTCCCCTCCACCTCTATAACAAACCAAGAAGCATTAATTGCTCTCAAACTGCCCAAAGCAGCCTATAACACTTTTGGCGCCAAAAGTAGTTTAAACGGCTAGGATGAATTCAGAGCAACCAATGGCCAAGATTGCAAGTGGGATTTGACTGGAATGCTAGTGGGAACTCAGAAGGTTATAAAAGAGAAGAAGGCACCTTGGAATAGCCATGGTCACGTAGTTAATTAAATTCACTGCTTTCTTTAATTTCAAGTCATTTTATTGCTTTCAATGTTGTATTACTCCTTAAACAAGTGTAATAAAACATTATTTACAGTTTTATATCAATCTATCTTTAAAATTCATGTTTTCTTATCCGTACCATTTAAATTTCTTGTCATTTATATTTCTTGTTGATTATAGTTGTTTAATGGACTCAATTAGTTAACATAAGCTCCTGACAAAGCTTTAAGGCTTTTAGATACATTAAAATCAGTTATAGTCTTTAAAATTTAGAAATAGGTAAAAAATCAAGAAAACAAATGAAAAAACCAAAAATAATAAAGTGTTCTTGGTGAAACTGCATGGAGCAAGGTTAATTGTGGATTGCCTTTGGTTTAGAAGCTTTGTGGAAAGCCTTAGGTAGTGAGTAATCCCTTGGTCAATTGGTTTTCAGCAGGATTCACTTGTAAGCCCCATTTTTATCCAACTTTGCATATTACTGTTTCAGTTATTTACATGCTTTGATCTTCATGTTTTTATGTTTCTGAGTTGTTGTTTAGTGTAATTATAGTTTAAATGTACTAGTTGGTTCATTGGATTGGTTGTTGCTAAGGATTGAAACAACTCAGTGTTGAAATGCATATGTGACAAGTTTGTGTTTCTTGCTTGTGTTCTTGAAGTTTTATGCTCAATTGATCTTCTTAGGTGATAATATGATGTTTAGAATCAGGTTTGTATTCAGGTTCATTAAAAACTTTGAGATTCATGTGACAAGTGAAAATCAAAGGGATGTTTGGATCTGTTGAGATTTAGGACCCTGAGGTTGTTAATGTTGTTTATTTCTGTTCATCCATGACCCATTAGGCCATTTGAGGGATTGACACCCCTTTAAGCTCAGTGGTAATGTGTAAATGGTCAAATTCAACTTCAATCCATCTCAGTGTCCACTGTGACTAATTTAGGTTTGATATATTGGATTTGCTGTCTAATCTGTGTTTAGGGTTGTGTGTGTCATTGTTCTTGTTTGATGTATGATGCATATGGCCTAAATAACTCAGCCTAGCCATTAAATCCAGGTTTTATTAAGTAGAAAGTCATAATTGCTTTTAATCTTATTTGTTTTCTTGTCTGTTTAAGTTTTCATGTCTAAATCTTGCATATTAGTGTAAAAGTTGTTATGATAGCTTAATCTAGTTTCATTGTAGCTTAATATAACATGTTTAATCAGTAGATTAAGATTTAAGTTCATGTTAGTCAACTTAGATCATAAACTTAAAAAGTCAAAAATTTCTGCATATGCCCTGTGCAGGCCAGTTTACCCATTTTTCAATTGCTTGCACAATCTTTATTAGTTAGCTTTAGCTTGTGTAAATTATTGTTTTGTCTAGCCCTTCTGGTCATTAGTTTATGTGTATGCTTATTTTTCAGTTAGTAGCTGATCTAGATAGCTTAATCTTACCACTTATTTTGTTCCACCTCACTCACTTCACTGAGCAAACAGTGAAGTTGAGTAGATTTTCTTAAGCTCATAAAAAGCTCCTCATTAAGCCTGAGCTTGTGATCTTTGGCCTTATGTGAGGCCAATCATTCATATTAAGTGTTTCAATGCTTGTTGAGTTTTCTTAAGCTTATTTGATAAGTTAATTTTGAGCTTGTTGTTTGCCCCATTTCCTGAGCATACTGAGAAACTAGTATACTCAGGCCATTTTCATAAGCTCTTAAAAAGCTCATTATTGATCTATAGCTTATGTGTTTTTGCTTTATGTGAAGCTCATCCACCCAACTCTTAGATCCAGCACTTAATTTTCACCTTGTAGCTTATTCTATAGGGCTGCTAGTAGCTTTTAACTTGTCCCATTTTCTCAGTATACACTGAGTAAATCAGTATACCAGGCTCTTTTCATAAGCTCCTCAAAAGCTAACCTGTGGGTCCCACAGGTTGAGCTTGGGCTTTTTGGAAAGCCAACCAACCCAGCTTGCTACCTCAATCTCCTCTTTGTGCTTAAGAGCTTATTTAATAAGCTTATCTTGCCTCTAAAGCTATCAGCAGAATCATTGCACTATCAGCACGATTGCTTTTAAGCTAGCAGCAGGTTGATTATCTGGATTTGCTTATTAGCTTATCTGAGCTTATTTGGTGAATTCCAGTGTACAATCTTGTTCGTAGTTGTCCATAGCACATGTGCACATATTCCTTTTCCTTTTATTCCCTTTTTCAAGCTTATTTCAAGCTTAAACTCAACTGTTAAGCATAAAGCTTAACTGTCTTGAGCCATAAGCCTACATTTTGCTTATTTTGAAGTTTGTAAAGTTTTGTTTTCATTAAACATGTATAATATCATTGTATAATTAATCCAGAAAAAGAAAATACCAAAAAGCTCCACTTTAAAGCTAAGTGATAACTTCTATTTAAGAAGCTTATTGCTTATTAGCTTATTTTTGTTAAGCACATATAGTTTTTAGATTTTTCTTAGGTCCTTATATTTATTTTAGAATTATGTAAAAAGTTTCAGATTTTTCTTTATTCATTTAATATTTATAATAAATCATTAATAGTTTTTAGTAATTAATAATAGTAAATAATTAATAATAAATAGAATAATTGTGTAATAAATATATTTTTAGTTTTAAAATTCATTTTATAATATGTTAGATTTTTCCAATTCATTATTTCATTTATTTAGGTTTATTTTAGATTTTCTTATTATTTAATTCATTTTTAAATACATTTAATTCATTTTTAATTCATAATAATTAAGTAAATAGTGTAAAAACTTATTTTAATTTTCTAATAATTTTCTTATCTTTTTAGGATTCCTAAAATATGATTTTTACATTTGTGGGAGTTGTATTGGACTGAATTCACTTTTTATTTTGGTACGTTTACGTAATTGTTATTTAAACGTACGCGTTTTAGGTTTTTAGATTTTCATAGCTTTTTAATAAAGTTTGTAAATTATAAATAAAAATTTTAAGTTTATTTAATTTGCATTTAAGCCCCTAAGGCATGCAAATCCCTACTATAGTATAATCGTTTGTTTTGTACGTTTACGTTTATTTAAACCTAAACGTACGTTTGTATATCTTTTACATTTTTAAGGTTTTTGATTGCACGTTTTTACTGATATAGCTGTGACAGAGCTATTACTATTCACATTCCTAGTGTTAGTCAATCAGATTCCTGTTTTTGTACATTCTCCATTTCAGCACACACATTCGTTGTATTACAGATTTCACACCTCGTTGGGACTTAACGACCCGGGGATATAATTCTATACTCCCATGGATTTACTCCCATGGATTTAAATTGCATTTGGTCCTAGATTAGTTTGACTTTTATGGTTGACCATTCACAAGTGGTTGACTAATATAAAGATGACTGTTTGGGACCGATCAAATTTTGGCGCCGCTGCCGGGGAGGTGTGCTGCGTATAATGAATTTTTGTTTTGTTGAAATATCTATCCCGTGTATATATACTATATATAATATCGTATTTCATTTCCAAAAACAATATAAAACACAAAAATATTTTTTCTTTTCTTTCTATATATATAAAAGATAAAAATACAAAAACATTTTCCCTTTTCTGTTTATATTATAAAATAAAAAACCAAAAATATTCTCCTTACCTTATTATTCATAATTCTGTGAGTGGTCCCCACTCCAATTTCTCACCCAATCATTTCCCCATGAACCATTTAATTCGGGGCCGAGTCAAGCTAGCGACTCGGTTATCAAAAACAGTAGCTTCCTCATGAACAATTTAATTCGAGGTCGAGTCAAGCTAGCGACTCGGTAATCAAAAACAGTAGTGCAGCATGGGTTTTCACTCATGTTTCTGTCTTCTTTCCCCTTTCTACCACCTTAGTGTGGGGTGTGCCCCACATGTTGTATATACATCTAAAAAATGAATGAGAAAATTGTATATATTAAAAAAGAGAATAACTGTTGTGTTACCCCACTTGGCTAGTAATGTTATCTTTTTACGTTCAAGGATTCGGCATAATAGCCGGGACTTTGAATATTGAGGACAATATTCAGTTCTAAGTGTGGGGGGGAAATTCTGGCGAATTTGATCAATTATGTACCCTTTTATGCCCTTTTTCCCCCGTTTTGACCAAAATTTTAAAATTTTTTCATTTAGTGGAAGTGCTATGCACTAAACACAACAAATGGTAATCAGTCCACCATGTCTAACCCACGTAAGGATTGGCTAATCCGAGAGCAAACGGCTCTTGGTAAAGATAAATCAAATCCGTTTATGGCTTGCAATTTGCCAAAAAATTGTATGGTTTTCGACTCACCATATCTTTATAAGTGAAGAGTTGGCTAGCCCGCAAGGTTATGGCTTGTGGTAAAGGCAGTGGAAAACCATAATTGGTAATCAGCTCACCAAAGATAATAGTTGTAATTTATCTAAGAGTTGGCTAGTCCAGAAGCAAACGGCTTTTGGTAAAGACAAATCAAAACCGTTGACAGCTGATGGTTTGCTCAAAATCATTTGGTTATCATTGTACCAAAGTATCACATACTAAAACATTGGCTACTCCAGAAGTAATGGCTTTTGGTAAAGAGACATAAAAACCATTAAATTTTCATAAAAGATTGCTAGGGACTAGCAATAATTTAGTGTGGGGGATTTGATATGTGTCTAAATACACATATATTTTACCTTATTTAAACCCACAAAAACGACCAAAAGCACACAAATGACCATATAAATGTTACAAATATCATTGAAATGTGTTTTTATGTGATTCAGGTACAAAAAGATTGAAAACAAGTGAAAAACATGCAAAGTTCACAAAACTGTCAATTTCAGTCCCTGAAGTATCACCAATTTGCAAAACTAGTCCCTGAAGGTTTAAAATGAATGAAAAGTCAACTTAAGTCCTTGGACAATCAAACTTGTTCAAAATAGTCCCTGGATGAAAATTTTCTACAAATGGCAACTTTTACCCCTCAAAATCCAAAATTGACATAAAAGGTCCTTGGAAGTTTTAAAAATGGAAATTTACAATTATGGTCCTTGTACTAATGTTAATTGGTAGGTGTGATCCCTGGAATTAAGTTTGGAAGTTTGTCACATCAGGCCCCTCAAGTTTCATAAATTACAACTTTAGTCCTTGGGCTTATCCATTATACAAACCAACTGGACCCTTTATTACTTCATAAACCCAACCACTAAACCAAACCCAAAACAAAATCAAGCCCAAAAATAAACCCAGCCCATTCCCTTTTATAAATAATACCGGGGTCAAACCCAGTCAAACCCACCCTTATCCCTTCTCCTTCCTCACAACCCCGCCAAACCAGAAACCACCTTCCACATCCCTGGTTTCACCACCACACCTTTCCACCTCAACCCCCCAGCTGTCTACCTACTCTCACCACCATCTCCTTCCACCTATACCAGCCCACAATCAATAAATGCATTCCCACACCATCGACACTTCACCTCACTCACAATCCCCTGCTTTTGTTACCCACTCCACCACTTGGCCTCTAAACCTACCAAACATGTCCCCTCCACCTCTATAACAAACCAAGAAGCATTAATTGCTCTCAAACTGCCCAAAGCAGCCTATAACACTTTTGGCGCCAAAAGTAGTTTAAACGGCTAGGATGAATTCAGAGCAACCAATGGCCAAGATTGCAAATGGGATTTGACTGGAATGCTAGTGGGAACTCAGAAGGTTATAAAAGAGAAGAAGGCACCTTGGAATAGCCATGGTCACGTAGTTAATTAAATTCACTGCTTTCTTTAATTTCAAGTCATTTTATTGCTTTCAATGTTGTATTACTCCTTAAACAAGTGTAATAAAACATTATTTACAGTTTTATATCAATCTATCTTTAAAATTCATGTTTTCTTATCCGTACCATTTAAATTTCTTGTCATTTAATTTCTTGTTGATTATAGTTGTTTAATGGACTCAATTAGTTAACATAAGCTCCTGACAAAGCTTTAAGGCTTTTAGATACATTAAAATCAGTTATAGTCTTTAAAATTTAGAAATAGGTAAAAAATCAAGAAAACAAATGAAAAAACCAAAAATAATAAAGTGTTCTTGGTGAAACTGCATGGAGCAAGGTTAATTGTGGATTGCCTTTGGTTTAGAAGCTTTGTGGAAAGCCTTAGGTAGTGAGTAATCCCTTGGTCAATTGGTTTTCAGCAGGATTCACTTGTAAGCCCCATTTTTATCCAACTTTGCATATTACTGTTTCAGTTATTTACATGCTTTGATCTTCATGTTTTTATGTTTCTGAGTTGTTGTTTAGTGTAATTATAGTTTAAATGTACTAGTTGGTTCATTGGATTGGTTGTTGCTAAGGATTGAAACAACTCAGTGTTGAAATGCATATGTGACAAGTTTGTGTTTCTTGCTTGTGTTCTTGAAGTTTTATGCTCAATTGATCTTCTTAGGTGATAATATGATGTTTAGAATCAGGTTTGTATTCAGGTTCATTAAAAACTTTGAGATTCATGTGACAAGTGAAAATCAAAGGGATGTTTGGATCTGTTGAGATTTAGGACCCTGAGGTTGTTAATGTTGTTTATTTCTGTTCATCCATGACCCATTAGGCCATTTGAGGGATTGACACCCCTTTAAGCTCAGTGGTAATGTGTAAATGGTCAAATTCAACTTCAATCCATCTCAGCGTCCACTGTGACTAATTTAGGTTTGATATATTGGATTTGCTGTCTAATCTGTGTTTAGGGTTGTGTGTGTCATTGTTCTTGTTTGATGTATGATGCATATGGCCTAAATAACTCAGCCTAGCCATTAAATCCAGGTTTTATTAAGTAGAAAGTCATAATTGCTTTTAATCTTATTTGTTTTCTTGTCTGTTTAAGTTTTCATGTCTAAATCTTGCATATTAGTGTAAAAGTTGTTATGATAGCTTAATCTAGTTTCATTGTAGCTTAATATAACATGTTTAATCAGTAGATTAAGATTTAAGTTCATGTTAGTCAACTTAGATCATAAACTTAAAAAGTCAAAAATTTCTGCATATGCCCTGTGCAGGCCAGTTTACCCGTTTTTCAATTGCTTGCACAATCTTTATTAGTTAGCTTTAGCTTGTGTAAATTATTGTTTTGTGTAGCCCTTCTGGTCATTAGTTTATGTGTATGCTTATTTTTCAGTTAGTAGCTTATCTAGATAGCTTAATCTTACCACTTATTTTGTTCCACCTCACTCACTTCACTGAGCAAACAGTGAAGTTGAGTAGATTTTCTTAAGCTCATAAAAAGCTCCTCATTAAGCCTGAGCTTGTGATCTTTGGCCTTATGTGAGGCCAATCATTCATATTCAGTGTTTCAATGCTTGTTGAGTTTTCTTAAGCTTATTTGATAAGTTAATTTTGAGCTTGTTGTTTGCCCCATTTCCTGAGCATACTGAGAAACTAGTATACTCAGGCCATTTTCATAAGCTCTTAAAAAGCTCATTATTGATCTATAGCTTATGTGTTTTTGCTTTATGTGAAGCTCATCCACCCAACTCTTAGATCCAGCACTTAATTTTCACCTTGTAGCTTATTCTATAGGGATGCTAGTAGCTTTTAACTTGTCCCATTTTCTCAGTATACACTGAGTAAATCAGTATACCAGGCTCTTTTCATAAGCTCCTCAAAAGCTAACTTGTGGGTCCCACAGGTTGAGCTTGGGCTTTTTGGAAAGCCAACCAACCCAGCTTGCTACCTCAATCTCCTCTTTGTGCTTAAGAGCTTATTTAATAAGCTTATCTTGCCTCTAAAGCTATCAGCAGAATCACTACACTATCAGCACGATTGCTTTTAAGCTAGCAGCAGGTTGATTATCTGGATTTGCTTATTAGCTTATCTGAGCTTATTTGGTGAATTCCAGTGTACAATCTTGTTCATAGTTGTCCATAGCACATGTGTACATATTCCTTTTCCTTTTATTCCCTTTTTCAAGCTTATTTCAAGCTTAAACTCAACTGTTAAGCATAAAGCTTAACTGTCTTGAGCCATAAGCCCACATTTTGCTTATTTTGAAGTTTGTAAAGTTTTGTTTTCATTAAACATGTATAATATCATTGTATAATTAATCCAGAAAAAGAAAATACCAAAAAGCTCCACTTTAAAGCTAAGTGATAGCTTCTATTTAAGAAGCTTATTGCTTATTAGCTTATTTTTGTTAAGCACATATAGTTTTTAGATTTTTCTTAGGTCCTTATATTTATTTTAGAATTATGTAAAAAGTTTCAGATTTTTCTTTATTCATTTAATATTTATAATAAATCATTAATAGTTTTTAGTAATTAATAATAGTAAATAATTAATAATAAATAGAATAATTGTGTAATAAATATATTTTTAGTTTTAAAATTCATTTTATAATATGTTAGATTTTTCCAATTCATTATTTCATTTATTTAGGTTTATTTTAGATTTTCTTATTATTTAATTCATTTTTAAATACATTTAATTCATTTTTAATTCATAATAATTAAGTAAATAGTGTAAAAACTTATTTTAATTTTCTAATAATTTTCTTGTATTTTTAGGATTCCTAAAATATGATTTTCACATTTGTGGGAGTTGTATTGGACTGAATTCACTTTTTATTTTGGTACGTTTACGTAATTGTTATTTAAACGTACGCGTTTTAGGTTTTTAGATTTTCATAGCTTTTTAATAAAGTTTGTAAATTATAAATAAAAATTTTAAGTTTATTTAATTTGCATTTAAGCCCCTAAGGCATGCAAATCCCTACTATAGTATAATCGTTTGTTTTGTACGTTTACGTTTATTTAAACCTAAACGTACGTTTGTATATCTTTTACATTTTTAAGGTTTTTGATTGCACGTTTTTACTGATATAGCTGTGACAGAGCTATTACTATTCACATTCCTAGTGTTAGTCAATCAGATTCCTGTTTTTGTACATTCTCCATTTCAGCACACACATTCGTTGTATTACAGATTTCACACCTCGTTGGGACTTAACGACCCAGGGATATAATTCTATACTCCCATGGATTTACTCCCATGGATTTAAATTGCATTTGGTCCCGGATTAGTTTGACTTTTATGGTTGACCATTCACAAATGGTTGACTAATATAAAGATGACTGTTCGGGACCGATCAATTTCATATAAACTTGAAGTGTTTTTATCGAAACTAATATAAACTTATTAGACTATGAAACAATTATTTTTAAACACAAATCTTATAGCTATTGTTAGCACGAAAATGGTTTATTACCAAAGAGGATATACTTGGATCATTAAATTTTTGTTAAATGACATAAACAATGATAATGAATTTTCGAACGTAACAACATCTTTATAAACACTATATTTATAAACACACCTAGTGATATATACTAACTTAACAATAATGTTCCAATATCCCGACAACGTCTAGTATTGTTGATAATCACTTTTCGTTCGTCGTCTTTCGGTTATTGTCAAATTGGAGTCTTATTCATCTTCGATATTTTATTGTCGTACACTTATGTACTTCCAAGAGCCAATACCTACAAATACTTAGAAAACTATTTTTAAAATGCTGCCACACCAGCAATAACAACGTAAACACTTTAAAACTTTTGAATTAAATTCGTGGAGTCTTAAATTTGGTCTGGGAACTAAAACATGACTTACTAATCTAGGTCGCGTGTCGGTGCCTTACACTATTGTTACTTGATTTATTCACTTGAGACGACTATTTCTGAGGTGAGTTCTCGTAGCCCCTTTTTCATTATGTTTTCCTTGGGGGAAATGGTACTCAAATGATATTTTGAACTGTTTTCATGCTGTGATACATCTTTTTCATATTTGTGGACATATATGTGTGATGATGCGATTATGTGCTACTAAATGTTTTGACTGTGTGTACATGGATGCACAACTGTTAACTCTTTTTGAGAGCCAAAACATTATGATAGATCTATCGGGGTAGCTCCCCTCTGTGTGTACTGTTTATGTGTCTAACATTGTGATAGGTTTAGTTGGCGCGACGCTATTTTTGTTTGGATAACATATTCATAATTGGTTTTCATTTGCACTATGGTCCTACACTATTATTCACAGCTTCGTGGTTTAATATCTAAACCTTCGAGCTCACCAACATTATGTTGACGTTTTCGAGTATCCATTTTCAGGTGTTAAGATCGTGGGTACCATAGAAGGTTGAATTTTGTCCTGGCTTAGCAAGACTTTAGTCAAGACCCTCCCGGGTTATATCTCGTGGAGTTGTATTCTGATATTGATTAGTGATGTTGTGTAACTTTGAGACTCATGTTGTTTTGGATATTGTATTCATCCCGGTTGTGGGACTTTGCGACTATTATATGTCCATGTTATACATTTAGTATTTCTCTATTATGACATCTTGTGTTCTTGCCTATGAGGTCATACCCCGTAAATGCCATTCCGCTGCGCCATTTTTGGGGTGTGACAGATTGGCATCAGAGCCAAGGTTATAGAGAATTAGGTGGTTTAACCTAGACTATAACCTAAGAATCCTCATATAGTTTGCATTATAGGAACTACGTGCGCGATTATGTGACACGAAGTGATGATGATAAGTAAATGCAGCATGATGCTATCCTAAAAACGCCTGACCCATGTTTTTGAGATAACATGATGTGGCATGGACTTATCAAATTCATGGATTGTCAGTCAGGAAGTTAAGTGTAGCAGCACGACACGTATACCGACCTATCCTACCTATCTCCTATCTAATGTTTACCATGTTGATGCAAATAATGTTCTAAAAACGTTATTTATATCTTTCGATTACTTCACGTTTTGAGGATGACAAAATGTGAAATCACGATACGTTAAAATCAACGTAAACTAGTCTTTAATCGGAAGATCCCGTTTCTACGCAAATCACTCTTGAACAAAGTTACAACTTGAACTAGTGATCAAAGAAGTGAAGTTATGTTTTGAGAATTCACATTTCAAATGGGACAAAACATTTTTTCAAAAATACACATGACAAATTATTTTTGAAATATTAAGAAATGTTTTAATGGAAAAATATGTTTGAAAATCACAACAACTATTTTCCCCCCCAAAATCAGCTCCAACCTTCCCCAAATAAGTTTTCACCAGAAAAGACAAAATTTGGAGCGTCCTAGTCTACGACGGCTCCACGGTTCCGTTAAATTTAATGGAGCCGTGGGGTATTTAACGGAGCCGTCCGTACCAATTTTTCTGTAACGTTCAGATTTTTCTTGCCTATAAATATCAACCCCTTTCACAGTTTTAGGCACCCTTCACACACAGAAAAATCCCCTAGCTTAATCCTCTCAAACCTTTCACTTCTTTAGGTTAGTTTTCTTTGTTTCAAGAGTGATCCAATCATCCTTCAAGTGATCCTCTTCATACCTCTTCATTAGCAAGAGAAGAACACAAGTATCCAAGTAGATACAAGGTGTTGTCATCCCTCTTCATTAGCAAGAGAAGAACACAAGTATCCAAGTAGATACAAGGTGTTGTCATCTCTCTTCATTAGCAAGAGAAGAACACAAGTATCCAAGTAGATACAAGGTGTTGTCATCCCTCTTCATTAGCAAGAGAAGAACTCAAGTATTCAAGAAGATACAAGAGTTATAGTTGTTAGGTTTTTGTAACACTTGTTACAACCTTGTTGTATCTTTGCATACATCAAGCTTTCTTATCTTTTGTGAGTGAGAGTGAAGATCAAGTGTGATCTATAGAGATAGTGAACATCTCTTATAGCCATTGGGCTTGTGTGATTGATCAAGAAGATCAAGGGTCGATAGATTAGTGTTAGTTGAGTAGAGTGAAGTGAGTGTTGATCATTGTGATCGTGTTGAGATCTTGGTGATCTCTTGAAGCCACTGGGCTTGAGTGTTTGGTCACGTGGACCTTGGTAGATTGGTGCTAGCTAAGATTAGCACTCGACATTTAGCTTAGTGTCGGTAATAGGATAAGCGACGTGTACGGTTTTCTCCGCTTGAAGGGAGGTTGTTGATATAGTGTTTGAAACTCTCGAGTGTGGTACTCGGGGAGTGGAGTAGGGCGAAGAAGAGCTTCTTAGCCGAACCACTATAAATCCTCTGTCTCGGTTCGATCTTTCCAACTCTACTCTTTACTCTTATTTGTTATTATTACTTAGCTTAGTATGTAGTTCATATTGGTGTTGATTGGTTACACATTAAGTTCGAATCAAAGTTTCCAATTGCTAACTTTTAAAACAAGATTTTTAAAAGGGATTTTTAAACCGGTAAACTATTCAACCCCCCTTCTAGTTTCCCACAATTGGTATCAGAGCCACGTCAGTCAAGTCTTTAAAGTATATTGTATTTTAAAACTTGAATCGATCAATGGATTCTGACAAATATCTAGAAGGGCAATCTATGCAAAGACCACCACTTTTCGAAACCGATTGTTTTATATATTGGAAAACAAGATTCGAAACGTATGTGAAATTAAAAGACATTGATCTTTGGCATGTTATTACCGAGGGTGACTTTAAACCTATTCAAATGAATCCGGAAACTAAAAAGGATGAAATAGTTTCTTATGATAAACAAAGTGATGAACTTAAAAGGAAATTAGCCAAAAATAATGAGGCTAAAATGATGATTTATAATGCTTTGCCTAAAAAGGAATTCGAAAGAATTTTCATGTGTAATACGGCAAAAGATATTTGGAAAACTTTGTTAGTCACTCACCAAGGTAATAACCAAGTCAAAGAAAACAAGATAGATCTTCTTGTTCAACAATATGAACAATTCTCCATTTTGGAGGATGAGTCAATAGATAATGCTTTTGCTAGATTTAATACTATTATCACTAGTCTTAAAGCTCTTGATGAAGGTTATTCTAGTAAGAACTATGTTAGGAAGTTTCTTAGAGCTCTACATCCTAAATGGAGAGCAAAGGTCACCGCCATAGAAGAGTCAAAGGACTTGGCGGCATTGTCACTCGATGAACTTACAGGAAATTTGAAAGTTCATGAGATGATCATCAAGAAGGACTCCGGCATTGTCAAAGGCAAAAGCGAGAGAGTTAGATCTCTAGCATTAAAAGCCAAGAAGGAGTCCAGTGATGAGGAATGTTCGAGTTCCGGTAGTGAAGATGAAGAGTACACACTAGCCGTTAAGAACTTTAGAAAGTTCTTTAAGAGGAAAGGTAGATTTCCTAGACAACCTCGCGATGAGAAGAGGTCATCCCAAAGAAATCATGATGAAAGAAAAGGGAAAAGTGATAGGAAATGCTATAGATGCGGAGATCCTAATCACTTCATAGGAGAATGTCCTAAGCCACCAAAATCCAACAACCAAAGAGCCTTTGTAGGAGGCTCTTGGAGTGATAGCGGTGAAGAAGAAGAGAAGAAGCCTAATGATGAAAAGTGCCTAATGGCTCAAGCTTCTAACGAGGTACATTCCGAATCTTCTTATTATAGTGATAATAATTCGTCAATAGATGATAGTGAATTGCATGACGAATACAACAAACTATGCGTAGTTAGTACTAAGATCTTAGGTAGAAACACAAAACTTAAGTTAAAACTACAAGAACTAGAACTACAAGTCCTAGAACTAAAAGATCAAGTCAAATAACTTGAGAAAAACAAGGAAGTAGACTTAGGATGCGGGTCATGTATAAGTCTTCAAGTAGAAAATGAAAAACTTAAAGAAAATGCTTTAAGAATCATTAAGTTTGATGAAGGAACTAAAACACTTAATGATATACTTGAAAACATTAGATATAGTGAACATGACCGTGCGGGTTTAGGTTTTGACCCAAATCAGGCTTCTACAAGTGGTACCAAACAAGTTAAATTTGTAATGCCTGAAACGTCTAAGTCTGAAGGGGATGGCACCACTAAAGGTACAGACGGCACCACTAAATTTAGTGGTACCGTGGTACCGTCTGGTGCTGAAGACGAAACTGGGTCAATTTTAAAAAGTAGCCTAAGTCCTAAACCGAGCCACATAGTTAAAAAATAGTTCTAGTGTGTCTACTCCAAGTAAAGGGGAGGTCAAAAGCTCTTACAAACCATTGTCATCTCCCGAACATGGATTTGTAAAGCGTGACAATAGGTCGACTACTCCTCCGCCTAGAAAGGTGAACTCTCCCAAACCTCGGTCTAGAACTCCTCTACCGAGAGGTAACTTTAGAAAACAAAATCATCCAAGTAACTTTCCCGTAACTTGGAATGATCGTCCATCAAAAGGTTACTTACCGTGGGAAATGTGTCCTCCATTCTCACATCCTAAACTAACGCAACAAATGCGTAGGATGTTTGACTCTAACAACTTTAGACCCATGAGATATTGGGGACCAGATGTTTGAACTTTTGTTTTGCTAGGAAAAACATGGGTGTAAATAAATTTCGGAGTCTAACTAAAGGAGTATGATGTGTTTTCAAACAAGTCTGGTGACGCAAATGTCAAGTCGTGTCTTTTATGCTCAACATTCAACAAAGGTAGTCTAATCCTCTAGTTTTAAGAGCAACACCTCAGGCACAGGTACACTTTCTTAAAACACCCTTTGTTAGTAGTAATGTTTGGCATGAAATAGTGGAGTTAGAATCTAACATGGTAGGCACTATAGCACAGAAACTTTATTCACACCTCATCATGTCAAAATCAACTTGTCCAGAAATGTTCGATGATCGCTTGAAGATCATGCGTGACAAGTTTGAATTAAGCATTGATGAGTGAATCAAGTTTTCTTCCTTGCACATAAGTAATCTTGCCTAAATTAAGTATCCCTTTAAACTTATGTATACTATATGTATAAGATACATAGTTTAAGTAATAGTCTTTATTGACACTGACGCCCATATCCGCAAAAATGAAACTCATAAGAGACGAAGAAGGTGAGTGCGCGGATATAACTAGGTTAGGGGGCATAATAGGTAAAATAGTTTACCTAATGGCAAGTAGGTCCATTATCATGAATAGTGTTGGCTTTGTGCCCACTTGTAAGAAGTGTCCCAAAACCTCTTACATCAAAGTGTTTAATGTATCATACCATACATTAAAGATACTACACACTTGAGATTACGATATCTTGAGGAGATTGATGTAGAAAATGTTTCTATACAAACTCTGATAATGTGAGAGTTAATGTGGATTGAAACATAAAAAGTAATGTTTGTACCTTCATAGGTTGATTAACAAACATATTGGTTCCTCAAAGAAACAAACTACTCTTATTGTCTCCATGACCGAAGCCAATTACATAAGCGCCGGAAAGGCATGACAACAAACACTATAGATGAGATAACCCCCTATGAAGAGTAGCAGTCAAGATGCCATTAGACTTGACCGGGAACCCTGTAGTTTGCTCATGAACGAAGCTCGTCGAAGTACGTCATCTCCTCCGTCTCTTGAATGACAACATCGTCAATTCTCCAACCAATACGTTCTCGTCACCCCACTCATGACTACTTAGATAATTCTTTCGAATTATTAAAGTCATCGTCCACATCTCTCCTCATGACCTCTTAATAATTCACTTGAAATATTAACGTCATTTCTCACGTCTTGTTCCATGACTCATTTGTCATTTCACTCACATCGCCTCATGACTCTTAAGTCATTCCTCTCATCCCGCTTATGACTATTTCGATATTTCAATGGAAATATTAAAGTCATCCCTTGCGTCATATCTTATATACGTTTTATCCCTTCTATGACTCCTCAAATATTTCACGGGAAATATTGAAGTCATCCTCTACGAATCACCCATGACTTCTTAAGTCATCTATCTGACTCATCTCATGACTTTTAGAAATTCCTCTAGAAGTTCTAAGTCATTCCCTCACAACTCGTCACATGACTTTTTGAACATTTCACGTGAAATGATAAGTCATTCCTTACGTCGCGTACTCCGACTAATTAAATATCTCATGGGAAATATTATAGTCATCCTCCAAAACACAACTCATAACTTCTATTTATTTCACGGGAAATACTAGAAGTAAATCCTCATCCAATGACAACTTAGTCAATTTCCTTGGAAACACTAAGGTCATTTCCGGTCATCCCATTTAATCGTCTTTCGTCAAAAAGTTTAATAGGTATAAACTTTTTCCTCGTGTCAAAAAGTCTTACTAAATAAGTAAGATTAATCAGCCAAAAGTCAAAACGGAAGAAAAATTGGACCATCAGATATACGGCTCCATTAAAGAGCCATGGCTCCACTAATGTTTAATGGAACCGTGGAGCCGTGCATCTGAAAAACGCGCCCATTTCCCTTTCTTCTGCACAGACTTTCCAAACACACCCAAAAACACTTTCACTTGCTGTCAAAACCGAACCATAACACCTTAATTCAACTAAACTCTTGCAAATCAAGATTGAGGCATTGGAATCAACAAATCCTAATCACAACATCATTAATTGTAAGTAAATCACTCTTAATTTCGTTTAATTTGAGTCAAGGGTTTGTTCTTGAGTATAAATCCGAATTGGGGATTTTCAAAATTAGTTAAACCCTTGTGAAATTAAGACTAGGATTAGACAATGTAGCATTCACATGATTCCCTAAACCTAGGATTTCCAAAAACCCATTTATGTTGCAAAACCTAATCCAAAATTAATCACTAAATTCGGATTATGATTAATTATTTGTAATGGAATCATGTTTAGGATGATTAAAATTGGATTAGGAACATTTTGCATTAAAGCTTTTCAAACTTAAGCCTCTTGGCGCCACGAAGAGTCGCTTGCCAAACACCCCAAATTCGATCATTTTTCAAAAAACTTCACAAGTATAGGATCATGAAACCTTTTTCATGCATTGTTGATGCAAATTAAAAACGTTTTTGCATGCATACATGAACTCTCAAATATGGGTCGAAGTACATAATTGATATGTGTTGTTCGACATATTTGATTGAGCAAAAGTGAAGTTAGGAGCGTTTGGGTAATCTCATTAGGATAGTTTTAAGAGTCGAGATTGCCGCACCTCCACATTGCTTGCATTTAGGCACACACACTAGAAGTGTAATCATTAAAATGCAACGAACTAACATATACAAAAATAATTTTTTTTTAGATAACAATGCTTCGAAATGATTATCAAGATGCCAGACAATACATCCTCAGTACTCTTGAAAATCTAAACATTCCTGATGAGCAAAGAGCTTATTTCGCAAAAGTCCAAAATTGATACATACACGAAGGGCGTGTAGTTGATGCACTCTATGTCACGACAGACAACATCCGTGTCTGTTTCCCTTCTATCGAGTTCGATTGTTTATACAAAATAAATGATCAAGTCTGTCCTCGTTTTGTTCTCGAGTTTTATAGTCGAGTCCGTACCTTCACTGATGATGATGGTAATGTCTTTCTTGATTTTTGGATTCAAAACCAAAATATCATCCTGTCTGTCTCCGAGATTAGACAAATTCTCGGTGTTCCTGCATATGGTCAGTGTGCATATACTGAAGACCATTCTCTTGAGTCTCTCTTCTATAATCTTGAGGATGTAGGTGCCTATCGCACTGAAATTCCGGACCTCGAGTCCATCAAAAAAGTCATCCAAACACCTTGAGTCGTCCACACGTATCAAAAGCGTGATGGTTCAATTTTCCTCCTTGACCCTAACCGTATCTACCTCAAAGAGCTCCTTCCCGACCTTAGAAGTTGGGAAACTCCTTCTTCGTGAGAACGTGTTGAGCCTTACGGGCAACCATGATCACGTCTCTGCGAGTCTCGTCCATATGCTCTATTGTCTTAGTATCGAGGAACCATATAACCTCGCATACTATATGGTCAAAAGGATGGCCAATATTCACAGTCGTTCGAATAAGCTCATGCCATATGGTATGCTGCTTACTCGTATTTTCCATTGGGTCATGGAACATTTTCCCAATCTCCAAAGTGTCGAATATGTCCTAGTCAATCCTGTTATGAAACCTCTTGGTGGACCACGACGTCGCACAAAGCAACGTAAGGACAAAGGGTCCAAGCGTGGTCGTAAATCCACTTCCGACATTCCTCTCTCATCCTCTTCCTTCGGTCACGAATCATCATCTCAACATATGCATGTGGATGATGATGAGGTGAACGAAGAAGGAACGTCTTGTCCACGTTCTCCTTCTCCCGACATCTACTTTGACAACCTTGACACCTCATCATTTCGACGTACAACCGACCTCGAAAACAGGATGGTCAACCTATCCCACGTGATGAGAAGGCAAACTACAATGTACAATAGACAAGTGGAGATGCATGAGCAAACTATCGGGGGATTCAAGTCCATCGGCAAGGCGATCAAAGGACTTGGGAACAAGATTAAAAAGTTGGGGAAGAAACGAGACTAGTTAGGATTAGCTTAAGTAGTACTATTAACTTAAGTATTATTAAGCTATTATAAATAAAGTCATGGCAATGTCCATAAACATTAACTTGCTTGAAATGTTCTCCTTTAACATTTCACACTTGAACATGGTTAATTTGCTTAGTTAATTAACCTTTATGTTAATCAATCTTGCCTAGTTCATGCATGTTCTATTATTTTATTACATGCACTAGATGGTAAACTTGCTTGAATTCATGCATGCTTAATAGTTACCTAAATACATAGATGATCACATGATCATGTTAGTTGCTAGTTGAAACTAGCTTTAGGAATTCTATGTGTTTAGTGATTTGAGGCTTTGAGATTTGCAGCCAATGGATTCCCCAGAAAATTTCCCCATTTAGGCTGCCTAAAACCTGCAGACCTGGAAAGAAGGTCAAAAGAGCCCACGGCTCCATTAAATAGGCCACGGCTCCACTAAATTTAGTGGTGCCGTAGTACCTTTAATGGTACCGTGCCTCTGGATGACGAATTTAACAATTCTCCTTCACTTTTTGACTTTCTTTTCCTGAAAATCTGCAAACAAAACCTGATTCCCATGCACCCAAATCCCCAAATCCAACATCCTTTTCAACCTTGCATGCTTTTGATTTGGCTATTTAAGCTAACATCATGCATTGCCATCTTCACACCTTCACAACTCACCATTCAAACACCATGTCTTCCACCATTGCTTCCACCTCACACAAGAACAAGAAACCTAGATTCAACATCAAACCAACCAATCAAACCACTCTAGTTGATCAATGGATCAAGAATGTTCACACACCTCAATCATCAACTAAACCTATCACCAATGACATTTCCTTCATTGATATCACCTTGAATGATGAAGATGAAACCCACACACCTATAACCTCTACCAAATCATCATCTTCCTTCACTACACCCCAAGCTCCATCAAAGGCAACCTCTAACAAACCCACATCCTCATCCTCCACAACAAGAACCAACACACACTCATCTCAACCTAGTCCCATTCACCCTTTAGCCTTAACACTCAACTCATCACCATCAACTTCCCTTGAATTGGGAACTAACACAACACCCTCATCACTTTCACTATCACCACAACCTCTAACTCTCACCCTCACCCTATCACCAAACACTCCCTTTGAATTTGGGAGCAACACATCATTACCTTCCATGTCACCATCACCTCAACACTTAATGGGTTATCCCATCCTTTATCCCCTACACACACACACCAACCTTAAGTTGTGCTTGTTGCCATCACAACTTTGAGCTCATCATGAACCTTAGAGATGAGCTTAGCTTTAGGTTTTCATACCTAGAACAGCTCCTTACACCACCCATGGGACCCATCATCCTTCCACCACCTCCACCACACAATAGCCCAAACTAAACATGATTGTGTTTGGTCTCCCAATAAATGATTAGGAACCTTTTGAAGTTGGAAGCAAATCTAGAAGCCTCATGTTACTTTAGATGTTTATGTGTCTTCTTGTTAGTTTAATTTGCTTTCCTATTGTAGTCATACTTATGTATGACATTTATTTTATATTTATGAAATGGACTTTTCATTTTGGCTACTTAGCCATATTGTTTGTGTGGTTGGATATTTGTCAAATGTGCTACTTGTTAGATATTGTATATTTGTCGTCTAACCTTGTTTTGTAGCACGAACCATTGCTCAATTCCTTTGTGTTCTCCAAATGAGTGGGAGTACACATCAAGGGGGAGCCTTCGTCACCTTTTTGATTAGACAAAAAGGGGGAGAAATGGGAGTAAACTCATTAAAAACTTGTTAAAACTAATTTTAACCTAACATGAGTTTATATTTTGTCATCATCAAAATGGGGGAGATTGTTGATGCAAATAATGTTCTAAAAACGTTATTTATATCTTTCGATTACTTCACGTTTTGAGGATGACAAAATGTGAAATCACGATACGTTAAAATCAACGTAAACAAATCTTTAATCGGAAGATCCCGTTTCTACGCAAATCACTCTTGAACAAAGTTACAACTTGAACTAGTGATCAAAGAAGTGAATTTATGTTTTGAAAATTCACATTTTAAATGGGACAAAACATTTTTTCAAAAATACACATGACAAATTATTTTTGAAATATTAAGAAATGTTTTAATGGAAAAATAAGTTTGAAAATCACAACAGCTATTTTTCCCCCCAAAATCAGCTCCAACCTTCCCCAAATAAGTTTTCACCAGAAAAGACAAAATTTGGAGCGTCCTAGTCTACGACGGCTCCACGGTTCCGTTAAATTTAATGGAGCCGTGGGGTATTTAACGGAGCCGTCCGTACCATTCTGATTTTTCTTGCCTATAAATATCAACCCCTTTCACAGTTTTAGGCACCCTTCACACACAGAAAAATCCCCTAGCTTAATCCTCTCAAACCTTTCACTTCTTTAGATTAGTTTTCTTTGTTTCAAGAGTGATCCAATCATCCTTCAAGTGATCCTCTTCATACCTCTTCATTAGCAAGAGAAGAACACAAGTATCCAAGTAGATACAAGGTGTTGTCATCCCTCTTCATTAGCAAGAGAAGAACACAAGTATCCAAGTAGATACAAGGTGTTGTCATCCCTCTTCATTAGCAAGAGAAGAACTCAAGTATTCAAGAAGATACAAGAGTTATAGTTGTTAGGTTTTTGTAACACTTGTTACAACCTTGTTGTATCTTTGCATACATCAAGCTTTCTTATCTTTTGTGAGTGAGAGCGAAGATCAAGTGTGATCTATAGAGATAGTGAACATCTCTTATAGCCATTGGGCTTGTGTGATTGATCAAGAAGATCAAGGGTCGATAGATTAGTGTTAGTTGAGTAGAGTGAAGTGAGTGTTGATCATTGTGATCGTGTTGAGATCTTGGTGATCTCTTGAAGCCACTGGGCTTGAGTGTTTGGTCACGCGGACCTTGGTAGATTGGTGCTAGCTAAGATTAGCACTCGAAATTTAGCTTAGTGTCGGTAATAGGATAAGCGACGTGTACGATTTTCTCCTCCTGAAGGGAGGTTGTTGATATAGTGTTTGAAACTCTCGAGTGTGGTACTCGAGGAGTGGAGTAGGGCGAAGAAGAGCTTCGTAGCTGAACCACTATAAATCCTCTGTCTCGGTTTGATCTTTCCAACTCTACTCTTTACTCTTATTTGTTATTATTACTTAGCTTAGTGTGTAGTTCATATTGGTGTTGATTGGTTACACATAAAGTTCGAATCAAAGTTTCCAATTGCTAACTTTTAAAACAAGATTTTTAAAAGGGATTTTTAACCCGGTAAACTATTCAACCCCCCTTCTAGTTTCCCACATACCAATGTCCTACTTTGTAGAATCATGCCTCCAAAAAGGTCGACTCGAGTTAACCGAGGTGTTCCACCATCGAGGGGTGGAAGGACTGGTGGACAAGGAGGTAGAGCAGGTGGTTGCGGCACTGCAAACAATGCCAACGACAATGTGAATCCTGACCTTTCTTCCATGATCGCCGAGCAACTACAAGCATTGCTACCCACTCTCGTCACCCAAGTTGGCGATCACATCAGTAACCTAGGAAACAACGGAAGCGGGAATGACCATGCAGACAATGGCATTGGTAGTGACCAAAACAATAATAGCAACAACAACAATAGTGGCAAGGGATGTTCGTACAAGGAGTTTATAGACTGCAAACCAGTGGACTTTAATGGCAATGGAGGAACATTGGTGTACTCAAGATGGATTGAGAAAATGGAGGCAGTAATGGACATAAGCGAGTGTGAAGCTCACCAAAGAGTGAAGTATGCTGCAAGCTCGTTTATAGGAAAGGCTTTAATCTGGTGGAACACGCAAATCCAGGCCAGCGGAAGAGAAGCCACAATGGGAATGAGTTGGGATGACCTTAAGGCATTACTGAAAGAAGAGTATTGCCCGAACAACTAGATGCAGAAACTGGAGCATGATTTCTACAACCATGCTATGGTAGGTGCTGGTCATGCGGCTTACACAGATCGATTCCATGAGCTTGCTAGACTAGTACCTCACATGGTCACTCCTGAATCCAAAAGAATCTATAGGTACATCTATAGTTTGGTCCTCGAGATTCGCGGGATAGTGAGAGCGACCAAGCCTCCTACGATTCAAAGTGCGATACTGAAAGCCGCAACCTTAACAGACGAAATGGTCAGGAATGGAATGTTGTCCAAAAGTGGTGATAAAAGGAAGACCGTGAGCGAGCCAAGTAAACAGGGAGGTGTAAAGGGTGAAAAGAAGAAAGCAAAATGGGGAAAAGGATTCGTGGCAACAACCACGGACAAGAAAGGTTATGTGGGCCCTTACCCGAAGTGTGCCAAATGTAACTAACACCATCCGGACAGAGGCGTCTCTGAGGATTTACGTGCTCTGTCCGAGCCGTTAAAAAATATGCCCCTTAGACTCCTTAGGCTTTAAGCGAATTAAATAATTTAAACTAAATTTTAAGTACGATCAATGTTATAGCAATAAACATAACAATTAGCAAAATAAGAAGTTTAATTAGTTATAACAATCAAGTACAAATAGGTATTAAGTGGAAAAAGTCAAAAACAAAACAATTTACCATTACCTTTTTCATACAACTTTTCTTTTTTACCACGGAATGCCAAATTATGTTTAGCAAGAAACTTCACTAGTGCAATGATTCTCAAAATGACTTGTTTCCAGTAATCTCTTTCTTTCTTGAATTGCTCATAATGAACTTTATCAATTGTTTCGTTCAACTTCAATCTTTTACGCATATCAAACCACTTTTTCATATTTATGAGATGATCCAAAGAAACTTCATGTGATTTAACTCTACCAGGAGCATGGTGCCAATCTGAATAACCTTCACCTTCCAATTTACCTTTTGGAATCCCTTGTCTAAACACTTTACAACAGAAACAAAATAGTTTGTCTAACTCTTTCGAATATACTAGCCATTCTCTATCACATTTCTCCATATTTGATAAAGTTCGTGTATACATTGCTGCGGTAAATCGTCTACCATTATTATCACACGGACCAAATAATATATTAGTATCTCTTTTAGGGCCTTTCTCCACCAAAAGTTTAATCTCATCAGAATTAAGGCCTTCCCACCGTCTTGGATCAAATATATCAACAGGATTAACATGTTCTTCATTTATATTAGCATTAACATGTTCTTCCTCTTCAACATCTTCTTCTTCAACGTGTTCGTGCCCTTCCCCATCTTCTAGTTCTACTTCAGCATGTTCTTCCTCTACAACATCTTCTTGCTCTTTTTCTCCTTCTATTTCTTCTTCTACAGGATGTTGCTCTTTAGCATTTAGTAAAGGCGACCAAAGTTTAGATATTGTACCGGATAAAGACTTGGCCATTTGTTCATCTCGTTTTCTTTTTTGACGTTTTTGCCAACCGGATGCTTGTTTAGGAGGCATAATTTCTAAAAATAAAATCCAAATTCAAAACCATTAACAATTCACTCAATCACAAGTTTATAACAACTAACAACTAAGACTTTTAGGGCTCAATTAGGGCTAATTCAATAAACCCCTCAATTCTAAATCTATAACAATTAGCTAATTAATAACATTGGGCTTAACAGTTAACATTAAACTATACATCTACAGACTACAGTGAAAGAATCACAACTCAAAGTTACAATTAATCACAACTCAAAGTTACAATTAGTAATTACAGTGAAAGAATCAAATAGTAATAGATAATCGGTTAAAAAAATAAAAAAAGAACAAATACCGATGTGGCGATGTCGACTTGAGAATCGAGTTTCATTCAGAGGATAAGTTTTTTTTGGAAGGCCAAAGGATAAGTTAATAAAATAATAAGTTTGCTTTCTTGGTTTTGGAACTTTGTCTGCATAGGAGGGAGGGTTTATTTATTATTTTTTTTAAGTATTTTAAGAGGGTATTGATTTGGGTATTGGGCTTATAAATTTATTATGGGTTATAGGTTTAATTATAAGATTGGTATTTAATTGGGCCCAAGTTTAAATGTTTAATACCTATTTAAAAAAATACATATAATATATATATATATATATATATATATATATATATATATATATATATATATATATATATATATATATATATATATATATATATATATATATATATATATATATATATAGGATTTTTTTTTTAAAAATGTGCCCCGCGTAAAACGGGCCCTGGCCGGTTGGCCTCCCCGGCCCACCCAAGAGCCGCCTAACTGCATCCGGAGACTACACCATGTCGAGTGTGTTTCAATTGCAAACAAGGTGGTCACATAGCAAAAGATTGTCGGGCAGTAACCAAACAAGTGACACCAGCAAATGCTGTTAACCGAAGGGCTTGTTATGAGTGTGGGAACCTGAATCATCTTCGAAATGTGTGCCCTAGGTTGGATAGAACACGGGGGCAAGTGCAAAACAACCAGAATCAGACTTTAGCAATGGGTGGGAACAATGCTAATTGTGGAAACAATACAAACGGTGGGAACAATGGCAACCCAGCTCGTGGTCGGGTATTTGTGATGAACGATGAAGAAGGACGCCAGGACCCGAACATCGTGACGAGTACATTCTCTTTAAACGACCACTATGCCACTGAGCTGTTTGATTCAGGTGCCGATTATAGTTTTGTCTCTACTAAATTCATGCCTCTATTAAATATGGAACCCAGTAGACTAGGCTTTAGTTACAAAATTGAAATAGCAAGCGGTCAAAAGGTAGAAACAAATAAGATCGTTCACGGGTGCAAACTCGAGTTAGAAGGCTACACCTTTAGCATCGACTTAATACCATTCGGACACGGAAGCTTCGACATAATTGTGGGAATGGACTGGTTGTCCAAACGTAAGGCAGAAATAGTGGGTCATGAAAAGATGGTCCGAGTACCACTACCAAGCGGCGAGTTACTTAAGGTCTACGGAGAGCGACCAGAAGAAAAAGCAAAGCACCTCATGAGCATGAAAGTAAACGAGCAGAAACTAGAAGATATTCCAGTCGTTCGAAACTTCCCAGAGGTATTTCCCGATGACTTGTCCGGATTACCCCCTACGCGAGAGGTCGAGTTTTGCATAGACCTAATTCCTGGAGCAATGCCGGTTGCAAAGTCTCCCTACCGTCTGGCACCTACTGAAATGGAGGAGTTGTCTGATCAATTCAAGGAACTCTAAGACAAAGGTTTCATCCGACCTAGTTCTTCGCCATGGGGAGCACCGGTATTGTTCGTCAAAAAGAAGGACGGTTCCTTTCGGATATGTATCGACTACCGGGAATTGAACAAGTTAACCATTAAGAACCGCTACCCTCTCCCGAGAATCGATGACTTATTTGATCAACTGCAAGGTGCACGATACTTCTCCAAGATAGATCTTCATTCCGGTTACCATCAGTTGCGAGTGCACGAAGATGACATTCCAAAAACCGCGTTCATGACTCGATACGGTCATTTCGAGTTCACGGTTACGCCTTTTGGGCTAACAAACGCGCCTGCGGTTTTCATGTACTTGATGAACCGAGTATGCAGGCCATATTTGGATAAATTTGCCATCGTATTTATCGATGATATTCTGATCTATTCCAAGACAAAAGAGGAACATGAAATGCATTTGAAGTTAATCCTAGAGTTACTCAAGAAGGAAAAACTGTACGCCAAGTTCTCGAAGTGTGAATTCTGGATACAGGAAGTCCAATTCTTTGGGCATGTGGTTAACAAAGATGGCATTCACGTGGACCCCAGCAAGATCGAAGCGGTGAAGAATTGGGAAGCTCCTAAAACCCCATCAGAAGTCCGCTCATTCCTAGGACTGGCAGGTTACTATCGACGATTCATCGCAAACTTCTCCAAGATTGCCAAACCTATTACCTCACATACTCAAAAGAACAAGAAATACGATTGGGGCGAAGCACAAGAGAATACCTTTCAGACGTTGAAAGACAATCTGTGTAATACAACAATCCTAGCCCTCCCCGATGGACCCGAAGATTTCATAGTATACTATGACGCGTCATGTCAAGGCCTTGGGTGCGTGTTAATGCAAAGAGGTAAGGTGATTGCCTATGCCTCTCGGCAACTGAAAGTTCATGAGAAGAACTATACCACCCATGACCTGGAGTTAGGCGCTGTAGTATTCGCTCTCAAGATATGGAGACATTACTTGTATGGAACGAAAAGTATTATCTATACTAATCACAAGAGTCTCCAAAACATCTTCAATCAAAAAGAGTTGAATATGCGCCAGAGGAGATGGATTGAACTCTTTAGTGATTATGACTGTGAGATTCGCTACCACCCAGGTAAGGCGAACGTAGTAGCTGATGCTTTGAGTAGGAAGGAAAGACTCAAGCCTAGGAAAGTGAAAGCCATGAGTATAACCATACAGTCGAGTATCAAGGATAAGATACTAGCGGCTCAGAGAGAGGCATCTATGAATATGGATGCACCCACAGAGAAGATGCGAGGCTTAGATAAGCAACTGGAGAAAAAGGACGATGATGGACTATATTTTGTAGACCGAATTTGGGTACCGTTAACTGGTGATGTGAGAACCTTAATCATGGACGACGCACATACAACGAGGTACTCCGTTCATCCAGGAGCGGATAAGATGTACTACGATCTTAGAGACTTATACTGGTGGCCTGGGATGAAGAAGGACATAGCTGTCTACGTTAGCAAGTGTTTAACTTGCTCTAAAGTGAAGGCTGAACATCAGAGACCATCTGGCTTGTTACAGCAACTGGAGATTCCTGAGTGGAAGTGGGAAAGGATAACCATGTACTTTATCACGAAGTTGCCTAGGACTAGCAGTGGACACGATACGATTTGGGTTATCGTAGATAGATTGACTAAGTCGGCACATTTCTTACCAATCCGAGAAGATTATATGATGGAAAAATTGGCTAGACTTTACATCAAGGAGATAGTGGCGAGACATGGTGTGCCTATATCGATCATATCTGATCGTGACAGTCGTTTCACGTCAAATGTTTGGCAATTATTGCAAAGGTCCCTGGGAACGCACTTAGAAATGAGTACGGCTTATTACCCACAGACCGATGGTCAAAGCGAGCGCACCATATAGACCTTAGAAGACATGCTCAGGGCGTGTGCCATAGACTTCGGTGGCAACTGGGATACCCATTTTCCATTAGCCGAGTTCTCCTATAACAACAACTACCATACCAGCATAGATATGGCACCATTCAAAGCACTTTATGGAAGAAAGTGTTGTTCACCTATTGGTTGGGCAGAAGCTGGAGAGAGTCAAATGATGGGACTTGAAATAGTGTTGGAGACCACTGAGAAGATCATTCAGATCAAGGATAGACTCAAGGTTGCTCGAGACCGTCAGAAGAGCTATGCCGACAACCGACGGAGACCCCTAGAATTCAGTGTTGGTGATCATGTGTTACTTAAGGTGTTACCTTGGAAAGGTGTTGTACATTTTGGAAAGAAGGGCAAGTTAGCGCCTAGATATGTGGGACCTTTTGAGATCACTGAGAGAATCAGTCCGGTAGCTTACCGACTAAGATTACCACAAGAGCTGAGTGGCGTTCATGACACGTTTCACGTGTCGAACCTTAAGAAGTGTCTTGCTGATCAGACCTTACACATACCCTTGGAAGAGATTCAGATAGATCCTAAGTTACACTTTGTAGAGAAACCTGTTGAAATCTTAGAACGCGAGGTCAAGAAGTTAAAACGTAGCAAGATACCAATAGTTAAAGTCCGTTGGGACTCAAAGCGTGGACCTGAGTTTACTTGGGAACGTGAGGATCAGATGAGACATAAGTACCCACACCTGTTTGACAATGGTTCTAGCTGAATTTTGAGGACAAAATTCTGTTAACGGGGGTAGACTATAACAACCGCGAATTTTCCAGGTCCTTACTCAACATTTGAAACTCACAATAATTTATTTTAGAAGTTACATATTTCTCTTGCGTATAACTTGTAACTAAATTGCACGAATTGAGAGAACGATACCACACGCGTACCGACACCACATTAGTAATGGTTTAAATTTTAATTTCATTTTCAGAGTCAATAAATGTTGCTTGATGTCAATTTTATAAAAACGACTCCAGATTTATGTTTCTCACATTTATGTGAAACCGGGGTACCACAATTTCACCTCAGCACAACAAAACATGGGGTACACAAAATACAATTAATACACATAATATTATAAAAACACACCCACTCACACATGGTCTTATCCTCTCTCTTTGAATATAACACCACAACCTTTCCATATTCATTCTATCCTTAACTTCTTTTGGCTCTATCCTCAACACCCAAAAGTCGATCCTCATCTATCACCATCTAAATTTCTGGATCAATGTGCTCTCCAAGGTGTTGTCGTTCTCACAAACCACTCCCTAGAAGTCAACACAGTCAAAGTGACTCTGATTGAGAAGTATTTTTGCTGAAAATGGATGATCTCCATTCCCCCATGTTCTAAAGTATAACTGATGCGTTCGCACGAGGTTTTAAATTTATAAACAAGAATTACCGATTAACTAGGAACACATTCGGGCAAGTATACCCTAGTCGTATGTAGTATAGGGGTTGGTAAGTCAAGGTCGTCCCAAGAGACTTGGTTGCACTCAAGTGTCGTTTGTTTGTTTAAGCAAGTAACAAGTTGATGGTTATGATTGTCACGGATCAAACCAATAAGAAAAGCAATATAAGAACAACCGCACAAAGAACATACGTGTTTGGACAAATGATCACATGGATATTAGGATGGTTAATTTGGAAAACATATTATCAAAGATAATCATTTCGACCTTTAGAACCAATAATAATTTAGTGTTTTGTAAATCAAATATGTATAAGCCTCAATCAAATGGTCATGTCATGAGCCTTATGCCTATAACAAGAAAGAATCCTTTCGAACCTTAAACTTTAATGTTATTAATTCGTGAAGTTTCATTTACTTGAAAGATGATTAGAACACATACTCAAAAGATGCCTTTCGACCCTTAATCTAAATTAAACTTTCACTTGTTATGTTTATTAAGTTTCTCATACAATCGTCACAAAGTATAAGACCAAAACATTCGCCGACTAATGAATTGAAATCAACCACTATTGAGAATCCTTTCGACATGTAGACCCAACAATGATTAATCAAAACAATAAACAATAACAAAATCCAATTTAACGAAATATGATGTTATCATCATAATCCAAACAAACACTACAAATATCCAAACATCCCTTTATCACAAGTTATCATAATATCCAAACAAGTAAACAAAACTATTCCATGTCAAGATTAATCAATAACCAAAGTTCAACATGAATAATAGAATTCAACATCATAAAAGTAACAAGAGTTTACCCAAGGTATCAATTACAATAGGTAAAGGTGAAGGATTATAGCAACCTTCAAGCCTCCAATCAACTACAACTTCTAACCAAGCTGGAAAATCACACCCGAACACTTTCTTTAGCACTTGAGCACTACTTCTGGAAATGGCAGAGGTTTGTGGTCTTTTGGGGTTGATAAAAGTTGGTGAAAATTCGTCCTTAAGGGTGGAGGCTAGAATTTCACACACAAAACCAAGCCTAAGCACTCCGATACGTAGTAGAGATCAACCCTTAGCCTCTAAGTATGAAACTTGGGCACTAAGTGTCATAAAGTAGCAGGTTTAGGAGTTATTAGGGAGACATGATCGGACATGGGGCTTAATGGCACTTAAATAAGCATTAAAAATAACTTGGAGAGGTCAGTATGGTCCAACCGATCAGATGCGGGGCCATACCGATCAGTTGGAGCTCTCGTAAAAATCAAGTTTGCTCCATCCGAATCGGATGCGGGCTCCTACCGATCGGATGGAGCCTTTTGACCAGAAATTATACAGACCAAAGTTGTAGAACTTTCTCTTAGCTTTCCGTGGCCGCTTGAATCAACTAAATCCGAGTTCGTATGCTCAAATTATGGCCAAAATGGTGGAGGTGTGTCGGAAACAACGAGTCTTCCATTATTTCTTCGTTTAAGCTTCTTTTCTTCATTTCTTTTCTCGTTTTCCCTCTTGTGCTTTATTCTTGAGTCTTTGGAGTGACAACTTCATGACTTTATCTTCTTGAATATACTCCAAGAGACTTTCATTTGTCGGGAATTCTTCGTACATGCATAAATCTTCGTTTATTGATCATTTCTTCGTCTTTTTCTTCGTTTTCTTTGGCGTGAGCTTCCATGAACCTAAAATAGAAATTATACTTCAATAAGTAAAATAAGTTCATAAAAGTGATCAATATATATGCATAAAATCCACGATAACGCTCCTAAAAACATGTACAATTTGAGCGTTATCAATAACCAAGAACTCCCTTAATGTGTTCTTTTTGTTTTCATTCGATTATCAGTGAATCCACACACAGTATCTCGTTCATAAGAGCTTTTCAAGATCTGCGGATTCGGGTATATCGATCTACAAATCATTGAGGTGTGTGGGTTTGCTTGGAATCGGGTCCAATCCGTGTCAAATCAGCGTCCCTCGTTTGGTATTGTAAGCTCTTGAATTTTTTTATTGTATTCGATCTCTGATGTTTTTTTTTTTTTTTTTTTTTTTTTTTTTTTTTCCGGATTAATGAAAGAACATGTTATTAAATGTTGTGGTTAAAGAAAGTGTTGATTTTAGTTTAAGGTCATGGCGATGATGTTTGTGTTGTTAGTGTGGTGTGGTCATGAATAAAACTAAGAATTAAAACTCAAATTGAACCTAGTATTGACTTAAAGAATTGGAAGTGTAGTTTATAGATGTTGTGTTTGGATTGTTGCTCATTTCTTTAAAAATAGATGAGTTTGCGGATTGATCAAGTATATAAGCTAAACTTTAAATAGTTGTGAGTCGTCGTAATGCTATTAATGGAAAATAGACGTCACCTGCAGTTAGTAGTTGAGTAATATAACAAAGATAAAATCAGATTATGGGAAATTCGATGTTATTGTTTCTTGACCTGCAGATTAATAGCTATCCTGTTTCTTTTTTTCTTCTTTTCTTTTGTTGGTAAGGGAGTTAAACGAGTTGCTTTAAAGAGTGATAAAAAGTAACGATTCACACATGGTGTGAAAAGGTTTTAGAGTTACAAATAAATTGGAAATGTTTTGGTATCTTTCCTCAGTCCGTGTTTCCTCAAGTTTTTCGTCAAAATCTGTTAGGCTCAGACTAGTTATAGGTTTTGGATTGGCCAATATTAGTTCCATATGTTCGGCCTATTCGAACTCGAGTCTACCTCACTTGGTTTTGTGTCATACTACCTTAGTCTCGGTCAGGTAATACCCAGGTTGGGGGTCGAAACGAATTGAAAACGAAGTGTTTGAACCACCTTTATACGAGTTAGCCTTTTTTTCTAGACCAACAGGTTAACACCAAAAGAAAAGATTTACTACTCATGCGTCTTTCTAAATAATACAACCAGTAAAGGTCTTGGGCCAAAGTCTGTTTCTTTTAAAAACTTCCAAAAGTTGATTTTGTTGTGCTATGTTGGGCTGAAGCCCATGCGTCAAACGAAAGGTCCGGTTAAACTTAATAGATGAATTACTAGTTCCATGTTGGGCCAGCCCAACTCGCCAAAGGTCTTACCACACAAAAGAAAACTGAACTTGAATAATCCGTTTCAAAACACAAGTTGTAGTCGTCATCGTTCGAGTGATTACTTCCGACTTATTTCAACTTTATATTTTACTGTTTGAAAACAACTCGACTAGTCATTGACCCATTACACGTCACAAAAACTTAACATATCGAAATATATATTTGGATCATACAACATGTCTAGAATGTAACATGAATATTATTTTTTTACAAATCGCCTTAAATATTATAAACCAAATTGGTTTGTCGCGGCGCATACAATGAAAAACCCTTTTACATATTTAATGATGTATGAAACAAGGTGGAAAAAAAAAACTAATTGTGTAAATATAAACTAGTTCATTGATTCGATTTCATATAAACTTGAAGTGTTTTTATCGAAACTAATATAAACTTATTAGACTATGAAACAATTATTTTTAAACACAAATCTTATAGCTATTGTTAGCACGAAAATGGTTTATTACCAAAGAGGAAATAATTGGATCATTAAATTTTTGTTAAATGACATAAACAATGATAATGAATTTTCGAACGTAACAACATCTTTATAAACACTATATTTATAAACACACCTAGTGATATATACTAACTTAACAATAATGTTCCAATATCCCGACAACGTCTAGTATTGTTGATAATCACTTTTCGTTCGTCGTCTTTCGGTTATTGTCAAATCGGAATCTTATTCGTCTTCGATATTTTATTGTCGTACACTTATGTACTTCCAAGAGCCAATACCTACAAATACTTAGAAAACTGTTTTTAAAATGCTGCCACACCAGCAATAACAACGTAAACACTTTAAAACTTTTGAATTAAATTCGTGGAGTCTTAAATTTGGTCTGGGAACTAAAACATGCCTTACTAATCTAGGTCGCGTGTCGGTGCCGTACACTATTGTTACTTGATTTATTCACTTCAGACGACTATTTCTGAGGTGAGTTCTCGTAGCCCCTTTTTCATTATGTTTTCCTTGGGGGAAATGGTACTCAAATGATATTTTGAACTGTTTTCATGCTGTGATACATCGTTTTCATATTTTTGGACACATATGTGTGATGATGCGATTATGTGCTACTAAATGTTTTGACTGTGTGTACATGAATGCGCAACTGTTAACTCTTTTTGAGAGCCAAAACATTATGATAGATCTATCGGGGTAGCTCCCCTCTGTGTGTACTGTTTATGTGTGTAACATTGTGATAGGTTCAGTTGGCGCGACGCTATTTTTGTTTGGATAACATATTCATAATTGGTATTCATTTGCACTATGGTCCTACACTATTATTCACAACTTCGTGGTTTAGCATCTAAACCTACGAGCTCACCAACATTATGTTGATGTTTTCGAGTATCCATTTTCAGGTGTTAAGATCGAGGGTACCATAGAAGGTTGAGTTTTGTCCTGGCTTAGCAAGACTTTAGTCAAGACCCTCCCGGGTTATATCTCATGGAGTTGCATTCTGATATTGATTAGTGATGTTGTGTAACTTCGAGACTCATGTTGTTTTGGATATTGTACTTATCCCGGTTGTGGGAGTTTGCGACTATTATCTGTCCCATGTTATACATTTAGTATTTCTCTATTGTGACATCTTGTGTTCTTGCCTATGAGGTCATACCCTATAAATGCCATTCCGCTGCGCCATTTTTGGGGTGTGACATGGGCACTGTTTGACACAACGCCGAAAACATCATAAAAAAAACTGAAACATGCCACCTCCCGATGCACTCCACAGCAGCAAGCGCACCTTGCTCACTTATTGCCACAACTTCAAACTCATTCGACATCTTAAATGCCTGATCTCCACGACTCATCCAAACAACCTAACTATTTACAATGAAAGCCTGTATTTTCACAACATCAAACAACCTGGAATTAGTAAAGCAAAAGGTGCAACTTTTATCCAAAACTAACAGACATTATGCGGATGTTGAGTAGATGTTTGTTACTTGTTTCTTGTGTCGATGGTTGGAATTGTGTGGTTTCTTTATCCAAGATGTCATCTATAACAAAGTCGAGGGTACTTTTTTTTTGATAATTGCTTGAAGTGAAATTGGAAAATGTGGCTTTTCCCTGTGGTTACCTGGAGTTCTGCTGGTATATCGTAGGGGTTAGGACTTTCTAGGCTCCTGACTAAATCATCACAGCTAACGCCCGTGACTTTGTCCCCGATAAGAGTGAAGAACGTGGATTGTGCATTTGCAGAGCTGTCCGTTATGAAGGCCTTAAAGTTACATCTATATCCGTTGATTATATGTGTTAGACTGTATAAATAAAAAAGACAAAAGATGATGTATTGTGCAATGACCTGTGTGTAGGGTACACAGAGCCCAACAACAGCAGTGACCTTTAAAAGATTCAAAGCTAACATGGAATAAGAAAGCAAAGATCTTGATTAGCACGGTCATTACATCCTTTAAGAGGATAAAGAAATGAAAATATTTATTGTTGCTGTACCCACCAAAAAGAACCGAATTGATAACGATTATTGTGCTAACAAACACGATGCAATGGTGTTTGGATTTGTGTTTTGAAAGTGATATTGCAACTTTAGAACAATTTGACCCTAGCGGCCTAGCCTAGCTGAAAAACCAATCATGGAGGTTAAAGATGATGTGTCTACAAACAATACCATTCAATCGACTTGATTCTAATAATTACTCCTTGGTTGGTGAAAACCCCTTAAAGTTGCAATGTCAATATCCACAAACGCGGCTTTAGTGCAAGATGCACACTGTAATTCCTTGTAGCAGTTAAAATTTATGCAGTTTTTTAAAGGCTTAACACCAAAAATAAGTGAAAACATCGATCTATGTATGGTGTTTTCTTTGGACTTGAAAAGTTTCCTAGGCACAAAAATAAAAGACACTGAAAGCAACATTTACCTGCCAATCATTCTTCACATGAGACTGGTGCATGTAAAACCGGTGGCAAAACATCATTGCTGTTGCAATCGTTATCGGGGGCCTGAAAACAATAACCAACTTCTATTTTAGCACATATGATATGTCATTAACTTTAAAAGAAAGTGTGGCTCAAAATTGCAAGTAACCACTGTATAATACTTGCCTAAAGCTTGATGTTGATGGGCTTCTTCTTGGTGTCAAAGAGGTCAAAGGGTGCCCTCTTGGGAACAAAAAGGATAGCCTTGAACTCGAGCTGACCCTCAACTGAGAAATGTTTCAGGTTCAAGTGCTCCTCCCAATCGTTGGTGTGACTCTTGTAGAAAGCACCATACTCTTCCTCTGTAATTTCCTCGGGCTTGCTCATCCAGATTGGCTTTTTCTTGTTGACCAAAGCATGCTCAACCTTATCAGCAACCAAATATTAGAACATAATTCTTTTATAAAGGATATCAAGATAGCTAGTCAAATATGTTACTCACCAGCCTTGGGCATTCCAAAGTAAGTGGTCGTATAGAAATAACGCCCAGCTAGGATATACTTTCCAAAGATTACCTATCACAATAGGTGAAGCCGCAAGCAAGTAATCTAATATAGCCTCTGTAGGGTTATAAGGTCCTTGCAGTCTTAACAATCCACTCATGCAACCCATCAAACTCGCTGCTGCACACCCATTCAATTTTGCAAGTGCAGCTCCACGTTCCGGTATGTACTTTAAACCTAGAAAGTCATAAAAACATAACAACTCTAATCATTAAATATAGAGTAAATATTTAAATACTCACATGCATTGGAATTGAATAGTTAAAAAACTAACCGTTACTGTGTCCTGAATAAATAAATGAATCACAGGTTTTTAACTTTTGTAAGATAACATCTCCATCATGCTCCCACAGACTTCCCTGCATAGCAATTCATGTTACAATTAGAGTCTCAATTGGTTATACATGTCATTTATCAATGTCTTTCTTTCTACTGTGCTGTGGGACAATTCTTGCTTCATCATGTTTGTTTCTTGTTCAAGTTCTGTTAGCTTATTCTTAAGCTGCATAACTTCATATGGGTGAATAACTCCCTGCATATCGGCTAACATCAGTACCCGGATACGTTCCAAATTGAAACTTTAACTTGGAACCACTACCAGCAGCTACTATTCTAATGTCGAGATGAGGTGCTTGAATTATAGCACCAACTATTTGTGTTTCAAGAACTTATTCATAACTCCCTTCATATCGGCTAACATCAGTAGACGTGCCACCTATATCAAACCCAATTAAGGGTTTCTCTGTCTCAACCCCGAAACGGGTCGGAGAGTACATGACGACACCACCTGTAGGACCCGACAACACGGCTTTATGACCAGAAAATCTACTTTCAGAACTGGTCAAATAGTAATTAAAAGTAGCAAAAAAGTGCATGTTCAATACACACGAAACTCATAGCCATTCTATTTAAAAATTAACTGGTACAAAAATGATTCACTCTTGTTAGCATAAATGAGAGTTGAGACTATTTTTATAAAGAAGTTCGCCAACAAGTGTTTCGGGTTGACCCAACCTGTATCATAATTGATTATTTTGATCCATTACTCAAACTACCCGACCCACCCATTATTTCTACCTATAAATTAAACCCTCTGAATTTTATATGTACCACAATCCTTTCCGCTGTGAAAAGCACAGTTAATCCAAACACTAAAGTAGACTACAAAAAGAATCTTGACAAAGAGTATTTTAAGTCCAACACTTTTAATTACACTATAGTCGTGGTAGGAGAGCCACCATACGCAGACTTTTTTCACATACAAAAAAAGAATCTAACATGTTCAATACTTCAATTGCAGAAAATATTGATCATAAATTCATAGTAAAGAATAATGGACTAACATTTTCCTATTATATATATAATTGAGACGACCCGTTAAGGTTGTATTGATAAAATGCACCCCTTCAGAATTTGTATTCTAAAAATAATACAAATAAGCTTTGAAAGTAAATCTTAGATGGGTGAGATAAGTTGGTTACCAATTCATATATGGACGATGTACCTTGTGCACACCATTTTGTCACTTCTATGAAACCTGCAAATTGTTTCCTTACATCTTTGGCATTAAAGTAATACAATTGAGGTGCCATGGGTCTCCACATACAGAACCCTTTAGTTGTGCAAATGACATGCTCTGTAACCCATTAAATAAAAATGGTGGTATATCATTTTTTAAACTAATCAAATGAATAAAAATATTGGGTGGCTTCTGGTGTGACACTATCTATTCAAGCCTTTACTATATCACAGGAACAAACTGCAGCTGATTAAAGTCGTTATTGAATGGAAAGCAGACAATCAACATTAGTATACCGACAAAAGCTCTAATTTAATAGTAAGAGAAGCTATTACACAAAAACTATTATTCACCTTGAACATTACCTATATATGTATATAGTCAATGTTTAGTTCGTTATTGTCATTATGTTTTTAAAAATAAAGTAGAACTCGTTTTAACCAGTTTTACCTATTAAGTATATAAATAACTTAATTGAACTATATTATCATACAGTTGGTTTAATGCCTGGCTCAGTGGTCCAACATCCCGAGCCTTGCCCATCAATAACACCAGTTCCACGGATAGTTATCCCGTTTAGTTTCGTGAATTCAAGCCATTGACAGAGTCCTGATGGCCAGCTTGCTGACTTTTTAGGAGCTATATTCTTCCCATCTAACTGCAAGACCAAAAAACGCCCCTTGACCAATTAGTTTATTCTTATAATTTAACTGGGTTTTAATATTTGAGTTGGTATTAAAGTAGTATTGCACAAACAAAGAAGCTACATAATTGCACATATAAAAATGTTTATTAACACCACGTCCATATATCTCAGTACCTGATCGACATCGTCAACACATATACGTAAACTTCCAAAAAATAAGATAATCAATAAGCTTTTGATATTTGTTCAAAAAAATAAATAAATAAACTTTTGATATAAACTATATTCAAACGTGTATATTGATCGAGTTTGTTGTATTTTGATGACAAAATAAATGTAGATATTCAGTTACATGAGTTCTTACCTACGATTCACTTGCCTCACATAATTTCATACTCACCTCACCATTTAGATCTTTTTGCCTTTAGAGTGCAACATACAACAGCAAGTGAGATCTTTTTACCTACGATCCACTTAGACCTGAAAAAGACATAATATGTATAACCTAACAAAATGATTAATGCATTAGGTGGCATTATCGATGTTCTCACGAAATCCTTTCAGGCCTGCACACAAAAGTAGATCACTCAAATAAAAAAGGACCTGAAAAAGACATAATATGTATAACCTAACAAAATGATTACAGTGTTCGAAACAAAAAAATAATAATAAAACAAACCATATTTGACCTTGTCCATCGACTAAAGCAAGTAAAATCTTGTCAATGTTGTAGTTGCACTGCTGGACACCATAAAGTATACAATGAATATCAATATCAGAAACATAAACCGTACTCTTAATGACACCTTCTTGTTGTTCTTGGAGTATTATTGTTGCGACAAACTACAAACGCACGGATGGTTATTTATATGATCATAGTAAAATAAAAATAAAAACCTCATGTGCAAACTTACCATGCTACTTCCAAAGAACACCTGTTATTCTCAAACCTGCACACACAAAAAGAAGATGTGAGAGAATTGAGGAAAAAATAGTCTGAGGAAAAGATAAAATTATGGTTTGGAGAAAAAGTATATTATGAACGAACGTAGATTAGGGTTTTAAGTTGTATTGATATATGCTATATAATTTACATGTTTATGAATATCTATTTGGGAATGCAGTAGTTATTAAAGCATGACATGATTGTTTTCAATTATCAAATCACACAGACAATGAAAAACCTCCCATTTGGGTTGTGCTTCAAGCTCTAAGGAAAAGGGAAAAAACAACAATGACAGGATTAGCATTGTAACGAACTAAAAATACGATCACTATAACTTAGATTAAATGCATCATTATAAGTTTAATTAGTTATTGTACAACTACAAATAGGCCCATCAGTGTGATGTATCCATGGGAGCTCAATCACAACCATGACCCACTACAACAAAAGAGAGGACGGGCGACCAGAGTTTTGGCGGGGACGCTTCTGTCCCCGCCGAAAGTTGCTAAACGACAAAAAATGTGCTGAGCTGGCACAAAGTCTCGCTGACCATTTACAAAATTTTCAACACGGGCTTTTGGCGGGGACGAGTCCCCGCCGAAAATGTTTCACATATTTGCCAAACTTTGGAGCGCTTAATCGTTCGCGCCTTTTTTTCCCTCTCTACCTTTCGGCGGGGACATGAGATGCATATTTTTCGTTTTTGGCGGGGACATGTCCCCGCTGAAAATGTCCAACATTTTGGCTCCAAAAAGGTAAGTTTATCGAGCCAAAATTTAGCGGCTTTTTTGCGGGGACATGTCCCCGCCGAAAGTATTTCCCGCCAAATTTTCCTTTTACCCCGCCAATTTTTTACTTATATATATCGTATAATGAAATTATCACAAAACACGTAAATTCTCACAAAAAACACACATAAGAATGGATGGTTTAACGCCGGAACAGGAATGGTCAAAGGCTTTATCACACGAGCTCCTGTATAATGAAATTATACTTCATTGGGGCTGGGAAATTTTTGATGAATATGGTTCTTATGAGAACTGTGCACCGTGGCAGAGAGACAAGATTCTGGAATGGTTGAGGAGAAAGCCGTACTATAGAGAGTATTTGGAAGAGCTAGATGCTGCTGAAGCTCAACGTGCTGCTGAAGCTCAAGCTGCTGCTGTTGGAGGTGACGATGAAGCTGAAAGCACGTTGGACCTCGACACCGAATTTGGTAATCTGGAAAATAGAGTAACAAATCTCGAAGCTACGTTTGCACGTATCAAGGAAATGAGAGCAAGGAAGGGAAAAGATGGTGCGAGTTCCAGCAAAGCGGGAAGTAGCCGCAAAAAAAATAAACGGGTTGTTTCGTTTGGTTGTCGAGTTGTTTAGTTTGAGTTGTTTCGTTTGGTTGTCGAGTTTTTCGTTTGAGAACTCTTGCGTGTTTTAAATAAAATGTTTGCCTTCGTGTTTGTTAATTGTGATATTGTTTCTTCAAATAAGGTCATAAACCCAAACACCCCTGTTTGGACAGCATAAACCAAACGGCCCTTGTGGGCTGTTGTTAACAAAACAACATAAACCAAACGGCCCTGTTTGGACAGCATAAACCAAACGGCCCCTTATGGTTGAATCTTGATGGATACTTAAGTTTTCACAGCAACAACAACATCATTGGAAGTAATTTACCAAACAACATAAACCAAACAGCATAAACCAAACGGCCCTTCGTTAAACATCTCCTCAGTTCCATTCTTTGTGATATTGTTAGTTGTGATATTGTTCCTTCAGTTCCATTCTTTGTGCATATGTAATTTAAAACATACGTATTACACCAACATTAAAGCGTACGAATTAAAAATATAAAGCACGTTCGACATCAGTTTTCACAACAACAACAACATTTTATTAAACAACAACAATAACAAAACAAACAACAACAACGAAAATAACAGCAACAACAACAACAATAACAGCAACAACAACAACCTACATACGAAGATTTCCCATATCACCTAGCATGTCATTATAAAGGTCGTGAAATAAGGCAGCTGAATCAATTGTGTGTTTGTTTGGATGCATATACACTTCTAGCATTTTATTGAGTACCATTATCTGGTGATTCAGTTTGATGCAGTTTGAGCACTCTGTATTTCCAGGACTCGATGTTGAAGGTCCTGTAGTGTAACGAGTTGGAGTTATGGATGGTCTTGCGGAATGAGTTGGAGGTGTTGAAGCTCCAAGAGAACCAGTCATTTTGGCTAGTCGTTCCTCCTTCCATAAAAAAAAATCGCATCCAAACTCCTTTTTCCCACCCTGTTAAAGAGTAAAAACTATTATTTTTAACAACTAACCAAATTATTTATATAACACACAAAAAAGTATGTAATTGTTCACATTTGATAAAGGACACGCATAGTATTGTTTACCAAGGGAGTAAGGTTTATGCGATTCTCGCAGAATTACGTCTCCTCGTTTACAAGGACAAGCAAAAGCTTCAAATTCTGCCATCTTCACCATGATAACAGTGTATGTTTGTGGTTGTGAGGTTAAGTGTTTTTGAGTATAAGAGGTTGTGAAGTTGTGTGGATAAGATGTTAGTATATAAGAGCAGGTCTTGGTGGGAAATTTTTGGCGCCAGTATTATGGTGGGAAAGTGTATAACCATAACATCTCGGCTCATTCGTTAAACATCTCGTGTACAACCATAACATCTCGGCTCACTCGTGAAACATCTCGTGTACAACCATAACATCTCGGCTCACTCGTTAAACATCTCGTGTACGACCATAACATCTCGGCTCACTCGTTAAACATCTCGTGTACGACCATAACATCTCGGCTCACTCGTGAAACATCTCGTGTACAACCGTAACATCTCGGCCCACTCGTTAAACATCTCGTGTACAACCATAACATCTCGGCTCACTCGTTAAACATCTCGTGTACAACCGTAACATCTCGGCTCACTCGTTAAACATCTCGTGTACAACCATAACATCTCGGCTCACTTGTGAAACATCTCGTGTACAACCATAACATCTTGGCTCACTCGTGAAACATTTCGTGTACAACCGTAACATCTCGGCTCACTCGTTAAACATCTCGTGTACGACCATAACATCTTGGCTCACTCGTGAAACATCTCGTGTACAACCGTAACATCTCGGCTCACTCGTTAAACATCTCGTGTACAACCGTAACATCTCGGCTCACTCGTTAACATAACATCTCGGCTCACTCATGAAACATCTCGTGTACAACCGTAACATCTCGGCTCACTCGTTAAACATCTCGTGTACAACCATAACATCTCGGCTCACTCGTGAAACATCTCGTGTACAACCATAACATCTCGGCTCACTCGTGAAACATCTCGTGTACAACCATAACATCTCGGCTCACTCGTGAAACATCTCGTGTACAACCATAACATCTCGGCTCACTCGTGAAACATCTCGTGTATAACCGTAACATCTTGGCTCATTCGTTAAACATCTCGTGTACGACCATAACATCTCGGCTCACTTGTGAAACATCTCGTGTACAACCATAACATCACGGCTCACTCGTGAAACATCTCGTGTACAACCATAACATCTCGGCTCACTCATGAAACATCTCGTGTACAACCATAACATCTCGGCTCACTCGTGAAACATCTCGTGTACAACCATAACATCCCGGCTCACTCGTGAAACATCTCGTGTACAACCATAACATCTCGGCTCACTCGTGAAACATCTCGTGTATAACCGTAACATCTCGGCTCATTCGTTAAACATCTCGTGTACGACCATAACATCTCGGCTCACTCGTGAAACATCTCGTGTACAACCGTAACATCTCGGCTCACTCGTTAAACATCTTGTGTACAACCATAACATCTCGGCTTACTCGTGAAACATCTCGTGTATAACCGTAACATCTCGGCTCATTCGTTAAACATCTCGTGTACGACCATAACATCTCGGCTCACTCGTGAAACATCTCGTGTACAACCGTAACATCTCGGCTCACTCGTTAAACATCTCATGTACAACCATAACATCTCGGCTCACTCGTTAAACATCTCGTGTACGACCATATCATCTCGGCTCATTCGTTAAACATCTCGTGTATAACCATAACATCTCGGCTCATTCGTTAAAAAATTTAAATTAATTAAAGATAATTTACAAAATATTTAAAAATAATTTTAAATGATTTAAATTAAGTATAAATGATTTAATTTTATTAGGTAAACGTAATGTAAATAATTTTAAAAAGTTTTAAATTAATAAAATATGATTTAGAAAATTTTTAGTTAAATTTAAAAGAATTAATATTTATTTTAAAAGTTTTAAATTAATTAAGGATAATTTACAAAATATTTAAAAAGTTTTTTTTAATTAAAATACTTTCAGCGGGGACATGTCCCCGCAGAAAGATTTTCCCAAAAATTTAATATTCCCTCGTAGCATTTACTTTATCCCGCCAAATGGTTTGGCGAAAAATTACTACTTTTAGCGGGGACGTGTCCCCGCTAAAAAGTCTGATTAAAATAAATATTTACTTTCAGCGGGGACATGTCCCCGCCGAAAGTAATAGCTAAAACTTACTCCATATTATCAGATCTAAACACTTAGCGAAAAAAAAAAACACTCATCTCTCTTATCATTCTGCTTCGATCTGCTTCTCCACCACAACAGCACCATCTCCACCACCACCACAACACCACCATCTCCACCACCACCACCACAACACCATCATCTCCACCACAACACCACACTCGCACCGCTGTGCACGATCGATGCCCTCTCCTCATATAATTCTTTCCTCAACCCCCCTCCTCATTTAATTCTTTCTTTTTCTCATCTCCTTTCTTCCTTGCTCCATCTCTTTTACAAACCCAGGTATTAATTTTTATGATTTTTATTAATTATTGATTTTTTTTTAATTTCTTTATTTTTTGGTTATTTGTTAATTTTTGCAATGTATGTTAACTATTTTTTTTAGTAATTGTGTTTTCTGATTTTTTTTTTAATTTAATTTTTTTTAATTTTTGTGTTAATTTTTTTTGTTCAGTCTGTTGCCGAGAATCGAGGCCGAGAACCGAAGCAAGGAGCGGAACGTGCCTGCTGTCGAGACCACAACCGAGGTTTTCTTTATTATTATTTTTATTATTATTATTATTTTGTGTTTATGTGTTACCGGGGACTAGCTAGGGCTGTTTGGAACTACTTTTAGATTTAGGTTTTAGTTGTGTAACATATGGGAGATGCTTGATTGAGATTGTGTGATAGATCAGTTGATTTCAATCGTTTAGGTTTAGTATATATTGATGATTTGTTGAGTGTACCTTATAAAACATATACAGTACTGCTCGAGCAACTCGCCTAATAGTGTGAGATTTTGGGCCTCTACAATTAAACAACCTAACGTGTACAAATTTCTAATCTTGCAAGTAACAATCATCCACATGTTTTTTTTTTTTTTTTTTTTTCTTTTTTTTTTTAATTCTTATATTTGTAAATTTTTGAATTGTAGGTTATTTTGAGATTCATTCACTAGCCGGGATTCATTCACTTTCCCTCATCAGTACGTTTCTAGAATTATAATATTTTGTTTTTGAATTTGATTTTAAGATGTTAGTCGTTTGTTTATAATTATATGGAATTTGATTGTGTTAGACTATTGTTAATGATTTTAGGAATTTAGTGATTAATTTCGGAATGTCCCCATCCGAAGTTAATCATCCCATAGAAAACCCGTCCGAAATTAATTTATTAGAAATTAATTTCGGAAAGTCCCCTGTTTGGGACTGCTTTTTGAATGTTTTGTCTCATTTAGGATATGAATGCGTATAATTGATTTACTATTTGTGAAAATTTCGACAGTGTTTCCCCTTTACTCCTACGAATATGTCTTTAATGCACATATTTGGGGAGTTGAGGGGAAATGCAACCGAAATTTTCTCAAATAGTAAATTCAGTTATACGCATTCATATATGAGACGAAACATTCAAAGAGTGGGTTAGGATTGCCTTCCATAGTTGGATTAGGTGAACAAAATGCACAACTCGTGATTCCACCTTTATGTATTTATGTGTAGATTTTTTTGAACATGTTTTATTCTAAATAATTATTTATTGCATCATTAAAACGCAGTTATGCCAATTGATAAGAGTTGGATCTCTAAACCTCGTGTTAGCCTCGAATTTCTAAAAGGTCTTAGAGATTTTTGCGAGTATTGCAAGTCCTTTGTGAATATTGACGGGAATGTAAAATGTCCATGTAATTATTGTCATAACTTTGGTTGGATAAAGTACGAAGATTTGTTTGGTCACATACACTCATACGGTTGGGACCAAAGTTATACGAAATGGTATAATCACGGTGAACCGGATGACCAGACAGTAATACCCAACACGAATCATCATGGGAGTGATATGGCTGAGTTCCTTCATGATATTTTTCCGAATAACGAACAAAATGAGCCAACTGAAGGAAATATTGGCGAGACAAGCAACGAGCCAACTCCTCAACGTAGCGAGTTTGAAGAGTTACTCGCCACTGCCAACGAGCCACTATACCCGGGCTGTAATTGGATGTCTTCATTGGACTTTTTGGCAAAGTTTACGAACATCAAGGTCAACGGTAAAATGAGTGACACCACATTTAACGAAACCCTTAAATTTCTCAAAGAATGTTTCCCACCCGCTCTAGGATACAAAATCCCATCGTCATACTATGAAATAAAGAAAACATATAAAACGATCGGGTTAGGATACGAATCCATACATGCTTGTGTAAATGTCTATTTTTTATATCGGGGGCGGGTAATGAAGATTTGCCTAATTGTCCCATCTGCGATGCTAGTAGATGGAAAGACAAGAACACACTGGGGAAGAAAGTTCCTAACAAGGTGTTGCGTTATTTTCCTATCATTCCTAGACTACAACGTTTGTACAAGTCTAAACACACTGCAAAACATATGACTTGGCATGCTTCTAGGCAGTCTACGGAGGACGGTAAGATGCAACACCCGGTTGATGGTCAATTATGGAAGAAATTTGACATGAAGTATTCAAAAGAATTTTCCTATGAAAAAAGAAACATCCGATTAGGGTTGGCTGCTGATGGTTTCAATCCGTACGGCAACCTTAGTCAATCTTACATCATGTGGCCGGTCATATTAACAACATACAATATGCCTCCCTGGATATGTATGAGAGAGACTTCTCTTATGTTGACGTTGTTAATTCCGGGCCCTAAATCACCCGGGAAGGACATAGATATTTACTTGAGGCCTTTGATTGAAGACCTAAAGATTCTATGGAAAGATGGAGTCATGACTAGGGATGCTGTCACTGGCACTGAATTCTATATGAGAGCAGCGCTTTTATGGACTATCAATGACTTTCCCGCTCGAAGTAGTTTGTCTGGGTGGAGTGGGCAAGGTTACTTGGCTTGTCCGACATGTAATATAGACACTCCATTTGTTCGCGTGTTAGGAAAAACCGCTTATGTTGGTCACAGAAGATTCTTAAAAACGACCAATAAATGGCGAAAAAATAAATGGGCATTCTATACTCAGGTCGATGATCATAGACAACCTCCTAGAAAATTTACCAGTGATGTCATCTTGAATCAACTTAGGAGATTGCCTAAACGTATCCCGGGGAAACATCCAAGTTTTGGGGGTGCGAAGAAAAAACGTGATCCTGTTCGCGAATTGAATTGGACCAAAGTATCCATTTTCTATGAGCTAAAGTATTGGTCTTTTCTTACACTAAAACACAATTTAGATGTCATGCATATCGAAAAAAATGTGTGTGAGAGTGTGTTGGGTACTTTGTTAATGAATGACAAATCAAAAGACACCAACAAGGCAAGACAAGACATAGAAAATTTGCAAATTCGTGAAGAGTTGTGGCTCGTCAACAAAGGAAACGGGAAGTGCTCTAAGCCTCATCCCACGTACTCTTTCACAGCTGAAGAAAGAAACAATTTTGTCAATTCATCAAAGGTACGCATTTTATTTCAAAATTTATTTGTTCCAATTCTATTCGCGTATCCATTTCGACGACTTACTCTAATATCATGATTTTTTTGTCAATTCATCAAAGGTGTTAAACTAACTGATGGGTTCGAATCTAACTTCAAGCATAAAGTGACCGACAATGATAGCAACATAACAGGCTTGAAGGCTCATGACTGTCACATAATGATGCAGCGGTTGCTTCCTGTTGGACTTCAAAAGTACTTGAAGGACCAAACCACCGCAACACCAATAATCGAGCTTTGTTCATTCTTCAAACAAATATGCGCTCGAACTTTGATGGTGGATGACATGTTGAAAGCTAAAGAACAACTCATCAATATTTTGTGCAGTTTCGAGCAAATATATCCTCCTGCTTTTTTTGACATAATGATTCACTTGGTTATTCATCTACCCGAAGAGGCTATTGAAGGTGAGCCAGTTTACATGAGGTGGATGTATCCATTTGAAAGATACATGAAAAAGCTCAAGAATTATGTCAAAAATAAAGCTAAGCCCGAAGGTTCAATAGCGGAGGGTTATATTGCTGATGAAGCATTAACTTTCTGTTCGCATTATTTTCGGGGTGTTGAGACGAGATTTAATCGTCCTGACCAGAATGAGGACGGTCCAAGCCCAACAAGTCAATTTCAGGTGTTTCGATCAATCTGTAAACTGAATGGCAAGCAATCATTGATCCGGGTTCAACCAGACACAATGCAGAAAGTAGTATGGTATGTACTACACAACAGTCATGAAATCGACCCGTACGTGAACGAGTACGAGAGGTACGCGTTTTATTTCAAAATGTGTTTTACGTAAGTTATTATTCGACGAATTATTCTAATATCATGAACATTTACAGGGCATTTCCTGGCAATGATATACAAGAAGGATTTCCTCTCTGGTTTGGGAGCAAGGTAGACTTATTGTATATATTACCCTGTAAAAATAACGACTATTACTCATCTATATCTATTCTTAACTTTTTCATAGATTCGTGAATTAAAAGTAAAGGATGACCCAAGTTGTACTTCCGAGTTATTCGCTTTGGCTTGTGGACCAGCATGCACTGCAGTCTCAGTCGACTCTTGCATAGTCAACGGTGTGAAGTTTATCGTACACGACCGTGATTTACGTCGTTCAACTCAGAACAACGGAATTTCAACTCCTAATCCTAGCGGAGGAATGTATTATGGCCAGCTTGAAGAAATTCTCGAGTTTTTGTATGTTCCGTTCAAGGTTGTGCTGTTCAAAGTCAAATGGTTCGACACTAATAACGAGGGTCGCATAAAACGTTGTATGCATAGAAATAACATTACACAAATTATGACAGACCGTGTATCGTTTCAAAATGAACCATACATTCTTGCAACACAAGCAACACACGTCTTTTACCTTGATTTCCCAGGTAAACGTGATAGTTGGAAGGCCATCCAAGATTCTTATCATCGAAAGATTTGGAACCCGGATATCATCGTGGTAGAAGACAATCAAGATGTTGTACATGACAACAACTCATCACATGTCACACTCTCTGCTGAGTTGGATAAGTTGAATTATAGCACCATAGATATAGATGTCCAGCCAGCGGAAGTTGAGGCACCACCAGCACCAATTATCACTGATGGCGACGACGACGATGATATTGATTATGATGACCACATTCCTCATGATTTAGCATCTGATCATGAAGACCACGTCGATGGTGAAGATGAAGCTGGCACTAATAATGATGATTTTTATCTTAGTGATGTAGGAGATTGATCTCAAATTGTAATTTGTTAAACGACACTTATTTGAATGAAATTGTTATCGAGTTGTTAAATGTGTTTATTTATTTATTTATTTATTTAATTATTTATTTTTATCTTTTTTGGTATATATTGTTATTTATTTGAATGTGTGTATATATATGCGTATATGTGTTTCTTCACTAATTTCTATGTTCTAGTACAGATGGCGGATGTCGTAGCTACGAGCCATGGTGGTGATGGAGGTCACGAGTCACCCCGCCGTCCCGGGAGGAGGATAGGCACCAACTGCGAGCGTAAGAATTTCTCGATTATTTTAATTAAACTTGATCATTATTTGAAATTGATAACTTGTTATTTTATGTCACCATCACTTTAATTTGATTACTTGCAGGCTCTAATTCGAGAGCTCCCAGGCCTAAGCCTACGAAGCCTGGGTCGAAAATAGGGAAAGGCGGGAAGGTGGTTCGCGGTACCACCAAGAACGAAGCCTTACACGCCATGAGGAATGATACAGGGCGCCCGGTCTCGATCAGATTTACTAGGAATGCCAAAGGCATGTGGCAGCATGTAGGCCTTCATGCTTCGTGGTTCTCGAACTATGTCGGGAGCTTGATGCGGGAAACCATTCCACTGTATCACGATTCGTGGGATGATGTTCCAGAGGCCAAGAAGGCACACGTGGATAACCGGCTCCACGTAAGTTTTTTTTATCTTTTATTTTTTTAATTATTGTGTTTATTTATTTTAAATGTGTTTATTTATTTAAATTTGTATATTTATTTTAATTATATTTTATTGTAGCATTTCCTTGATCTCACCCCCCACCTTGCCGGTCCAAATGGAGACGATATTGTCGCTAGTATCGAAGCTTACCTGAAAAAGATATACAATGACAACAAGTACAAGCACAAGAAGAAACATTTTACAGAGGCAGGTGGGGTCGAGAAAGTGGACGAGATCAAGGCAAAGCGTCCCGAGAACATGGAGGATGAAGAATGGGAGAGGCAGGTAAATTTCTGGATCGACACGTACTTTGTTGTTGTTATTATTATTATTATTATTATTATTATTATTATTATTATTATTATTATTATTATTATTATTATTATTATTATTATTATTATTATTATTATTAATAATTCATTTATATAATAGTTTTTATTATTTATAATAAGCAGATTGAGCATTGGAGCGACCCGAAGAAGTTGAAGATCGGGGAGATCAACAAGCAAAATAGGAGCAAAATGAAGACTGCCACCCTTCATGGATCACATTCCTTAGCCGTCATAGCTGATAACTTCGTAAGACACTTTTTAATCATTTTATTTATATATATAGTGTTGGGTGAGTATTGATTGATTTTATTTATAAACAGTTGAGCTCCCCCTCCACCGACTCCGAGGATACTAGAGACCATATCGACATGTACAGACACACCCATACCAGAGACGGCGTCTGGGAGTCTGAGGAGGCCGAATCCAGATACGTAAGTATAATTTATTTCCAAAAACTCACCAACATTAATGCAATATAATAAATCACGACTTATATATTACTTTTCTTGTTTTTTTGTAACTAAACAGAATGAGATGATCCGGCTGCGGTCAGAGAGCACCTCCTCTGGGACGCGTATGTCAGATACGGATATCTTGCGCCAGGTGATCGGCGGCAAGCAGAGGGGACGTATTCCTGGCATAGGTCCAGTTTTACCTGGCGGTGGTCACAGGCCGACTCTCAGCTCCTCACGAGCTCGTGAGGAAGCCTCCTCGTCCTCACTGCGCGAGACCGTGACGCAGCAAGGGAACACGCTGCAGATGATTCTGGATTGGGCGAGGAGACAGCCGGGCTTTCCTGAGGACCTAGCAGCGGGATTGCCGGGGACATCAGGATCCCAGAATGCGTCGGCGGGTGAGTCTAGACCTACAGGGGAGGGTAGTCGGGGAGCTGGGGGTACTGGGGGTAATGGGGATGGTGGGGAGAATGGGGATTAGTGTATGGGTCGGATGGGTCACTTTATATTTGTTTTGGGTTATTGGACATAGTTGTGTAGATTTAGATGGATTATTATGTGTTAGGATTCCCACTAAATTGTTCCTGGCTAGCTTATGTATAGTTTTGTAGAATATCATGTGGATCACGGTTTTTGAACCGTTTTTGGCGAATTTGGATTCATATGATTATGTTTAGCGAATTTGGGTTTAATTTGGTGTTGTTGTATATGTTTAGCGAATCTTTGTTGGCGAATTTGTTGTTTTGGCGAAGTTGTTGCAATGGGGAAAACAGCAGGTTTTAGTTGCTGCATTTGGTAGGTTTTTTCTGCACCAATTGCGGAAAAAACCTGGAATTACCCATTTTGCAGCAATATGCTGCAAAATGGGTCAGAGGCTTTTGGCGGGGACATGTCCCCGCCAAAAGAAAGAAGCAGATTTATATTTAAAACCTTATTGGCGGGGACACGTCCCCGCCGAAAACACTTGATTAATTAATTTTTAAATTAGTTAAATACATTTTCTGCGGGGACATGTCCCCGCCGAAAACACTTGATTAATTAATTTTTTAATTAATTTTCGCAGTTTTTGGCGGGGACATGTCCCCGCTGAAAACCCTTGCCACGCTGGACAATCTTTGACCGGCTAGAAGGTGGTGGGACCCACAAGTCGCCACCCAAAGTTGGTAAAAGTCACCGCCGAAAGTATCAGCAACCAGCTTTGGGCGGTGACGTTTCGGCGGTGACATGTCCCCGCGGAAAGGGTATTGGCGGTGACATGTCCCCGCCGAAAGGGAAAAAATGTCACCGCCGAATGTGGTGAATGTTGTATTGACCATCATAACCTACTTTTTACTTGATGTATCAGATTATATGACAGAACAAAAACAACTTACTTGTGGGTATATATCACATGTTCCAAACTCTTTAACTTCTACAGGTAACCTTTCTCCATCAGAAACCTGTGAAGCAACGGGAAAAAAAGTCACCTCAAAAGACAAGAGACAGAAAAGACACATGGTTATAATTTTTTTGTAGGAGAACCAGATGCAAACCTCATGATCATCTCCCACACTCTTGATGTTATCAGTCTGAATCTCATTATGCTTACACCATATAATTTTTCCGCTATTATCCATACTAACTACAGGTTCCTACCGACCAATTTTCATCATATCCAATAACAACCTTGCTCAATAGATCATTAAGTAGCAACTGAGTTAGGTTTGGTAAACAAAGAAGTATGGCGGTACATATACTCTAATGATAGATTATAGATAGCGTCAATAATGATATCTCAAACTTTTCAATCATAACTCTACCAAGTAAAAATGTATGCCATGAACAAAAATGTTAACATGTAAGATAGATAAAACCATGAAATACCTTGAGCAAGAGAACGGCGGAACCTGGATGTCTTTAATGCAATAACAAAAGTGGTAAAATAAGCACTATCTGTAGTTACAGCTTAAAGAACTACCGACATAATTATTTGGAAACAACTTGCCGATGTCAAGTGTTGATGTTGATGAACTCAAATGAAGAGCAACTATACCTATGAGGATTCATATTATTAGAAAATCTTTAACACGATGAGGATTCAGATTATTAGAAAATCATTAAACGGGTAACAAAGTTTTTGAGCAAACAATTACAATAGAAGATTAAAAGGGTATATGGAAACAACTTACATGATATTGATATTGACAAACACATGAAAGCAGATCTCTTTGCTGGTAAGAATCATTGTGTTATGTACAAACAAATATTGATGTCGTGAATGAGTTGAACCTACAAAATCAAAAGAAAAACTATCATTTTGAAATCAAGCCATCATAATCATAAAAAAAATAAAAATATACCATGAGTTGTGAAAACAAATGATACTAACTGAGAAAAAAAAGATGATGACACTAATGATTGTTCAAGAAAAAATGAACTTCAATTTAATTGAGACTAAAACTTACCGTGAATTGGAAAAGCCTATTCAAGGGTTGCTGCAAAATCAAATGAGATAATTAACCCAAATTTTAAATTGTTCTTCCATTCAATATAATATAATTGGTTAATGTTAGAAAGATGAACCTATGGAGAGTATTAAAGAGACCTGCATGTTGTTTTAAGATTCATTACACCAACATCTGTTCAAAGAAGATGACTTAGGCAAAGAAGACGTTTAACCTGCAAAACACAATATCAAAGTTTCATCATTAGGGTGTTTCATCATCAGGGTTTTGAGGGAAAAGAAACGTACCTTTTTGTGTAAATATTAGGGTTTTGATTAAAAGTATATTATGAATGAACCGTCATTTTTTTTTACGTATGTTTATATGATTAGGGTTACCTAAGTTGTAGGATTCTATACTTATCTCATTAAAATGGTGGGTTGCATAGGTTTATAGATTTGGGCTTGCAAAATATAATCAAAAAATGTGTTGGTCTAGTGGTAATCATGCTAGTCAATGTTACCAACACCCTAGGTTCAATCCTTGCAAAGTTTTTGAGCGAATTAAATCCGGATTTTATTTGCTAAAAAATTGCTTAGGTGAATGCTTATGTGGCTTTATTTGTGATAACTTGGCTTTAATCCATGATTAGGTGGACTTCCATGTCATTGATGACGTCGTACACCTCCAGTTATATATATATATATATATATATATATATATATATATATATATATATATATATATATATATATATGTTATATATGTATATATATATGTATATATATATATGTATGTATATATATATGTATATATATATATGTATATATATATATATATATATATATATATATATATATATATATATATATATATATATATGTGGCTTTATTTGTGATGACTTGGCTTTAATCCATGATTAGGTGGACTTCCATGTCATTGATGACGTCGTACACCTCCAGTTATATATATAATATATATATATATATGTATATATATATGTATATATCTACATATAATATATAACAGGATGCGTATGACATCATCAAATGCAGGATTGATGAATAAGCGTTGGATTGATGAGTAATCATGCTCTTATTCCACCTAAGCATGCCATGTAAGCAATGTTTGACCAAATTAATTCGGATGTTGACTTTTAAATACGAAATTTTAAAAAATGACACTAGAGGATTCGAACTTGAGTGAATTTAAGGTGTTGGTAACATCAACAAAGTTGATTACCACTAGACCAACACATTTTTTTGATTATATCTTGCAAGCCCAAATATATAAACCTTAGCAACCAATTAATTATATGAGATAAGTAAGGAGAATCCCTACAACTTAGCTAACCCTAAAAGCATATACGGAAAAAAAAAAAAAAAAATCTGCCCTTCATTCATAATAGTTTCTCTCAAAAACTTTAATATCTTTTTCTTTTTCCTCACAATCTCTTCTAATGTTATTTTTGTTTTTTCTTTTTCCTCACAATTTCTTCATCACAGGTTTGGAAAACAAACCTACTAAATCATTCACAAAAGCCTAAATGGTGTTCTAGATCATTCACAAAAAACACAGAAAAAAAGGCGATCCAAAAACAAAGCTACTAAACCGGTATTTTTTATTTTTTATTATTATTTTTTTAATTTTTATAATCGTTTAAGACACGATTTTTGTTTTTTCACTTATTTGATTTTCCAGGTCTTCATCATCTGTATCCGTTATGAAGAAATCATCCATCATGATTATTTTGTGAAGGTATTTAAATCATTTAACTACTCATTGTTATTTATTTATTACATTGATTAATGATTATCTGTCTCTTGAAGTGGTTAACAATTGGTTGGAAATAATATGATGCAAATAAAGGGCAATTGTTCGAAACAGGTTATTGGGTACCCCTCTTCTTATTTGGATTATTGTTATTTATTTGTTTCATTAGTACTGCTGGCTCAAGAAAGTTAATACTGTTAGCTTTATCGGATATATTGTTAGTACTGCCAGCTTTGTCAGATATCGGACAAAGTGCATATTTGGTACTCGGTTGGTTTAGAGATCTCGGACGACACACATGTAATGGGGTATGTTTTTCTTTTTAATTTTTATAATCGTTTAAAACATGATTTATGTTTTTTCTCTTATTTGATTTTCCAGGACTTCATCATCTGTATCCGTTATGAAGAAATCATCCATCATGAATATTTTGTGAAGAAATCATCCATCATAATCTTTCACACCAGGTAGGATTCTTTTCATTATATATAACTTTCTTGCCGGTTCATTAACTGTTGTTTAAGAAAGACCAAAATGAAAAATTCCGTCTTTTTGTTGAAAGTCACATTATCTAATTGGGTACATGGTTTTATGGATATATTCCACTATTTCACAAATGCATAAGATCATTCTTTAATGACACGATTTAATATAACCTTTATATGCAAATGGAAGGGAGTTGAGCCTGCAGCAACTTACGGGAATTTGGGATTGCCTTCGGAATGGTATGGAGCTTTGGAATGGGTATTTCCTACGTGGGCAAGGACACATGCTCTTGACACCGGTCAAGCTGTTAATATATTAAAAGGCGCAATTGTAACTTCTGATCGGATATTGACAGTTAGCCAGGTAACGGGTCTCTTCATTATTTGGATGATTTGTGCATTTATCACATGGATTAGTGTTATTTTACTTATAGTTATATTTCCAATTAATGTCTTTTAATTGGGTATCAATATATTCATGTCCCATAGTTGTTTTATTCAGGGTTATTCTTGGGAAATAACAACCCCCAATGGTGGTTATGGTATGAATGAGCTACTGACTAGCCGAAAATCTGTTGTGAAAGGTATGTAGTTTTACTGGGACCCATTGCAGCTCATCATAGAAACTCAAAACAAATAGGTATTTTGTTTGTTGCAATTGATCAGTAATGCAGGTCGTACTTACTTAAAACAAAAGAGCATTAGATGACATAGCCCTGCACTTATTCAATTTGTTACTGACTCAAGTACTAAAGCTCATATTTTGATTCATTTGAGCTTCATGAGGTTTGTTTATTTTGTACTAATTATAGATAGCTTTAACCGCGCGTTACAAGTTTAATGTGATTATATCAGTTTACTTGTGTAAAGCTTCATCCCCAAAACAAATTTTGTGCCTTAAATTTTGACAAATAATGTAGCTTTGGCTAAAGGTGTTTACTGTATGTAGAATGTAATCAGGTTTAAATAACCTGGCAAGAAACTGATGATTGAGACTACTTAACTTCAATTACATGATAATTTAATCTGCCAATCTCAATATTAGTATCCCACTAGCTAGGACTTGAGGATTTCTAAGAACAGGTAGGCACGGTTTCACTATTTACTTATAAAAATGTATGATAACTCTTGATTGGTTTACTGATGGTAATTACATTTATATGGATCTCTTTATATATTTGATGAAGCCTTGAGATGAAACGAGTTATGTTGCTATTATAGTTGTCGATCTGTTGTATGATTAAGACTTTTTGTAGAACTTTGTACTCGGTATGCTGTGTAATTGTATTCACTGACAACATTTAATTGGCACTCTCAAGTACTTTCAAGTTGACATTGCAGGATTCTGAAGATTACCCTAATAAGCCACCGGCTGTGTGGTTTATTTCCAGAATGTTTCATCTAAACAGTAAGTTTTCATTATTACCAACATTATATATTTTCAATTAATGGATGGAGCTTGAGGAACATGTGTGATTTTTATAATTCAGTATTGGCTGAGTGACATACGGGACATATTAACGAGCCATTATTTCAAGTTATTAAGCATTTTGCCAACCTTTTTAGTATGTTCTTGGTCTGACCACTCAAAATCACAGATTTTCAAGAAGTATATTGATATTGAACTGCAACTTGGTAACATGGACCCTTTTCGGAAGCTATACGAAAAGTATTTGGAGTGGTCAACTGAGAATTGCTAGGCATGGAGCAAGTATGCTGAGTTGGAAAGATCTTTAATGGAGACTGAGCGTGCCCGAGCCATTTTTGAGCTTGCAATTGTGCAACCTGCACTATACAGGCCAGAATTATTGTGGAAGGTAAATACTTCTTTTTATAACCTTAGGTGTGTTTAAGGTGTCATTTGTATGGTAAGTTCTCATATCTGAATACTATAGTGAGAGTTTCGGATTTAGCATCTCTGTTTCGATATTCACAGTGGGATTAGTTTACTTCTCAAATAGAGCCAGTTGCATCGGCAGTACCTTATATGGTTGCTAGGTACCAAATTATTTTTAAGTTCATTTATATATTATTGTCTTTCATAACAATTAATGATATTAATTTTGTAGCGGTAATCATGAACGTGACTGGCCAAACTCAGGATCTTTTTATGGGAACAATGATTCAGGAGGAGAATGTGGTGTTGTAGCTCAAACTATGTTTTATGTTCCGACTGATAATAGAGACAAGTTATGGCACGTAATGTATCCTGTATTCTACTTCCATAATACCCTTATGTTCAATAAAACTCGCTTTGACTTTGACTTTGACCAGGTATTCTACAGATTATGCATGTTTAGGTTTTGCATTGCTGACACAGAACACGATTGGAGAGAAGGAATGGAACAATACAAATTCATTGAACAATGTTCAGCATCTGTGGATTGACAAAAGCAACTGTGGCTTATATTTATTGCACATCGTGTTCTGGGATATTCTTCCTCACTATTTTTTGTAGTTGAAGGCTCATTTGGGGAACCAATGGGGAGGTTAAAGTAGAGGTTGCTGATTTTAACCCAACGTACATTGACCCATAATAAAAATTGCTTTTAACCTGTTAACAACTGGCCCAATTTGCTGCCGCTATTTGAAGTAAGTAACAATATAAATTCTGCACAATGCTGTGTATCTTTTGCGTTTCTGGAATCTATGGATTTAGGTAGTAATATGTCGCCGGCGTGCTGGAAAGTTGCTGGCCTGTGTTAAGTCAGTTGTGCGCTAAAAAGAAATATACAACAAAGGTATTAATGAAGCACTCTTTAAATATGCTCGGAGTCGCGCATATCTAATTATTTTATCTATTTTATTGTTTACTGATTGAAGTTTTAAATTTGTGCAGTATTTTCACTCCGTGTTATAAAGCGACAGCCCTTTATAGCATGGCCAACTGAAGGTGCCACTTTTTTTTTTTTTTTTTTAATTTTTTTTTTTTACAATTGTGTCTAAAATTTCATAAGTCTGAGATTCTTTACATTCCGTATTTTGTTAAATGTATAGGTGTCAATATTGACACTGGTGACGATTCAGTTGCTCAAGCGTTTGCAGCATACAGAATGGACCAAACAGTTGGACCAAACGATTCAGTTGCTCAACAGTTTGCACTAAACAGAATGGACCAAAAGACATTCTAACTCACCCCGGCTACGTGTCCTTCGGACCCTTTGAGCTTCGGGAGGAAAACGGCAGTCGCGTATTGATTATGTATTAAACGGTAAGTTTTGTGTGTACACAGATCATTGTTACCTGCTTTGTTATTGTTATGAAATATAGAACCAAAGTGTGTAAGTAGCGGCTTGGAGTTGCTTATTTTTTTATTTGATGTAGATTTTAAGCAAAAGTTGCCGTGAGTATGCTAATGCTTCCCAGGTTATTGTCTGCTTCACAACTATTTCTGTCATATGCGGTGTGGAAGACCGGCCTGATGTTGTGCACCAGAAAACGGCATAATGGCTACAAGTAACGAGTTCGCGGGATTGAAAGCGCAAGAAGGGGCTGATGTTGTGCACCATGAAACAAAATGATAAGCAGTTTCTACTGGTAATTTCAAACACCACTAAATTAACAGTTTCTATACCAATTTCATTTTATTTTATAATCGTCTATATGTAGTTATTCCTGTTCTGAGTAAATGAAAACAGTTAGGTTGTTTGTATACAAACACAACATTTTTTTGCTTGCCATACTATGTCAATGGAAAAATGAACTTGGTGGCACTGTTATTGAAACCGTCTCAACCAAAGAGGCTGCACAAGCCAAGGAAGATGGTTGTCAACTTGCCACCATGTCATTGTCAGCAATCCAAACCATAGAACCAAAGTGGAATTGACTAAGATCACATCAGTTAAAGGGGTTGATGGAGTTTATGATTCAGTTGGAAAAGACACTTTTGAGGTAATTAATAAGCTTCTTCTTCCTTTTTCTCTTTTATATTGTCGTAATAAAATAAATTATGTAAACCACATAACCAAAGTGGAATTGACTAAACATATTTAAGTATGAATAAGACTGTTTCTTTGTTGTGTCAGGGGTCATTAGCTTGCTTAAAAATACGAGGAATTTTGGTGAGGTTTGGACAGGCCTCAAATTAATTGCTATATAAACATGATAGCCACCATAAGGCCTTTAAAGCAAAAGAAATAAATCTTGAAGAAGCTCTATGTACAAGACAACCATAGTCTCAAGAAAAGTGTCGAAAGTGGAAGAGGCTTGAGTATTGGCTTCAGGATAAAAAGAAAGGGGCAAGCTGCAAAGAAATTTAGATGCTATAGTGATACTTCAAAGCACACAGGTTCCAAAGATCTGTGAAATTCCAAAAGCTAACGTGCCACAAATTTCATTACAAATATCACAATGCGTGAAATATCAGAAATATACACGAGAAACCAAATGGAAATCAAAAGAACATACAAGTTAGAAAAACTCTAAGTGCTGAAACAATGACCAAATGGTAACAAATCAACGTCGAGATAGAGCAGCACCGGAAAGCAAGATTTGTACTGTTGACAGATTGAGAACCAGTTAACCTTATTGTTGCCATTGTGTGCCAACTGCACTATAGCTGTTGCTGCTGCTGAACCAGCCATCAGTAATCCCATAGCCGCCTACATACATAAACAAACATCAAGTTAGTACACCAGATTTGAAATAAAGGTGTTGGGCAGGTTCACTGATTGGTCAAAAGCGTATAGGATTACAATAAGGATTTATATTTGAATAACGATACTTCGACCCATTTGACAATTGACAACTTAAAACATAATTCAAATCGACCATTGATAAGTAAATAGGTCAAAATAGCTACCTCAAATATATTTAAGCCATGACCTTCATGGTTTGAAAGACGGGTTTTAAAGACTCACCGTGTCAAGGAAAAGCAAGAGGACCCTAGAGTTCACTGCATGAGCCTTCACTATGTGTAGGATCGAGATAGCAAGAGAAAGAATGAGATACGCACTCACTATGGAACTCGCGACCACAAAAAACCTGTTTTTTATGGACAAATAGTTAGTACATAAAACAAATATTCCATCTGACGACTCCTCCTTTAAATATTGTAAAATCTTCTACAAAAGAAGCACATGATATAAACAATCAACTTATTACAAGTCACTAGATGATGCATGCAGTATTTCAGATTAAGGTATGCACTCTCGCAACAGATATTTTTCAGATGTTGCATCATAATAACAATATTTTTCAGGGTATTCACTAGAGACCCCATTGCTCCCAATTAGAGTAAGCGCCATGATTTTATTCGTTGTTTTAACTATATGTATGGACTAATTACATCAATATCTGAATGTAGTATCATCCGATGATGAATTTTCAGCCGCGTGATTTGGTTAGGGGATTTAAACTATCGAATAACTCTTTGTTAAAATGAAACCAAGAAACTGTTAGAGCACTAAGAGTAGAATGACTGGGATGCTCTTCTTAATAAGGATCAGGTACTTTCATATGTCAGTTTCTCCCCTTCTATTAATGTCTTTTGTGTGAGTGCTGACAAGATGATAATAGATAAATTAGTTAAGTATTAGAAACGGTAAAGCAAAGTTTTAGAAGCCCAGTATATTTTACGTGCCAATATCATTGTTTTTTTATTAATATTATGAGATAAATATCTTAGTTAAAAACAACTATATATGGTTGCTACGAAAAAAATCATTCAAGAGTCTATGTCTTTTGATTCTTTTTCTATTAAGGAACATCAAGGTACATAGTGTTAGAATATGTTTTAGCTACCTTGAAGTTGTATTAATCATTTTTGTAGCTTTGAGAGGTTGGATAAGTTCTAATTGTTTAGGAAAAACATACAACTAATATACGATCAGAATTACTTATTAATACTGCTCATATATGTATTGTTGTTTGATATAAACGGTTTGAATAAGTAGTTTCAAGTTGCTTATATGTATGCTTTAAATGCTCTTAAATCTTTTATTATCATTTTGAACTACACTTTCGTATGTATGGTAATGTTGAGTGACTTCAGTGGCTGAAGTGGAAGACGTTGAGGGACTGAACTGGAAGACGCTGAGGATATTGTGTGAGTTCAGTCGCTGTAGTGAAAGGCGCCGAAGTTGTTGGCTGTTTCCAAGACCGATTGATGTAGGCTTTGAACACGATTACACGCTGAAGTGGTGTAGGCTTAGTTTAAAACACTAAATACATACATCTGGAAATTTTGTTCATTCGATGCACACTTTATATTTTCACTAATCATACGGACAATCTAATCAGTTGCACTAGAAAGCTTAGTGCACTATGAATAGTTATTACAAACCTATTAAAAGTTAAATTTGCACGTCAGATGGTTTCACTATGACAGGTCAAATGGTGAATGTGAAGAGGCGCAAACACCATCTCCAAGACAAATGGAGTTGAGGAGAGAAGCAGAAAGATCAAACGCAAATGCAACCCAAAAGGTGGCAGAAAACATTGATATTAGTACCAAGCGATGTAGTGGCATTGAACGCCTTTTATGGAGAAACCGAAAGCCTTTCAGAAGAGTAGTTAAACACGTATAGTGCTCAAGGTTTTTTCTCCATTTTGTCATGCACAGTAATAATCTTGGGATAAATGGGAATTTAGTCATAAGTAAAATATGCTAACGATATACATATGTAAGTTAGTATATTTGTATCTTTATTTTTGGTAAACTTACTTTTTTCAACGATAATTACAAGTCAATGCCCGCCCTGTGGGCGGGCTTATATGCCCGGGAGGGCTTACAAGTCATGCCCGCCCATTGGGCGGGCCATGAAAACTATAATTACAAGTCATGCCCGCCCATTGGGCGGGCTTTGAAGTCTAGTATATATATATACATATATATATATGTTATATATGTATATATATATATATATATATATATATATATATATATATATATATATATATATATATATATATATATATATATATATGTATATATATATATGTATATATGTATATATATATGTATATATTATATATATATGTATATATGTATATATATATGTATATATGTATATATATATATGTATATATGTATATATATATGTGTATATATATATATATATATATATCTACATTATATATAACAGGAGGCATTACACGTAGATAATGCCACCTCAATGCCATGTAATTGTGATTTAATGCCATGTAATCACATTTAGTCCACCTAAGCATTATTTTAGGCAATTAAAATTCGGATTAATTAAAAATTTGACATTGTCAATAATCGAACCTGGGTCATTTAATTCACATACAAATGCTTTAACCACTAGACCAAGCCAGTTTTTGTAATTTACAATACAAACTAAATAAGTCATGCTTAAATAATTGATATTGTTGCATAAAATTAAATTATTATTATTATCCAAAAAATATACCTATATTTTTCGAGAATCCTACAACAAAAACCTTCATTCGGTATCCTTCCTCCCAGTAAAAACACACACAAAACCCTAAAACAAAAATCCGGAACAAAAAACACCAAAACAAATTCACCAGTAGCTAGGCTCTGCTAGGCTATTTTTAGTACTGCCAGTGGAGAGTTAAAGATCAATTGTACTGCTTCTGTTTGTACCGCTAATTGATGCAACAACACCAATAACTTTTTTCACCCCAGCAACAGATGACATAACAGGATATACATGTCAAGCAGAAGTTGATTGAACTCCTCACAACCACAGATCAGCGGTCTTTGATAGTCAAAGCACTTAAGAGGATTACTGTTCCCTTAACCAAAAACACCAATGGTCATCATGTCATTCAGCATTGCTTGAAATCCTTCAAGGTTGAAGAAGTCCAGGTATATTATATGTAGATCCTTTTCATTAATCTAATTTGGGTGTTGAAACTGTTAAATGTCAATTTCTTCTGATTATGTTACCTATCATATTTATAGTTTTTTTAGCTCTTGCATTATATGTATATTATGTGTGCAGATTTTTAATAAATAATTGGCTTTAGGTAACATAGTTTAGGTTTGGGATTGGGATAAATTTGTATTGTTATATAGTATATTCCCACCATACATATAGGATGTCACTAATATCGGATCGATAACATACTGTTTAAATGTTTTGATAAAATGTCTCATTGAGTTTATTGATATAATAAGGTGCGGGTTATTAAGATTATTATAATGTTGAGAGGCTGAAGAAGGAAATACACATGACATTTTTGAAAAAAATATGCTATATTTGATTTGGTAGTAGCCTCGAGGCCTTGCTACCAGATTGGTTGTTGTGCATCAGTTCTTAAGTGAAAATCATGATTTTCTTAGTTTGTTTTTTATGAATACATTTTTTGTTTGATTTGAATTAGGTAGTGATGAGTAAAGGGTACACTGAAGATGTGAGAATGAGTAATGTGAGATTGTTAATTGGGGCTGTTATTATTATAATTGCTTTGTTTGCTCAGGTTTATTATAAGAAGTTTCCCGATAATAAGTACTTTGATATAGGATGCATTGGATTACATCCTTTTTAAGCATACCTATACTTCTTTGACAGTGTTTGAACTCCCACCTAATGGAGCTATCGAATTCGAATTATGTAGTTCCTTTTTCACTCGAAGCCTGTAACGTGTAGAACAAGCTGAATGATTGTCTAAACTAATTGATCCAAGCATCGTTGTTAACGGGTTATTTTTACTTATGCAGGATCAATTACTTTTGGGGCATCAGCTTGGTTGCAAAAAGGCGTAAACAAAGGCAATACAGAATGTGGATGGTACATAACAAAGGTTGGTATTCATGGAGGACATTTTACATCGCCTTATAAAGTTAAATACCAATCACTTACTGTTAAACTACCCAGTGAAAGTGTCGAATCTTATACGAAGCTTGAAAATACTAAGTTTTTGGGATCTGAGATTAAGTATGGCCCGTATGAGAATGTTCCTTGGTTTTCATATGTCCCGGTGATTGTTCATTTTCCAATTAATAAGCCGTTTACGGTTGCTAAAGAGGTGGTCCATGAAATTGAGATCTCACATTGGGGAAATGTACAAGTGACTGAACATTATGAAGTTGTTCACGGTGGTGCTCAAAGCACTGGTGAATTTTCAAGGTATCGTTTTAAATTCTACTTTGTACTGTTAGTTTATGGTGTTTGGATATGTGCTTTAAAACTGATTGTTTGATTATTGCAAGTTTTGGTTGCAATAGCTAGCTTTAATGTTTGGCTAAATGAATTCTGCTTCTGATTATATGAGGTCAAACAAATCAGTTTCACACTAGGTGCAATAATCAGTATTTGCGAAACACTTCGGCTATATTGGTCATTTTATTGCATAATCAGTATTTGTCAAACACTTAAATGATTGGTTATATGATTATAACAGTTTCAATCAGAAAAAGCACATTCGGACCTCATACTAACCAATTTATTACAGATGGCTATCTGATAATCACTTAAAAATGTAGCTAAACAACCCTTTTAATAACTTGAAGCTTGACTTTGCCAACGCCATACTATTCTCAGGTTGGATTTCCAGGCCAGACCACACGTACGATGTGCATCTGCATTCAGAAATCTTATTGCCATGTTCTCTACATTTTTCTTAGTTTGTTGAAACTCTTTAAGTGAAGGTTGTTTTGCCTGAAGGGTCAAAGGATATATTCGTTCCAATTCCTTTCGCTGTAAAACAATCACAAAAGGTACTGCAAAACCAGATATTAGTGCCCCTTAAGTTAAATTTTGTTTGTTGACCCTTTATTTTCTTTTTAGACAACATCTTCACAATTGGATATTGTTGGTAGACCCACGATTGTGATTGAAAAGTCTAATGTCATCCCAGAGCATAACTAATATTTCCAGTTATACTTACCGCAACCATGTTAGACTTGGAGGTGTTTGGATGTGCATTTTGAAACTGATTACATTAGATTATTAGATATTAGATATTAGATAATCAGTTGTAACAGTGGTGTTACACGAGATAGTGGTTATATGTGCTTCAACCGTTTAAAGGATAATCTAAAATTAGAATTAGATAATCAACGGTAATAAATAGGAGCAGTACTAATAATTTGGAGCAGTAATAATAATTCGTGTTCGATTACATACCTTAAAGAAGGCAAACCTGATAAGATTCTTTGGCTAATAACCCTTATGAGAAACACATATCACAGCTTCTAAATGTTATACGCTCCTTAAGCTATAAGATGTTACAATTTTTCTTAATCAATCATTCAGTTCATCAAATTAACATTTTATTTATGGTACTTATAATGCATTAATGTTATTTAATATCGTATGTTGACAATATTTAATATGTAGTTTTTTGTAGAAGGTTGAGACCATTGTTGCTGCTGGAAGTTCCTCACAAGTTAGGTGTGCTGCAACTGCTTCTGGTAAACTTAAGGACGAGATCATTCCCGTCAAGACTAAGGTATAAATGGCTTCTTTTTCTCCATATCTTATTATAATACATTTTGCTTCCTTCTGATATAAAGTTTTATTTGGAGAAAAGATCGTCGACCCAAAAACCAGTGATGAAACACCTGTTACAATCTCTATTGATGATGGCATCCATCCAGGAACTACTTTGGCATATCTTGCGAAACTTAAGCCAGTATTTAAGAAAGATGGGTCAACCACTGCTGGTACATAATGAAGCTTTCTTCATTAGCCACAAGTGGTATTTCTTGGCACGTGATCTTACTGTTTTGTTGTTATCGTAACAGGGACTTCCAGCCAGTTGAGTGACGGTGCTGGAGCTGTCCTTCTGATGAAGAGAAGTACCGCTCTGCATAAGGGATTACCAATTCTTGGTGTATTTAGGTATTTACAGCTTCGTTAGATTTGTTCTCTTATGTCAATAGATTGCCAGTATTTTTTTTATATTTATTGATATGTATATGCAGACAAGTAGGGCGTTAAAGGGTTATAACGGGTCAAATTCTAAAAAGCTGGTTAAGAGGGTGTTTGGGATTGCTTATTTAAGTGCTTTTATGCTTGCTTATCGTTACAGTTTTACATGTTTTGCGACTTGTAATCATATGATGACAGAAAATTCAAGCACCGGTTGTAGTCGTTCCATACAGGCATTTGAAAATGCTAAAAAGAAATGCCACACGCTTTTTGGTAATAGTTCATTGGGTACATGCATACCCACTGAACAGCCAATTGCGCGAAAGCAATAATGTATTAAGAAACAACGTACGTCCAAGAATAACTGTTGGCGCTATCTAACTTCCTAAATGATCTATTCACTGAAGAAATGAAGAACAAAACATGTTCCTAAATGATCTAACATGTTTCTAATCCTAGGAATTCGACAGCTATGATACTAAACCAGCACCAGCAATGGCGATTTTCTCCTCCAAGGGACCGAAAATTATAACCCTGGATATAATAAAAGTCGGTAACTTTTTTCATCTTTGTTAATTTTAGTTTTTAGCAACCGAAACTCGAATTCTCATAGGTTATGTCTGTAAATTTGAATGTAGCCGGAAATAACTGTACCAGGAGTTTACATTTTGGACGCATGGTCACCTATAGCGGCTCAAGATACTGCTGCCAATAGTTTTTACTACATGAATTAGCTCTATTTTTGGACCTAAGCTTATAAGCTCGACTTGATAAGCTGATAATCCACAAACGTGGGCTTATGAGCTTTTTAAAACTCAAATAAGCCCATACTCCTGGAACCTAAGCTATTCCAAACACCCATTTACTATAATATATCATCCAGTAGTAACTGTGTTTGTTTCATATTGCAGAGGATAGAATGAGTTACGTCAAGAAAAGGAGGAAGATATGGATCAATATTGTTCCCACGTAATCAAAATCAAAACCCGTGGTAAATCTGCTCTCATATTTGTGAACTATTAATTTGGACTGGGACGCATCCTTACACTCTTTACACCAATGTAATGTTGTTCTCTAATTTATGTTACGTTATTTTGCCTTATGATGATGGCAGTGTATCTGCTGCAGACGTTCATGTTCAGCCATGTGCGGTCGTTGCTTCAAAATACTTTTAAACCAACCGAAGACTGTGTTCCGTATATGCCATATGCGGTCGTCACGCTTGCAGCGATGAATGCTGTTGCACCCTCTTCTTTGCATACGCATGTAATGCCTCAACAAGCTGATGATACATGTATGTGTAAGTACCATGGCTGTTAGTGGTGATTAAAAGTTTCATTGGCGCAACATGTAAAAGACGGTTTAAGTTATACTGAATCTCTGTAACGTGTTTCTGTTACAGGTATCAATCAAAAATCAGAAAACGATCCCGCCGCTGCACATGCCAACAATAGATCAAAGCATCCTACAACTTAAGGCGAGTGACCTATTCGTTCTTAAGTTACTGGCTTGCTGAATATAGGATTTTAAATGACGGTTTAATTTATACTATCTGTTTGATTGCTTGTGTCGACTCTTTTTGTAGCTAGGGCCTTTTTGTACTTGGCTGATTCTAGAGTTGATAAGAGGCATAGGAGGATGGTTAAGTGGGTTCTTGGTCAAGACCTTACGGCTGCTCAGTTCTTGCTGCAGATATTGATAACAATGGTTTTGTCAGGTAATTAATTGTTTTGATTATGGACTTTTATTAAATGTTTTAATCGTTTATGTAATTAGCGTTAGAACGGTGTTTGGGAGTTGTTGATATCAGTGCTTATCTGCTTATCTTTTCAAAATGTAAGTAGTTTTGTTTGTATGGATGAACTGTTTATCTGCTTATTTTAGAGCAAATAAATGCTTAAAGTAAGTTGGTAACACAGAAAAGCAGAATAAAGTATGCAATCCCAAACACCCCCTTGATATACAAAGTTTCACTTGGACATTTTTGTTCAATGATATGACAGTTCATGTTATGTGTATCAGCGTTGTTTGGATGTGTGTGTAAAGCCGAGTATTGCAACTTCAAGTGTTAATAATCATGTCATAAGAGAACGATTATGGAGATGGCGTTAAATTATCCATATAACAATAGTTTTATATTATCTGATTCGATGATTCAAGTGTAAACTCGCATACTCAGAATGCTTGCTTCGAACACCCCTTAAAAGTTGCTTGAAGCCGTGGTAAACTACTATCATATTTTGAATCATCAAAATCAAGTTTAAGTTCAAACTATTATTAGTTTATATCCACTGATTACTAGATTGACTTATTATCTGAATTTGGGTACAGTTTCGGAATGCACATCCAAACAACCTCTCAAACTTCAAATTTTCTAAACTAAGAATGTTAGTTATTCGTTACGATGTAATTAATGCTTAGTTGTGTTTGTGTGTACGGTGGTGATTTCAGTAAGTCCGAGTTCGTGATATACAAGCTGAAGGAGATGGGACATGTAACCGAAAAAGAGATATTGCAGATATGCTCAATATTTGATCGGCTCGACACAGGAACTCTGGAAAGATATCGCTTGCTGATCTTATTCATATCCGTAGTAGATAGAAAAGGTTAAGATACACTTTTATGTACTTATGAAATGCAAGATCAACAGAAAAATGCAGATAAAGTATATTAATAGATTGAGCGTTTGATGGATAATGATGGATACTTTGCTTTCTAGCATCTTGCTTACTTATTATAAGGGAGGAGCTTAATGACCAGAGGTGGCAAGAAGGGCCCGGCTGGGGTTGGATAACGGGTCTAAATGAGCTTGGATTCAAATGAGTCATTTTTTGTATGAGCCAAAACGAGTCGAGATGACTCACTCATACTTATGTCTATCTTTTATATGTAACTGACATGGTACTCATGATTACTAATATAATAATAATAATCTAATATAAATAGGTTTAGAAAAGGGTTGTGGCAATTCGCATGGGAATAATAGACGGAACCGTTCTACGCCCCAAGGAAAGTGAGGTTATTAGTTCCTATGTATTTGGATTGCTGTATTATAAGTATAGTTTTTGCTGATAATTGAATTCGTTCGGGTTTCTTTATTTATTTGTTTTTCTTCTTCTTTTCGACACACGGAAAATAGAGATACAAGATCAATATTAAATGTAGCCTTTTGAATTTTTACATTATATTGAGGCAGTATTTGAGCAAAAATGGGTCAAAACGTAACCATATCACATATTGGTATTGATAGAATTGCAAAGTCAGATGGGTTGTGCAACTGGTCAAAATGGGTTGAGCTGACCCACTAAAGCTTTGTTGGCATTTTTACTTTACAACTAATTAATAGACTAAACCTTTTTTTAATTAAAACCAAAAAATTTAAGAGGTTGGAAATATTTATCTATTGGTGGCAAATGGGTTGATCAGTATGATTGTTGTTGAATGTTCGTGTTATAATTTGAAAGTTTATGCTACATCATTATACAAAAACTGAGGTTTGTGCAGTCATCATATGGATTCATTCACTACTTTGATCGAAACCTGCTATCATGACTCTAAATGGAAGGCATATGTAAGTACTGTTTTTAAAGGTAAAGGTATACGCTGCGCTATTGTTATACTGTTTGGGCGAGTTTCGTAGGTGAGAGTGATCTTTGATGGATTCTTTATGGTTCATTAAGGTTGGGAAGAGCAATGAGAGAGATCATCACCTCCTGCTCACCGACCCTTACACGGTGAGAATTATTTTGATGTGAAATTGTTTCATCTGCATTTTTGCATTACATTTAGAGTCTTTAATGTATGTTATTAATGAGTCCATGGTGTCTAACTTATAATATGTTCTATTATATTGTCTAACTGAAGTTATAAATGTTGCAGTAATGGGTCAAAGTCAGGCGCTTAAATGAAATCTGCCGGCTGTCAAGGTTCTGGAATGAAGGTGTCAATCATGCATCTTGGCCTATCTATTATTTAGCAAATGCAACATTCATGTAAATAAGTTTGTAAATACGAAGGTTGTCAATCTTTATATTTTCTCTCATATTCGATAAACGTATATTTCTTTTTGTTCTTAATCCATTCGATAAACTAACATTTTCCTATTATAAATATAATTGTATTGTATAACATATTAATAAACTACAAAAATACAAAATCGTATATACATATATTTCTATTCATAAAGTAGTACATTCAAAGAATAATCACAAGTCATGCCCGCCCAGTGGTAGGTTAGACATTTTTATATAACGAACACTCTTCATTTTTTCGACTAAATAATGGGGCTAATTGGTTTGTCTAGGACTGCTGGACAGGTCCTCCAGCTGAATACCAAACTTTGGGACCTTGGAACCGCTTGTGTGCCCATTGTCGGGCCCTATTTTGGGATGAGGAAAAGCTTAGCCACTTGACTAGAGCTACTAGCCCTTTATATCACCGATGCTGTTTGGAAGGCAGCGTCAAGGTCTTTGTCCCTCAAGAATCTCCACCTCTTATCCACCAATTATTTTGGACAATCATTTTCTTGAAAATATCCGAGCTTATAACAGAATTGGTGGGGAAACCTGACATGGCTACAGATGTGAAGCAGTATGGTGCAACCTTCAAACTCAATTATGGATTGGCATACTGGAATTCAGGTAACTATATATGCAGATTATTCCTATATGTTTCTCTTAATTAACCATTATATCACTTTATTAGGACTAATAAGAAATTGTTATGCGACAAGGAAGGTGCTAGCTCGAGCTTTGAGAAGGAGCGGATAACATTTAGAAGCTGTGATACGTGTTTCTCATAAGGGTCATTAGCCAAAGAATCTTATCAGGTTTTCCTTCTTTAAGTTATGTTAATGTAATAATAGTTTGATGAAACTGGTGAACTTGCACACACGTTTCTACAATATGTCATAGATAGATTTCAGTCAATGTTGAGAGGCCGAAGAAGGAAATACACGTGACACATTTGAAGCAAATATGCTATATTTGATTTGGTAGTAGCCTAGAAGCCTTGCTACCAGATCGGTTGTTGTGCATCAGTTCTTAAGTGCACTATATCCATAAGCAAATTGTGCTGTAAATGCAACCGATGGCTTTCGTGGTAAGTTAAAAATCATGATTTTCTTAGTTTGTGTTTTATGAATACATTTTTGGTTTGATTTGAATTAGGTAGTGACGAGTAAAGGGTACACTGAAGATGTGAGAATGCGTAATGTGAGATTGTTAATTGGGGCTGTTATTATTATAATTGCTTTGTTTGCTCAGGTTTATTATAAGAAGTTTCCCGATAATAAGTACTTTGGTATTGGATGCATTGGATTACATCCATTAGGTGGAGCTATCGAATTCGAATTATGTAGTTCCTTTTTCACTCAAAGCCTGTAACGTGTAGAACAAGCTGAATGATTGTCTAAACTAATTGATCCAAGCATTGTTGTTAACGGGTTATTTTTACTTATGCAGGATCAATTACTTTTGGGGCATCAGCTTGGTTGCAAAAAGGCGTAAACAAAGGCAATACAGAATGTGGATGGTACATAACCAAGACAGTATGACTTCTAGACCACTTGAGATGTGATGTTGCAGGATCTTATATTGATGGTCATCTATTGTCTGTTTTATCATCTCAATGCTCATTCTAAATTATATGAAGATAGCCATTTTGTATATTTCCAATTGTTGTAAACAATATTTAATATATTGTTTCATTTTGATCCATTGATCCAGGAAACCAAAAACGTAATGAAGGCTATATTCTGATTAACTTTGACATATTTAAGTACAGTGTCACTTAATTTAAGTCAAATATAGATGATTGAGATATATATTTTTTTTCCTGAACTGCAGTCATCAGCACCAATATAGGGACTTTTTGTGTGTTTGAATTCATAACATGGTGCAATGGGTCCTAATAGATCCACTTAATGTACTAGACTGAAATGTGTGGCACAAAGTTATAAAGAATTGTTTGTTTAGTCGTATAGCTCTTTTATTTAGTCGTATTTTAGTATTCATATTTTTGGACTTACTTTCTTTTTTTTTTTTTTTTTTTTTTTTTTTTTTTTTTTTTATATATATATATATATATATTTGAATGCATATTCATAGTTTTTTTATTAATATACTATTCATTGAAATAAACTTAGTATAAGTATACTAAAATATGTCAATGATAATTATAAGTCATGCCCGCCCAAGACCATCTTTCAACTCAATGTTTATCTTACCTCGCTTCTTTGTTCCCATTAGATCACATCGTAGCCTAATCCCCGCAATTTCCTCAGCTGATAAGCACTCAGCAACTACCTATAAGTTCAGGATACCTAAACTTAATACATACTATTATTACAACAAATACTTTTATTTTACAAAAAATTACTATAATTTTTATTTTATAAAAAATTACTATAATAATTATAAGACATGCCCGCCTGAGGCGTATGTCAACGATAATTATAAGTCATGCCCGCCCATCGGGCGGGCTTCGACAACTAGTATATATATATATATATATATATATATATATATATATATATATATATATATATATATATATATATATATATATATATATAATATATATATATATATATATATAATATATACATATATATATATACATCTATATGTATATATATATATACATCTATATGTATATATATATATATAAATATATATATATATATATATATTATATATATATATATATATATATATATATATATATATATATATATATATATATATATATATATATATATATATATATATATATATATATATATATATATAATATTAAATTTTGTGGATAATAAGTGGATTAAAAGAATGATTTAAAAGGGTTTTGGAAATAAATTCATGTGGTAAGAAAAGATTGATGTTTAGTGTTACTCTCGGGTCTGTTCATAATTGATTAAGGTTTTGGGTCACGGTTTGGTGTTAATGTTCTCGATGTTCTTGTTATTGTGGTGAGGTAAGGGTCGAGTAATAACTCTCAAGAGTGTCGGAGTGTTTGTTTATTTTCCGTCATGTGATGATTCGTCCTTGGCTCAACGAGACACCCCTAGAGGGTGTGCTCATTTGGTTTTTGTCTCGGTTAGCATCAAGAACCCACATAAGGTGTTTGTTAAAGTTCAGTCGAGTAGGAATCTCAAAAGTGATGTTTGAGTTGAGCTTGTTTGGTGTTGAGTTTAATTTAACCCGTGAGGGTGTGTTGTGTTCGGTCTAGCATTAAGGAACCTGGGGTGCTCGGTTAGTGTTTGTAGTTGCGTTAAGATTGGATTTGGTATTTCGTTGGGTTTGGGTCTTGGTTAGCAAGTGTACTAGGGTGCGTTAAATTGTCAGCTAGGGAGCGTTTGTGTATGAAAATTTTGTGTTGGGGTCAAAGTCATTAGGGCACGTTTGGCATCGAAATTATTACTAAGGGTGTTTTTTTTTTTTTTTTTTTTTTGTTTTTTTTTTATTTAACAACTTATTTGGTGTTTCTTGCCAAGTTGGGAGTGTTGGGTTGAAACTGGGCCGAAACCCATGCTACATTGGGTGCATTTTGTGTTAACCCACTTAGGGTTTGTTAGTTCATTAATGAGCTTACAAGTAAATATAATTAAAAGTGTGTGAGTCGTAAGTTGTGGTGTCAAAATATACATATTTGACAAATAGGTGTGACTTATTTATGGTTCAATTGGTACGTTTCGGTTACTTGGGAAATTAATACTCGGTTATTTGATTTGTGACATGACATTATTGGATTCATATCGGATTAATATTATACTTGGACATATATCTGACTCAAATTATTGGACAGTGGACATTTTTGGACTTATTGGACTTAAAGCGAATAAAATATATTAGACTCGTCATGAATTTCATATATTCGATTCGTAACGGGCACACAATAAGGAAGCAATGTTTATTGGACAATAAATCACTGGATATACACTAATTTGTATATAAAAATGAAAAGTTGAATTATAATTTCAAGTTAATCCATAATCATAAAACACTATGTTTTATACAAATTATTTGGGATTATTGGGTAAATGCCGAGACTTACCAAGTTGACCTATTTTATATTACATAGTTAGTAGTCGCCATTTTCTAGATTCTTTTTTATTAGCTTGAGTTTTTGTCAGTATTTCTCGACCTTGTCGATGTCTTCTCTTTTTTTTTTTTTTTTTTTTTTTTTTTGGCGTGAGTTGTGTTTTGAGTCTATGTTTTCTTACTACCACACGAAACGTTGATATTAAACTTTTTATAAGTAATGATATGAATTATCCACGAAAACTATGACACGTTGTCTTGTATTGACTGAATTATGGTACGAGATGTATTTTGAGATAGCTATATATGTATTAGGTTGTACTGATCCCGTACTGTTGTGCCAGTCCTCTGGATACCGTTGTGATTAGCTAGATGCCACTTGTGTTAGTTGTGATATTTGCATTGTTGTGGCTAAGGCGAGTTCATGGCCCCTACTTTTACTGGTTTTATAACTGTTTTGGGGGAGAATACATGCTCGTTTTTAACAAAACTTAATGATTTGTTGATGATTATTTAAGATTTGATTGTTTGATTGAAATAAATGGTTTGGCTATTTGAAGGTGTTATATGATATATAAATGTGAGTTTCATAGCCCCAATCTTACACTTATACTGTTTTGCTTAAACTCGGGGTGAGAAAACATGCAAAACCGTTTTAATGGACCTACTACTACATTTGATTTTCTATAACTTGTTGACTGACTAAGGTTAGATATGCGTTAGATATTTGTCTTAGACCAGGGTAGCAACGTAACCTATTTATGCTTTGCTATAACGTGGTGCCTGGCTAATTTTAGATATATATAGCAGATATTTGTCTTAGACCAGGGTAGCAAATAACCCGGATACCTTTTGCTATAACGTGGCCTGGCTAAGGTTAGATATACCTAGGGCCCTACTGTGACTGTCAATATGGGAGAAAGCTACTCATATTGATACTGGATTTGTTTGTGATTGTTGTTATATATGGAATTTATGATTGATATCTATCTTAGACCAGTGTAGCAAATTACTTATTTTGGTCCACTATTATACTTACTGTTTAAACCTATGAACTCACCAGCGTTAGCTAATCTTTTAGCATGTATTCTCAGGTTAAGGCGATAGCAGAATGTTGGAAGGCGCTTGGCAAGGGGCATGGTCATAGATGACTCTGATAAATATTTGAGATCGCTTTATTTATTTTATGGGCCTAATTTCCGCATTATTTTTAAATGAATGTAAACTTAATGTTTTTTATTATGAATTTATTATAAATGGTTGAGGTAAAACCGTTATGTGTACTTTGTGTTGTGATACCAATTTAGGACCCTTGTGACATGTATGCTTCCGCTGGACACGATTTTGGGGGATGTTACATTTATGGTATGTCATGTAATTAAATTCCAACAGTGGCATCACGAGCCTTGGATAATGTGTAATTAATTACTGAAACACGTAAAAAACGAATAATTGTTATGTGTTTATTTATATATGTCAAATTTTAGGGTTTAGAAAAATTCGAAACCCTAAATTTGGGGGGGGGGGCGATTTGCCCTAATTAATAAAAAAAATTGTTTTGTTAATTGAAATAGAAACCATAGGATTGCATGATATAATTACGTGTTAATTGTATGCGATCTTGTGACAACGTGTAATAATTGTTATGTAGAATCCATGATAAAACATGCATGTTTGTCATGGATTATTGTCAATATAATTTAATTGTTAAGATTATTTGTGTTTAATGGTTAAGATTTATGCACATGTATTTTTTTTATAAATCTTGAATCGGGGAAGACCTCAATAAAATTAATTAATCAATTATGTGCAATATGGCATATTTTTTAGCTATGGTTTACGCAATTGATTCGTCAATGCATGTGGTTCACTTGCATTTGTAAGTGAGGGCCCTAGTTAATAAATGCATTATTTAACCTAGAATTGATTATTAATTGGGTTTATAAAATATGTATGCATGTGGCAACTTCTTTACACATATTAATTGTTAAGTTATGTGTGCAATATTTAAGTATTTATTTTTCATTATTACTTGTTTGTTTATTTTTGTTTGACATGGTTATAAACAAAGGGTAATTTTGAATAGAAAAATAATCTGGACTAAATAAGGGTGAAATATGATTTGCTTTTTAAGAGTTAAATTTTCAATAGTTTAATTGAGTGATGAGTTTTGTACCAATAGTAAGAACGGCTCACCCAATTGTGAAAAAACTATAAGAGGGGTTTAAGGAGGGTACGCATTAAATTTTGACCTTAAAGAAACGGGTTTTTAATAGCTTTATGCTAACCTTTGTTTCTCCACTCCTTTGTGTGTCAAATTGGAGCTACCTAGTACGACTATTCTTTTGTACGATAATTAAAGGTAATTCTTTGATTGGTGAACCCAATACTTCAATCAAAACTTTACTAATTTAATCTTAGTGAATTGGTTAATAAAAAGTTTTATTAAAACCTATATTATGAAGTTGTATGCATGCTTCTTCATACATAATTTTGATTACATACATAAAAAAACTAGTACCCTTAAATTTAAGTTTATGCCATCTAATTATAAGGAACACTTGAAGTTACAATTTAGCCTAAGTAAGACCTTAGCTAGATTGTAATGACAAGGTAAATTTCATGATTACGTGAGACGTACATGAGAATTTGCAGTTTCTAAATTAGACAACTTAATTGAGTTGTTAGTGAGACCTAGAACTCAAGGCATAAGATGGGGATAAAACATGTTTACATTGCAACTTGGTTTGGCAAATGTAAATTCCATAATGATCTAGGAAATAGAAATTGTTTATCAATTATTGTTCGACAGATTACCTTGTTGAATACTTTCATTACTACTAGATCAACTGTGTAATGGAAATATGTCAATTAGGATCCTAGCTTTAAGAAAATACTATGGTTTATATGAATATTTACCAACGGGTATTTTATGTTCTTAAAGATCTAATTATCGAAAATACTGAAATTGAATTTTGTTAATTCCTTTAAATGTATTAATGCAACGTTAAACCGTAAACGTAAGTTATTCTTTTATTGGTAAATTGATCTACACCCGTAAGGGTTTTTGGCTAGAGTCAACTTTACTAAAAGAATAAACCTAGTCTCCTTTTCATGAGAGAAGCATGACACTTAATCCTATTCATTTTCATGAATGAGAAAGGTATGATAGGAAAATTAGAATTGTCTAAATTCTAAATACATAAGTCATAGCAAACTTTAATAGTTAAGAGAATTGTACATTTTCCATAGAGATTTCATTACCCTCTTTCGGTAATTGAATTCTCGTGTAACAAATATGACATTTGGTTAACTGGAAAACATGTGTAACATTTTATGAGTTATTAACTTAGAAGCTAGACCAATTACCGCAAAATGGTAAAAGACAAACTAGTATATTTTATCTGGTTGTTTTGTTTTGACCATTTAAAGGTACTACATACAATTGTTGGAATGGTATACCTATTAAGGAAGAAATTGCATGCCAACATTGATGGATAGTCCATCATTTACATAGTAGAAAACACTCTTTCAGTACCTAAGTAATTGTTACATATGGGTTTTCTCAAAGATGTAGGAAAGTAAATAGCACACTATTTTCTTTCACTGGTTAATGAAACACTTATAATGTTGTCAAATCCAGTGGGAGCATTGTGTTCTTATTACTGAATAAGGAATTATTGTAATGATCTCTAATTCAGTGGGGGCTACAAGCCTTGTTATCTTGGTAGTAATCTACGTTATCTTTAGAATGTCTCAAGATAATTACTTTCCAAATATAGACATTCATTTTTCAAGGATAGTCATGTGCGTTTCATTGTTAATTAAGTAGTTCTACATCTACTAGTTATGTAATATATGTGACACAATCATATTGTTCACATAAACCAAACGCGTGTCATGTTGTTTATTTGGTATATGATGTTGTTCCATGCACAAGTGGGAGAAATCTTAATTGTGTGCAAGGTATAACACATAGGAATATGATTTAAAGGAATCTCTTGACTACAAGGTAAGAGACTAACGTTCTAACACATCTAATCTAAGAAACACTTGGTGTTGCAATTTAGATTACTAGATTGCAACAACAAGGTAAATCTCCATGATTACGTGAGACCGTACATGAATAATTTACTATTTCTAAATTATACAAATATTTAGAACATGTGTCAAGATAATAACATAGACTACTTCAATTCTAATATTTATGTATTCTTGGAATGACATGAATAAATGAAGTAATCTAATACTACTTCAAATTGAATAGTTATGTATTCTTGAAATGACATAAATAAATGAAGTAATATAATTAACTTGAAATTACTATTGAAACCAAATTGATGGTGTTCATGAATACTTTAGTTAAATATGTTTACATTTTATTGTAAAGTCACAAACATAAAGTCTTTTAACTGTTACAAGACTTATATTAAAGTAAGACGTTAACTTTAATTAAGACATACACAAGAAGTCATTGAGTTGATCAATGATTTATAATGTATAGAGGAATTATAACAATTTATGTTTTTGTTGAGACATGAACATGAAGTGACTTGGTCAAAAAGTACTTGTGTTATAAAGCATGCAATTGGCTTGGAAATTCTATTATATCATTAAGATGACTTAGTTGATAAATAGATGAGCCAAAAGAAATATGGTTATATTAAAATATTGTTAGATTGTCTCACAATATTATTTCTAATGAAATACCACATGTTTCTGGTATGTTCAGTTTGGAGAAGCAAACTCTTGCAGTGTTTGATTCAAGATAACTATATCTTAGTTTCTTCCAAAAGTTATCAAGGTTAGAATATTGAGTATGGATTGGACTATCAAGGTTAGAATATTGAGTATGGATTGGACATACTTAATAAGACTCCAACCTAGAATATTAATAAGACATCATTATATTATGGAATGTGATGAATCACATTAAGTCTTAAAATGAAAGTCTGAATTTGTTAAACTTCTGATGAAGTAGGTTATTAACAAACTAATGTCAGGAATTGTCATTGTTGTAACACCCCCAATTCAATGATGCAGCGGAATTCAAACTGGGTGTTACTCGATGGCACAACAGTCATAATAATATAAAACAATCTCTAACTGAGTCGTTTTAAAAAGGATTTATCATTCAAATAATATATCAGAGTTTACAAGATAGGTCCCAAAAGGTTCCATGTTTACAAAATACATCAATATAAAGTCATTTGATGTCGTTTTGAATGATAAAATAAGTTATAGCCTTCTTGATTTAGTTTGTGCCCCTCCGTGCCATCCTTGATCATTTATGCACCTGAAATACATGCTTAAAACTGTCAACACAAAGGTTGAGTGATATTCATAGAGTTTGTTATGGAGTTGAACACAATATGTTGGTAGTGTGAGTTATAAATTCACACTCATTGTTGGAAAAAACAAAACAGTTAATATTATTCACTAATCTAATGTAACCAATACGTTAACGTGTACCAATATCGATCGGCTGATTGCCCCAGTAGGTACTTTGCCAACATACCTAAGACTCAAATATAGTGCTTTTGATTACCGGACCGAGTCAATACAAACGGGATTCGTCAATCCCAATAGGCCTATTCACAATATTCGCGCTCACTATCCTAGTGATTAAATGGTTCATGATATGGGGACTTTGATTGGCAATGATGGTACTTAGTGGTAATAAAACAATCAGATAGCATACAATTTCAAAGCATTGTGTTCGGTTAAAATAGCATGTATTCCCCCCAAGGGTTTGTAAAACAATTAAGTAATAGAAAGTGGGGCTATGAACTCACCGTTAGTTGGATGGTGTTTTAGTGCTTCAATGAGTTCGATGGATAAATCAGGAAACCTCTAAGTGCAACCTACAATAGAACGTTGCGACTTAGGTTTGGAATAAAGTCTAAGAATACAAACACGTACATGTATATGTCTTGCATATGGTTTATGAAACATGTTTTGTTTGTATATCTCGTACTACTGTTCGGGCCATCATAATTCAGAGGTCATGCAGTAAACGTTCGAGGAGCTAGGACACTTTAATTCGTAAATCCAGCAACTCGTCGATCCGTTTACCCAAATGAAACCCCTCACATGAAGCTCCCTACTAACATAGTATTTAATATGTGAAACATATATTTTGCTTACTTGATTATATAACATATTAAGAGTTTATAAAACACTAAATAATCAAATAAAAGTTCATAAGTATTTAAGGTTCATAAATACTTACCTTAATATAGAATGCTTGAGTATTATAGAAAAGGGAATATAAGCGGAGCTTCGTCGTAGAATTTGTAATCTTCGTAAACCCGAGGCTACTTGAAGATTATAACGACGCCTTTTTGGGAACCCGAAGTGATTTGAAGATAATAACAAGTCTTTTTGGAGACTTGAAATTATTTGAAGATTATAACGTCTCTTTCTTGAAAACTTGAAGAAAACAAGATCAAACCCTAGTTTCTTCTCAAGAACACAAGAGTGTTCTTACCAAATCTAATAGAATTGCCTTTAGGGTTTAGGAATTTAGGTTTATAAGAAAGGAGGGTGCAAGAATTAGTGTTAGTTTAGGTTAGTATTTATAGGAAAAATTTAGGGTAGTTTTGTAAATAAAATTTTACGCTTGAAATGATCTTAGGAATCAATGGCTAGGATCAAGCCACATGCCATTGGTTCCTTCCTTGATAAGCTTCATGAAGCTTTCATGAGAAGCTTGATAAGTTTCTTGCATTATCTTGCTTTTACGGAGTGAGTTTTGGTCCCGGTAATTGCTAACGGTAAGTATTTAAATCACGAAACGCAAAACATGGTATCGTAAATATACAAAACTTGTAGAAATGATTAAAATCATCAATATACTCATTATTATCTTATAAAAATGAGTGATAAGTTTAATGGGTCGCGAAAACGCTGATAACGCTGGAAACGTAGGTTTAAAACGCGTAAAACGTAAAATGTACGAAAGTTGCGTAAAACTGAGAAAAGTAAATTGTAACTTTTCTAATATGACGATAATGAATTAAAATGGCCTATTATGTTTAGACTGGGCTCAGTCTAGTGTCGGTTAGTGTTAAATGTTCTTTAGACCTAAAACCGTAAGCCTAAAAATCAATGAATCATTTACAAAAATCAAGGAATGATTTTTGGTCAAAGGAGGAGGGAAAATATGTTGACTTTTACAATAATATAAAAGCTTCTAAATGCCTTAGAAAATATGGTGCAGGTATAGGTTAAGGTTGCGGATAAGTAAAAGTACTTAAAATGAAATTTCTGTTTTGTAAGACAGAGGGTCTATTTGGTAACATTTTAACTTTAAATAAAAAATTCTCTAATTGATTGTGAGTGTTCTAAACATTAATCTGATGCGAGGAAAATTGGCGCAGTTGGTTTTCGTTATGCGCAGGATGTTTAAACGATGTTTAAACCAAACGTATAAATTCTTAATAACTTTTGCGAAAATGATCCGATGAGCGTCAAACTTTTATTTTGTCATGGAAATAATTTATCTTACGAGAATATGAAATAAAAATTTCAGGAATGAATAGTGAAAATGAATAGTAAAAATGAATATTGAAATGAATAGTAAAAATTCGGGAAATATGAATTAACCTGAAAATGCGAATTGTTACAATTGTGTTTTGTAATGTCCCAAAAGAGAACATTGTATTGTTGCTCTATTTACTGAGTATTTATAGATAGTCTATAAATTACAAAAGGCAAGTGGGAGTTTTTTATATCTTATAAAGATAAAATTACAAAATACACAATATTCTAAAATACACTAGTAAATATCATAATGAGACAATTTGATTGACCTCAAGATGATGGAATTCTCATTCATAGATCTGCAAGGATATCTCAGATATTTGATTAATATGCTGAGGAATATAAGTTATAGAATCATGGTAAATCTGTTTATCATGATGAACTGCAAATATTGAATTTGGTAAATTACTCATACTATGAATGTTAAGATGTTGTCCATAAAGATAATCAATTTTGGAAACTTGGTTTATCGTGAAATATATGGTTAGACTATAGAATGAAGATGAGTTTCTTCAAAGAGATGGAAAACCTTAGTGGTTTAAATATTTGTGTAGAAATCATATTGAAAATTTTGTACACATATTTAATGTATGTCTTATGACAAGATTATTAATCACACTTAAGTAATTAACTGTGATTGAATATTCTTTCATAGGCACATTAAATATATTAAGATGATAATTGTCATACCTATTTTCATTAATATGGAAAATGACAATGGAATATCAAAACACTTTCTTGAGTGATTACTTGTGCGAGGACGGTAAGTAATCAAAAGGAGTTTATGAATTCAAATAATCTTTGGAAGTGTACAAAGTGCAATAATTCATGCATGGATTAATGCATGCATCTAGGAGATAAAACTTATGTTTAATTATTAAATCCATGTTTGGAAACCGTAGAGGGGGGGGGGGTGAATACGTTTCCATTTAAAAACTTAAAAACTTTCTGTATTACACACCCGATCAAGTGTGACGTAATATGAATAGTGTCAACAATGATCACACAACATCTAGAGATGGTATAAAGTAAACTACAACACAAACACAATCAAACCATGACACAAACATAATCAACATAATATAAGCAACAAACCACACAAACATAAATGCAATGCAAATATAAATATAAAGCGATAAAGACTAAAATAAAAGTAAAGAGACAAGTAAAGAAGGTGCAAACCGGACAAGATGATTTATAGTGTGTAACACCCCCGTTTTCGATAATCGCAGCGGAATATAAGTTGGGGTGTTACTTCAAGCATCACAGTCATGAAAATAGAAAATGACTAGAAAAGAGACGTTTTATTTTAAATTGTTATCATTCATTAATTTAAATCAAAGTTACATTATAGAGGTCACAACGGGATGTTTCTGTTAATACGTGATAAAGGTTACATTATTAGTTGAATGATAAAGAAATAGACACTCTTTTTATAAGATGAAAGTCCATGCCACTCCGTGCCAAATCGTACTTCTAGTTACCTGAGATAAAACTTGCTAAAAAGTCAACACAAATATTGAGTGAATCCGTAGCGTTTAAAGTTAAATCAGTTTGAACACAAGCTAAGTAGAGAGTAAATCAGTTATATCACAGTTCGTAATATATTGTTCTAAGTCTCATGAATCGCAAGACGTTAACACGATGGACATCATAGTTATAAGCTAATGATGTCAATCACTACATAATTAAATGTAGCAATTATGCCCTCGAGTAGGAGTTTAGTTCAAAAGCTTTAAATAATAACATTCAAAGGCCTTGTATTTAATGATTAACCACTTTATACCCCCAAGTTATAAAAATAATAGTTTATGCTTTTAAATAGTTGAAAGTTACGTTTTTAACTCTAACCGAGAGGGATCTGCAAAATCAGTCCCTAATTTATAAAATATTTACATAATTGGTCCAACTAATTCGAAAATGACTTTTTATGACTTGGAGTTACTATTTATTCCATTTCTACCCTCAACTTACAGTTTTAACAGTTTATACCCCCATTTTACAAAATGGCAGTTTTAGTCCCTAAACTTGAAAATAGTTTGAAAAATTAATCCTTTTTACATAAAAATTATAGAAAAAGTTGGCGAAGCATTTTTAAGGTTAACAAAACCTATTACAAAATTTTCCTACAGCTTATTAGCTGATTAGCTTATTTTTAAGTCAAATGGGCTTTTAATCGTAAACTAACAAAGCCCAACAAGAAAATTAGAGGCGAGGGCATAAAAATAGTTTTGGGCCTAGACTTGGGCTATTTTTATGATTCTAAAAATATATCTCATGGGCCTATTGGGCTGTCCAATCGCAAAAGATTAATGGGCTCAAATGTTAGCCCAATCGGAAAAACTGTTTTAACTTTCTGAAAATGAAATATAAATCTTAGCGAGTGACAAACAAAAGAGGCAATTTCAAGCATCGGGTTGAGCTTATGAGGTCGAAGTTAAAACACGAAAAGTGTAGCTTTCTAGGTTGTCTATCGAACTGAGCAAAAACATATGGTCATTGTTTGTAAATATTCGAACATACAATATTGTTTTGTGGCCTAGTCGCATGGTTTAAATCTGAAAAACTCTAAATATTTTCTAAGTCTTAAATACCCAGGTCGAGTAGCGATTAAAATGGATCATTTTAAAGCTCAAGATAAGCTTATGTGGGGTATCACAAAATACAAAATATTTAGTTTATAGTATGAACAAATAAGTTGTTCAAAAATATTAATGTGTTGTTAATTTAGATTAGGTTTTACGAAGTCATTTTAGGGGCTACTTAGGACTGTTTTTATAAAAAGACTTAGTAACTTTTCATGGTTTTTCATAAGTTAATACGTGTGACCCTAAGATCAAAACATGGTTCGAACATGCATGTATGTTATAAATAAAGATGATATGGATGCATTTCATGGTACCTAGGCCTTCCACAAGGGAGGCTAACCATATTTCGAGTTCTAGAATTTAGTACGTTCGCGAAGAAAATAGATTAAAGTATATACGTTCGAAACTATGATTATGGAATGCATGAAGTATGAAAATCGTGGGAGATGAAATATAAATGGAACGTGGGAACTTACCACACTTCTAGGATGGTGAGAGGACGCTTGAAGAAGAGATAGAGCACACGAAAGGCTCCACAACCCTCGTATGACTAAAATACGATTTATGTATATATGTTTTATTTTCAAATGAACTTGAATATGGAAGGTGATGATTGTTTCTGGCCATTTCGTGGATTATAAAGGGTGAGGAGGTGCCTAAGGACATGTAAAGGAGTTGGTATGGTGTGTGGTAAAGAAGATGGACACATGAAGTTGTATGTATATATACATATATGCACGTATGTGTATATATTTTAACCACATCTTGCAACCAACTTCTAGAATAGTGACTTGTGGACGTTTTCTGACCTTGGGAGAGTTATGAGAATCATGTGAAGGAGGGAAGCAAAAATTGGATTTGGTTTCTATATATACAAGTCGACTAGAATATTTGTTATGTACAAGGATTTGTTTTAACGTATGGCCTTGGGTTAGAGTAGTGAAAATACATCTAATAACATATTTATGACCTAGGAGGAACATTTAGAAATGTGTAAAATTAAGCTTGGGTCAAAATGGGTTAGTTTGTGAATTTTGATTATGTCGCTTGGGTTGGTTATGGACACTTTACTTTGATTTAATTTAACGTATCAAAAGTTTATATCAAGAGATGAAACTTGGCGTCCTAATTATTTAGTGGGAGGACAAATAGGAGGAACAATAATATGTATAGGTCGTGTTTTAAATTTAGGAGAAAACGGTGCGTTTTGGGAGTGGTTCTAGTCGACTAGAAAAGAAATAACACTAGGAATTTGGCTTCCGATGAACAGTAACACGTTTTTAGAGTTGGGCTTGGTATTGGGCTGATGATGAAAAGTAACATGTATAAGGTTTGGGCTGGGAATTTTAGTGTATTGTGTTTTTATGTATTGTGTATAAATTTTAATTTCGTGGTTCACGTGTGGGCTCGTTCCGTCATTTGGTAAATTATGCGAAAATGTTTTCGTATTAAAATAATATAATAATGAAAATTTTAAATTTTTCCGCAAAAATGGTAATTAAAAATACTGATCGAAATTAATATTTAATTAATTATTATTAATTATGGTGGAAATTTACCGGTGGTTACAGTCTCACCTCCTTAACGGAATCACGTCCCGGGATTCGATTTGTTTTAGGTGTTTAAGTGATGAAAATGAAAGGTTGTTTTATTTGTGAAAATTTTATAAATTATAATTTATTGTTTTTCATGAAAAATATTGTTCCGAAAGTCATATAATCTTTAAGAAAATTTTATTTTTGAATGAAAATTGTTATTTTATAAATATGTATTATGAGTTTATAAAATACGGGTAACAAGAAAATTTTTAAGTAACGAATTTTTAACAATGAAGGTTTCGGAAGAGAACTTGATGACTATAGAGAAAGTTTTTTTTTTTTTTTTTTTTTTTTTTTTTTTGAAATTTAAAATTCTATAGTACGATGAACAGTAAAAATCAACGGTCAGGAATAGTATTTTCTGACGGTTATGAACAGTAAAAGGTAATGGTCGTGAATAGTAAAATAACGGCTAGTAATCGTTAATAAAAGTGAAGTATGGAGAGAGTTAGGCTTAGATTCTTAACTTATTCAGATAGTGAGTGTGAGAATGGGAAATCATATAACGATTTGATTGGTGATGTGAGTTTGATATGCTTAAAATACCTAAGGTTTAAAAATAATATTGTATATAATATTATCTTGTTTTTATGAACAATTTATTTTGTTTTCAATATTTTGCTTTTGAATGAAAATTGTTATTAAAAAATCTGAAAGGATAACTGATCCATTTATGACATGATTCTTCCTAAATTATACATAATTGATCAGGCTATGTATAATTGAGGACCAAATGATGTGATGTTTGGCTCAGTCACTGGGGTATTTATGTTTTTCAAAAAATTTTAGATGATGTTCAATGTTTTGTTTTTGTAAATTGACAACATAATTATTTTTCACAAAAATAAGAAAATTTATGTTCATACTACGGTGATGAGTCAGGAATTTCTAGGGTGGTAATAGGATATCCTTAAAATGAATCTTAGGGTTCAAGTGGAAATCTTACGGGATGATAATAGTCTATTGTTCGGTCAAAACTAATATTAATCAAATTCCTAAGGAAATATCAGGGTATTGTTACGTAACGATTGTGAATAGGACAAATGGAATGGAAATGTAGATTGTGATTATTACGAAAATATTACAAGATAAAGATTCATACAGTAGAAGGATAGTTGATACACTTAGGTTACGTCCATCGTAACTAAGGGAGAGTACGATAGGAAATATACTTAGGAAGTCTTAAGCTATAGTTTATTTATCTATAACAGGAATTTATCTTCTGTTTAAACATAGGGGTTTATCCTTTGACGTTATTGGGATATTAACGAGTTCTCATTCTTTTGCACTAGTCTTGGTTCGGCTGTACGTTTTCGCCTCCTAGCACATACGCTCTTTCGCGAGAACCATCATTCTGGTTGGCATTCGGCTTCGGGCACCAGCTCTTGAAATGCCCCTTCTCACCACATCCGTGGCAAGTTACGGTTACTGGCTGTAGGTTGGCTCTTATTGCTTTACAGTCTCTGGTCTGATGTCCAATTCTCTAACACCTTGTGCACTTAACAGTGCATGGACCATAGTGGTGCAACAAACATTGATTGCATGACGGTTTTCTTCTGAAATAACCACTCTTCTCAGCAGGTGTGTCGGTATAGACTCTAGCAGTCTCCTGTCGGCGATTCTGTTGGTGGTGGTGATTGTTACGGTCTTGTTGATAATTGTTGTGGTGATGGGTGATCCTTCTATCATCAAGCTTCCGCTTGTGATCACCATCTCTCTGGGTGGAATTACGTTTGATCTCACGATCCATCAACTGCTGGGCTATGGAAATGGCCTCCTCCAATGACTGAGGCTTTGACGCAGTCACATTTCCCTCAATGCTTCAAGTTAATCCTTCCGTATATTTCTCCAACATCTTCTCCAGATCAGACACAATAGTTGGACATAGGAGAGCAAGCTCCTGAAACCTTCTATTGTATGCCTTAAGATCTATTCCTTTCACGACTAGCTGGTGAAACTCATCCTCCAGCTTCTTTATCTCAGTACGGGGGCAGTACTTTTTCAACATCTTCTTTTTAAGATCTTCCCAGGTAAGTTGGTGAGCTGCTTCAACACCCATAGTTTGGGCAGTCGAAGTCCACCAGGATAAGGTATCTTCCAAGAAAGTTCCTGTAGCAAAGGTAACTTTACAGTTGTCGGTACACCCACTTCTTACAAAGACTATTTCCGTACGCTCAAACCAACGAGCTAACTCAGTTGCTCCTTCTGTTCCTTTAAAGAAAGTTGGTATACAGTTTATAAAGTCTTTATAAGTGAACTTGCGAGCATTTGCTGTCTCACTCTCTCCATTGGGTCTGCTAGTGCTTCCAGAACGGGCTATTGCTGCTGCCTGACTCTCAAGTGCTGCAGCAACACTGTCTGCAACAAGTTTTCGGATGGCAGCTTGGGACATGGCTGGTTCTGGGGATTTGTGAGACATATTTCTATTAATGTCACAAGAAAACACACGTTTAGAATTTGTCCATGTTAGATTAACAGGGTAAAACTCATGATAATCATAAGGTCACAACATGTCCAAATACTATCATACGCGTATGTAAGATGATCATCACTGGCCCACATCAATCGATACCATGCACAGCAAAATACAACCAAATCACAACCACATAGATATAGTACAAAAGCTGGTAGATATAACAATCTGATCTAGGGGCTACCAGAAACTCCTCCGAGTTGATTCTCCAGTTTAACGATCATGCTGAAGAGGATTTGTATATACTCCTGATATTTATCTTGCATGTCTCCCACTATTGTCTCCAAAATAGTGATCTTCGTCTGAGCTGTCATCAGTTCTTCATTTTTCTTCTTCATTTCTTCTATCAACTTCAATTCGTCATAGGTATTTCCTGTCTTGGCTGCTCATGACAGTCCTCTGTCTTCTTACGATTCTCGTCCATTTTTTTCTGCTTCATGGCCTTTAAATCTTCAACTTTATATTTTATATCCTCAATGCATTCCAGAGGCAGCTCGTCGAGATGACCTAAAGCTGTTTCGATCTGTTCTTCTTGCCGTTCTAATCGCGTCAGAAGGGTGGAAATGGTTGGCTGTCAATCCTGTGCTGATTGCGAGATTTCACCCACCTCAAATACTTGTGGCGGAGTAGGGATGTCAGGAGTAGGTGATCGGGGTAAAGCATGATACCGGGCGATAATGGTCCTAATTTCTTCACTAAGTTCGAATGGGACAAATGGGGGAATAGAAACTTATAAATGATAGTGGAGGTGGAGGTGAGGATGTAGGTACTGACGGTATATATGTAGGAAAGTGGACGTGGTAGTGGTGATGAGGATGTAGGTAAGGGCGTGATGTCCAGTATTGTCGTGATATTTTTCAATATCCGGGTTCGACATAAGAGGGATAGAATGGGTAGGGGAAGTCATGATTCTGTAACCATCCGGTAATTTATAAATATTTCACTAAGTAACTAAATAATTAGAAATAAACATATATAAGTAACGTTTCAGTGGCGTTGTGGCACGGAGGACTTTGGTTAAGTTTTTGTGAAAAGCGGTTATAGTCCAATGTTTAAAAACATTTGGTTCTCTATAACCATGAGCTCTGATATCCATTCTGTAACACCCCTATTTTCGATAATCGCAGCAGAATATAAGTTGGGGTGTTACTTCAAGCATCACAGTCATGAAAATAGAAAACGACTCGAAAAGAGACGTTTTATTTTAAATTGTTATCACTCATTAATTTAAATCAGAGTTACATTATAGAGGTCCCAGTGGGATGTTTCTGTTAATACGTGATAAAGGTTACATTATTAGTTGAATGATAACGAAATAGACACTCTTTTTATAAGAAGAAAGTCCATGCCACTCCGTGCCAAACGAACTTCTAGTTACCTGAGATAAAACATGCTAAAAAGTCAACACAAAGGTTGAGTGAATCCGTAGCGTTTAAAGTTAAATCAGTTTGAACACAAGCTAAGTAGAGAGTAAATCAGTTACTCCCTCCGTCCCATATTAAGTGTCCACTTTCCAAATGCACAAAGTTTTAGGAAAGTGGGGCCAACTACACTCTCTACCAATCAAAATCACTATTACCCACTAAAGTCTCTTCTCATTGGTTGAAAATATTCCCTAGACACTTAATTTGGGACATCCCAAGATTCCATTATGGACACTTAATATGGGACGGAGGGAGTTATATCACTTATATCACAGTTCGTTATATATTGCTCTAAGTCTCATGAATCACAAGACGTTAACACGATGGACATCATAGTTATAAGCTAATGATGTCAATCACTACATAATTAAATGTAGCAATTATGCCCTCGAGTAGGAGTCTGCCTGAAACTCTTTATTAAACATTTTCAAAAAAAGTGCATTGGGTCACTTATCCAGCAACACAAAGGGGTTTTCAACCCAATAGATCTATTCATTATATTCGCGCTCACCTGAAAGTGATTAATGGTTCATGATAGAGGGTCTTTAAATAGGCAACAGTTAAACTTATGCAATATAAATCAGGAAAGCATACAGAAAAAAATACTTGTGTTCGGTTTAGAAGCATGTATCTCCCCACAAATTTGGAAAACGTATAAAGAAAAGTGGGACTAGGAACTCTCCTGAGCAGTTTGGATGGAAAAAAAATTAAATCTAGTTGATAAACGTCTCCGGCACGTAACCTAAGTGGATATGAATTAGGAAATTCTGAGAGTTTGACGGTTTTGGCCTAATACGAATAATGGATGAAATGTTATCGGATGACGAAATGGTTCGTGATGAGAATGAATAATATGCTTAAAATGCTTGAAGTTCAAAGTATAATATTATATATAATATTACCTTACTTTTATGTTTTTCAAATTCTCAATATATTTCTTTAAAAGTGGTTTGGAAAGATAGTTAAGTTATTAGTAAAAACATGTTTTGTATAAACATAACGTCAATGTCAAACTCGTTAAATATGAAAATATATAGTTTAATATTGAATGTATCGTAAAATATGTACGTGAATGAGATGTGAATTGAAAAATATGAAATGAATATGCATGAGTTTATTTTATAGTTTAGTCCTTGTATTAATCCTTCTTTTACAATTTCTACCCTAGCGAGGTTTAGTTTATAAAAATAATCCTTAATAAAATATATATTTCATTTTAGTTCAAAAGCTTTAAATAATAACATTCTAAGGCCTTGTATTTAATGATTAACCAATTTATACCCCCAAGTTATAAAAATAATAGTTTGTGCTTTTAAATAGTTGAAAGTTACGTTTTGAACTCTAACCGAGAGGGATATGCAAAATCAGTCCCTAATTTATAAAATATTTACATAATTGGTCCAACTAATTCGAAAATGACTTTTTATGACTTGGAGTTACTATTTATTCCATTTCTATCCTCAACTTACAGTTTTAACAGTTTATACCCCCATTTTACAAAATGGCAGTTTTAGTCCCTAAACTTGAAAATAGTTTGCAAAATTAATCCTTTTTACATAAAAATTAGAAAAAGTTGGCGAAGCATTTTTAAGGTTAACAAAGCTTATTACAAAATTTTCCTACTGCTTATTAGCTGATTAGCTTATTTTTAAGTCAAATGGGCTTTTAATCGTAAACTAACAAAGCCAAATAAGAAAATTAGAGGCGAGGGCATAAAAATAGTTTTGGGCCTAGACTTGGGCTATTTTTATGATTCTAAAAATATATCTCATGGGCCTATTGGGTTGTTCAATCGCAAAAGCTTAATGGGCTCAAATGTTAGCCCAATCGGAAAAACTGTTTTAACTTTCTGAAAATGAAATATAAATCTTAGCGAGTGACAAACAAAAGAGGCAATTTCAAGCGTCGGGTTGAGCTTATGAGGTCGAAGTTAAAACACGAAAAGTGTAGCTTTCTAGGTTGTCTATCGAACTGAGCAAAAACATATGGTCGTTGTTTGAAAATATTCGAACATACAATATTATTTTGTGGCCTAGTCGCATGGTTTAAATCTGAAAAACTCTAAATATTTTCTAAGTCTTAAATACCCAGGTCGAGTAGCGATTAAAATGGATCATTTTAAAGCTCAAGATAAGCTTATGAGGAGTATCACAAAATACAAAATATTTAGTTTATAGTATGAACAATTAAGTTATTCAAAAATATTAATGTGTTGTTCATTTAGATTAGGTTTTACGAAGTCATTTTAGGGGCTACTTAGGACTGTTTTTATAAAAAGACTTAGTAACTTTTCATGGTTTTTCATAAGTTAATACGTGTGACCCTAAGATCAAAACATGGTTCGAACATCCATGTATGTTATAAATAAAGATGATATGGATGCATTTCATGGTACATAGGCCTTCCACAAGGGAGGCTAACCATATTTCGAGTTCTAGAATTTAGTACGTTCGCGAAGATAATAGATTAAAGTATATACATTCGAAACTATGATTATGGAATGCATAAAGTATGAAAATCGTGGGAGATGAAATATAAATGGAATGTGAGAACTTACCACACTTCTAGGATGGTGAGAGGACGCTTGAAGAAGAGATAGAGCACACGAAAGGCTCCACAACCCTCGTATGACTAAAATACGATTTATGTATATATGTTTTTTTTTCAAATGAACTTGAATATGGAAGGTGATGATTGTTTCTGGCCATTTCGTGGATTATATAGGGTGAGGAGGTGCCTAAGGACATGTAAAGGAGTTGGTATGGTGTGTGGTAAAGAAGATGGACACATGAAGTTGTATGTATATATACACATATGCACGTATGTGTATATATTTTAACCACATCTTGCAACCAACTTCTAGAATAGTGACTTGTGGACGTTTTTTGACCTTGGGAGAGTTATGAGAATCATGTGAAGGAGGGAAGCAAAAATGGGATTTGGTTTCTATATATACAAGTCGACTAGAATATTTGTTATGTACAAGGATTTGTTTTAGCGTATAGCCTTGGGTTAGAGTAGTGAAAATACATCTAATAACATATTTATGACCTAGGAGGAACATTTAGAAATGAGTAAAATTAAGCTTGGGTCAAAATGGGTTAGTTTGTGAATTTTGATTATGTCGCTTGGGTTGGTTATGGACACTTTACTTTGATTTAATTTAACGTATCAAAAGTTTATATCAAGAGATGAAACTTGGCGTCCTAATTATTTAGTGGGAGGACAAATAGAAGGAACAATAATATGTATAGGTCGTGTTTTAAATTTAGGAGAAAACGGGGCGTTTTGGGAGTGGTTCTAGTCGACTAGAAAAGAAAGAAAACTTGGAATTTGGCTTCTGATGATGAAAAGTAACATGTTTTTAGAGTTGGGCTTGGAATTTGGCTGATGATGAAAAGTAACATGTATAAGGTTTGGGCTGGGAATTTTAGTGTATTGTGTTTTTATGTATTGTGTATAAATTTTAATTCCGTGGTTCGCGTGTGGGCTCGTTCCGTCATTTGGTAAATTATGCAAAAATGTTTTCATATTTAAATAATATAATAATGAAAATTTTAAATTTTCCCGCAAAAATGGTAATTAAAAATAGTGACCGAAATTAATATTTAATTAATTATTATTCATTATAGTGGAAATTTACCGGTGGTTACAGTCTCACCTCCTTAACGGAATCACGTCCCGGGATTCAATCAGTGTTAGGTGTTTAAGTGATGAAAATGAAAGGTTGTTTTATTTGTGAAAATTTTATAAATTAAAATTTATTGTTTTTCATGAAAAATATTGTTCCGAAAGTCATATAATCTTTAAGAAAAATTTATTTTTGAATGAAAATTTTTAATTTATAAATATGTATTATGAGTTTATAAAATACGGGTAACAAGAAAATTTTTAAGTAACGAATTTTTAACAATGAAGGTTTCGGTAGAGAACTTGATGTGAATGATGACTTAATATTTCCAGTGAAATATTCAAGTAGTCATAAGAGGGATGTGAATGATGACTTAATATTTCCAATTAAATATTTAAAAAGTCATGAGACGAGACATAAGAAATGACTTCAATATTTCCAGTGAAATATTCAAGTAGTCATGAGAGAGATGTGAAGGATGACTTAAAGTTGATTGAGGTTTGGTGCTTTTAGGGTGATTGATTAAATTTTTGGGATGAACATCCATTGTAGTTGTGATCAAGATTGACAACGAAAGAGAGTATCAACGGACTCTTGATGTGATCAAGATTGACAACGAAAAAGAAGGGACTCAAAAATATCAATCTTCTTATAGTCATATTGCCCGTTATTCAGAAGAAAGAGAGTATCAACGGAATCTTGATGTGATAGGATGATACGTTGGTTTTCTTCCCTAAAACCAATGGATAAAGTTCGATCCTCATTTTGTGAGTCCTTTGTCACCCGAAGGTTGATGTTAGCTTTTAGCATTTGGATGAGTGTTTTAACATATATTGTTAAAAGGCTTGAATATGATATTTCAGAAATGACATTTAACAATTGCGATCGCAAGATAAACTTACTTGAATATTTCGGATGAAATATTTAAGTTGTTAAACCTACTTCGAGTTCTACTAGGTTTGTATCTAACCTCCCCATGACAAAAGGGTGTATTACTTGGAAGAAGGCGAAATGATGACCAAGGAATTAGGATAATTTCGTGACTACTTTAACTTATAGATTTTGACACTAGTGTATAACTATATGACGTCTAAGAGTTCATAGTGATAGGTATACCTAATTCATTATGTGCCAAAATGACATAGTGTGGGTGCAAAATTTAAAAAAAATTCATGTAAAATGCACATAAGGAATATAAATGCAAACATCATGCAAAACATGATAATCATTTAGCATTTAAGATCATGAAAACATTCAATCATATCTTACGAGAACATGTTATCATTTTGAAACACATATGTGGGATGCAAGCAATCTAGGTTCGCTAAGGAGGATCCAAAATGAAATCCTAATGGGAGATAAAGTTCACCGATGTAAACTATCTTTAGTCAAATGTAAGAATGAAAAATTTTCAAGTTAGAGAATGAGTATGAGACTATCACTAGTGGTGCTCAATTCAGGCTAAACACGACCATTTTTACGGGTTATACCACGAACCCAACTTCTCTCCTGGAAGCAATTCAACCGTTAGGTCAAATTGAATTTCTAGTGCGATAGGTTCTCCAGTAGTCATTCTCATGTTAGAAAAATTCAAATTCCTATATTTGCCTATCGAAGTATAGCAAAGATGATATTAGCTTATTTCGCTAATACATGGCCTAATATGACTCAACTAACCATATTTTTAAAGTCGGTTACGAAGATGACATGTCTTACACAACTTCTAACAAAGGCAAGCAAAATGTTTTAATATCGTGTTTGAGATTTAGAGGTTATTTGGTGGAGATGGTGCATTTTATGATCACTTGGATAACATCTTTGTTTGTTGAGTTGTTACATGTTATTTTAACATGATTTGGTTTCCTAGAACCAATAGATGCTCTAATGTGATACAATGTAAAATCTACTACATCGAGAGTGTTTCAAGAATGCTCCTTTGCATATCTTGAGAAAAGAATCTAGTAAAGGTTACTTACCTCAATAGATCTTGTGAGTATTATATGATGTATGATTGAAATGAGACATATTGTATCTTTCAAAAAATATGCTTTTCTATGAGGAAACTTATCACTCTTACAAATGCCTAGTAAAACAAGTATTTTAGTGTATGATCAATTTTACTTGTTTACGCAATGACACATGTTGTATTGGGTTATCACTCAAATTTAATATCCTATATTTGTTAAACAAGATGCAATGTATTATCTTGTAACATAACCATTCATGTTACAAAGAAAATAAGATACATAAGATATAAGTTATCCTTTGTCAATCTTTTGATAACAGAAATACATGTGATATTCTCGAAGATTGATGACGTACATAATAGTTAATAACATATTATGTGTGACACTTTTACTAGACATGTGATTTTGAGTGTTGAGTCGTTCATGAGCAAGGTTTACATATGTTGTTTGTTTGCTCGTGTTTGGTTTTTCAGAAATGACACATTTACTAATTGCATTGCAATGTAAATTACTTGTATATTTCGGATGAAACATCCAAGTTGTCAATCCTACTTAGTTGTGTATTTTATGCATCTTTTAAACATATTAGTTTAATGTTTGGAACGCAACCATTGGACAAGAAGACTCAATATGGCATCTTCAACACAAGTGTGAGTTATGATCCGATGCATATTATTTTCGTCTTGAGAGGAAGTCATTATTTTCATACCAACCGAGTGTGATTGAGTATGTAGATTCAAGATAATATATTTCTTTATATTTTGATGTTATCTTGAAGCTAGACAAATAATGACTCCAATTTCATGTCCATACTCGAAAACTTGTCAATTAGATTCGATGATGATATCTGATGAACTCAAATAAGTACATTTTATTACCGTCATTTATCCTATTTATTTGACTTGTTTTATTATATTATCTGTGAGAATTGATACGTTAATGTTTACTTTTGTAATTCTCAGGTAAAAACAAGTATTATGTGAAACTTGGCGATTTTGGACTAATTATGGAGCAAAACAAGCAAGAAGTTAAGAGTCTACTGAAATGTACAAGATCAAGACATTCTGCTCCAGATACGCCGCATCTTACTTATTACATACGGCGCATCACTATCAAGATTTCACAAGATACGATCCAAGACAGCAAGGACATGCGCCGCATCTGAGAATGGAGTTACGCCGCATCTTCTGGCGGTGTACGAATATTCCTGAATATATTAATCTTGGACCCCACGCGAAGTTAAGTCAATGCACCGCATCTACTTATTAGATGCGCCGCATCTAACCCTCAGACAGAAACTATAAATACCCCAAGACCAGACGAATTTCGAGAGCCCTAGTTTTAGAAGACCGAAGACCACAGAAGCCTAAGGCCGAATTCAGTCGAAGTAGCAGCACAAGACACACCTTGAACGAAGATACAAGAGCTGTAAGAAGGTCCTGCATGTATTTAATTCATTAAGTAGTTTTGTTTTATTGTATTAGTAAACTTTAATTCATCAGGATTGGTGGCTTGTGTAATGTGACAACGAAAAGGTTGCACTCCCTTAAAACTGCTTTCCCATTAATTAAAGTTTATATGTTGATGTCTTTGGTTACTTTTATTAGTGCATTGATAACCTCTGTGTCTAGCTGAGCGTTGATCGGGTCGCCATGCCTCTGCCCTCGCCTATTTATTAGATCGCCTATGCATTCTATCGTCTGTAGAAAAGTAGGAAGAAAGATAAATAGGATAGTCATAAGTAATCATTAAGGGTTTACTCGCCGATAAGATTAGAACCAATGAGAAAGGACTTAATCTCGGTGCGTTGCATCGAACTATACACTTCATATAAAACTAGCAATAAAACAAGTGACAAGCTACTTAACTATCAGGACAGGTCTTCTTATTGTCTCGAGTATTTATCTGTGTACGTGTGTGCTACTCGCTGATTCGTGCCTATTAGTTTAGTTTATAATTAATCGCAACCAAATCGGGCCAGTCTCTCAGGCTGAACCCCCTTGCGTTAGATTAGGTTGTATAGCTAACTTAAGATATTAAAATACTGATTAGAATAACTAGATAATACGTTCCACTCTTAGTGATCGACACTCTACTTACCATTATATTCATACTGACCGGGTACACTGCTCGTTAAATTGTGTGTGTTATTGATAAGTCGGCTAAATATAAATTTAAAACTTGAATACTGCTAAAACCACAACGACATACCGTGGGTATAAATTAGAGCATACGCACACGCGCATCAGATTCGATGATGATATCAATCATAATTTGAATAATGAATTGATATGTACTCGAAATCTTTCTTGACCCTCACGATCACTCCTTTTAAAAAGAAAATAAAAATTTAAGGAATGTGTTCCATTTATTCTAATACTAGTTGTATGTGTGAGGTTAATGACATATTAACTTACTACTTCGAGATTGTCATTTATTTTTATGTGCGAAAAACTATTTATTATTAAGTATAATATTCTTAGTTTTCGACATATCATGAGTATAAAAATAATTATCTTAACCATTTTTATACAACATACCTAAAATACTAAATGTTTAAAACATTTTGTTTAGACAACCCATGGTCAAGCAAGACAAAATGATGTAATTTTTTAGAGATCATGCTACGGATTTAATGAAAGTGTTAAATATTTTGAGGTGATATATTTTTTACACTTAAACCTTTGGAAAAATAATTGTGTAAGACAATATCTTTCGACACACATGATCAACCAACTTAGTTTCCATTCCTAAGAAGGTTACTAAAGCATTTTAAAACTTGCAAGATGTCGAAAACACATATGCAAGAAAAGTGGTCTATGCCTATATGCAATGCAAAACCAATTACGCAACTTAGTGCAAGAAGTCTAGTCTAACTCCTATTGACGCATAAGCCGAAAAGCTAATAATCAACACATATCAACAAGGCATGTAAAACACTTGTGATTATAGATATAATTAGCTCAACTAAAGATAACTATAAGCAAAAAAAAAATATTAGCTAACAATACTAGGACACAAAGAATAACAAATAGTCATTTAGCATAACACACAAAAATACTTATCGTCATTTTGTGTATTAAGTATAACAATGTATGCTAAGCTTGATTTTATTTTGAAAACGAATTGGTTTCCTCCCCATTTCAAAGATTTTTACCAAGTCACTTTGAAAACACGTCAAGGTTTATGTAAGCTTTAACAAAGTATAATACGTATGAAAATTGTGGTTATGGATCGAATTATAGAGAGAAGAAAAGATGAGAAGTTGGGAACTAGAGAGAGAAAGTGAATTTGTATTAGTTGAAAGTGTGAAGAGTTCCAACCCTCTCCCTAGGTGGAGAGGGGTATTTATAGTTACAAATATAAGTGCCCCGAGTGGGCTGTGGAGCAAGCTGATATTGGGTAAAGACCCGACCCACTCCACAAATACTAAGATAACTAAACTATTACTAATAGTACTAATATTCCTATGAGCCATTAAATGCTAATGAGTACTCTAGGTGACCGAGTCTTCAGATGAATATTTATATTCCTAACAATCTCCCCCTAAGGGAGGTCACCCCGGAAATAATATATTGAATTCTAGCATTCTATCAGGCGTTTGACTTCTTAGCTCGTAGTTCTTGATTCTTCAAAGTCTTGAAACTTCGTACTTTCAGCATTGAACCTTTTGATGACTGATCTTTTGTCTTAGATAATCTTTGAGGATTCTTTGAGGATATCATCCAACATATGTCTTCTAGTCATCTTGTTGCAGTATCGTCTTTGTGTGAAGTTGTGATCTTTGAGCCTTCTTTGAGATCATCAGCCACAGTAAATATCCAAGCTCATCCGATGTATTATTGCCTCCATGTGATATGTTGTGACCGTTGGACTCGCATGCTTACACTTTTATGGATCATGATAACTTTTATCAGAGTTGCGGAAGTAGTGTTGTAGGTCTTTTAACTTATCATGATGTCTTTGATAATGTTTTATAAGTGTGAGCATGGAGTGTGGATTGACACGTCTCTACTGGAATCAGGAACCACCATCACCATCTTTATATGAATCTGAAATAAAATAGTTAGTAATAAAGTTGGAGAACGAATATGGCTTTGTCATTCGTTCGAGGTGGTTGGATTAACCTTCGGATCCGTGAGGACCGACCTGTGATCAGGTAGAATTCCATTTAAAGAAGATTCTCCTTGAAAGGAATTTCCAGCTTGTAGTAATGAGTCTTCCAACAAATTAATGTCAGAATCATCATACTAAGCATGTTCTCATACCGGATCGTCTCAAAGCAGACAGCACGGTAGAGTGAATCAGTGAATTAAATACCCACTGATTGACAAGAAATTGATTAGAAAAATCACTTGCGTGTCACTGGATAAACATTTTATGCAACACGACGAGGGTTTTATAAATTGAATCACATTTCTGTCATAAACACTTTTGTTTGAAAATTTTCACAATCAATGTGCTCGAAACTTAGTTGGTGAGCACATTGAAAGGTTTTCCAAAAGCATCCGTCAATCCATTTCCTGGAACAAGTTTGATTCAAATGTGAATCGCCCCATCATTTCTTTCCAGTTGTCACTAGTTTGATCCATGAAGGATCTCACATGTCACCCACCAAGAGCTTGTTTGATGTTGGTTCTAGAAGGATTTCCATCTTCATTGTGAATACTTTTCGTATCACTCGGATGTTCTGGCAATACCACAAGGATAATGCGTAAGACTCTTAATATATATTTTCTTACTTTTCACAATGTATGAGACAACAAGCATATTGGAAGTGAAGTGTGTCCTAATGAGATTTATGGATGATCTCTTGGCTCTAGACTCAATAGTGCATTTTGATTTAGTGATCGGAGGCTGGAGAGGACTGCCACCTTTTCAATATCGTCTAACTCGGAGTGAGAGAGACGATAGACATGTATTAATCTCCGTGACAAATGAAACAAGAGTCCTTTGAGGGACCTTGAGTGGCTAGGGAGGGTTGTGCAGCGTATCACTGGGTCCATGATACTTTGTCTTCCATGTCAGCAATCAACTTAGTGATTCTGATAGCATATGTATTGACCCGGTTTCTGCCTAAAGTGTAAGGAGAGCTTCTTTCTTTTCACCCTTTATCTTTACATTTCTTTTTCATTCTTCAACCCCTTCAGCGCTTACCGAGACTTCACCACTAGTACCTTGTTGGGTTTGTTCCAGTACTAGCTCCATCTCAGTCGGCACTTTTCCCTTATTCACTTTTCTCCTTTTTAATCATTCCTAAGGACTTCTATTCTAACTAGAGGATTGTCCCTGGGAAGATCCCTCCGGTTCTGGCTGGATCATGGGAACTAATACCTAACCTCCCCATCCTTATAACTCTAGTGCATTAAAATAAGATTGGTCGGTCTTTGGTATTCTTTCACAATTGCCATCACAAACCATTTGCTCCCCCTCAATATGTGCATCGATATACAAAAGATTTAGCACATATGGGAGAGCCTACACTTGAGTCCAAAAGATCACATTTTATCAGTTTTCATATTTAAATCACATTCTCTCCCCCGATAAAAAATTTCAAACCTTTTGAGATTTGTGATCCCAATTGATTTAAATAAGTTTAAAAAATATGGGAGAAAATGTGGTCCGATTCAATATATGCTGATACTGGAACATTACGATGCTCCCCCTCTATCAATGAGGGAGAATGTTAGTGTCAGGTATGATAAGTTTGGAAGATTTTGAATTTAAAAAATAATACACTGACACATAATAACCACATATTAATCACTGCTTATTATGTACAAAGTTACTGTTATGACACAAGTTATTTTGACCTTTTTGTGCAGACAATGTGATCATCTACTTCTCTGAGGGAGTCAATAGTCAACATCAATTATCCATCCACCAAGAAAAATTTCCCAAATATTGTAGATCCCCACTTGGCGAGATCAGAATAAGTAAAGCTTTGTTGAAATGAAGGTGGTGATGGTGAAAACAGTGTTGTTGATGTTGTTGCTGCCGATGTTGTTGTTGTGGTGAAATCAAAGCCAGGCAATAGAGTTTGAACATCATATCAAATGGTTAGAGTGGGAGCAGGTACATTCATATTGGCCATGGAATCTGCATAAGAATATCAACACAGAGATACATACACACAGATTCACTCTTCATTACTCGCTACCACGTAGTAGCTTGCCAACTCATAATACCATATTCATCTCATAATTAAACCATAGTCAGGAAATACATCAAACCGCTATCTAGCATGAAGAGCAATCAGCAATCATGAACATGGCAATTAACTCATATTTCAACATTCAACTCAGTATCTTAGGGACGTGATTCTAACACGATAGCTACATACCTAAGCATATTCTGAGTGCACAAGCAATAAATCAACAATGATTAAACAGCTATCGACTAACAAAAGTCAATCAACATTTGAAACTCATTCAATCAGATCATACAAATGCCAGTAGAGTATTAAAGAACATCACGCACAATGGGTTTTCTAAATCCTTTTAGATTTTGGTTTTTAAAGTATTTAGGGGATTAAATGAGGATTCCAGATTGATATAAATGGACCTTATAGTTACATAAAGCTAGGATACTATAACCAAATTGTACGTAATGCCCTAATCTTTCTAGCAACTATCACATTTGGCCATTTGAGATAAAGCTTAGTAAGTTCCTCTTCAACAAATACCCCATTAACTACAAAACCTTTTCTAACAATTATGAGATAACCAAGAAACCCGTTTGATGATATAAAATTTTAAATCACTCTCCCCCTCAATCAATGACCCGTATTCTAGTTAAAAAGTTGTAGTCATTGATTGAGTGACAAATTTTATGCACAATAAAAGTCTGAAAGAATTTCAAACAACACATTACCACCATGTGTCTCACAAATAATTTTCAGAAGAATCATAGAAGGAAAATTATTTGAATACAGAGAAGATTTCTCTTCTTTTACAAGAAATGATGCACTGAAACGTACATCAAATCGGAGAAACGCGGATATAAAGTAATCCATGCCTGGGTGAACTTCACCTAGTGGGAGGAGCAACTGTCCTTTTGGCGACGTGCTTTCCCCATTTTGAAAAGCGGGTTACTATCTGAAATAATAGCAAGCCATTTTGGCATGTTTTGAAAACTTTTTGAACTTCTGCTCGAACTTCATTTAAAGACCCGTGTCATTATTGAATGACATTTCTAGGACCTTAAATGTTATCGATACCAGAAGACATACCTTGAAAAACTATTTTTGGAATTTTCTGTTTTTCTGATTTTATGGGTTTTTGTTGGTTTTATAATTTTCTATTTTCTTTTTGATGAGTGATATATACATTTTGTTGGTTTTATAATTTTCTATTTACATTTTGATATACTATATGTACAAAATATATTATTCAATTTAAGAAGATGTTGACATGAATACCAAAATGAGGATACGATCTGTACGTTGTAGAAACCTGTAGTCAACATCTCTTAAACTTTCACCACCAAAGCTTTCGAGGCTCTTGAATAATCGTCTGAACTTGAGCCTTCTCAATGTGAAGCTTTGATAGCTTCCCCCCAAACCGACAATCTTCTTTTTGAGCAGTTTCAAAGCTCTCTTTCAAGCTAACATAAGGTAAGTGTACAGCGGAAACCGTAGCAAACCACATCAAATATTGCTGCTCCTTTTAAGAATAATCATCGTGATTCACCGTTCGGGGGATCATCAAATAGATCAGCAGTGTATCATCTCACACTTGAATAATTCTTCTCACATTTCTTCCCGCTAAAGTCTGAAGTATCCGGAGACCACTTCCCCCAAGTAGTTAAAGTGATGCAATCAGTCTCATTGTATGAAGCTCAAAAAACCCGAAGCACACACTCAATCCCATTGATGAAGTCGAGAATGTAACATCAAGATCGATTAAGACCCGGAAATGCACTTTTCTCCCTTCAGGAAATTGCAGATGAGAATTGCTACACCAAAGTCAACTAAGTCCCAAGTGTAGGCAATTTATCCCGTATGTAGTCAAAATGATACAGACTAACTAGAGGAATCATCATACCATTGTGTACCTCTTTAATCATCATAAATTGTTTCTTACATCACTTCCCCCACGTAGTTGGAATAATACTCCAAAAGCCACGAGTTAAAACATTGATTTTCTCTACGGTTATGACATTTGTCTTCCCGGAATAACTTCAATTAAGAAGAAGTATAAAGTTCATCATGTGTACTCGTTGTGCATTCAGATGTATGTCTCCTTCCCCCTTGCTGGTTTTGATACCTCAGAATCAGCAACATATTTTACGCACATATACTTGAAATCTTGTGAGAAGAACAAAATTGGCTCGAATGTATCAAGTGAGAATCAACCGCTACCGAAACTCTTTCTGACTATCTTTACCAACCCTTAAGTAGGCTATTTGAAGTGATAACTGATGGAGCAAACCCGATATACCAAACTTGAAACTGAAGTAGAATTCCCCGTTCTTGTGACTTAAGCTTGCACTAATGTTGGAAGAGCGGTGTAGAGAATTTATGCTCCAAGCAAATCTCTAAGTACTCAATACCCAACCAAAGCATGAGACATTAAACACCTCTTGCGATTATCCACAGTATCATCTGTGTATGACACTGAGTACTACAATGTAACTCTTTTAAGTGATAGTTAACCAGGTCTTCAACCATCCACCCCGACTGCTGGTAACTAGATAAACCAAGTCTTCAACTTAAATCTTAAGCACGGGCAAGTTATCCTTGATAGTCATGCTTCCAACCAACCCCGACTTCAAGATAGAATAAGATCACGCATTTATGAAAGTCAAATTCAATCTCAGATAAGTGATACCTTATCAACTCCATAGTCACAATTAGAATCACATGCCTAACCAATGAGTGATCATACAATTAAATGTCCGTCGATCCACTGTTCACACTTCTCCCCCTCAAAAATTGCATATGAAGTTTCAATTTTTGATTGAACAAGTGCATATGAGTTTGATCCACTGTTCACACTTCTCCCCCTAAAAAATTGCATTTGAGGTTGCCATTTTTGATCGAGTGAATAAAAATCCAATCTAATGAAAGTAGATCCACTTGATGACTGAACGAGCATGGAGCAAGTATGAAGCTGGCAATGAGAATAGTCAAAAACAAGAAGATTTCTCTTCTTCCGAAGATAGAGCGCACTCAAGTGTACGCCTTTCTTTTCTTTGAGGAACGGGGCCTGGAGTGTTTTCAACAGACGCCATAATGTAGACATTGAGACCCGAGGCTTGAACTGCACTGTTCAAACGTCATTGTCGATGAAGAACGAGGCTTGAACTGATGTGTTCAAACATCATTATGTTGTTGAAGAACGAGGCCTGAACTATTGTGAACAGACGTCATTGTTGATGAAGAACGAGGCTTGAACTGATGTGTTCAAACATCATAGTCGATGAAGAACGAGGCCTGAACTGATGTGAACAGATGTCATAGTGATTTCCTCTCATATGTAGTGAGCAGCCTGAGTCCAAATGTCAAAGGACGATCTGTACGACCTGCATTTGAAAACAGATGAAAGAAGAGAGTTTGGAGTGCCGGATCCCCAATTTAAGTTGGGTTCCAGTTGGATAGTGCAAACAATCTTTGGAGCTGCTGAAACCATAGGTGCCTTGGTTTTAACAATAGGGGCAACACTAGTAGATGCAATGGACCTAGTTAAAGGGCATTGTGTATCTAAAGGGATAACTCTACTAGTTGGCTTCCATTCCTTAACAGGCACTACTCTAGGCATGGTAATCCTCGTTAAAGGGAAACGTTCGCCTAGTGTGAATGTTCGGCCTAGTGGGCTTCCACTGAAAGCCCACATTGGTAAACATTTTCCCTGTAGGTTTCCAAGATTGCTTAATTTGTCTGGCTCTCCAAACTTTCTTAACTGGGGGTTTGTTGGACGACTTCAAAAATTTCTCAACATATTTATCATGATTACCCGAAATTAAACAATCATTACATGTTTTGCAAAGTGAATTAGGATTTGAATTAAGATTCCTTTTGTTCAAATCTGACTTATTGTTCCTCATGTGGTCTTCTACTTTCTTCTTAGGAACACTTTTAGCTGGTGAAGTCCTATAATTCTTTATATTTCTCCTAGGTTTTGACTTGATAGCTTTAGCGTCACTATTGAGTCTTGTAGAATGACTTATGGGAATCTTAGTCTTTTTCATTTCCGGTTGTTGAACATGTTTTGATGTGTTGGGATCTGAAGTTTCCAAGAGTGCCTCAAAGGTTACATGCTTGTTCTTAGTCATTGAGGATGATGCAATAAACCTATCTCGCTTGCTATCAGTCTTAGGACATGTGCCAATGACGTATTCTAAGAGTTCTTGAGATCGTTTAGTGAGGAAGCAAGCATCTACAACTGCACTATCAAGTGGTTTATCTATCCTATCCTCTTCTGCGATCTCACGAAGGGTGTCAATGCTATCCTTAAGGTGAGTGAGATATATTTGATGGGCAGACCTATTGTTCCTAAGGGGAAGTGGAATAGGCAAAAATCAATTGCATATTTACTACAAGCAGAAACCTTTGGAACAACATTTTCACTTGTGATCATTGGCATTTTTCCTTTCACTTGAGTCTTTAGATTCTCAATCTTATTTAACAAAGAAGTTATCTTTTCATTGTGATTGTTATGTGTGACTTTAATCGAATCATATAACTCTTTGTAATGCTGTTTGACTTTTGAATTTTCAGCCCGAAAACACTCATTTTCATAGTGTAACTTATTGATGGTGTCTTGATATTGAAAATTTTGAGAATCTAAAGACGATGGTTTATTGGTGCCAATTGCTTCACTCTTATTTGACTTTAATTGGGCAATTTGGGCCCTCAATTGTCAAATCGTGTTAGTGTGAGCTTGAATTTTTTCATCACGTTTACTCAATTCAAAATATGTATAAAATTCAGGAGCATCCAGAGATGTCTTGGCATTTGATATTTTACAATTTTCTTCTAAGTGTTGATATTTTAATTATAAATTAAGATGATCAACTTCTAGTTTTGAAAAACGCTTGACCATGTTATCATGGTCAGCATTTTGAATTTTCTCTTTCAGTTTCAAATTCTTCCCCTCAAGCTCAACAACACGATTCTGGGTAACATTCAATGCAATATAATACTCATGAAATTGACAGGTAGTTAAAGCAGAATCAGTGGCAGTATAAAATATATCCTGTGCAATACATCTAGCAATCAAATTCTCATTGGTGATGAGAATGTTATTTCTCTCGATCTCACGGCTCTTAAGTTCTATCGCATTTTGAGCTACCTCATTACCCATATCTTTAAACACTACTTTCATTTCATTTACTTCAGTTTTAAGGGTGTTTTGCATTCCTTCAAACTGTTCCTTGAGTAATTTAAAGAATGGAATTACCTCAGTTAAGTAACACCTTTTTGCTTGTTCAAAACCCCTTTCCCCCTCAGTAATTCCGGTTGGTGTAATTCTCTTCTTACATGTTTTATCAAAATCAGCAAATAGTTGACAAAGTACATATATGCTAATTAAGGTTTTACATTCAGTAGGAAGAGTCAAAGGAACCAAATTCCTAGGTGTATTGGGAGGATACACCGTCGCAGCTGCAATTTTCCTAAGGGATGGAGTTTTGGCTTCAAGCTCATCGGCCCTTCTCTTTTCCATATCTAAAGACCAAAATATTTGTTCAGGCGTTAACTTTTTTTGAGGTGCAAACACAGTCAATCGATTCTCCTCATAATAATCATGGGGTTTGACTATTATTCGATTGGCTATGCATTTGGGATTCTTCATTTTCTCATTCATTCTTTCTCTATTTCTCACATCTATCTCATTACTCTCTTCTAAAGATGAAACATTAGGTGGGGCATGACTAGGCATAATCATCACATTGGCATCATATAAGGCAGGTTGGGCTACTTTAGCATTCCTAAGGAGAGCTAATTTAGGTTCACCTACATTATTTTCACTATGCTTATCACACAACTTTTTGTGCTTTTGAATCATTTGAGCAGTTTGTCTGGTTTGGTCTTGTGTGTACAACTTGTTTTCAAGCTTATTCTTTAACGTTTTAAGTCTGGAGAAATCATTTAAGAGTTTTGTTTCTTTTTCTTTGAAATCTTGTTTTAGTGTGTTTACACGCTCTTGGACCTCCTGTTTTTGTTTAACAGTCTGATCCAGCTGTTTTTGCAAAGAATTCAACTCCTTTTTTAATGTTTCTTCCCTTAAATTACGTTCTGTTATGTATGTACGCATTTGACTATCCATTTTCTGCTCACGTTCAGTTAGCTCAAATTTTGCACGTTGTTCATATATGGCCACCTGATCTTTATAGATGTTAAGTCTAGTGGTCAAGGTGTCATCAGGGATAAACACAGTGTACTCATTCAACACATAATCATCATTGATAACGCTCAAATCTAACATGTTTTTAGGAGCGTTATTGTGGATTTTATGCATATATATTGGTCACTTTTATGAACTTATGGTACTTAATGGAGTATAATTTACATTTTAGGTTCATGGAAGCTCAAGTACAAGAAAACGAGGAAAAAGACGAAGAAATGATCAATAAACGAAGATTTATGCATGTACGAGGAGTTCCCGACAAATGAGAGTCTCTTGGAGTATGTTCGAGAAGATAAAGTCATGAAGTTGTCATTCCAAAGACTCAAGAATAAAGCACAAGAGGGAAAACGAGGAAAGAAATGAAGAAAAGAAGCTAAAACGAAGAAATAATGGAAGACTCGTTGTTCCCGACACACCTTCACCATTTTGGCCATAACTTGAGCATACGAACTCGGATTTCGATGATTCAAGCGCCCACGGAAAGCTAAGAGAAAGATCTACAACTTTGGTTTTTATCACTTCTGGCCAGAATGCTCCATCCGATCGGTAGGAGCCCGCATCCGATTCGGATGGAGCAAACTTGACTTTTACGAGAGCTCCAACCGATCGGTATTGCCCCGCATCCGATCGGTTGGCTGAAACTGCCTTCTCTAAGTTATTTTTAATGCTTCTTTAAGTGCCATTAAGTCCCAAGTCCGATCATGTGCCTCTATTAACTCATAAACCTGCCCTTTTATGACCCTTTGTGCCCAAGTTATTTGCTTGTTGGCTAAGGGTGGCTTCTACCTATAAATAAGACTACTTTGGCATGGTTTCAAGTGTGAAATTGTATCCTCCACCCTCAAGGACGAATTTACACCAAAACATAGGTGCAATTCCAGCCTCCACCCTAAAGGAAGAATTGTCACCAAAGGAAAATCTAGCCTCCACCCTAAAGGAAGAATTTCCACCACCTTATCTCACCCAAAAGACCATAAACCTTTGCCATTCATGGAGGACGTATCACCAAGAAGTATTGGAGCGATTCTCTAGTTTGGTTAGATGTTGTAGTTGATTGGAGGCTTGAAGGTTGCTATAAATCTTTCACCTTTGCCTATTTGTAATTCATACTTTGGGTAAACTCTTGTTACGTTTATGATGTTGAATTCTATTATTAATGTTTGGTTTCTATGATTATGTTGATGTGACTTCTTAATACTTGTTTGGTTCATATGATAACTTGTGATAATAGGATGTTTGGATAATATTAGTGTTTGTTTGATAACATCATATTTGGTTAAGTTGGAACTTGTCTTGTTTATTGTTTTGATTAATCATTGTTGGATCTAAATGTCGAAAGGATTCTTAATAGTGGTTGATTTCAATTCATTAGTCGACAAATGTTTTGGTCTTGTACTTTGTGACGATTGTATAAGAAACTTAATAAACATAACAAGTGAATGTTTAATTTGGATTAAAGGTCGAAAGACATCTTTTGAATATGTGTTCATCAAGTAAATGGAACTTCACAAATTAATAACATCAAAGTTATGGGATCGAAAGAACATCTTTGTTTGTTGTTGGTTTAGGCATGAGTTTTATGACATGACCAATTGATTAAGACTTATGTATATTTGATTTATAAAATGCTAAATTATTGGTTCTAGAGGCCGAAAGGAATACCAATGATAATATGTTTTCCAAACTAGTAAAGGCTTACACCAAGTCCTAGTTAAGGCTCACACCAAGTTCTTACTAACTTGTTATCATTGCCAAACATGTATGTTCTTTGTGTGCTTGTTCTCATATTGCTTTTCTTGTTGGTTTGATCCGTGACAATCATAACCATCAACTTGTTACTTGCTTAAACAAACAAACGACACTTGAGTACAACCAAGTCTCTTGGGACGATCTTGACTTACCCACCTTTACTACAACGGACGAGTATACTTGCTCGTATGTGTTCCTAATTAATCGGTAATTCATGTTTATAAATTTAAAACCTCGTGTGAACGTATCAAGTCTTTATGCACGATCCGAACACATCAAGTTTTTGGCGCCGTTGCCGGGGATTTGGTTTTTGTACTCTTTTGTTTGTTTGTTTGTTGAATGATTCTATTGAAATGTTTGCTTGAAATGTTTGATCGATTGCTTGTTTGCTTGTTTTCTCATGATTGCGCTTCTTGCTCTTTGTCTAATAATTTTCTCATTGCTCATAATTGCTAAAGCCAAATCCCAACATCATCAAAATTTGGTTTCATGTGTTCTAAAAATACTCATTCAAATGTTTGCTTCATAAGATTGTTCAAAAGTTTTGCCAAAGAAAAAAAATAAAAACCCACCCAAACAATCCCAACCGAATCGGATGGATTTCCATCCGATCGGATGGAGCTCTCGGTAAAAAAAAAAAAAAAAGTTTTTTTTTAAGTTTTGTTATTTTTCGTTTTCTTTAGTATTTAATGTTTGGTTTATGTTAGTTAAAGTTTATAAATGAAACTTATAAAAAATAAAAAAATAAAAAAAAAATAAATAAATAAAAAAAATAAATAAATAAATTTACCGAGCCTTCTATCCGATCGGTTTGACATTCAACCGTTCGGCTGAACCACCCAAACCATCTCAACCGATCAGTCACTGCCCGTAACCGATTCGGTTGGAATCTTCTGTCCCAATTTTTTTTTAGTTTTTGTTTTTCTTGTTTTGTGAGTTTTAGATATGATCTCTTGCATGTTTTTGTGTTTCTTTTTAGTTTGTGTTTTTCGTGTCTGGATTAGTTTCGTATTAATTTGGAATAAGACTATCTTGTTTTAGATTGTTTTGTTTTGATTTGTGTTACGTGACTAATTATGTTTGTTTGAGTCTATGTGCTTGTCGTTTTCTGTGATCGTGCTTTTATTTGCTTGTTTTTGTTTTAAGTGTCGGTACATATGTGTTTATGTGTTTTTATTTTCTTGTGTTTATTTTCATGTTCGTTACCTTTTGTGTTCTTGTTTTATTTTGTCAATAAAAAGTTTTTAGTAAAACTTGTTAGTCATAAAAAAATAAAAATAAATAAATAAAAAAATTAAAAAAAGTTTTTACGATCTGTTCAGCCGATCGGATATGTGAGTATCCGATTCGGTTGGCGAGTTGCATGTTTTACGAATTATCCAACCGATCGGTTAGATACTCTTACCGATCGGATGGTCGTCTCGGTAAAAATTGAACAAACCCAACCGATCGGTTAGATACTCTTACCGATCGGATGTGGCTCTCGGTAAACTTTGTTAACTTCCAACCGATCGGATGGATACCCTGACCGATCGGATGGAACAATCGGTAAAATAAAAAAAAAATGTTTTTCATTTTTCGTATTTTGTTCTTGTGTGTTTGTGTTTAGATCGAATAAGTTTAAATGTCTTTTGGTTTTTGCAAGAGTATCATTTCTTTTATTCTACTTAAGTTTGTTTTCATTTTATTTTAAATTTTGTTAATTTAGTACATTGTGAATAAATAAGTACTTGTTTTAAAAATAAAAAAATGTTTTGAACTTTGTGGGTATGTTCACTGGAAACCCTCACGAGACTTCACTCGTCCACTCGGGCCACCGAGGGGTTTAAAAGGCTTGTTGCATACGCTAAATGCAACCGTGATGCCTACGAAAGTGAGTTTTTAGGATTTTACGCGTTTTTTGTAGTTTAGTTTGTTTTTGCAGATTTAATAAGCTCTGGGAGATTGGATTATTGGTGACACTATACTTGGTGTGGAGATGTTTTGTGAAAGAGAAATCGATTGATCTCATAAGCTTATGCTAGCATTTGCTTAGCACCTTATCATATGGAGTTCGATCACGATTTCTTGGCCCGGGAAGTTTCGTTTCTCTTGGATTATTTATTTATTTATTTTTCCCTATTTTACATGCTTTGAAGTTTATTTTTCACAATGAATATAATGTTTAACTTAAGTGTGGGGGGAAAGTTAGATAGTGAAAAACGAAACTGCTTTTCATATTTATAATTTTTTAGGCCAATTTAAAATTTTGTAAACTTGTTTGCCCTTTGTGATCTAATTGTTTTCACGCTTTTAGGATAATATATTAGAATAACTGGATCAATCCACTGGTGAAATATGTAATTTTGAAAACTTCGAGATGTGTTCCGATTAATATTGCAATCCATTCTGGGATCGATAACATTTGCTAGCACATATTATAGCCCTTTCCACTAAATTGTGAGGATTTGAGCCTATTCTATATATAGCATACATCTTTTATGCTTGGATCTTTTGCTATGAGTGTGCCGGTGATTTTATTTATTCTAGAACTTGTACTTGTAAATCATTACGAGACCGCAGTAAGATCGCATTCGTGTGATATAAGTGTATTCGTGTGATAAAGAGGCACCCTTAGGAATAAAACCAAATGGCCTTCCTTTTTGCATCTAATGATATATTAGCTAGCCACATTGGCTAGTTAACCTCCAATATGGACCCATTTGTTAGCGTTTAACTTTAGCGCTAGATACCCTTAGTTACACCCTCCGAGCCATCCTTTTCATTTTTGATTAAATCCAGAAAATACAAAAATATTTTACACTTTAAACCTTAGCCTAACCCTTTGCCAAAGTCTAAACGGTTGGTTGCTAGTTGCTTGGTATGTTGGATTGTTTTTGATGATTAATAGTTTGGTTACACTTTGTTATTTGAATGTGCCGTTCCGACAAAGACGAAGGATGCATACTTCTTATTTGTATTTTTGTGGTGTATGCTTATGCGAAGTGTGGGGGAGATGTGATGTATGGAAGAAAGGTGTTAAAAAAAATGTGAAAAGAAAAAAAATGAATAAGTCATCGAAAAAAAAAAGAAAGAAAGAAAAAATATGTGTGATGACAATTATAGCCAATGTGCTATATTATTATGAAGATGAAGGAAGATGAAGTATGTTTGAGATATCGATTAGCCAATGTGCTAAGACGTGATATACATATATATTTGGTGATCGATATGAGAAGAGGAAGTTGTTAACTATAATCATTTATGGGTTCGTGGTTTGTTTGTTGACTAGCAACATGGGTATTAGACTTGACTTTATTTTTCTTTTAAAACCAATTTCATAAATACTCCCATGCCTTATCCCTACCCTTTTGACTTTGTGAAATTATCAAGTGTATTGACATGTAGTGACCATCCGATTTCTTGAGAAATTAGGTAGCGTTGTTAGTGATCTAAGGTTATCCTTAGTGACCATCCGTTATTTGGTGATGCAAGAATTCGTTGTTAGCGAGCTATTATGTTTTGCATAAGATAGTTGCACGTAAGTCTGATATTACCCTTTAAGCCTTACACCCGAATAAAAGACCTCTTTAGATGTTTACACTTGGTGCTTACGCCTCGTCGGTGGAGTTTTGTTTCTTGTACAAGCCTATGGTAATAAACGGATCATGACTGAGCAATGAGTGTGATTTCTCTTATATATACTCCACTACCTAAATAAATGAGTGATTGAGTGAATTATACTTCGTTCTTTTTTCGTGAGGTGTTTAGAAATGTTGCTCAAGCAAGAAAATAGATGGGTATTTACATCTCGGTTTTTCACCTTAGCGCTTAAAAATGATGAATCTTATCTCGTACTTGTACTTGGTAGATTTGCATCATAATTTTTATAATCATTTTTCATGCACCATGTGGGATTTATTTTTCTTATTATTTGCTTGAGGGCAAGCAAACCCTTAAGTGTGGGGGAGTTTGCGCTCATTTTTCGCTTATTTTCTCTTTTATTATTAAATATATAAAAAAAAATATAATAAATTTTTTTTTTCTGTCCAACCGATCAGATGTGCGAGCACCCGATTCGGCTGGCATGCTGCATGTTTCTACGAATTGTCCATCCGATCGGATGGAAGTGCAAACCGATCGGATGGATGCCTCGTTAAAGTTTTCAAAAGTTCAATTTTTCTTTTCGTTTTGTCATTTAGATATGCATTTTAATTTTTCTTTTCTTAGATTTGCTTGAGGGCAAGCAAAGTTCAAGTGTGGGGGATTTGATAACGCTCAAATCTAACATGTTTTTAGGAGCGTTATTGTGGATTTTATGCATATATATTGGTCACTTTTATGAACTTATGGTACTTAATGGAGTATAATTTACATTTTAGGTTCATGGAAGCTCAAGTACAAGAAAACGAGGAAAAAGACGAAGAAATGATCAATAAACGAAGATTTATGCATGTACGAGGAGTTCCCGACAAATGAGAGTCTCTTGGAGTATGTTCGAGAAGATAAAGTCATGAAGTTGTCATTCCAAAGACTCAAGAATAAAGCACAAGAGGGAAAACGAGGAAAGAAATGAAGAAAAGAAGCTAAAACGAAGAAATAATGGAAGACTCGTTGTTCCCGACACACCTTCACCATTTTGGCCATAACTTGAGCATACGAACTCGGATTTCGATGATTCAAGCGCCCACGGAAATCTAAGAGAAAGATCTACAACTTTGGTTTTTATCACTTCTGGCCAGAATGCTCCATCCGATCGGTAGGAGCCCGCATCCGATTCGGATGGAGCAAACTTGACTTTTACGAGAGCTCCAACCGATCGGTATTGCCCCGCATCCGATCGGTTGGCTGAAACTGCCTTCTCCAAGTTATTTTTAATGCTTCTTTAAGTGCCATTAAGTCCCAAGTCCGATCATGTGCCTCTATTAACTCATAAACCTGCCCTTTTATGACCCTTTGTGCCCAAGTTATTTGCTTGTTGGCTAAGGGTGGCTTCTACCTATAAATAAGACTACTTTGGCATGGTTTCAAGTGTAAAATTGTATCCTCCACCCTCAAGGACGAATTTACACCAAAACATAGGTGCAATTCCAGCCTCCACCCTAAAGGAAGAATTGTCACCAAAGGAAAATCTAGCCTCCACCCTAAAGGAAGAATTTCCACCACCTTATCTCACCCAAAAGACCATAAACCTTTGCCATTCATGGAGGACGTATCACCAAGAAGTATTGGAGCGATTCTCTAGTTTGGTTAGATGTTGTAGTTGATTGGAGGCTTGAAGGTTGCTATAAATCTTTCACCTTTGCCTATTTGTAATTCATACTTTGGGTAAACTCTTGTTACTTTATGATGTTGAATTCTATTATTAATGTTTGGTTTCTATGATTATGTTGATGTGACTTCTTAATACTTGTTTGGTTCATATGATAACTTGTGATAATAGGATGTTTGGATAATATTAGTGTTTGTTTGATAACATCATATTTGGTTAAGTTGGAACTTGTCTTGTTTATTGTTTTGATTAATCATTGTTGGATCTAAATGTCGAAAGGATTCTTAATAGTGGTTGATTTCAATTCATTAGTCGACAAATGTTTTGGTCTTGTACTTTGTGACGATTGTATAAGAAACTTAATAAACATAACAAGTGAATGTTTAATTTGGATTAAAGGTCGAAAGACATCTTTTGAATATGTGTTCATCAAGTAAATGGAACTTCACAAATTAATAACATCAAAGTTATGGGATCGAAAGAACATCTTTGTTTGTTGTTGGTTTAGGCATGAGTTTTATGACATGACCAATTGATTAAGACTTATGTATATTTGATTTATAAAATGCTAAATTATTGGTTCTAGAGGCCGAAAGGAATACCAATGATAATATGTTTTCCAAACTAGTAAAGGCTTACACCAAGTCCTAGTTAAGGCTCACACCAAGTTCTTACTAACTTGTTATCATTGCCAAACATGTATGTTCTTTGTGTGCTTGTTCTCATATTGCTTTTCTTGTTGGTTTGATCCGTGACAATCATAACCATCAACTTGTTACTTGCTTAAACAAACAAACGACACTTGAGTACAACCAAGTCTCTTGGGACGATCTTGACTTACCCACCTTTACTACAACGGACGAGTATACTTGCTCGTATGTGTTCCTAATTAATCGGTAATTCATGTTTATAAATTTAAAACCTCGTGTGAACGTATCAAGTCTTTATGCACGATCCGAACACATCATCATCATTTATAACAGAAGATGCACAACTAGGTACAACAGATGCTTCGTTGTGTTTCACATATTGTTCATATGGGATAACATCGCTATTTCCCATATTAGCAGTATCTGACTCAACAACGTTTGTCTGTTGTACTTTGTCGGGAATCTTTTGTTTATGCAACACATTATCATCATTAATAACAGAAAATACCCCACAAGGTTCAGCCGACGCTTCGATGTGTTTCACGTGTTGCTCGTTGTTCATAGCAGTATCTGGCTCAATAACACTTGTCTGTGGCTGATGAAGCTCTTTCTCTTGAGATTTCGAGCACACAAAGTCCCTATTGGCACTAACATACTTAAACACGTTTATCTATTGAACATCTTTAGGAATCTTTTGTTTGTCAATCATATTGTACAATCTGAGTATCTCAGATATAGCAGAATTTGAAGTAGTAGACATGATGTGAACGTGCACGGGATTTTACAATTCTATGATTTAAACCAAGAAATTGATTCTTTCGCGGGATTTTACAAAAATCAAGAATAAACCATGAAATGATGATTACTTGAATTTGTTATGATGAAAGTTGATTTGGTTTGGTTGATGCACGTTGTTGTGGTGGAATTTTGGTCTGAAAACTTAAAACCTCAATAACTTCATTTTGGAGCGATTTCAGGCTTCAAAATTTGGGTTGATACATGTTCAAGAAATTCATTCAACGTGTCCTTTTCCTCGATCTCACGGTCGTTTTGACAGGTCTTGGGCTGAAAACGGAGTTACGGTTCAAAAGTTATAGCCGTTTGAAGTTTTGACGTAAAAAGTCAACTTTGGTCAAACCACAACAAGTCAAGTCGCAATTAATCAAATCGCAATATGTCAAATCGCAACTAACCAAATCGCAATAAGTCAAATCGCAACTAACCAAATCGCAATAAGTCAAATCGCAAGTGTCAACTTGCAACGTCAAATCGCAACTTGTCAACTCGCAATTAATCAAATCGCAACTAGTCAACTCGCAGTGACTCAAATCGAAAAGATCAAATCGCAGTCTCAGTCAAATCGCAATCCAGAAATACCCAAGTCGCAAGAGTCAAATCGCAACTCGCAAAAGGACAAAACTGTCACTATCTTGCTATTTTGTCTTCTTTCCCTTTTAAAGTAAACTGCCAAATCGCAATACCGAGGCACACCAAATCGCAACAGTTCTTTTCCAAACAAAGCTCAAATCGCAATCTAGAATCCTTTACCGAATACCAAATCGCAACTAAGAAAGACTTTGAAAAACCACACGAATTGACCTAAAACACCACAAAACGAATAGAACAATCTTTCCAAACACCAAACTAACCCTAATCAAGAAAGTACAAGCTTTTAACAAATTCAACCGCTAACAAAGCACAAATGAGAGATTTTTTACCCTATTCTATTCGAACCAAAGAAAACCACAAAACCAATCCAAGAAATCCAAAAACCTACACTCAAATGAACCTAACCATGGCTCTTGATACCAATTGTAAGCTTTAACAAAGTATAATACGTATGGAAATTGTGGTTATGGATCGAATTGTAAAGAGAAGAAAAGATGAGAAGTTGGGAACTAGAGAGAGAAAGTGAAGTTGTATTAGTTGAAAGTGTGAAGAGTTCCAACCCTCTCCCTAGGTGGAGAGGGGTATTTATAGTTACAAATATAAGTGCCCCGAGTGGGCTGTGGAGCAAGCTGATAGTTGGTAAAGACCCGACCCACTCCACAAATACTATGATAACTAAACTATTACTAATAGTACTAATATTCCTACGAGCCATTAAATGCTAATGAGTACTCAGGGTGACCGAGTCTTCAGATGAATATTTATATTCCTAACAGTTTAAAAGTTGAAACGCCCTTTTTCAGTTTAACCAAAAATTTACGCAAACGGCATGACCAAAAAGACCTTTTGTTGAAAATCAAGGACTCTAATATACTTTCATTTAGAACTAATTCATAAAAGTATTTTTCAAATGAAAGTAGACTCAGCTTCGTTTAAAATGATGGGTGACACGACTCCTACAAACTTATGGTTGATTTTATACGAATTTCTTAAAATGACTCAATAATGAAAACAGATAGACAGATGCACGGTACCGTTAAATACCCCATGGTACCGTTAAATATAACGGTACCGTCCTATATTTAGTGGTACCATGACCTGTTTCCTGATTCAGTTTATTATTTTAGTGCGGCGACTCGACGGAAAGATGTAAAATTTAATAAACTAGATACCGAACATATAAAGTATATATTAAGCATCATTTTCACGTTTAAGACTAAGAAAGACATTTACGATAATACTTTTACTACAAAATAATGGTTTGTCCCAAACACTCCTTTCAAGACCGCATGAGTTTACGACTCGTTTTAAAGACATGACCGGACACTTACAAACTCTATTCTTTTATTGGTTTAAGAAAATCTTCAAGCTAGTATGACAAAGTGTACTTAACAAAAAACTTATAAATATTAAGAAACTAAGTACTTTTCATATTTTATCACCTTCATGGGTAATTTGATACATGGATCATACTCAATTTTGAAAAAACCATTTGTTTTAAAATTTTAAGCGACATGGCTCTGGTACCAATTGTAGAAACTGTAGAGGGGGGGGTGAATACGTTTCCATTTAAAAACTTAAAAACGTTTTGTATCACACACCCGATCAAGTGTGACGTAATATGAAAAGTGTCAACAATGATCATACAACATCTAGAGATGGTATTAAGTAAACTACAACACAAACACAATCAAACCATGAGACAAATATAATCAACAAAATATAAGCAACAAACCACACAAACATAAACGCAATGCAAATATAAATATAAAGCGATAAAGACTAAAATAAAAGTAAAGAGATAAGTAAAGAAGGCGCAAACCGGACACGATGATTTATAGTGGTTCGGTCACGAAGCTCCTCTTCGCCCTACTCCACTCCCCGAGTACCCAACTCGAGAGTTACTTCACTAATCAAAAAGCTCCCTTCTTGGCGGAGAAAAGCATACAATGTCGCTTACAATATTTTCCGACACTAAGCTAGATGTCGAGTTCTTCTTCGGGTGCAACCAAACCCGTTATGTTTTATGGCCCAACATAACAAATCTTGGGTTTTGAGGCCTAAACACATAAACCACATCGCTTACATTATTTTCCGACATTAAGCTAAATGTCGAGTACTAATCTAGCTAGTACCAATCTCACTCACGATCTACCCGATCTTCACATATCACACAAGCTACAAGATCCACATGATCTACACTCGATCTACCCGATCTACTCATGATCCACCCGATCTACTCACGATCTACCCAATTTACCCGATAACAACACAAGCTACACAAGATCTCCCCGATCTCTACAAGATCACAATGATAGACAACTTGATGTATAGAAAGATACAACAAGTGCGTAACAAATGTTATGAGTGCACTAGAATAACACTATAACACTTTGTATCTTTGTGATACTATGTGTTTTTCTTTTGCACTAGTAAAGGAATGAAGGTGATCTTTTGGTTGGATGAAAGGATCACTCTTAAACAAACTAAGACTCTCTAAATGATCAAAGAAAGTGATCTTAATAAGAAGGGATTAGACCAGAGAAAACTAACTGGAAAAATCAAGTTGGAAGAGTAAAATGGTCCACTATTTAAAGGAAAAGAAAAAACTAGCCATTACGTACGGACGGTACCACTAAAGTTCAGATGGTACCACTAATTGTTAGACAGTACCGTTAAATTTAGTGGTACCGTCCTAGACAAAAACGCTCCTCTTTTTGTTTTTAGTGGGGAAGGTTTATTTGGGGATGTTTGGAGCTGTTTTGTTGGGATTTTTAAACTTATTTTTCAAAATAAAACATTTCTTTTTAATTCAAAAATAATTTGTAAAATATATTTTTGAAAAAATATTTTGTCACATTAAAAATGTGATGTTTAGAACAAAAAAATTATTTCTTTGAACATCCGTCAAGTTTAAATTTGTTTGTTCATACCTTGAGTGATTTACGTTGGGATGAAAATCTACGACTCTATTGAGGCATACTTGATACGTTGAGAGATGTTGATGTAAGTATGCGTTGATGATTTGTGTTTACAAGTAACTTGCACATTTTACGTTATGCATTACATGTTACATGTTTGTCATTATTAAAACCGAAGAAACCGTTTAGTTTAAATATCGTAATATTTGCATTAACACCATGTTTAGATTTATAATTGAAATAAGATAATTTCTAAGTATTCCTGAAAGCTAGTGGGAGTATTATGTTTAATTTCCTAAATCATATATTTTGTATAACATATATGAAGTAACATTCCATATAAGTAAAATGTTAATTCTTAGTTTGGAATGAAACTTCACTTGAATGATTTAGAAAATAAAACATACAACCTTGGAATAAATGTTTATTATTAATAAGCATGTGCGGTAAATGAATCTAATAGAACATGATATATCATTTAGAAAGTCTAAATGGATATGTAGAACATGAAAAAAAAATCTAAGTCTGACTCAAGGATTTTTCGTGAACATCATGTTATTGTTGGATCATGCTTGATTGCAAGATGATTTGACAACATTGATATCTAATTGAAAGTTATTAGATAACTAGTGTAATGAATATTCTAATAGAATATGTTTGGATATAGAATTACATCTTCAGTCTGGAGTTGCTCCTAGATTCTATGGATGAACAATATGTCAATTGTTGTGCAAATTGTCATCGCCTACAAACTTAAAAGTTTGGAAGGCATCAAACATTACACAATAGATATTAAAGTTTACGGAGTTTTAATGAACATTGTGTTGTTTGTATACAATGATGCTGGTTTAATTGAGATGATACTCAATACTAGTCATGGTAGGATTTCGTCCTTGGCTATGAAAACTAGTTGTGCTCACTAAGAGCATTGTTGCATTATACATTAAAGAATTAGAATACTTTAAACTTTAAAAATGTTTCAAAGTTTGATTATCATAAATTGGTGGTTGAGGTTGTCACACACTTTATGAAATATTGTGTGGCAATTATTTGAGTGCACACATACAAGAACTTTACTAGTTGAATTCTTGAAATAAGTATTCTCAAAATTCCGATAGATCAAAGTTGGTTGATTTATGCCTTGTCAAACAAGTAGGATTATCACGACTTGAGGCATAATTCATCAACTAGAATTTTCATGCATTGATCTATCTAGTATTTGGATAAAGGATGTTAAGCATTTATTATTTGTAATGAACTTAAGTACTTGGTATGTTTGTTTTCATTAATAATAAATTGTGTCTTATATTTGCATGTTTAAATCCGTGAATAACTTATGATATTCTAAAATAGTCCGTTGTCAATTAATGATATGGGAATATCATTGAATTAAGACAAATCTGAGTTTTGGTAGAATATACTTGAAAGTATATTGATGCGTTGACATGCCAATTTCACATGATATTCAATGAATTGAATATAGGACTTATCCCAAACTACATGATTGTACTTTATGGATCTTGTCATCAAGTAATCATGAATAGTTATCCTCAGACTTGAGATACCAGAGAACAGTCATAGATGTGGTGCATTTCTGTGAAGCAATTTAACACTATACGTAACTGGTAGTTATAAGGATTGTTTTCAGAAGTGATGCAAAGTTCATGGGTTTTGCTTGTAGTCAATAAAGAATTTGTTCCTTCAAATTCGTTTTGAAATTTGATATTGATGGGCCCCTCGTAGGTTTGACAAGATGTTTGCGTGCGTACGCCCAAGATCTATCTGGAATACGTTCAGAAGATTTGGTAATCTTGCTCAAACATAAACAACGTGAAACATAATAGTTAATTATGGAATGAAAAAGATCCATATCCATATTAACATGGTATTAGAAACAAAAGGATAATAATAATGATGAATCATTAAAAGGTTTTTCCAGGAGATCTTACTCGAGTTGTACTAGAGGCATTGGCGTGTTGCTAGACGCTAACCAATGTGATTACACTATTAAGATATGTCTAAGTGGGAGCTGTTAGTTTTATGGACATAAAATAGTAGTGTATGTTAAGATCGAACTCGAGACCACGGGATTGCACACTTTACGTATGAAGGATTAATGTTTAATAATTAAATATAAAATGTTATATACAATTATTAATTACACAAAACGACTAACGACCGTTAAGTAATTAATGGAAATTGACTAACGACCGTTAACTAATAAAAGGAAAAGATTATAGATGGAAAATAAGAGAACAAGAAAGATCTAGAAACCCTTGTGGGTTATTAGATCCGATCGGCAAGGGGTAAACCCAACCCAATCCCAACTTGTTCTCCAAGTTTTGTCATTCTATATAAACAAAACAAAGGGGTTGTTGTTTGGTTAACTTTTGTACACACACTAAACCCTAATGTGTTTTTCTCGTTTCTTTTAGCATCAATCGGCCGAAACCCTTAAAGGGGTGTTCGAATTTTGTTTTTCCAAAAACAAGGTTTTGTGTTTTCATTAACTAGCATTAACGTTAATTCGGTACTAACACACTATTGTTAGTATATTGGATTGAATTGTAAAACGGTAAGAGACAATCCTTTAATCCACATAAACCCTAATTAGGGTTCATATATTGATCGAATTAATTGCTTGCTTGGAGTTGCTAAAAGGTACGCATACTTTTACTTTCCGGTTAGTTAATTACAATTATATGTTCCTTACGCTTTCGCATTACTTTGATGTTTTATTGTGTTTAATTTATGATATGTCATGTTACTAAATTCCAACAGTAGGCGCCATAAAGTTAACAGTTTCATCAAAGACCACCTCAACCTCATCATCACTATCACTATCCGTATTACCCAGATCAACAACCTTTTTAGAACTAGGAAGCGTTGATTTACAAGGTTTTAGCGGCTTCCCATCATCACCCACTAGCACAAGCTTCTCATCAAGCATCTAACTTTCCAATTCATTAATCCTTGCAACCAAATGTGTAGTACTTGGACTACCAGATGCCGTACCAACCAAAGGTGTAGGGACATTACCACTAGGTTCTACATTAGCATTAGAAGCCTCATCTAATTCACCTAGAACACCAAATGCATTAGAAGTACTTACTACTTTAGCATCCATTTTCGGTTGTCAAGATGTAGAAGTTTCCTTTGTATTATTTTTTGAATTGGAAGCCTTGGTATTCTTTGGTGCAACAGGCCTATACTCAAACTTGTTTATTGGAACACCAGGCCTATACTCAAACTTGTTTATTGGAACACCATTAAACTTATTTGGATTAGCTCCTTTCTGCTTCACAACCGTAAACCCGTCATTAGAACCCGAACTCTGACTCCTTTATCTATCCTATTCACCACACGTTTAGGAGCAGCTGTGAGACAATCATTGATAATGACCATCTAACAAGCAAGTACCACAACGAGGGGGTTCCCACTCGTATTCAATACGAATAGACTCTTTCGTATATCCACTTGCATTAAGCTTTGGAACAGCTAAAACTAGATTATCACGAAACTCATTAGACGCATTAATTTCAACCAAGGATCTTGCATAGCTGCTCCTCCCCCATGAATCCAAACACATGTTATTCGTATTAGAAGCCATCAAGCTCAAACCATCCAATGTCTATGCAACCAATGGTACATCATGAAACTTCACCCAGACTAGGACACAAGACAAATCTTCTTTCAAAAGAATTACCTCGGGTGACCACTTGTTAAGAAAGATGTTTGGTTATTTTAATAGAAATTTTGTTAGTTTTGTAGACATAAAATAATAGTTGTGTATTAGGATCGAACTCGAGATCACGGGATTGCACACTTTACGTATGAAGAGTAAATGAATAATAATTATTTATAAAAAGTTATATTTAATTATTATATACACAAAACACATAAAGACGTTAGTATTTAACGGATAATGACTAACGACCGTTAGATGAATAAAAGGAAAGTTTTATAGATAGAATATTAGAGATCAAAGGAGGTTCTAGAATCCCCTAAAGGACCTAGATCGATCGGCCAAGGGTTAGGATTCCTAATCCTTATCTAACTTGTGCTCTAAGTTTTCTAATACTATATAAACACATAAAGGGTTATTAGTTTTGGCACCTCTTGTACACATAATATAACCTAAAGTGTGTTTTCTTTTCTCTTATTCTAAAACTCGGCCGAACCCCCCTCCTAAGGGTTTTGACTTTTTGGTTTTCATAACCTAAAACGTTTTGTGTTCTTTACTTACATAAACATTTACTTGGTATTAGTACATGTGTACAAGAACGTGAATCAAACACACTATTGTTTGATTTTTGGATTCAATTGCAAAATCGGTAAGGGGCAATTCGTGTAATCCTTATAAACCCTAATTAAGTTCATCACTATTGTTGCTTGGATTAGATTCTTGTTTGGCTAGAATCTTAAGGTACGCTACTATTTAAGTTTGGTTAATTAATTTATGCATTATATGATCCTACTCGCTTCCGCTATTACTTTGATGCTTTATGTGTTTAATTATGTATGAAATGATATTAAAATCCAACAAATTTAACACTTCATTAATTTTGTATTTTTTTATATGTTTGGTTACCAGTCATTTTGATAGATTGTAACAGTAGCTTTGTAACACTTTATTTTTGACGAAGAGGTATGGTGATTTGTATTTTCCATGATATTCTTAAAACTCCTAACCTAATAGGGCCAATTGTGTTAGCATTAGGCCTTACATTATTCAAAAGTTTTATCATGATGAGGATGGTGATGTTGTCAAAAGTATGATAGCATCTACGATCATTTTTCCTGATAATGTTTTAGTTTAACTGGATTTAGTAATTACTGATGCATAGCAAAAGTTATGTATAGATTTGCGGCTGGTTCAAAAATTGCAACAAATCAATGACTTTACACGATTGTTCTGGCCTGTCAAACTGAGCACATGTGTCACCTAAAATTGCCAGGAGGCACTCAACATAAGATTAAGTGCCCAACTCTCTGTTATGAAGAGTTAAGAAGTTTAACTACCCTAAAAAACTGAACAAACAAAGTACCGAAATATGTTTTTTACAGTCTCCTCTGTAATTGTATAGTTAATTTTTAGACTATGAACTTCATACATTGTGTCTTAGCATATGCAGGTATGGTACCTTAGGTCTTTATTGTAATTCACGTGTTAGAATGTCACCAATGCATCTCATTAATTGCTATTGTAGGAAATCAAAGAACTAGAAAGAAAATCCTATGTAATTAATGTTCTTTTGAAGGATGCGATATGACAACAACTTTACTTGATTGTTTAAAATAATAGACAATGAAACACGCAAACTTAGATTGATTTGATTGTGTTATGACATCGATTTTGATAAACCTAATGTTTGGACAAGAATTGTGATTGACGTCATTGAAGTCATTACTGTCGTATTGTGCAACGTTTAATTATATAAACACTAATACAAAGGACTTGGAGCTTAATTCTAATAGCTATAAGGTGTTCGGATCAAAATATTACAAAAATATATATAATATAAGTAAATTAGAAATGAATTCTTAAAAATATACAACGTACATATAAAAAAACCCGCATGTTCATGGGTCTTATAACTAGTACTTAATTACAATTTAAACCACTCACTTTTTTCGTAAAAAATATATAAAAATTTGCACACACAAATTAACAAATACAAATTATGGGTAATATGTAAATTATAACCTAAACAAAGAGTTCTATAAATTTTGTTTCCTTAGATAAATTCAACTCAATATATATCTTCTGTGGTTATCTTATTCTTAACCTTCTTCTATAAATTAAGCTTTTTGTATACCAACCCTAGCTGTAAATTGGTAGACCACGAAGCAATAAAGAGACAGTGGTGGAAACTCGTCATGGCGGTGGTCTTAAAAATACCATGAAGACAGAGCTTCATGTGACGTTCTATTTTACAGCATACTACCACGGCTTCCAGTAGAGGTGTCAATTTGTGTCCAAATTAAAAAAAAATTGGCTAATTTTGACTACTTTGTAAAAGACTTTGACACATTTAGCCCCCTCCTTTTTTTAAAATGGGCATATTTAGCCCATTGAAAAGTTAAATGGGCACTAACGGGCACATATTTTCTCTTAATAGGAGAACATTATAATCGTTTTTAAAGAAAAACTTATATATATAATATATTTAATTTTTTAAATATAAATGAAGTATTACGTTTAAGAAATTTATTTCGTCATTTTTTGTCTTCTATAAAGCAATTTGAATAACATGTGCCCATTTGGCCCGTGCCGGTTTAGCCCGTACCCATTCTATCCTGTGCCCATTCTAGCCCTTGCCCGTGCCCGCCCGGCCCGCCCGTTTTGCCACCTCTAGCTTCCAGTAAGATCTCTAATTCGTTTTTTGAGTGTTTCTAAACAATGGTACTCTTTCTTAAAGTCACTTGAATTTAGCAACATTCATCTCAAACGTGTAACTAACAACGATCATCAAGATCACCATAAACTTCTCCTGGTAAATCGAAAAGGACCATGTTATTTCAACAACTTGGATTGTTAAAAACTGATTTATGGTCCATGCCGCCCTTTGCCATTTGAAGTTAGTTTCAGAAACATATGTATCAAGTCATCTTGTAATGGACTTCTATTTTTGGTCCCAAAGAAGGATAAGGATGATACTATTCTCTCGGATCTAATTTTATGAAATCCTTTGACGAGAAGCGATCGGTTAGAAAGGAAAAAAAATTAGAAAGTCTAGAAAGCCATACACAATCTTACACGTGTCCAATTACCTTTCGTCCCTCTTTTTTTCTATTAAATTTTCAGTCAAAGGGTATTTTAGTCATTTGACGTATTTTTTTAATTACACCCCAACTTCAAACGCAAATAACTTTCAAACGACAAACTTTTACTAAAAACCGATTTTCCCATAATTTTTAAAATTTAATTCTCTTTAATTTGGTATGCATTTTGATATGTGGATCGCAACTCTTCTTTCTTTTTTTTTTTTTTTTTTTTTTTAACTTTTTAAGTGGATGTTGATTTTTTTTAAATTTTTGGCATTTTCGGCTCTAATTTTGTCTAGTTTAATGGCCGAATTATGCAAAACTTAAAACACGAAAGTTGTATCTTTTTTGCCATTCTTAACCTATAAATTTGAATCACTCAAATCCGATATGATATGAGTGAGATATCGCACGTTAAAGATGACGTCTTAGTCATATTTAGTGCACACAAAGTGTTTGATAAAATGTATAAAAGATATATTTTTTTTTATATATAAAAGTACATTTAAATGCACTAATTGTTGTACCACAATACATATTTTGTTATTTTTGTTATTTTCGGTGGTTTTTTTTTTTTTTTTTTTTTTTTTTTTTAACTGATGAACAAAGACTAAATGATGAACAGACTAACTGATGAACAACAACCAACTGATAAACTGATGAACAATGTGACCATAACTGATGAACATTGTGATTTTTTTAGACAACTGATGAACTTTATAATTTATTTTGTTGATGAACAACATTTTTTATTGATGAACAAATGAATTCTTTTTATTGATGAACAAATGAACATCTCTTTTTATTGATCAACAACACTTTTAACTGATGAACAACACTTTCTATCAATGAACAAAGTATACGATGAACAATGTTTTTTATTGATGAACATTGTCATAAAACTGATGAACAAAATTAAAGAGAACTGATGAACAACTCTTTTTATTGACGAACAAATGAGTAGCACTTTTTATTAATGACCAACACTTTTTATTGCTAAACAACACTTTCTATAAGTGAATAAAGTATACGATGAACGATATTTTTTTTATTGATGAATATTGTGGTGTAACTAATGAAAAAAATTAGAGAAACTGATAAACAACTCTTTTTATTGATGAACAATATTTTTTATTGATGAACAACACTTTCTTTTAGTGAACAAAGTATACGATGAACGATATTTTTTTATTGATGAACATTGTGATGTAACTGATGAACAAAATTAGAGAAACTGATGAACAACTCTTTTTATTGATGAACAACACTTTCTATTAGTGAACAAAGTATACGATGAACGAAATTTTTTTATTGATGAACATTGTGATGTAACTGATGAACAAAATTAGAGAAACTGATGAACAACTTTTTTTTTATTGATGAACGATACTTTTTATTGATGAGCAAATGAACATCTCTTTAAATTGATGAACAACACTTTTTATTGATGAACGATATTTTTTTGTTACAAAACTAATGAACATTGTTACATTTTTTATTTAAAAAAGTTAAACCACATACATAAAGTGACATCTTTTTACCATTTCATTTCACTCTATCTACCACAGAATATGTTTCTTGTAACATAGTCATCACACAAAATTTACACACACACTTTAAATGTTTCTTGTAACGTTTTACTTTTAACTATGTATTTGAAATTCAAAATAACTATCAAAAGGGTATAGTGACTACAACTAGTGAAATAATAAACTCCTTTATTCACTTTCACAAATTTCTAAATAATTGACCTTTCCATTTGCTTTTCATCCTCACGTGAACCCACCAACCACTTGTATTTATTTGGTTTTTCTCTCTCTCCTATAACTCCTCATCGTCTTCATCCTACAAACTTTTCTGCTGTACAAGTCATTTCTAGGATTTTTATGATTCAAAACAATGCAATATCTTCACAACCAAAGCATCCATAAAGCGGTCCCTATCAAAACATCTCCTAGCATTTTCATTTCTGTGGAAATTATCCGTAGTGGTAAGAGCTGAGTTTAAATTTGTAACACTTATAGGACTCAAGTCCCACTATTTAACAATCGATAACGACAAGCTAGAGGCAAAACAACACTACCTGCATCGATTTTTTTTTTAGCAAAAAGGGTGTAGGATTTGTCATCGTCTTCAACTTGGTTCCGGCCTCCACCACACCGGCACCGCCTGACAACAAGTCGGATCAATTAGTGTTGACGGTGACCAATTAGTGCTGGTGACGGTGTAACGGTGGTGACGGTGAAGAAGATCGCCGGATCTGAGATGTGAAATAAAGAGGGAAAGGAGATCGGAAATAAAGTATTATTTTTATTGGAATGACCATTATGCCCCTATGTGTAGATTTCCCTCTTTAATTTGATCGGATCTTGATTTATGATCCGACGGTTGTAAATACTTTTAAGACTTTTTAAACTTTTGTCACTTTGCGAATGATCCCCCACCATCCTTTGGCAGGTGACTATAAGACATTGTTTAAAACCGATTCTAATAAAGAATGTTATAATGTCAATGGACAAGTATTTGAGTTGTATTACAACTCTTATGACGAAGACTACAAGCTTCTAATAATAACCTGTCATCACGATGTCTACATATACTCATTGAAATCAGACTCATGGATAAAAATCAATTCAAAAGATGCTTTTGAGTGTATTCCCAACATGATTCCCTATGGTTGGTCGCCAAGTACTTGCTGGAATGAAAATCTTTATTTTATGAAACTTGGCAGCAAACCTTCGATTATAAGGTTTGACACTAAGACTGAAAAGTTCACTGAGATAGCAACGCCCGGCTTCATTCAGAACTGAGTGTGTTCCAGACTCACCGTTCAAAGAGGCTATATACACCTGCTTGTGAGGTATTACGCTTATGAACATTCTTTTGATCGTATTGACGTGTGGAAGATGAACATAGATGGTGATTGGATGAATATGTTAACTAGTATAGTGTATCACGATTATCGTTGGTTTCTACATCCACTGTACTTGATGAGGGATGGCGATTGGCTCATGAAGTCCGATACCAGCTGCGATAAAATACATATAATAGACCTAGAGAAGAAAGATAGGATAGACCTGACATATACATATTCACTCGATGGTTTTGTAGAAGCAAAGTATCTCGAGACTTTTGTGTCACCCAATCAATAAATGAATTGAAAAGAACCCAAACATTGTTTATCATACTCTTTTAACGTCAATTTTTTATTGTATTAATTTTTAAACTACAGCATGTTCGTTTGATGTGTGTGATTGCAGTTTTAGCATGTATTATGCTATAGTAAATAAAATTCAAATTTGGATCGATGAATTTCTTAGCGAACTCCATTAACGTATTTGCAAATGGTTTTAAGATTTGCACCAATTTATAAGTTGCTCTACTGACTTGGTAAAAACTGTTTTAACCATCTTTAAATCATCTTGAATAAAATTACAGGGTGCCTTTCAGATCCTTTATGCCTGTCATGGATATGTAAATACGTATTTGCTTTGTTTTGATGATTCTGATTGTCACTATTAGATGTAGCATAATGCTGGGTTGGGATAGGGGTCAAGAAGGGTATCCTTTTGGTATGTGATACGAACCCATCCCATACTAGGTCGCATCAAGCCACAAGCTAGGTGTAGAACTCACTCCAAAAAGCTAGTTCAAAAGAGGATGGGACACCTAGACTTTAGAAACCACCAACCAATCACATACTTGACCTATGTGGGATCGTAACAATATCCCACGCTTTGATACCAGTATGGATTGTAGCAAAACGGGTCAGGAGATTTGGGTTAACCTGCAACACTTATTTTCAATAAAAGATATATTTTTTAATTAATAATTTTGAAAATTTTAACCTGATTTCTTTTGAGCTAACTCCTCTGAGAGATGAAATGTATGCAAATCAACCAATTTACCAATAAACTGGTCAAAATGTCTCTCTGTTATAGATCATTAGACTTTCTATGTATTGATTTTCAAATTTCTAATCAAGATGTTCTATGTATGCCCATTTACGTATTAGTAAGACAAATTAATGTAGCATTTGCGAAGCTAGGAATGTAATAAGTTACTACATCCGTCCCAAAATAAGTGTCCAGTTTGACTTTTCAGAGTCAAACTGGTTCAACTTTAACTTCATCTATTTTTGCGTGTATTATATAATACTTGATGCAAAATATATGAATGGATTGGGTTTTAAATGTATTTTTCATTGGTATAATTTTTCATCAAGTATTATATAACACAAAAAATATATTTAAGGTTAAAGTTGAACCAGTTTGACTCTAAACTGGACACTTATTTTGGGACAGAGGGAGTAATAAACAAGAGGATTGCTACATCCACATACATTTTACAAAAACAAATCCACACAAGGAGGTGGCAACATGTGATTGGTGTATTTTGATACACTTTCTCCCTCTTCTCTTTCATCACACCAATCACATGTTGCAATCCTCATTAAACAATTTGCATATTTGCTGGTATGTTGTTTTTGGTGTTTACTTTTGACTTACAGGACTTCAACAATGCACAATAGCATCATTTTTAAACAAGCATACTAACTTTTGCTTCTGATTGTTGTCCCAATCACCATCAAACTTGATAAATCGACACTTCTCATCTATCTTAACAGAGTCACAAGAAAGAATGTCTTTCTTACTTGCGGACCTTGCAGATCCCTTAGTGTTGACCTTGAAACTGCACATATAGAAGTCAAAATGAGTTCCTGAAACTGTTTCAAAAAAAAAAAAAAGTTCTTGAAAACAAGATTATATTTTCACTGAAGAAAAAGATTGATTCTTGCCTATAGGTGGCTGGGTGCATTGTTGTCGAACTGTGATTACTCTTGTGATTCACGACTAGTATAATTTAAATAGCCTAAACATATCCAAACACTATTTTCTCCAACCTGGTTCATTACTGATGATCATCTTGATTAGTCAATATGAAATGATCATTTTAAAAAGTATACGTCAGAATAGCTGGTAGAAAATTTGAAGAATAGAGAACTTACCAATCCTAAAGAGACCAATCCAGGGAAATAATATCCAAAGCGCCGTCAGCGCTACTGTAACTTTAAACTGAAGGCAATCTATCTTTAGAATGTGCAGGTGGTCAAAGTAGTCAAGTCTGAGGTCCATGTTTGTTACTAGTTCTTAGCAACTGTAGGCATCCCCAAAGAGTGAAAATGTCTCGTGTTGTTAAGCCTTTTTTTGGTTATCATGTATATTGAATCTTTTTGGCCTTTTGGGTGATAATCATCAGGATGTGGAATGGAATTTCCCAGAGAGTAATTTAGCGGAATTGAAATTCTTTTTCAAAAGAGTTTTTTCAGGAATTACAGCAGGGGAGTAAGGATTGATGTGACTAGAGTGTTTATGATAATTGAGACTGGAGAATTTTGAGCTAGCAGCTCGGAGTCTAGCACACACAACAATCAGATTAGGAGCTGAGGTTCAAATCCTCAAATTTTATAAAGTGAAAATTTGAAAAAGGGTTTTATTCATGGTATATTTAAAATGTCAAACCTGATAAAATGGGTAAAATACAAAGATTGAGCTAAAAGAAAAACATGTCAAAGTCAAGTGCTAGTTTAGAAATTTTGACAAAAGTAATTGTTGATTACATACAGTCATAAGATCTTCATATTCAAAACAACTTCGTGAATTAAAGAAAAAAAAAAAAAAAAAGTAAGCAATGGACGGAAATAGGCGTGTAATAGCTAGTTTTACTTTTGCGCCAAAAACATTCAAAACAATCATAAGCCTCTTGCAATCTTGTGATATAAGGAGGATGATTTTTGAACACTCATGGTGTTGGTTATTATGAATAATACAGTGTGTGAAAATTGGTACTCTGTTGCACGATTTCTAAATTGCTGAACCATTTGTTTTCACTGAGGATGATTTCTCATATGAATATCCAAATGCAAACCATACACTGCATAAAATTTTAATGTAAATAGAAAGATGGACAACGATATCGGGGTAAACCATACACTACATAGATAGACAATGACATCAGGACAAATCTAAAAACGAACAATAATAACTAACTTTTGGACTGTGTAATTCCAAATTCGTTGATTCAACTAAACAACTACTGATAATTAGAAGACATTCCAGATCCCATACAGAATCATTCGAAAGCAAGAATCTCCAAATCGCCATTATCATAAAAACCTACGAGTAGCATTTAACCTTAAACATAAAGTAGTAAGCCCCTAACCTTAAAATAAACACTAATCTCCTAATTAGCATCATCATAAAAACCTTACATTAAACGATAAACTACTAATCCCCAAAACCTTAAAATCGCGCTAATCCCCAAATTACCAACAGCATAATAAGAAAACATTAAACCTTAAAGCAAACAGTAATTAATCCCCACAAATCAAGGTCCTCCCAATCTCAAAGCTCAAAAATGCATCAACACACGCATACTGCACTTGATCAAGTGTCAACCATGCATTATCCCAACGACTCATGGTAACATGTTTCGGCTTATCCAACTCCTTCCCCAAAACCCAACGCGTTAAACCCTTTAAACCCGCATTTCGCAACTCCTTCGCACCAAACTCCTCAACAGCCAAGTCCCTTAAATCCGCAATCCTACCAACCTCAATCCCATAATCGCCACACAGCTTCTGAACATCATTCTCCACCCCAACACCAACAAATGTATAACTAGGATTACGTAAAAAGTTAACAAGAGAGTCTGAGATAAATTGTGCGTACATTATTTGGAAAATAAGACAATTGCGGCCGACACATAACTGTAATATGGCAACTGGGTTTTGATCATAGGGGTTGGTGTTGGGACGCCACTCGACATCCAACCCGACAACGAGGTTATCGAGACGGTATCGGTGAATGTGTTCGATTTTGGATATCCAACGGTCGACAAAGTAAGGTGTTTCGGTTACGAGGGTGTTGATGGTTTTGTCGAAGAATGTGACGTCGTAGTATTTGTGGGTGTCGGCTGAGGTGTCGAGGTCGTCGATGGTGATTGTCATGGTGGTTGTCCGGTGGGGCGTGGGTTTGGGAGAGAATGTTGAAATGGGCGGAAATGGAAAAACTGTAAAAGTGGCTTATGGCATACGCTTTTTATGTAGGGAAAATTACCCTACTACCCGCAAACCGCACCTTTTTCCACAGAACAGAAGAAGAAAAAAAAAAAAAAAAAAAAAAAAAAAAAAAACAACAACAACAACAAACCTAGCTAATGTCACGTATGGATATACACGACATTACACATATACAAGACATGCATTGGAAGGATACAAGACATTTACATTTGAATGAAAAGTAAAAAACTTACAAAAAATACCCTTAACTTTTTGATATTTATAATTTTTTTATATAACAAACTTTACTTGTCAAATATTTAGCAAATATCTAGCGAATTCGTTAATGAAAAAAATATCGTTGCGAAGAGCTCTAAATTGCGAACAAAACAAGCCCAATATTGATATGCTTTTGACGTACAATTCTATAAAATAAGAATATCGTTTGAAAATAAAAACGCAAAATTCATAAACTAAAATTGGTATCCTTTTGTTCAAAAACCTAAAAATGCCAACTTTTTTTTATATAAAATTCATAAACTAAAGTAGGTTATTAACAAACTAATGTTAGGAATTTTCATTGTGTTTTGTAATGTCCCAAAAGAGAACATTGTATTGTTGCTCTATTTGCTAAGTATTTATAGATAGTCTATAAATTACAAAAGGCAAGTAGGAGTTTTTTATATTTTATAAAGATAAAATTACAAAATACAAAATCTTCTAAAATACACTAGTAAATATCATAATGAGACTAAATGATAGATCTCAAGATGATGGAATTCACATTCATAGATCTGCAAGGATATCTCAGATATTTGATTAATATGCTGAGGAATATGAGTTACAGAATCATGGTAAATCTGTTTATCATGATGAATTGCAGATATTGAATTTGGCAAATTACTCGTACTATGAATGTTAAGATGTTGTCCATAAAGATAATCAATTTTGGAAACTTGGTTTATTCTGAAATCTACGGTTAGACTATAGAATGAAGATGAGTTTCTTCAAAGAGATGGAAAACCTTAGTGGTTTAAATCTTTGTGTAGAAATCATATGAAAAATTTTGTACACATATTTAATGTATGTCTTATGACAAGATTATTAATCACACTTAAGTAATTAACTGTGATTGAATATTCTTTCATAGGCACATTAAATATATTAAGATGATAATTGTCATACCTATTTTCATTAATATGGAAAATGACAATGGAATATCAAAACTCTTTCTTGAGTGATTACTTGTACGAGGACGGTAAGTAATCAAAAGGAGTTTATGAATTCAAATAATCTTTGGAAGTGTACAAAGTGCAATAATTCATGAATGGATTAATGCCTGCATCTAGGATATAAAACTTATGTTTAATTATTAAATCCATGTGCGGAAACCGTAGAGGGGGGGGGGGGTGAATACATTTCCATTTAAAATCTTAAAAACTTTTTGTATCACACACCCGATCAAGTGTGACGTAATATGAAAAGTGTCAACAATGATCATACAACATCTAGAGATGTTATAAAGTAAACTACAACACAATCATAATCAAACCATGACACAAACATAATCAACATAATATAAGCAACAAACTACACAAACATAAATGCAATGCAAATATAAATATAAAGCGATAAAGACTAAAATAAAAGTAAAGAGATAAGTAAAGAAGGCGCAAACCGGACACGATGATTTATAGTGGTTCGGTCACGAAGCTCCTTTTCGCCCTACTCCACTCCCCGAGTACCCAACTCGAGAGTTACTTCACTAATCAACAAGCTCCCTTCTTGGCGGAGAAAACCATACAACGTCGCTTACAATATTTTCCGACACTAAGCTAGATGTCGAGTTCATCTTCGGGTGCAACCAAACTCGTTATGTTTTATGGCCCAACATAACAAACCTTGTGTTTTGAGGCCTAAACACATAAACCACGTCGCTTACATTATTTTCCGACATTAAGCTAAAGGTTGAGTACTAATCTACCTAGTACTAATCTCACTCATGATCTACCCGTTCCTCATATATCACACAAGCTACAAGATCCACATGATCTGCACTCGATCTACCCGATCTACTCACGATCTACCCGATCTACCCGATAACAACACAAGCTACACAAGATCTCCCCGATCTCTACAAGATCACAATGATCCACGCAAACTAACTAAACAAGATGATAGACAACTTGATGTATAGTAAAATACAACAAGTGCATAACAAATGTTATGAGTGCATTAGACTAACACTATAACACTTTGTATCTTTGTGATACTATGTGTTCTTCTCTTACACTAGTAGAGGAATGAAGGTGATCTCTTGGTTGGATGAAAGGATCACTCTTAAACAAACTAAGACTCTCTAAATGATCAAAGAAAGTGATCTAAATAAGAAAGGATTAGACAAGAGAAAACTAACTGGAAAAATCAATTTGGAAGTGCAAAATGGTCCACTATTTATAGGCAAAGAAAAAACTGTCCGTTACGTACGGACGGTACCACTAAAGTTCAGACGGTACCACTAATTGTCAGACGGTACCGTTAAATTTAGTGGTACCTTCCCAGACAAAAACGCTCATCTTTTTGTTTTTAGTAAGAAAGGTTTATTTGGGGATGTTTGGAGCTGTTTTGGGGGGAAAATAGCTGTTGGGATTTTTAAACTTATTTTTCAAAATAAAACATTTCTTTTTAATTCAAAAATAATTTGTAAAATGTATTTTTGAAAAAATATTTTGTCACATTAAAAATGTGAAGTTTAGAACAAAAAATTTATTTATTTGATCATCCGTCAAGTTTAAATTTGTTTGTTCATACCTTGAGTGATTTACATAGGGATGAAAATCTACGACTTTGTTGAGGCATACTTGATACGTTGAGAGATGTTGATGTAAGTATGCGTTGATGATTTATGTTTACAAGTAACTTGCGCATTTTACGTTATGCATTACGTGTTACATGTTTGTCATTATTAAAACCGAATAAACTGTTAAGTTTAAATATCGTAATATTTGCACTAACAATCTCCCCCTTTTTGATGATGACAAATATGTAAACCGTAACACGTAGTAAAATGTAAAATTTACCTGTTTACACTCCCTTCTCCCCCTTTTGTCGAATCAAAAAGGTAGTTGAGCTCTCCCTTGAAATCACTCCCTACTCTCCCTTATTACACTACTTTCCTTTCTCCCCAGAAAGGCGAGCTTGCATCATCCCAGTGAAGTCTTCTATCACCACCGTTAAGACAACTCCATGCTATGTATTCAAATACTTCTGAGCTCCCCCTAGCTCTATGCTCCCCTATGGTGATTGAGTCCCCTTGTTTATTTACCTTAGTATCTAGCGGATCCATGGATCAAATTCTTACAAAAGCTTTTCCTACATCAAGGGTTAGATCCGTGCAACATAATATATAAAAGAATAGGAGCAACATTATAGGGGTAGAATACTTTTAGCAAGACATGCAACGTTTAAACTAGGTTAAAGTGTAGCTACAAAAAAAATGAGTTTGATGAGGTATGTGAGCATATCAAAGTATGCTAGAGGTTGGACACGTGATGAAAGTATGCTAAAAGGATAAAAGCAAAGAAGAAAGCCCAAGAAAGTTGAGCGACCAAAAAAAAATGAATGCATATTGCAATTCAAAGACACTTGAGTGTCACAACCCGACCGACAACCTAAGGTGTAATTGTTCAATCAATCACACTAACAAGAACGAGATTCGTTCCTTGACTGACACATAAATTGACTTCTTCCAAGTTGTCATTGGGAAGGCAAATTCTAACAAACCTTTTGAACAACATAATCATCTACCTAAGATGATTGGTGTTAATGATAGTTTGTTGATAAGACATACTCTAAATGATTACTATTATGACAAGTCATGCCATAACGTAGACTCGATAGAAGATATACAAAAAAATGAAAATGAGAACGATATGCACCTAGATGCGAATGGAAATGATTCCACAAGATGGGAAGTGTTGGATTTGACCTTTGAGAAAAGGTGGGAAAAGATGGTTTAGATTAATATATCGTTTGCACTGACAATGAGATGCATGATATATTTCAAAGGAGAAAAAGAAAATGTGCATGTGATCCTAACAGGATTGTGGGCGAATATCTCTAACAGGGTTTAAGTAACGAAGTTTTAGAATTCTAGTTTTGGATGATCCTAGTTGTGAGTTAGAGATGATTTGGTGTATGAAGGATTTTGTGTGATTGTGTAGTTTATACACATTGGGTATAATGATTGTGAGTGATGAAGCGAAAAGTGTACCGCTTTTAAGGGGTCATTTAAGCCCTAAATCGTATTTATTTGATCAAATATTGCCCTAAATCGTTCCTTTTGTCATTTTAGGTACTTTTGAGGAGAAATCTGGAAAAGGAGGCATTTTGGACGTTTTTGGAGCATAAAAGTGAAGAAAACGACAAAGTCTCAAAATCGGCTGAAAGTTACCTTTGACGGCGTCACAATTTACTCTGGACGGCGTCATGCCTTGGCAAGAAAAGTTGGACGTGAAATTTACTCATGATAAGCCAGTGAAAATAGCATATGAATTCTGACGGCGTCACGCTTTAACTTGATCAAGGGCGTCACGGCTTAAATCAAAAGGGGACGGCGTCACGTTCAAGGTTCGACGGCGTCAAGCCTTGATAAGCCAGAATGGATTTTAGAGAGCTAAAGAGGGACGGCGTCAAGAAGGTCATCCGGGAACCCTAGAAGCGGCGAGGTGACGGCGTCACACTCCATAAGGTGACGCCGTCAGATGTAAAAATCTATATATAGTTTTCTAATTTTTTGTCATTGGAGAGAGCTTAGTGTGTGGAATTTTGGGAGAAAACCCTAAGACGAATTTAGCTCCTTTTTCAAGGCTTTTTGCCTTGAAGATCTTCCATGTTACATTGAAGATAAGTTATCAATTAATCATTCAATATGTCTATGTGTTGTTTGATTTTATCTTATTCTTGTCTTTTGATTAACATGTTAGGCTAAATTTATCTTGTGTTTACTTAGATCTAATGAAACCTAGCTATTGATTATTGGTTATTAGTGTGTTATTAGTTGTATTGGATGGTTGTTTATCTATGTTAGGCTTAAGAAAACTGGCTAACTTCCTATTCGGTAACTTGCTTGAACGTCTTAAGAAACATGAACCAAATGCGTACTAAAGGTTTTTATGGTTGTATTTAATGCACAAGCGAATTCTAGTGATCCCATGTTAGGAGCTTCCTAGCCGGCTCGACATAGGAGTGAAGTAGGAGCTTGTAGAGTTGGGGAAGTAAGTACGCCACCCCACGAATGGTATTAAGGAATACACCCGTCATCCACGTGACTAATACACACTAATTAACCGGTAAAAGATAGTTAGGGAGTAAGGAAATCTAAGTAAACACATTTCTCTACACATAAGTTTCTCACCACATTTTCATTTTTGTTATTTTATTTTATTTGCATCCGTAGTAAATTTGGGTTAGTTGACTAGCAACTAATTCCGCCCACTCTTTCAAAACCGAGATTTTACTTGCTTTCATAAAAAATATAAAAACATAAAAAAGAATCTTCCTCAACCCTTAGACCTAATTAGAGTAGTCTTTCACACCTAACGAACACTATTCCCTGTGGAGAACGATCAATCCCCCGTACTTACCACTACACTATACTACATCGGTCAGGTACACTGCCTGGTGGGGTTGTAAGCCTCTTGAGATCCCTCGAGAGGTAAAACCTGTTGTAAGGTTACAAAACCACGCATCAAGTTTTTGGCGCCGCAGCCCGGGGAATAGTTATTGTTTAGGTTGAATTTTTATTTCTATTAGGTCTACTCACTAGATTCCTTTCTAGTGAGATTTTTATTTTATTTTTCTAGGTTTTCTTTAGTCTATCTATTTTCTTCGTGTCTTTGTTCGTAACCATTACCATTCGACATCATGGAAGATGGTAATATCCTTAACCCCCACAACCCACCACCACAACAACCACCACCACCTCCTAGAGCCCATACTTTAGGAGAGTATTCCCGTCCTAGCCACCATGGCTATCGAAACACCATTGAGCTCACTCAAGGAGCCAATATCACACCCTTGCGATCCGACACCATCCGGTTGGTGCAAAGCGGATGCGCATTCCATGGACTTCGTTCTGAAGATCCTAATCAACACCTCAAGGACTTTCTTAAAATCGTTGATTCTATAGACCTTGATGTTGCCACTCGAGAGACGACCCGATTGCGTCTCTTCCAATTCTCTTTGCGGGACCAAGCTAGTCAGTGGCTAGAACGTCAACCCGCAGGATCCATCACCTCTTGGGATGATCTCACCACTCGTTTCCTTGCTCAGTTTTTCCCACCGGGAAGAACCACCAAGCTAAGGAATGATATCTTGATGTTCCAACAACGTCAAGGCGAAACTCTCTACGAGGCATGGACTCGATTCAAGGACTTACTCCAAAAAGTCCCCCACCATGGCATATATAGAACTTTGGCTCCAAGTCCAAATCTTCTATGACCATATCAATCTCTCCACGAGGCAAACCATTGACCAATCGGCCGGTGGCAAGCTACGTGATCTAAGTGCGGAACAATCATGGGCTCTCCTAGAGGATCTTGCTCTTTATGACAACGAAAGTTGGAGTGATCCCCGTGATTTGAATAAAACGGTCAAGGCAATATCTTTGCCTTCGAACAATTCAAGCACTTCCGACCGTAGGATCATAGAACTTGAAGACCAAGTCAAGTTTCTCATGAAATCTTACGAGGCTCCTAAACCTTCAAGCCAAGTGAACAAAATCACTTCTTCATGTGAATTATGTAGTGGTCCCCACGACACTCGTGATTGCATGGAACTCCCCGAACAAGCTTTTGTGGACTACGCATCCTCGCGTACCGACGGAGCGGGAGACAAGTGGTACATTTTCAAACCCGAGCCAAACCATTACGGTGATACATACAACCCCTCATGGAAAAATCACCCGAACCTTAGGTGGAAACAAAACCAAAACACACAACAAACCAATTCTTCCAACCCACCTAATCGTTTCCAATCAAGCGGTTCCAACTCGAACCGTACTTTCAACAACAATCCTTCCGGCAATGGTAGTACCGATAACTTTGAAGGATTGATGTCTCAATTTATGGCATCTCAAGAAGCTCGTTTAGCCAAGTTTGAAGCCGATTTCAAACAAAAACAAAGCGAGATGACCAATAAGATTGACACCTTGTTGAAAGCCCTCAATGACCGAGAAATGGGAGCACTCCCTAGCAACACGGTCAAGAACCCGAAACTAAACGTCAACGCTATTTCATCGGTTTCGTCCCCTAGTTCTTGTCCACAATATTATTCGGTCAATTCCATGAGCACGTGTTTCAAACAAACCCAAGTCGTTCCAAATGACCAAGAAGTTATGACATCCAAATTGGTCAACAACATAGTTGAAACACCTCCCACTCAAAACCTTGACGAAGAATTCAAGGAGCTCCACCTTGAAAGTCCGGTTGTTGATGTGTTGGATGAGAAGAAGCTCAAGTTAGGCGAAAAAGGGACCGCCTTCGTTCAAAACAAACTACCTAAGAAGTTAGATGATCCGGGCTTATTTGTTCTACCTTGCAGGATCGGTAATTCGGAGGCTTATGACACATTAGCCGATCTTGGATCAAGCCTTAACCTACTTCCGTTACCTCTCTACACCTCTCTAAAACTTGGAAAACTTGAAGAAACCGAGGTGATAATAGGTTTAGCGGATGGGAGTGTTGCTTACCCGGTTGGAGTAGTTAAGGACGTGTTAGTGCACATTGGAAAACTAACCATTTTAGCCGATTTCCACGTCCTTGATATGGTTAGCGACCCTACATGCCCCTTGTTGATAGGTAGAGGATTTTTGGCGACCGCTAGTGCTATGATTGATTGTAAGGAATCCAAGATAGCGGTAGGAGAAGGAGATACTTGGTCAGTCTATGATGTTAAGAAACATGCCTATGATACTAGTGAGGAACCAACACCACATTGGCTAGAATCAAATAGGAGACCATCTAGATATGGACCTTGGATTGATAGAGACTTCATAGGACCCCAACGCCCATTTTACCTAGAAGAGGACTTTGTTAACCGAACGCATTCGGTAGAGCAACTCTTGGCTAGGGACACCGAATTGGATCCATTTGAAGATTCTCTAGTTTTTAGAAAGATGATTGATTTCCTAGGAGTTTTGCCAATTAACCTAGGAATGAATAAGTGGATTTGTGAGGAAGATGATCATAAGTGGAATTGGGATAAACCACCCAAAGATGGAGATGGGTCATGGCATATCAAGATGACATTGTATGACCCGGATGGAGAGAAGTTTGAGAAGATATATCGTACTAAGCGGACCAATAGGAAACTTCAATCCAAGCTTAACCCTAAAGACGTCCTCGATGACGAGCTCACTTATATAGGGTAGAGTGACTTTGAGTCTAGCTACAAGACTCGTTAATAAAGAAAAGCGCTTCTTGGGAGGCAACCCAAGCTTTATTTGTTTTATTTGCTTTGTGTGTTTATTTATTTGTTTGTTTGATTTTATTTTCCGTACGTGTGTTTAATTTTTATCATTATTGATTCATGTTCAAAACTAAGTTGTGAAAATGCTTTATTTTGTTTTTAACTTCGTCTTAACTACATATAAAGGTATTTTGCAAAAGTTAAGTGTAAGGGAAATTTAAATCGGTTTATTAGAACACAAATGAACATGAATCATAATAATAATAAATTAACATACATATTAGTATTTGTTTGAGTCAAATGCTTGTATCGAGTCATAATGATGTTTTGCAGGATTTCCAGGAAGTAAGGTAAAGGTTTTTCCAGAAATTTTCCGGAAACTTAAAATGAAAATTTTTGTCAGGTCATTTCTGACGGCGTCAGGGTTTATAACCTGACGGCGTCAGATTTAATTTTCAGAAATTTTTGAAAGTTTTGTTTTTAAAAAGTTTTTATTAAAATCTCCAACTTATAAACTCCAGGAATCTGCAAAATAATCATTCCACAAGCATTATATCATTATATAGATTTATCCCGCCGTTGTTATGCAGGTTTTCGTGTTTGTTTTCTCAGGTTTAACAGGTTATTTTGGACAAGGAAATGTTTTGAATCAAGCTTTTGGCGATGCATTAGTCATGGAGCTTCAACATTCTCCTTGGAGGAAGATTTAACCGTGTAATTTCATTATCCACCGAGCGAATCAGGGGAGTATTTGATTTCATTCTTTTACTTTTTACTTTTACATCTTGTTATTTGAACATTGGGGACAATGTTCATCTTAAGTGTAAGGGGAGGGTAAAAGTACGATGAGAGAATACTATTACGCTTGATTTTTGTTTGTTTAATAGTAGATGTGTAATAAAACTGAGATAAATACCTGTTAGGGCAATTTTAGTGCCAAATTTAAAATTTTTTACAACATATAGGAGTGAAACTTTGGTCTTAATGAGCGTCTCACGGATAGGAGTTATATGACTAACACAAAAACCGTACCACTAAAAAAATTTTCCACCCCAAATATGTGAGGTTCGCCCCTAGAATTGGTAGGAAAAGCATTTATGCTATGATGTGTGTACCGGTAGCACTTAGATTCTAGAACTTACGTTAGGACCATTCCGAGGCCACAAGTGAGACTACATTCGTGTAGTTAGATTTACTACATGATAAGAGGCATTAGGATTAACCCATTGTTTTACACCTGTGTTTTTGTTATAATTACATTGGCTACATTGGTCAAGTAATTCTCCCACACCCTTTGCGTTGTACTCATTTTTAGTACACGATACCCCTAGTACACCCCTCAGAGCCTATCTTTTCGTTTCGACCTTTAAGCATTGTACTTAAAGGAAGAATTTGTTACACCCCACTAAAATGTACACCCAAATCGCCTTAGCCTACCTTGTATGCACTCATTTTTAGTGCATTATTGTGACAACATTTGTTTAAACCCAAGTTAATTATCTAATTGATTACATGGTTGCTAAGTCGAGTCATATCCTTGTACATATTGTTTTGGGACGATTGGGACTCATGGGTAAAGTACTAGTGTAATGGAGTAATGGGGAAGAACATCATTTATTACCCCCATATGTGCTAAATATTTTAAAAGTACTCCAAGTTTTTCAATTATCTTAATTCGAGTCATTAGATTAGTATTTGTAAAGTTATGTAAAAGTTCAAGTGTAAGGGGGATGCAATGCCCCTATGATGTATTATTTTGGATGGTAGGGCAAAAGTGTATGCAAAAAAAAAAAAAAAAAAAAAAAAATAGAAAAAACATACGGACTACCATCCCGTTTCATTTTATGTTTATTTTATGTTTTTGTTATTTTGTTTTTAGCTTAAGATCGAGTCTAGTCTTGGCTTAGCAACATTGTATAGTACATGTAATTGATCAAGATCTTTAACTCGCCACCAGTAAAATATCCCTTATCCAACAAAACCGTGTTTTCCTTTTCCCTACACCTAACGTTATAACCCATTTAAAAGCCCTCTTTGATAGTTTATCTTTGGTGCTTACGCCTAGTGGAGGAGGTTTTCGATCCTTTCCCAAGCCTATGGTAATCTATTTGCTATGACAGGTAGTGAGAGATATTATCCGTTTTCATTTATGAGATTTATTTTGATGACACTTGAGAGATGTGAGTATCTAAACACTACTTGTGAGGTGCTAGTTTGTAATCTCCGTGCTCATTATGATTAAAGTGAAACGATTATTTGTTGTAATTACTTTTATGTTTGTATTAAATGACCCCTAACTTGTATTTTGATTAGAATAAAAGCGCATTTGCTTGAGGACAAGCAAATCTCAAGTGTAAGGGTATTTGATGAAGCGAAAAGTGTACCGCTTTTAAGGGGTCATTTAAGCCCTAAATCGTATTTATTTGATCAAATATTGCCCTAAATCGTTCCTTTTGTCATTTTAGGTACTTTTGAGGAGAAATCTGGAAAAGGAGGCATTTTGGACGTTTTTGGAGCATAAAAGTGAAGAAAACGACAAAGTCTCAAAATCGGCTGAAAGTTACCTTTGACGGCGTCACAATTTACTCTGGACGGCGTCATGCCTTGGCAAGAAAAGTTGGACGTGAAATTTACTCATGATAAGCCAGTGAAAATAGCATGTGAATTCTGACGGCGTCACGCTTTAACTTGATCAAGGGCGTCACGGCTTAAATCAAAAGGGGACGGCGTCACGTTCAAGGTTCGACGGCGTCAAGCCTTGATAAGCCAGAATGGATTTTAGAGAGCTAAAGAGGGACGGCGTCAAGAAGGTCATCCGGGAACCCTAGAAGCGGCGAGGTGACGGCGTCACACTCCATAAGGTGACGCCGTCAGATGTAAAAATCTACATATAGTTTTCTAATTTTTTGTCATTGGAGAGAGCTTAGTGTGTGGAATTTTGGGAGAAAACCCTAAGACGAATTTAGCTCCTTTTTCAAGGCTTTTTGCCTTGAAGATCTTCCATGTTACATTGAAGATAAGTTATCAATTAATCATTCAATATGTCTATGTGTTGTTTGATTTTATCTTATTCTTGTCTTTTGATTAACATGTTAGGCTAAATTTATCTTGTGTTTGCTTAGATCTAATGAAACCTAGCTATTGATTATTGGTTATTAGTGTGTTATTAGTTGTATTGGATGGTTGTTTATCTATGTTAGGCTTAAGAAAACTGGCTAACTTCCTATTCGGTAACTTGCTTGAACGTCTTAAGAAACATGAACCAAATGCGTACTAAAGGTTTTTATGGTTGTATTTAATGCACAAGCGAATTCTAGTGATCCCATGTTAGGAGCTTCCTAGCCGGCTCGACATAGGAGTGAAGTAGGAGCTTGTAGAGTTGGGGAAGTAAGTACGCCACCCCACGAATGGTATTAAGGAATACACCCGTCATCCACGCGACTAATACACACTAATTAACCGGTAAAAGATAGTTAGGGAGTAAGGAAATCTAAGTAAACACATTTCTCTACACATAAGTTTCTCACCACATTTTCATTTTTGTTATTTTATTTTATTTGCATCCGTAGTAAATTTGGGTTAGTTGACTAGCAACTAATTCCGCCCACTCTTTCAAAACCGAGATTTTACTTGCTTTCATAAAAAATATAAAAACATAAAAAAGAATCTTCCTCAACCCTTAGACCTAATTAGAGTAGTCTTTCACACCTAACGAACACTATTCCCTGTGGAGAACGATCAATCCCCCGTACTTACCACTACACTATACTACATCGGTCAGGTACACTGCCTGGTGGGGTTGTAAGCCTCTTGAGATCCCTCGAGAGGTAAAACCTGTTGTAAGGTTACAAAACCACGCATCAAGTTTTTGGCGCCGCAGCCCGGGGAATAGTTATTGTTTAGGTTGAATTTTTATTTCTATTAGGTCTACTCACTAGATTCCTTTCTAGTGAGATTTTTATTTTATTTTTCTAGGTTTTCTTTAGTCTATCTATTTTCTTCGTGTCTTTGTTCGTAACCATTACCATTCGACATCATGGAAGATGGTAATATCCTTAACCCCCACAACCCACCACCACAACAACCACCACCACCTCCTAGAGCCCATACTTTAGGAGAGTATTCCCGTCCTAGCCACCATGGCTATCGAAACACCATTGAGCTCACTCAAGGAGCCAATATCACACCCTTGCGATCCGACACCATCCGGTTGGTGCAAAGCGGATGCGCATTCCATGGACTTCGTTCTGAAGATCCTAATCAACACCTCAAGGACTTTCTTAAAATCGTTGATTCTATAGACCTTGATGTTGCCACTCGAGAGACGAACCGATTGCGTCTCTTCCAATTCTCTTTGCGGGACCAAGCTAGTCAGTGGCTAGAACGTCAACCCGCAGGATCCATCACCTCTTGGGATGATCTCACCACTCGTTTCCTTGCTCAGTTTTTCCCACCGGGAAGAACCACCAAGCTAAGGAATGATATCTTGATGTTCCAACAACGTCAAGGCGAAACTCTCTACGAGGCATGGACTCGATTCAAGGACTTACTCCAAAAAGTCCCCCACCATGGCATAGAACTTTGGCTCCAAGTCCAAATCTTCTATGACCATATCAATCTCTCCACGAGGCAAACCATTGACCAATCGGCCGGTGGCAAGCTACGTGATCTAAGTGCGGAACAATCATGGGCTCTCCTAGAGGATCTTGCTCTTTATGACAACGAAAGTTGGAGTGATCCCCGTGATTTGAATAAAACGGTCAAGGCAATATCTTTGCCTTCGAACAATTCAAGCACTTCCGACCGTAGGATCATAGAACTTGAAGACCAAGTCAAGTTTCTCATGAAATCTTACGAGGCTCCTAAACCTTCAAGCCAAGTGAACAAAATCACTTCTTCATGTGAATTATGTAGTGGTCCCCACGACACTCGTGATTGCATGGAACTCCCCGAACAAGCTTTTGTGGACTACGCATCCTCGCGTACCGACGGAGCGGGAGACAAGTGGTACATTTTCAAACCCGAGCCAAACCATTACGGTGATACATACAACCCCTCATGGAAAAATCACCCGAACCTTAGGTGGAAACAAAACCAAAACACACAACAAACCAATTCTTCCAACCCACCTAATCGTTTCCAATCAAGCGGTTCCAACTCGAACCGTACTTTCAACAACAATCCTTCCGGCAATGGTAGTACCGATAACTTTGAAGGATTGATGTCTCAATTTATGGCATCTCAAGAAGCTCGTTTAGCCAAGTTTGAAGCCGATTTCAAACAAAAACAAAGCGAGATGACCAATAAGATTGACACCTTGTTGAAAGCCCTCAATGACCGAGAAATGGGAGCACTCCCTAGCAACACGGTCAAGAACCCGAAACTAAACGTCAACGCTATTTCATCGGTTTCGTCCCCTAGTTCTTGTCCACAATATTATTCGGTCAATTCCATGAGCACGTGTTTCAAACAAACCCAAGTCGTTCCAAATGACCAAGAAGTTATGACATCCAAATTGGTCAACAACATAGTTGAAACACCTCCCACTCAAAACCTTGACGAAGAATTCAAGGAGCTCCACCTTGAAAGTCCGGTTGTTGATGTGTTGGATGAAAAGAAGCTCAAGTTAGGCGAAAAAGGGACCGCCTTCGTTCAAAACAAACTACCTAAGAAGTTAGATGATCCGGGCTTATTTGTTCTACCTTGCAGGATCGGTAATTCGGAGGCTTATGACACATTAGCCGATCTTGGATCAAGCCTTAACCTACTTCCGTTACCTCTCTACACCTCTCTAAAACTTGGAAAACTTGAAGAAACCGAGGTGATAATAGGTTTAGCGGATGGGAGTGTTGCTTACCCGGTTGGAGTAGTTAAGGACGTGTTAGTGCACATTGGAAAACTAACCATTTTAGCCGATTTCCACGTCCTTGATATGGTTAGCGACCCTACATGCCCCTTGTTGATAGGTAGAGGATTTTTGGCGACCGCTAGTGCTATGATTGATTGTAAGGAATCCAAGATAGCGGTAGGAGAAGGAGATACTTGGTCAGTCTATGATGTTAAGAAACATGCCTATGATACTAGTGAGGAACCAACACCACATTGGCTAGAATCAAATAGGAGACCATCTAGATATGGACCTTGGATTGATAGAGACTTCATAGGACCCCAACGCCCATTTTACCTAGAAGAGGACTTTGTTAACCGAACGCATTCGGTAGAGCAACTCTTGGCTAGGGACACCGAATTGGATCCATTTGAAGATTCTCTAGTTTTTAGAAAGATGATTGATTTCCTAGGAGTTTTGCCAATTAACCTAGGAATGAATAAGTGGATTTGTGAGGAAGATGATCATAAGTGGAATTGGGATAAACCACCCAAAGATGGAGATGGGTCATGGCATATCAAGATGACATTGTATGACCCGGATGGAGAGAAGTTTGAGAAGATATATCGTACTAAGCGGACCAATAGGAAACTTCAATCCAAGCTTAACCCTAAAGACGTCCTCGATGACGAGCTCACTTATATAGGGTAGAGTGACTTTGAGTCTAGCTACAAGACTCGTTAATAAAGAAAAGCGCTTCTTGGGAGGCAACCCAAGCTTTATTTGTTTTATTTGCTTTGTGTGTTTATTTATTTGTTTGTTTGATTTTATTTTCCGTACGTGTGTTTAATTTTTATCATTATTGATTCATGTTCAAAACTAAGTTGTGAAAATGCTTTATTTTGTTTTTAACTTCGTCTTAACTACATATAAAGGTATTTTGCAAAAGTTAAGTGTAAGGGAAATTTAAATCGGTTTATTAGAACACAAATGAACATGAATCATAATAATAATAAATTAACATACATATTAGTATTTGTTTGAGTCAAATGCTTGTATCGAGTCATAATGATGTTTTGCAGGATTTCCAGGAAGTAAGGTAAAGGTTTTTCCAGAAATTTTCCGGAAACTTAAAATGAAAATTTTTGTCAGGTCATTTCTGACGGCGTCAGGGTTTATAACCTGACGGCGTCAGATTTAATTTTCAGAAATTTTTGAAAGTTTTGTTTTTAAAAAGTTTTTATTAAAATCTCCAACTTATAAACTCCAGGAATCTGCAAAATAATCATTCCACAAGCATTATATCATTATATAGATTTATCCCGCCGTTGTTATGCAGGTTTTCGTGTTTGTTTTCTCAGGTTTTAACAGGTTATTTTGGACAAGGAAATGTTTTGAATCAAGCTTTTGGCGATGCATTAGTCATGGAGCTTCAACATTCTCCTTGGAGGAAGATTTAACCGTGTAATTTCATTATCCACCGAGCGAATCAGGGGAGTATTTGATTTCATTCTTTTACTTTTTACTTTTACATCTTGTTATTTGAACATTGGGGACAATGTTCATCTTAAGTGTAAGGGGAGGGTAAAAGTACGATGAGAGAATACTATTACGCTTGATTTTTGTTTGTTTAATAGTAGATGTGTAATAAAACTGAGATAAATACCTGTTAGGGCAATTTTAGTGCCAAATTTAAAATTTTTTACAACATATAGGAGTGAAACTTTGGTCTTAATGAGCGTCTCACGGATAGGAGTTATATGACTAGCACAAAAACCGTAACACTAAAAAAATTTTCCACCCCAAATATGTGAGGTTCCCCCTAGAATTGGTAGGAAAAGCATTTATGCTATGATGTGTGTACCGGTAGCACTTAGATTCTAGAACTTGCGTTAGGACCATTCCGAGGCCACAAGTGAGACTACATTCGTGTAGTTAGATTTACTACATGATAAGAGGCATTAGGATTAACCCATTGTTTTACACCTGTGTTTTTGTTATAATTACATTGGCTACATTGGTCAAGTAATTCTCCCACACCCTTTGCGTTGTACTCATTTTTAGTACACGATACCCCTAGTACACCCCTCAGAGCCTATCTTTTCGTTTCGACCTTTAAGCATTGTACTTAAAGGAAGAATTTGTTACACCCCACTAAAATGTACACCCAAATCGCCTTAGCCTACCTTGTATGCACTCATTTTTAGTGCATTATTGTGACAACATTTGTTTAAACCCAAGTTAATTATCTAATTGATTACATGGTTGCTAAGTCGAGTCATATCCTTGTACATATTGTTTTGGGACGATTGGGACTCATGGGTAAAGTACTAGTGTAATGGAGTAATGGGGAAGAACATCATTTATTACCCCCATATGTGCTAAATATTTTAAAAGTACTCCAAGTTTTTCAATTATCTTAATTCGAGTCATTAGATTAGTATTTGTAAAGTTATGTAAAAGTTCAAGTGTAAGGGGAATGCAATGCCCCTATGATGTATTATTTTGGATGGTAGGGCAAAAGTGTATGCAAAAAAAAAAAAAAAAAAAAAAAAAAATAGAAAAAAACATACGGACTACCATCCCGTTTCATTTTATGTTTATTTTATGTTTTTGTTATTTTGTTTTTAGCTTAAGATCGAGTCGAGTCTTGGCTTAGCAACATTGTATAGTACATGTAATTGATCAAGATCTTTAACTCGCCACCAGTAAAATATCCTTTATCCAACAAAACCGTGTTTTCCTTTTCCCTACACCTAACGTTATAACCCATTTAAAAGCCCTCTTTGATAGTTTATCTTTGGTGCTTACGCCTAGTGGAGGAGGTTTTCGATCCTTTCCCAAGCCTATGGTAATCTATTTGCTATGACAGGTAGTGAGAGATATTATCCGTTTTCATTTATGAGATTTATTTTGATGACACTTGAGAGATGTGAGTATCTAAACGCTACTTGTGAGGTGCTAGTTTGTAATCTCCGTGCTCATTATGATTAAAGTGAAACGATTATTTGTTGTAATTACTTTTATGTTTGTATTAAATGACCCCTAACTTGTATTTTGATTAGAATAAAAGCGCATTTGCTTGAGGACAAGCAAATCTCAAGTGTAAGGGTATTTGATGAAGCGAAAAGTGTACCGCTTTTAAGGGGTCATTTAAGCCCTAAATCGTATTTATTTGATCAAATATTGCCCTAAATCGTTCCTTTTGTCATTTTAGGTACTTTTGAGGAGAAATCTGGAAAAGGAGGCATTTTGGACGTTTTTGGAGCATAAAAGTGAAGAAAACGACAAAGTCTCAAAATCGGCTGAAAGTTACCTTTGACGGCGTCACAATTTACTCTGGACGGCGTCATGCCTTGGCAAGAAAAGTTGGACGTGAAATTTACTCATGATAAGCCAGTGAAAATAGCATGTGAATTCTGACGGCGTCACGCTTTAACTTGATCAAGGGCGTCACGGCTTAAATCAAAAGGGGACGGCGTCATGTTCAAGGTTCGACGGCGTCAAGCCTTGATAAGCCAGAATGGATTTTAGAGAGCTAAAGAGGGACGGCGTCAAGAAGGTCATCCGGGAACCCTAGAAGCGGCGAGGTGACGGCGTCACACTCCATAAGGTGACGCCGTCAGATGTAAAAATCTATATATAGTTTTCTAATTTTTTGTCATTGGAGAGAGCTTAGTGTGTGGAATTTTGGGAGAAAACCCTAAGACGAATTTAGCTCCTTTTTCAAGGCTTTTTGCCTTGAAGATCTTCCATGTTACATTGAAGATAAGTTATCAATTAATCATTCAATATGTCTATGTGTTGTTTGATTTTATCTTATTCTTGTCTTTTGATTAACATGTTAGGCTAAATTTATCTTGTGTTTGCTTAGATCTAATGAAACCTAGCTATTGATTATTGGTTATTAGTGTGTTATTAGTTGTATTGGATGGTTGTTTATCTATGTTAGGCTTAAGAAAACTGGCTAACTTCCTATTCGGTAACTTGCTTGAACGTCTTAAGAAACATGAACCAAATGCGTACTAAAGGTTTTTATGGTTGTATTTAATGCACAAGCGAATTCTAGTGATCCCATGTTAGGAGCTTCCTAGCCGGCTCGACATAGGAGTGAAGTAGGAGCTTGTAGAGTTGGGGAAGTAAGTACGCCACCCCACGAATGGTATTAAGGAATACACCCGTCATCCACGCGACTAATACACACTAATTAACCGGTAAAAGATAGTTAGGGAGTAAGGAAATCTAAGTAAACACATTTCTCTACACATAAGTTTCTCACCACATTTTCATTTTTGTTATTTTATTTTATTTGCATCCGTAGTAAATTTGGGTTAGTTGACTAGCAACTAATTCCGCCCACTCTTTCAAAACCGAGATTTTACTTGCTTTCATAAAAAATATAAAAACATAAAAAAGAATCTTCCTCAACCATTAGACCTAATTAGAGTAGTCTTTCACACCTAACGAACACTATTCCCTGTGGAGAACGATCAATCCCCCGTACTTACCACTACACTATACTACATCGGTCAGGTACACTGCCTGGTGGGGTTGTAAGCCTCTTGAGATCCCTCGAGAGGTAAAACCTGTTGTAAGGTTACAAAACCACGCATCAGTGAGAATTGAAGGTTATTCAACTAACTATCACTATCAAGAGTGAAGGATAGTTGTGAGGTTTGACTGTAATGATCGATGGGTTGAAGGTTCTTAAACTAAATATCACTGTCAAGAGTGAAGTTTAGTTGTAAAGGTTGAGTGTGATGATGAATGATATTAATGTGAGGGTTAAAGGTGTTTGTATAGAACAAATATCTAGGTGGTCACAAAGAGTAGAGGTTAGGAAGCTAGAACCGATTGTGGTTTTGTGACTGAGGTTTTGCTAAGTAGTGGGTACTTAGGAGGTGAGTGTTTTAGTAGAGAATTCTAGGGAATAAGAACCACATTTGTGTGTTCTTAAGAGTGTTTGGTGAAAGACTATATGAGTGTGTTTTCGCTCCCCCTTAATCGATGACCATCCGGACAAGATGTGTTGGAAAAAGAAAAAAAATAAAGAGGAAAACAAACGTTGACGTAAGCGATGAGCTTAGTAACATCATGACAAGTGGTGGATAGCATACAATAAACTTCACCTTTGAAGTCACGTAGCTCTTCTCAATCATTGTGAATATTCATAGAACATTCATATGATGAGGCATGTGATTACGTGTAAATATGTTAAGGGTTAAGAAGATAAAATCTTCAAGGTTGTGGGGTTAGTGTAACACCCCAACCCGACAAGGGTAGAGATATCACATTATGGCGACAAATCAAAGCATTCATACATATACACAGCGGAAGCCATAAAACATCATAAATAAATAAGCCAAGTCAACAAGACTTGAATCCAATACATAAGTCTCACAAGATAACGAAATAATTCAAAGGAAGTACATAACGAAATGAATCCATAATCAAAATGTCGAAACAAATGGTAAGACTAGGGTAGGACATCATCTAAGGTAAAAGCTCCAACTAACTCTCATCCCAAGCATAAATCCATCTCCCAGCTAGATACCTGCCGCACACGAAAAAGAAAACGTGCGGCTGAGCTTACAAAGCTCAGTGAACAGATACATATATAAAGCAAAGAATACGAAACAGAAATAAAGTGAAGCACTGGGGAATATCATAAGGTATAATCAAAGCAAATGAATAGTGAGAAAATATAGGATAGTCATCTACCACGAGCCCAGAAACTCAAAGTCATAATCTCAACATCATCATCTCAAAGTCATAATCTCACAATCAGAGGGGATACCTCTCAGGCAACCAGATAATATGAGGGGTGTCCTCATGTATCATAATAGTGGAGTGATCAGCTCCCAGGGGTGTGAAAGGCGTGTATTGCACACAGCACCAGTCACCTCAAAGTCATACTCAAAGTCATAGTTAAATCCACTAAACAAAACATGCCTAGGATTGCAATCCATACGCCCCCAAACTCAAAGTCAATCTCAAAGTCAAGTAGCCGGCAGATAATATAAAAGGGACGGTGTGAGAAATCACTCCCCCACACAGGAGTCATGCCAGTGGTGCATCACAGACATGGCCAGGTTACCTTCCTGGCTAGGTAACATAAAATGGCTCGGGTATCAAACTAAGAGTCAGGTCTCAATGTCATATCAAGGTGCATCTCAAGGTCATAATCAGAAGGTATATCTCAAGGTCATATCAAAAGGTTCATGTCAAAAGGATCATGGCAAAGGTTTAAATCATAGCTCAACATCAATGCATAGGTGAAAATACACCCTTACTAAAAAGGGTAGAGTATCCGTACCTTATGACGAAAGCACAAATAGAAACAAACACAGGGTATGGGGACAGCTCAAGATCTCTCCTTCTTCACACCTAAAGGAGTAGAAGGGAATTACAAATCATTCTTAATTAACTGCCTTTCCATTTTAAGTAACTTTCCTTTTTTAGTAAGTTTCCAAATTCGGTAATTTTCCATTCTTAGATTGAGCCCCAATAACGTATTATGGATACAAAGTGTATTTTAACAAGTTTCACAAATTTAGGGTTTATAATGATCACTTTCAAAGTATAGGATTATAACCAATATTATCTCAAAGTCAAAGGTTAAGAATGAAAATACTTCACTTAATTCGTATGAACCTTCATGCTCCAAAGTTAACGAGTTCAACCCTTCAAGATTTCCCATATTACATTTTATACACTTTAGTTTTAATATTTACACTTTAAACCCCAAAGTTTATTTAATCACATTATACACCTCATTTATACTTAATTACATAATGGTCCTCTATTTTATCAAATTTACCGAAAGTCCCACATTTAAATAACATGTACAAACCCCCTTAACTTTTCGTTAATTACACTTTTGATCCCTTTATTAATTTAAAGTCCAATTCAAAATTACCTATTTACATATATCCATATTCGAACCCTTAATTATCCCATTTTACGCATCAAGTCCCTCATAAAATATCTTTAACGAATAACCCATAAGAATTTCATAATTACGAAACAGGCCCCTCTAATTATTTGTTTTCCAAATCGCATAAACATAATTAACAAATTCCCATTTAAATTCCTAAGTTCTATATTTTATACAAATGACCCACATGTTATATTTTCTCTCACATCAGTCCTGATCTAAAGATTATGACAAAAATAACCCATCAGTTTTATTATTTACCAAACGTCCCCTTTGTATTTTAAACTCCAATCGCATAACATATATAATTCAAAACTTTAATCCAATTTAACCAAACATGACCCAATCATTTAGCCATCATTAAACCATCATTTGACTGCATTTAATTTCCCCAGAAAACATCCAAGCCCTAACCCTAATCGCAATTAGGGTTTTAATCCCATTCGATCAAACCCTTTTAATTACACGACATGAATAAAAATTTACCACGATTCAACCAAGCTTCTACTATTCGAAATATAATTTTTCCCAGGTCACATGAGTCGTATAAGGTCCAATAAAAATGATTACAACACCTGGAAAATTCGCATAGCATATATTGTGTTTTATACGTATTTAAACCATTTTAATTCATACGATTTATTTTAGGTTGCATGGGTCGAATTTCACATTTTATCTGAGTTATATGAGGTTGAAAGATCACAGGAAAAATACCAATTCGAAGAATGAACGAGTGAAAGAGTCGAGCACAAAATACACCTATCGAATGGACTTTAGTGAATCAAAACTTCTCCAACGATCAACCACAGCCTCCACGACCTTAGAGACATTTTTCACAGGCCAAATACAACGTAAGGAACATGAGAAAAATAATGAATAGACTCCAGATGGTACGTACGAATGATTTAGAGTTTTACCTATCGAATGACACAAATAAGGCTAGCGATCAAACGAGCGAGACCCACGACCTAAACCAATTTTTCTAGGCTTCCTTAGATCAAGAACAACACCAGAAAATTATCCTCCAAGCTCCAGAAATTCGTATGAAGTCGCAGAGTATTTTTGTGTGTGTTTTATTCCAATCGGTATAAATGTTTTAGGGTTTTGGATGAGATTTATTATAAGTGATTAGGTTGCCGAGTCATAGGGGAGGGTGATAACCCAAAATCACGAAAATATGGTTAGGGAATTAAATTGGATTGATTTCTTCACTTAATTGCATTTTTATTACCTTTTAAAACAAAATAATGTGATATTATCTCATTCGGTTCATCCAAGGGCATTTTGGTCATTTTGTAACTTGCAAAAATATTAAATGGAGTTGTCAAAATTATTTGGTATCATAACTTGTTCATTTCCAGAAGTTCGGGATTGATTCGGTACTTTATAAGCTTTTAAATAAATTTTTAAACTTGTAGGGGCAATTTGGTCATTTCACACGTTTTCAGATTTTAGGTGTTACAACTTCTTCCCCTCTAACAAAAAAATTTCGTCCCCGAAATTTGCAAAGAATCATAATGAAACGGACCGGAACAAAACAGAGACATACCAGATCAGAAAACAAAATGCGGATAGCTAGCTCGAATAGACTCCTCGGTCTCCCAGGTAGCTTCCCGCTCTGGGTGGTTCCGCCAAAGAATCTTAACGAACGGAATGACTTTACGTCTCATAACTCGCTCCTGGCGATCAAGAACAGCTTCCGGTTCCTCCGGAAGAGACATATCGGGCTGAATCCGATCAAAAGGATAAGACACCACATGTAATGGATGATAATTGTATCCCCTCAGAAGAGATACATGAAAGACGTCGTGAACATGTGATAACTGCGGGGGAAGAGCCAAACGATACGAAACCTCTCCGATGCGATCCAGAATCTCAAACGGTCCAATGAATCGAGGACTGAGCTTACCCTTAATCCCAAAACGTTTAACCCCTCGAAATGGCGAAACCTTAAGGAATACCTGATCACCGACATGAAACTCCAAGTCACGCCGATGCTTGTCAGCGTAACTCTTTTGACGAGCCCTAGCTTCCTTCAACTTCTCCCTAGCAACATCCACTTTCTCAGTAGCGATCTGAACTAACTCCGGACCCTCAATAATGCGCTCACCAACCTCGTTCCAACAAACTGGAGCCCTACACTTCCTACCATACAACATCTCGAAAGGAGCCATACGAATACTCGCGTGCCAGCTGTTATTATAAGCAAACTCTACCAAACACAAATAATCGTCCCAGCTACCAGTCCACTCTAAAGCACATGCCCTCAACATGTCCTCTAAGGTCTGAATGGTCCTCTCCGACTGACCATCTGTCTGAGGGTGAAAAGCCGTGCTGAACTTAAGGCGTGTATCCCATGCTTTATGCAATCCCTTCCAGAAACGAGATGTAAACCGAGGATCCCTATCTGATATAATGGCCGTAGGCATACCATGAAGCCTAACGATCTCCTGCTGAAATATGTCCGCCAACTTACTAACACTGTAGTCCACACGAATAGGGAGGAAGTGAGCAGACTTGGTTAGTCGATCAACGACCACCCAAATCGCATCATGCTTCCTACGGGTAAGAGGTAAACCTGTAACAAAATCCATGGAAATCTCCTCCCATTTCCACTTCGGAATCTCCAACGGCTGAAGCAAACCACTAGCTCTCTGGTGTTCGATCTTGACTTGCTGACAAGTCAAACACTTTGCCACGAACGAAGCCACATCTTGTTTCATACCGCTCCACCAGAAGTGCTGCTTAAGGTCCCGGTACATCTTGGTAGAACCAGGATGTATAGTAAAAGGGGAACTATAAGCCTCCGATAGAACAGCCTCACGAAGCTCAGGATCGTTGGGAACACAAAGACGATCCTCAAACCAAACCACACCGAAATCATCAACTCGGAACTCGGACTGCTTGCCTTCCTCAACATTCTGGACTATAGACCACAGCTCACCATCCTCTTTCTGAGCTTCCTTAACTCGCAAGATAAGATTGGACTCCACCGTAAGACTAGCCCAATAACCACCATGACCTCGAACACAAAACTCCACATCCAGAAGCTCTAAATCATGCAAAATGCGAGGCTCAAACTCCAAACTCGCAATCATACCCGACTTCCTACTAAAAGCATCCGCAACTACATTCGCCTTACCGGGATGATACTGAATGTTAGCATCATAATCTTTCAGAAGCTCCAACCATCGCCTCTGTCTCATATTCAGCTATTTCTGGGTGAAAATGTATTTAAGACTCTTATGATCAGTGAAAATGTCACAAGTCTCTCCATACAAATAATGGCGCCAAATCTTTAGCGCGAAAACCACAGCTGCTAACTCTAGATCGTGTGTCGGATAGTTCACCTCGTAAGGCTTCAGCTGCCTCGAAGCATAGGCGATCACCTTCCCATGCTGCATCAAAACACATCCCAAACCCTTTTTCGATGCATCGCTATAAATCTGAAATCCGCCGGAACCCGATGGAAGAGTCAAAATAGGTGCAGATACTAAACGCTTCTTCAACTCCTCAAAACTACTCTCCCGCTCATCAGTCCAAATAAACTTTTCCCCTTTCCTCATCAACTGTGTCAACGGCAAAGCAAGACGCAAAAAGCCCTCAACAAATCTCCTATAATACCCAGCGAGACCCAGAAAACTTCTCACTTCCGTCACATTTGTAGGTCTTGGCCATTTTGTGATAGCCTCAACCTTCGCCGGATCCATAGTGATACCGTCCGCAGAAACAATGTGACCCAAGAAAGCTACTCGATCCAACCAAAACTCGCACTTCGAAAACTTCGCATACAATTTCTGCTGTCGAAGAATCTCCAGAACCATACTAAGGTGCTGCTCGTGCTCCGCCTCGGATTTAGAATACACAAGAATATCGTCGATGAAGACAATCACAAACTTATCGAGAAATTCATGGAATACCCGGTTCATAAGGTCCATAAACACAGCAGGAGCATTGGTCAAACCGAAAGGCATAACCAAAAATTCATAGTGACCGTACCGAGTTCGAAAGGCCGTTTTGGGAACATCCTGCTCCCTCACCCTAAGCTGGTGATAACCTGACCTCAGATCGATTTTAGAGAAGTGCCTCGCCCCTTGCAACTGATCGAATAAATCATCAATACGAGGAAGAGGATAGCGGTTACGAATAGTAATGCGGTTAAGCTCCCGATAATCAATACAAAGACGCATGCTCCCGTCCTTCTTCTTTACAAACAACACAGGAGCACCCCAGGGAGATACACTCGGACGAATGAAACCGTTATCCAATAGTTCCTGCAATTGCTCCTTCAATTCTTTCAATTCAATCGGTGCCATACGATAGGGAGCTTTAGATATGGGTTCAGCACCAGGAATCAGATCAATGCTAAACTCGACTTCCCTAGCAGGAGGAATGCCAGGAAGTTCATCCGGAAACACATCAGCAAAATCGCGCACAACGCGAATACTGTCAATGCTCGGAACATCAACAGAGGTATCCTTAATAGAAGCAAGGAAACCAAGACAGCCATGCGAAATCAATGTCCGGGCTTTCATAGCCAAAATAATCTTTACAGATTTCAGAGGTTGGGAACCAGAATAAACAAAATCAGGATGATGAAGATCACCAAAGATCACCTTACGAGCATAACAATCAATGGTTGCCTTATGAGTAGCTAACCAGTCCATGCCCAAAATAATATCAAAATCAACCATATCAATGGGAAGAAGGTTCGCAGAACGAACACGATCATCGAAACGGAGAGGGCAATTAACATACTCAACATCAATAATCACATGAGTTTTCATCGAGGTAGCAATGGATATACGATTCATTAATTGAGTTGGGGTTATGTTTATTTTATTTGCAAGTGAAGTCGATATTATGGAATGCGTAGCACCGGTGTCAAATAAAGCAAAGACAATACGATCCCCAAAATAAAGAAAGCCCGTAATAGTACCTGAAGTGCTAGCAGCCTGATCACGAGTCAAAGAATAAACCCGTCCTGAGGTAGGAGCTGCCCTAGCCGCGACTTTTGGTTCACCAGAGTTCTTCTTAGGGCAGTCCTTGATCCTGTGCTGAGAAGATCCACACCAGAAACAACCACCCGAAGCTCTATGACAAGGACCTGGATGAGTCTTCCCACAGGAAGTACATGTAGGAGGAGGAGGTAGAGTCTCAACAGACCCCTTCTGACCAGACGATCCCGACTGCTGAACCTGCTGAGAATCCCTACGCCGGTTGTTATTTCCCTGACCCTGACGATCACCACCATACCTACCAGCATCCCGTCGATCCTGGTTCCTGGAATCCTGCTGCCTATGATTATAACCTCGGTCCTGGCGACCCCGCTGATCATGCCCATGGTCCTGACGACCCCGAGAATCCTGCCTTTGGTCCTGCCGACCATGGCCCCGAAAATCTACCCGGTTACCATCCCTATCACGCTTATTAGACACCCTGTCCGCATGTAACAGCTCGATATTACCCGCGGCGTCCTGAACTCCAGCCACATCCTCAAACGGAGTGTTAACAATCCGGTCTAACACCCACCTCTTTAAGGCCCATTTGAAATGACGAGCCTGACGCGTAGCATCACCAGTGACCTCTGGCCCCACAAAACTGGCCAGACGCAGAAATCGCTGCATAAACTCTCTTGACGACTCTTGATCTCCCTGACGAATCGACCCGTATTCCCTTTCATACCTTAATTGTAACACCCCAACCCGACAAGGGTAGAGATATCACATTATGGCGACAAATCAAAGCATTCATACATATACACAGCGGAAGCCATAAAACATCATAAATAAATAAGCCAAGTCAACAAGACTTGAATCCAATACATAAGTCTCACAAGATAACGAAATAATTCAAAGGAAGTACATAACGAAATGAATCCATAATCAAAATGTCGAAACAAATGGTAAGACTAGGGTAGGACATCATCTAAGGTAAAAGTTCCAACTAACTCTCATCCCAAGCATAAATCCATCTCCCAGCTAGATACCTGCCGCACACGAAAAAGAAAACGTGCGGCTGAGCTTACAAAGCTCAGTGAACAGATACATATATAAAGCAAAGAATACGAAACAAAAATAAAGTGAAGCACTGGGGAATATCATAAGGTATAATCAAAGCAAATGAATAGTTAGGAAATATAGGATAGTCATCTACCACGAGCCCAGAAACTCAAAGTCATAATCCCAACATCATCATCTCAAAGTCATAATCTCACAATCAGAGGGGATACCTCTCAGGCAACCAGATAATATGAGGGGTGTCCTCATGTATCATAATAGTGGAGTGATCAGCTCCCAGGGGTGTGAAAGGCGTGTATTGCACACAGCACCAGTCACCTCAAAGTCATACTCAAAGTCATAGTTAAATCCACTAAACAAAACATGCCTAGGATTGCAATCCATACGCCCCCAAACTCAAAGTCAATCTCAAAGTCAAGTAGCCGGCAGATAATATAAAAGGGACGGTGTGAGAAATCACTCCCCCACACAAGAGTCATGCCAGTGGTGCATCACAGACATGGCCAGGTTACCTTCCTGGCTAGGTAACATAAAATGGCTCGGGTATCAAACTAAGAGTCAGGTCTCAATGTCATATCAAGGTGCATCTCAAGGTCATAATCAGAAGGTATATCTCAAGGTCATATCAAAAGGTTCATGTCAAAAGGATCATGGCAAAGGTTTAAATCATAGCTCAACATCAATGCATAGGTGAAAAGACACCCTTACTAAAAAGGGTAGAGTATCCGTACCTTATGACGAAAGCACAAATAGAAACAAACACAGGGTATGGGGACAGCTCAAGATCTCTCCTTCTTCACACCTAAAGGAGTAGAAGGGAATTACAAATCATTCTTAATTAACTGCCTTTCCATTTTAAGTAACTTTCCTTTTTTAGTAAGTTTCCAAATTCGGTAATTTTCTATTCTTAGATTGAGCCCCAATAACGTATTATGGATACAAAGTGTATTTTAACAAGTTTCACAAATTTAGGGTTTATAATGATCACTTTTCAAAGTATAGGATTATAACCAATATTATCTCAAAGTCAAAGGTTAAGAATGAAAATACTTCACTTAATTCGTATGAACCTTCATGTTCCAAAGTTAACGAGTTCAACCCTTCAAGATTTCCCATATTACATTTTATACACTTTAGTTTTAATATTTACACTTTAAACCCCAAAGTTTATTTAATCACATTATACACCTCATTTATACTTAATTACATAATGGTCCTCTATTTTATCAAATTTACCGAAAGTCCCACATTTAAATAACATGTACAAACCCCCTTAACTTTTCGTTAATTACAATTTTGATCCCTTTATTAATTTAAAGTCCAATTCGAAATTACCTATTTACATATATCCATATTCGAACCCTTAATTATCCCATTTTACGCATCAAGTCCCTCATAAAATATCTTATACGAATAACCCATAAGAATTTCATAATTACGAAACAGGCCCCTCTAATTATTTGTTTTCCAAATCGCATAAACATAATTAACAAATTCCCATTTAAATTCCTAAGTTCTATATTTTATACAAATGACCCACATGTTATATTTTTCTCACATCAGTCCTGATCTAAAGATTATGACAAAAATAACCCATCAGTTTTATTATTTACCAAACTTCCCCTTTGTATTTTAAACTCCAATCGCATAACATATATAATTCGAAACTTTAATCCAATTTAACCAAACATGACCCAATCATTTAGCCATCATTAAACCATCATTTGACTGCATTTAATTTCCCCAGAAAACATCCAAGCCCTAACCCTAATCGCAATTAGGGTTTTAATCCCATTCGATCAAACCCTTTTAATTACACGACATGCATAAAAATTAACCACGATTCAACCAAGCTTCTACTATTCGAAATATAATTTTTCCCAGGTCACATGAGTCGTATAAGGTCCAATAAAAATGATTACAACACCTGGAAAATTCGCATAGCATATATTGTGTTTTATACGTATTTAAACCATTTTAATTCATACGATTTATTTTAGGTTGCATGGGTCGAATTTCACATTTTATCTGAGTTATATGAGGTTGAATGATCGCAGGAAAAATACCAATTCGAAGAATGAACGAGTGAAAGAGTCGAGCACAAAATACACCTATCGAATGGACTTTAGTGAATCAAAACTTCTCCAACGATCAACCACAGCCTCCACGACCTTAGAGACATTTTTCACAGGCCAAATACAACGTAAGGAACATGAGAAAAATAATGAATAGACTCCAGATGGTACGTACGAATGATTTAGAGTTTTACCTAGCGAATGACACAAATAAGGCTAGCGATCAAACGAGCGAGACCCACGACCTAAACCAATTTTTCTAGGCTTCCTTAGATCAAGAACAACACCAAAAAATTATCCTCCAAGCTCCAGAAATTCGTATGAAGTCGCAGAGTATTTTTGTGTGTGTTTTATTCCAATCGGTATAAATGTTTTAGGGTTTTGGATGAGATTTATTATAAGTGATTAGGTTGCCGAGTCATAGGGGAGGGTGATAGCCCAAAATCACGAAAATATGGTTAGGGAATTAAATTGGATTGATTTCTTCACTTAATTGCATTTTTATTACCTTTTAAAACAAAATAATGTGATATTATCTCATTCGGTTCATCCAAGGGCATTTTGGTCATTTTGTAACTTGCAAAAATATTAAATGGAGTTGTCAAAATTATTTGGTATCATAACTTGTTCATTTCCAGAAGTTCGGGATTGATTCGGTACTTTATAAGCTTTTAAATAAAATTTTTAAACTTGTAGGGGCAATTTGGTCATTTCACACGTTTTCTGATTTTAGGTGTTACAACTTCTTCCCCTCTAACAAAAAAATTTCATCCCCGAAATTTGCAAAGAATCATAATGAAACGGACCGGAACAAAAACAGAGACATACCAGATCAGAAAACAAAATGCGGATAGCTAGCTCGAATAGACTCCTCGGTCTCCCAGGTAGCTTCCCGCTCTGGGTGGTTCCGCCAAAGAATCTTAACGAACGGAATGACTTTACGTCTCATAACTCGCTCCTGGCGATCAAGAACAGCTTCCGGTTCCTTCGGAAGAGACATATCGGGCTGAATCCGATCAAAAGGATAAGACACCACATGTAATGGATGATAATTGTATCCCCTCAGAAGAGATACATGAAAGACGTCGTGAACATGTGATAACTGCGGGGGAAGAGCCAAACGATACGAAACCTCTCTGATGCGATCCAGAATCTCAAACGGTCCAATGAATCAAGGACTGAGCTTACCCTTAATCCCAAAACGTTTAACCCCTCGAAATGGCGAAACCTTAAGGAATACCCGATCACCGACACGAAACTCCAAGTCACGCCGATGCTTGTCAGCGTAACTCTTTTGACGAGCCCTAGCTTCCTTCAACTTCTCCCTAGCAACATCCACTTTCTCAGTAGCGATCTGAACTAACTCCGGACCCTCAATAATGCGCTCACCAACCTCGTTCCAACAAACTGGAGCCCTACACTTCCTACCATACAACATCTCGAAAGGAGCCATACGAATACTCGCGTGCCAGCTGTTATTATAAGCAAACTCTACCAAACACAAATAATCGTCCCAGCTACCAGTCCACTCTAAAGCACATGCCCTCAACATGTCCTCTAAGGTCTGAATGGTCCCTCTCCGACTGACCATCTGTCTGAGGGTGAAAAGTCGTGCTGAACTTAAGGCGTGTATCCCATGCTTTATGCAATCCATTCCAGAAACGAGATGTAAACCGAGGATCCCTATCTGATATAATGGCCGTAGGCATACCATGAAGCCTAACGATCTCCTGCTGAAAAATGTCCGCCAACTTACTAATACTGTAGTCCACACGAATAGGGAGGAAGTGAGCAGACTTGGTTAGTCGATCAACGACCACCCAAATCGCATCATGCTTCCTACGGGTAAGAGGTAAACCTGTAACAAAATCCATGGAAATCTCCTCCCATTTCCACTTCGGAATCTCCAACGGCTGAAGCAAACCACTAGCTCTCTGGTGTTCGATCTTGACTTGCTGACAAGTCAAACACTTTGCCACGAACGAAGCCACATCTTGTTTCATACCGCTCCACCAGAAGTGCTGCTTAAGGTCCCGGTACATCTTGGTAGAACCAGGATGTATAGTAAAAGGGGAACTATGAGCCTCCGATAGAACAGCCTCTCGAAGCTCAGGATCGTTGGGAACACAAAGACGATCCTCAAACCAAACCACACCGAAATCATCAACTCGGAACTCGGACTGCTTGCCTTCCTCAACATTCTGGACTATAGACCACAGCTCACCATCCTCTTTCTGAGCTTCCTTAACTAGCAAGATAAGATTGGACTCCACCGTAAGACTAGCCCAATAACCACCATGACCTCGAACACAAAACTCCACATCCAGAAGCTCTAAATCATGCAAAATGCGAGGCTCAAACTCCAAACTCGCAATCATACCCGACTTCCTACTAAGAGCATCCGCAACTACATTCGCCTTACCGGGCTGATACTGAATGTTAGCATCATAATCTTTCAGAAGCTCCAACCATCGCCTCTGTCTCATATTCAGCTCTTTCTGGGTGAAAATGTATTTAAGACTCTTATGATCAGTGAAAATGTTACAAGTCTCTCCATACAAATAATGGCGCCAAATCTTTAGCGCGAAAACCACAGCTGCTAACTCTAGATCGTGTGTCGGATAGTTCACCTCGTAAGGCTTCAGCTGCCTCGAAGCATAGGCGATCACCTTCCCATGCTGCATCAAAACACATCCCAAACCCTTTTTCGATGCATTGCTATAAATCTGAAAACCGCCGGAACCCGATGGAAGAGTCAAAATGGGTGCAGATACTAAACGCTTCTTCAACTCCTCAAAACTACTCTCCCGCTCATCAGTCCAAATAAACTTTTCCCCTTTCCTCATCAACTGTGTCAACGGCAAAGCAAGACACGAAAAGCCCTCAACAAATCTCCTATAATACCCAGCGAGACCCAGAAAACTTCTCACTTCCGTCACATTTGTAGGTCTTGGCCATTTTGTGATAGCCTCAACCTTCGCCGGATCCATAGTGATACCGTCCGCAGAAACAATGTGACCCAAGAAAGCTACTCGATCCAACCAAAACTCGCACTTCGAAAACTTCGCATACAATTTCTGCTGTCGAAGAATCTCCAGAACCATACTAAGGTGCTGCTCGTGCTCCGCCTCGGATTTAGAATACACAAGAATATCGTCGATGAAGACAATCACAAACTTATCGAGAAATTCATGGAATACCCGGTTCATAAGGTCCATAAACACAGCAGGAGCATTGGTCAAACCGAAAGGCATAACCAAAAATTCATAGTGACCGTACCGAGTTCGAAAGGCCGTTTTGGGAACATCCTGCTCCCTTACCCTAAGCTGGTGATAACCTGACCTCAGATCGATTTTAGAGAAATGCCTCGCCCCTTGCAACTGATCGAATAAATCATCAATACGAGGAAGAGGATAGCGGTTACGAATAGTAATGCGGTTAAGCTCCCGATAATCAATACAAAGACGCATGCTCCCGTCCTTCTTCTTTACAAACAACACAGGAGCACCCCAGGGAGATACACTCGGACGAATGAAACCATTATCCAATAGCTCCTGCAATTGCTCCTTCAATTCTTTCAATTCAATCGGTGCCATACGATAGGGAGCTTTAGATATGGGTTCAGCACCAGGAATCAGATCAATGCTAAACTCGACTTCCCTAGCAGGAGGAATGCCAGGAAGTTCATCCGGAAACACATCAGCAAAATCGCGCACAACGCGAATACTGTCAATGCTCGGAACATCAACAGAGGTATCCTTAATAGAAGCAAGGAAACCAAGACAGCCATGCGAAATCAATGTCCGGGCTTTCATAGCCAAAATAATTTTTACAGATTTCAGAGGTTGGGAACCAGAATAAACAAAATCAGGATGATGAAGATCACCAAAGATCACCTTACGAGCATAACAATCAATGGTTGCCTTATGAGCAGCTAACCAGTCCATGCCCAGAATAATATCAAAATCAACCATATCAATGGGAAGAAGGTTCGCAGAACGAACACGATCATCGAAACGGAGAGGGCAATTAACATACTCAACATCAATAATCACATGAGTTTTCATCGGGGTAGCAATGGATATACGATTCATTAATTTAGTTGGGGTTATGTTTATTTTATTTGCAAGTGAAGTCGATATTATGGAATGCGTAGCACCGGTGTCAAATAGAGCAAAGACAATACGATCCCCAAAATAAAGAAAGCCCGTAATAGTACCTGAAGTGCTAGCAGCCTGATCACGAGTCAAAGAATAAACCCGTCCTGAGGTAGGAGCTGCCCTAGCCGCGACTTTTGGTTCACCAGAGTTCTTCTTAGGGCAGTCCTTGATCCTGTGCTGAGAAGATCCACACCAGAAACAACCACCCGAAGCTCTATGACAAGGACCTGGATGAGTCTTCCCACAGGAAGTACATGTAGGAGGAGGAGGTAGAGTCTCAACAGACCCCTTCTGACCAGACGATCTCGACTGCTGAACCTGCTGAGAATCCCTACGCCGGTTGTTATTTCCCTGACCCTGACGATCACCACCATACCTACCAGCATCCCGTCGATCCTGGTTCCTGGAATCCTGCTGCCTATGATTATAACCTCGGTCCTGGCGACCCCGCTGATCATGCCCATGGTCCTGACGACCCCGAGAATCCTGCCTTTGGTCCTGCCGACCATGGCCCCGAAAATCTACCCGGTTACCATCCCTATCACGCTTATTAGACACCCTGTCCGCATGTAACAGCTCGATATTACCCGCGGCGTCCTGAACTCCAGCCACATCCTCAAACGGAGTGTTAACAATCCGGTCTAACACCCACCTCTTTAAGGCCCATTTGAAATGACGAGCCTGACGCGTAGCATCACCAGTGACCTCTGGCCCCACAAAACTAGCCAGACGCAGAAATCGCTGCATAAACTCTCCTGACGACTCCTGATCTCCCTGACGAATCGACCCGTATTCCCTTTCATACCTTAATTGTAACACCCCAACCCGACAAGGGTAGAGATATCACATTATGGCGATAAATCAAAGCATTCATACATATACACAGCGGAAGCCATAAAACATCATAAATAAATAAGCCAAGTCAACAAGACTTGAATCCAATACATAAGTCTCACAAGATAACGAAATAATTCAAAGGAAGTACATAACGAAATGAATCCATAATCAAAATGTCGAAACAAATGGTAAGACTAGGGTAGGACATCATCTAAGGTAAAAGCTCCAACTAACTCTCATCCCAAGCATAATTCCATCTCCCAGCTAGATACCTGCCGCACACGAAAAAGAAAACGTGCGGCTGAGCTTACAAAGCTCAGTGAACAGATACATATATAAAGCAAAGAATACGAAACAGAAATAAAGTTGATAAGGCGAAAAGTGTACCGCTTTTAAGGGGTCATTTAAGCCCGAAATCGTATTTATTTGATCAAATATTGCCCTAAATCGTTCCTTTTGTCATTTTAGGTACTTTTGAGGAGAAATCTGGAAAAGGAGGCATTTTGGACGTTTTTGGAGCATAAAAGTGAAGAAAACGGCAAAGTCTCAAAATTGTGCTGAAAGTCACCTTTGACGGCGTCAACATTAACTCCAGACGGCGTCATGCCTTGGCAAGAAAAGTTGGATGTGAAATTTACTCATGACGGGCCAGTGAGTTTGCATGAGAATTCTGACGGCGTCACGCTTTAACTAAATCAAGGGCGTCACGGCTTAAATCATAAGGGGACGGCGTCACGTTCATGATCCGACGGCGTCAAGCCTTGATAAGCCAGAATGGATTTTTGAAGAGCTAAAGAGGGACGGCGTCAAGATGGTCATCCGGGAACCCTAAAAGCGGCGAGGTGACGGCGTCACAACGCATAAGGTGACGCCGTCAGATGTCAAAGTCTATATATAGTTTTCTAATTTTTTGTCATTAAAGGGAGAGCTTAGTGTGTGGAATTTTGGGATAAAACCCTAAGACGATTTTAGCTACTTTTTCAGGGCTTCTTGCCTTGAGATCTTCCATGTTTCATTGAAAGATAAGTTATCAATTAATCATTCAATATGTCTATGTGTTGTTTGATTCTATCTTATGCTTGTCTTTTGTTTAACATGTTAGGCTAATTTTATCTTGTGTTTGCTTAGATCTAATGAAACCTAGCTATTGATTATTGGTTGTTAGTGTGTTGTTAGTTGTATTGGATGATTGTTTATCTATGTTAGGCTTAAGAAAACTGGCTAACTTCCTATTCGGTAACTTGCTTGAACGTCTTAAGAAACATGAACCAAACGCGTACTAAAGGTTTTTATGGTTGTATTTAATGCACAAGCGAATTCTAGTGATCCCATGTTAGGAGCTTCCTAGCCGGCTCGACATAGGAGTGAAGTAGGAGCTTGTAGAGTTTGGGGAAGTAAGTACGCCACCCCACGAATGGTATTAAGGAATACACCCGTCATCCACGCGACTAATACATACTAATTAACCGGTAAAAGATAGTTAGGGAGTAAGGAAATCTAAGTAAACACATTTCTCCACACATAAGTTTCTCACCACTTTTCATTTTTGTTATTTTATTTTATTTGCATTTGTAGTAATTTGGGTTAGTTGACTAGCAACTAATTCCGCCCACTCCTTCAAAACCGAGATTTTACTTGCTTTCATAAAATATAAAAACATAAAAAGAATCTTCCTCAACCCTTAGACCTATTAGAGTAGCTTTTCATACCTAACGAACACTATTCCCTGTGGAGAACGATCAATCCCCCGTACTTACCACTACACTATACTACATCGGTCAGGTACACTGCCTGGTGGGGTTGTAAGCCTCTTGAGATCCCTCGAGAGGTAAAACCTGTTGTAAGGTTGCAAAACCCACGCAATCAAGTTTTTGGCGCCGCTGCCGGGGAATAGTTATTGTTTAGGTTGAATTTTTATTTCTATTAGGTCTACTCACTAGATTCCTTTCTAGTGAGATTTTTATTTTATTTTTCTAGGTTTTCTTTAGTCTATCTATTTTCTTCGTGTCTTTGTTCGTAACCATTACCGTCCGACATCATGGAAGATGGTAATATCCTTAACCCACACAACCCACCACCACAACAACCACCACCACCTCCTAGAGCCCGTACTTTAGGAGAGTATTCCCGTCCTAGCCACCACGGCTATCAAAACACCATTGAGCTCACACAAGGAGCCAATATCACACCCTTGCGATCCGACACCATCCGGTTGGTGCAAAGCGGATGCGCATTCCATGGACTTCGTTCTGAAGATCCTAATCAACATCTCAAGGACTTTCTTAAAATCGTTGATTCTATAGACCTTGATGTTGCCACTCGAGAGACGACCCGATTGCGTCTCTTCCAATTCTCTCTGCGGGACCAAGCTAGTCAGTGGCTAGAACGTCAACCCGCAGGATCCATCACCTCTTGGGATGATCTCACCACTCGTTTCCTTGCTCAGTTTTTCCCACCGGAAAGAACTACCAAGCTAAGGAATGATATCTTGATGTTCCAACAACGTCAAGGCGAAACTCTCTACGAGGCATGGACTCGATTCAAGGACTTACTCCAAAAAGTCCCTCACCATGGCATAGAACTTTGGCTCCAAGTCCAAATCTTCTATGACCATATCAATCTCTCCACAAGGCAAACCATTGACCAATCGGCCGGTGGCAAGCTACGTGATCTAAGTGCGGAACAATCATGGGCTCTCCTAGAGGATCTTGCTCTTTATGACAACGAAAGTTGGAGTGATCCCCGTGATTTGAATAAAACAGTCAAGGCAATATCTTTGCCTTTGAACAATTCAAGCACTTCCGACCGTAGGATCATAGAACTTGAAGACCAAGTCAAGTTTCTCATGAAATCCTACGAGGCTCCTAAACCTTCAAGCCAAGTGAACAAAATCACTTCTTCATGTGAATTATGTAGTGGTCCCCACGACACTCGTGATTGCATGGAACTCCCCGAACAAGCTTTTGTGGACTACGCATCATCGCGTACCGACGGAGCGGGAGACAAGTGGTACACTTTCAAGCCCGAGCCAAACCCTTATGGTGATTCATACAACCCCTCATGGAAAAATCACCCGAACCTTAGGTGGAAACAAAACCAAAACACACAACAACCCAATTCTTTAAACCCACCTAATCGTTTCCAATCAAGCGGTTCCAACTCGAACCGTACTTTCAACAACAATCCTTCCGGCAATGGTAGTACCAATAACTTTGAAGGATTGATGTCTCAATTTATGGCATCTCAAGAAGCTCGGATAGCTAGATTCGAGACCGAATTCAATCAACAACAAACTGAGATGACCAATAAAATTGACAACTTGTTGAAAGCCCTCCATAACCAAGTGTTATCACCTCCACATAAGGACGCTAGGAACACAAATAGCGGACCCCAAGTAAAAGACCCCTCTTCATCCAAACACGTCCACTTTGTCAACATTGTCACTATTAAACCAATTGATAGGAATGAGGATAATAGTGAACCTAAGGATGAGGATAGGAAAGTCGAGGTTGATAAGGAAGTTAGGACAAGTGAGATTGAAGAAGTAGATGATGATGAGGACTACTTCAATAGGCTACCCACTAAGGAAGAGCGTGCATATCATACAAACTTATTCGATGACCCCGAGACACCATACTTCCTAGGTAGACCAATCATAGAAATAGGCGACCCTTCTAATCTCAACATACCATGCAACATAGGGCATCTACATGTGTGGAAAGCTTATATCGACCTTAGATCACCCATAAACGTCATGACTAGAGCCCACTACAACTTGATAATGAAAAATCAACTTGGGTATAGGATGTTCCCTGACAAGGGTTGGATGAGTAACTTCACGGGAAGAGTTAAGGGATTACCGGTTTATGTAGGAAACTTCACCTATGTCACCGACTTTGTAATTGTAGAAGATATCCGTCCAATAGTCGATGCATCCTTGACTCAAGTGGTTTTTGGAAAACCATTTGTTGAGGTCTCTAGAATGACTTATGAACCTTCCTTGGGGATAGTTAGATTTAAGGATGAGACCGATGAAGTAAGCTACCAAATGCCATATAAGATAGAACAATTCCAACACTTGTCAAATGTTGAGAAGGAGCTTAAACAAGCGGTCTACTATAGGAATGATAAGGATAGAAGTAAAGGAGTAGACTATGTTATGGAAAGGATATTCGGTTTCTACAAGGATTGTTTGAAATTAGGACCGGAATATAAAACCGGGAAGGAGAATGGCCTAGGAACCGTGACCGATGATGGAGTCACGTAATGTACGTGACTTTGAGTCTAGCTACAAGACTCGTTAATAAAGAAAAGCGCTTCTTGGGAGGCAACCCAAGCTTTATTTGTTTTATTTGCTTTGTGTGTTTATTTATTTGTTTGTTTGATTTTATTTGTTTCGTATGTGTGTTTAATTTTTATTCTTATTGATTCATGTTCAAAACTAATTTGTGAAAATGCTTTATTTTGTTTTTAACTTCGTCTTAACTACATATAAAGGTATTTTGCAAAAGATAAGTGTAAGGGAAATCTAAATCGGTTTATTAGAACACAAATGAACATGAATCATAATAATAATAAGTTAGCATACATATTCGTGTTTGTTTGAGTCAAATGCTTGTATCGAGTCATAATGATGTTTTGCAGGATTTCCAGGAAGTAAGGTAAAGGTTTTTCCAGAAATTTTCCGGAAACTTAAAACGAAAATTTTTGTCAGGTCATTTCTGACGGCGTCAGGGGTTATAACCTGACGGCGTCAGATTTAATTTTCAGAAATTTTTGAAAGTTTTGTTTTTAGAAAAGTTTTTATTAAAATCTCCAACTTATAATCTCCAGGAATCTGCAAAGTTATCATTCCACAAGCATTATATCCTTATATATAGATTTTATCCCGCCGATGTTATGCAGGTTTTCGTGTTTGTTTTCTCAGGTTCAACAGGTTATTTTGGACAAGGAAATGTTTTGAATCAAGCTTATGGCGATGCATTAGTCATGGAGCTTCAACATTCTCTTTGGAGGAAGATTTAACCGTGTAATTTCATTATCCAACGAGCGAATCAGGGGAGTATTTGATTTCATTCTTTTACTTTTTTCTTTTACATCTTGTTATTTGAACATTAGGGACAATGTTCATCTTAAGTGTAAGGGGAGGGTAAAAGTACGATTTTAGAGAATACAATTGCGCTTGATTTTTGTTTGTTTAATAGTAGATGTGTAATAAAACTGAGAGAAATACTTGTTAAGGTAATTTTAGTGCCAAATTTAAAATTTTTTACAACATATAGGAGTAAAACTTTGATCTTAATAAGCGTCTCACGGATAGGAGTTATATGACTAGCACAAAAACCGTACCACTAAAAAATTTTCCACCCCCAAATATGTGAGGTTCGCCCCTAGAATTGGTAGGAAAAGCATTTATGCTATGATGTGTGTACCGGTAGCACTTAGATTCTAGAACTTGCGTTAGGACCATTCCGAGGCCACAAGTGAGACTACATTCGTGTAGTTAGATTTACTACATGATAAGAGGCATTAGGATTAACCCATGTTTTACACCTGTGTTTTTGTTATAATTACGTTGGCTACATTGGTCAAGTAATTCTCCCACACCCTTTGCGTTGTACTCATTTTTAGTACACGATACCCCTAGTACACCCCTCAGAGCCTATCTTTTCGTTTCGACCTTTAAGCATTTTACTTAAAGGAAGAATTTGTTACACCCCACTTAAATGTACACCCAAATCGCCTTAGCCTACCTTGTATGCACTCATCTTTAGTGCATTATTGTGACAACATTTGTTTAAACCCAAGTTAATTATCTAGTTGATTACATGGTTGCTAAGTCGAGTCATATCCTTGTACATATTGTTTTGGGACGATTGGGACTCATGGGTAAAGTACTAGTGTAATGGAGTAATGGGGAAGAACATCATTTATTACCCCCATATGTGCTAAATGTTTTAAAAGTACTCCAAGTTTTTCAATTATCTTAATTCGAGTCATTAGAATAGTTATTTGTAAAGTTATGTAAAAGTTCAAGTGTAAGGGGATGCAATGCCCCTATGATGTATTATTTTGGATGGTAGGGTAAAAGTGTATGCAAAAAAAAAAAAAAAAAAAAAAAAAAAAAAAAAAAAAAAAAAAAAAAAAATCAAGAAAAATACAAAAAATGAGAAAAAGAAAAATAGAAAAAACATACGGACTACCATCCCGTTTTATTTTATGTTTATTTTATGTTTATGTTATTTTGTTTCTAGCTTAAGATCGAGTCTAGTCTTGGCTTAGCAACGTTGTATAGTACATGTGATTGATCAAGATCTTTAACTCGCCACCAGTAAAATATCCTTTATCCAACAAAACCGTGTTTTCCTTTTCCCTACACCTAACATTATAACCCATTTAAAAGCCCTCTTTGATAGTTTATCTTAGGTGCTTACGCCTAGTGGAGGAGGTTTTCGATCCTTTCCCAAGCCTATGGTAATCTATTTGCTATGACAGGTAGTGAGAGATATTATCCGTTTTCATTTATGAGATTTATTTTGATGACACTTGAGAGATGTGAGTATCTAAACACTACTTGTGAGGTGCTAGTATGTAATCTCCGTGCTTATTATGATTGAAGTGGAACGAATATTTGTTGTAATTACTTTTATGTTTGCATTAAATGACCCCTAACTTGTATTTTGATTAGAATAAAAGCGCATTTGCTTGAGGACAAGCAAATCTCAAGTGTAAGGGTATTTGATAAGGCGAAAAGTGTACCGCTTTTAAGGGGTCATTTAAGCCCGAAATCGTATTTATTTGATCAAATATTGCCCTAAATCGTTCCTTTTGTCATTTTAGGTACTTTTGAGGAGAAATCTGGAAAAGGAGGCATTTTGGACGTTTTTGGAGCATAAAAGTGAAGAAAACGGCAAAGTCTCAAAATTGTGCTGAAAGTCACCTTTGACGGCGTCAACATTAACTCCAGACGGCGTCATGCCTTGGCAAGAAAAGTTGGATGTGAAATTTACTCATGACGGGCCAGTGAGTTTGCATGAGAATTCTGACGGCGTCACGCTTTAACTAAATCAAGGGCGTCACGGCTTAAATCATAAGGGGACGGCGTCACGTTCATGATCCGACGGCGTCAAGCCTTGATAAGCCAGAATGGATTTTTGAAGAGCTAAAGAGGGACGGCGTCAAGATGGTCATCCGGGAACCCTAAAAGCGGCGAGGTGACGGCGTCACAACGCATAAGGTGACGCCGTCAGATGTCAAAGTCTATATATAGTTTTCTAATTTTTTGTCATTAAAGGGAGAGCTTAGTGTGTGGAATTTTGGGATAAAACCCTAAGACGATTTTAGCTACTTTTTCAGGGCTTCTTGCCTTGAGATCTTCCATGTTTCATTGAAAGATAAGTTATCAATTAATCATTCAATATGTCTATGTGTTGTTTGATTCTATCTTATGCTTGTCTTTTGTTTAACATGTTAGGCTAATTTTATCTTGTGTTTGCTTAGATCTAATGAAACCTAGCTATTGATTATTGGTTGTTAGTGTGTTGTTAGTTGTATTGGATGATTGTTTATCTATGTTAGGCTTAAGAAAACTGGCTAACTTCCTATTCGGTAACTTGCTTGAACGTCTTAAGAAACATGAACCAAACGCGTACTAAAGGTTTTTATGGTTGTATTTAATGCACAAGCGAATTCTAGTGATCCCATGTTAGGAGCTTCCTAGCCGGCTCGACATAGGAGTGAAGTAGGAGCTTGTAGAGTTTGGGGAAGTAAGTACGCCACCCCACGAATGGTATTAAGGAATACACCCGTCATCCACGCGACTAATACATACTAATTAACCGGTAAAAGATAGTTAGGGAGTAAGGAAATCTAAGTAAACACATTTCTCCACACATAAGTTTCTCACCACTTTTCATTTTTGTTATTTTATTTTATTTGCATTTGTAGTAATTTGGGTTAGTTGACTAGCAACTAATTCCGCCCACTCCTTCAAAACCGAGATTTTACTTGCTTTCATAAAATATAAAAACATAAAAAGAATCTTCCTCAACCCTTAGACCTATTAGAGTAGCTTTTCATACCTAACGAACACTATTCCCTGTGGAGAACGATCAATCCCCCGTACTTACCACTACACTATACTACATCGGTCAGGTACACTGCCTGGTGGGGTTGTAAGCCTCTTGAGATCCCTCGAGAGGTAAAACCTGTTGTAAGGTTGCAAAACCCACGCATCAAAAGTGAAGCACTGGGGAATATCATAAGGTATAATCAAAGCAAATGAATAGTGAGGAAATATAGGATAATCATCTACCACGAGCCCAGAAACTCAAAGTCATAATCTCAACATCATCATCTCAAAGTCATAATCTCACAATCAGAGGGGATACCTCTCAGGCAACCAGATAATATGAGGGGTGTCCTCATGTATCATAATAGTGGAGTGATCAGCTCCCAGGGGTGTGAAAGGCGTGTATTGCACACAGCACCAGTCACCTCAAAGTCATACTCAAAGTCATAGTTAAATCCACTAAACAAAACATGCCTAGGATTGCAATCCATACACCCCAAAACTCAAAGTCAATCTCAAAGTCAAGTAGCCGGCAGATAATATAAAAGGGACGGTGTGAGAAATCACTCCCCCACACAGGAGTCATGCCAGTGGTGCATCACAGACATGGCCAGGTTACCTTCCTGGCTAGGTAACATAAAATGGCTCGGGTATCAAACTAAGAGTCAGGTCTCAATGTCATATCAAGGTGCATCTCAAGGTCATAATCAGAAGGTATATCTCAAGGTCATATCAAAAGGTTCATGTCAAAAGGATCATGGCAAAGGTTTAAATCATAGCTCAACATCAATGCATAGGTGAAAAGACACCCTTACTAAAAAGGGTAGAGTATCCGTACCTTATGACGAAAGCACAAACAGAAACAAACACAGGATATGGGGACAACTCAAAGTCTCTCCTTCTTCACACCTAAAGGAGTAGAAGGGAATTACAAATCATTCTTAATTAACTGCCTTTCCATTTTAAGTAACTTTCCTTTTTTAGCAAGTTTCCAAATTCGGTAATTTTCCATTCTTAGATTGAGCCCCAATAACGTATTATGGATACAAAGTGTATTTTAACAAGTTTCACAAATTTAGGGTTTATAATGATCACTTTCAAAGTATAGGATTATAACCAATATTATCTCAAAGTCAAAGGTTAAGAATGAAAATACTTCACTTAATTCGTATGAACCTTCATGCTCCAAAGTTAACGAGTTCAACCCTTCAAGATTTCCCATATTACATTTTATACACTTTAGTTTTAATATTTACACTTTAAACCCCAAAGTTTATTTAATCACATTATACACCTCATTTATACTTAATTACATAATGGTCCTCTATTTTATCAAATTTACCGAAAGTCCCACATTTAAATAACATGTACAAACCCCCTTAACTTTTCGTTAATTACACTTTTGATCCCTTTATTAATTTAAAGTCCAATTCAAAATTACCTATTTACATATATCCATATTCGTACCCTTAATTATCCCATTTTACGCATCAAGTCCCTCATAAAATATCTTATACGAATAACCCATAAGAATTTCATAATTACGAAACAGGCCCCTCTAATTATTTGTTTTCCAAATCGCATAAACATAATTAACAAATTCCCATTTAAATTCCTAAGTTCTATATTTTATACAAATGACCCACATGTTATATTTTTCTCACATCAGTCCTGATCTAAAGATTATGACAAAAATAACCCATCAGTTTTATTATTTACCAAACGTCCCCTTTGTATTTTAAACTCCAATCGCATAACATATATAATTCGAAACTTTAATCCAATTTAACCAAACATGACCCAATCATTTAGCCATCATTAAACCATCATTTGACTGCATTTAATTTCCCCAGAAAACATCCAAGCCCTAACCCTAATCGCAATTAGGGTTTTAATCCCATTCGATCAAACCCTTTTAATTACACGACATGCATAAAAATTTACCACGATTCAACCAAGCTTCTACTATTCGAAATATAATTTTTCCCAGGTCACATGAGTCATATAAGGTCCAATAAAAATGATTACAACACCTGGAAAATTCGCATAGCATATATTGTGTTTTATACGTATTTAAACCATTTTAATTCATACGATTTATTTTAGGTTGCATGGGTCGAATTTCACATTTTATCTGAGTTATATGAGGTTGAAAGATAGCAGGAAAAATACCAATTCGAAGAATGAACGAGTGAAAGAGTCGAGCACAAAATACACCTATCGAATGGACTTTAGTGAATCAAAACTTCTCCAACGATCAACCACAGCCTCTACGACCTTAGAGACATTTTTCACAGGCCAAATACAACGTAAGGAACATGAGAAAAATAATGAATAGACTCTAGATGGTACGTACGAATGATTTAGAGTTTTACCTATCGAATGACACAAATAAGGCTAGCGATCAAACGAGCGAGACCCACGACCTAAACCAATTTTTCTAGGCTTCCTTAGATCAAGAACAACACCAAAAAATTATCCTCCAAGCTCCAGAAATTCGTATGAAGTCGCAGAGTATTTTTGTGTGTGTTTTATTCCAATCGGTATAAATGTTTTAGGGTTTTGGATGAGATTTATTATAAGTGATTAGGTTGCCGAGTCATAGGGGAGGGTGATAGCCCAAAATCACGGAAATATGGTTAGGGAATTAAATTGGATTGATTTCTTCACTTAATTGCATTTTTATTACCTTTAAAAACAAAATAATGTGATATTATCTCATTCGGTTCATCCAAGGGCATTTTGGTCATTTTGTAACTTTCAAAAATATTAAATGGAGTTGTCAAAATTATTTGGTATCATAACTTGTTCATTTCCAGAAGTTCGGGATTGATTCGGTACTTTATAAGCTTTTAAATAAAATTTTAAACTTGTAGGGGCAATTTGGTCATTTCACACGTTTTCAGATTTTAGGTGTTACAGTTAGTGATAAGGTTCTAGTGGGGTTATATATGTTGATGAAGAAGGGTTATCTCAACTTATCCTAGCAGTTCTTCGCTTGAAGCGTGTGGAAGATGAGTGGGATGCAAAAGCATTTGTAGTGTAAAACGAAGGTTGAAAAGTGTAGATAAGTTGAGAAGATAATGGATACGGAAGTAACCAAACATATGGTGTGTTTAGTACCATGCGGAAGTGAAAGCGGAAAAAGCTAAGGAATCAGAAGATAGTCAGAATCTATTCTGATAGGATACGGTTCTAGTTCAAGACTACAGCGAGTGGTTTTGATAGTGCTTTTGAAAAAGTGAGAATTGAAAACAAAATAAACTGTCTCAGCAGACAACGGTCCGACGGTACCGTCCTTTACTTAAGGGTGCCGTGACCTGCTGAGGTTAGTTTTGACCTAGAATTTGATTTTTGACAAAGAAATTTCACATATGTTGTGATTTTTCTGGACCTTAGGTTAAAGGAATTTATACCAAATAAATTCTTTTATGAATGAATCCAACGGGATTCGATGAACGTTGATTGAGAACGAGAGGTGACATTTAATTGCATTTCACAAATTAAATATACTTTAAATATTTCGGATGAAATATTTAAGTTGTCATTGGAATTTAAGAGGATTTTACGAATAAATCTCGCTGATTTAGTGAGACTTTTTGACACGAGGAGAGAATTTATACCTAATAAATTCTTTTTACGAGATGAACGAGACTAGACGAGAAGAGATGACTTTTATATTTCTGAGGAAATACATAGGTAGTTATTAGAGCGATGTGAAGGATGACTTAATATTTCCAGTGAAATATTTAAAAAGTCATGAGACAAGACATAAGGGATGACTTCAATATTTCCAGTGAAATATTCAAGTAGTCATAAGAGGGATGTGAAGGATGACTTAATATTTCCAGTGAAATATTTAAAAAGTCATGAGACGAGACATAAGAAATGATGACCGGATCTAAACACACGAATTGTGTTGAGGATACTTTGAGTATATACTTGATAGCACGCGGAATTTACCACCATGTACTTAGAATATTTAGTGTTTGGTGATTGTATGTGATCATATGAATGTAACAGTAAAAATAATCGCACACGGTTTAACCAAACGATTAGCTTCAATATATTGCGAGTGATCTTGGAATATCACAAGAATTACAATGAAATCGTGAAGCTCTATCAATAATGCATGCTTTTAAAACTTAACCTAGGATCTCCTTTTATAGGACAAGGAGTCCTTTACAAGTAAACTATCAATCGTATAATCCTATACAAATAAGATATATATCATATCTTTTCTATATTTATCCATGCACGATCTTTATCTTCATAAACAGTACTAACTTCTTATACCAACAGTACTAACTGACTTAGTACTGATAGTGTATTCTTGAACAATCTTCAGCAATACTAATTTATGTATGAGCCGTATTAACTGTTAGTTTAATTCCCAACAATCCTCCCCTAAACTTATGATTTCTGTGTAAATCAATAAGTTTTTCGAATTAAACTCCAATGTTGATTGATGATTGATGAGGGTTCGATACACTGTTAAGGTGGTTAAACCTTTTGTACTTTGTGTATATGATATGTTGAGTTAATATGATCAAGTACGCGGAATTTACTTAATCACACTTAGAAGGTTATTTGTGTTATGGAAATGGAACAGTTATGCTTGAGTATATAGAATAAAGGACATGCAATGTTATCACCAAAACGATTCAATATTATTCAAGATAATACGAGTGATCTTCAATATCACTAGGGTTACAAAGACCTTGAATCTTATGTTTTCTATGACTTGTGATATTTGTGTTCTATGTTCTTGAGAGTTTTTATTCTAAAAACACTTAACAACTTTTTCACACTATTAGACACACATATATATAGACTAAGATCTTTCTTTTATATGTTAAGAAAAGATCTTTACAATATTGTTAAGTCTTATCAAAACTACTTGCTAACTTATCTTGAGTGTATCAGTACATAAGATACAACATGTATCTGAGTACACAACTTGATATTGATCACTTTGTTAAAAGATATTATCTACCGTATATACTTGACTTTAGTACACAAATATCTTTTCAATACTTATCCAACCAGCAGTGGTATATGTGACAATTATCCACTCAGCAGTATCGACTAGCAGTAACTTCTTTATAACTACCAGTTAGAATGGTTAGTTATAACTTGAACAGTCCTAAGAATATACACTAGCAGTTGGAACTGTTAGAGTATTCTTCTCAGCAGTACTAACCTTCAATACTTGTAATTCTTGATACTTAATCTTCAGAACATTTAATTCCCAACAATCCTCCCCTAAACATGTGAATTCTCTAATCATCATGTTTCTTCTGAATTAAATCATGATTGTGAGGATCTTGCAAATACTTCATAGTCAGACCCTTGGACTGAACTTTCTTCTGTTCTGAAAGATTGAATACCTTTCTCAGTAGCTCATCTGCCATTTATTTTGACTTTAACAATATCAATACACATCTTCAGTCTTCAAACATGACCTAAAAGATGGTGCAATTTCCTTGTATGGAGGAATTATAAGAGGCAATGGTGCTGTGTATCTTGGATGCTTGTTTCAACAAGTGAAATCATCTATCAGCATGCCTTTGCAAGTGATGAACAAACGTGGTGAACTGAAATTGAAACTTTTCTTCGTTTGACCTAGATAGAACTTTCTCCTTTGGAATGCTTCATCCCTTCTGAATATATATAATACTCCAGAACCAGCTCTGTTCTTGTCATTTTCAACCTCTATGTCATCATCTTGTATGCTCTTGTCTTTTCCTCCATTTCATTGGTTAATCTACCTTCTTTGGGATTTATTTCCTCCCTTGAGACATTTATCTCCCCTGGGTTGCAAATAACATTTCCTCCCCTGTTTGGAAGATCTCTCACCATCATCCCATCATTATCTGATCTACCAATGTGAACTTGTTTTCAGACAATGTTGTACTTGAAGCCATCAATTCCTTAAGAGTTTAAGTTGCTGCCCTCATCACTTCTAGGTGTGTTAACTCCTATGAGAGGTAATTCATGGGGCATTTGACTCATGGTCCATCATTTGATGGTTTTTGTGAGTCTCTTTGAAAATCCTTTTAAGAAACTTTTGCCTTAGCAGTATGTATATGATTTTATTATGAAAAACCATACTGCTTTCAACCATTTTGAAGGGATTAAGTGTATAACAGACACTTAATCAAAATTTTGGTTTAAAGCAACCTCTGGTTGTGTGAGAACCAATGTTTTCAGTTATAAATAACTGCTTGTGTAAAGATAAACCTATTCAAAAGGCTTTCTTGACAGGGTTTCCAGCTCATAGTAATTGTTGCCTCTAACACAAGTGTTAGATTCACTTTTACTAGCTGTTCTTTCTATCAGATGTCCTTAGACTTGCTCATTATACTTAAAAGTATAAAATGATAGAAAGTGAGTTGTATCAGTTACTTTCTGATCAACTAAGTTATCAATTCAATGTGAAATATGATAACTAGGTTTCAAGAAAGCAGTTTTAAAGAATTAGATAACTTAGATGTTAATCTTTGTTAAGAATTCCCAAACTCAGTCCATCATAAACCTATTATGTTAGCAACTGACATTATCATTTTGCTGCTTCCATTTCACTTGAAATTTCCTTTTTGTTCAAAGTTTATACCTGAAATTGTTAGTCCAAAACCAAGAAACAAAATGCATAGCATTTGTCTTATAGCAGTATTTAAAATATGACCAACAGTATGAACTGTTTAAACAAAATTTGAACTAGCAGAACTAACTGTTCTATTAACAGTATCAATTTAAAAAAGATATCAATACAAACATAAAATATATATTAAAACCACACAGATTAAAAATCTTAAGGATATAGCATACCAATACTTGCTACCAAGTATTGAAACCTTCCAACATCAAAAGCTTTTGTTAGCAGATCTGCAAAGTTGAATTCTGAAGCAATTTTAAGAACTTGAATTAATCTTTTCTCATTGCAGTCTCTTATAAAGTGATGTCTAATTTCAATGTGTTTTGTTTTAGAATGTTGTACTGGATTTTTAATGATGCAAATTGTACTACTATTATCAATATGAATGACAGTGTTTAAGAAATTGTACCCATAATCAAGAAGTTGGTTTTGAAGCCATAGAACTTGAGCACAGCAACTTGCAGCAGCTACATATTCAGCCTCAGTTGTTGAAGTAGCCACAGTTGTTTGCTTCTTACACTGCCATGAGATAAGTCTACACCCAAGGAATTGACATCCTCCAGTTGTTGACTTTCTGTCCAAGCTAGCACCACCATAATCACTATCCGAAAATGCTACCAAGTCAAAAGGTGACTCTCTAGAATACCATAGTCCCAACCTAGGTTGACCCTTGAGATATCTAAAAATTCTCTTGACTGCTGTTAAATGAGAAACCTTTAGAGTTACTTGAAATCTTGCACAAACACAAATAGAGAACATGATGTCAGGTCTTGATGATGTAAGATACATCAAAGATCCTATCATAGATCTGTAAGTGTGTACATCCACATTTTCTCCATCTAAGTCTTTTGGAAGAGGCTTCTCAGAGTCCATTGGTGTGCTTGCCATTTTTGAATCAGCAAAGTTGAACTTCCTTAGTATCTCAGCAACATATTTATCTTGACAAATAAATATGCCTTCATATGACTGTTTAACTTGCAAACCCAAAAAGAATGTAAGTTCCCCCATGGAACTCATCTGAAACTTATCATGCATAAGCTTCTCGAACTCCAAACACATCTCCTTCCTTGTAGATCCAAAGATAATGTCATCCACATACACCTGCACTAACAGAAGATCCTTCTTGTGTTGTTTGATGAAAAGTGTCTGATCTATCTTTCCTCTTTGAAATCCATTTGCTTTTAAATACGAAGCAAGTGTTTCATACCAAGCTCTTGGTGCCTGATGCAGGCCATATAGAGCTTTTACAACTTTGTACACCTTGTCTGGATTGTCAGTATCAATGAAACCTGGAGGTTGTGAGACATAAACCTCTTCTTCAATAGTACCATATAAAAATGCACTCTTGACATCCATTTGATAAACTGTGAAGCCTAAAAATGAAGCATAAGCTAAAAAAAGCCTAATTGCCTCAAGTCTTGCTACTGGAGCAAAGACTTCATCATAGTCTATCCCTTCTTGTTGTGTGTACCCTTGGGCTACTAATCTAGCCTTATTCCTAATCACTATTCCTCTTTCATCCCTTTTATTCTTGAAAACCCATCGAGTGCCAATTACCTTTGCATCCTTTGGTAAATCAACTAGCACCCATACCTTCTGAATCTTGAACTGAAGAAGCTCCTCTTGCATAGCCTCTACCCAGCTTGAATCATCTAAGGCTTTCAGAATGTTCTTTGGTTCATCTTGTGAGAGAAAACAAACAAACAAGCAAGAGTTTGAAAACTCATGCTGTTTTGAAGCATAAAGGGCATCAAGAAGCCCTTGTTGGTCTGAAGACATCAGTTGTTGCCTTGTCTTCACCCCTGATTGTACATCTCCTATCACATTTTCTAGGGAGTGGACTTTGTGAATCCTTGTATGTGGGGTGGAAGGAACTTGATAGTTAGGTGTGATATTGCTCAAATCCACCTCATTATCTGAGAAATCTACTTCAGTTGAGTCTGAAGGGCCAGCAGTAGAATGCTCTGACCCAGCAGTACAAACTGCTTTTGAACTGCTAACTTGACTGTCTTGTTTCTCAGTTCCATCTTCCTTGTTTTCATCATCAACTCCTTCTTTTGATTTATCAGAAAAAGAGTCATCATTGGTTGAAGTTGAAGCCACACTTGTACTTATTGGCATCCATACATGATCTTGAGTTGTCTCTTTGTCTAACCCTGCCTCTTTTGTTGTTTGTGGACCTGAAAAATCATTAGTTTCTGCAACAACAGGCACATAATTCATAGAATGGGTTAAAGACTCTAGATTAAATATCCAATTAGGTCCTTCACCTACTACATTGGATTTATGCTCTAAAAATTCCACATGTAGGTTTTCTTCTACTTTCTTAGTTCTTAAGTTGTATACTCTAAATGCTTTACTATTGAGAGAATATCCAACTAAGAAACCTTCATCTGCTTTGCCATCAAACTTTCCAAGATGGTCTAAGGTATTGAGAATTGTCACATGACATCCAAAAGGTCTAAGAAATCCTATTGCAGGAGTTCTACCTCTAAAAAGTTCATATGATGTCTTATTGTGAGGCTTAACAACTAAAACTCTATTCTGGACATAACAAGCAGTGTGAACTGCTTCAGCCCAAAAAGTTATAGGTAGCTTAGAATCAGCTAACATAGTTCTAGCAGATTCTATTAGTGTTCTATTTTTCCTTTCAGCAACTCCATTCTGTTGTGGAGTTCTAGCAACACTAAATTCTCTCCTAATACCCTTTTCTTTGCAGAAATCATCCATAACTCTATTTTTGAACTCTGTCCCATTATCACATCTAATGACTTTTACTCTTTTGTCTACTAGGTTTTCTATCTCAGTAATAAAAGTCTTAAGGATGCTAGGTGTCTCATCCTTAGTAGCTAAAAAGAAAACCCATGTAAATCTACTATAGTCATCAGTAATAACTAGACAATATCTCTTATGCATTATACTTATAATATTTGTAGGACCAAACAAGTCCATATGAAGCATAAACAATGATTGATTAATAGAGTTAAAAATCTTGGGCTTACAAGTGGCTTTGTGTTGTTTGCCTTTAAGACAAGCAATGCATGTTTGATCATTTTGAAAATGTTTTTGAGGTAAACCTCTTACCAAACCATTCTTAACAATTTGATTTATGGTTTTGAAGTTAATATGACCAAGCCTCCTATGCCATAACATTGATTCATCCAATGTGGCCTTTGCAACAAGACAAGTTAAATCCTTTTTAGGAACAATGTTCTTCATGTCAACACTGTACATATTGCCCTTTCTAGGAATTTTAAGAAGTACTTGACTTTCATCAGGCATCTTAAAATCAGGAGAAAGTACAAGACATTCAGTGTCACATCTTCAAAATCTAAATTTCCAGTTTTAATTTAGCTCTTTTACATAGTACACATCTTCAAAATCTAAATTTCCAGTTTTGATTGTACCTTTACCGGAAATTTTGCCACCAACACCTCCTCCAAAGGTAACATAGCCTCCATCTATTGATTGAAAATCTGAGAGATAAGACTTGTTGCCTGTCATGTGCCTTGAACATCCACTATCTGAGTATCCTTGATCCTCTTGTTTATCAATTGAATGTTCCTGCACAGTAATGAGAAGTATTAGTTTCTTTTGGGGACCCAAGCCATTACTGACTTGGATCTGCCTCTTGCATCAATGAAATTTAATCTTTTAAGAACAGTTGATGCAACATTGGATTTAAGAATCCAACATGTTGAGGCCTTAACAGCATTTGCCCTGTTTTTCCAAGCAGCAGTATTAACTACTTGCCTAGCAGTATTAACTGCTGGCTTTGCAGTTTTACTCTTTGGTTTCCAAACTTGTTTTTGGACCACTGCTTTTAATTGAATGGGCCTTGTAACAGTTTTTGATGCATTTTTGAAAGTTGTTTTTGCATTTTTAACTGTTAGTCTTGGGTTAATAGTCATGAATGGTATAGCAGTTGAAACTGCTTGCCTAGCAGTATAGACTGCTGTCGAAACTGCTCTGGGTTTTATACTCTTAGACTTAGAGTGAAAGTGAGTTTGAGGAGTTTGCCTTTTGAAATTCACCCTATTATTTTCATACCCAGATACCCATTTGTTACAGAAAGCTGCAAGATGATCAAAACTACCACATGTGTAACAAGCTTTATTATAAAAGAAAAAGTCATCACCTAATTGGTTAGACTTGAGGCCATTCCAATTTCTTTGGTTACCTCTGGGCTTGCTAGTGGATCTATATTGTTCACAATATTTAACTGGTTGCCTAACATGTTTAATGTTTGTTCTAGGCTTAACAGTATCCTTTTTGATCACTTTAGGAACCCTTGTTCCTGCTTTCTTAACTACTTCAGGTTTAGACATAACCTGTTCATCTTCTTCATCATCAGATACCCAGTCTTCAATGACTACTCTATCTGATCTTCTATAAGAGGACACCTTGTCCTCAGAAAGTAAAGTTTTACTTAAACTTTCACTTACTTTCTTAGGTTCATCAACAACTAGCTTAGTTTTTGGTTGTACACCATATTGTAGCTCAGGTTGTTGAAATTCAGGAATACCTGAATTTTCTAGGTCAATCCCTGGGGGTTTAGGGATACCTCTGTATAGAGGTGGGACACTCTTATATCCTACTCTTGACTTAGCTCTATTAATCACTTGACATTCTATTATGTTGGTCACACCTCTAGAAGCATGTTCTAGTGTCTGTGTAGTCAAGTGAATGTTTCCATTTTCCTTTTTGACCCTATCAAAAGCCTCTCTCAAAAGCTTAATTTCAGCATCTTTAAAGAAAATGTCCTGTCTTAGAAGAGCTTTGTCATCAGAAAAAGCAAGTTCATTTTCTTTGTAGTATAAGATCTGCTTTTCTGTTGATGCTAATCCACACTTATAATCTACTAATTCTTGAAAAGTTCTGCTTAACTCTTTCTTTTGGTCATCATAATGTTTGATTAAAGTGTGTAATTCTTTAAGAGCAGTACAATAATTTGAACAAGCTTTATGAGATTGTACCTCAGAAGTAGAAAAAGCCATGAGTCCCATTTGTGAAGAATTTTCTTCTTCATCAGCCATGAAACTCCAATCAAAACCTAGCCCATCAATGGCTACCATAGCCTTTGAGTTCGGCTCAGAAACCTCCCTTGTTTTGGATGTGCTTCCAAAACCTTTGTTCTTGCTATCTTGCTGCCTTGGTCTTCTGCACTCTCTTGAGAAATGACCTATCATGTGGCAGTTATAGCACTCTATCCTTGACTTATCAAAGCCAGCAGCATCAGTGTTGCTGATTACGAGCTTCTTCCCCGTCTTGTGATAGAACTTCTTAGCTCTCATGCTAAGAAGAGAAATTTGCCATTTTAGATCCATTTCTTCCAGATCATCTTCATGGATTTCTTTGAGGTCTTCATAGGTGAGCATGGACCCATTATTTTAACTTGTAAGAAATGCACAACAAGTCTTTTCATCTAAAATACCTATGGTACTGCTTGATGAACTAGCAGCACCAACACCATCAACAACTTTCACCTCTTCACTTGATTTACAGGTACTAGGAGTTGACATAAATGCCATGTTCCCAGTATTAGAACTAGTACCTCCATTCTTCTTCAAATCTTGCTCCACAATCTTAAAGTTGCTATACAAATCTATAAGCTCCATTATATCAAGGCCTGGCTTATTCTTCCAGACAACAACATGCATAGCCCACTCTTCTGGTAGGTTTCTCAAAAATTTTGAGTTCAAATCTTCTTGAGGTATTTCAACCCCAAGAATAGTGATGAAGCGAAAAGTGTACCGCTTTTAGGGGGTCATTTAAGCCCTAAATCGTATTTATTTGATCAAATATTGCCCTAAATCGTTCCTTTTGTCATTTTAGGTACTTTGGAGAAGAAATCTGGAAAAGGAAGCATTTTGGACGTTTTTGGAGCATAAAAGTGAAGAAAACGACAAAGTCTCTAAATCTGCTGGAAAAGTACCTATGACGGCGTCAAGCCCTAGTGTGACGCCGTCAACCCTTGATAAGCCAGAGAGGATTTTGGAAGATTAAAGGGGGACGGCGTCAAGAAGGTCGTCAAGCCTTGATAAGCCAGAGAGGATTTTGGAAGATTAAAGGGGGACGGTGTCAAGAAGGCCATCAAGAAACCCTAACCGCGGCGAGGTGACGGCGTCACGACCCAAAGGGTGACGCCGTCAGATCTGTTTTCCTATATATACTTTCATAATTTTTAGTCATTAGTGTGCAACTTTGTGAGGAGAAACCCTAGACGATTTTCTGCCATTTTTAAGGGTTTTATACCCTTGGATCTCCCATTTTCAATTGAAGATAAGTAATCAATTAATCATTCAATATGTCTATGTGTTGTTTGATTATATCTTGTTCTTGTCTTTTATTTAACATGCTAGGCTAGATTTATCTTGTGTTTGCTTAGATCTAATGAAACCTACCTATTGATTATTGGTTGTTGGTGTGTTATTAATTGTATTGGATGATTGTTTATCGATGTTAGGCTTAAGAAAACTGGCTAACCTCCTATACGGTAACTTGCTTGAACGTCTTAAGAAACATGAACCAATGCGTACTAAGGTTTTTATGGTTGTATTTAATGCATGAGCGAATTCTAGTGATCCCATGTTAGGAGCTTCTTAGCCGGCTCGACATAGGAGTGAAGTAGGAGCTTGTAGAGTTGGGGAAGTACGTACGCCACCCCACGATTGGTATTAAGGAATACACCCGTCATCCACGCAATTAATACACACTAATCAACCGGTAAAAGATAGTTAGGGAGTAAGGAAATCTAAGTAAACACATTTCTCTCCATATAAGTTCCACAACCTTTTTATTTTCAGTTATTTTATTTTATTTGCATTTGTAGTTATTTGGGTTAGTTGACTAGCAACTAATTCCGCCCACTCCTTCAAACCCGAGATTTTACTTGCTTTCATAAAAATATAAAAAATACAAAAAGAATCTTCCCTCACCCTTAGACCTATTAGAGTAGTTTTTCAATCCTAATGACACTATTCCCCTAGAGAACGATCAATCCCCCGGTACTTGCCACTACACTATACTACATCGGTCAGGTACACTGCCTGGTGGGGATTGCAAGCCTCTTGAGATCCCTCGAGAGGTAAAACCTGTTGTAAGGTCGCAAAACCACGCATCAAGTTTTTGGCGCCGCTGCCGGGGAATAGTTATTGTTTAGGTTCAATTTTTATTTTATTAGGTCTACTCACTAGATTCCTTTCTAGTGAGATTTTTATTTTATTTTTCTAGGATTTCTTTAGTCTATCTATTTTTCTTTGTGTGTTTGTTCGTAATTTCCATTGACTCTTCCGTTCACCATTATGGAGAACGCGAATCCACCATACCACCAACCACGTAATTCACCCACTCCATATGACATCTTGATGTTTAAACAACATAAAGATGAACCTCTCTATGATGCATGGACTCGTTTTAAATATTTACTCCAAAAAGTCCCTCATCATAACTTCGATTTATGGTCCCTAACTCAAATCTTTTACGATCGTGTCGACCGACATGCCCAAAGGGACATTTACTATTTTGCCGGCAGGGATCTTAGGGAATTAAGTGCTGAAGAAGCATGGGAAGCTATTGAGAATTGTGCCCAATATTATTATATAGTTGACAACCCAACAAACATTAATACAAGTCAGTTGACCACAAATTTCAAGGATCATGAAACAAGTTTGTTTGGGGATGAGGGTAGAGTTGAGCCACCTAGTTGCATGTCATGGTTAGGCACTACCATAATACAGGATGAACACATAGGTGATCTTGATGTGATGGAGGATCTAGCCGAGCATGATCACATTGATCAAAAAGACCTAGGTTTTATGATCGATGACGATGAATCTCAAGAAACACATGATGAATCTTTTGGGCAATTTGAATATAGCAGTCAGAATATTGAGGATGATCCTTATGATTCGGATATAGAAGTTGAGATGCCTAGAGAAGCACTTGAGATACTAGGGAAAATGTTAGGGTTAGATTCTACTAAAACACATGATGAGGATATAGGTGATCTTGACATAAGGAATGATGAGGTTAGTAACATAAGCCCGCTAAGTACCTCACAAGTCCTACCATCATTTGAGGCACACACACCGCCCGTGACTTACCCGGAAGAAGTAGAAGAGACTTTAGGAATCCCGATGGAGGTAGAACCTTTGAACCAAACACAACTAGAGTATATAGGTTTGAATGCTTATAGTGATCACAGCCTTACTCTTAGTTCTAGGGGATTTCCTATTTTTGATGAACCGGAGCCTCAACCAAAACCATTACCTAATCTTCCATCTTTAGATGTGAATTTAGGAATTAAAAAAGGTCCCGATCCACCCATCAAACCATGTAGTCCGGGTAATGTTAAGATTAAAGTAGTAGACTCTAGGCCATGTGGAGTGGAAGCTAATATAGGAGTGAACCATGACCTTACATACTTACATCACCCATTCATGATTGATCACAAGAAACATTATGGGTTTAAACCGGGTTTATTAGGTCAAGATGGATTCCCAACTAGGAATCTCTAGAAGTTGATAGAAGATGATCCCTTTTTAGGAGAAAACTTTAATTCACCCATTGACCAAAGTGAACTAGGTAAGGTTATGATGAAAGGAGCACACCCCTTTGAGTATATAATTCATCCACCACTCTTTCCTCACGCGACATACTTCCACCAAGATGGTGTGTATCGCTACTATCACCCGCACTTAATCCTAAGTGTAGGAAAAACCTCTCCTTTATCCGTTAAATAAGGGTAGAGTCAGGCTCGTGACTCGAACAAAAACAAGCGCTTCTTGGGAGGCAACCCAAGCTTTATTTGCTTTGTGTGTTTATTTATTTGTTTGTTTGATTTTATTTGCTTCCGTATGTATGTTTAATTTTTATTATTATTGATTCATGTTCAAAACAAAATTGTGAAAATGCTTTATCTTGTTTTTAACTTCGTCTTAACTACATATAAAGGTATTTTGCAAAAGTTAAGTGTAAGGGAAATCCAAATCGGTTTATTAGAACAAATGAACATGAATCAAAACAATATTAAATTAACATACATATTAGTAATTGTTTGAGTCAAATGCTTGTATCGAGTCATAATGATATTTTGCAGGATTTCCAGGAAGTAAGGTATAGGTTTTTCCAGAAATTTTCCGGAAACTTAACATGAGAAATCTGTCAGATCATTTCTGACGGCGTCAGGCCTTACAACCTGACGGCGTCAGGTGTTAATTTTCTGAAATTTTTGAAAGTTTTGTTTTTCTTCCGGAATCATAAAAGTTTTTATTAAATCTCTAACTTATAAACTCCATGAATCTGCAAAATAATCATTCCACAAGCATTATATCCTTATACAGATTTATCCCGCCGATGTTATGCAGGATTTCGTGTTTGTTTTCTCAGGTTTAACAGGTTATTTTGGACAAGGAGATGTATGTGGAATCTAGCTTTTGGCGCTGCTTTAGTCTTGAAGCTTCCACATTACCTTGGAAGAAGATCTAACCATGTTACCCCTTTATCCACCGAGCGAATCAGGGGAGTATTTGATTTCATTCTTTTACCTTATTTACTTTTACATCTTGTTATTTGAACATTGGGGACAATGTTCATCTTAAGTGTAGGGGGGGGGGTAAAGTACGATACTTTAGAGAATGCTATTACGCTTGATTTTTCGTTTGTTTAATGGTAGATGTGTAATAAAACTGAGAGAAATACCTGTTAAGGCAATTTTAGCACTAAATTTAAATTTTTTTACAACATATAGGAGTGAAACTTTGGTCTTAATGAGCGTCTCACGGATAGGAGTTATATGACTAGCACAAAACCGTACCACTAAAAAATTTTCCACCCCCAAATATGTGAGGTTCGCCCCTAGAATTGGTAGGAAAAGCATTTATGCTATGATGTGTGTACCGGTAGCACTTAGATTCTAGAACTTGCGTTAGGACCATTCCGAGGCCACAAGTGAGACTACATTCGTGTAGTTAGATTTACTACATGATAAGAGGCATTAGGATTAACCCATTGTTTTACACCTGTGTTTTTGTTATAATTACATTGGCTACATTGGTCAAGTAATTCTCCCACACCCTTTGCGTTGTACTCATTTTTAGTACACGATACCCCTAGTACACCCCTCAGAGCCTATCTTTTCGTTTTGACCTTTAAGCATTTTACTTAAAGGAAGAATTTGTTTACACCCTACTAAAATGTACACCCAAATCGCCTTAGCCTACCTTGTATGCACTCATTTTTAGTGCATTATTGTGACAACATTTGTTTAAACCCCAAGTTAATTATCTAATTGATTACATGGTTGCTAAGTCGAGTCATATCCTTGTACATATTGTTTTGGGACGATTGGGACTCATGGGTAAAGTACTAGTATAATGGAGTAATGGGGAAGAACATCATTTATTACCCCCATATGTGCTAAATATTTTAAAGGGAGAATTGCAAATATACCCACTAAAACTCAAAAACTTGCATATTTCCCCAAAATACAAGTTTTCAATGCATGATTTACAATGCAAGTTAAGCATGTTTTGGGTATATATGCAAATATGCAAGTTTTAGTGGGTATATATGCAATTGCCCCTCTTTTAAAAGTACTCCAAGTGTTTCGATTATCTTAATTCGAGTCATTAGAATAGTTAATTGTAAAGTTATGTAAAAGTTCAAGTGTAAGGGGAGAACCGAGGCCCCTACGATGTATTATTTTGGATGGTAGGGCAAGAGTGTATGTCAAAAAAAAAAAAAAAAAAAAAAAGTATTTCATTTTATGTTTATTTTATCTTTTTGTTATTTCTTTCATTAGCTTAAGTCGAGTCTAGTCTTGGCTTAGCAATGCCATATTGTACATGTAATTAATCAAGATCTTTAACTCGCCACCATTAAAATATCCTTTATCCAACAAAACCGTGTTTATCATATCCCTACACCTAACGTTATAACCCGTTTAAAAGCCCTCTTTGATAGTTTATCTTAGGTGCTTACGCCTAGTGGAGGAGGTTTTTGATCCTTTCCCAAGCCTATAGTAATCTATTTGCTATGACAGGTAGTGAGAGATATTATTCATTTTCATTTATGAGATATACTTTTATGACACCTGAGAGATGTGAGTATCTAAACACTACTTGTGAGGTGCTAGTGTGTAATCTCCGTGCTTATTATGATTAAAGTGGAACGACTATTTGTTGTAATTACTTTTATATTAGCGTTAAATGACCCCTAACTTGTATTTTGATTAGAATAAAAGCGCATTTGCTTGAGGACAAGCAAATCTCAAGTGTAAGGGTATTTGATGAAGCGAAAAGTGTACCGCTTTTAGGGGGTCATTTAAGCCCTAAATCGTATTTATTTGATCAAATATTGCCCTAAATCGTTCCTTTTGTCATTTTAGGTACTTTGGAGAAGAAATCTGGAAAAGGAAGCATTTTGGACGTTTTTGGAGCATAAAAGTGAAGAAAACGACAAAGTCTCTAAATCTGCTGGAAAAGTACCTGTGACGGCGTCAAGCCCTAGTGTGACGCCGTCAACCCTTGATAAGCCAGAGAGGATTTTGGAAGATTAAAGGGGGACGGCGTCAAGAAGGTCGTCAAGCCTTGATAAGCCAGAGAGGATTTTGGAAGATTAAAGGGGGACGGCGTCAAGAAGGCCATCAAGAAACCCTAACCGCGGTGAGGTGACGGCGTCACGACCCAAAGGGTGACGCCGTCAGATCTGTTTTCCTATATATACTTTCATAATTTTTAGTCATTAGTGTGCAACTTTGTGAGGAGAAACCCTAGACGATTTTTCTGCCATTTTTAAGGGTTTTATACCCTTGGATCTCCCATGTTCAATTGAAGATAAGTAATCAATTAATCATTCAATATGTCTATGTGTTGTTTGATTATATCTTGTTCTTGTCTTTTATTTAACATGCTAGGCTAGATTTATCTTGTGTTTGCTTAGATCTAATGAAACCTACCTATTGATTATTGGTTGTTGGTGTGTTATTAATTGTATTGGATGATTGTTTATCGATGTTAGGCTTAAGAAAACTGGCTAACCTCCTATACGGTAACTTGCTTGAACGTCTTAAGAAACATGAACCAATGCGTACTAAGGTTTTTATGGTTGTATTTAATGCATGAGCGAATTCTAGTGATCCCATGTTAGGAGCTTCTTAGCCGGCTCGACATAGGAGTGAAGTAGGAGCTTGTAGAGTTGGGGAAGTACGTACGCCACCCCACGATTGGTATTAAGGAATACACCCGTCATCCACGCAATTAATACACACTAATCAACTGGTAAAAGATAGTTAGGGAGTAAGGAAATCTAAGTAAACACATTTCTCTCCATATAAGTTCCACAACCTTTTTATTTTCAGTTATTTTATTTTATTTGCATTTGTAGTTATTTGGGTTAGTTGACTAGCAACTAATTCCGCCCACTCCTTCAAACCCGAGATTTTACTTGCTTTCATAAAAATATAAAAAGTACAAAAGAATCTTCCCTCACCCTTTGACCTATTAGAGTAGTTTTTCAATCCTAACGACACTATTCCCCTAGAGAACGATCAATCCCCCGGTACTTGCCACTACACTATACTACATCGGTCAGGTACACTGCCTGGTGGGGATTGCAAGCCTCTTGAGATCCCTCGAGAGGTAAAACCTGTTGTAAAGTCGCAAAACCACGCATCAAATAGCAAGTTGGCTCACAATATTCTGAAGCCTGTTAAACATATGGTAAAGAGATTCATTGTATGTAAAGGAGAAGTTTTCAAACTGCTGTTTGAGCAGTGTCTTGTGGGTTTTCTTGGTGGCTTCATTTCCACCATACCTGGCAATAATAGCTTCAAATAATGACTTGGCATCTTTGAACTTGCTGAAGTTTAGAAGTTGATCATTGGGAATGGTCATCATCAGCATGCTTCTTGCCTTTAAGTCATTTTTCCTCAGTATTCTTTCTTCTGCAGATTTTGGCTTCATCTGCAGAGTTGTCAGCACTTTGCCATCAACTGTTGATGTAGTGGTGGTAGGCTTGAAAGAGTCTCTATCTTCAATAATTTCCCAAAGTGCATAGTCTTGCACTTGGAAATATTGTTCTATCCTTAGCCTCTACATCTCAAACTCATTCTGTTTGAGCATGGGTATTTTAGCAGCAACATTGATCTGAATAGATTCAACATCCATTTCTTCTTCTTCTTCTTCTAAATCAACTATATCAGCCTTGCTCTGATACCAATTGATGAGGGTTCGATACACTGTTAAGGTGGTTAAACCTTTTGTACTTTGTGTATATGATATGTTGAGTTAATATGATCAAGTACGCGGAATTTACTTAATCACACTTAGAAGGTTATTTGTGTTATGGAAATGGAACAGTTATGCTTGAGTATATAGAACAAAGGACATGCAATGTTATCACCAAAATGATTCAATATTATTCAAGATAATACGAGTGATCTTCAATATCACTAGGGTTACAAAGACCTTGAATCTTATGTTTTCTATGACTTGTGATATTTGTGTTCTATGTTCTTGAGAGTTTTTATTCTAAAAACACTTAACAACTTTTTCACACTATTAGACACACATATATATAGACTAAGATCTTTCTTTTATATGTTAAGAAAAGATCTTTACAATATTGTTAAGTCTTATCAAAACTACTTGCTAACTTATCTTGAGTGTGTCAGTACATAAGATACAACATGTATCTGAGTACACAACTTGATATTGATCACTTTGTTAAAAGATATTATCTACCGTATATACTTGACTTTAGTACACAAATATCTTTTCAATACTTATCCAACCAGCAGTGGTATATGTGACAATTATCCACTCAGCAGTATCGACTAGCAGTACCTTCTTTATAACTACCAGTTAGAACGGTTAGTTATAACTTGAACAGTCCTAAGAATATACACTAGCAGTTGGAACTGTTAGAGTATTCTTCTCAGCTGTACTAAAATATACACTAGCAGTTGGAACTGTTAGAGTATTCTTCTCAGCAGTACTAACCTTTAATACTTGTAATTCTTGATACTTAATCTTCAGAACATTTAATTCCCAACAATGATGGGGTGGATTCTTTCAAACACTTATCTTTAATCTTGAATCACTTGATAATTTTCTTCAGATATAATCTTTTGAAGAAACCACAACAGTAAGTACTCCATTAAAATCTTCACAATTATCTCTGATTTTGAGTTGATATCCTCCCCTGAGTTACATAATCATCTTTAATAGCAACAAATTCCTCCCCTGTTTGGAAGAATCTTCACCATCACATGAACTAGAACATATGACATTCGAGCTCAGCCTCTAGTATGACAATATGTACAAGTTTCCATCAATTCAGTTGTGTAGTTGCAAACTGCTCTCAACACTTCCAGATGTGTGACCTTCTGAGAGAGGTGAATCATAGAGCATAAACTCAGTATGAAACCAAGTTTGAACCATCAGTACAAACTAGTTGAAACTAGCAGTACAAACTGTTTAGCAAAAAGTTTTCAGAGATTAGAATAAACTCAATGTGGAGATGAAAACAGTTTTATCCACTTATAGTTTTTAGCAAACTATCAGCTATCAACGGATTTGATATGTCTTTACCAATAGCCGTTTGCTTTGGACTAGTCAACTCTTTACACTTAGATATGGTGAGTTGATGACCATCCAGTTTTTGGTAAACTGTCAACCATGAACGGATTTGAGTAGTCTTTACCAGAAACCGTTTGATCTGGACTAGTTGGTTCTTATGTGGATTAGACATGGTGAACCAATTACCATTTGTTGTGTGATAAGTGCTTACACTTGACATTTCAAACCACCATACTTTCCAAAGCATAATCCATATTAAAAAGCTTTCTTATCCTGAAAAGTTAGTCCAAAACCAAAGAAAACACAATACACAATATTTTCTTTTAACAGTTATCACATATGACTAACAAATGTCCATAAGCTGTACCTAAAAACAATGCAGCAATACAAACTATACAAATAGCACAACTAGCAGTACAAAAACAAAAACACTTAGACATTAATCTTTTGAAGGATTAAGCATCCCAATACTTGTTACCAAGTACTGAAACCTTCCTACATCAAAACCTTTTGTTAATAAATCAGCAAAGTTGTCATCAGTATGTATTTTAACAACTTTTACTAACCTCTTTTCAACACAGTCTCTTATAAAATGATGTCTAATTTCAATGTGTTTTGTTTTTGAATGTTGAACTGGATTTTTAATAATACATAATGTACTGCTATTGTCTATGTGTATAATTGTGTTTAAGAAATTGTACCCATAATCAAGCATCTGATTTTGAATCCAAAGAACTTGAGCACAACAACTTGTTGCAGCCACATATTCAGCCTCAGTAGTAGAAGTGGCCACCATAGTCTGCTTCTTACATTGCCAAGAGATCAATCTACAACCCAAAAATTGACAACCACCTGTTGTAGACTTTCTATCCATGCTAGCACCAGCATAATCAGAGTCTGAGAATGCCACCAGATCAAATGCAGACTCTTTAGGATACCATAGGCCTAAATTAGGTTGACCTTTAAGATATCTAAAGATTCTCTTTACAGCTGTTAGATGAGACAACTTAGGATTGACTTGGAATCTTGCACAAGCACAAACTGCAAACATAATGTCATGCCTGGATGATGTGAGATACATCAAAGACCCAATCATAGATCTATACATGTGCACATCCACATCTTCACCACTGTGATCTTTTAATAACAAATGTGTCTCCTTATCAACTGGTGTGCTAACAACCTTGGCATTTGTGAATTGAAATTTTCTCAAAATTTCACCAACATATTTATCTTGAGAGATAAAAATTCCATCTGGCTTCTGCTGTACTTGAAGTCCAAGAAATAAAGTAAGCTCACCCATAGAGCTCATATCAAACTGATCTTTCATTAATTGCTCAAACTCTCTGCACATCTTTTTCTTTGTGGAACCAAAGATGATGTCATCCACATAAACTTGAACCAATAGAATATCACCTTTGTCCTTTTTAATAAAGAGAGTTTGATCAATTTTACCCCTATGGAACCCATTCTTCAACAGATAAGTAGCAAGAGTCCCATACCAAGCTCTTGGAGCTTGATGCAAGCCATAAAGGGCTTTAACCACCTTATAAACCTTGTCAGGATGGTCTGGGTCTATAAAGCCTGGAGGTTGAGAAACATATACCTCCTCATCAATAGTACCATACAGAAAGGCACTCTTCACATCCATTTGATAGACCATAAAACCCATATAGAAAGCATAAGCAAGAAATAGCCTTATTGCTTCAAGCCTGGCAACAGGAGCAAAAACCTCCTCATAATCAATCCCTTCTTCCTGAGTATAGCCTTGAGCAACCAATCTTGCTTTGTTCTTTATCACAAGACCCCTCTCATCCTTCTTGTTCCTGAATACCCACTTAGTACCAATCACTCTCATTCCCTTTGGTAGATCAACCAGAACCTAAACTTTCTGAATTTTGAATTGAAGCAGTTCTTCTTGCATTGCCTCAACCCAACTTGAGTCTTCTAAAGCCTTTAGCACATTCTTGGGTTCAATCTGAGATAGGAAACATACAAACATACACTCATGCTCATCTTCATGATGTTTTTCCTCATACACAACACTATGAAAACCATGGTGATCTGGATCTTGACTCTGTCTTCTTGACTTGACTCCAGATTGTACATCTCCTATGACATTGGTAAGTGGATGATTTCTATGCACAATTGTTGAATAAGTAGAAGAAGCTTCATAGTTGATAGGCATATTGTGCAGACCATCTCCAAAGAAATCAAAATCATCAACTTGGGCAGCAGTGGTAACTGGTGGATCAAGATTAAGTTGACTTGGTCCAACATTATCAACATTCTGGTTAGCAGTAGAAACTTGTGACTGGGCAGTACTAACTCCATTTGTACTGTTCGTGGGAATTTCAGTTTCTTTTCCCATTTGTCCAATGCCTACATCAGCTTCCTTCTCTTTGTTTACATCACTTGATTATGGAATATCATCATTCTTTGTAGAAGAACTAAACAGTGGACTATCTTCCATGATTGGCATCAATAGACAATCTTCATCATCTTCATCTTCAGAACCTGCATTTTTGTTAGTGTTTGTACCTGCAATAGGCACATAATTCATGAAATCTGAAAGACTGTCAATATCAAAGATCCAATCTGGACCAATGCCTGCGACATTTTGCTTATTCTCCAAAAATTCTATGTGCAAGTTATCTTCTACATGCTTGGTGCTTGTATTGTACACCCTAAAAGCCTTACTGTTCAGAGAATAACCAACAAAGAAACCTTCCTCAGATTTCCCATCAAACTTTCCTAGTTGGTATTTGGTATTAAGGATAGTAACATGACAACCAAAAGGTCTCATGAAGCTTAAAGCAGGGGTTCGACCTCTAAGAAGCTCATAAGCAGTCTTATTGTGAGGTTGCACAACTAAAACCCTATTCAACACATAACAAGCAGTGCTAACTGCTTCAGCCCAAAATGAAACTGGTAGCTTAGAGTCAGCTAACATTGTCCTAGCAGCCTCTATAAGAGTCCTATTCTTTCTCCCAGCTACTCCATTTTGCTGTGGGGTTCTAGCTACACTAAAATCCCTCTTAATACCTTTTTCTCTGCAAAAGTCATCCATCACCCTATTCTTAAATTCAGTCCCATTGTCACATCTGATTATTTTAACTTTCTTATCAACTAGGTTTTCTACTTCAACAATGAAGGTCTTAAGGATTTCACTTGTCTCATCCTTAGTTTTCATAAAGAATACCCAAGAAAACCTACTGTAATCATCAGTAACAACAAGACAGTATCTTTTAAAATTCAAGATATTCACAGAAGTAGGACCAAATAAGTCCATATGCAACATATATAGAGCTTGAGAAATAGAGTTCTGGGCCTTTGGCTTACATGAGGCTCTGTGTTGTTTACCTTTAAGGCAAGAAACACAGGTTTGGTCATTCAGAAAAGTTTTGTTAGGTAATCCTCTTACCAAACCATTTTTAGCAATTTTGTTAATGGTTTTAAAATTAACATGACCAAGCCTTTTGTGCTACAACATTGATTCTTCCAATGTGGCTTTTGCAACAAGGCAAGTAAGACCTTCTTTAGGAACAAGGTTGTTCATCTCAATACTGTATGTATTACCCTTTCTGGGGATTTTAAGCAATACTTGATTTTCATCAGGTAGCTTGAAATCAGGAGAAAGAATAAGGCAGTCAGTATCAGTAAAAAGAACCTTATTCTTTTTGTCACATATCTGTGACACACTAAAGAGGTTGTACTTTAACTCTGGTACAAAATACACATTATCAAAATCAAGATTACCAGTTTTAATTACACCTTTACCAGTAATCCTTCCTCCAACACCACCACCAAAGACAACTGGTCCACCATCCAAGGCTATGAAGTCTGAAAGGTATGACATGTTGCCAGTTATGTGCCTGGAACATCCACTATCTGAGTAGCCTCTGTCTTCTTCACCATTTGAAGAATGTTCATGCACATAAAATAAATGTTTTAGTGCCTTTTGGGGACCCAAACCATCACTGGCTTGGATCTGCCTTGTGCATCAATATGAGAAAATTCATTGAAGGTCATTGATGCACCATTGGGTTTGTTAGATTTTCTAACCCAATGTGCTGAGGCCTTGACAGCATTGCCCCATTTACCCTTAACAGCATTAAAGTTTCTAGCAGTAGTAACTGCTGACCTAGCAGTTGGAACTGCTGGTTTAGCTTTAGATACCCATTTTTGATTAGTAATTGCTGTTTTCTTATAAAAATGCCTTTTAACTGTTTGTGCATGATTTGAAACTTGTTTTGCACTGGAAACAGTTTGTTTGTTCTTAAACCATTTGTTTGGTCTAGCAGTTGAAACTGCTTTGATGCCAGACCTTAACATAACTGCTCTGGGTGACATTTTATGATTCACATTAGGGTCAGTCAACCTTGTTGGACTATTTTGAGTTACCCAAGCATTGTTATTCCTATTCACCCTTGAATTCCCAAAAACATTCCTTTTTCCATGGGTTAGAATCACAATAAGCAGCCAAATGGTCAAAACTTCCACAAAGAAAGCATACTTTTCTAATCATAACAAACTCATCATCCAATTGCTTAGATTTTGAGTGGTTCCAATTCCTTTGATTATCTTTAGAAAATGGAGATCTGTTCTTAGTCCTATACATCTCAGCATACTTGACATTTTTCCTAATTGGTTTTATGTTTTCAGTTTTAACCACCTTAGGAGCATGTTTAACTTCTACCTTCACAACATCAGGTTTAACCTTAACCTGATCATCCTCATCATCAGATGTTCAATCCTCAATAATTAGAGCATCTGAGTTCCTATCAGAGGACATCTTTTCCTCAGAAAGAGATTTATCACTAGCACTCACAAAAGAATCCTCAGGTTTGACAAATTTAACAGGATTCTCACTTATTTTAACACCATATCCATGAAAATCCATATCCTTAAACTCTTCTAAACCTGTATGAGCTAAATCAATTCCTGGTGGGACAAACATTCCTCTAATTGGGGGTGCAACAGACTTATAGCCTAAACCAGACTTAGCTTTGTTAAGTATTTGACTCTCTACTATCTTCTGAACTCCTTTTGAGGTATGTTCAAGAGTATCTACACTTAACTGGATGTTTTCTTTTTTCCTTTTTAAGCTTTTCTAGTTCATATACAAGTCCACTCATTTTATCATCTTTTAGTTGTAAGTCCCTTTTTAGAATGCCTATCTCATCAGAGAAGTTTGACTTATTCTGTCTATAAAACACAAGTTGTTCTTCTAAAACAGCTAGTCCTCTTTTATGATTTGACAGATTAAAACTTACTTGATTAAATTCTACTCTAAGATCATCACACTGTTTCTTAAGACATTCATAATCTTTTAAAGCTTGACAAGTATTTGAGCACTTTTGAACAATATGTACCTCTGAGTCTGAGAAAGCCATCAAACCCAAATTAGCTGGTTCCTCTTCTTCCTCCATGAAGCTCCAATCAAATCCAGCTCCATCCACAGCTACCATAGCCTTGGAAGAAGGCTCTTCTACATTAACTGTTCTCCTTGTTCCTTGCTGATTCTTAAACCCTTGACCCTGGTTGCTTTGTTGTCTTGGACTTCTACATTCCCTAGCAAAGTGCCCCATCTTGTGACAATTATAGCACTCCACCTTGGACTTATCATACCCAGCAACATCTCTTCCATTGAAGGTAATCCTGTTCCCAGTCCTTTGGTAATACTTCTTAGCCCTGATACTTATTAAGGCCAACTGCCACTTTAAATCCATAGCTTCCAAATCATCTTCAGCAATCTGAAGAAGGTCTTCATTGTAGATTTGAGACCCACCATATTGTTCTGACACAAATGCATATATGGTCTCTTCAGTCAAGCCAACAGTACTAGTTTTTACACTAGCAGTACTAACTTTAGGGCTAGCAGTACCAACTGCTTCAACATCATCAGGACTACTATTATTGGAAGATGATAAGAATGCAGTGTTTCCAGAACTAGAACTAGTGCTTCCTCCTTTCTTCACCTTCTGCTCAACAATCTTGAGATTGTTGTAGAGCTCATTCAATGTCATCTTCTCCAGTTCTGGTTTATTGCTCCAGACAACCACATAGGTGTTCCACTCAGCAGGTAGGCTATTAAGAAACTTCATGTTAAGATCTTATGATCCTTTGAAGCCTATTGAAGATATGATCAAGTGATTCAGAACTTGAGGCACTAAAGTTCTCATAACTCTGCTTAAGTAGGGTTCTCTGTGCCTTCTTGGTAGCTTCATTGCCACCAAATCTTTCCACCACTGCTTCAAAAAGAGTCTTAGCAGTCTCATACTGGCTAAAGTTTAGCACTTGATCATTAGGAATTGCCATGAGTAACAAATTCCTAGCCTTCTGATCATTCTTCTTTTTGATTCTCTCCTCATTAGTGACAGGCTCAGTGTTGAGCTTTGTGGTCTTGGAACCATCAGCACGTGTTTCTTCAGTGGGAATTGGTTTGAAGGAATCACCATTGATAATGATATCCCATAATGCATAGTCTTGCACCATGAAATATTGCTCAATTCTGAGCCGCCATAAATCATACTCGTTCTGTTTAAGCATGGGGAGTTTTGCAAGGATTGAGGTTTGAGGTGTCTCCATGTCCATCTTCTTAGTAACAAGTGAGTAAAGACTTTTGGATCTTCTAAATCAAAGTATCAGAAACCTGGCTCTGATACCACTTGACCGGATCTAAACACACGAATTGTGTTGAGGATACTTTGAGTATATACTTGATAGCACGCGGAATTTACCACCAAGTACTTAGAAGATTTAGTGTTTGGTGATTATGTGATCGTATGAATGTAACAGTAAAAATAATCGCACACAGTTTAACCAAACGATTAGCTTCAATATATTGCAAGTGATCTTGGAATATCACAAGAATTACAATGAAATCGTGAAGCTCTATCAATAATGCATGCTTTTAAAACTTAACCTAGGATCTCCTTTTATAGGACAAGGAGTCCTTTACAAGTAAACTATCAATCGTATAATCCTATACAAATAAGATATACATCATATCTTTTCTATATTTATCCATGCACGATCTTTATCTTCATAAACAGTACTAACTTCTTATACCAACAGTACTAACTGACTTAGTACTGATAGTGTTTTCTTGAACAATCTTCAGCAGTACTAATTTATGTATGAGCTGTACTAACTTTTAGTTTAATTCCCAACGAATGATTTCAATATTTCCAGTGAAATATTCAAGTACTCATAAGAGGGATGTGAAGGATGACTTAATATTTCCAGTGAAATGTTTAAAAAGTCATGAGATGAGACATGAGAGATGACTTCAATATTTCCAGTGAAATATTCAAGTAGTCATAAGAGGGATGTGAAGGATGACTTAATATTTCCAATGAAATATTTAAAAAGTCATGAGACGAGACATAAGAAATGACTTCAATATTTCCAGTGAAATATTCAAGTAGTCATGAGAGAGATGTGAAGGATGACTTGAAGTTGACTAAGGTTTGGTGCTTTTAGGGTGATTGATGAAATTTTTGGGATGAACATCCATTGCAGTTGTGAGATCACTACACGTTGGTAGGTGATCAAGATTGACAACGAAAAAGAAGAGACTCAATAATATCAATCTTCTTATAGGCGTATTGCCCGTTATTCTAAAGAAAGAGAGTATCAACGGACTCTTGATGAGATAGGATGATACGTTGCTTTTCTACCCTAAAACCAATGGATAAAGTTCGATCCTCATTATATATGAGGTGAGCTTGACGATAAAATACAATGACAAACTTATGGGGATAAAAGGGACATACGGAAAGAATATACTTGATCTGAGGGAGTGTATATTCATACGAGGATGAAAGGAACTACTAATCACTCATGTAGTAACTTGTGAGTCCTTTGTCACCCGAAGGTTGATGTTAGCTTTTAGCATTTGGATGAGCGTTTTAACATATGTTGTTAAAAGGCTTGAATATGATGTTTCGGAAATGACATTTAACAATTGCGATCGCAAATTAAACTTACTTGAATATTTCAGATGAAATATTTAAGTTGTCAAACCTACTCTGAGTTCTTCTAGGTTTGTATCTAACCTCCCCATGACAAAAGGGTGTATTACTTGGAAGAAGGCGAAATGATGACCAAGGAATTAGGACAATTTCGCGACTACTTTAACTTATAGATTTTGACACTAGTGTATGACTATATGACGTCTAAGAGTTCATAGTGATAGGCATACCTAATTCATTATGTGCCAAAATGACATAGTGTGGGTGCAAAATTTAAAAAAAAAATCATGTAAAATGCACATAAGGAATAAATGCAAACATCATGCAAAACATGATAATCATTTAGCATTTAAGATCATGAAGACATTCAATCATATCTTACGAGAACATGTTATCATTTTGAAACACATATGTGGGATGCACGACCATTTTTACGGGTTATACCACGAACCCAACTTCTCTCCTGGAAGCAATTCAACGGTTAGGTCAAATTGAATTTCTAGTGCGATAGGTTCTCCAGTAGTCATTCTCATGTTAGAAAAATTCAAATTCCTATATTTGCCTATCGAAGTATAGCAAAGATGATATTAGCTTATTTCGCTAATACATGGCCTAATATGACTCAACTAACCATATTTTGAAAGTCGGTTACGAAGATGACATGTCTTACACAACTTCTAACAAAGGCAAGCAAAATGTTTTAATATCGTGTTTGAGATTTAGAGGTTATTTGGTGGAGATGGTGTATTTTATGATCTCTTAGATAACATCTTTGTTTGTTGAGTTGTTACATGTTATTTTAACATGATTTGGTTTCCTAGAACCAAGAGATGTTCTAATGTGATACAATGTAGAATTTACTACATCGAGAGTGTTTCAAGAATGCTCCTTTGCATATCTTAAGAAAAGAATCTAGTAAAGGTTACTTACCTCAATAGATCTTGTGAGTATTATATGATGTAAGATTGAAATGAGACAAATTGTATCTTTCAACAAATATGCTTTTCTAAGAGGAAACTTATCACTCTTACGAATGCTTAGTAAAACAAGTATTTTAGTGTATGATCAATTTTACTTGTTTATGCAAGGATACATGTTGTATTGGGTTATCACTCAAATCTAATATCCTATATTTGTTAAACAAGATGCAGTGTATTCTCTTGTAACATAACCATTCATGTTACAAAGAAAATAAGATGCATAACATATAAGTTATCCTTTGTCAATCTTTTGATAAGAGAAATACATGTGATATTCTCGAAGATTGATGACGTACATAATAGTTAATAACATATTATGTGTGACACTTTTACTAGGAATGTGATTTTGAGTGTTGAGTCGTTCATGAGCAAAGTTTACATATGTTGTTTGTTTGCTCGTGTTTGGTTTTTCGGAAATGACACATTTACTAATTGTATTGCAATGTAATTTACTTGTATATTTTGGATGAAAAATCCAAGTTGTCAATCCTACTTAGTTGTGTATTTTATGCATCTTTTAAACATATTAATTTAATGTTTGAAACACAACCATTGGACAAGAAGACTCAATATGGCATCTTCAACACAAGTGTGAGTTATGATCCGATGCATATTATTTTCGTCTTGAGAGGAAGTCATTATTTTCATAACAACCGAGTGTGATTGAGTATGTAGATTCAAGATAATATATTTCGTTATATTTTGATGTTATCTTGAAGCTAGACAAATAATGACTTCAATTTCATGTCCATACTCGAAAACTTGTCAATTAGATTCGATGATGATATCAATCATAATTTGAATAATGAATTGATATGTACTCAAAATCTTTCTTGACCCTCACGATCACTCCTTTTAAAAAGAAAATAAAAATTTAATGAGTGTGTTCCATTTATTTTAATACTAGTTGTATGTGTGAGGTTAATGACATATTAACTTACTACTTCGAGATTGTCATTTATTTTAATGTGCGAAAAACTATTTATTATTAAGTATAATATTCTTAGTTTTCGACATATCATGAGTATAAAAATAATTATCTTAACTATTTTTATACAACATACGTAAAATACCAAATGTTTAAAACATTTTGTGTGTGTTAGATCAATGCAAGTTAAATACATTTTCTTTTAATTAAATACTAATGTATTAATATGAACTTTTATCTTGTTTAGACAACGCATGGTCAAGCAAGACAAAAGGATATAATTTTTTAGAGATCATGTTACGGATTTAATGAAAGTGTTAAATATTTTGAGGTGATATATTTTTTAAACTTAAACCTTTGGAAAAATAATTGTGTAAGACAATATCTTTCGACACACATGATCAACCAACTTAGTTTTCATTCCTAAGAAGGTTACTAAAGTATTTTAAAAGATGCAAGATGTCGAAAACATATATGCAAGAAAAGTGGTCTATGCCTATATGCAATGCAAAACCAATTACGCAACTTAGTGCAAGAAGTCTAGTCTAAGTCCTATTGACGCCTAAGCCGAAAAACTAATAATCAACACATATCAACAAGGCATGTAAAACGCTTGTGATTATAGATATAATTAGCTCAACTAAAGATAACTATAAGCAAAAAAAAATATATATATTAACTAACAATACTAGGACACAAAGAAAAACAAATAGTCATTTAGCAAAACACACAAAAATACTTATCGTCATTTTGTGTATTAAGTATAACAATGTATTCTAAGCTTGATTTTATTTAAAAAAGAATTGGTTTCCTCCTCATTTCAAAGATTTTTACCAAGTCACTTTGAAAACACATCAAGGTTCAAAACTTGAAACGCCCTTTTTTCAGTTTAACCAAAAATTTACGCAAACGGCATGACCAAAAAGACCTTTAGTTGAAAATCAAGGACTCTAATATACTTTCATTTAGAACTAATTCATAAAAGTAGACTCAACTTCAAATGAAAGTAGACTCAACTTCGTTTAAACTGATGGGTGACACGACTCCTACAGACTTATGGTTGATTTTATATGAATTTCTGAAAATGACCCAATACTGAAAACGGACAGACAGATGCACGGTACCGTTAAATATAATGGTACCATCCTATATTTAGTGGTACCGTGACCTGTTTCTTGATTCAGTTTATTATTTTAGTGCGGCGACTCGACGGAAAGATGTAAAATTTAATAAACTAAATACTGAACATATAAAGTATATATTAAGCATCATTTCCACGTTTAAGACTAAGAAAGACATTTACGATAATACTTTTACTACAAAATAATGGTTGGTACCAAACACTCCGTTCAAGACCGCATGACTTTACGACTCGTTCTAAAGAAATGACCGGACACTTACAAACTCTATTCTTTTATTGGTTTAAGAAAACCTTCAAGCTAGTATGACAAAGTATACTTAACAACAAAACTTGTAAATATTAAGCAACTAAGTACTTTTCATATTTTATCACCTTCATGGGTAATTTGATACATGGATCGTACTCAATTTTGAAAAACATTTGTTTTAAAAATTTAAGCGACGTGGCTCTGGTACCAATTGTGGAAACCGTAGGGGTGGGGGGTGAATACGTTTCCATTTAAAAACTTAAAAGCTTTTTGTATCACACACCCGATCAAGTGTGACGTAATATGAAAAGTGTCAACAATGATCATACAACATCTAGAGATGGTATAAAGTAAACTACAACACAAACACAATCAAACCATGACACAAACATAATCAACATAATATAAGCAACAAACCACACAAACATAAACGCAATGCAAATATAAATATAAAGCGATAAAGACTAAAATAAAAGTAAAGATATATGTAACAAAGGCGAAAGCCGGACACGATGATTTATAGTGGTTCAGTCATGAAGCTCCTCTTCGCCCTACTCCACTCCCCGAGTACCCAACTCGAGAGTTACTTCACTAATCAACAAGCTCCCTTCTTGGCGGAGAAAACCATACAACGTCGCTTACAATATTTTCCGACACTAAGCTAGCTATCGAGTTCTTCTTCGGGTGCAACCAAACCCGTTATGTTTTATGGCCCAACATAACAAACCTTGTGTTTTGAGGCCTAAACACATAAACCACGTCGCTTACATTATTTTCTGACATTAAGCTAAATGTCGAGTACTAATCTAGCTAGTACCAATCTCACTCACGATCTACCCGATCCTCACATATCACACAAGCTACAAGATCCACATGATCTACACTCGATCTACCCAATCTACTCACGATCCACCCGATCTACCTGATAACAACACAAGCTACACAAGATCTCCCCGATCTCTACAAGATCACAATGATCCACGCAAACTAACTAAACAAGATGATAGACAACTTGATGTATAGCAAGATACAACAAGTGCGTAACAAATGTTACTAGTGCACTAGACTAACACTATAACACTTTGTATCTTTGTGATACTATGTGTTCTTCTCCTGCACTGCTAGAGGAATGAAGGTGATCTCTTGGTTGGATGAAAGGATCACTCTTAAACAAACTAAGACTCTCTAAATGATCAAAGAAAGTGATATAAATAAGAAGGGATTATACTAGAGAAAACTAACTGGAAAAATCAAGTTGGAAGCGTAAAATGGTCCACTATTTATAGGCAAAGAAAAAACTAGCCGTTACGTAAGGACAGTACCACTAAAGTTTAGAAGGTACCACTAATTGTCAGACAGTACCATTAAATTTAGTGGTACCGTCCTAGACAAAAACGCTCCTCTTTTTGTTTTTAGTGGGGAAGGTTTATTTGGGGATGTTTGGAGCTATTTTTGGGGAAAATAGCTATTATGATTTTTAAACTTATTTTTCAAAATAAAACATTTCTTTTTAATTCAAAAATAATTTGTAAAATGTATTTTTGAAAAAATGTTTTGTCACATTAAAATGTGAAGTTTAGAACAAAAAATTTATTTCTTTGATCATCCGTCAAGTTTAAATTTGTTTGTTCATACCTTGAGTAATTTACGTCGGGATAAAAATCTACGACTCTGTTTAGGCATACTTGATACGTTGAGAGATGTTGATGTAAGTATGCGTTGATGATTTGATTTTACAAGTAACTTGCACATTTTACGTTATGCATTACATGTTACATGTTTGTCATTATTAAACCCGAAGAAACCGTTTATTTTAAATATCGTAATATTTGCACTAACACCATGTTTAGATTTATAATTGAAATAAGATAATTTCTAAGTATTCCTGAAAGCTAGTGGGAGTATTATGTTTAATTTCCTAAATCATATATGTTGTATAACATATATGAAGTAACATTCCATATAAGTAAGATGTTAAGTCTTAGTTTGGAATGAAACTTCACTTAAATGATTTAGAAAATAAGACACACAACCTTGGAATAAATGTTTATTGTTAATAAGCATGTGCAGTAAATGAATCTAATAGAATATTATATATCATTTAGAAAGTCTAAATGGATATGTAGAACATGAAAAAAATCTAAGTCTGACTCAAGGATTTTTCATGAATATCATGTTATTGTTGGATCATGCTTGATTGCAAGATGATTTGACAACATTGATATCTAATTGAAAGTTATTAGATAACTAGTGTAATGAATATTCTAATAGAATATGTTTGGATATAGAATTAGATCTTCAGTCTGGAGTTGCTTCTAGATTCTATGGATGAACAACATGTCAATTGTTGTACAAATTGTCATCGCCTACAAACTTAAAAGTTTGGAAGGTATCAAACATTACACAATAGATATTAAAGTTTACGGGTTTTTAATGAACATTGTGTTGTTTGTATACAATGATGCTGGTTTAATTGAGATGATACTCAATACTAGTCTTGGTAGGATTTTGTCCTTGGCTATGTAAACTAGTTGTGCTCACTAAGAGCACTGTTTCATTTTACATTAAAGAATTAGAATACTTTAAACTTTAAAAATGTTTGAAAGTTTGATTATCATAAATTGGTGGTTGAGGTTGTCACACACTTTATGAAATATTGTGTGGCAATTATTTGAGTGCACACATACAAGAACTTTACTAGTTGAATTCTTGAAATAAGTATTCAATCATATAAGTTGCTGATTATGATTCAAAGTATGTTTATGCATTTAATGATTTTCAATACAAGTTTGATTATAATGATATGAGCATTATATTTATAATAGAATTTATACATGATTGATTTCTATTTATATATATATAAATGGATTTAATTGCATATTATTATATGTAATGAACTTAGTACTTGATATGTTATGTTTTCATTAATAATAAATTTGTCTTATATATTGGTTTTAAAATTCATGAATAACTTATGATATCTAAATAGCTTGTCAATTATGATTGAATATCATTTAAGTAAATGATTTTGTATACTGAAGTATGCAAAATTTATGACAGAATAAATTTTATGATTCTGTGACAATTATCGCTAACGTAACTGGTAGTTATAAGGATTGTTTTCAGAAGTGTTGCAAAGTTCATGGGTTTTGCTTGTAGTCAATAAAGAATTTGTTCCTTCAAATTCGTTTTGAAGTTTAATACTGCAGGGCCCCTCATAGGGTTGACAAGATATTTGCGTGCGCACTCCAAGTTTTCTTTTAGTTAATGAAAAGAAGGTTTTTTTGTTTTCATTAACTAGCATTAACGTTAATTCGGTATTAGTACGTGTGTACAAGAACGTGGTACTAACACACTATTGTTAGTATCTTGGATTGAATTGTAAAACGGTAAGGGACAATTCTTTAATCCACATAAACCCTAATTAGGGTTCATATATTGATCGAATTAATTGCTTGCTTGGAGTTGCCAAAAGGTACGCATACTTTTACTTTTCGGTTAGTTAATTACAATTATATGTTCCTTACGCTTTCGCATTACATTGATGTTTTATTGTGTTTAATTTATGATATGTCATGTTATTAAATTCCAACAGTAGATGCCATAAAGTTGAAAGTTTCATCAAAGAACCTTTTTAGAACTAGGAAGCGTTGATTTACAAGGTTTTAGCGGCTTCCCATCATCACTCACTAGCACAAGCTTCTCATCAAGCATCTAACTTTCCAATTCATTAATCCTTGCAACAAAATGTGTAGTACTTGGACTACCAGATGCCGTACCAACCAAAGGTGTAGGGACATTACCACTAGGTTCTACATTATTAGAATCCTCATCCAATTCACCTAGAACACCAAATGCATTAGAAGTACTTACTACTTTAGCATCCGTTTTTGGTTGTCTAGACGTAGAAATTTCCTTTGTATTATTTTTTGAATTGGAAGCCTTGGTATTCTTTGGTGCAACAGGCCTATACTCAAACTTGTTTATTGGAACACCATTAAACTTATTTGGATTAGCTCCTTTCTGCTTTACAACCGTAAACCTGTCATTAGAACCCGAACTCTGACGCCTTTATCTATCCTATTCACCACACGTTTAGGAGCAGCTATGAGACAATCATCAATAATGACCATATAACAAGCAAGTACCACAAAGAAGGGGTTCCCACTCGTATTCAATACGAATACTCTTTCGTATATCCACTTCCATTAAGTTTGGAATAGCTAAAACTAGATTATCATGAAACTCATTAGACGCATTAATTTCAACCAAGGATCTTTCATAGCTGCTCCTCCCCCATGAATCCAAACACAAGTTATTCATATACGAGTCTGGCATCATGGGAGTACCAATCTTAGAAGCGATCAAGCTCAAACCATCTGATGTATATGCAACCAATGGTACATCATAAAACTTCACCCACACTAGGACACAAGACAAATCTTCTTTCAAAAGACTTACCTCGGGTAACCACTTGTTAAGAAAGATGTTTGGTTATTTTAATAGAAACTTTTTTAGTTTTGTAGACATAAAATAATAGTTGTGTGTTAGGATCAAACTCGAGATCACGGGATTGCATACTTTACGTATGAAAAGTAAATGAATAATAATTATTTATAAAAAGTTATATTTAATTATTATATACACAAAACACATAACGACGTTAGTGTTTAACGGATAATGACTAACGACCGTTAGATGAATAAAAGGAAAGTTTTATAGATATAATATTAGAGATCAAAGGAGTTTCTAGAATCCCCTAAAGGACCTAGATCGATCGGCCAAGGGTTAGGATTCCTAATTCTTATCTAACTTGTGGTCTATGTTTTCTAATACTATATAAACACATCAAGGGCTATTAGTTTTGGCACCTCTTGTACACATACTATAACCTAAAGTGTGTTTTCTTTTCTCTTGTTCTAAAACTCGGCCGAATCCCCCTCCTAAGGGTTTCGACTTTTTGGTTTTCATAACCTAAAACGTTTTGTTTTCTTTACTTGCATAAACATGTACTTGGTATTAGTACGTGTGTACAAAAACGTGAATCAAACACACTATTGTTTGATTCTTGGATTGAATTGCAAAATCAGTAAGGGGCAATTCGTGTAATCCTTATAAACCCTAATTAGGTTCATCACTATTGTTGCTTGGATTAGATTCTTGTTTGGCTAGAATCTTAAGGTACGCTACTATTTAAGTTTGGTTAATTAATTTATGCATTATATGATCCTACTCGCTTCCGCTATTACTTTGATGCTTTATGTGTTTAATTATGTATGACATGATATTAAAATCCAACAAATTTAACACTTCATTTATTTTGTATTTTTTATATGTTTGGTTACCAGCCACTTTGATAGATTGTAACAATAGCTTTGTAACACTTTATTTTTGACGAAGAGGTATGGTGATTTGTATTTTCCATGATATTCTTAAAACTCCTAACCTAATAGGGCCAATTGTGTTAGCATTAGGCCTTACATTATTCAAAAGTTTTATCATGATGAGGATGGTGATGTTGTCAAAAGTATGATAGTATCTACGATCATTTCTCCTGATAATGTTTTAGTTTTACTGGATTTAGTAATTACTGATGCATAGCAAAAGTTATGTATAGATTTGCGGCTGGTTCAAAAATTGCAACAAATCAATGACTCTACACGATTGTTCTAGCCTGTCAAAAATTTCCAGGTGGCACTCAACATAAGATTAAGTGCCCAACTCCCTGTTATGAAGAGTTAAGAAGTTTAACTACCCTAAACAATTGAACAAACAAAGTATCGAAATATGTTTTTTATAGTCTCCTCTGTAATTGTATAGTTAATTTTTAGACTATGAACTTCATACATTGTGTCTTAGCATATGCAGGCATGGTACCTTAGGTCTTTATTGTAATTCACGTGTTAGAATGTCACCAATGCATCTCATTAATTGCTGTTGTAGGAAATCAAAGAACTAGAAAGAAAATCCTCTGTAATTAATGTTCTTTTGAAGGATGCAATATGACAACAACTTTACTTGATTGTTTAAAATAATAGACGATGAAACACGCAAACTTAGGTGGATTTGATTCTGTTATGACATCGATTTTGATAAACCTGCTATTTGGACAAGAATTGTGATTGACTTCATTGAAGTCATTACTATCGTATTGTGCAACGTTTAATTATATAAATACTAATACAAAAGACTTGTGTCACACCCCCAAAATTTGGATTACAGCAGAATGGAATTCCGAGGGCGTAACGTTCTTGGATAACAAAGTACAAGGAAATAAAGAATGATCTCTAAGTGAGTCATTTTAAAACAAGCGTTTGATTTAAACGTAAACATTTTACAAAACATTAATATCAGAGTTCACCATCAAATGTAAGATTTTAATACATAACCAAACGCTAAGTAATGCAAAGAAATCTTCATCATGATGTGCGTTCCAAAATGTGACTCTAGTATGCTCCATATATAGGTGATTATTATCGTCTAGTTACCTGAGAATACACGCTAAAAAGGTCAACATAATTGTTGGTGAGTTCATAGGTTTAAGTAAACAAGTAAAGTGCGGACTACAAGATTTCAATAGCATGACAATCACAACAAATATAACGTCATAGCTAAAAATAATATACAGTGCCCTAAGCTCATGACCCCGAAGCTCAACGAAATGGTATGCAATCAAGCATAATAATCAATGCCCCAAATAAGTGTTTGCCAGACACTCGGAAATAATCCGAATGATATGCGTCCGTTTGACAGGTTGGCGCGACCAACTCAGACAGGGGTGTTAACCTAAATAGATCTATTCATAACATCCGCGCTTACAAGTAATTAACGGTTCATGATTCGTGGGGACTTTAATGGCAATGCGGTAATTTAGGCAAAGTAACGGTTTTTAGTACTTGTCCGAAAAATAAGCAATGTATTCCTACCCCGAGGGTTTAGAAATAATTTACAAATAATGTAAAAATCGGGACTATGAAACTCACCTCAGTAAAGCAAATCTCGATTGGTAATACGGTAAACTGTGAATAAAGGTCTGATAACTCTGATCGCAACCTAAATAAATACCATGTCTTAGGTTTGAAAAACAGGGTCGTGTATGCAAGTTCATATACTAGTATATCACTTGTACATGTTTGTTGCAATATTTAAAGACAAAAATATAGTTGCGTCAATGTAACCACCCGTAATTTCCCAACATTATTTTAATAGTGAAAAATTAACTTATTATTATTTGAGCATATTTGGGAGCCTACATGATTAATTCGAAAGGTTATTCCGCACGCCGTAGCATACAGTAGCCCTCCAAATCACTTAAATTTTATCTAGAAAAGTGAAGTAATCACTTCCTGACACCTACTGGTAATTTATTTACAAAACCGAGAAGTCATCTCATCTTTCTGAAAAACACGACATCACATGCATACCGACTCCATGTTAGTGACGACTTAAATTTTATTTCCGAAATCAACAACTTTGTTTTATACCATTTTTATAAAAACGTTCCCGGAAATGTGTCTCGTATTTTTACCAAACCGAGATATCACATTTAAAATTTAGCTCAAACGGGACACGGGGTACACGGGTAATAAATAAACAAAACCTATTCCCTTTTAATTAAACCTCAACCGCCCCACCCTTATCCTTTTCCTCTCTTCGATATCTTCCATAAGATACAGGGTCTTTTTTTTTTCACTTTTTACAGATGATATATCACCATCACCTCTTCCTTTTTAGCTCTCTATCATCCCTCCTTCCTAAAAGATAGGCACGCGTCTGCTAGGATGGAGACTAATGCTCAAAACAGCCTCTCCATTTTCGAAGCAAGGAAAGGCAGTTTAATTTATTTCCTCTTCTTCTTCTTTTAATCTACCCTTCCGATGCACAGGAACACCACAACTTAAATTGGTTATCAAATCAAAAGGGATAAGATGTGTGGTTTTCCTTCTGGATCGGACTGGGTTTAATTATGCTCAACCACTTTTGGTCTCCTTTGTGATTCGGTCGATCCATATCACTGTAAGGGTTATTCCTTGATTCTTTGTTATTAATGTTATTTATATAGTAGAAACTTGAGTTTGGTTTTTCAAGGGAAGAACCGATTTAAATTTGATTAATTCGTGGATATAAAAACTCGGCTAAATCTGTTTTGATTATACTTTTCGTGTGGTAGAAATCTTTAAAAAGGCGTTTGGTTTGCTGTGAAACGGGTCGGTTAGACCCATTCGGTTCCTAGATTTTGTTCAGAGTGAATGTTGCAATAGAAGGGTGATTTTGTTGTTTCTATTGTTGATGTTTTGGTCTCGGGTCAACACCCAAGTAGGGTGCACCCAGTTCCTTGTTATCCTCGAACTCAGTCAAAAACCCACAAGGGTTGTCTGTTGTATGTTTGATCTCGATATCAAACGAGACCGCTTTAGTGTGCTAGATTGTTATCTTAAAAATCATATATGCACAACCTGGTTGTTGTGATGAGATTATTGTTGTTGCCTAAATTCAGTTGGCGTAAAACCCGACTAGAGTGTTGGGTAAACAGTTGCCAAGGGGGTGTTTATAATTGTTTCGCAATTATGTCTTGCATCCACGTTTCTGTTAATAGGCTCATAGCGTGCGTTTGATCTAGTCTTGGTCTCGGTTCACAGAAAACATCACAAGGGTGGTTGCTTATTCGGTTTGGCAGCCATGCCAAAAAGGAGTATTATGATGTTGTCGATTTGCTCATATTAAAGCCTATGGCTTACTTGGGTCTAGTAAACTCTTATGAGCTTATTTTGAATCTTCCAGGTCTCGGTTAGTCGAGCTACCCGAGAGGGTGCTTGTGTCTTGTTCTTAGCTAATCCAAAACCACAAGAGCAGTTTGTGCTCAACATATATTTTGCGGCTTAATGTTTTGAATTCCAAATTCGTGCTTAATATGTTTCGATCTAAGCCATATGTAGAAAGCATAGTTTAATTAAATACTACGCAACTTGGGAGGTTATATACGAACAAGTCTTAGAAAACTTTCTCATAAGTTCACATTTTCTTAAAAACCAACTAGAAGGCAAAATAAAATCTCTTGACGTTATATGTATAACTAGACGTTTAACTTGAACTTAACTATTTAATAAAACTATATGTCTCCACAAGGTTTTACAAAGATTGTATTTTCAAAAACACTTTTATTAGTTAATGGTAAAACTCTTATTGTTGAATTGTAAATTCAACTTGTCATTGTTAATGTAACATGAATGTATTTTCGAACTACTTAGGATTATTGGGCGAACACCAAACATGTATTAATTGACTCATTTTGTGGGCATTTTCCCTTTGTCATTGTTTTCCGTGACTTCGTTCGTCATTTTTCTTCTCGACACAAGACATCGTCTGTATTTTTCTCGAGTGTGTCGATTTTCTATTCCTATTTGGCATGAGTATTCTTGAGTCTATGTTGTCTTACCACCACACGAAACGTTAACGCTAAACTTTTTACAAACTTTGATACGAGTAATCCACGAAAACTAAGATGATTGTCTTTTCAAAACTCTTTATTTTCGAGACATATTCTGAGACAACTATATATATACTAGGTTGTGCCGAGCCGGCACCGTTATGCCTGTACCCTCGACATCGTTAGGTTTTGCTTTTGATGCCAGTTGTGACCACTGTGATATTTTGCGTTGCTGCAAGCTAAGGTGAGTTCATGGCCCCTACCTTTACTTGTTTTATAACTGTTTTGGGGAGAATACATGCTCGTTTTTACTTAAACTTAATGCTTGTTTTTACTTGAAACGTGATTTGTTTTTCTCAAACATACTACTTGGCTGAAATACTTGATTGTTTACTCGAATGCGTTATATGAATACATGACACACATTAACCAGGTGTACTGAACTGTTTACTCAATATTTGACTGTTTGGCTGTAATACTTGATTGTTCACTCGAATGCATTATATGTATACATGACACACACTTTGACCAGGGGTACTGGACGAACACATATAACAGGACCGGGTGTAACGGTCACATGACCGGGTGAAACGGTCACATGACCGGGTGTAACGGTCACATTACCGAGTGTAACGGACATACTACCAAGTGTAATGGTCATTACGAGTGTACCGCTTAACCAAACAATATATTACTTCTGTTTACCAGGAACAAATCTTATTTGGCAGTGGGTTGTAAACACACAGGTTGCAAGTCTTGTATGGGCGGGACTTGGGACTGAGTGGATTTACAATGCCTTTGCCGGGAAATCGTTATTCAAATGCTTTACATTTTTACACTAAACTCTATGAACTCACCAACCTCGTGTTGACACTTTTAGCATGTATTTTCAGGTTTAAAAAGATAACCTAGTTTTGAAGGCTTTTGGCAGGGCATGGCATGGTCATATGTAACCACTGTGAAAAATCCCTTATTTAAAATAAACTATCTCTCAGAATACTTATCCTCTTTCCAGGTAGATTTTTTTTTTTTTTTTTTTATTTTATTCTAACTATTATCTTATGTGACGGAGATCACATCCCGAACAACCGTGCTTGCAACCTAACATTCACTGATGTAGTATTCAACTGTATAAACACCTTTGACCTAAAACGTTATGAGGTCCCACTTATCACTTTACTAACGTACGTTTAAAACTGAACGTTTCTTAACTGATGATAGTTTTTATGAAACCTTAAACTACCATAACAACATTTATGAACAGCAAAACCCTAGAAATACTAAAGTACAAATTATATGATTAGTATACAAGTGTCTAAAGCATAGAGATCCTAATTCCATAATAACTTCCGGTAAAATCCTAATTTCAGGTAATTATAATTTTATGTACAAAACTTACAAAACCTAATTTAGTTATATAAGATTTTTATAAAATATAAATGTACAAGTCATTTAAAGTCAATGTACAAGTCTTTTATGCATAAAAACTATATATTTATAAAAACTTATTTAAAACCCTAATTATATTTATTTAAAAGCATAATTTACAAGTTTTCATATACAAGCCTTAAAAATTAATTTTTCCTGAAAGTACAAGTCTTCTAAACTAAGGTACAAGTCTTTAAAGCATGAAAACTAATTATTTATAAAAACTTTAATAATAAATGTTTTAAAGATATAAAATGTAATAATTTTACATATTAATTTTTGAAATGAGTTTATTTATTTATAAAATAAGTATACAAGTCCTTAAACTTAATGTACAACCCCCTAATGCACAAAAACATAAAAACTCATTTAATTGTATTTAAAGTGTAATAAAAATTACATAAAAATTATGTAAAATTAAGAAATAATTAAAAATGTATTTTTCTCATTTCCCTAACCCTAGTACAAGTCTTTCAAGCCTAGAGTACAACTTGCTAAAGTATAAAAATCATTTTTCTTAAATAAATAGAAATCGATAGGGATTAAATCAAGTCATATGGATTCAAAAATCATTTCTAACTAAGTCTTAAACCTAGGAACCCTAATTCTACCCTAAACCTTAGTTTACAAGTCAACAAAGCCCTAGGTACAACTGCCCTATGCACAATTTGAAACACTAACTACCTAGTTACACTTTCTAATCCAAATCTAACCATAATCTAACTAGTACCTATGAGTCTTAAACCTTAAGAAAGCCCTATGTATGGAGAAGAAGGAAGACACATAGCCTCCTTCTAGAAAATGAAATATGTGTATGATTAGTATACTTACACATCACCTAAACTCTTCCCCCTCCTTGTGGCGCCACCATAGCCACCCACATCATCATCTTCACTTACTAGAACAGCCATGAACACTCATGAAACCCTAATTGCCCTTCCTATAAATAGAAGTCACTAGAAAACCCTAAAAACCAGACTAACCCATCGAACCACTACAAACAGCCTCTCACCCTTACTCCACTGATTCCCTTAGTCCAATTTAAATTCAAATAACCCTAAGAAGGCAGTAGGATGAAGCTAGAACCATAGGAGAGCTCAAATCGAACCATACACCAAAATCTTGCCCTAATCGACCAAATAAGAAAGGTATACCTATGACCCTTTTCATTTACTTTTCTATACTTATTTTGAGTCTAAATATGTCCTAGAACATGTCTTAAAAGTGGTATTAACCCAGAATTAGTAAAAACATCTTTTTGTTCATTTTTGTTCTTATCGAGCTAGTATATAAAAATAATTTCGAATTTGAATTTTAACAAGCCTAGGATCATAAGAATGGTTTAAGAACTCCTTAAACATATTATATTAACTGATCATAACATAAAAACCATGGGTCTAAAAATCGGATTTCAAGAAAAATGAATTTTTCTTTCTTTTTCATTCCTGTCGACACAGCAGTGTATCTGCTGCTTTCGTCCCTAAAATCACCTAGTAAACTAGTCGTATAAATTCTAATTTTCTTCATAGTTAGAGTACACTAAAAGATCTATACATAGGAAAAAGAATCAACGTTTTTCGTTGAGAAACGAAGGAGAACGAAGCGTGTGAAGTTGTGGTATTTTTCTGTGTCGAGAAACTTAGATCACGACTTTCTGTTTTTATTTTTGAAGTTGTGGGTTCGAACCAGCCTATGATACTTTACAAAAATACTTTTAAACATTTTTAAAAAGAAGTCGTAAAAGGTTTCGAGGTAAAACACGAGATACAAAATGTTTTTGGTATAAAGGATGTCGAGTGTGATCGGGTATTAAACACAAGGACCATTTCTGTCAAAACTCTATAGATTTTCTGTTTTGGACCTGTTTTGTAATCGGGGAATCCCTAAGGGGGTAAAACTTTCTATTTTGAAACTTGAGGGTATAAAGTGTCAATTAACTAAAGTCCGAGGGTAAAAGTTGTCATATTCATAAAGTCTAAGGGTAAAAGGTGTCAACTATAGAAACTTGAAGGTTTAAAATGAAAATATAATATAAACCCTAATTTTTATTTAATATTATTATAATTTTATTATTATAATAATAATTATTATTATTATCAAGTTTTATTTAAATATGTGTTGTACCGTAACTAACAAACGAATAATCCTTTTAACAAACGGACAGAATCGAAACCTACAGATAAGAAGATAAGATAAAATCTTACTTTTGAAACTACATATTGGCTCAATTGAGCTTTTAATCACCAACCAGAAGTTTACAAAACGAACACTGGAAACTTATATATATACCGGAACGATTACTGAGAACTTGACATAACCAACTCAGGTTGCAAGCTGGAGACGTTTATCAACTTTGTATAACTTTGTTTTCCATCCAGACTATTCAGGTGAGTTTATAGTCCCACCTTTCTTACTTACGTGTTTTCCAAATATGTGGGGAGATACATGCTATTAAACCGAACACAAGTATTTTCCTGATTGTTATTGCACTAGGCTAACTTACCTTATTATTGAGATTGAATTATTTATTTAAAAGACCTCATATCATGCACCATTAGTCACCTGCTGGGTGAGCGCGAATATGTGAATAGATCTATTGGCCTGACGACCCATTTGTACTAACCGGATGGATATCTATGTGGTAGCCGGTTAGGCAGATGCATTATATTTGATATCTTTAACTCGGGGGCAAGACCACTCTCATTTCAATCGTGATTGTGGAACCTGGAAACTGTCAACGCATTGCGTGTCATGAGGTTTAGTGCAATATTACCGAACTATGATATAACTGAATTCTCTTACTTTGGCTTGTGTTCAAACTGATTATAACTGTAAACACTATGGATTCACTCAACCTCTGTGTTGACTTTTTAAGCATGTTTATCTCAGGTATCTAGAAGTATGATTTATGGCACGGAGTGGCGGTGGACTTTCTTCTTAAAATAAAAGGGTGTCCACTTTGTTATCATTCAATGAATAATGTAACTTTTATAATGTATTTTCCGAACCTCCCTCTGGGACCTATCTTATGTACTCTGATATTGAATAAATGAATGATAACAATTTTTATTTAAAAACGTCTCTTTTCGAGTCGTTTTCTATTCTTATGACTGTGAACCATGAAGTAGCACCCCAAGCTTATATTCCGCTGCGTATCTCGAAAATGGGGGTGTTACAGATTGGTATCAGAGCTTGTGGTTATAGAGAACCAAATATTTTCAAACATTGGACTATAACCGTTTTTCACAAAAACTTAACCAGAGTCCTCCGTGCCACGCCGTTACTGAAACGTTATTTGTATATCATCTATTGTTACTCGTTTAAGTTGCATAAATGGAATAATTATAACTATAAAGTGGTTACAGAATCCTGATTCCCCTATCCCATCTTTCCCACTCATGTCCAGGCTAGGACATCAAGATAATACCATACCTAGAACCTTATCCATTTAGGATCCTTTATACTAAACTTCGTACTCTTGATATTTTTACATTTCACCTTTAGTTTCCTTCCCAAATGTTATTAATTTCTTATAATAATTTCTTATAATTATTATTTGCAAATTATTACAGTACCATGTCTCCCGAAACCCCTAAAGTTAACCAAACCACCTCACTCTAGATAACAGTTCCTTCCCACAAACTCCAACCATAGACAACCACCCAACTGGTAACATAATAAGTGACGGAAACTAGGACCACTATTAAAAACAAGGAACCCAAGTATCCATATTAGAGACACAAAATTCTTAACCTACCACATGCTGTGTTAATAAGAGACGTTGCATTAATTGTTTTGGTAAAACAATTAATCAAGTTATTAATATCATGCTATAACCCAACATACCAAGACCCACCTAGACTAGGCTATAACCAATAGAAATTCCCTCTAGGATAAATTTCGGAAGAGAACTTGATGAATGAAGAGAAAGTCGCTGAACCTTAGCTTTTATTAGTTTGTTCCTTACCCAGAGTAAATATACATCCTCATCAGCATGATTGTCAAACTGAAAAGTTAACTCAGAAGAGTTTCTGGTACCCACTAAATCAGATTTATACCTATCAACTTCTGTACAATATCTTGGCCATGAGATATGTAGCATGAATATGACGCTTATACTAGTCTGTTATATATATAACAAATTAGTACAAGTTATTTATGACTATATGTGGTCTTGATTTTGTTGTATTTTGCTGTATATGGTATCGGTTGATGTGGACCAGTGATGATCATCTTGCATACACGTATAATATTTGGACATGATGTGACCTTATGATTATCATGAGTTGTACCTTGATAATCTAACATGGACAAAATATAAACGCATGTCTTATTGTGGTAATAATAAAACCTAGAAAGAATAACCAAACCTACCATTACCCGTACCCTAGGATAACCAAAAGCGAAAACTCAATGATAGAAAGACCATCATCTTAATCTAAGGATTCCCGACCTAGAAATTAAGCAAGGTGCTACGCCTAAGAGAAAGGACATTAAAAGAAAACTTGATGACAGGAAAACCCTAATAACAACAGGAAAACTAAGACTAGTGTAAAAGAAAACTAGAACTTATTGAGAAATCCCAACCATATCCTAGGATAACCTTAGCAGAAGATAAATCCCTGTAGGAGATAAATAAATTGAGGTTTAGAAACACTCTAGGTTGTAATACCTTTCAAATCTTACTTGGGTTACGATGGATGTGACCTAAGTACCTTTCTGCTATATAAACCCTCATATTGTAATAAAACTCCATAATAAATTCAGCTTCTATTCCATCTATTTTACCCATAGGTATTTCGTAGCCCTCCACTATTATACCATTAGAAATTAGGTTTATTCCTAACCAATCAATAGACGGATCTATCCTGTAGGACCCCTAGACAAACTTTAAGATTTATTTCGAGGATTACCTTAGTATCACCATAGAGATTCTTGACCTACCACCGTAGTATGAATAAAATTTTTCTTAATCTTTTGAAAAATATTTATGAAGTCATTTTATAAAAACAAAACGTTGAACACCATCTAAAACAATTTGAAAAATATAAAATACCACCACCACAACTGGACCAAATATCACATCATTCAGTCTTCAGTTATACATAGCCTGGCCAACTATGTCTAAACTAGGAAGAATCATGTCATAATTGGCGCAGTTATCTTTCAAAATTTTCCTAATAACAATTATCATTCCAAAGTAAAATATTGAAATTTTTTTTCATAACATATCACTTTTGATTTGATACAATAGAAGTCTACCACTACTACCCATTACCTCTAGGATAGGAAATTAACAAGAATTGAGGATAGAAAACCCTTAGGAATTATGATAAACCCAAAACGATACAAATTTTATTAGGAACCTTGGAAGATAATACATAGAAACATAATTAGCAACGGAAGTGCTAAAATTACAAGGATTACATAATTTCATTAAGGATTACCTAGGAAACATACAAAGACCTAATAAAAGACGTAGATATTACAACTTAAACTAGGAATCATGAAAATTCATACAAATCGAAATCACTAGCATCGAAAGTATTAGGATAACAATGACTCCAAGGTAAGGAATAGAATCACTGAAAGGTTGATCAGCCATCACTACTAGGACCCCCATCAATATCACGACAGCTAGTGAAATCACTGGATGAATCCTTTTGATTACCCTGCGCAATAGGAACCAACGAAAACATTGGACACAAGACTAAACTTAGATCTTGAACCCGGAAACAAATAATTTACCTGAGGATTATATAGAATTAAGGAAAGATCATTACCTCCATAACTTGTCAACCCCGATGGCTAGGAACCCGAATGGCATTAGAGCCGCCACCACATACACCATAAACTCATAGTCTTCCTTAGAAACATACTTCAAAAGGAAAACCACGAAAACGATATGAAATATTGCTAGGAAAGTAAAGAGGTGCGGCATATTGAGGTTTTTAGGAGAGAAATTTAGTGGTGAAAGAATGAGGATTAGAAATAAGGTATTTATAGGAGAAAACTAACCGTTTATAGCCGCTATACGACCGTTAGAAAACACTCTTACTGACCGTTGGAATCTGACCGTTGCACAGTGGTTTATTAGGTGGCAAAACATTCAAATCTAGCTTATCCAGTAGAGATGAAACTGACCAAACTATGTTCCCTTAGGTATTAAATGGAAATTCCTAGACGACCCTTTTTGGCCAAAACTATAATTGAAGAACTAGTAACAAGAAGATATTTTTGGAGACATATGACATAAGAATAAAATAATATTATATTATTTTATTTTAAACTTGAGGTATTTTAAGCATATCAAACTCCTATCACAACCTATTCTCAAATTCCTTAGGTTAGAAATCTAGGCCTGACTATTTCTATACTTCACTTTTCCTAATTTCCACAACCAACATAAACTGAATCTCGGGACGAGATTCCCTTGACGGTGGGTGACTGTAACCACTGTGAAAAATCCCTTATTTAAAATAAACTATCTCTCAGAATACTTATCCTCTTTCCACGTAGAATTTTTTTTTTTTGTTTTTTTTTTTTTGATTGTAACTATTATCTTATGTGACGGAGATCACATCCCGAACAACCGTGCTTGCAACCTAACCTTAACTGATGTAGTATTCAACTGTATAAACATCTTTGACCTAAAACGTTATGAGGTCCCACTTATCACTTTACTAACGTACGTTTAAAACTGAACGTTTCTTAACTGATGATAGTTTTTATGAAACGCTAAACTACCATAACAACATTTATGAACAGCAAAACCCTAGAAATACTAAAGTACAAATTATATGATTAGTATACAAGTGTCTAAAGCATAGAGATCCAAATTCCATAATAACTTCCGGTAAAATCCTAATTTCAGGTAATTATAATTTTATGTACAAAACTTACAAAACCTAATTTAGTTATATAAGATTTTTATAAAATATGAATGTACAAGTCATTTAAAGTCAATGTACAAGTCTTTTATGCATAAAAACTATATATTTATAAAAACTTATTTAAAACCCTAATTATATTTATTTAAAAGCATAATTTACAAGTTTTCATATACAAGCCTTAAAAATTAATTTTTCCTAAAAGTACAAGTCTTCTAAACTAAGGTACAAGTCTTTAAAGCATGAAAACTAATTATTTATAAAAACTTTAATAATAAATGTTTTAAAGATATAAAATGTAATAATTTTACATATTAATTTTTGAAATGAGTTTATTTATTTATAAAATAAGTATACAAGTCCTTAAACTTAATGTACAACTCCCTAATGCACAAAAACATAAAAACTCATTTAATTGAATTTAAAGTGTAATAAAAATTACATAAAAATTATAGAAAATTAAGAAATAATTAAAAATATATTTTTCTCATTTCCCTAACTCTAGTACAAGTCTTTCAAGCCTAAAGTACAACTTGCTAAAGCATAAAAATCATTTTTCTTAAATAAATAGAAAACGATAGAGATTAAATCAAGTCATATGGATTCAAAAATCATTTCTAACTAAGTCTTAAACCTGGGAACCCTAATTCTACCCTAAACCTTAGTTTACAAGTCAACAAAGCCCTAGGTACAACTGCCCTATGCACAATTCGAAACCTTAACTACCTAGTTACACTTTCTAATCCAAATCTAACCATAATCTAACTAGTACCTATGAGTCTTAAACCTTAAGAAAGCCCTATGTATGGAGAAGAAGGAAGACACATAGCCTCCTTCTAGAAAATGAAATATGTGTATGATTAGTATACTTACACATCACCTAAACTCTTCCCCCTCCTTTTGGCGCCACCATAGCCACCCACATCATCATCTTCACTCACTAAAACAGCCATGAACACTCATGAAACCCTAATTGCCCTTCCTATAAATAGAAGTCACTAGAAAACCCTAAAAACTACACTAACCCATCGAACCACTACAAACAGCCTCTCACCCTTACTCCACTGATTCCCTTAGTCCAATTTAAATTCAAATAACCCTAAGAAGGCAGTAGGATGAAGCTAGAACCATAGGAGAGCTCAAATCGAACCATACACCAAAATCTTACCCTAATCGAACAAATAAGAAAGGTATACCTATGACCCATTTCATTTACTTTTCTATACTTATTTTGAGTCTAAATATGTCCTAGAACATGTCTTAAAAGTGGTATTAACCCAGAATTAGTAAAAACATCTTTTTGTTCATTTTTGTTCTTATCGAGCTAGTATATAAAAATAATTTCGAATTTGAATTCTAACAAACCTAGGATCATAAGAATGGTTTAAGAACTCCTTAAACATATTATATTAACTAATCATAACATAAAAACCATGGGTCTAAAAATCGGATTTCAAGAAAAACGAATTTTTCTTTCTTTTTCATTCCTGTCGACACACCAGTGTATCTGCTGCTTTCGTCCCTAAAATCACCTAGTAAACGAGTCTTATAAATTCTAGTTTTCTACATAGTTAGAGTACACTAAAAGAGCTATACATAGGAAAAAGAATCAACGTTTTTCGTTGAGAAACGAAGGAGAACGAAGCGTGTGAAGTTGTGGTATTTTTCTGTGTCGAGAAACTTAGATCACGACTTTCTGTTTTTATTTTTGAAGTCGTGGGTTCGAACCAACCTATGATACTTTACAAAAATACTTTTAAACATTTTTAAAAAGAAGTCGTAAAAGGTTTCGAGGTAAAACACGAGATACAAAATGTTTTTGGTATAAAGGATGTCGAGTGTGATCGAGTATTAAACACAAGGACCATTTCTGTCAAAACTCTTTAGATTTTCTGTTTTGGACCTGTTTTGTAATCGGGGAATCCCTAAGGGGGTAAAACTGTCTATTTTGAAACTTGAGGTTATAAAGTGTCAATTAACTAAAGTTCGAGGGTAAAAGTTGTCATATTCATAAAGTCTAAGGGTAAAAGGTGTCAACTATAGAAACTTGAAGGTTCAAAATGAAAATATAATATAAACCCTAATTTTTATTTAATATTATTATAATTTTATTATTATAATTATTATTATTATCAAGTTTTATTTAAATATGTGTTGTACCGTAACTAACAAACGAAGAATCCTTTTAACAAACGGACAGAATCGAAACCTACAGATAAGAAGATAAGATAAAATCTTACTTTTGAAACTACATATTGGCTCAATTAAGCTTTTAATCACCAACCAGAAGTTTACAAAACGAACACTGGAAACTTATATATATACCGGAACGATTACTGAGAATTTGACATAACCAACTCAGGTTGCAAGCTGGAGATGTTTATCAACTTTGTATAACTTTGTTTTTCATCCAGACTGCTCAGGTGAGTTTATAGTCCCACCTTTCTTACTTACGTGTTTTCCAAATATGTGGGGAGATACATGCTATTAAACCGAACACAAGTATTTTCCTGATTGTTATTGCACTAGGCTAACTTACCTTATTATTGAGATTGAATTATTTATTTAAAAGACCCTCATATCATGCACCATTAGTCACCTGCTGGGTGAGCGCGAATATGTGAATAGATTTATTGGCCTGACGACCCATTTGTACTAACCGGATGGATATCTACGTGGTAGCCGGTTAGGCAGATGCATTATATTTGATATCTTTAACTCGGGGGCAAGACCACTCTCATTTCAATCGTGATTGTGGAACCTGGAAACTGTCAACGCATTGCGTGTCATGAGGTTTAGTGCAATATTACCGAACTACGATATAACTGAATTCTCTTACTTTGGCTTGTGTTCAAACTGATTATAACTGTAAACACTATGGATTCACTCAACCTCTGTGTTGACTTTTTAAGCATGTTTATCTCAGGTATCTAGAAGTATGATTTATGGCACGGAGTGGCGGTGGACTTTCTTCTTAAAATAAAAGGGTGTCCACTTTGTTATCATTCAATGAATAATGTAACTTTTATAATGTATTTTCCGAACCTCCCTCTGGGACCTATCTTATGTACTATGATATTGAATAAATGAATGATAACAATTTTTATTTAAAAACGTCTCTTTTCGAGTCGTTTTCTATTCTCATGACTGTGAACCATGAAGTAGCACCCCAAGCTTATATTCCGCTGCGTATCTCGAAAATGGGGGTGTTACATCATAGAAGACTCTGATATATTTGGGACCACTTGCAATCTTTTATGTTCTTATATTTTCGCACCATTTTTAAAGTGTTGTAAACAAATCACTTTTGAATATGAAATCATTTTTTTTATGGTTGAGGTAAAACCATTCTTTATACCTTGTGTTGTGATACCAATTTAGTAGCACCCAGACATGTATGCTTCCGCTAAACCAGATTTTGGGAGTGTTACAGATTGGCATCAGAGCCAGGTTATAGAGAACTGGGTATTTTTAAAAATAAATAACCTAGACTATAACCGCTTTTACAAAAACTTAACCCTATGACCGCCACATGCCTGCCTGCCAAGCTGATGCCTCATTTGTGATTTTTATTGCTAATATAATTGATGAGATGTGCACACTGTTATTGGATTAGTATATCTATCTATTTTCGCTATCTACTATAAGTATCTTCGACATACTTATACACACGTATCATACTCGTCGTAATATTACGCCTTTTCTCTACGCAATCTCATTAGTTGTCCTCGAGTGTGGACATTCACCTTAAATATTTAAGTAACTTTTAAAAAGTAAGGGACATATCATTGGTGTAACTAAGCTGAGGATTCCAAAATTTATTGAACCTCGGTGGAATATAGACTGATCACCTATATTCGACCAAGGACAGTGGGACATAGCCTGATCACCTATGTCCGACTCAGAGGTAAATTTTGCAATACTCAGAGCAGTTATACTAGGAGTTATGTCCAGATTGATTTTCTACTTGACTCGTGAAAGTTTTAAAATTTCTGCGTGAACATAATCATTGAACATTCACATCTACACACAACACACTGGCATCACAACACCTTATGAACCATAATACATCGGCACCGCTATACTTCTCCATTTATATGAAATTTCGGTTTGCCGCCGTCTGACCGAAATTTTGCATCGGGTCAGGTTAGACCCGATTGGCACCATTTGAACCCGAGTTGCTTATTTATAACTCCTCGAGATTATAATAAGCCGGTTGAGCTTATTGGGACGTTCGGAATTGGTTCTAGCTACATTTGAAATTGAATTTGGCTACGTTCGGAACTGGTTTTGACTATGTTTTAATTTGGACCCCATTCCGGATTTGGAATTATATTCAGCTTTGTTTTGTTGTGGTTTTGTTACAGTCACCTCCACCTTAAACCCTACACTCAAATGATGTTGTACTTTCTGCGTTAAACACTAAGTACACTACTGAGACAGCCAACCGATTGCTAGCAGCAATCAACATCCTCCTTCAGAGTCGTACTCTGAACTCGCTAAACTCCCCATTCGGCAGAGATTCTGCGCCCGACAGAAACCTTAAAACCCTAAGGAATAACCTGAACCGCGTTCCTTGGGACAATCACCTAATCCCCCTCTCGTCTCTCGGGGATCTCAGTTATTTTTGCTACCCTCTCATAAAATATTTAAACCATACCACTGATACTATACAAACTGTTTTCGATTATTCTACAGACCATATTGCAGTCACCCTACAAATGTTTTACCGCTACCTTATGAAATCAAAATTTCGACCTTACAACTATTTTGGTAAACAACGAATGGTTCTCGTTCTATAAACTGTTTTACAAATCATTTCACAAGTTATTTTATAATCCGATTTGTTGCCTTGCGACTATATCACAAACTAAACTACAGTTTGCTATAATTTTGCTAATAATAAATTGTTTTCCTATTACCTTATAAACTGTTTTACAAATCGTTTTATAAATTGTTTTGCAATCAACCGGTGAACTATCCACCCACCTGGAAAGCATTCAGATTACTATCTCTTGGTACAGTTAAAAGTAAATTGAATACTTATGTTTATGAAATCTGTAGTGATATTTTTCTAAAACACTCACTTGGATGTGTGAAATTTTTCTGCTCAAACTTTATCAAACTTTTGTTAAGGAATGTCAAACGCCAACTTTTGTGGAAATTATCCCATCCACACCATGACTAAGAACCGCTTTACGAAATTTAAATCTTTTGAAAACGTGTCACCCTACGTATCTATTGATCTCTAACAAAGGAATGTGTATTAACTGGAAAGTTATTTTGGTCAAATTTGTATAAAAACTTACTCAAGAAAAGTTTTCGAACAAGATTTCTATCCAACCCTATGAGGAGGAAAAACACACCACTCCGAATCAAACCTTGAAAACGAGTCATCATGCCATCTTATCACTCTAAATCAGAACATGTGGAACGCTTTGTTGTTCTTGAAGTTCAAACACTTGGGATATGAATCTTAGTAATGTGTTTGAGAGATATTTATGTATTGAATGTGTTTAGCATGCGGAATCTACTACAACACACTTTAAAAGAACACAAGGTGGTGAGTTTAAGTAAATGAGTGAATGTAATGAACAAATAACACAACTTTCGTTAATACAAAACGATTCAATATTATTGATGAAATAATACGGATGATCTAAGTATCACCGGGATTACAAAGTAATCTTGAATCTATGATTGTAAAAAAGATTTGTGATTCGAAGTAACTAAGTTACTTGAGAGATAGTTTGGTTCGTGGTTATTGGTTGTTTTGGATGCATGCATGAAGAAGTGACTAAGATATCCTCTTATAAGATAAGGATATCTTATTACATGTTGTCAAGTAGATGAATATAATACTATACTTTGACTATATTGGCGCCTACAATTAAATACAACTACCCATGTACACTCTGATATATTCTTCTGTCACCACAGAAGACTATTCTACTTCTACATAACGTATAACAATGTACAAAGACTAATAATTCAACTAAATATCTATTACAAAATATCTAATCGACTTGACATAAGCTTGGCAGGCTCTTCATTAGCTAGCAGTACCTTCTACCCAGAAGGTACTGGTAGAACATCTTCGTACATAACAAAATCAACTAGCAGGCTCTTCATCGACTTGGCAGGCTCTTTGACTTTGATCATTTTATTCCCAACAATCCTCCCCTAAACTTGTTATTTCCATTAAAATACACAAGTTTCTGATGAATAAAATACATACCTTGAGGATTTGAGAACTCTTCCAAAAACCCTTACTTTCTATCCTTTCTTTTTCTTTCACATTGTTCAAATATGCTCCTTAGCAAACTTTGAACAATTTCTGAGTTTTCATCATCTTTGTCACACCTTAACCTCTTGGAGATCATAGTTGAGAGCACTTCATAACTAAGTGGATACTCTTTCTCAGCCAACATAAAGAGTTCAATCCCACTTGATGTGTACAAATGATGAACACTGCAATGACTTAGGAATTCCCAGGTTGTAGATGGATCATAATATGGAAACTTCCAATAATCATCTTTGGGATCAGGATCAAACATCCTATTGAATTCAACCCATAATTCCTGTTCCTTAACATCATTGCTAGAATTTGTGGCTAGCCTAATCTGCACTAGGTTCCACAATTCTTCCAAATCTGCTCTATCAGATGCTCTAACTAAATTTTCAAAATTCTTGAAGATAGCAGACTGTCCCCCAACCCTTGATATTTTCCATGACTTACCAAATCTATCATGGTGTATTTCCCAATCAATTATAGGGTGTCTAGACCTAATTGGATCAGCATGTATGATAGTAGGTAAAGTTATCAACATTTTACTTACTTGCTCTGTGTCCAATTTTGCTACTTCTTTCATCTGAGCATCTTCCTTCTTCTTTGAAGACCTTTCTTGTGTGTGTTCAGGAGGAGTGCAGTGGTTCTTCTTGTATGCTTCAATATATAGATGCTGCAACTCTTCAAATGATTTTCTTTTGAGTTGATGATCCTTCCAATTTGCTGACCTTTTCAGATATAACTTGAAGAACTTCATCTGCTCTTTCTGATCATGTGGCAATTTAAACCCTTTCTCCTTATACTGCATGATCTGCTGAAATACATCATTTAAGGCTTCTTCTCTATACTTTTTGGTGATGAATTCTTCAAGCTTGGCTGTCTTTTCTTCTACACTGAGAGACTCATCATCCATATACACAGAGGCTTGACCTCTTACAATTGGATCAATAGAGATAATCCATTGTAGTTGTGCATCAAATATTTGTGCAGCTTGAGAATCAATAAGAGCTTGAGCAGCATCTTCAGCATCTTTCTGCTCTTTCATTACTTCAAGCATTCTTGAAGCTTCAAGTGCTTTTAGCTCTTCTTCATGAACCCTCTTGGCCTCTTCTTCTCCTAAAGCCATCTGAATTTGCTGAGTTCTTTTCAACTTCTTGGACTTTGGCTCATCTTCAATCAGAATACCTTTGCCCTTATCCTTTGGAGGTGAATCTTGTGATGGAGCAGAAGATTGCTCATCAGCAATTAAAACCCTCTTTCTCTTGTATACTCTCTCAGCAGACCCTTTATACCCCATAGCCAATAGCCTTTCTCTCCTAGCAGACTCTTCTTCTGGCCTAGCAGGCTCTTGCCCTGCTCCAACAGGCTCTTCATCATAAACTTGAGTTCCATCATGGAATTCAAATTGAGCCTGTTCCTCCTCTTCTTCCTCATCTTCAGACCTATCCTTCCTCCTCTTTTTGGAAGAGTGATCTATCCTATCAGCATCTGACTGTGAAGAACTAGATAAAACAACCTTTGCAGACTTTTTACCTTTTAACTTCTTCACTTCACCCTCCAATCTCTTAACCCTCTTGACCAATTTGATGTTGATCTGAGAAAACCTTTCATTTTGACTTTTAAGAGCATTCTCTAAAAACTTCACCTTGTCTTTCAACTCCTGCATTGTCTGAGGTGATTGGGTTTGTGATATATGATGTGGGGATGGTAGTGGTGTTGCTGATGGTACTGGAGATGGTGTTGGTGATTTTTGATGTGTTTGTGAAATGAAACCATGTGAAGAACTAGATGATGGTGTATCAGCAGATGGTGTGGGTTCTTCTGGATGTTGTGGTACCATTTCATCAAAAAGTGGAACTTCCTCCCCTCTAAAACCAATTCTCATATTTGAAAATACTTTGTGAGAAAGTTTTGGTGTTTCATAAACTGAGTCTGTGGGAAGCAACACATGTTGTAATTTTCCAATGATGCAACCAATAAATCTTGGATACATCAAAAACTTTGTTTTACTTTTCACATTGTTTATCAATCCTTCAAAAATATATTTAGAAAAATTGTATTTTCTGTTTGTAGCTAAGCAAATGAGAGCAGAAGCCATGTTTCCACTAAATTGCTCCCAAGAGGTTTTCTTCTGGCTCAAACAGTGAAGGATTGTATGAATCAAAAATCTCCATTGTGGAGTAAGATGCTTTTTCAGAAAAGTGAGTTTGTTGGACTCAGCATGATACCCCATTCTTGTTAAATTTTCAAAAATTTCAGTATCTGGTAACTGACTAATACCATCAGAATCATCCAAATGAAGATGCCTTCTTAAGGATGACTCAGTAAGAGTCAAATGTTTACCATCCACTTTGGCTTTTATTCTTTGTTCCCCATTTTCAGAAGTTTTAATTTTAGCAGATTGCCAAAATTGTAAAATTTGATTTTCATAAATAGTGGGATTGACTAGCAAAGCAAACCTGATGTAGGAGTTGTTTAAAAAGTCCACTACTTGATGAAATGAGGCATTATCCTCTGACTTTTCCAAAAATGCTAACTGATTGTGACGTTGGACAAAATCTAGAACTACTGTGGAAGCCATAATGAAAATTTTGAATATGTTGGTGGGATTTGTTGGTAGTACTGGTAGAAGATGAAAGGTGTATGTGAATTATGATAATGACTGATGAAAGAAGATATGAGAGAATTACTTTTAACCGACAATAAGAAAGATTAAAATAAGTAAATGAAAAAGGCGGTTAAAAAGATCTTTTATATGTAAATTATAATATAATATAATCATCAGTGAATTACATAACTACCCCAACGGCTAATTTTAACTACCAGGCCTAATGGCTAAAACTTTTTCTGACAGGCTCAACGGCTATTTAGCAGTACCTTTTTATACTAGCAGTACCAATTTTGAACTACCAGTACCTTTGAAAGTTTTATAAAAATCCCTTATAGTTTTTAGCAAACTACCAGCTATCAACGGATTTGAGTTGTCTTTACCAAAAGCCGTTTGCTTAAGGACTAGCTAACTATTTACAATTAAGTATGGTTAGTTAACAACCATATAGTTTTTGGTAAACTATCAACCATCAACGGATTTGATTTGTCTTTACCAAAAGCCGTTTGCTTAAGGACTAGCCAACTCTTAAGTTTGTGAAAACTTGGTGAGCTGAATACCAAAAGCCATGATGGCCCAAAGATGGTGCAATTTCCTTGGATGGAGGAAATTTAGAAAGGCAATGATGCTGTGTATCTTGGATGATTAGTTCAACAAGTGAAATCATCTAATGTCATGCCTTTGAGTTGAAACCTTTCTTAGTTTGATCTAGATAGAACTTTCTCCTTTGAGAAATGCTTCATCCCTTCTAGATATATGATCTAACTCTCTCTTTTTCAACTCTGCATCATCTTGTATGCTCTTGTCTTTTCTTTCATAAATTGGTCTTTCTTCCATTCTGGGATATTAATTCCTCCCCTGAGATTGTTATTTCTCCTGAAATGAATATAACTTTTGTTGCCCCTTTTGTGTGAAAGAACTCTTGTTTTGTTATCAACCTGAAATATGTTAGTTGCAAACCAAAAGAACAAAGTGTAGAACACTTGATCTATATAATTGTAAACATTCAAGCATTTATATGAACAAAACATAGCAATTTTGTATCAGCAGGACCAATTATGAACTAACAGGACCATTTGACTAACTAGCAGTACCATGTTTAAAATCCAATAACAGTTAATTTTATGAACAAAAACACATGTTTTTCAAAGATTTATCATTCCAATACCTCCTACAAGATATTTGAATCTACCTAAATCAAAAGCTTTGGTGAGAAGGTCTGCATAATTCTTTTCAGAATCAATTTTAACTACTTGAATTAACCTCTTCTCATTGCAATCCCTTATGAAATGGTGTCTGATTTCAATATGTTTTGTTTTTGAGTGTTGAACTGGGTTTTTAATGATACAAATAGTACTGCTATTGTCAATATAAATAATGGTGTTAAGAAAATTGTACCCATAGTCAAGCAGTTGATTTTGGATCCAAAGAACTTGCCCACAACAACTTGCACCAGCAACATATTCTGCTTCAGTTGTAGAATTGGCCACCATTGTTTGTTTCTTGCATTGCCAAGAGATTAGTCTGCAACCAAGAAATTGACATCCACCAGTTGTGGATTTTCTGTCTAGTGTTGCACCAGCATAGTCACTATCCGAATAAGCCATCAATTCAAAAGATGATTCCCTTGGATACCAAAGACCCAACCTAGGTTGACCTTTAAGATATCTAAAGATTCTTTTGACTGCTGTGAGATCAGAGATTTTGGGATGTATTTGAAACCTTGCACATACACATACTGAGAACATGATATCTGGTCTTGATGATGTAAGATACATCAAGGACCCAATCATAGATCTATAATTGTGCAAATCCATATCTTCTCCTTCAGCATCCTTGAGTAGCCCTTTGTCTGGATCCATTGGTGTACTTGCAACCTTAGAATCAGCAAAATTAAATTTTCTTAAGATCTCTGCTACATACTTATCTTGGCTGATAAATATGCCTTCTTTGGATTGTTTCACTTGGAGACCTAAAAAGAAAGTAAGTTCCCCCATGGAACTCATTTCAAACTTACTGTGCATAAGTTTTTCAAATTCTACACACAAGTCTTGGTTTGTTGATCCAAAGATTATGTCATCAACATAAATCTGCACTAGCAAGATGTCTTTCTTTGTTCTTTTGATAAACAAAGTTGGATCAATCCTGCCCCTTTGGAATCCACTTTCTAGTAGAAAACAAGCCAATGTTTCATACCATGCCCTTGGAGCTTGGTGTAGGCCATACAAAGCCTTGGTAACTTTGTAAACTTTATCTGGATACTCAGCATCAATGAAGCCTGGAGGTTGAGATACATATACTGGTTCTTCAATTTCACCATACAAAAATGCACTCTTAACATCCATTTGATAGACAGTGAAGCCTATGAATGAAGCATAGGCTAAGAAAAGCCTAATTGCTTCAAGTCTTGCAACTGGAGCAAACACTTCTTCATAATCTACCCCTTCCTCTTGAGTATATCCTTGTGCTACCAATCTAGCCTTGTTTCTGATCACTATACCCCTTTCATCTTTCTTGTTTCTGAACACCCATTTGGTTCCAATTGCCCTATGACCTCTTGGCAAATCAACCAATATCCAAACCTTCTGAATCTTGAATTGGAGAAGCTCTTCTTGCATAGCTTCCACCCAACTTGCATCATCTAAAGCTTTGTTTATATTTTTGGGTTCAGCCTGAGATAGAAAACATGAAAACAGGCATATATTGGAATTATCATTATTCTTTTCTTCATACATAGAGGAGATAAACCCTTCTTCATCTGTAGATAAGACTTGAGATAAACCAACTTGAGATCTTGTTCTAACACCAGAAGTCATGCTTCCAATCACATCATCAGTTGAGTGATCTTTGAGAATTCTAGTGTTTGGTGTTTTAGGAACTTCATATGTAGTTGGAAGATTGCTAATCCCAACTTCTTCTTGAAAAGAATCTTCTATTTGAATATTCAATGGCTCAGCAGTACCAATACTTGTACTAGCAGGACCATCTGAAGAACTGGCAGTACCATTGTCATAAGCACCACTTTCTTGATTCTTTTGATTCTGAGTTCCTTGATCTTCTTCATTGCCTTCAATTGTTGTGTCTGAAGGTCCTTCTTCACTTGAAGATAGATCCATACTTTTCCAAATTGGCATCCAGATGTAATCTTGATTTTTAGGAGAGTCAACATTGTCTTCAGAACCTGCATTTTCATTAGCATTTGTACCTGTAACAGGCACATAATTCATAGATTCTGAAAGCCTATCAACATCAAACATCCAATCTGGTCCAACTCCTTTCACATTTGCTAGTTTCTCTTGAAACTCTATGTGAAGATTTTCTTCTACTAGCCTAGTGCAAGTGTTAAACACTCTGTAGGCCTTACTCTGCAAGGAATACCCTATCAAAAAGCCAACATCTGCTTTTCCATCAAATTTGCCTAAATGATCTTTGGTATTGAGAATAGTGACATGACAACCAAAAGGTCTCATAAAACTTAAAGATGGTTTTCTACCAAAGAAAAGTTCATAAGGTGTTTTTCTATGTGGTTTTGTCACAAGAACCCTGTTTTGTACATAACAAGCAGTACCAACTGCTTCAGCCCAAAATGAAATAGGCAACTTAGAGTCTACTAACATTGTTCTAGCAGCCTCTATAAGTGTTCTATTCTTTCTTTCTGCTACTCCATTTTGCTGAGGTGTTCTAGCTACACTAAACTCTCTTTTTATGCCTTTTTCCTTGCAAAAGTCATCCATAACTCTATTCTTGAACTCTGTCCCATTGTCACATCTGATGATTTTGACTTTCTTATCAGATTGGTTTTCTACCTCAGTGATATAGGTTTTAAGTATCTCACTAGTTTCATGTTTAGATCTTAAGAAGAAAACCCATGAAAATCTGCTATAGTCATCAGTAACAACCAGACAATATTTCTTTCCATTCAAGCTGCACACATTAGTAGGACCAAAGAGATCCATATGAAGCATATGTAAAGCCTGAGTAATAGAGTTTTGGGTCTTGGGCTTACAAGAAGCTCTATGTTGTTTGCCTTTTAGACAGTCAACACAAGTTTGGTCGTTTTGGAAAATCTTTTTGGGTAAACCTCTTACTAAATCATATTTTGCAATAGTGTTGATTGTTTTAAAGTTTACATGACCAAGCCTTCTATGCCAAAACATAGATTCATCCAATGAGGCTTTTGCTACCAAACAAGTTAAACCTTCCTTGGGATCAATGTTCTTTAAATTGACACTATACATATTGTTCCTTTTTGGAATTTTAAGAAGTATCTGACTCTCATCAGGCATCTTAAAATCAGAAGAAAGAACCATACATTCATTGTCAGTAAAGAGAACATTGTTCTTTTTGTCACACATTTGTGAGACACTAAGAAGATTAAACTGAAGTTCTTTCACAAAATACACATTTTCAAAATCTAGTTTACTGGTTTTGATAGTACCTTTACCAGTGATCTTTCCTTTTATTCCACCCCCAAAGGTAACATATCCTCCATCAAATGTTTTGAAATCTGAGAGGAATGACATGTTGCCTGTCATGTGCCTTGAACACCCACTGTCAACATATCCTTGATCTTCAATATCAGTTGAATGTTCCTGCACATGAATAAACACATTAGTTTCCTTGGGGTACCCAAGCCATGACAGACTTGGGTTTGCCTCTTGCATCAATGAAGTCAAACCTTTTCAGGATTGTTGATGCACCTTTTGATTGGATTGGTTTCCAAATCCAACATGCTGAGGACTTAACAGCACTTTCCCTTCTAATCCATTGTGTGGTCTTTGGTCTATCAGTACCAATTTTGGCAATACCAATTTTGGCAGTACCATGTGGTCTAGCAGGACCTTTTGGTCTAGCAGGACCATTGGTTTTTGGACTCCAAACTTTTGTTTTGACCACATTTATCTTTTGAATAGGATTCTTCTCAACTTTTGGTACACTTTTGAAAGTGTTTCTTGTACCCTTTTCAGTTGGTTTTGTAATAACAGGCTTATGTTGTCTAACAGTATGATTATCTTTTGTAGTGTTAGACTTAACAAAAAATTTTCTGGGGTGAGAAACATTTGTTTTAGACTTTGATTTACTCCCAGAAACCCATTTATTACAATAAGCATGAAGATGATTAAAGCTACCACAATAATAACAAGCCTTATTAAACATAACAAAGTCATCACCTAGTTGTTGTGACTTTAGGTTGTTCCAATTTCTTTGGCTTCCCCTAGGTTTGTTATTACAATTTTTACAACTTTCAACTGTCTTTAAAACAGTTTTGGCCTTAGCTTTAACTTCTACTTTCTTAGGACTGGTTGGTCCTAATTTGATTCCTTTGATAGGAATAGTCTGATCTTCATCATCATCAGATACCCAATCCTCAATAATTAGGACATCTGGTCTCTTATCAGTGAGCACCTTAGAGAGTGGAACATACTTAGCACTCTCAGAAGGTTCACTTATCACTACAGGTTTATCCAATGGTTTGTTAACAAATTCATGTAAACCTGATACAGCAAGATCACTACCCTGGGGACATGGAATTCCTCTATAAGGAGGTGGACATTCATTGTATCCTATCCCTGATTTTATTTTCTTATTCAACTGATTCTCTACTATGCTCTTAGTACACTCAGAAGCATTTTCCAATTTAGTAACAGTCAGTTGAATATTGTCTCTAGCTAATGTCACTTTAGTGCACTCAGTCCTTAACATTTCTATTTCAGTATCTTTCAAATATATTTGTCTATTAAGAGCACCTTTAGCATCAGAAAATGTGAGTTCATTTTCTCTATAGTGAATGATTTGTTTTTCTAGCTTGGACATACCACACTGATGGTTAAATAAGGTTTGTTGGGTTTTTCTATGTTCTAATACTTCTGTATCATAAGCTTTACTTATGATTTTTAATTCTTTAAAAGATTCACAATCATTAGAACATTTGATAATTTGTACCTCAGGGGTGGAGAATGCCATCAAAGCCAATTCATCAGAAGTTGACTCATCTTCACCCATGAAACTCCAATCAAAACCCATGCCATCAATAGCAACCATTGCTTTTGGCTCTGCAACTTCAACAACCTTACTCTTGCTTTCAAAGCTTCCTTTCTTCTCAAAGCTTCCTTTATTTCTGTTGTCAAACCCTCTACCCTTGTCATCCTGCTTCTTAGGTCTTCTACACTCTCTAGAGTAGTGACCTTTCATGTGGCAGTTGTAACACTCCACCTTTGACTTATCATAGCCAGCAGGCTCATTTCCATCTATCAGAATTTTCTTGCCAGTCCTCATCATCAACTTCTTGGCTCTAATGCTTAAAAGTGAAAGTTGCCACTTTATGTCCATTTCTTCAAGATCATCAGGATGAATCTCTTGAAGGTCTTCAAATGATAATACAGACCCATTGTGCTGAGATGTAAGAAAAGCACACCCAATTGTTTCATCTAATATGGATTTGGTACTACCAGAAGTACTAGCAGTACCAAAGGTTGTATTAGCAGTACCTTCTTCTCTGCTACCTTGTTCTTCATTATCAACCTTTGACATGCTTGGGGATGAAACAAAAGCCATATTTCCAGAACTTGACCCAGTAGTCTTCTTTACTTCATGCTCTACTATTTTGAAATTATTGTAGAGATCATTGAGACTCATCTGGTCAATATCTGACTTGTTCTTCCATACAATGACATGCATAGACCATTCTGAAGGTAAACTTCTAAGAAATTTAGAGTTTAGGTCTTCTTGAGTTATCATCACTTCATGGATGGCTAACTGACTTGCAAGCTTCTGAAGTCTATTGAACATACTGTCCAAAGACTCATTGGTTGTGGCTGTGAAGTTCTCAAATTGTTGTTTGAGAAGGGTTTTCTGTGTTTTCTTGGTAGCATCATTACCACCAAACCTAACCACAATTGCTTCAAAAAGGGTTTTGGCATCTTTGTATTTGTTGAAGATCAGAAGTTGATCATTTGGAATAGTCATCAGTAACATACTCCTTGCCTTTAGATCATTTCTCTTCTGAACTTTTTCATCTGCATTTGATGGTTGATCTTGTATTCTTGTTACAAGAGCATCATTTACTGTTGTAGTGGTGATTTGGGGTTTAAATGAATTGCATTGTTCAATGATCTCCCAAAGTGCATAGTCCTGCACTTGAAAGTATTGTTCAACCCTTAGTCTCCACATTTCAAACTCGTTTTGCTTGAGTAATGGAAGTTTAGCTGCAACATTGGTTTGAATATGTTCAACATCCATTTTTCTTTTAAATTAGTAAATATCAAGCCTAGCTCTGATACCACTTGTGGAACGCTTTGTTGTTCTTGAAGTTCAAACACTTGGGATATGAATCTTAGTAATGTGTTTGAGAGATATTTATGTATTGAATGTGTTTAGCATGCGGAATCTACTACAACACACTTTAAAAGAACACAAGGTGGTGAGTTTAAGTAAATGAGTGAATGTAATGAACAAATAACACAACTTTCGTTAATACAAAACGATTCAATATTATTGATGAAATAATACGGATGATCTAAGTATCACCGGGATTACAAAGTAATCTTGAATCTATGATTGTAAAAAAGATTTGTGATTCGAAGTAACTAAGTTACTTGAGAGATAGTTTGGTTCGTGGTTATTGGTTGTTTTGGATGCATGCATGAAGAAGTGACTAAGATATCCTCTTATAAGATAAGGATATCTTATTACATGTTGTCAAGTAGATGAATATAATACTATACTTTGACTATATTGGCACCTACAATTAAATACAACTACCCATGTACACTCTGATATATTCTTCTGTCACCACAGAAGACTATTCTACTTCTACATAACGTATAACAATGTACAAAGACTAATAATTCAACTAAATATCTATTACAAAATATCTAATCGACTTGACATAAGCTTGGCAGGCTCTTCATTAGCTAGCAGTACCTTCTACCCAGAAGGTACTGGTAGAACATCTTCGTACATAACAAAATCAACTAGCAGGCTCTTCATCGACTTGGCAGGCTCTTTGACTTTGATCATTTTATTCCCAACAGAACATATATCTCACCAACTCACAAAGATGAGAAAATCAAAAGGCAGACAACCTGGGTACCCTCCCACAAACAAAGAGAAACCCCTAAACAGCCTGGGGAGACTCAAATCTGTTATGAGTACTAACATCTCTTCCCAAATGCCATTCTATCGGATAACTTAAACTGAAATCCGGGACGAATTTCAATTTAAGGAGGGTAGAATGTAACCACCCGTAATTCCCTAACATTATTTTAATAGTGAAAAATTAACTTATTATTATTTGAGCATATTTGGGAGCCTACATGATTAATTCGGAAGGTTATTCCGCACGCCGTAGCATACAGTAGCCCTCCAAATCACTTAAATTTTATCAAGAAAAGTGAAGTAATCACTTCCTGACACCTACTGGTAATTTATTTACAAAACCGAGAAGTCATCTCGTCTTTCTGAAAAACACGACATCACACGCATACCGACTCCACGTTAGTGACGACTTAAATTTTATTTCCGAAATCAACAACTTTGTTTTATACCATTTTTATAAAAACGTTCCCGGAAATGTGTCTCGTATTTTTACCAAACCGAGATATCACATTTAAAATTTAGCTCAAACGGGACACGGGGTACACGGGTAATAAATAAACAAAACCTATTCCCTTTTAATTAAACCTCAACCGCCCCACCCTTATCCTTTTCCTCTCTTCGATATCTTCCATAAGATACAGGGTCTTTTTTTTCACTTTTTACAGATGATATATCACCATCACCTCTTCCTTTTTAGCTGTCTATCATCCCTCCTTCCTAAAAGATAGGCACGCGTCTGCCAGGATGGAGACTAATGCTCAAAACAGCCTCTCCATTTTCGAAGCAAGGAAAGGCAGTTTAATTTATTTCCTCTTCTTCTTCTTTTAATCTACCCCTCCGATGCACAGGAACACCACAACTTAAATTGGTTATCAAATCAAAAGGGATAAGATGTGTGGTTTTCCTTCTGGATCGGACTGGGTTTAATTATGCTCAACCACTTTTGGTCTCCTTTGTGATTCGGTCGATCCATATCACTGTAAGGGTTATTCCTTGATTCTTTGTTATTAATGTTATTTATATAGTAGAAACTTGAGTTTGGTTTTTCAAGGGAAGAACCGATTTAAATTTGATTAATTCGTGGATATAAAAACTCGGCTAAATCTGTTTTGATTTAACTTTTCGTGTGGTAGAAATCTTTAAAAAGGCGTTTGGTTTGCTGTGAAATGGGTCGGTTAGACCCATTCGGTTCCCAGATTTTGTTCAGAGTGAATGTTGCAATAGAAGGGTGATTTTGTTGTTTCTATTGTTGATGTTTTGGTCTCGGGTCAACACCCAAGTAGGGTGCACCCAGTTCCTTGTTATCCTCGAACTCAGTCAAAAACCCACAAGGGTTGTCTGTTGTATGTTTGATCTCGATATCAAACGAGACCGCTTTAGTGTGCTAGATTGTTATCTTAAAAATCATATATGCACAACCTGGTTGTTGTGATGAGATTATTGTTGTTGCCTAAATTCAGTTGGCGTAAAACCCGACTAGAGTGTTGGGTAAACAGTTGCCAAGGGGGTGTTTATAATTGTTTCGCAATTATGTCTTGCATCCACGTTTCTGTTAATAGGCTCATAGTGTGCGTTTGATCTAGTCTTGGTCTCGGTTCACAAAAAACATCACAAGGGTGGTTGCTTATTCGGTTTGGCAGCCATGCCAAAAAGGAGTATTATGATGTTGTCGATTTGCTCATATTAAAGCCTATGGCTTACTTGGGTCTAGTAAACTCTTATGAGCTTATTTTGAATCTTCCAGGTCTCGGTTAGTCGAGCTACCCGAGAGGGTGCTTGTGTCTTGTTCTTAGCTAATCCAAAACCACTAGAGCAGTTTGTGCTCAACATATATTTTGCGGCTTAATGTTTTGAATTCCAAATTCGTGCTTAATATGTTTCAATCTAAGCCATATGTAGAAAGCATAGTTTAATTAAATACTACGCAACTTGGGAGGTTATATACGAACAAGTCTTAGAAAACTTTCTCATAAGTTCACATTTTCTTAAAAACCAACTAGAAGGCAAAATAAAATCTCTTGACGTTATATGTATAACTAGACGTTTAACTTGAACTTAACTATTTAATAAAACTATATGTCTCCACAAGGTTTTACAAAGATTGTATTTTCAAAAATACTTTTATTAGTTAATGGTAAAACTCTTATTGTTGAATTGTAAATTCAACTTGTCATTGTTAATGTAACATGAATGTATTTTCGAACTACTTAGGATTATTGGGCGAACACCGAACATGTATTAATTGACTCATTTTGTGGGCATTTTCCCTTTGTCATTGTTTTCCGTGACTTCGTTCGTCATTTTTCTTCTCGACACAAGACATCGTCTGTATTTTTCTCGAGTGTGTCGATTTTCTATTCCTATTTGGCATGAGTATTCTTGAGTCTATGTTGTCTTACCACCACACGAAACGTTAACGCTAAACTTTTTACAAACTTTGATACGAGTAATCCACGAAAACTAAGATGATTGTCTTTTCAAAACTCTTTATTTTCGAGACATATTCTGAGACAACTATATATATACTAGGTTGTGCCGAGCCGGCACCGTTATGCCTGTACCCTCGACATCGTTAGGTTTTGCTCTTGATGCCAGTTGTGACCACTGTGATATTTTGCGTTGTTGCAAGCTAAGGTGAGTTCATGGCCCCTACCTTTACTTGTTTTATAACTGTTTTGGGGAGAATACATGCTCGTTTTTACTTAAACTTAATGCTTGTTTTTACTTGAAACGTGATTTGTTTTTCTCAAACATACTACTTGGCTGAAATACTTGATTGTTTACTCGAATGCGTTATATGAATACATGACACACATTAACTAGGTGTACTGAACTGTTTACTCAATATTTGACTGTTTGGCTATAATACTTGATTGTTCACTCGAATGCATTATATGTATACATGACACACACTTCGACCAGGGGTACTGGACGAACACATATAACAGGACCGGGTGTAACGGTCACATGACCGGGTGTAACGGTCACATGACCGGGTGAAACGGTCACATGACCGGGTGTAACGGTCACATTACCGAGTGTAACGGACATACTACCAAGTGTAATGGTCATTACGAGTGTACCGCTTAACCAAACAATATATTACTTCTGTTTACCAGGAACAAATCTTATTTGGCAGTGGGTTGTAAACACACAGGTTGCAAGTCTTGTATGGGCGGGACTTGGGACTGAGTGGATTTACAATGCCTTTGCCGGGAAATCGTTATTCAAATGCTTTACATTTTTACACTAAACTCTATGAACTCACCAACCTCGTGTTGACACTTTTAGCATGTATTTTCAGGTTTAAAAAGATAACCTAGTTTTGAAGGCTTTCGGCAGGGCATGACATGGTCATAGAAGACTCTGATATATTTGGGACCACTTGCAATCTTTTATGGGCTTATATTTTCGCACCATTTTTAAAGTGTTGTAAACAAATCACTTTTGAATATGAAATCATTTTTTTTTATGGTTGAGGTAAAACCATTCTTTATACCTTGTGTTGTGATACCAATTTAGTAGCACCCAGACATGTATGCTTTCACTAAACCAGATTTTGGGGGTGTTACAGTCAATGTGTCTATTTATTAAGTAAAGTAACCTGTAACTAGTTTACCACGTAATTACACTATGGTCGTCTTGTTAATAAGTATTTTTGAAAACCTCTAACGCGCCTAACAAGGAGGATGCTTCCTTTAAGCATAAAAAAACACCAGGGGGATGCTTCCAAACACTTCATCTTTTTCTTAGTTGTCTTTGCATTTTTCTTAGAAGATCAATACCCATTTGACTCCAACAATCAATGTGAAGTTTAATATTTCCATTAACCATCATATCAAGTGTAGTCCTAGCAAGAGGGTAATCCTTCTCTACTAACATATAAATCTGAACTCCTCCCCTCATTACTATGTTGTGAACTCCACATGATTCATATAATCTCCACATAGTTATTTGAGTACTTTTGGCTTGCTCAGTCCAAACTCTGTCTTCAAGATATACTTCAAACATGATCTTTAGATCTCCCCAGAGTACGCTATCCAACTCATCTTCTGGTCTTGAATCTCCATATTTTTCTTTAATTAATCTCCACAAAGTCTCTAAATCTTCTCTATTAAGGTTTTTGAGCATTTGAGAAAATGACACAAACCTTTGAGATTTTCCACTAGTTCTGTATATTTCCCACCAAGTGATCTTTCCTTCATATCCAACTTTCCATCCAATGATAGGAGCTTTTGATTGCAGAGGAACAGTATCAACAAATGTGTCATCATCATTATCTACCAGTTTAGTCATTTGTTGTAAATCATCTGCATCCTTTTCATTATCAACTTTCTCTTCACTTTGTAAGATGTTCACTAACATATAACACACGTATGAATTTGAGTATGGCCGAATAGATTAGGGTTTCTAGAGAGAGAAAGACAATTTGGGAACCTTAGAGAGAGAAAGAAGATGATATTAATACCCCGATTGAATGTTGTGAAAGGTCCAACCCTCTCCCTAGGTGGAGAGGGGTATTTATACTTACAAACATAGGTGCCCCGAGTGGGCTGTAGAGTGAGCTGACAGTGGGTAAAGACCTAACCCACTCCACAAATACTAATTGTAATGAAGCTAATACTAATAATACTAATAATCCTACGAGCTAGTTAATGCTAACAGATACTCGGGGTGACCGAGTCTTCACATGAATATTTATATTCCTAACAATCTCCCCCTAAGGGAGGTCACCCCGGAAATAATATTATGAATTCTAGCATTCTATCATGTGTTTGACTTCTTAGCTCGTAGTTCTTGATTCTTCAAAATCATTGATCTTTGTGCGTTCAGCAGCGAACCTTTTGATGACTGATCTTTTGTCTTTGGATGATCTTTGAGGATTCTTTGAGGTTATCATCCAACATATGTCTTCAAGTCATCTTGTTGTAGCATCATCTCCATGTGAAGTTGTGATCTTTGAGCATTCTTTGAGATCATCAGCCACCGTAAATCTCCAAGCTCATCCGTTGTGGTGATATTGCCTCCATGTGATTTTTGTTGTGACTTTTGGACTGCATGCTCACACTTTTCTGGATCATGATAACTATCATCAGAGTTGTGGAAGCTGTGTTTAGGTCTTTTAACTTATCATGATGTCTTTGATAATGTTTTGTAAGTGTGAGCATGGAGTGTGGATTGACATGTCTCTACTGGAATCAGGAACCACCATCACCATCTTTATATGAATCTGAAATGAAACAGTTAGCAATAAAGTTGGAGAACGAATATGGCTTTGTCTTTCGTTTGAGGTGGTTGGATTAACCTTCGGTTCCGTGAGGACCGACCTGTGATCAGGTAGAATCCCCTGATGAGGCGAAAAGTGTACCGCTTTTAAGGGGTCATTTAAGCCCGAAATCGTATTTATTTGATCAAATATTGCCCTAAATCGTTCCTTTTGTCATTTTAGGTACTTTTGAGGAGAAATCTGGAAAAGGAGGCATTTTGGACGTTTTTGGAGCATTAAAGTGAAGAAAACGGCAAAGTCTCAAGAATCGGCTAAAAGTTACTCTTGACGGCGTCACAATTAACATGGGACGGCGTCATGCCTTGGCAAGAAAAGTTGGATGTGAAATTTACTCATGACGGGCCAGTGAGTTAGCATGAGAATTCTGACGGCGTCACGCTTTAACTAAATCAAGGGCGTCACGGCTTAAATCATAAGGGGACGGCGTCACGTTCATTATCCGACGGCGTCAAGCCTTGATAAGCCAGAATGGATTTTTGAAGAGCTAAAGAGGGACGGCGTCGAGAAGGTCATCCGGGAACCCTAAAAGCGGCGAGGTGACGGCGTCACAATGCATAAGGTGACGCCGTCAGATCCAAAAATCTATATATAGTTTTCTAACCTTTTGTCATTGAGGAGAGCTTAGTGTGTGGAATTTTGGGATAAAACCCTAAGACGATTTTAGCTACTTTTTCAGGGCTTCTTGCCTTGAGATCTTCCATGTTTCATTGAAAGATAAGTTATCAATTAATCATTCAATATGTCTATGTGTTGTTTGATTCTATCTTATGCTTGTCTTTTGTTTAACATGTTAGGCTAATTTTATCTTGTGTTTGCTTAGATCTAATGAAACTTAGCTATTGATTATTGGTTGTTAGTGTGTTGTTAGTTGTATTGGATGATTGTTTATCTATGTTAGGCTTAAGAAAACTGGCTAACTTCCTATTCGGTAACTTGCTTGAACGTCTTAAGAAACATGAACCAAACGCGTACTAAAGGTTTTTATGGTTGTATTTAATGCACAAGCGAATTCTAGTGATCCCATGTTAGGAGCTTCCTAGCCGGCTCGACATAGGAGTGAAGTAGGAGCTTGTAGAGTTGGGGAAGTAAGTACGCCACCCCACGAATGGTATTAAGGAATACACCCGTCATCCACGTGACTAATACACACTAATTAACCGGTAAAAGATAGTTAGGGAGTAAGGAAATCTAAGTAAACACATTTCTCTACACATAAGTTTCTCACCACTTTTCATTTTTGTTATTTTATTTTATTTGCATTCGTAGTCATTTGGGTTAGTTGACTAGCAACTAATTCCGCCCACTCCTTCAAAACCGAGATTTTACTTGCTTTCATAAAAAACTATAAAAACATAAAAAGAATCTTCCTCAACCCTTAGACCTAATTAGAGTAGCCTTTCATACCTAACGAACACTATTCCCTGTGGAGAACGATCAATCCCCCGTACTTACCACTACACTATACTACATCGGTCAGGTACACTGCCTGGTGGGGTTGTAAGCCTCTTGAGATCCCTCGAGAGGTAAAACCTGTTGTAAGGTTACAAAACCACGCAATCAAGTTTTTGGCGCCGTTGCCGGGGAATAGTTATTGTTTAGGTTGAATTTTTATTTCTATTAGGTCTACTCACTAGATTCCTTTCTAGTGAGATTTTTGTTTTATTTTTCTAGGTTTTCTTTAGTCTATCTATTTTCTTCGTGTCTTTGTTCGTAACCATTACCGTCCGACATCATGGAAGATGGTAATATCCTTAACCCACACAACCCACCACCACAACAACCACCACCACCTCCTAGAGCCCGTACTTTAGGAGAGTATTCCCGTCCTAGCCACCATGGCTATCGAAACACCATTGAGCTCACTCAAGGAGCCAATATCACACCCTTGCGATCCGACACCATCCGGTTGGTGCAAAGCGGATGCGCATTCCATGGACTTCGTTCTGAAGATCCTAATCAACATCTCAAGGACTTTCTTAAAATCGTTGATTCTATAGACCTTGATGTTGCCACTCGAGAGACGACCCGATTGCGTCTCTTTCAATTCTCTCTGCGGGACCAAGCTAGTCAGTGGCTAGAACGTCAACCCGCAGGATCCATTACCTCTTGGGATGATCTCACCACTCGTTTCCTTGCTCAGTTTTTCCCACCGGGAAGAACTACCAAGCTAAGGAATGATATCTTGATGTTCCAACAACGTCAAGGCGAAACTCTCTACGAGGCATGGACTCGATTCAAGGACTTACTCCAAAAAGTCCCTCACCATGGCATAGAACTTTGGCTCCAAGTCCAAATCTTCTATGACCATATCAATCTCTCCACGAGGCAAACCATTGACCAATCGGCCGGTGGCAAGCTACGTGATCTAAGTGCGGAACAATCATGGGCTCTCCTAGAGGATCTTGCTCTTTATGACAACGAAAGTTGGAGTGATCCCCGTGATTTGAATAAAACGGTCAAGGCAATATCTTTGCCTTCGAACAATTCAAGCACTTCTGACCGTAGGATCATAGAACTTGAAGACCAAGTCAAGTTTCTCATGAAATCCTACGAGGCTCCTAAACCTTCAAGCCAAGTGAACAAAATCACTTCTTCATGTGAATTATGTAGTGGTCCCCACGACACTCGTGATTGCATGGAACTCCCCGAACAAGCTTTTATGGACTACGCATCCTCGCGTACCGACGGAGCGGGAGACAAGTGGTACACTTTCAAACCCGAGCCAAACCCTTATGGTGATTCATACAACCCCTCATGGAAAAATCACCCGAACCTTAGGTGGAAACAAAACCAAAACTCGCAACAAACCAATTCTTCCAACCCACCTAATCGTTTCCAATCAAGCGGTTCCAACTCGAACCGTACTTTCAACAACAATCCTTCCGGCAATGGTAGTACCAATAACTTTGAAGGATTGATGTCTCAATTTATGGCATCTCAAGAAGCTCGGATAGCTAGATTCGAGACCGAATTCAATCAACAACAAACTGAGATGACCAATAAAATTGACAACTTGTTGAAAGCCCTCCATAACCAAGTGTTATCACCTCCACATAAGGACGCTAGGAACACAAATAGCGGACCCCAAGTCAAAGACCCTTCTTCATCCAAACATGTCCACTTCGTCAACGTTGTCACTATTAAACCAATCGATAGGAGCATGGAAGAAAGTGACAAGAATGAGGGTAGGATAGAAAGTGAACCTAAGGATGAGGATAGGAAAGTCGAGGTTGATAAGGAAGTTAGGACAAGTGTGATTGAAGAAGTAGATGATGATGAGGACTACTTCAATAGGCTACCCACTAAGGAAGAGCGTGCATATCATACAAACTTATTCGATGACCCCGAGACACCATACTTCCTAGGTAGACCAATCATAGAAATAGGCGACCCTTCTAATCTCAACATACCATGCAACATCGGACATCTACATGTGTGGAAAGCTTACATCGACCTTAGATCGCCCATAAACATCATGACTAGAGCCCACTACAACTTGATAATGAAAAATCAACTTGGGTATAGGATGCTCCCTGACAAGGGTTGGATGAGTAACTTCACGGGAAGAGTTAAGGGATTACCGGTTTATGTAGGAAACTTCACCTATGTCACCGACTTTGTAATTGTAGAAGATATCCGCCCAATAGTCGATGCATCCTTGACTCAAGTGGTTTTTGGAAAACCATTTGTTGAGGTCTCTAGAATGACTTATGAACCCTCCTTAGGGATAGTTAGATTTAAGGATGAGACCGATGAAGTAAGCTACCAAATGCCATATAAGATAGAACAATTCCAACACTTGTCAAATGTTGAGAAGGAGTTCAAGCAAGCGGTCTACTATAGGAATGATGAGGATAGAAGTAAAGGAGTAGATTATGTTATGGAAAGGATATTCGGTTTCTACAAGGATTGTTTGAAATTAGGACCGGAATACAAAACCGGGAAGGAGGATGGCCTAGGAACCGTGACCGATGATGGAGTCACGTAAGGTACGTGACTTTGAGTCTAGCTACAAGACTCGTTAATAAAGAAAAGCGCTTCTTGGGAGGCAACCCAAGCTTTATTTGTTTTATTTGCTTTGTGTGTTTATTTATTTGTTTGTTTGTTTTATTTGTTTCCGTATGTGTGTTTAATTTTTATTATTATTGGTTCATGTTAAAAACTAATTTGTGAAAATGCTTTATTTTGTTTTTAACTTCGTCTTAACTACATATAAAGGTATTTTGCAAAAGATAAGTGTAAGGGAAATCTAAATCGGTTTATTAGAACACAAATGAACATGAATCGTAATAATAATAAATTAGCATACATATTAGTATTTGTTTGAGTCAAATGCTTGTATCGAGTCATAGTGATGTTTTGCAGGATTTCCAGGAAGTAAGGTAAAGGTTTTTCCAGAAATTTTCCGGAAACTTAAAATGAAAATTTTTGTCAGGTCATTTCTGACGGCGTCAGGGTTATAACCTGACGGCGTCAGATTTAATTTCCAGAAATTTTTGAAAGTTTTGTTTTCATAAAAAGTTTTTATTAAAATCTCCAACTTATAATCTCCAGGAATCTGCAAAATTATCATTCCACAAGCATTATATCCTTATATATAGATTTTATCCCGCCGATGTTATGCAGGTTTTCGTGTTTGTTTTCTCAGGTTCAACAGGTTATTTTAGACAAGGAGATGTTTATGGAATCAAGCTTGTGGCGATGCATTAGTCATGGAGCTTCAACATTCTCTTTGGAGGAAGATCTAACCGTGTAATTTCACTATCCAACGAGCGAATCAGGGGAGTATTTGATTTCATTCTTTTACTTTATGCTTTTACATCTTGTTATTTGAACATTGGGGACAATGTTCATCTTAAGTGTAAGGGGAGGGTAAAAGTACGATTTTAGAGAATACAATTGCGCTTGATTTTTGTTTGTTTAATAATAGATGTGTAATAAAACTGAGAGAAATACTTGATTAGGGTAATTTTAATTTTAGTGCCAAATTTAAAATTTTTTACAACATATAGGAGTGAAACTTTAGTTCTAATGAGCGTCTCATGGATAGGAGTTATATGACTAGCACAAAAACCGTACCACTAAAAAATTTTCCACCCCAAATATGTGAGGTTCGCCCCTAGAATTGGTAGGAAAAGCATTTATGCTATGATGTGTGTACCGGTAGCACTTAGATTCTAGAACTTGCGTTAGGACCATTCCAAGGCCACAAGTGAGACTACATTCGTGTAGTTAGATTTACTACATGATAAGAGGCATTAGGATTAACCCATTGTTTTACACCTGTGTTTTTGTTATAATTACGTTGGCTACATTGGTCAAGTAATTCTCCCACACCCTTTGCGTTGTACTCATTTTTAGTACACGATACCCCTAGTACACCCCTCAGAGCCTATCTTTTCGTTTCGACCTTTAAGCATTTTACTTAAAGGAAGAATTTGTTACACCCCACTTAAATGTACACCCAAATCGCCTTAGCCTACCTTGTATGCACTCATTTTTAGTGCATTATTGTTACAACATTTGTTTAAACCCAAGTTAATTATCTAGTTGATTACATGGTTGCTAAGTCGAGTCATATCCTTGTACATATTGTTTTGGGACGATTGGGACTCATGGGTAAAGTACTAGTGTAATGGAGTAATGGGGAAGAACATCATTTATTACCCCCATATGTGCTAAATGTTTTAAAAGTACTCCAAGTTTTTCAATTATCTTAATTCGAGTCATTAGATTAGTATTTGTAAAGTTATGTAAAAATTCAAGTGTAAGGGGAATGCAATGCCCCTATGATGTATTATTTTGGATGGTAGGGTAAAAGTGTATGCAAAAAAAAAAAAAAAAAAAAAAAAAAAAAAAATACAAAAAAAAATGAGAAAAAGAAAAGTAGAAAAAACATACGGACTACCATCCCGTTTCATTTTATGTTTGTTTTATATTTTTGTTATTTTGTTATTTCGTTTCTAGCATAAGATCGAGTCTAGTCTTGGCTTAGCAACGTTGTATAGTACATGTAATTGATCAAGATTTTTAACTCGCCACCAGTAAAATATCCCGTATCCAACAAAACCGTGTTTTCCTTTTCCCTACACCTAACGTTATAACCCATTTAAAAGCCCTCTTTGATAGTTTATCTTAGGTGCTTACGCCTAGTGGAGGAGGTTTTCGATCCTTTCCCAAGCCTATGGTAATCTATTTGCTATGACAGGTAGTGAGAGATATTTTCCGTTTTCATTTATGAGATTTATTTTGATGACACTTGAGAGATGTGAGTATCTAAACACTATTTGTGAGGTGCTAGTATATAATCTCCGTGCTTATTATGATTGAAGTGGAACGATTATTTGTTGTAATTACTTTTATGTTTGCATTAAATGACCCCTAACTTGTATTTTGATTAGAATAAAAGCGCATTTGCTTGAGGACAAGCAAATCTCAAGTGTAAGGGTATTTGATGAGGCGAAAAGTGTACCGCTTTTAAGGGGTCATTTAAGCCCGAAATCGTATTTATTTGATCAAATATTGCCCTAAATCGTTCCTTTTGTCATTTTAGGTACTTTTGAGGAGAAATCTGGAAAAGGAGGCATTTTGGACGTTTTTGGAGCATTAAAGTGAAGAAAACGGCAAAGTCTCAAGAATCGGCTAAAAGTTACTCTTGACGGCGTCACAATTAACATGGGACGGCGTCATGCCTTGGCAAGAAAAGTTGGATGTGAAATTTACTCATGACGGGCCAGTGAGTTAGCATGAGAATTCTGACGGCGTCACGCTTTAACTAAATCAAGGGCGTCACGGCTTAAATCATAAGGGGACGGCGTCACGTTCATTATCCGACGGCGTCAAGCCTTGATAAGCCAGAATGGATTTTTGAAGAGCTAAAGAGGGACGGCGTCGAGAAGGTCATCCGGGAACCCTAAAAGCGGCGAGGTGACGGCGTCACAATGCATAAGGTGACGCCGTCAGATCCAAAAATCTATATATAGTTTTCTAACCTTTGGTCATTGAGGAGAGCTTAGTGTGTGGAATTTTGGGATAAAACCCTAAGACGATTTTAGCTACTTTTTCAGGGCTTCTTGCCTTGAGATCTTCCATGTTTCATTGAAAGATAAGTTATCAATTAATCATTCAATATGTCTATGTGTTGTTTGATTCTATCTTATGCTTGTCTTTTGTTTAACATGTTAGGCTAATTTTATCTTGTGTTTGCTTAGATCTAATGAAACTTAGCTATTGATTATTGGTTGTTAGTGTGTTGTTAGTTGTATTGGATGATTGTTTATCTATGTTAGGCTTAAGAAAACTGGCTAACTTCCTATTCGGTAACTTGCTTGAACGTCTTAAGAAACATGAACCAAACGCGTACTAAAGGTTTTTATGGTTGTATTTAATGCACAAGCGAATTCTAGTGATCCCATGTTAGGAGCTTCCTAGCCGGCTCGACATAGGAGTGAAGTAGGAGCTTGTAGAGTTGGGGAAGTAAGTACGCCACCCCACGAATGGTATTAAGGAATACACCCGTCATCCACGCGACTAATACACACTAATTAACCGGTAAAAGATAGTTAGGGAGTAAGGAAATCTAAGTAAACACATTTCTCTACACATAAGTTTCTCACCACTTTTCATTTTTGTTATTTTATTTTATTTGCATTCGTAGTCATTTGGGTTAGTTGACTAGCAACTAATTCCGCCCACTCCTTCAAAACCAAGATTTTACTTGCTTTCATAAAAAACTATAAAAACATAAAAAGAATCTTCCTCAACCCTTAGACCTAATTAGAGTAGCCTTTCATACCTAACGAACACTATTCCCTGTGGAGAACGATCAATCCCCCGTACTTACCACTACACTATACTACATCGGTCAGGTACACTGCCTGGTGGGGTTGTAAGCCTCTTGAGATCCCTCGAGAGGTAAAACCTGTTGTAAGGTTACAAAACCACGCAATCATCCCCTTTAAAGAAGATTCTCCTTGACAGGAATTTCCAGCTTTTAGTATTGAGTTTTCCAACAAGTTAATGTCAGAATCATCATACTAAGCATGTTCTCATACCGGAACGTCTCAAAGCAGATAGCACGGTAGAGTGAATCAGTGAATTAAATACTCACTGATTGACGAGAAATTGATTAGAAAAATCACTCGCATGTCACAGGATAAACATTTTATGCAACACGACGATGGTTTTATACATTGAATCACATTTCTGTCATAAACACTTTTGTTTGAAAATTTTCACAATCAATGTGCTCGAAACTCAGTTGGTGAGCACATTGAAAGGTTTTCCAAAAACATCTGTCAATCCATTTTCTGGAACAAGGTTGATTCAGATGAGAATCGCCCCATCGTTTCTTTCCAGTTGTCACTAGTTTGATCCATGACGGATCTCACATGTCACCTACCAAGAGCTTGTTTGATGTTGGCTCTAGAAGGATTTTTCTCTTCATTTTGAATACTTTCGTATCACTCGGATGTTCTGGCAATACCACGAGGATAATGCTTAGGACTCTTCATATATATTTTCTTGCTTTTCACGGTGTATGAAACAGCAAGCATATTGGAAATGTGTCCTAATGAGATTTATGGATGATCTCTTGGCACTAGACTCAATAGTGCGTTTTGATTTAGTGATCGGAGGCTGGAGAGGACTGCCACCTTTTCAATATCGTCTAACTCGGAGTGAGAGAGACGATAGAAATGTATTGATCTTCGTGACAATGAAACAAAAGTCCTTTGAGAGACCTTGAGTGGCTAAGGAGGGTTGTGCAGCGTATCACTGGGTCCATGATACTTCTCTTCAATGTCAGCAACCAACTACGTGATTCTGACAGCATATGTATTGACCCGGTTTCTGCCTAAAGTGTAAGGAGGGCTTCTTTCTTTTCACCCTTTATCTTTACATTTCTTTTTCATTCTTCAACCCCTTCAGCGCTTACCGAGACTTCATCACTAGCACCTTGTTGGGTTTGTTCCAGTACTAGCTCCATCTCAGTCGGCACTCTTCCCTTATTCACTTTTCTCCTTTTTAATCATTCCTAAGGACTTCTATTCTAACTAGAGGATTGTCCCTGGGAAGATCCCTCCGGTTCTGGCTGGATCATGGGAACTGATACCTAACCTTACCATCCTTATAACTCCAGTACATTAAGTAAAATGGTCGGTCTTTGGTATTCTTCCACAATTGCCATCGCAAATCATTTGCTCCCCCTCAATATGTGCATCGATATACGAAAGAGTTTAGCTGATGAGTGCCTATTTACTCATCATTTTATGCCCGTATAAGACACAAAAATGACCAAAAACACCCAAATAGATCAAATATTGTTGCAAATATTCTTGGTTTATGTTTTATGTGTTTCAGGTACAAAAGGATTGAAAACAAGGCAAAAGTGGACAAAACCGAGCTTGGATGAGAAAAAGAGCAAAAACGGACATTGCCGGATCGACTCGACACCATTTGAGCATTTAATGAAGAAAAGACGAAGTCAAAGTCAACCCCGGGATATGGCACTGGATTGAGCTTGGAAAAACGAACCCGAAACCAAAACCTATTTTCACTAATTACCCTAAACCCATTTGCCCTACACCTAAATTACCTAAACCTAACCTAATTAACTATACCCAAAACAAATAAAAAAAACCCAATCTAATCTAATCCTAAACCCAGCCCACACCAAATAAAACATCCCAAGCCCATAAAACCCACAACCTATTTTTAGTTAACCAGGGTCAAACACCCAGTCAAAACCACCCATCCTCCAAACCGTTTGCCCGCCAATACCAAAACCACACTGACAATCCACCATGTCCTCCTCGAAAACAATGTCCACCTATGCCTTTTCTCTGCCACATATAACCCTCCCCCTCCAATAGCTTTTAGCTAGTTCAACTTCACGTGTCTACCCAGTCCAGCTTGGAAATCCACCAAACCTGGTTTTCCTGCCAAAAAAATGAAATAAACGACTGGGATTGATTGAAACCCATTGGAGGGCTGGGATGAGTTGGGAATGAAGAGAGAAGACTAGGGGGATGTATAAAAGCACTCTCACTCACACAAAAAAAACCAGTAGATTTTTAGCTTAATATAGGAGTAGTTAATTAAGTAGGAGTAGTGTAATTTAATTGTCGAATTTAGATAAGCCTTAGGTTCAACTTAATTTCATATCATTTTAATCTTAAATTCAACCTCAGTTCTAGTTTAATTTCAAGAATTGTACAATTTCACTTTTATTTTAAGTTCAAGTTTAATACAGTGATTCGAATCAATTGTTGCTCAAGGTTTAAAAAGCTCTTATTTATGTTCTTTAAGCTCATAGCAGCTTAGTTATAGCTTTTGTTAAGTTAATTGTTGCTTAATTCAGTCACAATTTCAAATAGTCAAAAAGTCAACAAAAGTCAAAGTTATGGTCAAATAAGCTGTTTGGTGAATTAAGCTGGTTTGGATGAGTTTATGGTGTATTATTGGCTTGTGTTTAACAAAGCCTGGGTCTGAGTGATTATTGTTTCATTCTTGTTTCAGCAACAGTCCTTTGTAAGTTTCATTTTAATTCAAGTTTTTTATAGCTTATTACTATTCAATAGCTTATTTCTAGTATTTCAATGCTTATTAGAGTAATTGTAGCATATTTGATCTTGTTTGATGCTTATTTGATAGTACTTAGTTGCTAGATTTTATTTTGCTCTCAAAAAGCCAAAAAAGTCAAAAACAGTAAATATAAGCTCAGCTTATTAGAGCTTATTTAGATCTTAAAAGTTATGCATTAGGATTCAAGTAAGTTATATTATCAATAGTTAAACAGTTTCATAGCTTATCTTGGTGACTTGTAGCTAAAATTTTCAAAACAGCCCTTTAAAGGGGTGTTTGGCTTATGGGTCAAAGTGGGTCAATTTGGCTTCTACTGTTCATGTGCCATTTGGCAACTTCTAATCTAGCTTAAATTTACCTAGATAAGCTGTTTGTACCTTATTCTAATATGTTTTGAAGGATTTTCTAGGTTTGGGTTAGTATGTTGAAGTATCCTTGACTGCACTGATCAAATTAGCTTCTTATAAGCTAATGCTTGTTAAGCCCTTATTGTTGGCACATTTAGGTCCCTTATAGTCTAAAATAAGTAGTGCTTAAATCCCTTATGCTCTTGTTTAATACATAGCTTAAATTAGTCCACTATTGATATACTAGACTTAATTTTTGGTTTTCCCCATTTGCAGCCCATCCTTTGGATTTTTAATTTACTCATGTTAAGTTGTTATAAGCTCAAATTTTGTACAGAGTTAGTTGGCTGGCTTATCTAGCTATTGCAATTTTTTTTAGATTTGTAAGATTTTTTTTAGTGCTTTTTCATGCCTCAAAAAGGGTACTTTTTGCCCTGTGTCACACTAGATTAGCAGCCCCCTTTTACTTTTTGGCTTGTTTAGTGCTATTTAGCTTATTCAAAACTGCTTATATAAATTAGTTAGCTTGTTTAGGACTCCTCTTAGGTACCTCAGCTTATTGAATCCTTAGTTTAGCTTTCAGGTAGCTTCTAAATAGTTTTTTAGTTTTCCTTTATTTCCTTTTCATTGCCTTAGTTAGAACCGCTAGTGTTGCAAAAAAAGGTCTACAAGGCCGATTAATCGCCGATTAGGTGCTACAAGGCCACTGACCTTGCCGATTTATGCAACTGGGTCAAACAAATAGGTCAACCGTGGTCAACGGCGGTCAATGGTGGTCAAACTTGCCGGAAACCTATAAATCTTGCCGGAAGTACCCAAAACTCATTGTAAACGTATTTTGATCACTTATAGTAACTGTTTAAGTCTATTACAAGTTGGTTTTTAGAAAATGTCTTGCCGGAAATACCTAAAACTCACCAGAAATACACAAAACTTGCCGGAAATAACTAAAATTTGTCAATAATGCCAATCCGATTAATCACCGATTAATCCCGCCTAGACCGATTACAAGCTACAAAGTGGTCGACCGCCCGACTACCGATTCGCGATTTTTGCAATGCCTTAGTTAAAACTGCTATTATTTCCACCTTTTTCTGTGCCTATTTTTAGCTTTCCAAAAATGTTCCAGTTATAAAGAGTTCATAATTATAGTAGCTTAATCAATTTCTAAAATAAAATTTAAAAAAAAAAATGTTTTGCAAAAAGAGATCCAGGGATTCGAACCCTGGACATCCTGGACTCAAAGCATCACAAACACACACCCCCTTACCATACGAGCCCTTGGGACTTGTCTTACTCAGTTTACACAAACAATTCATATATGCCTTGTTTTCCATTTGGCTTATTTGAACCATTTAGCTTATTCCCAGCTTTTTTAAATAAGCTGGGACCTTTTTAGTATTTTTCCTAGGATTTTCGTATCATAAAGTAATTTCAGTAAAAATTTCAGATTTTTCTAAACAGTTTTAGTATTTTTAATAATTTAATTAGTTTAAAAGAGTTTTTAATTCTTAGTAAATTTAATAATAATCAGAAAAATATAATTCTTTTTTTCAAAATTTTCTTTTATCATTTAGAACTTAGGAAAATTAGTTTTACATTCCTTGGGTTAATATTTCTAGGTTTTCACTTTTAAAGCTCGGGATTAGCCCCGAGCGTGCCCGTTTTTAGTTTTTCTTACGTTTTCACTTACGTGTGCTTTAGATAATCATTTCCCTTTCTTTATAAGTTGTTTTTAATTTATGTTCACTCATTTTAGCATAGAAACCCAAATTCCCATTATTTTCCTTACTCACGACACGTATCACGAACCGAATCACGGAAGTCCATTCAATCCTTCATTGGGGATAACGACTCGGGTTACACATACTTCACTTGTGTTTCCTTAGAGAAAATTTACGTGTTGATTCTGTCGAATCATTAGCACATATGGGAGAGCCTACACTTGAGTCCAAAAGATCACATTTTTATCAGATTTTCATATTTAAATCACATTCTCTCCCCCGATCAAAAATTTCAAACCATTTGAGATTTGTGATCCCAATTGATTTAAATATGTTTAGAAAATTTGGGAGAAAATGTGGTCAGGTTTAACATATATTCTGATAATGGAATATGACGATGCTCCCCCTTAATATGTGATGGAAAGTGTTAGTGTCAGGTATGATAGTTTTGGAAGATTTGAGTTTAACAAAAAATCATACCCTGACACATAATAACAAATGTTTATTCACTACTTATGATGTACAAAGATAATCGTTACGACACAAATGATGTTGACCTTTTACGCACAGATGATGTGATCATTCGCTTCCCTGAGGGAGTCAGTTGTCAGCATCAATTATCCATCCACCAACAAAACTTCCCAAGTATTGTAGATCCCTACTTGGTGAGACCAGATAAGTAATGCTTTATTGAAATGAAGGTGGTGATGGTGATGACAGTGTTGTTGTTGTTGTTGCTGATGTTGTTGTTGTGGTAAGTTCAGAGCCAGTCAATAGAGTTTGAACATTTGATCCAATGGTTAGAGCAGGAACAGGCACATTCATATCGGCCATGGAAGCTGCATAAGAATATCAACACAAATATACATACATACAGATTCACTATTCATTAACAGCTACCACATAGTAGCTTGCCGACTCATAATACCATATTCATTTTACAATTAAACCATAGTCAGGAAATACATCAAACCGCTATCTAGCATGAAGAGCAATTAGCAATCATGAACAAGGCAATTCACTCATATTTCAACATTTAACTCAGGATCTTAGGGACATGATTCTAACACGATAGGTATATACCTAAGCATATCCTGAGTGCACATGCACTAAATCAACAACAATTAAGCAGCTATCGAATAACAAAAGTCAATCAACATTTGAAACTCATTCATTCAGACCATACAAATGTCTGTGGAGTATTCAAGAACATCAATCATAATGGGTTTTCTAACTTCTTTTAGATTTTGAGTTTTAAAGTATTTAGGGGATTAAACGAGGATTCCAAAGTGACACAAATGAACCTTCTAGTTACATAAAGCTAGGAAACTATAAGCAAATTGCACATAATGCCCTAATCTTTCTAGCAACTAACACATTTCGCCATTTGATATAAAGTTTAGTAAGTTCCTCTTCAACTAATACCCTGTTAACTACAAAACCTTTTCTAACAATTATGAGATAACCAAGAAACCCGTTTGATGATATAAAATTTGAAATCACTCTCCCCCTCAATCAATGACCCGTATTCTACTTAAAGAGCTGTAGTCATTGATTGAGTGACAAATTTTATGAACAATCCAAGTCTGAAAGAATTTCAAATAACTCGTTACCACCATGTGTCTCACAAATAATTTTCAGAAGAATCATAGAAGGAAAATTATTTGTATACTAAGAAGACTTCTCTTCTTATACCATAAATAATGCACTAAAGCATACACTAAATCGGGGATGCAAGGATATAAAGTAATCCATGCCTGGGTGAACTTCACCCGTTGTTAGGAACAACCATCTTTTTGCCGACGTGCTTTCCTCATTTTGAAAAACTGGGTTGCATATCTGAAGTAATAGCAAGCCATAATGACATGTTTTGATAAACCTTTTAAACTTCTGCTCGAGATTCATTTAAAGACCCGTGTCATTATTGAATGACATTTCTAGGTCCGTAAATGTTATCGATAAACAGAAGACATGCCTAGAACAACTATTTTTGGTATTTTCTATTTTTCTGATTTTTATAGTTTTTCTTGGTTTTAATATTTTTCTATTTACAATTTTCTGGTTTAAGATATGTACAAACTATATTATTCAGTTTAAGAAGATCATCACATGAATACCAAAATAAGGATATCGTTCTTGTACGTTGTGGAAGTCTGTAGTCAACATCTCTTAAACTTTCACCACCAAAGCTTTCAAGGCTCCTGAATAATCGCCTGAACTTGAGCCTTCATAATGTGAAGCTTTGATAGCTTCCCCCCAAACCAACAATTTTCTTTTTGAGCAGATTCAAAGCTCTCTTTCAAGCTTACATAAGGTAAGTGTACAGTGGAATCCGTTGCAAACCACATCAAATATTGCTGCTCTTTTAAAGAATAATCATCGTGATTCACCGTTCGGGGGATCATGAAATAGATCAGCAGTGTATCATCTCACACTTGAATGATTCTTCTCACATTTCTTCCCGCTGAAGACTGAAGTAATGCATACCAAAAGTATCCAGAAACCACTTCCCCCAAGTAGTTGAAGAGATGCAATCAGTCTCATTGTATGAGGCTCAAAACCCGAAGTACACACTCAATCCCATTATTGAAGTCGAAAACGTAACATCAAAATCAATTAAGACTCGGAAATGCACTTTTCTCCCTTCAGGAAATTGCTGATGAGAATTGTTACACCAAAGTTAACTAAGTCCCGAGTGTAAGCAATTTATCCCGTATGTAGTCGAAATGATAACACATTTCCTTTTGTAGAATACCGACTATCCAGAGAAGTCATCATACAATTGTGTACCTCTTTAATCATTAGAAATTGTTTCTTACATCTCTTCCCCCACATAGTTGGAATGATACACCAAATGCCACGAGTTAAGACACTGATTTTCTTTGCGGTCATGACATTTGTCTTCCCGGAATAACTTCAACTAAGAAGAAGTATAAATTTCATCACGTGTACTCGTTGTGCATTCTGAAGTATGTCTCCTTCCCCCTTGCTGGTTTTGATACCTCAGAATCAACAACACATTTTACGCACATATACTTGAAATCTTGTGAGAAGAACAAAATTGGCTCAAATGTATCAAGTGAGAATCAATCGCTACCGAAACTCTCTCTGACTATCTTTACCAACCCTTCTGTTCTGTCGGCTATTGCTGTGACCACTTGGTAAAGTAAACCCGATATACCAAACTTGAAACTAACGAAGAATTCCCCAAATTTGTTACTTAAGCTTGCGCTGTTGATGATTGAAGAACGATGCAGAAGAAAACCCCTAAGTACCCTTATACACTCAACTAAGAGCCAAAGCAAGTACAACACCTCTTGAGACTATCCACATCTGCATCTGCGTGTGACACTGAGCACTACAATGTGACTCCTTGAAGTGATAGCTATAACTCGTGAGAACTTCATTGTAACTCCTTACATCGGGTATAACTAGATAATCCAAGACCCAATCATAAATTTTAAGCACGAGCAAGTTATCATTGAAAGTCATGCATCCAACCAACCCCGACTTCAAGATAAAATAAGATCACGCCTTTGTGAAAGTCAACTTCAATCTCAAATAAGGGATCCCAAATAAACTCCGTGATCACTTGACATTCTATGTCCAAAATCTTATCCGTTTTTACGTTTTAGCCGACATTTTCCTTTATGTTCTTGTGGTTGCTTTACCGAGTGCACATTGGAAGGAACAACAATATGTGAATAAGGAGATTCTTCAGAACCTGGTTCTGGGAAAGGAATACCCAATAATGGATCATTATTCAAGCGTGCAGCTTCAATATCATGAGAGTTATAATCAACACCTTGAGGAATAAGTGCAAATTTGGTTTCTTAAGTAGTTTGAGTTGTACTTCTAGATGGTGCATCTTGATCAATGGAGATTGAAGAAGGTGAACCAGTTGAGTCAGCAGGAACCGGAGCAGGAGCTTCAGGAACTGGATGATCAACATTCGTTGGAGGTTGGAAGTATTCATCAAACATCGATTGAACTAATAAATCCCAGTCATCCGTTGTTAGTAGAACATTTGGTGTTGGAGGAACTTGGTTTGCACGGCTCCTGAACTGATGTATTCAGGAGCTGTACGACCATTTCTCAATCATCAATCAACACGTAGTTTATTCACCCTTCTCCCCCTCAAAAATTGCATATGACTGCCAACTGCAATTTTTGATTGAACGAGTGAATAAGAACACCATCAACGGTAAGTAGATCCACCCGATAACTGACATGTTGTTTATTCACACTTCTCCCCCTTAAAAATTGCATATGAGTGCCATTTTTGATTGAACGAGTGAATAAGAATATACTCCAATGTACGTTGATCCACTTTGGTGACTGAATGAGCACGGGAAGAACATAAAGCTTGTTGATGAGAATGGTCAGAAACAAGAAGATTTATCTTCTTTCGAAGATAAGCGTACTCAAGCATACACTTTTCTTTTATTTGAGGAACGGGGCCTGGAGTGTTTTCAGCAGACGCCATAATGTTGATATTGAGGCCCGAGGCTTGAACTACAGTGTTCAAACGTCATTGTCGATGAAGAACGAGGCCTGAACTGATGTGAATAGACGTCATTATCGATAAAGAACGAGGCCTGAACTGATGTGAACAGACGTCATTGTGATTTCCCCTCATATGTTGTGAGTAGCCTGAGTCCAAATGTCAAGGGACGATCTATACGACCTGCATTTGAAAACAGACAAAAATAGAGAGTTTGGAGTGCCGGATCCCCAATTTAAGTTGGGGTCCAGTTGGTTAGTGGGAACAGGAGCATCATTTGCCTGATTCTCAGTAGGAGTTGGAATGCTAGTGGAAGTAGCCTTTTTCTGTTTATTTCTACGATGGTACATAGTTAACGATGTATGAGGATTGTTACAAAATCTCTCAGTGATGACGCTTTCACTAGTACTAACGTGTTTAGGTTGTATTAAAGGCACTGTTTCGGATTTAGTAAACCTAATTAAAGGGCACTGTTCTCCTACAGGGAATTTCCTTCCAGTTGGCTTCCATTGACGTACAGGCACTACTTTAGACTTAGTTATCCTAGTTAAAGGGCACTGTTCTCCTAAAGTGAATTTCCTTCCAGTGGGCGTCCATTGGTAACCAACATGAGCAAACATCTTTCCTGTTGCTTTCCAAGTTTACTTGACATGCTTGGCTCTCCAAACTTGCTTGACAGGGGTTTTGTTGGACGACTTCAAAAATTTCTCAACACATTTATCATGATTACCCGAAATTAAACATTCATTACATGTTTTGTAAAGTGAATTAGGATTTGAATTATGATTCTTTTTGTTCAAATCTGACTTGATGTTTCTCATGTGGTCTTCTACTTTCTTCTTGGAAACACATTTAGCTGGTGAGGTCCTATAATTCTTTATATTTCTCCTAGGTTTTGACTCACTAGCTTTAGTGTCTCTGTTAACTCCTGTAGAAGGACTGATGAGAATCTTAGTCCTTTTCACTTCTAGTTGTTGAACATGTTTTGATGTGTTGGGATCTGAAGTTTCCAAGGGTGCCTCAAAGGTTACATGCTTGTTCTTAGTCATTGAAGAGGCAATAAACCTATCTCGCTTGTTATCAATCTTAGGACATGTGTTAATGACGTATTCTAAGAGTTCCTGAGATCTTTTAGTGAGGAAGCAGGCATCTACAAATGCACTATCAAGTGGTTTTTCTATCCTATCCTCTTCTATGATCTCACGAAGGGTGTCAAGACTATCCTTAAGTTAAGTAAGATATACTTGATGAACAGACCTATTGTTCCTAAGGGGAAGCGGAATAGGCACAACATCAATTGCATACTTCTTACAAGCAGAAACCTTTTGAACAACATTATCACAAGCAATGATTGGCATTTTCCCTTTCACCTGAGTCTTTAGATTCTCGATTTCATTTAACAAGGAGGTTATCTTTTCATTATGACTATTACGTGTAACTTTAATTGAGTCATATAACTCTTTGAAATGCTGTTTGACTTTTGAATTTTCAGCTCTAAAACACTAATTTTCATGGTGTAACTTATTGATGGTGTCTTGATAGTGAAAATTCTGAGAATCTAAAGACGATGGTTTATTGGTGCCATATACATCACTCTTGTTTGATTTTAATTGGGCGATTTGAGCCCTCAATTATCGAATCGTGTTAGTGTGAGCTTGAATTTTTTCATCGCGTTTGCTTAATTAAAAATATGTATCAAATTCAGGAGCATCCGAAGATGTCTTTGCATTTGAGATTTTATATCTTTCTTCTAAGTGTTGATATTTTAATTGCAAATTAAGATGATCAACTTCTAGTTTTGAAAAACGTTTAACCATGTTATCATGGTCATCATTTTGAATTTTCTCATGCAATTTCCAATTCTCCCCCTCAAGCTCAATAACATGATTCTTGGAAGCATTCAGTGCAATAGACAGTTCATGAAATTGACAAGCAGTTAGTGTAGCATCAGTAGCAGTATAAAACACATCCTGGGCAACACATTTAGCAATCAAATTCTCATTGGTGATGAGAATGTTTTTTCTCTCAATCTCACGACTCTTAAGTTCTATCGCACATTGGGACACTTCATTTTCCATATCTTTAAATACTGCTTTCATTTCATTTACGTCATTTCTAAGGGTTGTTTGCATACCCTCAAAATGTTCCTTAAGAAGCTTAAAGAATGGAATAACCTCAGTTAAGTAGCATTCTTTGGTTAGTTCAAAACCTCTTTCCCCTTCAGTAATTCCCGTTGGTGTAATTCTCTTTTTACAAGTTTTATCAAAATCAGCAAATAGTTGACAAAGAACATATATGCTAATTAGAGTTTTACATTCTGTGGGAAGAGTTAACGGAACTAAGTGCCTAGGTGTATTGGGAGGATACACCGTTGCAGCCGCTATTTTCCTAAGGGGTGGGGTATTGTCCTTAAGTGCATCAGCCTTTCTCTTTTCTATGTCCAAAGACCAAAATATTTGCTCATAGTAATTATGGGGTTTAACTATGACTCGTTTGGCTATACATTTTGGGTCCTTCATTTTTTCAGCTAATCTCTCTCTGTTTCTGTCTTCTATCTCATTACTCTCTTCAAGTGATGACACATCAGGGGGTGCATGAACAGTCTTAAGCATTTCATTTCCATCATATAAAGCAGGTTGGGCTACCTTAGCATTCCTAAGAAGAGCTAATTTAGGTTCACCTACATTATATTCACTATGTTTATCACATAATTTTATGCTTTTGCATCATTTGAGTAGTTTGTCTGGTCTGGTCTAGTGTGTACAACTTGTTCTCAATCTTGTTTTTCAACGTTTTAAGTCTGGAAAAACCATTTAGGAGTTTTGATTCTTTTTCTTTGAAGTCCTGTTTTAGTGTAATTACACTTTCTTGAATCTCCTGTTTTTGCTTAACAGTTTGATTAAGTTGTGTTCTTAATGAATCTAACTCCCTTTTTAATGTTTCTTCCCTTAAATTACGTTTTGTGACAAATGTACGCATTTGACAATCCATTTTCTGTTCACGTTCAGTTAGCTCAAATTTTGCACGTTGTTCATATATGGCAACCTGATCTTTATATATGTTAAGCCTAGTGATCAAGGTGTCATCGGGGATAAACACGGTGTTCTCATGCAACTCACAAGTATTATCTACCACACAAGCATTTTCTACAACAGAAGATGCACCACTTGGTACAACAGACACTTCGTTGTGTTTCACATGCTGTTCATATGGGATAACATTGCTATTTCCCAGATTAGCAGCATCTGACTCAACAACGTTTGTCTGTTGTACTTTGTTGGGAATCTTCCGTTCATGCAACACATCATCATTATGAATAACAGAAGATACCCCACTAGGTTCAGCAGACGCTTCGTTGTTTTTCACGTGTTGCACGTTGTTCATAGCAGTATCTGAGTCAACAAAATTTGTCTGTGGCTGATGAAGCTCTTTCTCTTGAGAATTCGAGCACACAAAGTCCCTATTGACACCAACGTACTCAAACACGTTTATCTGTTGTACATCTTTGGGAATCGTTCTTTTGTCAATCATGTTGTACAATCTGAGTACCTCAGATATGGCAGAATCTGAAGTAGTAGACATGATGTAAACTTGTACAGGGTTTTACAATTCTATGATTTAAACCGAGAAATAGATTCTTTCACGGGATTTTACAAAAATCAAGAATAAACCGTGATTTGATTACTTGAATGTGTTATGATGAAAGTTTGGTAGTCTTGGTGATCTGTTGTTTATGGTTGATGCGATTTGTTATGGTGAAATATTGGTCTGAAAACTTAAAACCTCAATAAGTTCATTCCGGAGGTATTTCGCTGAAAATGGAGTTACGGTTCAAAAGTTATGGCCGTTTGAAGTTTTGACGTAAAAAGTCAACTTTAGTCAAACTGCAACTGATCAAATCGCAACAAGTCAAGTCACAATATGTCAAATCGCAACAAGTCAAATCGTAATTAGTCAAATCGTAATGAGTCAAATCGCAACTAATCAAATCGCAACTTGTCAACTCGCAATTAATCAAATCTCAACTTATCAAATCGCAACAAGTCAAATCGCAGTGACTCAAATCGCAATAACTCAAATCTCAAATCAGTAGTACTCAAATCGCAGACACTACAAGACAAAATTGCAAAATCGCAACTCACAAAAAGACAGAACAGTCGCTTTACTTGCGGTTTGTCCTTTTTCCCTTTTTAAGTAAAAGGTCAAATCGCAATTTTCAACCTACCAAATCGCAACCCTGCCTTTCCCAAACAACCTCAAATCGCAACCTAGAATGTTTTACCGAAAGTCAACTTGCAACGAAGGAAAAACTTTGCAAAACCACACGAATTGACCTAAAACACCACCAAACAAATAGAACAATCTTTCCAAGCACCAAACTAAGCTTATATACTAACCCTAATCAAGAAAGTACAAGCTTTTAACAAATTCAACCACAAACAAAGCATAAATGAGATTTTTTTCCTATTCTATTCGAACCAAAAAAACATAAAACTAAGCAAATCTGTGAACATGTAATCAAATGAACCTAACCATAGCTCTTGATACCAATTGTAAGATGTTCACTAACATATAACACACGTATGAATTTGAGTATGGCCGAATAGATTAGGGTTTCTAGAGAGAGAAAGAGAATTTGGGATCCTTATAGAGAGAAAGAAGATGATATTAGATTGAATGTTGTGAAAGCTCCAACCCTCTCCCTAGGTGGAGAGAGGTATTTATACTTACAAACATAGGTGCCCCGAGTGGGCTGTAGAGTGAGCTGACAGTGGGTAAAGACCCGACCCACTCCACAAATACTAATTGTAACTAAGCTAATAATTATAATACTAATAATCCTACGAGCTAGTTAATGCTAACAGATACTCGGGGTGACCGAGTCTTCACATGAATATTTATATTCCTAACACACTTTCATGCTCAGACTCAGAACTTTGCTTAAATGCTTTAGACTTGTTAGATTTTCTCTTCTTTTTTCCAACTCTCTCCAAAACTCTTCCTTTTCTCTTCATACCAGTACCAGAAGTCTCTTTCTCTTCTTCCTTCACAACTTTTTCTTCTACCTTCTTTTCTTCCACATTTTCTTTTTCAACCTCAGTCTCCACCACCTTCTTAAACCTCTTAAACTTCTTAAATTCATCTTCTGGCCCCATAGGCACAAAGCTATCAAATTCTCTCTTAGCTTTTACATACATCTTTTGAATTAACTCACCAAGGTACCAAGATAGCTGTTTAAGAGTGTATCCCTTCATATTTTTCAAGTAATATTCTTGAAACTTTCTTATCTGTTTAACAGTTGGTGGTTTGAGTAATTTCTTCTTTCTTCTCTCAGCAAGATACCATTTCCTTCTTTGTTCTTTGTACTTCTTCATCCATTTAAGTCTTTCTTCCATTGTTTGTGTGTCTTGCTGTTCCTTCTTAATCAGCTTAGAAAGCTCAACATCAGCATCACATTTAATCCTCTCCTCATCCCAAGCATCAAGAAATTCCTTTGTCTTAGCCTCATCCTCAGCATGCTTTCTTTGAGCCTCAAGAACTTTCTGATTTTCCTCCTCAAACTCAGCAGCTAACTTCCTTGCAGCTTCTTCATTAGCCTTTTCTTGTAACTCTTTTGGTCAAAACTCAAAGGGTATATCCGGTTGAGGTTCAGGCTCTTCAACCATTTTGCCTTTACCCTTCCCTGAGTATTGATGTGTTTGAGTAGGTTTCTTGGATGGGATAGGTTCTCTGATTGTGACTCCTTTAGCAGGTGCCTTTGTTGATGCTTTTTGTGGTTGAGGTTGTGGTTCTGGTTTTGGTTGTGGTTGTTTTGGTGTTGATGATTTTGTAGACTTAAGTTGTAGTATTACCTTAGCCAGACTAACATCATCATCCAATTCCTCAGCATTAGAATCAACTTTAGTCTCAACAGTAGGAACTTCAACACCAGCAGTAGAATGTTTAACTTCAGCAGTAGGATCATCATGTACTTGAGCAGTAGGATCATTAACACTAGCAGCAGAATGAATTACCTCAGCAGTAGAATCATTCTTAGCTACTTTTTCTTTGTCGCCAACAGCAAAATCAGCTTTATCCTTAACAGCAGAATCTCCAAAGCTTTTGATTGACTCCACCATCGCCTCAGAAGCTTTCACAAGCTGCTCAGCATCCAAAGTCTTTAATTTCTCTACTAACTGCTCCTTTTTCCCTTTTTCCAAAGCCACTAACAATGCTAAATGAACAATCTATCCCACAAAAATTTTGGTGTCACGCCGTAGATACATCAACATATATAATAAATAGAGTCTCAATTAGGCGAATATTAGGAAAAACCCCATATGAGTTGTTAAGAGGTAGAAAACCTAATCTAAATTACTTTAGGGTATTCGGGAGCAAATGTTTTGTTCTCAATACAAAAGATTACCTTACTAAGTTTGATCCTAAGTCGTACGAAGGAATCTTTCTAGGTTATTCGCAAAACAATAAAGCTTATATAATACTTAATAAACACACTATGAAAGTAGAAGAGTCCTTGAATGTAGCATTTGATGAAACTCCACCACCACCTAAAACATTGCCTCTAGAAGATGATGACCTAGTTGAAGAAGAAGCGATTGAGGTTAGTAAAACTAAACCCTTAGGTGATGATAATAAAAATATAACACTAGGAGAAAACGAAATAGTAAATATTAAGGAATCTAAATCACACCTAATAGATAATATAATAGAAAGCCTAAATCAAAGAACCTTAGATCACAAGCTCAAGATAAAAATAATTTCTTTTGTTTTCTCCAATGTTGCAAAAATCGGTCAACTCGGCCGATTAATCGCCGATTACAAGGTAATCAGCCCTATACCTTGTAGAATTTCAAAAATCGGCCAAAAAATCGGTCAGGCAAAAAAATCGGCCAAAAATCGGCCGAATCGGCCAAAAAATCGGTCGAATCGGCACAAAATCGGCCGAATCGGCCAAATCGGTCAGCTTTGAAAAAATAAAAATTTAGGCATTCTACTTAATTTGGGGATCGTTTATTTCACTTATAACGCACAATGAGCCTCATAATCAGAATTGGAGCCTTTTATTGAGGTTTGGAAACATAGTAGGCTTGGAATCAGTTACGATCTTTAGTTTGGTCTTCAGAAATACCCAAAACATGCAAAAAATGCCAATCCGATTAATCACCGATTAATCCCGCCTCGGCCGATTACTCGCTGCAGGGTGGTCGACCGCCCGGCTACCGATTCACGATTTTTGCAACATTGGTTTTCTCTCAACAATAGAACCTAAAAATATAAATGAAGCCTTAAAAGTTGAAAGTTGGGTTATGGCCATGCAAGAAGAACTAAATCAGTTTAAGACAAATGACGTTTGGGAACTAGTCCCAAATCCCATGAATATGACCATCATAGGAACTAAATGGGTATATAGAAATAAGTTAGATGAAAATGGAATTGTTACTAGGAACAAAGCTAGGTTAGTTGCCCAAGGTTATAATCAACAAGAAGGAATTGACTATGACGAAACTTATGCCCCCGTAGCTAGATTAGAATCTATAAGAATACTCCTTGCCTATGCATGCGCCCTAGACTTTAAGTTATTTCAAATGGATGTGAAAAGTGCATTCCTTAACGGTTTTATCAATGAGGAGGTATACGTGGCACAACCTCCAGGATTCATTGACTTCGCAAAACCTGATTATGTTTATAGACTCAAGAAAGCTTTATATGGACTCAAACAAGCTCCCAAGGCTTGGTATGATCGATTAAAAGCTTTTCTTATTAAACATGATTATTCCATGGGAATGGTAGATAACACACTTTTCACGAAAAAGAAAAGCCCAAATCTCATCATTGTCCAAATATATGTCGACGACATTATATTTGGATCGACTTGTCAGGATATGTGTGATGAATTCGCCAAAATCATGCATGATGAGTTTGAGATGAGTATGATGGGTGAACTAAATTTCTTTCTAGGATTACAGATAAAACAATTAGAAGATGGAATATTTTTTAATCAATCTAAGTACATTAAGGAAATGCTTAAGAAATTTGGACTAGAAGACTCTAAGCCTATGAAAACACCGATGTCTACAGAAGTAAAACTCACAAGAGATGAAGAAGGTGAGTCCGTAGAAAACACTAAGTATAGAGGGATGATAGGTAGTTTACTATACTTAACGGCAAGTAGACCGGATATCATGTTTAGTGTCTGCCTTTGTGCTCGCTTTCAAGAGGATCCCAAAACCTCTCACCTAGAAGCGGTTAAGCGTATCTTCCGATACATTAAAGGCACTATACACTTAGGATTATGGTATCCTAAGGGATCTGGCATAGAAACCATCGTCTATGCGGATTCGGATCATGCGGGAGACTACGTGGATAGAAAAAGCACTAGCGGTATTTGCACTTTTATGGGATGTTGTCTAACATCTTGGTTTTCGAAGAAGCAAACCGCTCTTGCTATTTCTACTACAGAAGCCGAATACGTAAGCGCAGAAAAGGCATGTCAACAAGCATTATGGATGAAACAAGCTCTCGTAGATTATGGCATTAGGTTAGATAATGTCCCAATTATGTGTGTGATGAACTCAAATAAGTACATTTTATTACTATCATTTATCCTAATTATTTGACTTGTTTTACTATATTATATATGAGGATTGATACTTAATCGTTTACTTTTGTAATTCTCAGTTGAAAACAAGCATTTGGTGAAACTTAGCGATTTTGGACTAATTATGGAGCAAAACGTGCATAAAGTGAAGAGTCTACTGAAAGGGACAAGATCAAGTCAAATCTGCTCCAGATGCGCCACATCTCACTCATGACATGCGCCGCATCGCTATCAAGATCTCACCAGATACGATCCAAGATTCAAGAGGACATGCGCCGCATCCAAAGATAAAGATACGCCGCATCTTCTGGCGGTGTACGAATATTCCTGAATATTATAATCTTGGACCCCACGCGAAGTTAAGTACAAGCGCCGCATCTACTTACAAGATGCGCCGCATCTCACCCTCAGACAGAAACTATAAATACCCCAAGACCAGACGAATTTCGTACGCAATATATTATAACCGAAGACCGAACAGGAGAAACCTAGGACGAATTCAGTCAAGGAAGCAGCACAAGACACACCCAAATCAAAGATACAAGAGCTGTAAGAAGGTGCTGCATATGTTTAATTCATTAAGTAGTTTTGTTTTATTGTGTTAGTAAACTTTAATTCATCAAGATTGGTGGCTTGTGTAACGTGACAACGGAAAGGTTGCACTCCCTTAAAACTGCTTTCTCATTAATTAAAGTTTATATGTTGATGTCATTGGTGACTTTTATTAGTGCATTGATAACCTCTGTGTCTAGCTGAGCGTTGATCGGGTCGCCATGCCTCTGCCCTCGCCTGTTTATTAGATGCCTATGTATTCTATGGTCTGTAGAAAAGTAGGAGAAAGATAAACGGGATAGTCATAAGTAATCATTAAGGGTTTACTCGCCGATAAGATTAGAACCAACGAGAAAGGACTTAATCTCGGTGCGTTGCATCGAACTATACACTTCATATAACACTAGCAATAAAACAAGTGACAAACTACTTATCATAAGGACAGCCCTCTTATTGTCTCGAGTATTTATCTGTGTACGTGTGTGCTACTTGCTGATTCGTGCCTATTGGTTTAGTTTATTATTTAATTGCAACCAAATCGTGCCAGTCTCTCAGGCTGAACCCCCCTTGCGTTAGATTAGGTTGTATAGCTAACTTAATATATTAAAATACTGATTAGAATAACTAGATAATACGTTCCACTCTTAGTGATCGACACTCTACTTACCATTATATTCATACTGACCGGGTACACTGCTCGTTAAGTGTGTGTTATTGATAAGTCGGCTAAATATAAATTTAAAACTTGAGTAGGCATTAAAACTGTTAAACCGCAACGACACATCACGCGCATCAAGTTTTTGGCGCCGTTGCCGGGGAGTGAATTGTTATTATCTGTTAATTTGATTAGTATTTTAATTAGGTTTTTAATTTTTATCTAACCGCTAATTTTGTTGTGTATTAGATTAATTTGCATTCATTGTACTATTTTGCATATTTTCTGTTTTTGTGTGTTATTTGTTTGCTTTTGTTTGTTTTTATTTTCGTGTGTTTTTTTTTTTTTTTTTTTTTTTTTGTATTTTTTGTTTTCTGCTATCGTTGTACTGAGCTAAATCGAACGATACGGCGCATCTGATTTCTCAGATACGGCGTATTGCGTTCAATTTTTTATAAAATACAACGCGTTTAATTAATTCGATACGACGCATCTTTTCCCCAAGATACGGCGTATCTGTTTTTGATAAAAAAAATTTCGAAACGTTAACGCCATACGACGCATCTGCTTTAGCAGATACGGCGTATCTATTATTTTAATTAAAAACAGTTTTCGAATTATTAAACAGATACGGCGTATCGATTTTTATCGATACGGCGCATCCTCTGAATCAAAAATCTTATATTTTGAAACGTAACGAAAATACGGCGCATTAACTTTTGTTAATACGGCGCATTTAATTTTAAATAAATACCGATTTTTTATTATTAAAATTGATACGGCGCATTCAAATTTCTAAGCGGCGTATCTATTTTCTGAATAAAAGTCTGATTTAATTTTAACGATTATAAGATACGGCGTATCCGATTTTTTGGATACGGCGCATCGTCTGCCAATATCAGTTATTTTTTTTCTTATATCCGTTTCTATATTTGTTAATTTTTCTTCTTGCGAACAGATCCTACTGATGCTTTTGTGATTATTTCAGAAGGAAAATGGATGGATTCGGAGAGCTGATTGACTTCGACTTCGACGCCAACTTTATGAATGATATATCAGTGCATGATAAATCACCCGAACGTTACGACGGGGACTACATTGAACTTAATGACCTTGATGGACCAATAGAATCCAATGACCTATTCATGGACGATGCGGAATCTGAATTAGAAGAAGGAGAAATTGTGGATAGTCCAATAGTCAACGTTATTAATACTAGGAATTACGATGAATTTGAGGGATATGACGGTTCTTGGGATTACGGTAGAAGGATCCACGCCGATTGTGCTTACAATTTGCAATTCCCATGCATGATTGGGTACAAGTGTATTGACGCCAATTTCTTTCCTATTTTACCAATCAATGTCATGTCAAGAAGCTTTTACAATTCTATTATGAGAAATAAAGTGGAGCATACGGGAAAGAATGTAGTTGGAGCCTTCATTAATGTCCCGATCTTCGTAGGACGCTTTACTATTGTAACTGAGTTCGCCGTTATTGAAAACATGAATGCCTATCGTGACAGCAATATGGGTGACGTGATTGTTGGAAAACTATTTTGTAGGGAGATCACTATTAATGCAAAACGATTTGAAGGAAAGATCACCTTTCAATGTGGAAGCGACATTATCACTTATATGATGCCCCAAACTCACCCTGGGTTTAAACATGCTACTAATAGGGTCTGCTACAAATTCTCTCCATTCCTTTTTATTAGTAATGATGACATAAAGAGAGGGATTGAGTACCCATATCAAATAATAGAAGGATTCTATAAAGGAGTTTTGAATTTGGGACCTGAATATATACGTAACGATTTAGTTGCTAAATGGATCCTACGTGGCCAAGTAGGAATAAATGATCGATATTAGAAGAGCTGAACGTGAGTCTAACTTGAAGACTCTGGAATAAAGACAAGTGCTTACCGGGAGACAACCCGGATTTATCTTTTTATTATTCTGTTTATGTGTCGAGTCAGTCAGGCCGCCGAGGATACGGCGCATCTCAATCCTGAGATGCGACGCATCTCCTGCAGATGGTCATATCTTATTTTATTTTATTTTTCTGAATTTTATTTAATTCCGAATTTAAAAATTTTTATCAGTTTATTTTAATGCGGCGCATCCCTGGTTAAGGATGCGGCGCATCTTTTATTCTGATCCGTATTTATTCCAGGCACGATACGGCGTATCTTCTTCCATAAGATACGGCGCATCGACTGACCTGATGGTTTTCATTTTTAATTTTTATGTTTTATTTTTTCCTAACTACTAATGTGTTATGCAAGTTTGAACCTTTCTTATCTTAGGTGTGTTTTGAAGCCTTGGTGGTATTATAGATTCCTGCGTTTCCTGTGGATACATCTAATATGAAGCTTAAACGTTCTAATCCACAAGAAATTGATTTTTGCTCTAATACTAATGGAGGATCATACCGAGCAAATCTCAGGGGAGTTTTTCTGTTCAAATTCTTTTATTTTCCAGTTTTTAACATTTTATACGAACAACGAGGACGTTGTTTAACTTAAGTGGGGGGATTGGAGAATTAGAACACTTAACACTTACTTGTCCTAAACTTTTCAAAATATCCTTAAAATGTGCTTAATATATCAAAACTTTAAAATTTTTTAGCATGTTTTTGTTTAAAGTCTAAGTTGCATAGCTGCACACATGACGCTATTTTCAAAAATTGTGATTTTTCAAAATTCACAAATCGATGAGTGTGCCGGTGACTTGTAAACTTTAGAACTTGGCTTGTATACTATTCGAGACCACCATAATAAGTATTATTTTATATAATTGGAATGACTTGTCTAAATTGGTAAATTTCTAGGATTACACCCAAATAGCTTTATATGTTTTATGTTATTAGCTAACTACACTGGTTAGTTAACCCCCGTATAAACCCTTTGTTACTCTCATTTTTAGAGTAAGATACCCTTAGAAAAACACTCAAAGCCATTCCTTTCGTTTCTTACACCTATGTTTAAAATGTTTCGTTACACCCTTAAACTTTAGCCTACCCTGTAGATTAGAATCCGTGGTTGGTTAATTGCTATAGGCAAAGTGAGTTTCCTTACATTACCTGTGTTCGTGTGCGTAATTCATTATCTATGGTTAGGTCGGGAAATTGCACAATGCAATTGGAGTGAAAGTAAATATTGTATATCTTCAAGTTTATTTTTCGTTTGTTTACTACTTTCACTATTACCGTTATTTCTGAAGTATGAAAAGTATGGAAAAATTATCCAGAATTATTGTTTTGGTGATGTGGTGAAATTTTACACAAAAAAAAAAAAAAAAAAAAAAAAAAAAAAAAAAAAAAAAAAAAAAATCGAAAAAATGAGAAAAGAAAAAGAAAAAGAAGAAAGTTGGAAGATTGATAAACCAACGATGTAAAGTTATGTAAGTGGTCGATATCACCACTATTTGTTGTATATTATATCTATGGATTGAATGGGAGTTGGCAGTTATGGGAACGTCAACTAAAGTTTGTTCTTTGATTAAGATCTTGTTGAGTATAATTCGTGTCTACCTAAAGCGTGTGTTTCAAGTGTTAAAGCGTGAGTTATTCAATGATATGAGTCTTATTCATGGGATGGTTGGGATAGTGATTAACCACACTTAGGATTTTAATTTATTTGTTTTGTTTATTTTTCATTTTACACCAATTTATATCCCAAATATTGTCCATACCCTATTATTCTTTATCCAACGAATCCTTTGATTTATTGAGATTAGGGATTTGAGCAATCTTAAGTATCGTAGTCGTGGATTCGGCTATGTATTTATGATTTTGTCGCCCTTTTTGATATATTATTATTGGTGAAGTTTGGACCTATCTTTAGCCTATTCGAGTTAAGGATTTGAGCAATTGCAAGTATCGTGTTCGTGGATTCGATCATGTATTTGTGATTTTGTCGCCTTTTCTGGAATTTGAGATTGATAGTGATTAAGAATAATTAACCCTTTAAGCCTAAAAACCCTTTTTGCCGCTTTAGACTTGTTATTCCTTGGCTTTAGTGGTGGAGATGTGTATACTTGCCAAGCTTATGATAGAATATTCATCGCGACTGGACAGTTAAACGATTAGATTTGCTTTTATCAAAATATTTTATTTTACTTCTAATTCGTTAAGTGTTTAGTTGTGTGATTATGACAAAAATGAATACATGCTTAAATATAAAAATAAATCCTAATATCCTTTAGGATACATTTTCATAAGATTAATTCTAAGGTTTACTTGGGGACAAGTAAAGTTCAAGTGGGGGGATATTTGATGAACTCAAATAAGTACATTTTATTACTATCATTTATCCTAATTATTTGACTTGTTTTACTATATTATATATGAGGATTGATACTTAATCGTTTACTTTTGTAATTCTCAGTTGAAAACAAGCATTTGGTGAAACTTAGCGATTTTGGACTAATTATGGAGCAAAACGTGCATAAAGTGAAGAGTCTACTGAAAGGGACAAGATCAAGTCAAATCTGCTCCAGATGCGCCGCATCTCACTCATGACATGCGCCGCATCGCTATCAAGATCTCACCAGATACGATCCAAGATTCAAGAGGACATGCGCCGCATCCAAAGATAAAGATACGCCGCATCTTCTGGCGGTGTACGAATATTCCTGAATATTATAATCTTGGACCCCACGCGAAGTTAAGTACATGCGCCGCATCTACTTACAAGATGCGCCGCATCTCACCCTCAGACAGAAACTATAAATACCCCAAGACCAGACGAATTTCGTACGCAATATATTATAACCGAAGACCGAACAGGAGAAACCTAGGACGAATTCAGTCAAGGAAGCAGCACAAGACACACCCAAATCAAAGATACAAGAGCTGTAAGAAGGTGCTGCATATGTTTAATTCATTAAGTAGTTTTGTTTTATTGTGTTAGTAAACTTTAATTCATCAAGATTGGTGGCTTGTGTAACGTGACAACGGAAATGTTGCACTCCCTTAAAACTGCTTTCTCATTAATTAAAGTTTATATGTTGATGTCATTGGTGACTTTTATTAGTGCATTGATAACCTCTGTGTCTAGCTGAGCGTTGATCGGGTCGCCATGCCTCTGCCCTCGCCTGTTTATTAGATGCCTATGTATTCTATGGTCTGTAGAAAAGTAGGAGAAAGATAAACGGGATAGTCATAAGTAATCATTAAGGGTTTACTCGCCGATAAGATTAGAACCAACGAGAAAGGACTTAATCTCGGTGCGTTGCATCGAACTATACACTTCATATAACACTAGCAATAAAACAAGTGACAAACTACTTATCATAAGGACAGCCCTCTTATTGTCTCGAGTATTTATCTGTGTACGTGTGTGCTACTTGCTGATTCGTGCCTATTGGTTTAGTTTATTATTTAATTGCAACCAAATCGTGCCAGTCTCTCAGGCTGAACCCCCCTTGCGTTAGATTAGGTTGTATAGCTAACTTAATATATTAAAATACTGATTAGAATAACTAGATAATACGTTCCACTCTTAGTGATCGACACTCTACTTACCATTATATTCATACTGACCGGGTACACTGCTCGTTAAGTGTGTGTGTTATTGATAAGTCGGCTAAATATAAATTTAAAACTTGAGTAGGCATTAAAACTGCTAAACCGCAACGACACATCACGCGCATCAGTGTGATAACAAAGGTGCTATAGATTTAAGTAAAAATCCCGTTCAACACTCTAGGACTAAACATATAGAAATACGCCACCACTTCCTTCGCGACAACGTTCAAAAAGGAAACATATCTATAGAAAAGGTTGCATCGGAAGATAACATAGCGGACATATTCACTAAACCCCTCAAGCGCGAACTCTTTAACCACTTACGTTTAGGCCTAGGAATGATGGAACAAATTGACTGAATTTTCTGCACTTTTGGTAAAATTTTAATCGTCAGATGGACGGCCCCCTTAATTCATAAAGGCGGCCCCTTAATTTTAAGGGGACCAGCCATCTGTCAGGAAAAAAAAATTCCTTCCTTTCTCCCTTCTTCTCATCTGTGTCTAGGAATCTATTTTGCACAAAATTAAAGATTGGGAAACACTTCTATTTTTGCATAAACATATTTATATACAAAACCCAATCCATTTTATTTAAATCATTCTCACATCTAGGAAAATACATGAAAATCATTTCTCTTGCATTGTTGAATAATGCTAAAAATATTTTTCTCTCATGCATAAAATCTCACATGAATTGTCAAAATATATAACCTAATATATATCTTTGATATTCATAAATTGAGCAAAATCAAATAAAGGAGAATTTGGATTGTTTCTTAGGAAATTCTTGCATTTAGGAGTCGAAACAATCACTTCTCCACATTTGTTGCATATAGGCACACACTAGAACATAATTGCTAATCACATCTCCACATTTGTTCCATCACCAATTCCTTGTTAGTTTCTAGTGCCCTTAGTCTATTATCCTTGCCTTATATGATTACTTGTTTTAATATTGATTGATTACTAGATAGAAGTTCTTGCTTGCTTATTTGTTTAGTTAATATGTATTGCATGCATAATTATTAGTATATTATATGCTTTATTGCCTCAAAGAGTTGGACTTGCCTAAAACCAAAAATTCCAAACATAGCCCTTCTTCCCTATTCCTGCAGAAAAACTCATTTCTGGAACTCTGAATAGCTGCAGATGGGCGGCCCCCTTAATTATTAAGGGGACCGGCCATCTCCAGTTCGAGTTCTCAGAATCTTTTTCTGCTTTTTAGCCTATTTCATCCTACACTTCCTTAAATTCACAAACATATTTTGTCCCAATCACCCCAACACTTTTATCCATCCTCAATAACCTCAATCCTCCACTATAAATAACCCCATTCATCACCATTTTCACTCATCTCATCATGTCTTCTCCCACCAAACCAAAACCAATGACCTCAAGGTTAGCAAGGATGACCGAAAAACGTATGTGGAAGAGAAAATCTAACCCTCACAACAAGTCCATCACAACAAATGGTGTGACTAGACAATCAACCCCTCCATCCTCATTTGTTCCCAACTATTCTCCAAGATCTCAAGCCCATTTCATTAAACCCTATCATGTTGGCCAAACATCCACATTCATCCCAAACTACACTTCTAAACCTCAAACCACCCTCAATGAAACCTTCCAAAATCCTCATCACATTGGTCAAACATCAAACTTAAACTCAAACCACACACCCCAATTTCATCCATTCCCACCAAATGATCAAAACCGTATTGCCATGGAGAAGCAAAAGCTCTATGAAGAGATTAACCAAATCCACGACCTTAGCGATCTCCTTGCTATGCACCTTGCACAACGCAACAAAGGACAACCTCCATCCTCACCCTACACAAATTGCTTACCCCACTCTCTCAACTTGGATCAAGTTGCAAACCACACCCACTATTGCCCTTGTTGCATCTTCCTTCAAAAACAAATTCTCCACTTGAGTGAAGATATTTCTTGGATCGAATACCTTCTTACTCGTCCTCATCCCATTCCTCCTCTAACCCGATATAACATCATTAGATCCACTCCACCCGCTCCATTTCCCTCACCATCATACAACTAAGTCCCATTCACATGCCTTCCGCCCGAAAATAAAATCCCTCACCCTTTTGTGTCGCAAGCAAGTCCAATCGCTCTCTTTGGCAATATTAGGATCATTAGTATCTTTTACTCATGTTGTAATCCTTATTTTATGTGATGTAATGATGATTCATGTTTTACACATGATCATCTTGAATGAATAAATATGATTAGTTGTTTGTTCTAAATATTTTTGCTATGCATATATATGTCTTATGTTCTTAACTTGTTTTTGCAGCCAAGATTTCCATAGCTCGTCTCCTTGGTGCCCTCGAACGAGGGGGAGTACACATCAAGGGGGAGTTCTCGTCCCGACAAATTTTATTTATAAAACTTGTCGGCATAACCTTTTTGATTCTACAAAAAGGGGGAGAAGTAGATATAAACTCACTAAATACTTGTCTAAAAATTAATTTTTCAATTTAATGAGTTTAGATTTTGTAATCATCAAAAAGGGGGAGATTGTTGATATAAATAATGCCTAAACACGTTATTAATATTTTTCGATATCTCTACGTTTTGATAATCACAAAATTTAAAATCATTAAACGAAAAATTATGACGTAAACAAGTATTTAGTTGTAAATATCTATTTTAACAACTCAATCACTTAAGGTATGAATAAACAAATGCTTAATGCATTATATGATCAAAGGAACATTTTCTTAAACACTAAATTTTTTATAAAATGTCACAAACATTTTATATCTTTTAGAAAAACATTTTTGGTAATAAATAAAAAAGGTTTAATCCATTATAAATTTATGAATTCAAATTTTCAACCAAAAATGGCAAAAATATTCCAGAAAAACCTTCCCCACAAAAAGACAAAACTGGGCAACGGTACAGAGGGGCGGCCCCCTTAAATATACAAGGCGGCCCCCTTAATTTTAAGGGGACCGCCCCGCTCCTCCAGCTGTCCAGTTTTGCCTATAAATACTGGACTTTCTCTGGACTTTTTCCTCACCTTTTGCACCCCAAACCTTTTGTTCTAAATCTCTTCTAATCCTTTCTAAAACCCTTTGATCATATATTCTTAAGCATTGGTTTCTAAGTGATCCAAGCTTCCACCATCCAAGTGCAAAAGAAGAATACTCCTTCAACATCTAAAGAAGAAGTATTGCAACTTAGTATCATCTTGCTACCTAAGTTGCTTGTATAATCATCCATTCATTTGTGTATATTTGTTAGATAAGTGTGTGCATATTTGGTTAGGCTAGATTAGTGTGTAAGTAGTGAAGTTGTGAAGAGGTCAAGGTGTGTAAGTAGTGAAGGTGTGAAGAAGTAGAAGAGTAGATTAGTCGTGCTAGGTTGTGAAGAAGTAGTGAAGAAGGTGTGCGAGAAGTTGTGAAGAAGTTGTGAAGAAGTCGTAAAGAAGTCGTGAATAATTTGTGAAGAAGTTGTGAAGAAGTCGTGAATAAGTTGTGAAGAAGTCGTGTTGAAGTTGTGAGATTGGTTCTAGCTACGATTAGAACCTGACATCTAGCTTTGTGTCGTTAAGCCGGTGTAAGCGAAAGTTGTGTAAGGTTTTCTCCACCAAAAGGGAGCTTGTTGACATAGTGAAGAAAACTCTCGAGTTAGGTGCTCGGGGAGTGGAGTAGGGCAAGGAAGGTGTCCTTGTAGCCGAACCACTATAAATCCTTTGTCTCGCGGTTCGATCTCTCCATCTCTATCTTTCATTTCATTTCATTGCTTTACTTACATTGTTTATTTAGATTTACTTATATTTGCTCATATTGTTCAAGAGTTGGCTTCACATAAATTCGAATCTAAGTTTTTAAAAGTAAACAAAGTTTTCATAATAAAATTAAAAAGACGTAAAACTATTCAACCCCCCTTCTAGTTTTCCACAAATAGGCAAGTTAAATCTCTTTTGGGAATTATGTTCTTTATATCCACACTGTATATATTGCCTGTTCTAGGGACTCTAAGTAGCACAAATTGATCATCAGGCAACTTAAAATCTGGAGATAAGACAAGACATTCAGTGCCTGTAAAAAGAACAAAATTCTTTTTGTCACACATTTGTGAGACACTAAAAAGATTGAACTTAAGCCCTTTTACAAAGTACACCTTTTCAAAATCCAATTTCCCTGTTCTAATTGTACCTTTACCAACAATCTTTCCACCCTTAGGATCGTTACCAAAAGCAACATAGCTACCATCCATAGCTTCAAAATCTTCAAGGTTGCTTTAGTCTCCTGTCATATGTCCAGAGCATCCACTATCAAAAATTCATTTGTCCTTTAGCTTCTCTTGTAGATTGCCCTGCACATAAAGTAAGAGAGTTAGTTTCTCTTGGGGACCCAAGCCATCACTGACTTGGATCTGCCTTGTGCATCAACATAGTCAAATTTCTTCAAATCCATTGATGCACTACTGTGTCTGAGAACATGATCTAATACCTTAATTTTAGGTTTCCATACCCAGCAAGCTGAGGCCTTAACAGCATAAAAGTGATTGCCCACAATAGTGTCTGTTATTACTTTTGGCTCAGCAGTAGAATCTGCTTTTGCCTTAGCAGCAGAAACAACTGTATTCTTTTGAATAGGCCTTTTTGGTGCAGCAATAGTAATTTTCCTAGTAGCACCAGTTCTCAGTAAAACTTCCCTAGGAACCATGTTTCTCTTAGGATGAGGGTGAGTCTTTTTAGCAAAGTTTTTGTGGTTCACCCTATTGTATTGGTTCCAAACATGTTTTTGGTAGTAGTAACAATCTTCCTGAAGATGCTTAAAACTACCACAACTATAACAAGCCTTTTTAACCAATTTAAAATAACTTCCTAACTTTTGTGAAATTAGGTTGTTCCAATTTCTTTGGTTTCCTCTAGGCCAGTTATTAAGTTTCCTAGGATATTCTCTAGGTTTCTCATCAAATTCAGCAATTTTCCTAGAGATATTAGCACCAAACTCAGGCTTCACAAACTCAACCTGTTTAACTTTAGATTCTACTGCTTTAACCTGAGTGACTTTAGATTCAACAATTTTAGGAATTTCTTCCTTGGTAAACTTAGGTGTTGACTAAGTCTGTTCTTCTTCACTATCTGACGCCCAATCTTCAATGATTGGTGTATCATAACACATCTTTCCTACCTTAGGTGTTTCTTTATTTGATTCACTAGTTTCACCTATAGGTTTTGCATCTATATCAGTAATGAAAGACAATTCCTTCCTAGGAGGTGCAAAGGCACTCTTAACAGGAGGAGCAACATCATTATATCCTATGCCACTACCTCTTCACATTAATTGACTTTCAATGGACTTGTGGACTAGGTCAGATGCAAATTGTTGTTTCTCTACCCTAACAACATGTTTTTCTTTCTCAGACAAAGCTACTTCTTTAGCTTGTTCTGCCTCCTCTAGCCTTTTATTTAGCACATTAATCTCACTATTTTTCATAAGAAGCTTACCTTCTAGAATGTGGATCCTATCAACATACTCTAACTCATTTTTCTTAAGAAACTCAAGTCTTTCTTCTACTGATTTTAAACCAACTTTATAACCTAAGTTATCTAGTTTTAGTTTTTCCAATTCAGCTCTTAGACTCTCATTCCTAGACTTAAGCTCTTCTACAGTATCTAAACATGATTTAAATGAACAACTGGACTCATTAGATACCTCAGAGTCTGAACCAGATGATGAAGAAGCATAAGCCATCAAAGCAAAGTTGGGTCCTTCCTCAGCTTGGTCACTCCAATCATACTCTCCCAAGCCATCACAGGACACCAAAGCAGTAGTAATCTTGGTTTCCTCAATAGGAACATTACTTGTATTCTCTCTGTTCTTCTTGGGTGCTCTGCATTCCCTTGTAAAATGGCCCTTTCTCTGACAATTGTAGCACTCAATCTTTGACTTATCAAACCCCATGGTGGTTTGTCCTCTGTACTTAAGCTCCCTACCTGTCTTTTTCAGAAATCTCCTAGCCCTCATGGTCAGCATATCCATCTGCCACTTCAAATCAATCTCCTTAAGATCATCAGGATCAATTTGTTCTAAATCCTGATCAGTAACAGTAGTACTTGTGGTAAGATAAGCCAAGAAGGCAAAAATAGCAGCATCACTGATGTTATCACTATTTGTTGAGCTAGCAGCAGAAACATTTGTGCCAACAGCAGAAACTATATAACCAGCAGCAGAATAGTTTTCTTGAGAGCTACCAGAACCCTTGTTGTTTGAGGACACAAAAGCTAGGTTTTTTGCATTAGAGGATGAACTGGATGATCCTTTGACTTCAGATTCATACACCTTCAGATTGTTGTACAAATCATCCAAACTCATTGTTTCAAAATCCTCCTTGTTTCTCCAGACCACAGTATGCATGCTTCATTCAGATGATAAGCTTCTGAGAAACTTGTGATTGATGTCTTCTTGAGACACTGGAACCTGCATAAGAGCCAACTGACTTACCAACTTCTGAAGTCTGTCATAAGTAGCATCAATGTTTTCAGAACTTGAGGCCACAAAGGTCTCAAATTGATGCTTCAACAAGTTCTTCCTTGACTTCTTTGTAGCTGCATTCCCACCAAATCTTAGTTCAATGGCTTTCATCAAGGACTTAGCATTCTGTATGTGACTAAAACTCAATTGATATTCATTAGGTATCCCTATCCTGAGAATACTGTAAGTCTTTATCTCCAATCTTCTCTGAGCCTTTTCCTTAGCAGATTTAATGGGTAAAATTGTCCCATCAGCAGCTTTTGCTGGTAAGGAATCACCATTCAGAATGACTTCCCACATAGAGTAGTCAAGCATCTTGATATACTGCTGAATTCTCATCTTCCATAGCTCATACTCACCAGGCTTGAGCATGGGCACTTTTGATGCAATTACCATATGAGTTGATTCGGATTCCATTGCTTATGTAGATGTTGAACAGATCTGAGTTTAACACAAATTCTTCTTGATATCACAAGTGGTATCAGAGATTGGGGAGCTCGTTACCTAGGGATTCACAAGGTTTTTAGTCGAAGAAAGAAGAAGAAAATCGAATTTGGTTTATTTTCGTAACTTTCTGCAGGGCTGTTTTTGAACGACGATATCTCATTCGTTAACCGTTGGATCATGCTGAATTTTTTATTGGGGATACTTCATATATCAAAGAAGATTTTCACCGGAGGGATCTTCAATCTGAGTTTATAATCAATAGTTATGGTTCATCAAAAACTGCTGCAGAAACAGTTGAAGTAAGTCGTTTTTAGGGCTTTTGTTATCTCATTCTTCTTGAATTCATTTTATATCAATTGTATTCATCATAGAAGTCGATATTGGGATTATTTTCATGCTTTATATTCACAAAATAACCGCTTTGGTAAAGATATGATCGACTTTTAAGGGTCAGATCAATTTTAAGGGTTTCAATCACTGTTCATTCAAGATGTTGCTGCTAATACATTCGTTGTTGGTTTGAATGTACACAAGACTCTTCCAGTTAATTGTTGCTGTGATCGTTACTTAGAAACCCTAGGATGATTGACTTTCATAATGGATTGAAGTTGTTTATACTTGAAACCCTAGCTGAATAAAGTTTGTACGCAAGTTACTGGTTGTTTATTGATTAGAGTTTTAAGCTGCTGTTGTTCGTGCTTGGATTGTGAACTTGCTGAGGTATGTTGATCCAAGATGATTACAAGTTATTTTATATGGATCGAGAATCCTGGTGTCATGGTATTAAAAGCTATTCGATAAAAAGTTTTATGTGAACTGTTGGACGTTATTGAAGGAATTGATTATTGACAGTTTATGTTTCTTGAAGTGCTTTGTGATATGCATGTGTTATCCAGTTAATGGGTCGGTGTAGTATTTTTGCATGGAGATCGATTTCAATCTCAAGATTATACCTACATGCACATGGGACGGTGAGTGAGATTTTTATTTTCATGGGTCGGTTGGATTTGGATTTTATTATACGTGAAAAGTGCATGGAATATATTGTACATGAAGAGGAAAAGAAGTGCATGCATTCTAATATAAAAATATTTCATGTTAATATTGCTTGGTGAGTTATTATTGGTCGATTAATATTGTCTTGGATGCTTAGTACTGCTACTCGATTCTTAGTGCTGCTAATAGAAGTTGAAAATGCAAGATACTGTTGGCGTTCATAGGTTTCTACTGCTAGGCTTCACGAGTTTGTACTGCCAGTTTGTTTTGTGGTTGTTTGTACTGCTAGAATTAAAAAGCAATGAGTTTTTACTACTGCTCATGTTTAATAAGTTACTACTGCTAGCATTACTCGATATCGGCTGTCATGTTTTGATCTCGGACAGGAAGTGTATATTATTAATTTGGAATAGTTTGGTTCCAACACACACACGGATGATTTTTAGGTGTTTGATTTTTGGATTTTTGGTTACGGTTCTTAAACGATTTATGGTTCGAATTTATTTTCTTATTGGCGAAGTGGATTAGTTATTGCTTATTTGACGGTGAAGTGGAATTTTTCAAGGTTGTGTTTTATCATACCTTTAACATGAGGTAACTTGTTCGTTCGTTTAGGTGACTACGAATTGACAAACACTTGAAGGAGTTACGTTATTGTGCTCAGTGATTATTGTCAAGAGATTGCGATCTCCCTATACGTTAAGTATACGTTCGAAGTCAGTTTTAGTACAAGATATAGGACACAAGGTTGGTTTATTCTACTTCAGCATCAAATTGGTAATGATTAGTTTTCTTCAACAATAAATAAAGCCTACAGATTTGAAGAATCATGAAGATGATTAACACATTGGTTTCAGGGGAAGCTTATTCTTATGATGTGTTTAATCATTTGATGTTCATGCACCACTTAAGGGGAAGTTTTTTATTCTTACTACTGTTGATTAGTATTACTACTGATGGTTTAGATTTCTACTGTTTCAAGTTCATTTTTAGTGCGAAAAACTTCATGGAGGGTAATTTGAGACATTGGAAGGATGAATTGGATGTGTGGTATTGGTTTGTAATGGTAAAGATCATATTTTCATATGTTCCCTATATGTTGATAACAAAAAGGGGAAGAGATGTTGTGGTGGCATGGCATGGATTAAGGGAAAGACAAGATTGTTTCATTCATGGTGAGATTTAATTATCTCAATTTCTCTACTTCGTCTAGGGAAGTTGTACAAGAACGTGTATGTTTTGTCATCATCAAATAGGAAAAGATTGTTGGGTTTTACAGATTTGATGATACAAAACATGAAGAATGAAACATGAAGGGCTTAAAGTGACAAAGGAAGAATTCTTCAATTAATGAAGAATGAAACACAAGGGACTTGCTTGATAAATAAGTTTTTACTTATTAGTCCTTTGTAGTCTTTTGTAAACCCTAATTCTCTAGTATATAAAGAGATCAAGGGTACAGGTTTTATCATTAAGTCTTCCATAATGTAGTCAAGTAAAAGGTGTACGTGTGTAACCTAAACGTAGGGAAAAACGTCTAGGATTTAACCCCCAAGATCAAACGTGTCTTCGATCCTTGTTATAGGTAGATAACACGTTATATTATTCATAATATAATTGGAGGTGATTGTGGATAAACCTTATGTCAATAACATAGTTGTTTGTTTTAATTCCGCTGCGTATGTATTTTGTCTATGTTATTGTTTAACCCTAGATGCTCAAAACGATTCATGGAGTCTAATAAACTCCACACATAACGTTCTACCATTTTTGTTTACGTCATTTTAGCTAAATCCGACTCTAAAGTGTCCAAAATCAATATAGAAAAATTCTAACAGCTTTCTATTAGCCAAGTAAAAGCTATCAAAAATTCAAGTTTCGTATAGAATTTCGGAAAGCCATAACTTGCTTGTTTTAAGACCGTTTTCTAAGTTCTACATATCCGCGCGAAGGTATTTAAGTATACGAATGGATTACTAAGGCCTCGGCTAGTCTAGTTATCATTTAAAGTCCAGTTTTGTTCTTTGAAAAATTCTGACAGCAAACAATATTTTCACAAAATTAGTTTTTGTCGTCCAACTTAAAACTAACGTATCTTCTTTGTTATAAGCCCGTTTTAACTCATTCAAGCGGCTTTATAGAGTCTATTTTCTATATTTCTAGCCTAATCTTGCCACCAAGTTACTAATTTTTCGGGGTGAGGTCAAATGGGAGAGCCTCTTTTCTAAAAGTGTCAAAACGCGTTTCCTAGCCTTCTAATTATCCAAAACCGCTTAACAACAACTCCCAAACTAATCCTAGCTCTTCCACCGATTTCTCAACATGTCGATAGTGATTTAACAATAACTTTAGCAATATTAAAAGGTTCAATTTCTGATAAACTTAGGTGATCATCAAGACTAGTTAAGATAACAAGCTCACTAGTTTATATATAGTGTTTTTATTTCCACTTTCTTGTTAAGATTATCAATTAACTAGTGTGTTCATGAAAATATATTTGAGACATAGTCATTAGTTAAAAGCACTTTGTGGTTATAAAGTTTCACTAACATGTACAAAGTGATAGTCAAGTGTATGTAACTTGAGACTAATTATCATGATATATAGAGTGTAAAATTTATGAAAGTAAAGTGTTACTTACTTAAGGTGATTAGTGTGATGAGGAGGTAATTTACTTGATTATCCCAAGACCAATGCTTCTAAACCCTTACAAATGTGTCCTAGTGATACTTGAACTAGCCAAAACAACTTTTCTTTTTTCCCTTGCTCCTTGGTGGTTCGACTTATATGCAATGATGAGTAGGTGTTTTTATTTTTTTCTCTCTTCTTGCTAATATAAGTAAATGTGCTTAAGTCTTATATATATATAGCTAGTTAAGGTCAATGTATCCATAGTTAGTCAAGGAAAAATAAATGTGAGGGTGGCTTGGTGTGATGTGTTGCTCAATTGGGATAGGAGGGGGGGAAACAAAGCTTTGGTCAAGCCTCCAAGATTTGCAACTCCATGTTTTACTCCAAATTGTCTAGTATTAATTGTAAGTGCAAAAATTGTCTAGTAATTATTATGGAACAAGGGGGGGGCACAATGTCTATAATATGGAAGAGTTATAGTAATTTTGTACAAAAGTGTATATATTGTATGTATTGGGTATTAGAAATAGGTATTGGTTATCGGTTTGGTGATTAACGTAAGTTACGCGTAATTAAACGTAATGAATAAAGAAATTACATTAGGCGTAAGGAAATATTTTTGGAACTTTGGTAATAATTTAGGAAGTGTAAAATGTATTAGAAATAATTGTTAGGAGCATTGGGTATATCGGGTGTTTATTTAAATCGCGAATAGCGTTTGTTAAATTAACAATCGTAAATAAATAAAAAAGGGAATTGTCTCAGGGTTTAAAATTTTGAATCATAGTAGGAGCAAGGTATTGGGTTGTAGTGGACTAAATATAGCCTAAAGTCCTACTGTTCTTGAAAAGTATTCTAAGTTTTACGCTGACTCAAGTAAAAAGTTATATGTAATTTGTTCTCAAGTAAATGTCAAGATAAGTAATTTGAGTTTATTAAATAGTATTGACCTGTAAAATTGCGGGTTGTGATAGTCTACCACCCATAAAATGAATCTCGTCCGTGAGATTCAGTCAGTATTGGTCGTTGGAGTGTTTTCAGTGAAGAGATGCGGATACTTTTGACGGATCTGGTCTTCTCGTTCCTAAGTGAACTCGGGACCACGTTGAGAATTCCAGCGAACCTTGACGATAGGAATTCTACAATGTTTCAATTGCTTGACTTCATGATCCATAATTTCTACCGGCTCTTCGATGAAATTAAGCTTGTCATCGAGTTGAATCTCTTCTAACGGAATGATAAGGGATTCGTCGGATAAACACTTCTTAAGATTAGAAACATGAAAGGTATTGTGCACACTGCTGAGCTCTGGCGGAAGCTCAAGTCTGTAGGCCACTGGACCGATTCTAGCTAGAATCTTAAATGGTCCAATATACCTAGGGTTCAATTTCCCACGTTTCCTAAATCGTATCACACCTTTCCTAGGTGATACCTTCAACATTACCATGTCCCCAACTTTGAATTCCAAGGGCTTACGCCTCACATCGGCGTAACTCTTTTGACGATCTCTAGCGGCTTTTAATCTATTCTGAATCTGAAAAATCTTCTCGGTTGTCTCGTGAACAATGTCTGGACCGGTAAGTTGAGTATCTCCGACTTCGGCCCAACAGACAGGTGATCGGCACTTCCTTCCGTAGAGTGCTTCAAATGGTGCAGCCTTTATACTTGTGTGATAACTATTGTTGTAGGAAAACTCAATCAACGGCAAATGAGTATCCCAGCTACTACCAAAATCAATCACACAGGCACGGAGCATGTCTTCTAGTGTTTGGATGGTCCTCTCACTCTGACCATCGGTTTGTGGATGATAGGCTGTACTCATATCAAGGCGGGTTCCAAAGGCATCATTAAGTAATTCCCAAAATCTTGAAGTAAATCAACTATCTCGATCCGAAATGATTGAAACTGGTACTCCATGTTTTGAGACTATCTCCTGGATGTAGATTCTGGTTAACTTATCCATCTTGTAGGTTTCCTTAATAGGTAAGAAATGAGCTGATTTGGTGAGACGATCGACGATCACCCAAATCGCATCCTGACCACTCGGTGTTTTAGGGAGTTTGGTGATGAAATCCATTGTAATACGCTCCTATTTCTGTTGAGGAATCTCTGGTTGCTGTAGTAATCCAGACGTTTGCTGACATAAGAAGCAATGTCGGCCTTAACCTAGGAGCAAGTAAGACATTTGCTGACATAAGTAGCAATGTCGGCCTTCATATTCGGCCACCAATACAGCTTTTTGAGGTCCTGGCACATCTTATCGGAACCTGGGTGTATGGAATATTTTGACTTATGTGATTTGTGCATGATCAACTCTCGTAGGCCACCAAAATGCGGTATCCAACTTCTATCTTTGAAGCATAACATTCCATCGGATCTTTTTGCAAAACCATTCTTACTTTCTGGCATACCATGAAGATTCTCCTTAGGTCGGTTTTCTGCCTTAAGTGCTTCAGCCTGAGCCTCAAGAATTTTGGATGGGAGAGGTGAACTAATTGTCATACCCAATGATCTCACTCTTAAGGGTTTAAGTCGCTCTTTCCTGCTAAGGGCATCTGCTACCACGTTTGCGTTGCCTGGATGATATCGAATCTCGCAATCATAATCACTGAGTAGTTCTAGCCAACGGCGTTGCCTCATATTAAATTCTTTCTGATCTAGGATATGGTGATGACTTTTGTGTTCCGTGTACACTGTACACTTAGTACCATAGAGATAATGTCTCCAAATCTTTAGCGCAAAGACAACCGCTCCTAACTCCAAGTCATGAGGGGTGTAATTCTTCTCATGAACTTTGAGTTTTCGGGAAGCGTAAGCTATGACATTTTCCTTCTGCATCAACACAGCCCCAAGTCCTTATGCGAAGCATCACAATAAACTACAAAATTTTCCATTCCTTCGGGCAATGCCAAAATCGGCGCACTGCAAAGTTTTTGCTTCAACAACTAAAACGCGAATTCTTGTTTCTCTCCCTATTCATACTTTTGATTCTTCTGCGTTAGCTTGGTCAAGGGCTTCGCTATCTTTGAGAAACTCTCGATGAATCTTCTGTAGTACCCGGCAAGACCTAGAAATTGACGAATCTCTGTGGGAGTCTTAGGTGTTTCCCAATCTTTGATAGCCTCGATCTTAGCAGGGTCAACATGCAATCCTTGGCTATTGATTACGTACCCAAGAAATTGTACTTTCCGAATCCATAAATCACACTTAGAAAACTTAGCATACAACTTCTCGTTCTTGAGTAATTCTAAGATCGTCTTGAGATGTTCTTCGTGCTCTTCTTTGCTTTTAGAGTAGATTAGAATATCATCAATGAACACAATTACAAATTTGTCCAGGTACGGCTTGCACATCCGATTCATGAGATCCATAAATACCACCGGTGCATTAGTCAATCCAAACGGCATCACTTGAAAATCGTAATGACCATAACGAGTCCTAAAGGCCGTATTCGGGATATCTTCTTCCCGGACTTTAAGTTGAAGATAACCCGATCTCAAATCAATCTTCGAGTAAAAACTAGAACCTTGCAACTGATCGAACAAATCATCGATTCTTGGGAGTGGGTAATGGTTCTTCACCGTTAACTTGTTCACTTTGCGATAATATATGCACATCCGAAATGATCCATCCTTCTTCTTTACGAATAAGACCGGCGCTCCCCAAGGCGAGGAACTTGGCTAATGAATCCCTTGTCTAGTAGTTCTTATAACTGATTACACAATTCTTGCAACTCTGATGGTGCTAGTCGGTAGGGTGCTCTTGCTACTGGTGCCGCTCCCGGCACCAAATCTATCTGGAACTCTACTTGACGGGTAGGCGGTAGTCCAGGCAAATCTTCGGGAAAGACTTTCGGAAAATCTCGAACAATCGGTACATCTTCCAATCGTTTCTCATCCGACTTCTTTTCGGTTATGTGTGCTAGAAAAGTATAAAATCCTTTCTTTATGTACTTTTCGGTCTTGATACAAAGTGATAGTCAAGTGTATGTAACTTGAGACTAATTATCATGATATATAGAGTGTAAAATTTATGAAAGTAAAGTGTTACTTACTTAAGGTGATTAGTGTGATGAGGAGGTAATTTACTTGATTATCCCAAGACCAATGCTTCTAAACCCTTACAAATGTGTCCTAGTGATACTTGAACTAGCCAAAACAACTTTTCTTCTTTCCCTTGCTCCTTGGTGGTTCGACTTCTATGATGAACTCAAATAAGTACATTTTATTATCATCATTTATCCTATTTATTTGACTTGTTTTATTATATTATGTATGAGAATTGATACTTAATCGTTTACTTTTGTAATTCTCAGTTAAAAACAAGCATTTGGTGAAACTTAGCTATTATGGACTAAAAATGGAGAAAAATGATCAAGATTGGAAAAGGCTGCTGAAATGAAGAGATTGAAGACCATTGCCTGACTTAAACTTTGGTCAACGAAGAAGAACCAACTTGTTCTACTCCAGATGCGCCGCATTATACTTCTTACATACGGCGCATCACTATCAAGATTTCACCAGTTTCGATCCAAGATACAAGAAGACATGCGCCGCATACAGTTATGAAGATACGCCGCATCTCAAGGCGGTGTACGAATATTCTGGAATATAATAACCTTGGACCCCACGTGAAGTTAAGTCAATGCGCCGCATCTACTTATTCAATGCGCCGCATCTTACCTCAGACAGAAACTATAAATACCCCAAGGCCAGACGAATTTAAAAAGACTTTTGACGTACGTGCCATATATCCCTAGACGAGCGAACGAATTCAGACGAATAGGCAGCACAAGACACACCCGAACGAAGATACAAGAGCTGTAAGAAGGTCCTGCATGTGTTTAATTCATTAAGTAGTTTTGTTTCATTGTATTAGTACACTTTAATTCATCAGGATTGGTGGCTTGTGTAATGTGACAACGGAAAGGTTGCACTCCCTTAAAACTGCTTTCCCATTAATTAAAGTTTATATGTTGATGTCTTTGGTGACTTTTATTAGTGCATTGATAACCTCTGTGTCTATTAGTGGCTTGTCGTATGTGACTACGGAAGATCATATTGCTCCCACGGTTATAACTAACTTGATCACTTAGGAATAACTTTTAGACATAAGTAATCATTAAGGGTTTACTCGCCGATAAGATTAGAGCCAACGAGAAAGGGTTAATTACATACACTTCATATAAAACTAGCAATAAAACAAGTGACAAGCTACTTAATTATCAGGACAGGTCTTCTTATTGTCTCAAGTATTTATCTGTGTACGTGCGTGCTTATCGCTGATTCGTGCTCATTAGTTTAGTTTATTATTTAATTGCAACCAAAACGTGCCAGTGTCTCAGGCTGAACCCCCTTGCGTTAGATTAGGTTGTATAATTGACTTAAGATATTAAAATACTGATTAGAATAACTAGATAATACGTTCCACTCTTAGTGATCGACACTCTACTTACCATTATATTCATACTGACCGGGTACACTGCTCGTTAAGTGTGTGTGTTATTGATAAGTCGGCTAAATATAAATTTAAAACTTGAGTAGGCATTAATACCGCTAAACCGCAACGACACATCACGCGCATCAAGTTTTTGGCGCCGCTGCCGGGGAGTGAATTGTTATTATCTGTTAATTTGATTAGTATTTTAATTAGGTTTTTCTTTTTAATTTTTAGATTTTAACCGCTAACCGTGTTGTGTATTAGATTAATTGCATTCATTGTATTATTTGCATATTTTCTGTTTTTGTGTGTTTTTATTTTTGTTTATTTTCGTTTGCTTTTATTTTTGTTTTTATTTTTCGTATTTTTCTTGTATTCTGCTATCGTTGTACTGAGCTTATTCAAACGATACGGCGCATCTATTTTCATAGATACGGCGTATTGCGTTTAATTTTTATAAAATACAACGCGTTTAATTAATTCGAATACGGCGCATCTTTCCCCAAGATACGGCGTATTCCGTTTTTAATAAGAAATTTTTTCTAAGCGATAACGCCATACGACGCATCTGTTTTTACAGATACGGCGTATCTATTATTTTAATTAAAAAGAGTTTTCGAATTATTAAACAGATACGACGCATCGATTTTTATCGATACGGCGCATCTACTGAATCAAAAATCTTGTATTTTGAAACGTAACGAAAATACGGCGCATTAACTCTTGTTAATACGACGCATTTAATTTTAATAAGTATAATTGATTTTTGATAAATTAAAACTGATACGGCGCATTCTAAATTTATAAGCGGCGTATCTATTTTCTGAATAAAGTCTGATTAAATTTTAACGATTATAAGATACGGCGTATCCAACTTAATGGATACGGCGCATCGTCTGCAGATATCAGTAACTTTTATTTTTCGTATTCCGTTTTCGTTGTTGATTTTCTGATATATTACTTTCTTGAACATACCCTACTGATGCTTTTGTGATAGTTTCAGGAAGTGCATGACCAGGAGTTCTACTAAGAACTTGATTACACCTTTCGAATATCCTGAACGAGCCTTTCATTCGCTAAAAAGGCTTTTCAACACAAAAAGCTTTGATATTTCAAGTTCATTCGAGCTTGATTATTTTTCTGAAGAGAAAGAGGAAGAAGAAACAGAAGCAATGGGCGAAAACACTACTATGGAGGAATACATGAATAGTACCCGTGCTGATTACAGTTCAGGAGTTGCTAGACCAAAGTTTGATGATAAGTCAAAGTTTGAGTTAAAGGGTCAGTTTCTCAAGGAGATAAGAGAAAATGCTTTCAGTGGATCGGAACATGAACATGCTAATGAACATGTTGAAAAGGTCCTCGAGATTGCAGATTTGTTTACTACAGAAGGAGTCACTGACGATCAACTTATGCTTAGAATCTTTCCAATTTCACTTAAAGGAGTTGCTAATAAGTGGCTAAGGAATGAACCTGCTAGTTCAATCACAACGTGGGAAGATTTGAAGAGCAAATTCCTGAAAAGATATTGTCCACCTGCTAAAACTGCTAAAAAGATGGAGGCTATCAACAGTTTCAAGCAAGAGCCTGATGAAACTCTTTATCAAGCTTGGGAACGGTTTAAAGATTTACTGGTAAAATGTCCTCAACACTATCTAACCCCAATGCAGGAGATAATATTGTTTTATCAAGGATTGGACGTGCCTACTAGACAAATCTTGGATGCTAAGGGAGCTGTGCCTCAAATGAGTGCAGCCAATGCTAGGAAAGCTATCCAAGAAGCTGTTGATCATTCTCAAAAATGGCACGATGGAACCTCTACTAGATCTAAGAGCAGCACTAATTTTGACGGGTTTGCTGCTATTCAAGCTCAATTGGATAAAATTAGTAGAGAGATGAAGAAGCGTGATGAAAAAGTGTATGCTGCCCAAGTTGGATGTGAAAAATGCGAAGGACCTCACTACACTAAAGATTGCCCGAATAAGAATGAAAGTGAGACGTTTGAAGAAGCATATTACACCCAATTTGGACAACCATTCCGACCTTCAGGAAGATTTAGGGAAGCCACTCCAGGATTCTATCAAAAGAACAACTTTAATCCCGCTTATGAAGAAAGGAGGCAGACTTTAGATGACACTTTAAAGCAAATTATGGTCGATGCTGCTAAAAGACATGAAGAGAATACTGCTATGATCAAAGAAATTTGAGCTTCAACGGACACTATTACAAGAAATCAAGGAGCTTCGATCAAAGCATTGGAACAACAAGTTGGTCAAATGAGCAAAGTTCTTCAAGAAAGGGGATATGGAAGTTTACCTAGATCAACTGAAACCAACCCAAGAGATCATGTCAAGGCCATAAGCACCACTGAAGAAGTCACTCCTAACATTCCTTTTCCTAGATGACTGATGAATGGTAATGATGGTGCAAGACCCGAATTTTTCTTTAATTCTTCAATCAGTTTAAGGAGACTACTAAAAGAGAAGACAAAGATTGAAGAAGAGATCAAGGCTACAATGAAAGAAGAGAGCTCTGCAACCGACTTACATGCCTTGCCTCATAAAGAAAAGGACCCAGGAAGTTTTACTTTACCTTGTTCAATTAATGATATATCTTTCAATAATGTGTTAGCTGACTTAGGAGCTAGCGTTAGTGTAATGCCCCTTAAGACATTCACTACCCTAGGACTAGGAAAATTAGCACCAACTAAGTTGCTTATTGAATTGGCTGATAAAACGGTAAAACGACCAGAAGGGATTGCTAATAATGTGCTAGTTAAGATTGAGAAGTTTGTTTTCCCTGTAGACTTTGTTATATTAGATATGCCTGAGGATGTTAAGATTCCTTTAATCCTTGGAAGACCTTTCTTGTCTACCGCCCGTGCTAAGATTGATGTGTTTAAAAGAAAAATCTCATTAAGGGTAGGGAATAATAAACTAGTCTATAAGTGCCATGATCCTGTTAAAAGCATAATTAGAGGCGTCTATGTGCTAGGATTAAGAGAGCGTATGGACCTCGATCTTGAAGCTAGGCTTATGGGAGAAACATTGATTCAAAACAACTCAACTAATCCTAATCATGAGAACTTTGAGGAATTTATTGACCTTAATGTACCTACCGAACTTAGGCGCGATATTATTGATGATTCTGATGATGAGTGGTATGATTGCGTAGTAATTAACAAACGTAGGAGAATAGTTGAGAATACAAATTTGATTAATGAGGTGTTTATTGAACTACCACCCCACCTTGCCTATTTATGCCTTTATAATAATAAGAATTTCCCGTCTATCATTTTGTCATCCTGCCCGAAAGGGACAGAACTTTATTTATACAGATATTAAAGAAGAACGGCGTGGAAATTAAGGACGAGCAAGGAGTGTTCAATATTACTGAATTGGCGATGAGGGAGCACGATGCTTCCGACTCCTTCAATGATCGATATTAAAGAGCTGAACGTGAGTCTAACTTGAAGACTCTGGAATAAAGACAAGTGCTGACCGGGAGACAACCCGGAGAATTTTTACTATTCTGTTATGTGTCGAGTCAGTCAGGCCCGCAGAAGATACGGCGCATCTCCATCCTAAGATGCGACGCATCTCCTGCACTGGTCATATCTTATTTTATTTTCTGCATTTTTATTTTTAACTTTAAAACTCTTTGTCAGTTTATTTTAATGCGGCGCATCCCTGGTTAAGGATGCGACGCATCTTCTATTCTGATTCATAATTATTCCAGGCTCGATACGGCGTATCTTCTTCCATAAGATACGGCGCATCGACTGACCTGATGATTTTCATTTTAATTTTTACATTTTATTTTTACTAACTACTAATGTATTATGCAAGTTTGAACCTTCTTAACTTAGGTGTGTTAAAGTCTTGATGGTATTATAGATTCCTGCATTTCCTGTGGATACATCAATTATGAAGCTTAAACGTTCTCATCCACGAAGAAGTTGATTTTTGCTCTTACACAAATAATGGAGGATCATACCGAGCAAATCTCAGGGGAGTTTTTATGTTCTAATTCTTTTATTTTCCAGTTTTTAACCTTTGATACAAACAACGAGGACGTTGTTTAACTTAAGTGGGGGGATTGGAGAATTAGAACACTTACTTGTCCTAAACTTTTTCAAAAATTATGCTTAAAATGCGCTTAATATATCAAAATTAAAAATTTTTAGCATGTTTTTGTTTAAGATCTAAGTTGCATAGCTGCACACATAACGTTATTTTCAAAAATTGTGATTTTTCAAAATTTACAAATCTATGAGTGTGCCGGTGACTTGTAGACTTTAGAACTTGGCTTGTATACTATTCGAGACCACCATAATGAGTATTATTTATATAATTGGAATGACTTGTCTAAATTGGTAAATTTCTAGGATTACACCCAAATAGCCTTTATATGTTTTGTGATATTAGCTAACTACACTGGTTAGTTAACCCCCGTATAAACCCTTTGTTTACTCTCATTTTTAGAGTAAGATACCCCTAGAAAAACACTCAGAGCCATTCCTTTCGTTTCTTACACCTTTGTTATAATGTATCGTTACACCCTTACACCTTAGCCTACCCTGTAGATTAAAATCCGTGGTTGGTTAATTGCTTTAGGCAAAGTGTGTTTCCTTACATTACCTGTGTTCGCGTGCGTAATTCATTATCTTTGGTTGAGTCAGGAAATTGCACAATGCAATTGGAGTGAAAGTAAATATTGTATATCTTTGAGTTTATTTTTCGTGTGTTTACTATTTTCACTATTACCGTTATTTCTGAAGTCATGAAAAGTATGGAAAAATTATCCAGAGTTATCGTTATAGTGATGTGGTGAAATTTTACACATCTATGTTTATGTTTCAAGTTTTATAAAAAAAAAAAAAAAAAAAAAAAAAAAAAAAAAAAAAAAAAAAAAAGAAAAAAGGAAAAGTTGGAAGTTTGTTTTAACCAACTTATGTAAAGTTTTGTATTAAGTGGTCGATATCACCACTAGTTGTTGTATATTATATCTATGGATTGAATGGGAGTTGAACGTTATGGGAACGCCAACTAAAGGATATTCCTTGATTAAGATCTTGTTGAGTATAATTCGTGTCTACCTAAAGCGTGTGTTTCAAGTGTTAAAGCGTGAGTTATTCTATGATATGAGTCTTATTCATGGGATGGTTGGGATAGTGATTAACCACACTTAGGATTTTAATTTATCTGTTTTGTTTATTTTTCATTTTACACCAATTTGTATCCCAAATATTATCCATACCCTATATTATTCTTTATCCAAACCTTTGATTTATTGAGATTAGGGATTTGAGCAATCTTAAGTATCGTAGTCGTGGATTCGGCTATGTATTTATGATTTTGTCGCCCTTTTTGATATAATATTATTGGTGAAGATTACTTGGTCCTATCTTTAGCCTATTCGAGTTAAAGATTAGATTTGCTTTTATCAAATTATTTTATTTTACTTCTAATTCGTTAAGTGTTTGGTTGTGTGATTATGACAAAACGAATACATGCTTAAATATAAAAATAAATCCTAATATCTTTTAGGATACATTTTCATAAGATTAATTCTAAGGTTTACTTGGGGACAAGTAAAGTTCAAGTGGGGGGATATTTGATGAACTCAAATAAGTACATTTTATTATCATCATTTATCCTATTTATTTGACTTGTTTTATTATATTATGTATGAGAATTGATACTTAATCGTTTACTTTTGTAATTCTCAGTTAAAAACAAGCATTTGGTGAAACTTAGCTATTATGGACTAAAAATGGAGAAAAATGATCAAGATTGGAAAAGGCTGCTGAAATGAAGAGATTGAAGACCATTGCCTGACATGCGTTGCATATTAAACTTTGGTCAACGAAGAAGAACCAACTTGTTCTACTCCAGATGCGCCGCATTATACTTCTTACATACGGCGCATCACTATCAAGATTTCACCAGTTTCGATCCAAGATACAAGAAGACATGCGCCGCATACAGTTATGAAGATACGCCGCATCTCAAGGCGGTGTACGAATATTCTGGAATATAATAACCTTGGACCCCACGTGAAGTTAAGTCAATGCGCCGCATCTACTTATTCAATGCGCCGCATCTTACCTCAGACAGAAACTATAAATACCCCAAGGCCAGACGAATTTCAAAAGACTTTTGACGTACGTGCCATATATCCCTAGACGAGCGAACGAATTCAGACGAATAGGCAGCACAAGACACACCCGAACGAAGATACAAGAGCTGTAAGAAGGTCCTGCATGTGTTTAATTCATTAAGTAGTTTTGTTTCATTGTATTAGTACACTTTAATTCATCAGGATTGGTGGCTTGTGTAATGTGACAACGGAAAGGTTGCACTCCCTTAAAACTGCTTTCCCATTAATTAAAGTTTATATGTTGATGTCTTTGGTGACTTTTATTAGTGCATTGATAACCTCTGTGTCTATTAGTGGCTTGTCGTATGTGACTACGGAAGATCATATTGCTCCCACGGTTATAACTAACTTGATCACTTAGGAATAACTTTTAGACATAAGTAATCATTAAGGGTTTACTTGCCGATAAGATTAGAGCCAACGAGAAAGGGTTAATTACATACACTTCATATAAAACTAGCAATAAAACAAGTGACAAGCTACTTAATTATCAGGACAGGTCTTCATATTGTCTCAAGTATTTATCTGTGTACGTGCGTGCTTATCGCTGATTCGTGCTCATTAGTTTAGTTTATTATTTAATTGCAACCAAAACGTGCCAATCTCTCGGGCTGAACCCCCTTGCGTTAGATTAGGTTGTATAATTGACTTAAGATATTAAAATACTGATTAGAATAACTAGATAATACGTTCCACTCTTAGTGATCGACACTCTACTTACCATTATATTCATACTGACCGGGTACACTGCTCGTTAAGTGTGTGTGTTATTGATAAGTCGGCTAAATATAAATTTAAAACTTGAGTAGGCATTAATACTGCTAAAACGCAACGACACATCACGCGCATCATTCGACTTCTATGCGATGGTGAGTAGGTGTTTGTATTTTTTTTCTCTTCTTGCTAATGTAAGTAAATGTGCTTAAGTCTTATATATATATATATATATATATATATATATAGAGAGATGGGATATTATGAGAAGGGGTCTTAAAATGAGAAGGGTGGGAAGGATTGTGGGAGTGACATGTGTCACTTTGCCACATCATCATTCCGCCAAAAATTTTACTGCATCGTGATGCAGTAAAAATTTTGGCGGGAAAATTTTTTTTTCCCGCCAAAAAAAAAATTTTTTTTGGGCAAAAAATTTTTTTTTCCTGCCAAAATTTTTACTGCATCGTGATGCAGTAACCGTGATCCAGTAAAAAATTATACTGCATCGTGATGCAGTAACCGTAATGAAGTAAAAAAAATATACTGCATCGTGATGCAGTAACCGTAATGCAGTAAAAATTTTGGCGGGAAAAAAAAATTTTTTTTGCCCAAAAAAAAATTTTTTTTTTTTGGCGGGAAAAAAAATAATTTTCCTCCCAAAATTTTTACTGCATCACGATGCAGTAACCGTGATGCGGCATGATGATGTGGCATGGGGATGACACATGTCACTCCCACAATCCTTCCTACCCTTCTCAATTTAAGCCCCTTCTCATTGTATCCCTACCCTATATATATATATATATATATATATATATATATATATATATATATATATAGCTAGTTAAGGTCAATGTATCCATAGTTAGTCAAGGAAAAATAAATGTGAGGGTGGCTTGGTGTGATGTGTTGGTCGATTGGGATAGGAGGGGGGGAAACAAAGCTTTGGTCAAGCCTCCAAGATTTGCAACTCCATGTTTTACTCCAAATTCTCTAGTATTAATTGTAAGTGCAAAAATTGGGGGGGGGGGGGGGGGGGGGGCGGCACAATGTCTATAATATGGAAGAGTTATAGTAATTTTGTACAAAAGTGTATATATTGTATGTATTGGGTATTAGAAATAGGTATTGGTTATCGGTTTGGTGATTAACGTAAGTTACGCGTAATTAAACGTAATGAATAAAGAAATTGCATTAGGTGTAAGGAAATATTTTAGGAACTTTGGTAATAATTTAGGAAGTGTAAAAATGTATTAGAAATAATTGTTAGGAGTATTGGATATATCGGGTGTTTATTTAAATGCGAATAGCGTTTGTTAAATTAACAATCGTAAATAAATAAAAAAGGAAATTGTCTCAGGGTTTAAAATTTCGAACCGTAGTAGGAGCAAGGTATTAGGTTGTTGTGGACTAAATATAGTATAAAGTCCTAGTGTTCTTGAAAAGTATTCTAAGTTTTATGCTGACTCAAGTAAAAAGTTATATGTAATTTGTTCTCAAGTAAATGTCAAGATAAGTAATTTGAGTTTATTAAATAGTATTGAATTCTAAAATAGCGGGTTGTCATAACTTGGAGCTTAATTATAATAGCTAGAAAGTGTTCGGATCAAAATATTACAAAAATATATATAATATAAGTAAATTAGAAATCAATTCTTAAAAATAAACAACGTACATATAAAAACCTCGCATGTGCACGGGTCTTATAACTTGTACTTAATTTAATTTAAACCACTCACTTTTTTCATAAAAAATATATAAAAAATTTGCACACACAAATTAACCTATACAAATTATGGGTAATATGTAAATTATAACCTAAACAAAGAATTCTATAAATTCTGTTTCCTTAGATAAATTCAACTCAATATATATCTTCCGTGGTTATCTTATTCTTAACCTTCTTCTATAAATTAAGCTTTTTGTATACCAACCCTAGCTGTAAATTGGTAGACCACGAAGCAATAAAGAGACAATGGTGGAAACTCGTCATGGCGGTCGTCTTAAAAATACCACGACGACAGAGCTTCATGTGACGTTCTATTTTACAGCATACTACCACGGCTTCCAGTAGAGGTGTCAATTTGTGCCCATATTAAAACAAATGGGCTAATTTTAACTACTTTGTAAAAGACTTGGGCACATTTAGCCCCCTCCTTTTTTTGAAATGGGCATATTTAGCCCATTGAAAAGTTAAATGGGCACTAACGGACACATATTTTCTCTTAATTGGAGAACATTACAATCGTTTTTAAAGAAAAACTTATATATATAATATATTTAATTTTTTAAATATAAATGAAGTATTACGTTTAAGAAATTTATTTCGTCATTTTTTGTCTTCTATAAAGTGATTTGAATAACATGTGCCCGTTTGGCCAGTGCCGGTTTAGCCTGTGCCCGTTCTAGCCCATGCCCGTGCCCGTGCCCGCCCGGCCCGCCCGTTTTGCCACCTCTAGCTTCCAGTAAGATCTTTAATCCGTTTTTTGAGTGTTTCTAAACAATGGTACTCTTTCTTAAAGTCACTTGAATTTAGCAACATTCATCTCAAACGTGTAACTAACATCGATCATCAAGATCACCATAAACTTCTCCTGGTAAATCGAAAAGGACCATGTTATTTCAACAACTTGGATTGTGAAAAACTGATTTGTGGTCCATGCCGCCCTTTGCCATTTGAAGTTAGTTTCGGAAAAATATGTATCAAGTCATCTTGTAATGGACTTGTATTTGTGGTCCTAAAGAAGGATAAGGATGATACTATTCTATCGGATCTAATTTTATAGAATCCTTTGACGAGAAGCGATCGGTTAGAAAGGAAAAAGAATTAGAATGTCCAGAAAGCCATACACAATCTTACACGTGTCCAATTACCTTTCATCCCTCTTTTTTTTATTAAATTTTCATTCAAAGGGTATTTTAGTCATTTGACGTATTTTTTTTAATTACACCCCAAACTTAAAACGCAAATAACTTTCAAACGACAAACTTTTACTAAAAACCGATTTCCCCATAATTTTTAAAATTTAATTCTCTTTAATTTAGTTTGAATTTTGATATGTGGATCGCATTTTTTTTTTTTTTAAGTGGATGTTGATTTTTTTGAAATTTTCGGCTCTAATTTTGTCTAGTTTAATGGCCGAATTCTATAAAACTTAAAACACAAAAGTTGTAGCTTTTTGGCCATTCTTTACCCAGAAATTTGAATCACTCAAATCCGATATGATATGAGTGAGATATCGCACGTTAAAGATGACGTCTTAGTCATATTTAGTGCACACAAAGTGTTTGATAAAATGTATAAAAGATATTTTTTTTATATATAAAAGTACATTTAAATGCACTAATTGGTGTACCACAATACATCTTTTGTTATTTTTGTTATTTTCAGTTTTTTTTAACTGATGAACAAAGACTAAATGATGAACAGACTAACTGATGAACAACAACCAACTGATAAACTGATGAACTATGTGACCATAACTGATGAACATTGTGATTTTTTTAGACAACTGATGAACGTTATAATTTATTTTATTGATGAACAATATTTTTTATTGATGAACAAATGAATTCTTTTTATTGATGAACAAATGAACATCTCTTTTTATTGATCAACAACACTTTTTATTGATGAACAACACTTTCTATCAATGAACAAAGTACACAATGAACAATGTTTTTTATTGATGAACATTGTCATAAAACTGATGAACAAAATTAAAGAGAACTGATGAACAACTCTTTTTATTGACGAACAAATGAATAGCTCTTTTTATTAATGACCAACACTTTTATTGATAAACAACACTTTCTATTAGTGAATAAAGTATACGATGAACGATATTTTTTTATTGATGAACATTGTGGTGTAACTGATGAAAAAAATTAGAGAAACTGATGAACAACTCTTTTTATTGATGAACAATACTTTTTATTGATAAACAACACTTTCTTTTAGTGAACAAAGTATACGATGAATGATATTTTTTTATTGATGAACATTGTGATGTAACTGATGAACAAAATTAGAGAAAATGATGAACAACTCTTTTTATTGATCAACAACACTATCTATTAGTAAACAAAGTATACGATGAACGACATTTTTTTTATTGGTGAACATTCTGATGTAACTGATGAACAAAATTAGAGAAACTGATGAACAACTTTTTTTATTGATAAACGATACTTTTATTGATGAGAAACGAACATATCTTTTTATTGATGAACGATATTTTTTTTGTTACAAAAATGATGAACATTATTACATTTTTTATTTAAAAAAGTTAAACCACATACATAAAGTGACATCTTTTTTACCTTTTCATTTCACTCTATCTACCACAGAATATATTTCTTGTAACATAGTCATCACACAAAATTTACACACACACTTTAAATGTTTCTTGTAACGTTTTACTTTTAACTATGTATTTGAAATTCAAAATAACTATCAAAAGGGTATAGTGACTACAACTAGTGAAATAATAAACTCCTTTATTCACTTTCACAAATTTCTAAATAATTGACCTTTCCATTTGCTTTTCATCCTCACGTGAACCCACCAACCACTTGTATTTTTTTGTTTTCTCTCTCTCTCCTATAACTCCTCATCGTCTTCATCCTACAAACTTTTCTGCTGTACAAGTCACTTCTAGGATTTTTATGATTCAAAACAATGTAATAACTTCACAACCAAAGCATCCATAAAGCGGTCCCTATCAAAACATCTCCTAGCATTTTCATTTCTGTGGAAATTATCCGCAGTGGTAAGAGCTGAGTTTAAATTTGTAACACTTATAGGACTCAGGTCCCACCATTTAACAATCGATAATGACAAGCTAGAGGCAAAACAACACTACCTTAATCGATTTTTTTTAGCAAAGAGGGTGTAGGATTTTTCATCGTCTTCAACTTGGTTCCGGCCTCCACCACACCGGCACCGCCTGACAACAAGTCGGATCAATTAGTGTTGACGGTGATCAATTAGTGTTGACGGTGACCAATTAGTGCTGGTGACGGTGCAACGGTGGTGACGTTGACGAAGATCGCCGGATCTGAGAGTTGGATCTGAGATGTGAAATAAAGAGGGAAAGGAGATGGGAAATAAAGTATTATTTTTATTGGAATGACCATTATGCCCCTATGTGTAGATTTCCCTCTTTAATTTGATCGGATCTTAATTTATGATCCGACGGTTGTAAATACTTTTTAGACTTTTTAAACTTTTGTCACTTTGCAAATGATCCCCCACCATCCTTTGACAGGTGACTATAAGACATAGTTTAAAACCGATTCTAACAAAGAATGTTATAATGTCAATGGACAAGTATTTGAGTTGTATTACAACTCTTATGACGAAGACTACAAACTTCTAATAATAACTTGCCATCACGATGTCTGCATATACTCATTGAAATCAGACTCATGGATAAAAATCAATTCAAAAGATGCTTTTGAGTGTATTCCCAACATGATTCCCTATGGTTGGTCGCCAAGTACTTGCTGGAATGAAAATCTTTATTTTATGAAACTTGGCAGCAAACCTTCGATTATAAGGTTTGACACTAAGACTGAAAAGTTCACTGTGATAGCAACGCCCGGCTTCATTCAGAACAGAGTGTGTTCCACACTCACCGTTCAAAGAGGCTATATACACCTGTTTGTGAGGTATTACGCTTATGAACATTCTTTTGATCATATTGACGTGTGGAAGATGAACATAGATGGTGATTGGATGAATGTGTTAACTAGTATATTGTATCACGATTATCGTTGGTTTCTGCATCCACTGCACTTGATGAGGGATGGCGATTGGCTCATGAAGTTCGATACCAGCTGCGATAAAATACATATAATAGACCTAGAGAAGAAAGATAGGATAGACCTGACATATACATATTCACTCGATGGTTTTGTAGAAGCAAAGTATCTCGAGACTTTTGTGTCACCCAATTAATAAATGAATTGAAAAGAACCCAAACATTGTTTATCATACTCTTTTAACCTCAATTTTTTATTGTATTAATTTTTAAACTACAACATGTTCGTTTGATGTGTGTGATTGCAGTTTTAGCATGTATTATGCTATAGTAAATAAAATTCAAATTTGGATCGATGAATTTCTTAGCGAACTCCATTAACGTATTTGCAAATGGTTTTATGATTTGCACCAATTTATAAGTTGCTCTACTGACTTGGTAAAAACTGTTTTAACCATCTTTAAATCATCTTGAATAAAATTACAGGGTGCCTTTCAGATCCTTTATGCCTGTCATGGATATGTAAATACATATTTGCTTTGTTTTGATGATTCTAATTGTCACTATTAGATGTAGCATAATGCTGGGTTGGGATAGGGGTCAAGAAGGGTATCCTTTTGGTATGTGATACGAACCCATCCCATACTAGGTCGCATCAAGCCACAAGCTAGGTGTAGAACTCACTCCAAAAAGCTAGTTCAAAAGAGGATGGGACACCTAGACTTTATAAACCACCAACCAATCACATACTTGACCTATGTGGGATCGTAACAATATCCCATGCTTTGATACCAGTATGGATTGTAGCAAAACGGGTCGGGGGATTTGGGTTGACCCGCAACACTTATTTTTCAATAAAAGATATATGTTTTAATTAATACTGGTGAAAATTTTAACTTGATTTCTTTTGAACTAACTCCTCTGAGAGATGAAATGTACGCAAATCAACCAATTTACCAATAAACTGGTCAAAATGTCCCTCTGTTATAGATCATTAGACTTTCTATGTATTGATTTTCAAATTTCTAATCAAGATGTTCTATGTATGCCCATTTACGTATTAGTAAGACAAATTAATGTAGCATTTGCGAAGCTAGGAATGTAATAAGTTAGTAAACAAGAGGATTGCTACATCCACATACATTTTACAAATACAAATCCACACAAGGAGGTGGCAACATGTGATTTGTGTATTTTGATACACTTTCTCCCTCTTCTCTTTCATCACACCAATCACATGTTGCAATCCTCATTAAACAATTTGCATATTTGCTGGTATGTTGTTTTTGGTGTTACTTCTGACTTACAGGACTTCAACAATGCACAATAGCATAATTTTTAAACAAACATACTAACTTTTGCTTCTGATTAATGTCCCAATCACCATCAAACTTGATAAATCGACACTTCTCATCTATCTTAACAGAGTCACAAGAAAGAATGTCTTTCTTACTTGCGGACCTTGCAGATCCCTTAGTGAAGTCAAAATGAGTTCCTGAAACTGTTTCAAAAAAAAAAAAAAAAAAAGTTATTGAAAACAAGATTATATTTTCACAGAAGAAAAAGATTGATTCTTGCCTATAGGTGGCTGGGGCCTGGGTGCATTGTTGTCGAACTGTGATTACTCTTGTGATTCATGACTAGTATAATTTAAATAGCCTAAACATATCCAAACACTATTTTCTCCAACCTGGTTCATTACTAATGATCATCTTGATTAGTCAATATGAAATGATCATTTTAAAAAGTATACGTCAGAATAGCTGGTAGAAAATTTGAAGAATGGAGAACTTACCAATCCTAAAGAGACCAATCCAGGGAAATAATATCCAAAGCGCCGTCAGCGCTACTGTAACTTTAAACTGAAGGCAATCTATCTTTAGAATGTGCAGGTGGTCAAAGTAGTCAAGTCTGAGGTCCATGTTTGTTACTAGTTCTTAGCAACTGTAGGCATCCCCAAAGAGTGAAAATGTCTCGTGTTGTTAAGCCTTTTTTTGGTCATCATGTATATTGAATCTTTTTGGCCTTTTGGGTGATAATCATCAGGATGTGGAATGGAATTTCCCAGAGAGTAATTTAGCGGAATTGAAATTCTTTTTCAAAAGAGTTTTTTCAGGAATTACAGCAGGGGAGTAAGGATTGATGTGACTAGAGTGCTTATGATAATTGAGACTGGAGAATTTTGAGCTAGCAGCTCGGAGTCTAGCACACACAACAATCAGATTAGGAGCTGAGGTTCAAATCCTCAAATTTTATAAAGTGAAAATCTGAAAAAGGGGTTTATTCATGGTATATTTAAAATGTCAAACCTGATAAAATGGGTAAAATACAAAGATTGAGCTAAAAGAAAAACATGTCAAAGTCAAGTGCTAGTTTAGAAATTTTGACAAAAGTAATTGTTGATTACATACAGTCAAAAGATCTTCATATTCAAAACAACTTCGTGAATTAAAGAAAAAAAAAAGTAAGCAATGGACGGAAATAGGCGTGTAATAGCTAGTTTTACTTTTGCGCGAAAAACATTCAAACCAATCATAAGACTCTTGCAATCTTGTGATATAAGGAGGATGATTTTTGAACACTCATGGTGTTGGTTATTATGAATAATACAGTGTGTGAGAATTGGTACTCTGTTGCACGATTTCTAAATTGCTGAACCATTTGTTTTCACTGAGGATGATTTCTCATATGAATATCCAAATGCAAACCATACACTGCATAAAATTTTAATGTAAATAGAAAGATGGACAACGATATCGGGGTAAACCATACACTACATAGATAGACAATGACATCAGGACAAATCTAAAAACGAACAATAATAACTAACTTTTGGACTGTGTAATTCCAAATTCGTTGATTCAACTAAACAACTACTGATAATTAGAAGACATTCCAGATCCCATACAGAATCATTCGAAAGCAAGAATCTCCAAATCGCCATTATCATAAAAACCTACGAGTAGCATTTAACCTTAAACATAAAGTAGTAAGCCCCTAACCTTAAAATCAACACTAATCTCCTAATTAGCATCATCATAAAAACCTTACATTAAACGATAAACTACTAATCCCCAAAACCTTAAAAACGCGCTAATCCCCAAATTACCAACAGCATAATACGAAAACATTAAACCTTAAACCAAACAGTAATTAATCCCCACAAATCAAGGTCCTCCCAATCTCAAAGCTCAAAAATGCATCAACACACGCATACTGCACTTGATCAAGTGTCAACCATGCATTATCCCAACGACTCATGGTAACATGTTTCGGCTTATCCAACTCCTTCCCCAAAACCCAACGCGTTAAACCCTTTAAACCCGCATTTCGCAACTCCTTCGCACCAAACTCCTCAACAGCCAAGTCCCTTAAATCCGCAATCCTACCAACCTCAATCCCATAATCGCCACACAGCTTCTGAACATCATTCTCCACCCCAACACCAACAAATGTATAACTAGGATTACGTAAAAAGTTAACAAGAGAGTCTGAGATAAATTGTGCGTACATTATTTGGAAAATAAGACAATTGCGGCCGACACATAACTGTAATATGGCAACTGGGTTTTGATCATAGGGGTTGGTGTTGGGAAGCCACTCGACATCCAACCCGACAACGAGGTTATCGAGACGGTATCGGTGAATGTGTTCGATTTTGGATATCCAACGGTCGACAAAGTAAGGTGTTTCGGTTACGAGGGTGTTGATGGTTTTGTCGAAGAATGTGACGTCGTAGTATTTGTGGGTGTCGGCTGAGGTGTCGAGGTCGTCGATGGTGATTGTCATGGTGGTTGTCCGGTGGCGCGTGGGTTTGGGAGAGAGTGTTTAAATGGGCGGAAATGGAAAAACTGTAAAAGTGGCTTCCACTCTATCAATTCTACTGAAGGATATTGTGTATTTTCATGGCCCACATTACGTGGCACCTTGTGATTGGACGAAATCAGAGAAAAAAAAAAAAAAAAAAAAAAAAAAAAAAAGAAACCCTAGCTAATGTCGCGTATGGATATACACGACATTACACATATACATGACATGCATTGGAAAGATACACGACATTTACATTTGATTGAAAAGTAAAAAACTTCCAAAAAATACCTTTAACTTTTCGATATTTATAATTTTTTTATATAACAAACTTTATTCGTCAAATATTTAGCAAATATTTTGGAAATTCGTTAATGAAAAAAAATATCGTTGCAAAAAGCTCTAAATTGCGAACAAAACAAGCCCAATATTGATACGCTTTTGACGTACTTATGATTCTATAAAAAATATTGAAGTTATATATATATATATATATATATATATATATATATATATATATATATATATATATATATATATTGAAGTTTGATATATATATTCTTTTAAAAAAAATCTTCCGAACACACTCTTAAACCACAGGGACCAAAGACGTACAATTCTATGAAATAGGAATATCGTTTGAAAATAAAAACAAAAAATTCATAAACTAAAATCGGTATCCTTTTGTTCAAAAACCTAAAAATGCCAACTTTTTTTTATATAAAATTCATAAACTAAATTAGGTTATTAACAAACTAATGTCAGGAATTGTCATTGTGTTTTGTAATGTCCCAAAAGAGAACATTATATTGTTGCTCTATTTGCTGAGTATTTATAGATAGTCTATAAATTACAAAAGGCAAGTGGGAGTTTTTTATATCTTATAAAGATAAAATTACAAAATACAAATCTTCTAAAATACGCTAGTAAATACCATAATGAGACTAAATGATACACCTCAAGATGATAGAATTCTCATTAATAGATCTGCAAGGATATCTCAAATATTTGATTAATATGCTAAGGAATATGAGTTACAGAATCATGGTAAATCTGTTTATCATGATGAATTGCAAATATTGAATTTGGCAAATTATTCATACTATGAATGTTAAGATGTTATTCATAAAGATAATCAATTTTAGAAACTTGGTTTATCGGGAAATCTATAGTTAGACTATAGAATGAAGATGAGTTTCTTTAAAGAGATGGAAAACCTTAGTGGTTTAAATCTTTTTGTAGAAATCATATGGAAAATTTTGTACACATATTTAATGTATGTCTTATGACAAGATTAATAATCACACTTAAGTAATTAACTGTGATTGAATATTCTTTCATAGGCACATTAAATATATTAAGATGATAATTGTCATAACTATTTTCATTAATATGGAAAATGACACTTGAATATCAAAACTCTTTCTTAAGTGATTACTTGTGCGAGGACGGTAAGTAATCAAAAGGAGTTTATGAATTCAGATAATCTTTAGAAGTGTACAAAGTGCAATAATTCATGAATGGATTAATGCATGCATCTAGGAGATAAAACTTATGTTTAATTATTTAATCCATGTGTGGAAACCGTAGGAGGGGGTGAATACGTTTCCATTTAAAAACTTAAAAACTTTTTGTATCACACACCCGATGAAGTGAGACGCAATATGAAAAGTGTCAACAATGATCATACAACACCTAGAGATGGTATAAAGTAAACTACAACACAAACACAATCAAACCATAACACAAACATAATCAACAAAATTTAAGCAACAAACCACACAAACATAAACGCAATGCAAATATAAATATAAAGCGATAAAGACTAAAATAAAAGTAAAGAGATAAGTAAAGAAGGCGCAAACCGGACACGATAATTTATAGGGGATCAGTCACGAAGCTCCTCTTCGCCCTACTCCACTCCCCGAGTACCCAACTCGAGAGTTACTTAACTAATCAACAAGCTCCCTTCTTGGCGGAGAAAACCATACAACGTCGCTTACAATATTTTCCGACACTAAGCTACATGTCGAGTTCGTCTTCGGGTGCAACCAAACTCGTTATGTTTTATGGCCCAACATAACAAACCTTGTGTTTTGAGGCCTAAACACATAAACCACGTCGCTTAAATTATTTTATGACATTAAGCTAAATGTCGAGTACTAATCTAGCTAGTACCAATCTCACTCACGATCTACCCGATCCTCACATATCACATAAGCTACAAGATCCACATAATCTACACTCGATCTACCCGATCTACTCACGATCCACCCGATCTACTCACGATCTACCCGATAACAACACAAGCTACACAAGATCTCCCCGATCTCTACAAGATCACAATGATCCACGCAAACTAACTAAACAAGATGATAGACAACTTGATGTATAGCAAGATACAACAAGTGCGTAACAAATGTTACAAGTGCACTAGACTAACACTATAACACTTTGTATCTTTGTGATACTATGTGTTCTTCTCTTGCACTAGTAGAGGAATGAAGGTGATCTCTTGGTTGGATGAAATGATCACTCTTAAACAAACTAAGACTCTCTAAATGATCAAAGAAAGTGATTTAAATAAGAAGGGATTAGACCAGAGAAAACTAACTGAAAAAATCAAGCTGGAAGTGTAAAATGGTCCACTATTTATAGGCAAAGAAAAAACTAGCCATTACGTACGGACGGTACCACTAAAGCTCAGATGGTACCACTAATTGTCAGACGGTACCGTTAAATTTAGCGGTACCGTCCCAGACAAAAAATGCTCATCTTTTTGTTTTTAGTGGGGAAGGTTTATTTGGGGATGTTTGGAGCTGTTTTGGGAGGGGGGGGGGGGAAATAGCTGTTGGGATTTTTAAACTTATTTTTCAAAATAAAACATTTCTTTTTAATTCAAAAATAATTTGTAAAATGTATTTTTGAAAAAATGTTTTGTCACATTAAAAATGTGAAGTTTAGACAAAAAAAAATTATTTCTTTGATCATCCGTCAAGTTTAAATTTGTTTGTTCATACCTTGAGTGATTTACGTCGGGATGAAAATCTACGACTCTGTTGAGGCATACTTGATACGTTGAGAGATGTTGATGTAAGTATGCGTTGATGATTTGTGTTTACAAGTAACTTGCGCATTTTACGTTATGCATTACATGTTACATGTTTGTCATTATTAAAACCAAAGAAACCGTTTAGTTTAAATATCGTAATATTTGCACTAACAATCTCCCCCTTTTTTATGATGACAAATATGTAAACCGTAACACACATTAAAATGTAAAAGTAACCTGTTTACACTCCCTTCTCCCCTTTTTGTCGAATCAAAAAGGTAGTTGAGCTCTACCTTGAACTCACTCCCTACTCTCCCTTATTACACTACTTTCCTTTCTCCCCAGAAAGGCGAGCTTGCATCATCCCAGTAAAGTCTTCTATCACCACTGTTAAGACGACTCCATGCTATGTATTCAAATACTTTCGAGCTCCCCTAGCTTTATGCTCCCCTATGGTGATTGAGTCCCCTTGTTTATTTACCTTAGTATCTAGCGAATCCATGGATCAAATTCTTACAAAAGCTTTTCCTACATCAAGGGTTAGCTCCGTGCAACATAATATATAAAAGAATAGGAGCAACATTATATGGATAGAATACTTTTAGCAAGACATGCAAAGGTTAAACTAGGTTAAAGTGTAGCTAAAAAAAATAAGTTTGATGAGGTATGTGAGCATATCAAAGTATGCTAGAGGTTGGACATGTGATGAAAGTGTGCTACAAGGATAAAAGCAAAAAAGAAAGCCCAAGAAAGTTGAGCGACCAAAAAAAATGAATGCATATTGCAATTCAAAGACACTTTAGTGTCACAACCCGACCGACAACCTAAGGTGTAATTGTTCAATCAATCACACTAACAAGAACGAGATTCGTTCGTTGACTGACACATAAACTGACTTCTTCCAAGTTGTCATTGGGAAGGCAAATTCTAACAAACCTTTTGAACAACATAATCATCTACCTAAGATGATTGGTGTTAATGATAGTTTGTTGATAAGACATACTCTAAATGATTACTATTATGACAAGTCATGCCATAAAGTAGACTCGATAGAAGATATACCAAAAAAATGAAAATGAGAACGATATGCACCTAGATGCGAATGGAAATGATTTCACAAGATGGGAAGTGTTGGATTTGACCTTTGAGAAAAGGTGGGAAAAGACGGTTTAGATTAATATATCGTTTTCACTGACAATGAGATGCATGATATATTTCAAAGGAGAAAAAGAAAATGTGCATGTGATCCTAACAGGATTGTGGGCGAATATCTCTAACAGGGTTGAGGTAACGAAGTTCTAGAATTCTAGTTTTGGATGATCCTAGTTGTGAGTTAGTGATGATTTGGTGTATGAAGGATTTTGTGTGATTATGTAGTTTATACACATTGGGTATAATGATTGTGGGAATTGAAAGTTATTCAACTAACTATCACTATCAAGAGTGAAGGATAGTTGTGAGGTTTGAGTGTAATGATCGATGGGTTGAAGGTTCTTAAACTAAATATCACTGTCAAGAGTGAAGTTTAGTTGTAAAGGTTGAGTGTGATGATGAATGATATTAATGTGAGGTTTGATGTGAGGGTTAAAGGTGTTTGTATAGAACAAATATCTAGGTGGTCACAAAGAGTAGAGGTTAGGAAGCTAGAACCGATTGTGGTTTTATGACTGAGGTTTTGCTAAGTAGTGGGTACTTAGGAGGTGAGTGTTTTAGTAGAGAATTCTAGGGAATAAGAACCACATTTGTGTGTTCTTGAGAGTGTTTGGTGAAAGACTATATGAGTGTGTTTTCGCTCCCCCTTAATCGATGACCATCCAGACAAGATGTGTTGGAAAAAGAAAAATAATAAATCGGAAAGCAAACGTTGAGGGAAGCAATGAGCTTAGTAACGTCATGACAAATGGTGGATAGCATACAATAAACTTCACCTTTGAAGTCACGTAGCTCTTCTCAATCATTGTGAATATTCATAGAACATTCATATGATGAGGCATGATGAAGCGAAAAGTGTACCGCTTTTAAGGGGTCATTTAAGCCCTAAATCGTATTTATTTGATCAAATATTGCCCTAAATCGTTCCTTTTGTCATTTTAGGTACTTTTGAGAAGAAATTTGGAAAAGGAAGCATTTTGGACGTTTTTGGAGCATAAAAGTGAAGAAAACGACAAAGTCTCAAAATCTTGCTGGAAGTTACCTTTGACGGCGTCAGGATTAACCCTGGACGGCGTCATGGCTTAGCAAAAGTGGTGGATGTGAAATTTACTCATGATAAGCCAGAGAAATTGCATGGAAATTCTGACGGCGTCACGCTTTAATCTGATCAAGGTCGTCACGTTATAATTTAAAGAGGGACGGCGTCACGTTCATAGTCTGAGGGCGTCAAGCCTTGATAAGCCAGAACGGATTTTGGAGAGCTAAAGAGGGACGGCGTCAAGAAGGTCATCCGGGAACCCTAAAAGCAGCGAGGTGACGGCGTCACACTCCATAACGTGACGCTGTCAGATCCAAAAATCTATATATAGTTTTGCAATTCTTTGTCATTAGTGTGGAACTTATTGGGGAACTTTGTGTGTGAAAACCCTAGGACGAATTTGGCAGCTCTCTCAAGGCTTTTTGCCTTGAGATCTTCCATGTTACATTGAAGATAAGTTATCAATTAATCATTCAATATGTCTATGTGTTGTTTGATTCTATCTTATTCTTGTCTTTTGTTTAACATGTTAGGCTAGATTTATCTTGTGTTTGCTTAGATCTAATGAAACCTAGCTATTGATTATTGGTTTTTAGTGTGTTGTTAGTTGTATTGGATGATTGTTCATCTATGTTAGGCTTAAGAAAACTGGCTAACTTCCTATTCGGTAACTTGCTTGAACGTCTTAAGAAACATGAACCAATGCGTACTAAAGGTTTTTATGGTTGTATTTAATGCACAAGCGAATTCTAGTGATCCCATGTTAGGAGCTTCCTAGCCGGCTCGACATAGGAGTGAAGTAGGAGCTTGTAGAGTTGGGGAAGTACGTACGCCACCCCACGAATGGTATTAAGGAATACACCCGTCATCCACGCGACTAATACACACTAATCAATCGGTAAAAGATAGTTAGGGAGTAAGGAAATCTAAGTAAACACATTTCCCTCCACATAAGTTTTCACCAACATTTTCATTTTCTGTTATTTTATTTTATTTGCATTCGTAGTAATTTGGGTTAGTTGACTAGCAACTAATTCCGCCCACTCTTTCAAACCCGAGATTTTACTTGCTTTCCAAAAAAAATATAAAAACATAAAAAGAATCTTCTCTCACCTTTAGACCTATTAAAGTAGTTTTTCATACCTAATGAACACTATTCCCTGTGGAGAACGATCAATCCCCCGTACTTACCACTACACTATACTACATCGGTCAGGTACACTGCCTGGTGGGGTTGTAAGCCTCTTGAGATCCCTCGAGAGGTAAAACCTGTTGTAAGGTCGCAAAACCACGCATCAAGTTTTTGGCGCCGTTGCCGGGGAATAGTTATTGTTTAGGTTGAATTTTTATTTTATAGGTCTACTCACTAGATTCCTTTCTAGTGAGATTTTTATTTTCTTTTTCTAGGTTTTCTTTAGTCTATCTATTTTCTTCGTTTCTTTGTTCGTAACCATTACCATTCGACATCATGGAAGATGGTAATATCCTTGATCCCAACATCCCACCACCACAACAACAACCACCACCTCCTAGAGCCCGTACTTTAGGAGAGTACTCCCGTCCTAGCCACCATGGCTATCGAAACACCATTGAGCTCACTCAAGGAGCCAATGTCACACCCTTGCGATCCGACACCATCCGGTTGGTGCAAAGCGGATGCGCATTCCATGGACTTCGTTCCGAAGATCCTAATCAACATCTCAAGGACTTTCTCAAAATTTTTGATTCTATAGACCTTGATGTTGCCACTCGAGAGACGACCCGATTGCGTCTCTTTCAATTCTCTCTGCGGGACCAAGCTAGTCAATGGCTAGAACGTCAACCCGCAGGATCCATCACCTCTTGGGATGATCTCACTACTCGTTTCCTTGCTCAGTTTTTCCCACCGGGAAGAACTACCAATCTAAGGAATGATATCTTGATGTTCCAACAACGTCAAGGCGAAACTCTCTACGAGGCATGGACTCGATTCAAGGACTTACTCCAAAAAGTCCCTCATCATGGCATAGAACTTTGGCTCCAAGTCCAAATCTTCTATGACCATATCAATCTCTCCACGAGGCAAACCATTGACCAATCGGCCGGTGGCAAGCTACGTGATCTAAGTGCGGAACAATCATGGGCTCTCCTAGAGGATCTTGCTCTTTATGACAACGAAAGTTGGAGTGATCCCCGTGATTTGAATAAAACGGTCAAGGCAATATCTTTGCCTTCGAACAATTCAAGCACTTCCGACCGTAGGATCATAGAACTTGAAGACCAAGTCAAGTTTCTCATGAAATCCTACGAGGCTCCTAAACCTTCAAGCCAAGTGAACAAAATCACTTCTTCATGTGAATTATGTAGTGGTCCCCACGACACTCGTGATTGCATGGAACTCCCCGAACAAGCTTTTGTGGACTACGCATCCTCGCGTACCGACGGAGCGGGAGACAAGTGGGACACTTTCAAACCCGAGCCAAACCCCTATGGTGATACATACAACCCCTCATGGAAAAATCACCCGAACCTTAGGTGGAAACAAAACCAAAACGCACAACAAACCAATTCTTCCAACCCACCTAATCGTTTCCAATCAAGCGGTTCCAACTCGAACCGTACTTTCAACAACAATCCTTCCGGCAATGGTAGTACCAATAACTTTGAAGGATTGATGTCCCAATTTATGGCATCTCAAGAAGCTCGTTTAGCCAAGTTTGAAGCCGATTTCAAACAAAAACAAAGCGAGATGACCAATAAGATTGACACCTTGTTGAAAGCCCTCAATGACCGAGAAATGGGAGCACTCCCTAGTAACACGGTCAAGAACCCGAAACTAAACGTCAACGCCATTTCATCAGTTTCGTCTCCTAGTTCTTGTCCACAATATTATTCGGTCAATTCCATGAGCACGTGTTTCAAACAAACCCAAGTCGTTCCAAATGACCAAGAAGTTATGACATCCAAATTGGTCAACAACATAGTTGAAACACCTCCCACTCAAAACCTTGACGAAGAATTCAAGGAGCTCCACCTTGAAAGTCCGGTTGTTGATGTGTTGGATGAGAAGAAGCTCAAGTTAGGCGAAAAAGGGACCGCCTTCGTTCAAAACAAACTACCTAAGAAATTAGATGATCCGGGCTTATTTGTTCTACCTTGCAAGATCGGTAATTCGGAGGCTTATGACACATTAGCCGATCTTGGATCAAGCCTTAACTTACTTCCGTTACCTCTCTACACACCTCTCTAAAACTAGGAAAACTTGAAGAAACCGAGGTGATAATAGGTTTAGCGGATGGGAGTGTTGCTTACCCGGTTGGAGTAGTTAAGGACGTGTTAGTACACATTGGAAAACTAACCATTTTAGCCGATTTCCACGTCCTTGATATGGTTAGCGACCCTACATGCCCCTTGTTGATAGGTAGAGGATTTTTAGCGACCGCTAGTGCTATGATTGATTGTAAGGAATCTAAGATAGCGGTAGGAAAAGGAGATACTTGGTCAGTCTATGATGTGAAGAAACACGCCTATGATACTAGTGAGGAACCAACACCACATTGGTTAGAATTAAATAGGAGACCATCTAGATATGGACCTTGGATCGATAGAGACTTCATAGGACCCCAACGCCCATTTTACCTAGAAGAGGACTTTGTTAACCGAACACATACGGTAGAGCAACTCTTGGCTAGGGACACCGAATTGGATCCGTTTGAAGACCCTCTAGTTTTTAGGAAAATGATTGATTTCCTAGGAGTTTTGCCAATTAACCTAGGAATGAATAAGTGGACTTGTGAGGAAGATGATCATAAGTGGAATTGGGATAAACCACCCAAAGATGGAGATGGGTCATGGCATATTAAGATGACATTGTATGACCCGGATGGAGAGAAGTTTGAAAAGATATATTGTACTAAGCGGACCAATAGGAAACTTCAATCCAAGCTTAACCCTAAAGACGTCCTCGATGACGAACTCACTTACATAGGGTAGAAGGACTTTGAGTCTAGCTACAAGACTCGTTAATAAAGAAAAGCGCTTCTTGGGAGGCAACCCAAGCTTTATTTGCTTTGTGTGTTTATTTACTTGTTTGTTTGTTTGATTTTATTTGTTTCCGTATGTGTGTTTAAATTTTATTATTATTGATTCATGTTCAAAACTAATTTGTGAAAATGCTTTATTTTGTTTTTAACTTCGTCTTAACTACATATAAAGGTATTTTGCAAAAGTTAAGTGTAAGGGAAATCTAAATCGGTTTATTAGAACACAAATGAACATGAATCGTAATAATAATAAATGAACATACATATTAGTATTTGTTTGAGTCAAATGCTTGTATCGAGTCATAATGAAGTTTTGCAGGAATTCCAGGAAGTAAGGTATAGGTTTTTCCAAAATTTTTCCGGAAACGTAACATGAGAATTCTGTCAGATCATTTCTGACGGCGTCAGGAGTTACAACCTGACGGCGTCAGGTTTAATTTTCTGAAAATTTTTGAAAGTTTTGTTTTCATAAAAAGTTTTTATTAAATCTATAACTTATAATCTCCAGGAATCTGCAAAATTATCATTCCACAAGCATTATATCCTTATATATAGATTTATCCCGCCGATGTTATGCAGGTTTTCGTGTTTGTTTTCTCAGGTTTAACAGGTTATTTTGGACAAGGAAATGTTTTTGGATCAAGCTTATGGCGATGCATTAGTCATGGAGCTTCAACATTACTTTGGAAGAAGATCTAACCGTGTTACTTCATTATCCACCGAACGAATCAGGGGAGTATTTGATTTCATTCTTTTACTTTATACTTTTACATCTTCTTATTTGAACATTGGGGACAATGTTCATCTTATGTGTAAGGGGGGGGGGGGGTAAAAGTACGATTAGAGAATGCTATTACGCTTGATTTTTGTTTGTTTAATGGTAGATGTGTAATAAAACTGAGAGAAATACCTGTTAGGGCAATTTTAGTGCCAAATTTAAAATTTTTTACAACATATAGGAGTGAAACTTTGATCTTAATGAGCGTCTCACGGATAGGAGTTATATGACTAGCACAAAAACCGTACCACTAAAAAATTTTCCACCCCCAAATATGTGAGGTTCGCCCCTAGAATTGGTAGGAAAAGCATTTATGCTATGATGTGTGTACCGGTAGCACTTAGATTCTAGAACTTGCGTTAGGACCATTCCAAGGCCACAAGTGAGACTACATTCGTGTAGTTAGATTTACTACATGATAAGAGGCATTAGGATTAACCCATTGTTTTACACCTGTGTTTTTGTTATAATTACATTGGCTACATTGGTCAAGTAATTCCCCCACACCCTTTGCGTTGTACTCATTTTTAGTACACGATACCCCTAGTACACCCCTCAGAGCCTATCTTTTCGTTTCGACCTTTAAGCATTTTACTTAAAGGAAGAATTTGTTACACCCCACTAAAATGTACACCCAAATCGCCTTAGCCTACCTTGTATGCACTCATTTTTAGTGCATTATTGTGACAACATTTGTTTAAACCCAAGTTGATTATCTAGTTGATTACATGGTTGCTAAGTCGAGTCATATCCTTGTACATATTGTTTTGGGACGATTGGGACTCATGGGTAAAGTACTAGTGTAATGGAGTAATGGGGAAGATCATCATTTATTACCCCCATATGTGCTAAATATTTTAAAAGTACTCCAAGTGTTTTGATTATCTTAATTCGAGTCATTAGAATAGTTATTTGTAAAGTTATGTAAAAGTTCAAGTGTAAGGGGAATGCAATGCCCCTATGATGTATTATTTTGGATGGTAGGGCAAAAGTGTATGCGAAAAAAAAAAAAAAAAAAAAAAAAAAAAAAAAAAAAAAAAAAAAAAAAAAAAAATCAAAAAAAATACAAAAAAAAAAAAAAAAAAAAAAAATGAGAAAAAGAAAAGTAGAAAAAACATACGGACTACCATCCCGTTTTATTTTATGTTTATTTTATGTTTTTGTTATTTTCTTTCATTAGCTTAAATCGAGTCGAGTCTTGGCTTAGCAACATTGTATAGTACATGTAATTGATCAAGATCTTTAACTCGCCACCAGTAAAATATCCTTTGTCCAACAAAACCGTGTTTTCCTTTTCCCTACACCTAACATTATAACCCATTTAAAAGCCCTCTTTGATAGTTTATCTTAGGTGCTTACGCCTAGTGGAGGAGGTTTTCGATCCTTTCCCAAGCCTATGGTAATCTATTTGCTATGACAGGTAGTGAGAGATATTATCCGTTTTCATTTATGAGATTTATTTTGATGACACTTGAGAGATGTGAGTATCTAAACACTACTTGTGAGGTGCTAGTTTGTAATCTCCGTGCTCATTATGATTAAAGTGAAACGATTATTTGTTGTAATTACTTTTATGTTTGTATTAAATGACCCCTAACTTGTATTTTGATTAGAATAAAAGCGCATTTGCTTGAGGACAAGCAAATCTCAAGTGTAAGGGTATTTGATGAAGCGAAAAGTGTACCGCTTTTAAGGGGTCATTTAAGCCCTAAATCGTATTTATTTGATCAAATATTGCCCTAAATCGTTCCTTTTGTCATTTTAGGTACTTTTGAGAAGAAATTTGGAAAAGGAAGCATTTTGGACGTTTTTGGAGCATAAAAGTGAAGAAAACGACAAAGTCTCAAAATCTTGCTGGAAGTTACCTTTGACGGCGTCAGGATTAACCCTGGACGGCGTCATGGCTTAGCAAAAGTGGTGGATGTAAAATTTACTCATGATAAGCCAGAGAAATTGCATGGAAATTCTGACGGCGTCACGCTTTAATCTGATCAAGGTCGTCACGTTATAATTTAAAGAGGGACGGCGTCACGTTCATAGTCTGAGGGCGTCAAGCCTTGATAAGCCAGAACGGATTTTGGAGAGCTAAAGAGGGACGGCGTCAAGAAGGTCATCCGGGAACCCTAAAAGCGGCGAGGTGACGGCGTCACACTCCATAACGTGACGCCGTCAGATCCAAAAATCTATATATAGTTTTGCAATTCTTTGTCATTAGTGTGGAACTTATTGGGGAACTTTGTGTGTGAAAACCCTAGGACGAATTTGGCAGCTCTCTCAAGGCTTTTTGCCTTGAGATCTTCCATGTTACATTGAAGATAAGTTATCAATTAATCATTCAATATGTCTATGTGTTGTTTGATTCTATCTTATTCTTGTCTTTTGTTTAACATGTTAGGCTAGATTTATCTTGTGTTTGCTTAGATCTAATGAAACCTAGCTATTGATTATTGGTTTTTAGTGTGTTGTTAGTTGTATTGGATGATTGTTCATCTATGTTAGGCTTAAGAAAACTGGCTAACTTCCTATTCGGTAACTTGCTTGAACGTCTTAAGAAACATGAACCAATGCGTACTAAAGGTTTTTATGGTTGTATTTAATGCACAAGCGAATTCTAGTGATCCCATGTTAGGAGCTTCCTAGCCGGGTCGACATAGGAGTGAAGTAGGAGCTTGTAGAGTTGGGGAAGTACGTACGCCACCCCACGAATGGTATTAAGGAATACACCCGTCATCCACGCGACTAATACACACTAATCAATCGGTAAAAGATAGTTAGGGAGTAAGGAAATCTAAGTAAACACATTTCCCTCCACATAAGTTTTCACCAACATTTTCATTTTCTGTTATTTTATTTTATTTGCATTCGTAGTAATTTGGGTTAGTTGACTAGCAACTAATTCCGCCCACTCTTTCAAACCCGAGATTTTACTTGCTTTCCAAAAAAAATATAAAAACATAAAAAGAATCTTCTCTCACCCTTAGACCTATTACAGTAGTTTTTCATACCTAACGAACACTATTCCCTGTGGAGAACGATCAATCCCCCGTACTTACCACTACACTATACTACATCGGTCAGGTACACTGCCTGGTGGGGTTGTAAGCCTCTTGAGATCCCTCGAGAGGTAAAACCTGTTGTAAGGTCGCAAAACCACGCATCATTCATATGATGAGGCATGTGATTACGTGGAAATATGCTAAGAGTTAAGAAGATAAAATCTTCAAGGTTGTGGGGTTAGTGATAAGGTTCTAGTGGGGTTATCTATGTTGATGAAGAAGGGTTATCTCAACTTATCCTAGCGGTTCTTCGCTTGAAGTGTGTGGAAGATGAGTGGGATGCGGAAGCATTGGTAGTGTAGAACGAAGGTTGAAGGAATTTATACCAAGTAAATTCTTTTATGAATGAATCCAACGGGATTCGATGAACGTTGATTAAGAACGAGAGATGACATTTAATTGCATTTCGCAAATTAAATATACTTTAAATATTTCGGATGAAATATTTAAGTTGTCATTGGAATTTAAAAGGATTTTAAGAATAAATCTCGCTGATTTAGTGAGACTTTTTGACACGAGGAGAGAATTTATACCTAATAAATTTTTTTTACGAGATGAACGAGACTAGACGAGAATAGATGACTTTTATATTTCCGAGGAAATACATAGGTAGTCATTAGAGCGATGTGAAGGATGACTTAATATTTCCAGTGAAATATTTAAAAAGTCATGAGACGAGACATAAGGGATGACTTCAATATTTCCAGTGAAATATTCAAGTAGTCATAAGAGGGATGTGAAGGATGACTTAATATTTCCAATGAAATATTTAAAAAGTCATGAGACGAGACATAAGAAATGACTTCAATATTTCCAGTGAAATATTCAAGTAGTCATGAGAGAGATGTGAAGGATGACTTAAAGTTGATTGAGGTATGGTACTTTTAGGGTGATTGATGAACTTTTTGGGATGAACATCCATTGTAGTTGTGAGATCACTACACGTTGGTAGGTGATCAAGATTGACAACGAAAAAGAAGAGACTCAAAAATATCAATCTTCTTATAGGCATATTTCCCATTATTTAGAAGAAAGAGAGTATCAACGGACTCTTGATGAGATAGGATGATACGTTGGTTTTCTACCCTAAACCAATGGATAAAGTTCTATCCTCATTATATATGAGGTAAGCTTGACGATAAAATACTATGACAAACTTATGGGGATGAAAGGGACATACGGAAAGAATATACTTGATCTCAGGGAGTGTATATTCAGACGAGGGTGAAAGGAACTACTAATCACTTATTTAGTAACTTGCGAGTCCTTTGTCACCCGAAGGTTGATGTTAGCTTTTAGCATTTGGATGAGCGTTTTAACATATGTCGTTAAAAGGCTTGAATATGATGTTTCGGAAATGACATTTAACAATTGCGATCACAAGTTAAACTTACTTGAATATTTCGGATGAAATATTTAAGTTATCAAACCTATTCCGAGTTCTACTAGATTTGTATCTAACGTCCCCATGACAAAAGGGTGTATTACTTGAAAGAAGGCGAAATGATGACCAAGGAATTAGGACAATTTCGCGACTACTTTAACTTATAGATTTTGACACTAGTGTATGACTATATGACGTCTAAGAGTTCATAGTGATAGGCATACCTAATTCATTATGTGCCGAAATGACATAGCGTGGGTGCAAAATTTAAAAAAAAAATCATGTAAAATGCACATAAGGAATAAATGCAAACATCATGCAAAACATGATAATCATTTAGCATTTAAGATCATGAAGACATTCAATCATATCTTACGAGAACATGTTATCATTTTGAAACACATATGTGGGATGCAAGCAATCTAGGTTCGCTAAGGAGGATCCTAATTACTACTTGTTCAAAATGAAATCCTAACGGGAGATAAAGTTCACCGATGTAAACTATCTTTAGTCAAATTTAAGAATGAAAAATTTTCAAGTTAGAGAATGAGTATGAGACTATCACTAGTGGTGCTCAATTCAGGCTAAACACGACCATTTTTACGGGTTATACCACAAACCCAACTTCTCTCCTGGAAGCAATTCAACCGTTAGGACAAATTGAATTTCTAGTGCGATAGGTTCTCCAGTAGTCATTCTCATGTTTAAAAAATTCAAATTCCTATATTTTCCTATCGAAGTATAGCAAAGATGATATTAGCTTATTTCGCTAATACATGGCCTAATATGACTCAACTAACCATATTTTGAAAGTCGGTTATTAAGACGACATGTCTTACACAACTTCTAACAAAGGCAAGCAAAATGTTTTAATATCGTGTTTGAGATTTAGAGGTTATTTGGTGGAGATGGTGCATTTTATGATCTCTTGGATAACATCTTTGTTTGTTGAGTTGTTACATGTTATTTTAACATGATTTGGTTTCCTAGAACCAAGAGATGCTCTAATGTGATACAATGTAGAATCTACTACATCGAGAGTGTTTCAAGAATGCTCCTTTGCATATCTTGAGAAAAGAATCTAGTAAAGGTTACTTACCTCAATAGATCTTGTGAGTATTATATGATGTATGATTGAAATGAGACATATTGTATCTTTCAACAAATATGCTTTTCTAAGAGGAAACTTATCACTCTTACGAATGCTTAGTAAAACAAGTATTTTAGTGTATGATCAATTTTACTTGTTTATGCAATGACACATGTTGTATTGGGTTATCACTCAAATCTAATATCCTATATTTTTTAAACAAGATGCAGTGTATTCTCTTGTAACATAACCATTTATGTTACAAAGAAAATAAGATGCATAAGATATAAGTTATCCTTTGTCAATCTTTTGATAAGAGAAATACATGTGATATTCTCGAAGATTGATGACGTACATGATAGTTAATAACATATTATGTGTGACACCTTTACTAGACATGTGATTTTGAGTGTTGAGTCGTTCATGAGCAAAGTTTACATATGTTGTTTGTTTGTTCGTGTTTGGTTTTTCGAAAATGACACATTTACTAATTGCATTGCAATGTAAATTACTTGTATATTTCGGATGAAACATCCAAGTTGTCAATCCTACTTAGTTGTGTATTTTATGCATCTTTTAAACATATTAGTTTAATATTTGGAACACAACCATTGGACAAGAAGACTCAATATAGCATCTTCAACACAAGTGTGAGTTATGATCCGATGCATATTATTTTCGTCTTGAGAGGAAGTCATTATTTTCATAACAACCGAGTGTGATTGAGTATGTAGATTCAAGATAATATATTTCATTATATTTTGATGTTATCTTGAAGCTAGACAAATAATGACTCCAATTTCATGTCCATACTCAAAAACTTGTCAATTAGATTCGATGATGATATCAATCATAATTTGAATAATGAATTGATATGTACTCGAAATCTTTCTTGACCCTCACGATCACTCCTTTTAAAAAGAAAATAAAAATTTAAGGATTGTGTTCCATTTATTTTAATACTAGTTGTATGTGTGAGGTTAATGACATATTAACTTACTACTTTGAGATTGTCATTTATTTTTATGTGCGAAAAAACTATTTATTATTAAGTATAATATTCTTAGTTTTCGACATATCATGAGTATAAAAATAATTATCTTAACTATTTTTATAAAACATACGTAAAATACTAAATGTTTAAAACATTTTGTGTGTGTTAGATCAATGCAAGTATAATACTTTTTCTTTTAGTTAAATACTAATGTATTAATATGAACTTTTATCTTGTTTAGACAACCCATGGTCAAGCATGACAAAAGGATGTAATGTTTTAGAGATCATGTTACGGATTTAATGAAAGTGTTAAATATTTTGAGGTGATATATTTTTTAAACTTAAACCTTTGGAAAAATAATTGTGTAAGACAATATCTTTCGACACACATGATCAACCAACTTATTTTTCATTCCTAAGAAGGTTACTAAAGTATTTTAAAACTTGCAAGATTTCGAAAACATATATGCAAGAAAAGTGGTCTATTCCTATATGCAATGCAAAACCGATTACGCAACTTAGTGCAAGAAGTCTAGTCTAAGTCCTATTGACGCATAAGCCAAAAAACTGATAATCAACACATATCAACAAGGCATGTGAAACGCTTGTGATTATAGATATAATTAACTCAACTAAAGATAACTATAAGCACAAAAAAAATTAACTAAGAATACTAGGACACAAAGAAAAACAAATATTCATTTAGCATAACACAAAAAAATACTTATTGTCATTTTGTGTATTAAGTATAACAATGTATACAAAGTTTGATTTTATTTGAAAACAAATTGGTTTCCTTCCCATTTCAAAGATTTTTACCAAGTCACTTTGAAAACATGTCAAGGTTTAAAAGTTGAAACGCTTTGAAAACATGTCAAGGTTTAAAAGTTGAAACGCCCTTTTTCAGTTTAACCAAAAATTTACGCAAATGGTATGAGCAAAAAGACCTTTAGTTGAAAATCAAGGACTCTAATATACTTTCATTTAGAACTAATTCATAAAAGTATTTTTCAAATGAAAGTAGACTCAACTTCGTTTAGAATGATGGGTGACACGACTCCTACAGACTTATGGTTGATTTTATATGAATTTCTGAAAATAACCCAATACTGAAAACAGACAGACAGATGCACGGTACCGTTAAATATCCCACAGTACAGTCCTATATTTAGTGGTACCGTGACCTGTTTCCTGATTCAGTTTATTATTTTAGTGCGGCGACTCGACGGAAAGATGTAAAATTTAATAAACTAGATACCGAACATATAAAGTATATATTAAGCATCATTTCCACGTTTAAGACTAAGAAAGACATTTACGATAATACTTTTACTACAAAATAATGGTTTGTCCCAAACACTCATTTCAAGACCGCATGACTTTACGACTTGTTCTAAAGAAATGACAGGACACTTACAAACTCTATTCTTTTATTGGTTTAAGAAAACCTTCAAGCTAGTATGACAAAGTATACTTAACAACAAAACTTGTAAATATTAAGCAACTAAGTACTTTTCATATTTTATCACATTCATGGGTAATTTGATACATGGATCGTACTCAATTTTGAAAACCATTTGTTTTAAAATTTGAGCGACGTGGCTCTGGTACCAATTGTGGAAACCGTAGGGGGGGGGTGAATACGTTTCCATTTAAAAACTTAAAAACTTTTTGTACCACACACCCGATCAAGTGTGACGTAATATGAAAAGTGTCAACAATGATCATACAACATCTAGAGATAGTATAAAGTAAACTACAACACAAACACAATCAAACCATGACACAAACATAATCAACATAATATAAGCAACAAACCACACAAACATAAACGCAATGCAAATATAAATATAAAGCGATAAAGACTAAAATAAAAGTAAAGAGATAAGTAAAGAAGGCGCAAACCGGACACGATGATTTATAGTGGTTCGGTCACATAGCTCCTCTTCGCCCTACTCCACTCCCCGAGTACCCAACTCGAGAGTTACTTCACTAATCAACAAGCTCCCTTATTGGCGGAGAAAACCATACAACTTCGCTTACAATATTTTCCGACACTAAGCTAGATGTCGAGTTCTTCTTCGGGTGCAACCAAACCCGTTATGTTTTATGACCCAACATAACAAACCTTGTGTTTTGAGGCCTAAACACATAAACCACGTCGCTTACATTATTTTTCGACATTAAGCTAAATGTCGAGTACTAATCTAGCTAGTACCAATCTCACTCTCGATCTACCCGATCCTCACATATCACATAAGCTACAAGATCCACATGATTTACACTCGATCTACCCGATCTACTCACGATCCACCCGATCTACTCACGATCTACCCGATCTACCCAATAACAACACAAGCTACACAAGATCTCCCCGATCTCTACAAGATCACAATGATCCACGCAAACTAACTAAACAAGATGATAGACAACTTGATGTATAGCAAGATACAACAAGTGCGTAACAAATGTTACGAGTTCACTAGACTAACACTATAACACTTTGTATCGTTGTGATACTATGTGTTCTTCTCTTGCACCAGTAGAGGAATGAAGGTGATCTCTTGGTTTGATGAAAGGATCACTCTTAAACAAACTAAGACTCTTTAAATGATCAAAGAAAGTGATCTAAATAAGAAGGGATTGGAAAAGAGAAAACTAACTGGAAAAATCAAGTTGGAAGTGTAAAATGGTCCACTATTTATAGGCAAAGAAAAAACTAGCCGTTACTTACGGACGATACCACATAAGTTTAGAAGGTACCACTAATTGTCAGAAAGTACCATTAAATTTAGTGGTACCGTCCCAGACAAAAACGCTCCTCTTTTTGTTTTTAGTGGAGAAGGTTTATTTGGGGATGTTTGAAGCTGTTTTGGGGGGGAAAATAGTTGTTGGGATTTTTAAATTTATTTTTCAAAATAAAACATTTCTTTTTAATTCAAAAATAATTTGTAAAATGTATTTTTGAAAAAATGTTTTGTCACATTAAAAATGTGAAGTTTAGGACAAAAAATTTATTTCTTTAAACATCCGTCAAGTTTAAATTTGTTTGTTCATACCTTGAGTGATTTACGTCGGGATGAAAATCTACGACTCTGTTGAGGCATACTTGATACGTTGAGAGATGTTGATGTAAGTATGCCTTGATGATTTTTGTTTACAAGTAAATTGTTCATTTTACGTTATGCATTACATGTTACATGTTTGTCATTATTAAAACCGAAGAAACCGTTTAGTTTAAATATCGTAATATTTGAACTAACACCATGTTTAGATTTATAATTGAAATAAGATAATTTCTAAGTATTTCGAAGCTAGTGGGAGTATTACGTTTAATTTCCTAAATCATATATGTTGTATAACATATATGAAGTAACATTCCATATAATTAAAATGTTAATTCTTAGTTTAGAATGAAACTTCACTTGAATGATTTAGAAAATAAAACATACAACCTTGGAATAAATGTTTATTATTAATAAGCATGTGTGTTAAATGAATCTAATAGAACATGATATATCATTTAGAAAGTCTAGATGGATATGTAGAACATGAAAAAAAATCTAAGTCTGACTCAAGGATTTTTCATGAACATCATGTTATTGTTGGATCATGCTTGATTGCAAGATGATTTGACAACATTGATATCTAATTGAAAGTTATTAGATAACTAGTGTAATGAATATTCTAATAGAATATGTTTAGATATAGAATTACATCTTCAGTCTGGAGTTGCTCCTAGATTCTATGGATGAACAATATGTCAATTGTTGTGCAAATTGTCATCGCCTAAAAATTTAAGAGTTTGGAAGGCATCAAACATTACACAATAGATATTAAAGTTTACGAAGTTGTAATGAACATTGTGTTTTTTGTATACAATGATGTTGGTTTAATTGAGATGATACTCAATACTAGTCATGGTAGGATTTCGTCCTTGGCTATGTAAACTAGTTGTGGTCACTAAGAGCATTGTTTCATTATACATTAAAGAATTAGAATACTTTAAACTTTAAAAATGTTTGAAAGTTTGATTATCTTAAATTGGTGGTTGAGGTTGTCACACACTTTATGAAATATTTTGTGGCAATTATTTGAGTGCACACATACAAGAACTTTACTAGTAGAATTCTTGAAATAAGTATTCTCAAAATTCCGATAAATCAAAGTTGGTTGATTTATGCCTTGTCAAACAAGTATGATTATCATGACTTGAGGCATAATTCATCAACTAGAATTTTCATACATTGATCTATTTAGTATTTGGATAAGGATGTTAAGCATTTATTATTTGTAACGAACTTAAGTACTTGGTATGTTTGTTTTCATTAATAATAAATTGTGTCTTATATTTGCATCTTTAAATCCGTGAATAACTTATGATATTCTAAAATAGTCCTTTGTCAATTAATGATATGGGAATATCATTGAATTAAGGCAAATCTGAGTTTTGGTAGAATATACTTGAAAGTATATTGATGCGTTAACATACCAATTTCACATGATATTCAATGAATTGAATATAGGATTTATCCCAAACTACATGATTGTACTTTATGGATCTTGTTATCAAGTAATCATGAATAGTTATCCTCAGACTTGAGATACCAGAGAACTGTCATGGATGTAGTGCATTTCTGTGAAGCAATTTAACGCTATACGTAATTGGTAGTTATAATGATTGTTTTCAGAATTGTTGCAAAGTTCATGGGTTTTGCTTGTAGTCAATAAAGAATTTGTTTCTTCAAATTCGTTTTGAAGTTTAATACTGCTGGGCCCCACGTAGGGTTGACAAGATGTTTGCGTGCACACGCCCAAGATCTATCTGGAATACTTTCAGAAGATTTGGTAATCTTGCTCAATCATAAACAACGAGAAACAGAATAGTTAATTATGGAATGACCAAGATCCATATCCATATTAGCATGGTATTAGAAACAAAAGGATAATAATAATGATGAATCATTGAAAGGTTTTTCCAGGAGACCTTACTCGATTTGTAATAGAGGCATTGGCGTGTTGCTAGACGCTAACCAATGTGATTACACTATTAAGATATGTCCAAATGGGAGCTGTTAGTTTTATGGACATAAATTAGTAGTGTATGTTAAGATCGAACTCGAGACCACGGGATTGCACACTTTACGTATGAAGGATTAATGTTTAATAATTAAATATAAAATGTTATATATAATTATTAATTACACAAAACGACTAACGACCGTTAAGTAATTAATGGAAATTGACTAACGACCGTTAACTAATAAAAGGAAAAGATTATAGATGGAAAATAAGAGAACAAGAAAGATCTAAAAACCCTTGTTGGTTATTAGATCCGATCGGCAAGGGGTAAACCCAACCCAATCCCAACTTGTTCTCCAAGTTTTGTCATTCTATATAAACAAACACAAAGGGGTTATTGTTTGGTTAACTTTTGTACACACACTAAACCCTAATGTGTTTTTCTCTTTTCTTTTAGCATCAATCGGCCGAACCCCTTAAAGGGGTGTTCGACTTTTGTTTTTCCAAAAACAAGGTTTTGTGTTTTCATTAACTAGCATTAACGTTAATTCGGTATTAGTACGTGTGTACAAGAACGTGGTACTAACACACTATTGTTAGTATCTTGGATTGAATTGTAAAACTGTAAGGGACAATTCTTTAATCCACATAAACCCTAATTAGGGTTCATATATTGATCGAATTAATTGCTTGCTTGGAGTTGCTAGAAGGTACGCATACTTTTACTTTTCGGTTAGTTAATCACAATTATATGTTCCTTATGCTTCCGCATTACTTTGATGTTTTATTGTGTTTAATTTATGATATGTCATGTTATTAAATTCCAATAGTAGACGCCATAAAGTTGACAGTTTCATCAAAGACCTCCTCAACCTCATCATCACTATCACTATCCGTATTACCCGGATCAACAACCTTTTTAGAACTAAGAAGCGTTGATTTACAAGGTTTTAGCGGCTTCCCATCATCACCCACTAGCACAAGCTTCTCATCAAGCATCTAACTTTCCAATTCATTAATCCTTGCAACCAAATGTGTAGTACTTGGACTACCAGATGCCGTACCAACCAAAGGTGTAGGGACATTACCACTAGGTTCTACATTAGCATTAGAAGCCTCATCCAATTCATCTAGAACACCAAATTCATTAGAAGTACTTACTACTTTAGCATCCATTTTCGGTTGTCTAGACGTAGAAGTTTCCTTTGTATTATTTTTTGAATTGGAAGCCTTGGTATTCTTTGGTGCAACAGGCCTATACTCAAACTTGTTTATTGGAACACCATTAAACTTATTTGGATTAGTTCCTCTCCGCTTCACAACCGTAAACCAGCCATTAGAACCCGAACTCTGACGCCTTTATCTATCCTATTCACCACACGTTTAGGAGCAGTTGTGAGACAATCATCGATAATGACCATATAACAAGCAAGTACCACAACGAGGGGGTTCCCACTCGTATTCAATACGAATAGACTCTTTCGTATATCCACTTCCATTAAGCTTTGGAACAGCTAAAACTAGATTATCACGAAACTCATTAGATGCATTAATTTCAACCAAGGATCTTGCATAGCTGCTCCTCCCCCATGAATCCAAACACATGTTATTCGTATACGAGTCTAGCATCATGGGAGTACCAATCTTAGAAGCGATCAAGCTCAAACCATCCGATGTATATGCAACCAATGGTACATCATGAAACTTCACCCAGGCTAGGACACAAGACAAATCTTCTTTCAAAAGACTTACCTCGGGTGACCACTTGTTAAGAAAGATGTTTGGTTATTTTAATAGAAATTTTGTTAGTTTTTGATGCGCGTGTGCGTATGCTCTAATTTATACCCACGGTATGTCGTTGTGGTTTTAGCAGTATTCAAGTTTTAAATTTATATTTAGCCGACTTATCAATAACACACACACTTTAACGAGCAGTGTACCCGGTCAGTATGAATATAATGGTAAGTAGAGTGTCGATCACTAAGAGTGGAACGTATTATCTAGTTATCCTAATTAGTATTTTAATATCTTAAGTTAGCTATACAACCTAATCTAACGCAAGGGGGTTTCAGCCTGAGAGACTGGCACGGTTTGGTTGCAATTAAATAATAAACTAAACTAATAGGCACGAATCACGGAGTAGCACACACGTACACAGATAAATACTCGAGACAATAAGAAGACCTGTCCTGATAGTTAAGTAGCTTGTCACTTGTTTTATTGCTAGTTTTATATGAAGTGTATAGTTCGATGCAACGCACCGAGATTAAGTCCTTTCTCGTTGGTTCTAATCTTATCGGCGAGTAAACCCTTAATGATTACTTATGACTATCCTATTTATCTCTTCTTCCTACTTTTCTACAGACGATAGAATGCATAGGTGATAAAATAAATAGGCGAGGGCAGAGGCATGGCGACCCGATCAACGCTCAGCTAGACACAGAGGTTATCAATGCACTAATAAAAGTCACCAAAGACATCAACATATAAACTTTAATTAATGGGAAAGCAGTTTTAAGGGAGTGCACCCTTTCCGTTGTCACATTACACAAGCCACCAATCCTGATGAATTAAAGTTTACTAATACAATAAAACAAAACTACTTAATGAATTAAATACATGCAGGACCTTCTTACAGCTCTTGTATCTTCGTTCAAGGTGTGTCTTGTGCTGCTACTTCGACTGAATTCGGCCTTAGGTTTCTGTGGTCTTCGGTCTTCTAAAACTAGGGCTCCCGAAATTCGTCTGGTCTTGGGGTATTTATAGTTTCTGTCTGAGGGTTAGATGCGGCGCATCTAATAAGTAGATGCGGTCCAAGATTAATATATTCAGGAATATTCGTACACCGCCAGAAGATGCGGCGTAACTCCATTCTCAGATGCGGCGCATGTCCTTGCTGTCTTGGATCGTATCTTGTGAAATCTTGATAGTGATGCGCCGTATGTAATAAGTAAGATGCGGCGTATCTGGAGCAGAATGTCTTGATCTTGTACATTTCAGTAGACTCTTAACTTCTTGCTTGTTTTGCTCCATAATTAGTCCAAAATCGCCAAGTTTCACATAATACTTGTTTTTACCTGAGAATTACAAAAGTAAACATTAACGTATCAATTCTCACAGATAATATAATAAAACAAGTCAAATAAATAGGATAAATGATGGTAATAAAATGTACTTATTTGAGTTCATCAAATATCCCCCCACTTGAACTTTACTTGTCCCCAAGTAAACCTTAGAATTAATTTTATGAAAATGTATCCTAAAAGATATTAGGATTTATTTTTATATTTAAGCATGTATTCATTTTTGTCATAATCACACAACTAAACACTTAACGAATTCGAAGTAAAATAAAATATTTTGATAAAAGCAAATCTAATCGTTTAACTGTCCAGTCGTGACGAATATTCTATCATAAGCTTGGCAAGTATACACATCTCCCCCACTAAAGCCAAGGAATAACAAGTCTAAAGCGGTAAAAAGGGTTTGTATGCTTAAGGGTTAATCATTCTTCTTAATCTCTATCGATCTCAAATTCCAGAAAAGGCGAAAAAGTCACAAATACATGATCGAATCCACGAACACGATACTTGCAATTGCTCAAATCCTTAACTCGAATAGGCTAAAGATAGGACCAAGTAATCTTCACCAATAATATTATATCAAAAAGGGCGACAAAATCATAAATACATAGCCGAATCCACGACTACGATACTTAAGATTGCTCAAATCCCTAATCTCAATAAATCAAAGGTTTGGATAAAGAATAATATAGGGTATGGATAATATTTGGGATACAAATTGGTGTAAAATGAAAAATAAATGAAACAAATAAATTAAAATCCTAAGTGTGGTTAATCACTATCCCAACCATCCCATGAATAAGACTCATATCATAGAATAACTCACGCTTTAACACTTGAAACACACGCTTTAGGTAGACACGAATTATACTCAACAAGATCTTAATCAAAGAATATCCTTTAGTTGGCGTTCCCATAACGTTCAACTCCCATTCAATCCATAGATAAAATATACAACAACTAGTGGTGATATCGACCACTTAATACAAAACTTTACATAAGTTGGTAAAAACAAACTTCCAACTTTTCCTTTTCCTTTTTCTTTTTGTTTTTCTTATTTTTTCGATTATTTTTTTTTTATTTATTTTTTTTTTTTTAGTCACCAAACATAAACATAGATGTGTAAAATTTCACCACATCACTATAACGATAACTCTGGATAATTTTTCCATACTTTTCATGACTTCAGAAATAACGGTAATAGTGAAAGTAGTAAACACACGAAAAATAAACTCAAAGATATACAATATTTACTTTCACTCCAATTGCATTGTGCAATTTCCCGACCTAACCAAAGATAATGAATTACGCACGCGAACACAGGTAATGTAAGGAAACACACTTTGCCTAAAGCAATTAACCAACCACGGATTTTAATCTATAGGGTAGGCTAAGGTGTAAGGGTGTAACGAAACATAATAACAAAGGTGTAAGAAACGAAAGGAATGGCTCTGAGTGTTTTTCTAGGGGTATCTTACTCTTAAAGTGAGAGTAACAAAAGGGTTTATACGGGGGTTAACTAACCAGTGTAGTTAGCTAATATCACATAACATATAAAGGCTATTTGGGTGTAATCCTAGAATTTTACCAATTTAGACAAGTCATTCCAATTATATAAAACAATACTTATTATGGTGGTCTCGAATAGTATACAAGCCAAGTTCTAAAGTTTACAAGTCACCGGCACACTCATAGATTTGTGAATTTTTGAAAAATCACAATTTTTGAAAATAATGTCATGTGTACAGCTATGCAACTTAGACTTTAAACAAAAACATGCTAAAAATTTTAAATTTTGATATATTAAGCACATTTTAAGCATAATTTTTGAAAAAGTTTAGGACAAGTAAGTGTTCTAATTCTCCAATCCCCCCACTTAAGTTAAACAACGTCCTCGTTGTTTGTATCAAAGGTTAAAAACTGGAAAATAAAAGAATTAGAACAGAAAAACTCCCCTGAGATTTGCTCGGTATGATCCTCCATTATTTGTATAAGAGCAAAAATCATCTTTCTTGTGGATGAGAACGTTTAAGCTTCATAATTGATGTATCCACAGGAAATGCAGGAATCTATAATACCACCAAGACTTTAAACACACCTAAGTTAAGAAGGGTTCAAACTTGCATAATACATTAGTAGTTAGTAAAAATAAAAATGTAAAAATTAAAATGAAAATCATCAGGTCAGTCGATGCGCCGTATCTTATGGAAGAAGATACGCCGTATCGAGCCTGGAATAATTACGAATCAGAATAGAAGATGCGTCGCATCCTTAACCAGGGATGCGCCGCATTAAATAAACTGATAAAAAGTTTTAAAGTCAAAAGTAAAAATGCAGAAAATAAAATAAGATATGACCAGTGCAGGAGATGCGTCGCATCTAGGGATTGAGATGCGCCCTATCTGCTGCGGGCCTAACTGACTCGACACAGAACAGAGTAGTAAAAATTTTCCGGGTTGTCTCCCGGTCAGCACTTGTCTTTATTCCAGAGTCTTCAAGTTAGACTCACGTTCAGCTCATTATTCTGTTCTATTGATTCCCACATTGCCACGTAGGATCCATTTAGCAACAAATTCGTCACGTATATATTCAGGTCCCAACTTCAACACTCCTTTGTAGAATCCTTCCATCATTTGATATGGGTACTCTATCCCTCTCTTCATGTCATCATCACCAATAAAAAGGAATGGAGAAAATTTGTAGCAGAACCTATTAGTAGCATGTTTAAACCCAGGGTGAGTTCGGGGCATCATATAAGTGATAACGTCGCTTCCACATTGAAAGGTGATCTTTCCTTCAAATCGTTTTGCATTAATAGTGATCTCCCTACAAAATGGTTTTCCAACAATCACGTCACCCATATCGCTATCACAATAGGCATTCATGTCTTCAACAATGGCGAACTCAGTAACAATAGTAAAACATCCAACGAAGACCGGGACATTAATGAAGGCTCCAACTACATTATTTCCCTTATACTCCACTTTTTTTTCTTATAATAGAATTGTAAAAGCTTCTCGACATGACATTGATTGGTAAAATAGGAAAGAAATTGGCGTCAATACACTTGTACCCAATCATGCATGGGAATTGCAAATTGTAAGCACAATCGGCGTGGATCCTTCTACCGTAATCCCAAGAACCATGATATCCCTCAAATTCATCGTAATTCCTAGTATTAATAACGTTGACCTTTGGACTATCCAGAATTTCTCCTTCTTCTAACTTAGATTCCGCATCATCCATGAACAGGTCATTGGATTCTAATGGTCCATCAAGGTCATTTAGTTCAATGTAGTCCCCATCGTAACGTTCGAGTGATATATCTTGCACTAATATTCCATCCATAAATTTGGCTTCGAAGTCGAAGTCAATCAGTTCACCGAATTCGACCATTTTCCTTCTGAAATCATCACGAAAGCATCAGTAGGCTTTATTCAAGAAAGTAATATATCAGAAAATCAACATCGAAAACGGAATACGAAAAATTAAAGTTACAGATATCTGCAGACGATGCGCCGTATCCAAAAAGTGGATACGCCGTATCTTATAATCGTTAAAATTTAATCAGACTTTATTCAGAAAATAGATACGCCGCTTATAAATTAGAATGCGCCGTATCAGTTTTAATTATCAAAAATCGATATTTATTTAAAATTAAATGCGTTGTATTAACAAAAGTTAATGCGTCGTATTTTCGTTACGTTTCAAAATACAAGATTTTTGATTCAGAAGATGCGCCGTATCGATAGAAATCGATGCGTCGTATCTGTTTAATAATTCAAAAACTGTTTTTAATTAAAATAATAGATACGCCGTATCTATAAAAACAGATGCGCCGTATGGCGTTATCGCTTAGAAAAAAAAAATCTTATTAAAAACAGATACGCCGTATCTTGGGGAAAGATGCGTCGTATCGAATTAATTAAACGCGTTGTATTTTATAAAAATTAAACGCAATACGCCGTATCTAAGAAAATAGATGCGCCGTATCGTTTGAATATGCTCAGTACAACGATAGCATAACACAGAAAATACGAAAAATAAAAACAAACGAAAATAAACAAAAATAAAAGAAAATAAAAACACACAAAAACAGAAAATATGCAAAATAATACAATGAATGCAAATTAACTAATATACAACACGGTTAGCAGTTAGAATAAAAATTAAAAGAGAAAAACCTAATTAAAATACTAATCAAATTAACAGATAATAACAATTCACTCCCCGGCAGCGGCGCCAAAAACTTGATGCGCGTGTGCGTATGCTCTAATTTATACCCACGGTATGTCGTTGTGGTTTTAGCAGTATTCAAGTTTTAAATTTATATTTAGCCGACTTATCAATAACACACACACTTTAACGAGCAGTGTACCCGGTTAGTATGAATATAATGGTAAGTAGAGTGTCGATCATTAAGAGTGGAACGTATTATCTAGTTATCCTAATTAGTATTTTAATATCTTAAGTTAGCTATACAACCTAATTTAACGCAAGGGGGTTTCAGCCTGAGAGACTGGCACGGTTTGGTTGCAATTAAATAATAAACTAAACTAATAGGCACGAATTAGCGAGTAGCACACACGTACACACATAAATACTCGAGACAATAAGAAGACCTGTCCTGATAGTTAAGTAGCTTGTCACTTGTTTTATTGCTAGTTTTATATGAAGTGTATATTTCGATGCAACGCACCGAGATTAAGTCCTTTCTCGTTGGTTCTAATCTTATCGGCGAGTAAACCCTTAATGATTACTTATGACTATCCTATTTATCTCTTCTTCCTACTTTTCTACAGACGATAGAATGCATAGGTGATAAAATAAATAGGCGAGGGCAGAGGCATGGCGACCCGATCAACGCTCAGCTAGACACAGAGGTTATCAATGCACTAATAAAAGTCACCAAAGACATCAACATATAAACTTTAATTAATGGGAAAGCAGTTTTAAGGGAGTGCAACCTTTCCGTTGTCACGTTACACAAGCCACCAATCCTGATGAATTAAAGTTTACTAACACAATAAAACAAAACTACTTAATGAATTAAATACATGCAGGACCTTCTTACAGCTCTTGTATCTTCGTTCAAGGTGTGTCTTGTGCTGCTACTTCGACTGAATTCGGCCTTAGGTTTCTGTGGTCTTCGGTCTTCTAAAACTAGGGCTCTCGAAATTCGTCTGGTCTTGGGGTATTTATAGTTTCTGTCTGAGGGTTAGATGCGGCGCATTGACTTAACTTCGCGTGGGGTCCAAGATTAATATATTCAGGAATATTCGTACACCGCCAGAAGATGCGGCGTAACTCCATTCTCAGATGCGGCGCATGTCCTTGCTGTCTTGGATCATATCTTGTGAAATCTTGATAGTGATGCGCCGTATGTAATAAGTAAGATGCGGCGTATCTGGAGCAGAATGTCTTGATCTTGTACATTTCAGTAGACTCTTAACTTCTTGCTTGTTTTGCTCCATAATTAGTCCAAAATCGCCAAGTTTCACATAATACTTGTTTTTACCTGAGAATTACAAAAGTAAACATTAACGTATCAATTCTCACAGATAATATAATAAAACAAGTCAAATAAATAGGATAAATGATGGTAATAAAATGTACTTATTTGAGTTCATCAGTTTTGTAGACATAAAATAATAATTGTGTGTTAGGATCGAACTCGAGATCACGGGATTGCACACTTTACGTATGAAGAGTAAATGAATAATAATTATTTATAAAAAGTTATATTTAATTATTATATACACAAAACACATAACGACGTTAGTATTTAACGGATAATGACTAACGACCGTTAGACAAATAAAAGGAAAGTTTTATAGATAGAATATTAGAGATCAAAGGAGGTTCTAGAATCCCCTAAAGGACCTAGATCGATCGGCCAAGGGTTATGATTCCTAATCCTTGTCTAACTTGTGCTCTAAGTTTTCTAATACTATATAAGCACATCAAGGGTTATTAGTTTTGGCACCTCTTGTACACATACTATAACCTAAAGTGTGTTTTCTTTTCTCTTGTTCTAAAACTCGGCCGAACCCCCCTCCTAAGGGTTTTGACTTTTTGGTTTTCATAACCTAAAACATTTTTTGATCTTTACTTGCATAAACATTTACTTGGTATTAGTACGTATGTACAATAACATGAATCAAACACACTATTGTTTGATTTTTGGATTGAATTGCAAAATCGGTAAGGGGCAATTCGTGTAATCCTTATAAACCCTAATTAAGTTCATCACTATTGTTGCTTGGATTAGATTCTTGTTTGGCTAGAATCTTAAGGTACGCTACTATTTAAGTTTGGTTAATTAATTTATGCATTATATGATCCTACTCGCTTCCGCTATTACTTTGATGCTTTATGTGTTTAATTATGTATGACATGATATTAAAATCCAAAAAATTTAACACTTCATTTATTTTATATTTTTTATATGTTTGGTTAATAGCCATTTTGATAGATTGTAACAGTAGCTTTGTAACACTTTATTTTTGATGAAGATGTATGGTGATGTGTATTTTCCATGATATTCTTAAAACTCCTAACCTAATAGGGCCAATTGTGTTAGCATTAGGCCTTACATTATTCAAAAGTTTTATCATGATGAGGATGGTGATGTTGTCAAAAAGTATGACAGTATCTATGATCATTTTTCCTGATAATGTTTTAGTTTAACTGGATTTAGTAATTACTGATGCATAGCAAAAGTTATCTATAGATTTGCGGCTAGTTCAAAAATTGAAACAAATCAATGACTCTACACGATTGTTCTAGTCTGTCAAACTGAGCACATGTCTCACCTAAAATTGCTAGGAGGCACTCAACATAAGATTAAGTGCCCAACTCCCTGTTATGAATAGTTAAAAAGTTTAACTACCCTTAACAATTGAACAAACAAAGTACCGAAATATCTTTTTTACAGTCTCCTCTGTAATTGTATAGTTAATTTTTAGACTATGAACTTCATACATTATGTCTTAGCATATGCAGGTATGGTACCTTAGGTCTTTATTGTAATTCACGTGTTAGAATGTCACCAATGCATCTCATTAATTGCTGTTGTAGGAAATCAAAGAACTAGAAAGAAAATCCTATGTAATTAATGCTCTTTTAAAGGATGCGATATGACAACAACTTTACTTGATTGTTTAAAATAATAGACGATGAAACACGCAAACTTAGATGGATTTGATTGTGTTATGACATCGATTTTGATAAACCTGCTGTTTGGTGATTGACGTCATTGAAGTCATTACTATCGTATTGTGCAACGTTGAATTATATTAACACTAATACAAAAGACTTGGAGCTTAATTATAATAGCTATAAGGTGTTCGAATCAAAATATTACAAAAAAATATATAATATAAGTAAATTAGAAATCAATTCTTAAAAATATACAACGTACATATAAAAAAACCCGCATGTGCAAGGGTCTTATAACTAGTACTTAATTACAATTTAAACCACTCACTTTTTTCATAAAAAATTTGCACACACAAATTAACCTATACAAATTATGGGTAATATGTAAATTATAACCTAAACAAAGAATTCTATAAATTCTGTTTCCTTAGATAAATTCAACTCAATATATATCTTCCATGGTTATCTTATTCTTAACCTTCTTCTATAAATTAAGCTTTTTGTATACCAACCCTAGCTGTAAATTGGTAGACCACGAAGCAATAAAGAGACAATGGTGGAAACTCGTCATGGCGGTGTCTTAAAAATACCACGACGACAGAGCTTCATGCGACGTTCTATTTTACAGCATGCTACCACGGCTTCCAGTAGAGGTGTCAATTTGTGCCCAAATTTAAAAAAATGGGCTAATTTTGACTACTTTGTAAAAGACTTGGGCACATTTAGCCCCCTCCTTTTTTTAAAATGGGCATATTTAGACCATTGAAAAGTAAAATAGGCACTAACGGGCACATATTTTCTCTTAATTGGAGAACATTATAATCGTTTTTAAAGAAAAACTTATATATATATACATATAGGGAGACTTTCTTGCGAGAACCATCTTATCTGCGAGAACTGACAGAACCACCAAAAATATACATGCACGCCTTTTAAAATAAAATAAAAATACATGCAAATCATCAATAATCGTAAGTATCCACCTATGTTCTTCAATATCATCATGAACTCATCCTCTTTTTTCACAAAAACCTTACACACGGCCGCAATATTGTCATTGCACGCCTTATAAGAACATACATGCACACCTTCAAAGAAAAATTTTGTCTTTCCAATTTCTTATCAAATTCTTTAGAACAACCATGTTTTTTTTTTTTAAACATATATGTTGTTTTTAGAACATATGTGCAAAAATACAATTATTGAAGGCGTGCATGTATGTTTTTGGTGGTTCTGTCAGTTCTCGCAGATAAGATGGTTCTCGCAAAAAAGTCTCACTATATATATATATATATATATATATATATATATATATATATATAAAATTTAATTTTTTAAATATAAATGAAGTATTACGTTTAAGAAATTTATTTCGTCATTTTTTGTCTTCTATAAAGCGATTTGAATAACATGTGCCCGTTTGGTCCGTGCTGGTTTAGCCCGTGCCCGTGCCGGTTCTAGCCCGTGCCCGTTCTAGCCCGTGCACGTGCCCGCTCGGCCCGCCCGTTTTGCTACCTCTAGCTTCCAGTAAGATATCTAATCCGTTTTTGGAGTGTTTCTAAACAATGGTACTCTTTCTTAAAGTCACTTGAATTTAGCAACTTTCATCTCAAACGTGTAACTAACAACGATCATCAAGATCACCATAAACTTCTCCTGGTAAATCGAAAAGGACCATGTTATTTCAACAACTTGGATTGTGAAAAACTGATTTATGGTCCATGCCGCCCTTTGCCATTTTAAGTTAGTTTCGGAAACATATGTATCAAGTCATCTTGTAATGGACTTGTATTTGTGGTCCTAAAGAAGGATAAGGATGATACTATTCTCTCGGATCAAATTTTATGGAATCCTTTGACGAGAAGCGATCGGTTAGAAAGGAAAAAGAATTAGAAAGTCTAGAAAGCCATACACAATCTTACACGTGTCCAATTACCTTTCGCCCCTTTTTTTTTATTAACTTTTCAGTCAAAGGGTATTTTAGTCATTTGACGTATTTTTTTAATTACTCCCCAAACTTCAAACGCAAATAACTTTCAAACGACAAACTTTTACTAAAAACCGATTTTCCCATAATTTTTAAAATTTAATTCTCTTTAATTTGGTATGCATTTTGATATTTGAATCGCAATTTTTTATTTATAATTTTTTTTAAGTGAATGTTGATTTTTTTAAAATTTTTGACATTTTCGGCTCTAATTTTGTCTAGTTTAACGGCCGAATTATGCAAAACTTAAAACACGAAAGTTGTAGCTTTTTTACCATTCTTTACCCAGAAATTTGAATCACTCAAATCCGATATGATATGAGTGAGATATCACACGTTAAAGATGATGTCTTGGTCATATTTAGTGCACACAAAGTGTTTGATAAAATGTATAAAACATTTTTTTTATATATATATAAAAGTACATTTAAATGCACTAATTGGTGTACCACAATACATTTTTTGTTATTTTTGTTATTTTCAGTTTTTTTTTTTTTTTTAATTGAAGAACAAAGACTAAATGATGAACAACAACCAACTGATGAACAATGTGAGCATAACTGACGAACATTTTGATTTTTTAGACAACTGATGAACGTTATAATTTATTTTATTGATGAACAAATGAATTCTTTTTATTGATGAACAAATGAACATCTCTTTTAATTGATCAACAAAACTTTTAACTAATGAACAACACTTTCTATCAATGAACAATGTTTTTTATTGATGAACATTGTCATAAAACTGATGAACAAAATTAAAGAGAACTGATGAACAACTCTTTTTATTGACGAACAAATGAGTAGCACTTTTTATTAATGACCAACACTTTTTATTGATAAACAACACTTTCTATAAGTGAATAAAGTATACGATGAACGATATTTTTTTTTATTGATGAACATTGTGGTGTAACTGATGAAAAAAATTAGAGAAACTGATGAACAACTCTTTTTATTGATGAACAACACTTTCTTTTAGTGAACAAAGTATACGATGAACGATATTTTTTTATTGATGAACATTGTGATGTAACTGATGAACAAAATTAGAGAAACTGATGAACAACTCTTTTTATTGATGAACAACACTTTCTATTAGTGAACAAAGTATACGATGAACGATATTTTTTATTGAACATTGTGATGTAACTGATGAACAAAATTAGAGAAACTGATGAACAACTTTTTTTTATTGATGAACGATACTTTTTATTGATGAGCAAACAAACATCTCTTTTAATTGATGAACAACACTTTTTATTGATGAATGATATTTTTTTGTTACAAAACTGATGAACATTGTTACATTTTTTATTTAAAAAAGTTAAACCGCATATATAAAGTGACATCTTTTTACCTTTTCATTTCACTCTATCTACCACAGAATATGCTTCTTGTAACATAGTCATTAGACAAAATTTACACACACACTTTAAATGTTTCTTGTAACGCTTTACTTTAAACTATGTATTTGAAATTCAAAATAACTATCAAAAGGGTATAGTGACTACAACTAGTGAAAAAATAAACTCCTTTATTCATTTTCACAAATTTCTTAATAATTGACCTTTCCATGTGCTTTTCATCCTCACGTGAACCCACCAACCACTTGTATTTATTTGTTTTTGTTGATGCAAATAATGTTCTAAAAACGTTATTTCTATCCTTCGATAACTTCACGTTTTGAAGATGACAAAATGTGAAAACACTTTACGTTAAAATTAATATAAACAAGTTTTTAATCGGAAGATCCCGTTTCTACACAAATCACTCTAGAACAAAGTTACAACTTAACTAATGATCAAGGAAGTAAATTTGAGTTTTAGACATCACATTTTTATGTGACAAAACATTTCTTTCAAAAATATACTTTACAAATTATTTTTGAATAATTAAGAAATGTTTTAATGGAAAAATAAGTTTAAAATACATAACAGCTATTTTCCCCCCCCAAAATCAGCTCCAAACATCCCCAAATAAGTTTTCACTAGAAAAGACAAAAAATGGAGCGTATTTGTCTGACACGGTTCCACTAAATTTAGTGGACCGTCGGTGATTTAGTGGAGCCGTCCCTCTGTAACGGCCAAATTTTTTCTGCCTATAAATACCAGCCCACTTCACAGATTTTTGGCACCCTTTCACACACAAAAACTTCTGAGTTTAATACTCCCACATTTTTCTTTCTTCTTGATCATTTAGTTTAGTTTTTCTTTTGTTCAAGAGTGATCCAATCATCCAACTTAGAGATCCTCTTCATTCCTCTTCAATAGCAAGAGAAGAACACAAAGTATCCAAGTTGATACAAGGTGTTGTCATTCCTCTTCAAGTGCAAGAGAAGAACTCAAGGTATCTAAGAAGATACAAGAGTTGTAGTAGTTGTTAGGTTACTTGTAACATTTGTTACATCCTTGTTGTATCATAGCATACATCAAGATCATTTTTCTTTTGTGAGAGTGTGAATGAAGATCATTGTGATCTTATAGAGATAGTGAATATCTCTTGAAGCCATTGGGCTTGTGTGATTGATCAAGAAGATCAAGGGTCATTAAGATAGTGTTAGTCAAGTGAGTGTTGATCATTGTGATCGTGTCAAGATCTTGGAGATCTCTTGAAGCCATTGGGCTTGAGTGATTGATTGTGTGGATCGTGGTAGATTGGTGCTAGCTAAGATTAGCACTCGACATCTAGCTTAGCGTCGGAAATAGGATAAGCGACGTGTACGGTTTTCTCCGCCTAAAGGGAGGTTGTTGACATAGTGCTTGAAACTCTCGAGTGTGGTACTCGGGGAGTGGAGTAGGGCGAAGAAGAGCTTCGTAGCCGAACCACTATAAATCCTTTGTCCCGGTTTGATCATTCCATCTCTACTCTTTACTTTCATTACTTATTATTAGTTAGTTTAGTGTGTAGTTCATATTGGAGTTGATTGATTGCACATAAGAATCGAATCAAAGGTTTCCAATAGTAAAGTTTTTAATAAGTCTTATAAGAATTAAAAGAACTTAAAAACTGGTAAAACTATTCAACCCCCCCCCCCTTCTAGTTTTCCACAATTGGTATCAGAAGCTACGTCAGTCAAGATTTTAAAGTAGATTGTATTTTAAAACTTGAATCGATCAATGTATTCCGACAAATATCTAGAAGGGCAATCTATGCAAAGACCACCACTTTTTGAAACCGATTGCTTTATCTATTGGAAAACAAGATTCGAAAAGTATGTGAAATCAAAAGACATTGATCTTTGGCATGTTATTACCGAGGGTGACTTTCAACCGATTCAAATGAATCCGGTAACTAAAAAGGATGAAATAGTTTCTTATGATAAACAAAGTGATGAACTTAAAAGGAAATTAGCCAAGAATAATGAGTCTAAAATGATGATTTACAATGCTTTGCCCAAAAAGGAATTTGAAAGAATTTTCATGTGTAATATGGCAAAAGATATTTGGAAAACTTTGTTAGTCACTCACCAAGGTAATAACCAAGTCAAATAGAACAAGATAGATCTTATTGTTCAACAATATGAACAATTTTCCATTTCGGAAGATGAGTCAATAGATAATGCTTTTGCTAGATTTAATACTATTATCACTAGTCTTAAAGCTCTTGATGAAGGTTACTCTAGCAAGAATTATTTTAGGAAGTTTCTTAGGGCTCTACATCCTAAATGGAGAGCAAAGGTCACCGCCATAGAAGAGTCAAAGGACTTGGCGACACTATCACTCGATGAACTAATAGGAAACTTGAAGGTTCACGAGATGATAATCAAGAAAGACTCCGATATAGTTAAAGGCAAAAGCGAGAGAGTTAGATCTCTAGCACTGAAAGCCAAGAAGGAGTCTAGTGATGAGGAATGTTCGAGTTCCGATAGTGAAGATGAAGAATATGCGTTAGCGGTTAGGGATTTTAAAAAGTTCTTTAGGAGAAGAGGTAGGTTCGTTAGACAACCTCGTGATGAAAAGAAGACATCACAAAAGAACCGAGTTGAAAAGAAAGAGACAAGTGATAGGAAATGCTTTAGATGTGGTGATCCTAATCACTTCATAGGAGAGTGTCCCAAACCACCGAAATCCAACAACCAACCAGCTTTCATAGGAGGCTCGTGGAGTGATAGCGGTGAAGATGAAGAGAAGAAGCCCAAGGACGAAACATGCCTAATGGCTCAAGCTTCTCATGAGGTACGTTATGACTATCCTGATTATAGTGATGATAATTTGTCAATAGATGATAACACACTAAATGACGAATATAATAAACTATGCGAGATTAGTTCTAAAATTTTAGGTAGAAACAAATCACTAAAATTAAAATTGCATGAACTCGAAATGCAAGTTTTAGAACTAAAGGATCAAGTCAAAAGACTTGAGAAAAATAAAGAAGTAGACGTAGGATGCAAGTCATGCATAAGTCTTCGTGTAGAAAACGATAAACTCAAAGAAAATACATTTAGGATGACAAGGTTTGAAAAAGAAACAGATAATGCTTCGACAAGTAAAATAAAGCAAGTAGAATCTGTCAAACCCACAAGTTCTGTCAAAACAACAGAAGGTACCACTAAATGTACACACGACACCATTAAAGTTAATGGTACCGTGGTACCGTGTGTTCCTGAAGACAGAACTGAGTTGAATTTGAAAGATAATTCAAGTCCTAAACCAAGACACGTAGTTGTAAATGGTACCAAAGTGTCTATTGCTAGTATAAAGGAAGCCAAAAGCTTTTACAAACCTGTGTCAAACTGATGTAGTTATTTTATATTTCCAAAGGAAAAGGCAACGTATGCGTTTTCCCCGGGTCGTGTCCCAACGAAGGTCGAATATCGAGTTGTCGTTAACGTTGTCGAATTATGTGGTGAATGTGTGTGAAAAGAGTGATTGATTGGTGATTTTATACTACGAATAATGAAATTATAAAAGAAATCTACTAATTAAGCTAATGATATAACAAAGCTAAGCATACGAACCTAAAAACGAAAATTTGAATTTAAAAACGTTACGCGACGAATTATAAAACGTGATTTAAAAGTGATTTTCTAAAATTTAAAACCTAAAAATATAAAAATAATTTTTCTATATTAAAACTGATAAAAGAAAATTTTTGGAAAAAGAAAAATATTTTTTAAACTTTTTATGAATTTTTTATGAATTAAAAACTAATTAAAACTATTTAAATGATTTAAAATTAGTAAAACACTTTGGAAAAATCTGGAAAAATTTGAGTAAATATAATTTTTAATTCTAAATCTGGGAAAAAATAAATTCAAGAACTGAATAAACCCTAATAAGCAGAACAACCAATAAGCAGTTTGGAAATAAGCTAGAAATAAGCAAAACAGTTCTAAAAAAATAAACTAATGATTAACAACTAATTATTACACTAAATGAAGCTAGAATCTACTGATAGATAAAAAATAAGCACAATTAAAAGGCAGAAAAAGCAGATTAGAAGTAGCAAAATAATTGTAATAGCAATGACCAAACAAGCAGTTTTGCAGCTTAATTATAAGCAAACCAGAGCTTAATTTGGAAAACCAGTAGCAACTACTTAAAGCTCATATGACAAACAACTTAACTTCCAATAATGCCCAAAAGTTCTCACCAAATGCTAGCTTATTTGCTCACTAGATCAGGTGCCAAAAAAAAAACAAAAGCTGATGCAGTAGATTAAGCAGTGTAGAGAGCTTGTTTGCAGACAAGTTTAAAGCCACTTAATAAGCTACAAATGCTGAAACCAGATGATGCACTAAAAGCCTACTATGTGAATTACTTGTAAACAAAAGAATCAGGGTCTCAGCTTAGATTAATAAGCCACAATCCCTTTCAGTTCAGCAGCTAAAAACTTGAATTCTGCACAAAAGTGCCCTGGTGTAGCAGCCTGGGATTTTGGCAAAAACTTGTCTAATTCCTAACTAATCCAAACCAGAACTTGCACAATGACTTAAACCACTAAAGTGATCTCAGAAATGCCAAAATTGAATACTAAATAAGCTCAGCTTATGCTGAGCTTATTCTAGCAGATAAGATCCCAAAAATAACACTAATATCCAGAAAACCTCAAAAATGCTTAAATCTTCCTAGATTCTGATAACCACAACTTGTTTAACCTAGATTAATCTAAATCAAACCTCAGAAACTTGCAACTAAACGGTAGTTATGCTTATACTACCCTAACTGATATTAAACCAAACACCCTCTTAACTAATGATTAAGCAACTTTAAACTAGATACTACTGAAATCAACCTTGAAATTAATTAACTACTGCATAGCTAACTTATCTAAATATTAAAAAGCAACTTCTAATCCTAAATAAGCACTATTAAGTAGTTTAACAAAATTAAGCTATTAACTAGAACAATTGAACTTACAAGTGAACTTATGTAAAACAACTGATCTGAACAGAACAAGGAACACCAGGGCTTTTCAATAAAGCCAAAATAATACCCAGATCTAACTTATCTCAGCAGCTTATCAACTCCATAGCTTCTTTGACTTTTCCTTTGACTTTTTGATTTTTGAGATTAATTCAGGTTTGAACAAAATAAAAGTTCACAATAAGCTATTTAAGCTTATATGAGCTTATAAACTTAGAAATCAGCTTATTGAAGCTGGAGGTTTACTTATTTTTGTATTTTTTAATATTTTTGGAATTATTTTTTGGATTTTCAAAAGAGTTTAACAAAAATTGAGATGGTAAATAGAAATAAGCTAGAAATGATTTGAAATAAGCTAATAAAAATTTCAATAAACTAAATTCAGATAAACAAATTAATTAAAACAGAATCAAAGTAAAACTAAAATAAAAATTTCATTAATAAAATCTTAAAGGTTACAAAAGAGATTTAAAACTACAAAACATAAAATAAATTTGACAGAGTAACATTACAATAATAAAAACTAACTTTTATTACATGAAGATCAAGACTCTATTTATAGCCGAGCTAGGAGCATTCGAGACCTTCCTGACATACTGGCAATCCGAGGGATTTGTGTTTCTTTTGAGTCATCTTTGTCCTTTGGATCATCCCTAATCATCAACCCATCAATCATAGCCGTCTGATCAAAAATTGTGTGGTGTCCGGTCCAATAGCATGCTGCCATGTGTCCATTCGTGTGCTTCTTGACACTCTGATATCACTGACATCTTCTAGAACCCCATTGATTTTACGAAAGTGCCCTTAATTGTGGTGAAAAAGTGTACGGGGTAATTAGGGTTCTTGGTATCTGGGTAAATTGGGGAAAGGGGTAAAATGATTTGGCGGCTTTGGGGTTATTTTATGTTAGTTTGACCCGTATTAATTATCTTTGACCCCGGGTCATGGTGGATGGATCGGGTCTATGTTTATTCTTTAAGTGGTGGGTCGGTGGGTTTATTTAAGAAAGGTTGGGCCGGGTTGGGTAAGGGTGGACTGGGCTAGGATTATTCTAAGGTGGGTTGGGCTTGTGATTAAGCAATGAATCCGGATAAGGTGAATGTTTATAGGATTTTTGGTTTTAAAAATGTAGGGACCAATTGTGTATTTTTCTAAAATCAAGGGACCATTTCTGTCATTTTTCCAAAGTATAATCCAAGGGCTTTATTTGTAATTTGATGAACTTTGAGGATTGATTTTGACTTTTTGCTTCCCGGCATCGACTCTAAATATCCATTCCATATCTCGTGCTCGTTTTCCCGGTTTTTGCTTGATTTTGTCCCTTTCTTTGATATCCGTCCCTACACAATCATAAACACAAAAACACGAGATATTTGGCATAATTTTTTAGTTTTTGGTCTATTTGAGTCCGGATTTGGTCAAATAAAAGGTATGTGTTTAAGCACATACCAAATTCCCCCAGACTAAGCTATTGCAATGTCCTCATGCAATGTTATAAAAACACGTTTTTGAAACCGAAAATTTCCAATCTCTTTTTACTAACTTGAGAAGTAGCAAAATTTTCAAAAGAGATTAAGAAATCTTAAGTTCTAAAAACTCCCCGATTTTCCTTTTATTCTATTTTTGTATTTCTCTCATTATTCATGTGACGGTTTTGTTGACAATCATTATCTCACGATAACTTTTAGGGTCTTCGAGCAGGAAACACGACTCATAAAGAAGTGACCATACGGATAAAATTCGTCGTCCCTGATTTTTCACGAGTCCCCAAACTAAGCATAAAAACGAAATCATTGTTATTTACAAGTTAGATTGCCGACACTACTCATAAAAGCTAATTGTGGACTCTTTGTTCCCAAATTCCTATTTTCCTCTATTTATTTTATTTTTGGTGAGAAATGAATTTCTTCAAATTCTCATTTCGATAATTTTTAGTCCGATAAAGATACCTAGTTTAGACGCTAAGTAGTTTCCAAGCCTTCCCTCGAAAACCGTTGCATACAAAAATGAGGTCCACATCAAGGTCTCTGATTTAACACGATTTTGAGGATATCCCTTTTATATACGACCGAAACAACTCATCTACGAGTCCAGAGACAGAAGCTTTTATTAGGATACCCCCGGAGTCGAAGTTTGGCATTTTTAAACATTATTAAGCACATATTATTATTCCTCGGCCTTTTAAACAACCTAGACAACGGCAGCAAACCGTCAAGAATCGGGAGTCTTATTTTGACCTTGGATATTTTTCCTCTGCCTTTATTAGAAGTCTACAACATCGGCTGCGAACCGGCAAGATGTAGAAAACTTTTTATGGCTTTGGATTATTATTATACATTATCATATTAATTATTTGTGTTGCCAAACCCCAAGTCCTACGGCTTTTATAACAATCCCAACATCGGTTGCGAGCCGGCAAGATGGAATAGTCTATTACACCGTAACACTGACAGTACCTTGATGTGTACCCAACTTTCATAAGCAAGAATTCTCTAAGGAAGAAATAAAAACTAATTATCGCCAAAACCAAAATACCTTTAATTATTCCTAGTTTACTATTTTTAGGTGAAACAAGCTTATGGGAACAAAAAGCCACAAATAACTTCGATGAGCTCTAAAGAGATCCAACTACTCCACGTTTAGCAATCTAACTTATGAACAACTCTATCATTTCTTGTTCTTCGCAAATTTAAAATCTTAAATAATAAGATCCGCGAATGCTTAGCCAAATAATTAAGCCATGCATATATAAAGTCGAATACGGGAACTTGCAAACTCTTAAAAAGAATTCGCATTTTATAGCTCCTTGTGTAAAAGACTAGCACGAGCTTATGGATTATAAATGGTTAAGGGGACAAGCTAGGGCTCAACACGCCCGGTCAAGTCAGAATTTTATTCCTACTCTCACCAGCGGAAAGTCAACAAAATGTCAAAACTTATTATATTTTTGCAAAAAAATTTTAAAATTTTCTCATTTTTTTGGATTTTTTCAATTTTGGAGGAAAAACGGGGTTGCATGAGAAAACAGCAAAAATGCAAGGCAAAAATCAAATCGCAAGATTCCCCCCCCCCCCCCAGACTAAAACAAGACATTGTCCTCAATGTCTTAAAAGTAAGGGTTCACCTACATAAATCTAAGGCCGTTTATGAATTATTCCAAAGATAAATGTAAAACGATAAGATTAAGGATATCGGATTAGCAACGAATGATGAAACTCGAGTAGCGTGAAGGAAACTACGAGCACGAGAGTCTTCATCATCGGGCATTCCTGGACATACCACAGAAAACAACGAAATACAAGATATGGAAGAGGAAGACCTCTTCACGTTTTATTAGAAAAGAGATAAGAAGATAGATGGATAAGCATGGGGTGCCTCCCACGAAGCGCTTGTTTATTTATCGAGTCGTATAGCTTAGACTCGCCCCAAATTTAATTGTCCTTGGGGGAGCATGTGGAGAATCAACACTGCAACGGACACCCGGCATGAAAAACGGAGATGCCGGGGTCAAAGATGGTATCCTCACTCCTGGAGGAGTGGAAAAATGGATAAAGGATGGGATAAGTGAAGAATGGGTGAAACACACGGATGACGAAAGCAAAGTCAAAGTCTGAATCACAGGTTGGTTGGGTGGGGAAAATATCAAGCACCGGAACATCATGTTTAGAAATCTCGTCCACCCCTCCAAAAATATCCTCCTCTGTATCGGATTCAAAATCTACATCCGGTGGTTTCGCGGGTGGACGAGAAGATGGTAAATCAAAGAGAAATGAGTCAGCTTCGGAAAGTAAATCATCGTCATGAATTTCTTCAATAAGAAAATTTCTTCGAAGGTCATTCTCGTCATTCTCAATACCCGGTGGTAACGAGTCATCCGTAGCAAGAAATAGATCGGCCTCCTCTAAAAGAGAGTCACGTGACGGATTATTGGAAATATTGCTCAAAATAAGTTCTGAGTCGATCTCAAAGTCAAAACGCTCATAATCCGAAAGAGAAATATCAGCATGAATAGTGGGACTGCCACTATTCTTCTCTTCAAATCGAAAAATTTCAAGCTCGGGTAAGAAATCACTATCCATATCGGGGATAGGAAATGAAGAGGTGATCACGGCATTAGTAGACGGAGTCGGATTATTTAAAGCTTCGATCTTAGAAATAAGAAGATTGATATTGGATAATTTGTCACGAAGTAAATCATCTTTGATCTCATCATCATCAAGGTCAAAATCCTTTATCTCCTCTAAGCTAATGAACTCATAATCGGAACGCGATTCCTCAACATCATCGATATCTCCACAAGAGTCTTCAATACTCGTAGTATACTCACTGTGAGAATCGGAATAAACTTCAACTTCATCCTTCTCAACGCGATTATCATCAAACGGCATAGCATCCGTATCAATAATTTCACAATTATCGTTAGAAATTTCCCCGGACTCACTTGGGATTGGGACGAGGTTCTCAACATTGTCTGATTCCGTTGCCGGAATAGTGTCGAGATGCTCGTCCCCCATTTTTAGAGAGTCCTCGGTTTCTACGGTAGGAAAAACGGGTGCTATTTGAGGGAAGGTTACCGGAACAAATCTCTCCTCGTCATCATCGGAATCATCGTCATAGTAAATTAAGCTCTTTCGAAATTTAGCTGCTCTTTCCTCGGCAAGTAATTCTTCCATGGACTTCCCGGGAGTATTAAGATTAGCCGCTATCTCTCGATGTCGAACCACAAGTTTTTCAATTTCGCGCATTCCATCTTGATTTGGATAAGTGACGGGATTTTGTGGGGGTTGGAAATTGTCAAAACCGGAAGTATTATAGCAAGGATTAGGTTCATAGTGATTTTGACCCCACGTTTGACATTGATAATCATTATGAGGTCCCCCACAATTTGTACAAGAAAAGTTCGGCGTATCATTGAAATACGGTTCTTGCTCATAAAAGTTTTGAGGAGGGTGATAGAAATTGTTTTGAGGATAATTGGAAATGTTCGAATTAAAATCATAAGAGTATGAATATTCAGCTTCCGAAGCACAAAACGAACAAAACCCATTGATCAAATTTCTACCACACCTCTCGCAAGTACACCGCCGACACGGTAATCCAAAAAGCGGTTCTCCACAACCGACGCAAGGAATAAATGATTCCATCAGAATTAATCATATAGAGGATTAAGAAGATAAGAATTAAATGGATAAGAGGATTAAGAAGAATATTTTTGGATTTTTAGAAACATGGAAAATCACAAAAGAAAAATGGAAAATAAATTTGAAAAGAAAAATTTTTTTTTTTTTTTTTTTTTTTTTTTTTTTTTTTTTTTTGGGTTTTTTTATATTAAGGAAAAATTAGAATTATTATCTTTTTGGTGATCGCTCGATCAACCGTACTCGTTTCTTTCAAAACTACGCGCAGCGTGGCGGGAGAGAAGAATGGATCTCTCTTCGGTCTGCAATTTAATGTCAAGACCTCCTTAAACCCCGTAATTAGGTTGTAGTAAAGAAATAATCCGAGTAACGTTTAACTTCACGATCTCTTTGGTTGTTTATTCGGAATGGTTTACAACGCCCTCTCGAGAGCGAGGATATATTATTTTTGGTATTTTTGAAAACACTTTAGGAAAAGTGTTTTAATTATTTTCTTTTTGTATTTTTATTTTTATGAAAACAAAAACTTCCGAGGAAGGGTCTTCAAAACACGATTCTATGGCGAAACTCCAACTCTTTTCAAGCCTTCCCCGGCAGCGGCGCCATTTTTTTGATGTAGTTATTTTATATTTCCAAAGGAAAAGGCAACGTATGCGTTTTCCCCGGGTCGTGTCCCAACGAAGGTCGAATATCGAGTTGTCGTTAACGTTGTCGAATTGTGTGGTGAATGTGTGTGAAAAGAGTGATTGATTGGTGATTTTATACTACGAATAATGAAATTATAAAAGAAATCAACTAATTAAGCTAATGATATAACTAAGCTAAGCATACGAACCTAAAAACGAAAATTTGAATTTAAAAACGTTACGCGACGAATTATAAAACGTGATTTAAAAGTGATTTTCTAAAATTTAAAACCTAAAAATATAAAAATAATTTTCCTATATTAAAACTGATAAAAGAAAATTTTTGGAAAAAGAAAAAAATTTTTTAAACTTTTTATGAATTTTTTATGAATTAAAAACTAATTAAAACTATTTAAATGATTTAAAATTAGTAAAACACTTTGGAAAAATCTGGAAAAATTTGAGTAAATATAAATTTTAATTCTAAATCTGGGAAAAAATAAATTCAAGAACTGAATAAACCCTAATAAGCAGAACAACCAATAAGCAGTTTGGAAATAAGCTAGAAATAAGCAAAACAGTTCTAAAAAAATAAACTAATGATTAACAACTAATTATTACACTAAATGAAGCTAGAATCTATTGATAGATAACAAATAAGCACAATTAAAAAGCAGAAAAAGCAGATTAGAAGTAGCAAAATAATTGTAATAGCAGTGACCAAACAAGCAGTTTTGCAGCTTAATTATAAGCAAACCAGAGCTTAATTTGGAAAACCAATAGCTACTACTTAAAGCTCATATGACAAACAACTTAACTTCCAATAATGCCCAAAAGTTCTCACCAAATGCTAGCTTATTTGCTCACTAGATCAGGTGCCAAAAAAAAACAAAAGCTGATGCAGTAGATTAAGCTGTGTAGAGAGCTTGTTTGCAGACAAGTTTAAAGCCACTTAATAAGCTACAAATGCTGAAACCAGATGATGCACTAAAAGCCTACTATGTAAATTACTTGTAAACAAAAGAATCAGGGTCTCAGCTTAGATTAATAAGCCACAATCCCTTTCAGTTCAGCAGCTAAAAACTTGAATTCTGCACAAAAGTGCCCTGGTGTAGCAGCCTGGGATTTTGGCAAAAACTTGTCTAATTCCTAACTAATCCAAACCAGAACTTGCACAATGACTTAAACCACTAAAGTGATCTCAGAAATGCCAAAATTGAATACTAAATAAGCTCAGCTTATGCTGAGCTTATTCTAGCAGATAAGATCCCAAAAATAACACTAATATCCAGAAAACCTCAAAAATGCTTAAATCTTCCTAGATTCTGATAACCACAACTTGTTTAACCTAGATTAATCTAAATCAAACCTCAGAAACTTGCAACTAAACGGTAGTTATGCTTATACTACCCTAACTGATATTAAACCAAACACCCTCTTAACTAATGATTAAGCAACTTTAAACTAGATACTACTGAAATCAACCTTGAAATTAATTAACTACTGCATAACTAACTTATCTAAATATTAAAAAGCAACTTCTAATCCTAAATAAGCACTATTAAGCAGTTTAACAAAATTAAGCTATTTACTAGAACAATTGAGCTTACAAGTGAACTTATGTAAAACAACTGATCTGAACAGAACAAGGAACACCAGGGCTTTTCAATAAAGCCAAAATAATACCCAGATCCAACTTATCTCAGCAGCTTATCAACTCCATAGCTTCTTTGACTTTTCCTTTGACTTTTTGCTTTTTGAGATTAATTCAGGTTTGAACAATATAAAAGTTCACAATAAGCTATTTAAGCTTATATGAGCTTATAAACTTAGAAATCAGCTTATTGAAGCTGGAGGTTTACTTATTTTTGTATTTTTTTTTTAATAATTTTGGAATTATTTTTTGGATTTTCAAAAGAGTTTAACAAAAATTGAGATGGTAAATAGAAATAAGCTAGAAATGATTTGAAATAAGCTAATAACAATTTCAATAAGCTAAATTCAGATAAACAAATTAATTAAAACAGAATCAAAGTAAAACTAAAATAAAAATTTCATTAATAAAATCTTAAAGGTTACAATAGAAATTTAAAACTACAAAACATAAAATAAATTTGACAGAGTAACATTACAATAATAAAAACTAACTTTTATTACATGAAGATCAAGCCTCTATTTATAGCCGAGCTAGGAGCATTCTAGACCTTCTTGACATACTGGCAATCCGAGGGATTTGTGTTTCTTTTGAGTCATCTTTGTCCTTTGGATCATCCCTAATCATCAACCCATCAATCATAGCCGTCTGATCAAAAATTGTGAGGTGTCCGGTCCAATAGCATGCTGCCATGTGTCCATTCGTGTGCTTCTTGACACTCTGACATCACTGACATCTTCTAGAACCCCATTGATTGTACGAAAGTGCCCTTAATTGTGGTGAAAAAGTGTACGGGGTAATTAGGGTTCTTGGTATCTGGGTAAATTGGGGAAAGGGGTAAAATGATTTGGCGGCTTTGGGGTTATTTTATGTTAGTTTGACCCGTATTAATTATCTTTGACCCCGGTTCATGGGTGGATGGATCGGGTCTATGTTTATTCTTTAAGTGGTGGGTCGGTGGGTTTATTTAAGAAAGGTTGGGCCGGGTTGGGTAAGGGTGGACTGGGCTAGGATTATTCTAAGGTGGGTTGGGTTTGTGATTAAGCAATGAATCCGGATAAGGTGAATGTTTATAGGATTTTTGGTTTTAAAAATGTAGGGACCAATTGTATATTTTTCTAAAATCAAGGGACCATTTCTGTCATTTTTCCAAAGTATAATCCAAGGGCTTTATTTGTAATTTGATGAACTTTGAGGATTGACTTTGACTTTTTGCTTCCCGGCATCGACTCTTAATATCCATTCCATATCTCATGCTCGTTTTTTCCGGTTTTTGCTTGATTTTGTCCCTTTCTTTGATATCCGTCCCTGCACAATCATAAACACAAAAACACGAGATATTTGGCATAATTTGTTAGTTTTTGGTCTATTTGAGTCCGGATTTGGTCAAATAAAAGGTATGTGTTTAAGCACATACCACAAACCCCATGCCTGGCTTTGTAAAACCCGACACTAGGTCTAAGAATCCTCCACCTATAAAAACAAATATTCCTAAACCTCGGTCAAGAACTCCTCTACCGAGACGTAACTCTAGAAGACAAAGTTATCCAAGTAACTATCCCGTAACTTGGAATGACCGTCAACTACAAAGTTACTTACCATGGAAAATTTGTCCTCCGTTCCAACATCCTAACCAAATGCAACTAATGCATAGGATGTTTAATGCTAACAACTTTGGACCCATGAGATATTGGGGACCAAATGTTTGAATGTTTGTCTTATTCAATAGATATGCCTGGGAATCGACTTGGAGCCTGACGAATGGGTCAAGGATAGTGGATGCACTAATCATATGACGGGTAACTGAAGTCTTTTCTCATCATACAAAGCATACAACGGAGGTAATGTCACTTTCGGTAGCAAACTTAAGGGCAACATTATAGGCAAAGGTACGATCACTCAAAAGTCCCTCACTATTAGAAATGTTGAGCATGTAGATAACTTAGGATTTAACTTGCTTAGCATTAGTCAAATGGTAGATAATAAGTGTAAAGTTATATTTTCCGAAGAGGGTAGTGAGATTATTAAGGATGGTAAAACCATAGGCAAAGGAGTTAGGAGAAATGGCCTATTTGTTATGAAAATAGGAAATAAGCCTCAGGATAGGATATGCTTAGCAACCATAGATGACAATTCCACTCTATGGCATAGGAGATTAGGTCACGCCAATATGCGATTAATACAATCATTGGCGTCTAAGGAACTAGTTAGAAACCTACCTAAGATTAAGTTTGATCAACACTTTTGTGACGCTTGTAAAGTTGGAAAACAAGCTCATTCTAGTCACAAAGCTAAGAATATGGTCTCGACCTCTAGATGCCTAGAACTCCTTCATATGGACTTATTTGGTCCATCCGCCGTACGGAGCTACGGAGGAAACTACTACACCTTAGTGATAGTTGATGACTACTCTAGGTATACTTGGACTAGATTTATTAAGAATAAGACACAAGCTTTTGAGGAATTTGAAATCATCAACTAGGATGTACAATTGTTTCTATTAGAATGGATCATGGTCGGGAATTTGATAATGAAGTGCAATTTGGAGCATATTGTGATGCTAATGGTATTACACACAATTTCTCGGCTCCACGCACTCCACAATCAAATGGGGTAGTTGAGCGGAAAAATCGTACTCTACAAGAGATGAGTAGAACGATGTTGAATGAACAATCAATTCCGCAAAAGTTTTGGTGTAATGCGGTGGACACCTCAACTTACATACTTAATAGGATTCTAATTAGACGTATGTTAGGAAAAACACCATATGAAATCATGAAAGGTAGAAAACCTTCTCTTGATTACTTTAGAGTGTTTGGAAGTAAGTGCTTCATACTAAACACTAAAGACTACCTTACCAAGTTTGACCCAAAGTCTTACGAAGGTGTTTTCCTAGGATACTCCCAAAATAGCAAGGCCTATGTAGTCCTAAACAAGGAAACAATGAAAGTCGAAGAGTCACTGCGGTGACATTTGATGAAAGTCCTCCACCAACTAAGACATCACCCTTGGTGGATGATGACTTAGATGAGGATGAAGCCATTAAGGTTAATGGCAAGAAACCCTTAGAAGATGACATTAAGGATGAAATAGTTGAAGTTGACGAAGTTGTCAACATTAAGGAATCCAAGAACCATCCCATTGAAAATGTCATAGGAAACCTTAACCAAAGAACTCTTAGGTCACAAGCACAAAACAAAAGTAATTTCTTTTGTTTCATATCAACCGTAGAACCTAAGAATGTCGGTGAAGCGATTAAGGATGAAAGTTGGGTAGTCGCCATGCAAGAGGAACTTAATCAATTCACCGCAAACCAAGTTAGGGATTTAGTACCTCCTCCTAAGAATCAAACCATCATATGAACTAAGTGGGTGTTTAGGAATAAACTCGACGAAAATGGCGTCGTAATTAGGAATAAGGCAAGGTTGGTAGCACAAGGCTATAACCAACAAGAAGGAATAGACTACGATGAAACCTATGCACCCGTAGCTAGATTAGAGTCTATTAGGATACTCCTTGCCTATGCTTGTGCCTTAGACTTTAAGTTATACCAAATGGATGTGAAAAGTGCATTCCTAAATGGTTATATCAACGAGGAGGTATATGTTGCACAACCTCTAGAATTTGTTGATTTCGAGAAACCGAATCATGTTTATAAACTCAAGAAAGCACTCTATGGCCTCAAACAAGCTCCTAAAGCTTGGTACGATAGACTAAAGGCATTCTTGATCGAACATGAATATACCATGGGAGTGGTAGATAACACACTTTTCACAAAGAAACGTAATTCACATATCATTATTGTTCAAATATATGTCGACGACATCATACTTGGCTCAACTTGTCCAGAAATGTGCGATGATTTCTCTAAGATCATGCGTGACGAGTTTGAGATGAGCATGATGGGCGAATTAAATTTCTTCCTTAGTTTACAAATTAAACAAATGGAAGATGGTATCTTCTTTAACCAATCTAAATATAGTAAGAAGATGCTTAAGAAGTTTAGTTTAGAAGAGTCTAAGCCCATGAAAACTCCCATGTCCACGGAAATAAAACTCACGAAAGATGAAGAAAGTGAGTCCTTGGATAGCACTAAGTATAGAGGTATGATAGGAAGTTTGCTATACCTCACGGCTAGTAGGCCCGACATCATGTTTAGTGTCTGCCTTTGTGCTCGCTTCCAAGAGGATCCCAAAACCTCTCACCTTGAATCGGTTAAGCGTATCTTCCGATACATTAAAGGCACTATACACTTGGGATTATTCTATCCCAAGGGGACCGGTGTAGAAACTGTTGTCTATGTCGACTCTGATCATGCGGGAGATTATGTGGATCGAAAAAGTACGAGTGGCGTTTGTACCTTCATGGGTTGTTGCTTAACTTCTTGGTTCTCCAAGAAAAAAACGGCTCTTGCTATTTCCACGACCGAAGCCGAGTACGTAAGCGCCGGAAAGGCATGTCAACAAGCACTATGGATGAAACAAGCCCTTAATGACTATGACATCCATTTAGATGACGTCCCCATTATGTGTGATAATAAAGGTGCTATTGACTTGAGCAAAAATCCCGTTCAACACTCCCGTACTAAACACATCAAAATTCGTCACCACTTCCTTCGCGATAATGTTCAGAAAGGAAATATTTCTATTGAGAAAGTTCCTTCTCAAGACAATATCGCCGACATCCTAACCAAACCTCTCAAACGAGAATCCTTCAATTACCTTCGTCTAGATCTACGAATGATGGAACATATTCCATAAATCTCATGACTATGTCAATATTTCACGGGAAATATTGAAGTCATCTAGTGTGTCTCATCTCATGACTCTTTGAAGTCATCTCGTCTAGACTAGGTTCCCCTCGTCAAAAGAATTTATTAGGTATAAATTCTTTCCTCATGTCAAAAAGTCTCACTAAATCAACGAGACTTATTCGTCAAAAATCAAAATGGGACGAAATTTCATCCCATCAGATCATGGCTCCACTAAAGGTGGCACGGCACCGTTAAATTTAACGGTACCGTGGAACCGTGCATCTGATACATCCCGTATTTTAGTCTCCTTTTTCCCACATTACCAAATTCAAACCTTCCCAACTTCTGCAACTACTGTCAAAACCAAACCTCACACTCCAAAATTCAATAACACCCCTTCAAGATCATATTCAAGACATTGATTTTCAAAATTATCAATCACTTTCACTCTTTCAACATAAATTGTAAGTTATCTTACTTTAATTTTCTTTAATTTTGAGTCTAGGGTTTGTTCATACATGAAAATTGAATTGGGGTTTTTCAATTTTTGAGTCTTTATACTATGATTAGACAATATGTGATTCCCTTTACATAGGAATTTCATAAAACAAATTAAATCACATCTTCATGTCTAGAAAACTTGCAATTAGAAGTCATCAACACTCAAATTTTTCAAAACTTTTGGCACCAAAACATTGAAGTTGCCAAACACCCTAATTCCATTGTTTTCGAAAATTTTTCACGAAATTAGGTTCATGAAAAGCTTTTCGTGCATTGTTGATGCAAACTAAAAACGTTTTCTCATGCATACATGATCTCACGAATATTGATCGAATTACATAATCAATATGTACTTTTCGACATATTGCTTGAGCAAAACTAAATTAGGAGTGTTTGGGTAATCTCATTATTTTTAATTTTAGATTCGAGATTACCGCACCTCCACATAGTTTGCATATAGGCACACACTAGGCACGTGTCTCTAATGCAACTACCCTAAATTCTAATTTTTCCTAAAATTTTCTTATAGGAAACAATAATGTCTCATGAGTATGATTTTGATCATCTTCTGACCGATACCTATGCACCCGAAATATATCATGAACCCACAACACCCGGTAACCACATTCGTGCCTATGTCAGTCTTGAAACCCGTCAGTTTCATGAAGGTCGAGTCGTTGATCCGCCCTTAATTTATCATAGGGATATCAACACGTCATTTAGAGCTATAGGATTCGATTGCTTACTACACATCAACGAGCACATTTTCCCTCGTTTTGTGTTAGAATTATTTCGACAAGTTGAACTCGTACGTAACGAGGATCACTCTTTGTCACTTTGGTTTGGGTCCGAAATTTCAAATTTGTCCTAACCCTTGAGCAATTTGCTCAAATTCTCTGAATTCCCAATCATGGGCAATGTGCCTATACTGAAGATTGGTGTCTTGAGTCCCTCTTCAACTTTCGTGAAGAGGATAGTCCATATTGTTCCTACATACCCTCTCCAACCGAACTTACCAAACTCATTCGTACTCTTAAGCACTCCTCCTCTTACCCAAATCCAACGAAAATTCGTCTGGATGAGGTTCGTCATGAACTACTTTCTTGGGCAGTCATCCTGCGAGAAAATGTTCTAAGTCTAACAGGAAATCGTGAGCAACTTCCGGCGTGTTGTGCTCATATGATTTACTGTCTCCTCACCCAACAACCTTACAATCTCGCCTACTTCTTCGCTAAGCGAATTGTACATCTCAAGGGTAACAAAAATAAATTGATACCCTATGGGATGTTCCTAACCCGTCTCTATCACCACTTCATGAACTCTCACCCTTACCTTCGTAGTCCTCAATATTCACTCTTCAAACCCGTCATGAAACCCCTAAATGAGTCATATGTCTCATCCATTCTCATTTTCGAATCTTCCACCTACTATGCACCCTTTGATGATCCGAATCATGAGAATGAGATGCATGCTCAAGGCGAGAGTGTGATGAAAACGGGAGAAAGCTCAAGTCATAAGTAGTTAGGAGGGGATTAACATTAATATTAGGATTTATCTATGATAGAGATTAATACTCTTTGTCATTTTGCATGCTTGATATTTAATCTATCCCCTTGCTTGAATTATTTGGATGATAGCTTATTTTGTCACTTATGATTGCATGCTTATGATTATCTTGGCAAATTACATGATAATCTTTATATGCTAGAAGTAGCTTGATATGAGACATATTAGGCAAATAAATCTTTAGTGATTTGAGGTACTATCATTTCCAGGAACTAGTTCCCTTAGAAAAAATCCCTCTAGCTGCCCAAAACTAGCCTACACAGGAAAATCCGTGAAAATAGTGTCACGGTACCACTAAATAGGCCACGGTACCTTTAAATTTAACGGTACCGTGTGATGTTTAGAGGAACCGTGTACCTGTTTGACGAATTTTCACTGTTCCTCCTAAATCCCTGCAATCCTAACCTCAAACCTGCAAATTTTCCAACCTCACATACACCCTAAGATTCCCTTCCTACACCATAGGACACTCTCATCCACTTTAATTCAAATTTCACCCATCTTGCCTATATAAGGCCTCATCCTTGCAAGATTATCTTGCACATCATCTTCAACCTCACATCACACACACACACCATGTCCTCTACACAAGGATCTACCTCTCACATCTCAAAGAAACCTAGAATAACCATAAGACCACCAACAAGACCCCTCTTTGTGGATCTTACAAAAGATGGTGAAGCAATGACACTACCTTCCCAAGCTACTCCCAACTCACCATCACCACCTAATGCACCTTCCAAAACATCCTTTACCTACACAACATCTTCATCATCTCCTTCCCTCAACACCATACCATCCTCAATGGATTACACACTCTCACCCATAACTCCATTGGACAATGCCATGTCAACTCCATCACCAACAAACTCACCACCACCACCTTCTCCTATCATGGCTCAACCCATCCAACCTCATCCATTTGATATACATAGTGCTAATTGCCTATGTTGCCTCCACAACCGTAACCTCATCTTCTCTTTGAGAGATGAAATTCACTTCATGTTCTCCTATGTGGAACATCTTTTAACACCACCACAACCCCCATGATGTCACCATCTCCACTACCTCATAGCCCACAAAACTAAACATGATCTTCTTTAGTTTTTCACCAATAAACCTTTATGACACTTCTTGGAAATGAAGCTTGCCTCTAGTCATTAGGGATTTATGCTTCTTGTTGTCCATTTTCTTTATGCTTATTATGTAGTCATACTTATGTATGACCCTTACTTTTCTTTATGAATGGATATTCTCTTTTATGTGGTTGTTTTATGTTTGGGGGCTTGGTTATTTAGTCATTTTTGTGGTTGAATATTTGTCATGTGTGCTACATGTTAGACTTTGCATATTTGTTATCTAACCTTGTTTTGTAGCACGAATCAGTGCTCGATTCCTTGGTGCCCTCCAAACGAAGGGGAGTATACATCAAGGGGGAGCCTTAGCAACCTTTTTGCTTCGACAAAAAGGGGGAGAAATGGGAGTAAACTCATTAAAAACTTGTTAAAACTAATTTTAAATTAACATGATTTTATGTTTTGTCATCATCAAAAAGGGAGAGATTGTTGATGCAAATAATGTTCTAAAAACATTATTTCTATCTTTCGATAACTTCACGTTTTGAGGATGACAAAATGTGAAAACACGTTACGTTAAAATTAACGTAAACAAGTTTTTAATCGGAAGATCCCGTTTCTACACAAATCACTCTAGAACAAAGTTACAACTTAACTAATGATCAAAGAAGTGAATTTGAGTTTTAGACATCACATTTTTATGTGACAAAACATTTCTTTCAAAAATATACTTTACAAATTATTTTTGAATAATTAAGAAATATTTTAATGGAAAAATAAGTTTAAAATACATAACAGCTATTCCCCCCCCCCCCCCAAAAAATCAGCTCCAAACTTCCCCAAATGAGTTTTCACCAGAAAAGACAAAAAATGGAGCGTCTTTGTCTGACACGGTTCCACTAAATTTAGTGGAGCCGTCCCTCTGTAACGGCCAAATTTTTTCTGCCTATAAATACCAGCCCACTTCACAGATTTTTGGCACCCTTTCACACACAGAAACTTCTGAGTTTAATACTCCCACATTTTTCTTTCTTCTTGATCATTTAGTTTAGTTTTTCTTTTGTTCAAGAGTGATCCAATCATCCAACTTAGAGATCCTCTTCATTCCTCTTCAATAGCAAGAGAAGAACACAAAGTATCCAAGTTGATACAAGGTGTTGTCATTCCTCTTCAAGTGCAAGAGAAGAACTCAAGGTATCCAAGAAGATACAAGAGTTGTAGTAGTTGTTAGGTTACTTGTAACATTTGTTACATCCTTGTTGTATCATAGCATACATCAAGATCATTTTTCTTTTGTGAGAGTGTGAGTGAAGATCATTGTGATCTTATAGAGATAGTGAATATCTCTTGAAGCCATTGGGCTTGTGTGATTGATCAAGAAGATCAAGGGTCATTAAGATAGTGTTAGTCAAGTGAGTGTTGATCATTGTGATCGTGTCAAGATCTTGGAGATCTCTTGAAGCCATTGGGCTTGAGTGATTGATCGTGTGGATCGTGGTAGATTGGTGCTAGCTAAGATTAGCACTCGACATCTAGCTTAGCGTCGGAAATAGGATAAGCGACGTGTACGGTTTTCTCCGCCTAAAGGGAGGTTGTTGACATAGTGCTTGAAACTCTCGAGTGTGGTACTCGGGGAGTGGAGTAGGGCGAAGAAGAGCTTCGTAGCCGAACCACTATAAATCCTTTGTCCCGGTTTGATCATTCCATCTCTACTCTTTACTTTCATTACTTATTATTAGTTAGTTTAGTGTGTAGTTCATATTGGAGTTGATTGATTGCACATAAGAATCGAATCAAAGGTTTCCACTAGTAAAGTTTTTAAGAAGTCTTAGAAGAATTAAAAGAACTTAAAAACTGGTAAAACTATTCAACCCCCCCCCCTTCTAGTTTTCCACAGTTTTTTCTCTCTCTCCTATAACTCTTCATCGTCTTAATCCTACAAACTTTTCTGCTGTACAAGTAACTTCTAGGATTTTTATGATTCAAAGCAATGCAATATCTTCACAACCAAAGCATCCATAAAGCGGTCCCTATCAAAACATCTACTAGCATTTTCATTTCTGTGGAAATTATCTGTAGTGGTAAGAGCTGAGTTTAAATTTGTAACACTTATAGGACACAAGTCCCACCATTTAACAATCGATAACGACAAGCTAGAGGCAAAACAACACTACCTGCATCGATTTTTTTTTAGCAAAGAGGGTGTAGGATTTGTCATCATCTTCAACTTGGTTCCGGCCTCCACCACACCGGCACCGCCCGACAACAAGTCGGATCAATTAGTGTTGACGGTGACCAATTAGTGCTGGTGACGGTGACGAAGATCGCCAGATCTGAGAGTCGGATCTGAGATGTGAAATAAAGAGGGAAAGGAGATGGGAAATAAAGTATTATTTTTATTGGAATGACCATTATGCCCCCTATGTGTAGATTTCCCTCTTTAATTTGATTTATGATTCGACGGTTGTAAATACTTTTTAGACTTTTTAAACTTTTGTCACTTTGCAAATGATCCCCCACCATCCTTTGACAGGTGACTATAAGACATAGTTTAAAACCGATTCTAACAAAGAATGTTATAATGTCAATGGACAAGTATTTGAGTTGTATTACAACTCTTATGACGAAGACTACAAGCTTCTAATAATAACTTGCCATCACGATGTCTGCATATACTCATTGAAATCAGACTCATGGATAAAAATCAATTCAAAAGATGCTTTTGAGTGTATTCCCAACATGATTCCCTATGGTTGGTCGCCAAGTACTTGCTGGAATGAAAATCTTTATTTTATGAAACTTGGCAGCAAACCTTCGATTATAAGGTTTGACACTAAGACTGAAAAGTTCACTGAGATAGCAACGCCCGGCTTCATTCAGAACAGAGTGTGTTCCACACTCACCGTTCAAAGAGGCTATATACACCTGTTTGTGAGGTATTACGCTTATGAACATTCTTTTGATCGTATTGACGTGTGGAAGATGAACATAGATGGTGATTGGATGAATGTGTTAACTAGTATAGTGTATCACGATTATCGTTGGTTTCTGCATCCACTGCACTTGATGAGGGATGGCGATTGGCTCATGAAGTCCGATACCAGCTGCGATAAAATACATATAATAGACCTAGAGAAGAAAGATAGGATAGACCTGACATATACATATTCACTCGATGGTTTTGTAGAAGCAAAGTATCTCGAGACTTTTGTGTCACCCAATCAATAAATGAATTGAAAAGAACCCAAACATTGTTTATCATACTCTTTTAACCTCAATTTTTTATTGTATTAATTTTTAAACTACAACATGTTCGTTTGATGTGTGTGATTGCAGTTTTAGCATGTATTATGCTATAGTAAATAAAATTCAAATTTGGATCGATGAATTTCTTAGCGAACTCCATTAACGTATTTGCAAATGGTTTTAAGATTTGCACCAATTTATAAGTTGCTCTACTGACTTGGTAAAAACTGTTTTAACCATCTTTAAATCATCTTGAATAAAATTACAGGGTGCCTTTCAGATCCTTTATGCCTGTCATGGATATGTAAATACATATTTGCTTTGTTTTGATGATTCTAATTGTCACTATTAGATGTAGCATAATGCTGGGTTGGGATAGGGGTCAAGAAGGGTATCCTTTTGGTATGTGATACGAACCCATCCCATACTAGGTCGCATCAAGCCACAAGCTAGGTGTAGAACTCACTCCAAAAAGCTAGTTCAAAAGAGGATGGGACACCTAGACTTTATAAACCACCAACCAATCACATACTTGACCTATGTGGGATCATAACAATATCCCATGCTTTGATACCAGTATGGATTGTAGCAAAACGGGTCGGGGGATTTGGGTTGACCCGCAACACTTAGGGTGTGTTTAGTTGGAGGAAAACACAGTTGTTTTCCACAAAATGTTTTGTAGAAAACAAGAAAAACAGAGATCACGTTCAAATTAGCGTTTTTCAACAAAATGTTTTCCAAAACACAAAATTTCTATTTCCAACCCTAATAAAGAAAACAAGAAAACATTTTTTTTTTGTTTTCCCCGTTTTCCTATTTCGTATTTCTACTCTATTTCCCTAACAAAATAATCAGACATTCCAGCCATACCCTAACGCCAAACACCACCCTTTTACAGCCCACATCAACCATCACCACCCTCGTCGGCGTCGCTCCAGCTGTTTTTTACGTTTTTGTCTGATTCTTTACGTTTTCGTCTGATTCTTTACGTTTTCATATGATTTTTTACATTTTCGTCCGATTCTATACGTTTTCGTTCGATTTTTTACGTTTTCATCCGATTTTTTACGTTTTCTTCCGATTCTTTACGTTTTCATGTGTTTTTTTACGTTTTCGTCTGAATTTTTACGTTTTCGTCCGATTCTTTACGTTTTCGTCTGTTTCTTTTACGTTTTCTTCTGAATTTTTACGTTTTCATACGATTCTTGACGTTTTCGTCCGATTCTTTACTTTTTCGTCTGTTTTTTTACGTTTTCTTCTGAATTTTTACGTTTTCGTCCAATTTTTTACGTTTTCTTCTGAATTTTTACGTTATCGTCCGATTCTTTACGTTTTCGTCCGTCTCTGAACGTTTTCGTCTGAATTTTTACGTTTTCGTCCGATTCTTTACGTTTTCGTCTGTTTCTTTTACGTTTTCTTCTGAATTTTTACGTTTTCATACGATTCTTGACGTTTTCGTCCGATTCTTTACTTTTTCGTCTGTTTTTTTATGTTTTCTTCTGAATTTTTACGTTTTCGTCCGATTCTTGACATTTTCATCCGATTTTTTACATTTTCTTCTGAATTTTTTACGTTTTCTTCTGTATTTTTACGTTATCGTCTGATTCTTTACGTTTTTGTCCGATTCGTTACGTTTTCGTCTTTTTTATAATTTTTTTTAGGTTTCGTCTGGCGAAAACGTAAAAAACGGACGAAAACGTAAAAAACAGAAGAAAACGTAAAAAAGTGAACGAAAACGAAAAAAAACAGACGAAAACGTAAATAATGGATGAAAACGTAAAAAAATGGATGAAAACACTATAATTTAGAAAACTTAAAAGAACGTAAGAAAATGTTAAAAAAAATGGACGAAAACGTAAAAAAAACATAAAAGAGAGGACGAAAACATAATAAAACGGGCGAAAACGCAAAAAAAAACAAATGAAAATGTAAAAAACAGACGAAAACGTAAAAATATTGATGAAAACCTTAAAAAACCGACGAAAACGTAAAAAAAATGGACGAAAACGTAAAAAGACATACGAAAACGTAAAAATTGAGACCAAAACGTAAAAAAATAGACGAAAACATAAAGTATCGGATGAAAACATAAAGAATCGGACGAAAACCTAAAGAATCGGACGAAAATGTAAAGAATCGGACGAAAACGTAAAAATTCATACGAAAACGTAAAGAATCGGACGAAAACGCAAAGAATCGGACGAAAACGTAAAGAATCGGACGAAAACGTAAAAAATCGGACGAAAACGTAAAGAATCGGACGAAAACGTAAAAAATAGACGAAAACGTAAAAAAACGGACGAAAAAGTAAAAAAACCTACGAAAACGTAAAAACGGACGAAAACGTAAAAAAACAGACGAAAACGTAATAAAACGGACGAAAACGTAAAAAAGTGGACAAAAACGTAAAAAACAGACGAAAAAGTAAAGAAAAAAAAAAACGTTTTTTAGTTATCTTACGTTTTCAAATTATAGTCGCTTGAAGATTTTTTCATGTTATTTGATTTTATATTCAACTTTTTTAATTCTTTATTTTCTCGTATTAGATTTTTTTAGGTTATTTTATAATTTAGTTGGTTAGTTTATAACATTTGTTTTTGTGTTTTGAAGATATTTTTATAATATCACAAAGGTGAATAGAGAATTGAGATAGAAAACAATAACACTTGAACATGTTTTCTAGTTTTGCAAAATGGAAAACACAAACACATGTCTCTCAAACTAAACGCGTTTTCTCAATTTTCCATTGTTTTGTGGAAATAAAACTCCCATCCCTTTTCCTACAAAACAAGAAATAGGAAATGAAAGAAAATATTTTCCAACTAAACGCCACCTTATTTTTCAATAAAAGATATATGTTTTAATTAATACTGGTGAAAATTTTAACTTGATTTCTTTTGAACTAACTCCTCTGAGAGATGAAATGTACGCAAATCAACCAATTTACCAATAAACTGGTCAAAATGTCCCTCTATTATAGATCATTAGACTTTCGATGTATTGATTTTCAAATTTCTAATCAAGATGTTCTATGTATGCCCATTTACGTATTAGTAAGACAAATTAATGTAGCATTTGCGAAGCTAGGAATGTAATAAGTTAGTAAACAAGAGGATTGCTACATCCACATACATTTTACAAATACAAATCCACACAAGGAGGTGGCAACATGTGATTTGTGTATTCTGATACACTTTCTCCCTCTTCTCTTTCATCACACCAATCACATGTTGCAATCCTCATTAAACAATTTGCATATTTGCTAGTATGTTGTTTTTGGTGTTACTTCTGACTTACAGGACTTCAACAATGCACAATAGCATAATTTTTAAACAAGCATACTAACTTTTGCTTCTGATTGTTGTCCCAATCACCATCAAACTTGATAAATCGACACTTCTCATCTATCTTAACAGAGTCACAAGAAAGAATGTCTTTCTTACTTGCGGACCTTGCAGATCCCTTAGTGTTGACCTTGAATCTGCACATATAGAAGTCAAAATGAGTTCCTGAAACTGTTTCAAAAAAAAAAAAAAAAGTTCTTGAAAACAAGATTATATTTTCACAGAAGAAAAAGATTGATTCTTGCCTATTGGTGGCTGGGTGCATTGTTGTCGAACTGTGATTACTCTTGTGATTCATGACTAGTATAATTAAAATAGCCTAAACATATCCAAACACTATTTTCTCCAACCTGGTTCATTACTAATGATCATCTTGATTAGTCAATATGAAATGATCATTTTAAAAAGCATACGTCTGGTAGAAAATTTGAAGAATAGAGAACTTACCAATCCTAAAGAGACCAATCCAGGGAAATAATATCCAAAGCGCCGTCAGCGCTACTGTAACTTTAAACTGAAGGCAATCTATCTTTAGAATGTGCAGGTGGAAAAAGTAGTCAAGTCTGAGGTCCATGTTTGTTACTAGTTCTTAGCAACTGTAGGCATCCCCAAAGAGTGAAAATGTCTCGTGTTGTTAAGCCTTTTTTTGGTCATCATGTATATTGAATCTTTTTGGCCTTTTGGGTGATAATCATCAGGATGTGGAATGGAATTTCCCAGAGAGTAATTTAGCGGAATTGAAATTCTTTTTCAAAAGAGTTTTTTCAGGAATTACAGCAGGGGAGTAAGGATTGATGTGACTAGAGTGCTTATGATAATTGAGACTGGAGAATTTTGAGCTAGCAGCTCGGAGTCTAGCACACACAACAATCAGATTAGGAGCTGAGGTTCAAATCCTCAAATTTTATAAAGTGAAAATCTGAAAAAGGGGTTTATTCATGGTATATTTAAAATGTCAAACCTGATAATATGGGTAAAATAGAAAGATTGAGCTAAAAGAAAAACATGTCAAAGTCAAGTGCTAGTTTAGAAATTTTGACAAAAGTAATTGTTGATTACATACAGTCATAAGATCTTCATATTCAAAACAACTTCGTGAATTAAAGAAAAAAAAAAGTAAGCAATGGACGGAAATAGGCGTGTAATAGCTAGTTTTACTTTTGCGCCAAAAACATTCAAAACAATCATAAGCCTCTTGCAATCTTGTGATATAAGGAGGATGATTTTTGAACACTCATGGTGTTGGTTATTATGAATAATACAGTGTGTGAGAATTGGTACCCTGTTGCACGATTTCTAAATTGCTGAACCATTTGTTTTCACTGAGGATGATTTCTCATATGAATATCCAAATGCAAACCATACACTGCATAAAATTTTAATGTAAATAGAAAGATGGACAACGATATCGGGGTAAACCATACACTACATAGATAGACAATGACATCAGGACAAATCTAAAAACGAACAATAATAACTAACTTTTGGACTGTGTAATTCCAAATTCGTTGATTCAACTAAACAACTACTGATAATTAGAAGACATTTCAGATCCCATACAGAATCATTCGAAAGCAAGAATCTCCAAATCGCCATTATCATAAAAACCTACTAGTAGCATTTAACCTTAAACATAAAGTAGTAAGCCCCTAACCTTAAAATCAACACTAATCTCCTAATTAGCATCATCATAAAAACCTTACATTAAACGATAAACTACTAATCCCCAAAACCTTAAAAACGCACTAATCCCCAAATTACCAACAGCATAATACGAAAACATTAAACCTTAAACCTTAAACCAAACAGTAATTAATCCCCACAAATCAAGGTCCTCCCAATCTCAAAGCTCAAAAATGCATCAACACACGCATACTGCACTTGATCAAGTGTCAACCATGCATTATCCCAACGACTCATGGTAACATGTTTCGGCTTATCCAACTCCTTCCCCAAAACCCAACGCGTTAAACCCTTTAAACCCGCATTTCGCAACTCCTTCGCACCAAACTCCTCAACAGCCAAGTCCCTTAAATCCGCAATCCTACCAACCTCAATCCCATAATCGCCACACAGCTTCTGAACATCATTCTCCACCCCAAAACCAACAAATGTATAACTAGGATTACGTAAAAAGTTAACAAGCGAGTCTGGGATAAATTGTGCGTACATTATTTGGAAAATAAGACAATTGCGGCCGACACATAACTGTAATATGGCAACTGGGTTTTGATCATAGGGGTTGGTGTTGGGACGCCACTCGACATCCAACCCGACAACGAGGTTATCGAGACGGTATCGGTGAATGTGTTCGATTTTGGATATCCAACGGTCGACAAAGTAAGGTGTTTCGGTTACGAGGGTGTTGATGGTTTTGTCGAAGAATGTGACGTCGTAGTATTTGTGGGTGTCGGCTGAGGTGTCGAGGTCGTTGATGGTGATTGTAATGGTCAGGGACGGACCCAGGATTTTCAAGTGGGTGTTGCACGATTTTTTTTTTTTTCGTAAATACCAAAAAATAAAATTAATAAAATAACGTTATATTATTTGTAAACATGAAAAACTAATCAATAAAGTACCATGTCTCTTAGTATTGACCTTTTCGACGTTTTGAGCCTTGAAATCGCTCACGTCTTCATTTTTAACCTTCGCAAATAGTTCTTTTTCTATGTTACAAATTAAAGCAGCATTCATATAATTTGTTAGTCCCGACCATTTTTGTTGAAAAATTGTAGCCCCTTGGTCGGCAAGGACCTCTATCCCAGTAAATTCGCCTAATTTCCTCTACGATGTTAGGGTCATAACTATAGATGATTGGCCTATCTGATGGATCCCATGTAAGATCATCTAATTTCATATTAATTGGTGCTAAAGGAGATAGAGTAGGTTGTGAAACAGGTTGAATCTCCACCTCCACTACGACTAGGAACATTCTCCCAAAACTAAAAATGCCAAGTTTATTTTTAAAAGGAGTGATCATGAGGTTGTCCGGTGGCGCGTGGGTTTGGGAGGGAGTGTTGAAATGGGCGGAAATGCCAACTTTATTCAAATAACTAAAAATGCCAACTTTGTTCAAAAAACTAAAAATGCCAACTTTCAAATGGGCGGAAATGCCACACCCGGCACCAAAATGGGATAAGGGTATCCCTTTGTTCAAAAAACTAAAAATGCCAACTTTATTTTTATATAAAATTCATAAACTGAAGTAGGTTATTTACAAACTAATGTCAGGAATTGTCATTCTATTTTGTAATGTCCCAAAAGAGAACATTGTATTGTTGCTCTATTTGCTGAGTATTTATAGATAGTTTATAAATTACAAAAGGTAAGTGGGAGTTTTTTATATCTTATAAAGATAAAATTACAAAATACAAAATCTTCTAAAATACACTGGTAAACATCATAATGAGACTAAATGATAGACCTCAAGATGATGGAATTCTCATTCATAGATCTGCAAGGATATCTCAGATATTTGATTAATATGCTGAGGAATATGAGTTACAGAATCATGGTAAATCTGTTTATCATGATGAATTGCAAATATTGAATTTGGCAAATTACTCATACTATGAATGTTAAGATGATGTCCATAAAGATAATCAATTTTGGAAACTTGGTTTATCGTGAAATCTATGGTTAGACTATAGAATGAAGATGAGTTTCTTAAAAGAGATGGAAAACCTTAGTGGTTTAAATCTTTATGTAGAAATCATATGGAAAATTTTGTGCACATATTTAATGTATGTCCTATGATAAGATTATTAATCACACTTAAGTAATTAACTATTATTGAATATTCTTTCAAAGGCACATTAAATATATTAAGATAATAATTGTCATACCTATTTTCATTAATATGGAAAATGACAATGGAATATCAAAACTCTTTCTTGAGTGATTACTTGTGCGAGGACGGTAAGTAATCAAAAGGAGTTTATGAATTCAAATAATCTTTGAAAGTGTACTGAGTGCAATAATTCATGAATTGATTAATGCATGCATCTAGGAGATAAAACTTATGTTTAATTATTAAATCCATGTGTGGAAACCGTAGAGGTGGGGGGGGGGGTGAATACGTTTCCATTTATAAACTTAAAAACTTTTTGTATCACACACCCGATCAAGTGTGACGTAATATGAAATGTGTCAACAATGATCATAAAACATCTAGAGATGGTATAAAGTAAACTACAACACAAACACAATCAAACCATGACACAAACATAATCAATATAATATAAGTAACAAACCAAACAAACATAAACGCAATGCAAATATAAATATAAAGCGATAAAGACTAAAATAAAAGTAAAGAGATAAGTAAAGAAGGCATAAACCGGACACGATGATTTATAGTGGTTCGGTCACAAAGCTCGTCTTCGCCCTACTCCACTCCCCGAGTACCTAACTCAAGAGTTACTTCACTAATCAACAAGCTCCCTTCTTGGCGGAGAAAACCATACAACGTCGCTTACAATATTTTCCGACACTAAGCTAGATGTCGAGTTCTTCTTCGGGTGCAACCAAACTCGTTATGTTTTATGGCCCAACATAACAAACCTTGTGTTCTGAGGCCTAAACACACAAACCACGTCGCTTACATTATTTTCCGACATTAAGCTAAATGTCGAGTACTGATCTAGCTGTTACCAATCTCACTCACGATCTACCCGATCCTCACATATCACACAAGCTACAAGATCTACATGATCTACACTCTATCTACCCGATCTACTCACGATCCACCCGATCTACTCACGATCTACCTGATCTACCCGATAACAACACAAGCTACACAAGATCTCCCCGATCTCTACAAGATCACAATGATCCACGCAAACTAACTAAACAAGATGATAGACAACTTGATGTATAGCAAGATACAACAAGTGCGTAACAAATGTTACGAGTGCACTAGACTAACACTATAACACTTTGTATCTTTGTGATACTATGTGTTTTTCTCTTGCACTAGTAGAGGAATGAAGGTGATCTCTTGGTTGGATGAAAGGATCACTCTTAAACAAACTAAGACTCTCTAAATGATCAAAGAAAGTGATCTAAATAAGAAGGGATTAGACCAGAGAAAACTAACTGGAAAAATCAAGTTGGAAGTGTAAAATGGTCCACTATTTATAGGCAAAGAAAAAACTAGCCGTTACGTACGGACGGTACCACTAAAGTTCAGACGGTACCACTAATTGTCAGACGGTACCGTTAAATTTAGTGGTACCGTCCCAGACAAAAACGCTCATCTTTTTGTTTTTAGTGGGGAAGGTTTATTTGGGGATGTTTGGAGCTGTTTTAAGGGGAAATAGCTGTTGGGATTTTTAAACTTATTTTTCAAAATAAAACATTTCTTTTTAATTCAAAAATAATTTGTAAAATGTATTTTTGAAAAAATATTTTGTCACATTAAAAATGTAAAGTTTAGAACAAAAAATTTATTTCTTTGATCATCCGTCAAGTTTAAATTTGTTTGTTCATACCTTGAGTGATTTACGTCGGGTTGAAAATCTACGACTCTGTTGAGGCATACTTGATACGTTGAGAGATGTTGATGTAAGTATGCGTTGATGATTTGTGTTTACAAGTAACTTGCTCATTTTACGTTATGCATTACATTTTACATGTTTCTCATTATTAAAATCGAAGAAACCATTTAATTTAAATATCGTAATATTTGCACTAACAATCTCCCCCTTTTTTATGATGACAAATATGTAAACTGTAACACACAATTTATCTGTTTACACTCCCTTCTTCCCCTTTTGTCGAATCAAAAAGGTAGTTAAGCTCTCCCTTGAACTCACTCCCTACTCTCCCTTATTACACTACTTTCCTTTCTCCCCAGAAAGGCGAGCTTGTATCATCCTAGTGAAGTCTTCTATCACCACTGTTAAGACGACTCCATGCTATGTATTCAAATACTTCCGAGCTCCCCCTAGCTCTATGCTCCCCTATGGTGATTGAGTCCCCTTGTTTATTTACCTTAGTATCTAGCGGATCCATGGATCAAATTTTTACAAAAGCTTTTCCTACATCAAGGGTTAGCTCCGTGCAACATAATATATAAAAGAATAGGAGCAACATTATAGGGATAAAATACTTTTAGCAATACATGCAAAGGTTAAACTAGGTTAAAGTGTAGCTACAAAAAAAATGAGTTTTATGAGGTATGTGAGCATATCAAAGTATGCTAGAGGTTGGACACGTGATGAAAGTGTGCTAAAAGGATAAAAGCAAAGAAGAAAGCCCAAGAAAGTTGAGCGACCAAAATAAAAAATAAAAAATGAACGCATATTGCAATTCAAAGACACTTTAGTGTCACAACCCGACCGACAACCTAAGGTGTAATTGTTCAATCAATCACACTAACAAAAACGAGATTCGTTCGTTGACTGACACATAAACTGACTTCTTCCAAGTTGTCATTGGGAAGGCAAATTCTAACAAACCTTTTGAACAACATAATCATCTACCTAAGATGATTGGTGTTAATGATAGTTTGTTGATAAGACATACTCTAAATGATTACTATTATGACAAGTCATTCCATAAAGTAGACTCGATAGAAGATATTGTTGTTCCCTTAACACGCTTATAGTTAACTAGAAAGTTAATATATTCGTGTTTATGACTAATACAATGTTATGATTAATTCTAACAGCTTAATGAAAACGTAAAAGTAAAAACACACAAGTATTTTTTAATGTTTAAATTCTTATTAGAAATGAATCAAAGAATCTATTACCCAAGTGTTTTGCGGAACAAACACTTGGGATTGAACAGACAAGGTATGGTGGTGTCTCCTATCTAAACTCAAGCTTTGCTTTGAGTGGTAACAATATGCCTCACTGAGCTATCTCAGGGACTGGTTACTCTTTGTAGGAGAGAAGTTGTTTTGTAAAAGTCTAAGCTTTCAATGTACAAAACACACCCAACTTCTCTCCTTTTGAACCTATTTATACACAAGTATAAAAGAGTAAAAGTGATTAAAAAACTACAACTTGTTGAAGCAAGTGTGTCTGAAAATTACAACAGTAATTGTCATTTCCAAGAACCAATGGGAATGGACTATAAAGTCTTTAGGAGTGGTTGGTCTGACACTCCATGACTTTTAGCCGTCTTAGGGAAAGTTTCTTCCTGACAAGATAAGATTTGATCTTATCTTAAACTCTTCACAGATCTTCCCGCCTTTCTTTCAGGCGTTGAGTTCTTCAGTCTTCAATCACTTAATGTTGTTGAGGAGACTGGGGTTCAGTGAGTTCTTGTCCAACACTCACTGAACCATCATCTTCTTCTTTGGCTTAAGTCCTACTCAGGGAGTACCGCCTTCCTGAGTAGTGAATCCTTCTTCTTGAATTCGCCTTAAGCATCCTGAAGATGACTCACTGAGTGACTGTTCACTCAGTGACTTGAATTGTTCTCGGTTTAAGTTAACACTTAGTTAATTTGTGTCCAAATCTTGTTTTAAGTATTCTTGGGTACTGATGGACCCAACAGATATACCAAAGAAAATGAAAATGAGAACGATATGCACCTAGATGCGAATGGAATTGATTCCACAAAATGGAAAGTGTTGGATTTGACCTTTGAGAAAAGGTGGGAAAAGACGATTTAGATTAATATATCGTTTGCATTGACAATGAGATGCATGATATATTTCAAAAGAGAAAAAGAAAATGTGCATGTGATCCTAACAGGATTGTGGGCGAATATCTCTAACAGGGTTAAGGTAACGAAGTTCTAGAATTCTATTTTTGGATGATCCTAGTTGTGAGTTAGAGATGATTTGGTGTATGAAGGATTTTGTGTAATTGTGTAGTTTATACACATTGGGTATAATGATTGTGAGAATTGAAGGTTATTCAACTAACTATCACTATCAAGAGTGAAGGATAGTTGTGAGGTTTGAGTGTAATGATCGATGGGTTGAAGGTTCTTAAACTAAATATCACTGTCAAGAGTGAAGTTTAGTTGTAAAGGTTGAGTGTGATGATGAATGATATTAATGTGAGGTTTGATGTGAGGGTTAAAGGTGTTTGTATAGAACAAATATCTAGGTGGTCACAAAGAGTAGAGGTTAGGAAGCTATAACCGATTGTGGTTTTGTGACTGAGGTTTTGCTAAGTAGTGGGTACTTAGGAGGTGAGTGTTTTAGTAGAGAATTCTAGGGAATAAGAACCACATTTGTGCGTTCTTGAGAGTGTTTGGTGAAAGACTATATGAGTGTGTTTTCACTCCTCCTTAATCGATGACCATCCGGACAAGATGTGTTGGAAAAAGAAAAAAAAATAAAGAGGAAAGCAAACGTTGACGGAAGCGATGAGCTTAGTAACGTTATGACAAGTGGTGGATAGCATACAATAAACTTCACCTTTGAAGTCACGTAGCTCTTCTTAATCATTGTGAATATTCATAGAACATTCATATGATGAGGCATGTGATTACGTGGAAATATGCTAAGGGTTAAGAAGATAAAATCTTCAAGGTTGTGGGGTTAGTGATAAGGTTCTAGTGGGGTTATCTATGTTGATGAAGAAGAGTTATTTTAACTTATCCTAGCGGTTATTCGCTTGAAGTGTGTGAAAGATGAGTGGGATGCGGAAGCATTGGTAGTGTAGAATGAAGGTTGAAAAGTGTAGATAAGTTGAGAAGATAATGGATACGGAAGTAACCAAACATATGGTGTGTTTAGTACCATGCGGAAGTGAAAGGGGAAAAAGCTAAGGAATCAGAAGATAGGCAGAATCTATTCTGATAGGAGACGGTTCTAGTTCAAGACTACAGCGAGTGGTTTTGATAGTGGTTTTGAAAAAGTGAGAATTGAAAACAAAATAAACTGTCTCAGCAGACAACGGTCCGATGGTACCGTTAAATTTGGCGGTACCGTCCCTTATTTAAGGGTGTCGTGACCTGCTGAGGTCAGTTTTGACCCAGAATTTGATTTTCGACAAAGAAATTTCACATGTGTTGTGATTTTTCTGGACCTTAGGTTAAAGGAATTTATACCAAATAAATTCTTTTATGAATGAATCCAACGGGATTCGATGAACTTTGATTGAGAACGAGAGATGACATTTAATTGCATTTCGCAAATTAAATATACTTTAAATATTTTGGATGAAATATTTAAGTTGTCATTGAAATTTAAGAGGATTTTACGAATAAATCTCGCTGATTTAGTGAGACTTTTTGACACGAGGAGAGAATTTATACCTAATAAATTCTTTTTACGAGATGAACGGGACTAGACAAGAAGAGATGACTTTTATATTTCTGAGGAAATACATAGGTAGTCATTAGAGTGATGTGAAGGATGACTTAATATTTCCAGTGAAATATTTAAAAAGTCATGAGACGAGACATAAGGGATGACTTCAATATTTCCAGTGAAATATTCAAGTAGTCATAAGAGGGATGTGAAGGATGACTTAATATTTCCTGTGAAATATTTAAAAAGTCATGAGACGAGACATAAGAAATGACTTCAATATTTCCAGTGAAATATTCAAGTAGTCATAAGAGGGATGTGAAGGATGACTTAATATTTCCAGTGAAATATTTAAAAAGTCATGAGATGAGACATGAGAGATGACTTCAATATTTCCAGTGAAATATTCAAGTAGTCATAAGAGGGATGTGAAGGATGACTTAATATTTTCAATGAAATATTTAAAAAGTCATGAGACGAGACATAAGAAATGACTTCAATATTTCCAGTGAAATATTCAAGTAGTCATGAGAGAGATGTGAAGGATGACTTAAAGTTGATTGAGGTTTGGTGCTTTTAGGGTGATTTGAAGAAATTTTTGGGATAAACATCCATTGTAGTTGTGAGATCACTGCACGTTGGTAGGTGATCAAGATTGACAACGAAAAAGAAGAAACTCAAAAATATCAATCTTCTTATAGGCATATTGCCCGTTATTCAGAAGAAAGAGAGTATCAACGGACTCTTGATGAGATAGGATGATACGTTGGTTTTCTACCCTAAAACCAATGGATAAAGTTTGATCCTCATTATATATGAGGTGAGCTTGACGATAAAATACTATGACAAACTTATGGGGATGAAAGGGACATACGGAAAGAATATACTTGATCTCAGGGAGTGTATATTCAGACGAGGATGAAAGGAACTACTAATCACTTATGTAGTAACTTGTGAGTCATTTGTCAACCGAAGGTTGATGTTAGCTTTTAGCATTTGGATGAGCGTTTTAACATATGTTGTTAAAATGCTTGAATATGATTTTTCGGAAATGACATTTAACAATTGAGATCGCAAGTTAAACTTACTTGAATATTTCGGATGAAATATTTAAGTTGTCGAACCTACTCCGAGTTCTACTAGGTTTGTATCTAACCTCCCCATGACAAAAGAGTGTATTACTTGGAAGAAGGCGAAATGATGACCAAGGAATTAGGACAATTTCGCGACTACTTTAACTTATAGATTTTGACACTAGTGTATGACTATATGACGTCTAAGAGTTCATAGTGATAGGCATACCTAATTCATTATGTGCCAAAACGACATAGTGTGGGTGCAAAATTTAAAAAAAAATCATGTAAAATGCACATAAGGAATAAATGCAAACATCATGCAAAACATGATAATCATTTAGCATTTAAGATCATGAAGACATTCAATCATATCTTACGAGAACATGTTATCATTTTGAAACACATATGTGGGATGCAAGCAATCTAGGTTCGCTAAGGAGGATCCTAGTTACTACTTGTTCAAAATGAAATCCTAACGGGAGATAAAGTTCACCGATGTAAAACTATCTTTAGTCAAATGTAAGAATGAAAATTTTTCAAGTTAGATAATGAGTATGAGACTATCACTAGTGGTGCTCAATTCAGGCTAAACACGACCATTTTTACGGGTTATACCACGAACCCAACTTCTCTCCTGGAAGCAATTCAACCGTTAGGTCAAATTGAATTTCTAGTGCGATAGGTTCTCCAGTAGTCATTCTCATGTTAGAAAAATTCAAATTCCTATATTTGCCTATCGAAGTATAGCAAAGATGATATTAGCTTATTTCGCTAATACATGGCCTAATATGACTCAACCAACCATATTTTGAAAGTCGGTTACGAAGATGACATGTCTTACACAACTTCTAACAAAGGCAAGCAAAATGTTTTAATATCGTGTTTGAGATTTAGAGGTTATTTGGTGGAGATGGTGCATTTTATGATCTCTCGGATAACATCTTTGTTTGTTGAGTTGTTACATGTTATTTTAACATGATTTGGTTTCCTAGAACCAAGAGATGCTCTAATATGATACAATGTAGAATATACTACATCGAGAGTGTTTCAAGAATTCTCCTTTGCATATCTTGAGAAAAGAATCTAGTAAAGGTTACTTACCTCAATAGATCTTGTGAGTATTATATGATGTATGATTGAAATGAGACATATTGTATCTTTCAACAAATATGCTTTTCTAACAGGAAACTTATCACTCTTACGAATGCTTAGTAAAACAAGTATTTTAGTGTATGATCAATTTTACTTGTTTATGCAATGACACATGTTGTATTGGGTTATCACTCAAATCTAATATCCTATATTTGTTAAACAAGATGCAGTGTATTCTCTTGTAACATAACCATTCATGTTACAAAGAAAATAAGATGCATAAGATATAAGTTATCCTTTGTCAATCTTTTGATAAGAGAAATACATGTGATATTCTCAAAGATTGATGACGTACATGATAGTTAATAACATATTATGTGTGACACTTTTACTAGACATGTGATTTTGAGTGTTGAGTCGTTCATGAGCAAAGTTTACATATGTTGTTTGTTTGCTCGTGTTTGGTTTTTCGAAAATGACACATTTACTAATTGCATTGCAATGTAAATTACTTGTATATTTCGGATGAAACATCCAAGTTGTCAATCTTACTTAGTTGTGTATTTTATGCATCTTTTAAACATATTAGTTTAATGTTTGGAACACAACCATTGGACAAGAAGACTCAATATGGCATCTTCAACACAGGTGTGAGTTATGATCCGATGCATATTATTTTCGTCTTGAAAGGAAGTCATTATTTTCATAACAACCGAGTGTGATTGAGTATGTAGATTCAAGATAATATATTTTGTTATATTTTGATGTTATCTTGAAGCTAGACAAATAATGACTCCAATTTCATGTCTATACTCGAAAACTTGTCAATTAGATTCGATGATGATATCAATCATAATTTGAATAATGAATTGATATGTACTCGAAATCTTTCTTGACCCTCATGATCACTCCTTTTAAAAAGAAAATAAAAATTTAAGGAGTGTATTCCATTTATTTTAATACTAGTTGTATGTGTGAGGTTAATGACATATTAACTTACTACTTCGAGATTGTCATTTATTTTTATGTGCGAAAAACTATTTATAATTAAGTATAATATTCTTAGTTTTCGACATATCATGAGCATAAAAATAATTATCTTAACTATTTTTATACAACATACGTAAAAGACTAAATGTTTAAAACATTTTGTGTGTGTTAGATCAATGCAAGTTTAATACATTTTCTTTTATTTGAATACTAATGTATTAATATGAACATTTATCTTGTTTATACAACCCATGGTCAAGCAAGACAAAATGATGTAATTGTTTAGAGATCATGTTACGGATTTATTGAAAGTGTTATATATTTTGAAGTGATACATTTTTTAAACTTAAACCTTTGGAAAAATAATTGTGTAAGACAATATCTTTTGACACACATAATCAACCAACTTAATTTTCATTCCTAATAAGGTTACTAAAGCATTTTAAAACTTGCAAGATGTCGAAAACATATATGCAAGAAAAGTGGTCTATGCCTATATGCAATGCAAAACCAATTATGCAACTTAGTGCAACAAGTCTAGTCTAAGTCCTATTGACGCATAAGCCGAAAAACTAATAATCAACACATATCAACAAGGCATGTAAAATGCTTGTGATAATAGATATAATTAGCTCAACTAAAGATAACTATAAGCACAAAAAAAAAATATTAACTAACAATACTAGGACACAAAGAAAAACAAATAGTTATTTAGCATAACACACAAAAATATTTATTGTCATTTTGTGTATTAAGTATAACAATGTATACTAAGCTTGATTTTATTTGAAAAAGAATTGGTTTTCTCCCCATTTCAAAGATTTTTACCAAGTCACTTTGAAAACACATCAAGGTTTAAAAGTTGAAACGCCCTTTTTCAGTTTAACCAAAAATTTACGCAAACGGCATGACCAAAAAGACCTTTAGTTGAAAATCAAAGACTGTAATATACTTTCATTTAGAACTAATTAATAAAATTATTTTTCAAATGAAAGTAGACTCAACTTCGTTTAAAATGATGGGTGACACGACTCCTACAGACTTATGGTTTATTTTATATGAATTTCTGAAAATGACCCAATAATGAAAAGAGACAGACAAATGCACGGTACCGTTAAATACCCCACGGTACCGTTAAATATATCGGTACCGTCCTATATTTAGTGGTACCGTGACCTATTTCCTGATTCAGTTTATTATTTTAGTGCGGCGACTCGACAGAAAGATGTAAAATTTAATAAACTAGATACCGAACATATAAAGTATATATTAAGCATCATTTCCAAGTTTAAGACTAAGAAAGACATTTATGATAATACTTTTACTACAAAATAATGGTTTGTCCCAAACACTCATTTCAAGACCGCATGACTTTACGACTCGTTCTAAAGACATGACCGGACACTTACAAACTCTATTCTTTTAATGGTTTAAGAAAACCTTCAAGCTAATATGAAAAAGTATACTTAACAACAAAACTTGTAAATATTAAGCAACAAAGTACTTTTCATATTTTATCACCTTGATGGGTAATTTGATACATGGATCGTACTCAATTTTGAAAAGCATTTGTTTTAAAAATTTGAGCGACGTGGCTCTGGTACCAATTATGGAAACCGTAGAGGGGGGTGAATACGTTTCCATTTAAAAACTTAAAAACATTTTGTATCACACACCCGATCAAGTGTGACGTAATATGAAAAGTGTCAAAAACGATCATACAACATCCAGTGATCGGCGCATTTTACATACACCTTAATATTGTTTAATTGCTTAATTATGTATTGGTATTATCCTTTATATATGTTACTTTAAGGTGTTTTGTGTTTATGTAGGCTATGCTCACAAAGGAGCTAAACTTGGTGATATTACAAGTTTAATATAAAGACATGAAAGATTTGGACATTGTCGCATTATTTTGGTCATAACTTCTTCGTCCGAGCTCCGTTTTTGTTGATTCAAAAGGCCACGGAAAGAGAGAAGAGAATGCTACAAATTTAAATAATTAAAAGCACGAAAATCTGAAGATAAAACGTGATTAATTCTATGGGAGCTGTTGTTCGTGAAATAATAATACATCTATTGGAATATAAGCCCAAGTAAAGATTGGACCCATGTTGGGCTTTGAGGCCTGTTTGCTTAGTCGGCTAGGAAAAGAAGAAACAAAAGGAGCCGCATTTTATATTAATGGAGAGGTCGACATATCATTAAAGAGAAAAGATAATACAGCCGCCACCTTTCGGTGGACCCTTTCGAACATTCAATTCAGTAGAAGAAGTCCGCCGCTATTAGTATATGTTATTATTCTTGTTTCGACGATCGTGCAATATAATGGAGATGATGTCTACTAACGTGATGAGCGGCTAAGCCTCTTGTAATCTCTCCCGGTAAAAGATATATTTGGTTTGATCATGTTTACGGATTTTATTTTATTTGTCAAACATTAATTCATCTGATTTTAATGCATATCTTTTATTTGATTTTAATGTTTAATATAATTATTTGATTGAATAATTATGAGACATATTATTGCGAGTCAACGATTCGTGCCGAGCCTAATTAGTGTAGGGGTTAAGACGGTCGTATGTTAAACATAATTTGTACCCATAATTGTTCACTTGAGTAATTATTAAATTAATTGATAAGATTATTGTAAGACATGTTATTGCTAGTCAACGAGTTGTGCCGAGTCCACTAGTTTAGGGATTAAGACGATTTGTGTGATAAACATAACTTGTGCCCAAAATTATCCTTTTCAATTAATAAAAACTATGTCTATGTGGTTTGAAGGCAAACATTAGAATTAATCCGTAACTTGATCATATCATTATATCTGGAGCCGGGAGGGATTACTTTTTACTCAACTGTTTACAAACCTTACTTTTATTTGCTTCTTTATTTTTATTGCTTATTTACTTTCTAGTTAATTAGTATTTTAATTATTAAGTTATTAAACCAAACAATCAATCAATTATTTATTTCGTTAAACTTAGCTATAACCACATACTCCTCGTGGATACGATACCCGCTTGCCCTATCTAGTATAAGGTAATTAGGTTTATTTTTGATCGGTACAACGACATCGGTCAAATTTTGGCGCCGTTGCCGGGGATCGAACCCGGGTCACCCGCGTGACAGGCGGGAATACTTACCACTATACTACAACGCAATGCTTTAAGTTGGAGTTTTAGGAAATTTATTTTTATTTTCATTTTTCTTTTTCTTTTTCAAATCATTAATTTTTAACTAAATTTCAACTTGGAGTTTGCATTGGGGACAATGCAATGCTTTAAGTTGGGGAGGGGGGTACCATAATATTTTAATTAGAAAATGTGGTTAAAAATGCGAAATAAAAAAAATTAAAAAAATTGTCGCATTGTTTAAAAAGCTTTGTGCTAATTTGGACGTGAGAAGCCTCTTCTACACGTATTTGTTAAGTTTTGCAGATTTTGGAGATAAACATTTGGATCATACTATGTCACGAGATAAAGATCCAACCACAAGTGCTTAATCAGGTGAACCCGCTCCTTTTTATTTTATTTTTGGTTGAATTATTTGATTTGAATTTTGCATAGTGTGTGCACTTAGTTAGTTCACGTTTAAATTTAGTTTTTGCATATTTTTAGTTTACATAATCAAACCATTAAATCAAGTTTCCCTAATTTACTTTTTACTTGGAAGAGGAAGAAAAAGAAAATGTTTTGATAAAATTGTTTTTTTGCTTGTGAATTGGACAGTGTACGACACATAAGAGAAATCTTTCATTTTGCAATTATGTGCCATCGCTGGCTACGATAGTTTATTTGAGGATTGTATTTACAGTATAAGCTCTTAGAAATTGAAGGATTAAACTGGTGAGAGTTCTGAGCCTTTGTTGACTGACACATCCAAAATCAGTCTTATATTTCTTTTCATGAGTGATAGTCTTCCCATGCGATGTCATCTAGAACTTGCACTTAGTCTCTTCAAGATTGCATTAATTATGTATGTACAACGCATGATGATGGCACCTAGGATTTAACCCCGTTTTAGCCTGCTTTTGTTATAATTACATTGACTTCATTGGTCAAGTAATTGCCCCTACCCTTTTGTTGCACTCATCTTTAGTGCAAGATACCCCTAGTGAACCCTTCTGAGCCTACCTTTTCATTTTGTTTACACTCCATTAAATATGTTACACCCAAATCGCCTTAGCCCCCCATTTGTGCACTCATTTTTAGTGTACGTACCCCTTGTGAAAAATATATAAACCCTTAGTTAATTATTTATTAAGTTACATGGTTGCTAAGTCGAGTTGTATACAGTTTTGGGATGATTGGGATTCATGGTAGTATGGTTATTTATGGAGAAATGGGGAAGAATGTCAATTTATTGCCCCCGCGTACGTTAATGTCTAAGTGCTCCATGTGTATTGATCCTCCTAATTTGGGTCACTAGTATTATGATTTTATGTTATGTTCAAGTTATCATGTGTTATGTATTATGTTAAAGCAGATTAAAACGATGGCAGATCAAAAGTAATGAATGAAAAAAAAAAAAAAAAAAAAAAAAAAAAAACGGACTGCCATCCTGCTTATTTTTAAGTCAAGAAAGAGTCGAGAAAATTAAAGAAAAAGTTGTTCTATTGTTTTTTTGTTTGTTATTTATTGTGTCTTGGCTTAGCAACGCCACGTTTATACATGTAACTATTTTGATGATTAACTTGGCACCAGTGAAAAAATCCCCCATTATCCTAAACCGTTTTTCCTTACCCTACACCTTACGTTATAACCCATTATAAGACCATCTGAGTTGTGCATGTGTAATCTTAAGTAGTGGCGAATGAGACTATTTGCAAGCCTATGGAGAATCATCTCTTGAGGAATGACAATGAGTGAAACACATAACCCCATTAAACACTTGAGTGATGAGTGATTATCCTTGTGAGGGCCTTCAATTCTAAGTTGCTTTATCTTTAAGTTGATTATCGTTCACTATTAGTTGCAAATGATGGATATTATCGGTGTGCTTGTTATGTGCTTTGAAGATCCATGTGCTTAAAATGATTTCTATCTAAACTATTTTTAATGCCTTTCTCGGGACGAGTAAGAGTCAAGTTGGGGAGGTTTGATCGGCGCATTTTACATACACCTTAATATTGTTTAATTGCTTAATTATGTATTGGTATTATCCTTTATATATGTTACTTTAAGGTGTTTTGTGTTTATGTAGGCTATGCTCACAAAGGAGCTAAACTTGGTGATATTACAAGTTTAATATAAAGACATGAAAGATTTGGACATTGTCGCATTATTTTGGTCATAACTTCTTCGTCCGAGCTCCGTTTTTGTTGATTCAAAAGGCCACGGAAAGAGAGAAGAGAATGCTACAAATTTAAATGATTAAAAGCACGAAAATCTGAAGATAAAACGTGATTAATTCTATGGGAGCTGTTGTTCGTGAAATAATAATACATCTATTGGAATATAAGCCCAAGTAAAGATTGGACCCATGTTGGGCTTTGAGGCCTGTTTGCTTAGTCGGCTAGGAAAAGAAGAAACAAAAGGAGCCGCATTTTATTTATTAATGGAGAGGTCGACATATCATTAAAGAGAAAAGATAATACAGCCGCCACCTTTCGGTGGACCCTTTCGAACATTCAATTCAGTAGAAGAAGTCCGCCGCTATTAGTATATGTTATTATTCTTGTTTCGAAGATCGTGCAATATAATGGAGATGATGTCTACTAACGTGATGAGCGGCTAAGCCTCTTGTAATCTCTCCCGGTAAAAGATATATTTGGTTTGATCATGTTTACGGATTTTATTTTATTTGTCAAACATTAATTCATCTGATTTTAATGCATATCTTTTATTTGATTTTAATGTTTAATATAATTATTTGATTGAATAATTATGAGACATATTATTGCGAGTCAACGATTCGTGCCGAGCCTAATTAGTATAGGGGTTAAGACGGTCGTATGTTAAACATAATTTGTACCCATAATTGTTCACTTGAGTAATTATTAAATTAATTGATAAGATTATTGTAAGACATGTTATTGCTAGTCAACGAGTTGTGCCGAGTCCACTAGTTTAGGGATTAAGACGATTTGTGTGATAAACATAACTTGTGCCCAAAATTATCCTTTTCAATTAATAAAAACTATGTCTATGTGGTTTGAAGGCAAACATTAGAATTAATCCGTAACTTGATCATATCATTATATCTGGATCCGGGAGGGATTACTTTTTACTCAACTGTTTACAAACCTTACTTTTATTTGCTTCTTTATTTTTATTGCTTATTTAGGAATATAAATATTCATATGAAGGTTCGGTCACCCCGAGCATCTAATTAGCATTTATATAGCTCGTAGGCTTATATATATTCGTTTAGTATTATTAGTAATATTAGTTTTATTAGATTAGTCGTATCTATATTTGTGGAGTGGGTCGGGGCTTTCCCCACTGTCAGCTCACTCCACAGCCCACTAGGGGCACAAATATGTAGAAGTATAAATACCCCTTCCCACACTTGGGAAGGGTTGGAACTCTTGTCACAATTAATCTAATATCCAGATTTTCACAAAGAGTCTCCCACCTCTCTCTAACTTCTCTCTAACATCTAACTCAAATGGGATTCTTGATCTTTCATGAATCAAGACCACCCGAATAGATCCACACAATCAAGATGGTTATTTCCTACAATTGGTATCAAGAGCCATGGTTAGATCCGGTTTGATTGTGTGTCGATTTTTAGATTTTTTTGTGGTCTGAATTTTTTTTTTCTCAAACTGTTTGAATCTATTCTTTTTGTTTTTATTGATTCGTACCATTGGGCTTTCATTGTTTTTTGAATATGGACTTTAAAGTTTAAACATTCATGTTAGTTAGTCAAATGATTTTTTTTTTGTCTCTACTTGCTTGAATATAGAGTCACTAGTTCGTACACTGGGTTGCTTGAATATATCACTCTTGGCTGATTTAACATCTCATTTTCTGGTCGCATATCACTTATTTGCTACATAATGTGGTGTGTAGTTGGGCCTTAGTGATTCTTTCTGTGGTTTGAAAAATATGGTGTGTGGACTGTGGACCTTCGTGGTTGTGGGCTCACAACAAAGTTGGTGACTTGGTGTGGCAAAATCTGTAGATTCATTTTTTTTGTTGTTGATTGCTCCATATTTTTCGAATCCACAAGTTAATCAAAGTTTGCTTATAAATGAGGTGTGGTCAATATGTGGTCTGAAATATGTGGCTCAAGAAATTGGTTTCAATCCTATGTTGGATGTGTTGTGGTGAAGATTGTGGTCCTCAAATCTGTATTAAATCGAGTGTAAAAAGGGGTGTTCTTGTTTGTTCATAGTGGCATCTTTGTGGGTTTGTGGTTCTTGGAATAATGGTTATAGTTGCTGCTGGTGTCCAAAGATTGAAAATTGTTCTTGAAAGCGGTTTGTCATGTAAGAGAAAAACACAGATCCGGTTTTTGAGGAAAGTACGAAAGTGACAGCTTTGACCGGTCAAATGCGGTTTGTCCTGGACTCGGTTTGTCCTGGACTCGGTTTGTCCATACTATCATGTACTCGGTTTGTCTATTGGCTAACAGACTCGGTTTGTCTGTTTAACCCTGGACTCGGTTTGTCCATACAATCCCGAACTCGGTTTGTGTTTTGCACAGATGCGGTTTGTCTACCATTTTATCGACTCGGTTTGTCTGATTACTCGGTCAAATGGTTATACTATCTACTTTGGTCATATAAAGGTTATCATATGTAAAAAAAGTAAGAAGCAGTTATGCAGAGCCGGACCAAACAAACAATACTCTCCCCTGGTTATCAAATCAAATGCATTCAAGAACATCAATCGACAACATCAGAAAGAGAAATCAAAATGAAAGAAGCAAATCACAGTGAATGAATCAAATACATTCGATACAAATTTTAACTACTATCACCCAACAAATTCACAACAATTACTACATACACAACATAATACAACAACCAACTTCAACTAATCCTACATCAAATCAGCTAATTCCATCTCCATTACCCTACTCGAAAGAAAGAAAATCATCATGGACTTTGGATGCCTTGCTTTTACTTCTATCCGAGATTTATTCGAGAAAGAAATTTAACAATTTCGTTATTCTTTTTTCTCTGCCTCGTGTCACTAGCAAATTGCACTTCACTCTCGTGTCACTAGCAAATTGAGTCTCGATCTCAGTTTATCTCTTCTTCTTGATACTTAATGATTCGTCCGAAGACATTAACCATTGAGATAATCATCATAGATCGTGTTGTTGATATCCGAATATTAAAGAACGAGTCATAACATGGAGGTTATGCTCGTTTCTTTTTGATTCGATATGAAATACAATAACACAAAATGTAACAACTTACCACGAAGGAGGCATAAGTGAATGGAAGAGAGGATGCTTCATCTTTTATCAAGGGTGGGGAAGAGGAGCAGTTAAGATGAAGGAGAGAAAAGGGGCGGAATATTGTAATTAGGATTAGGGTTTGAGTGGTTTGGTGGATAGGTGAATGGAAGAGAGGATGGGGGCGGGTTAGCTAATAGTTAGGGTGAGGATTTGTGTTAAGTTGGATTTTTATACCCGGGTGATTAGGGTATGTGTGGATTAAATGTTTTGTTAACCGAGCCCATCGTGGATGATGAATTAGAATTGGGTCGGATCCAATTTTAATTTGGGCTGACAAGTATAACAAACATAGTGTTTTGGGTTGAGATTAAGTGGTTGTAGGATCCGTAAATTTAACATGACATGGGCTGCAAATGTGTCTATCCGGATTGGGCCGAGTTTGGTTTATTTGACTATTGGGCTGGTGTATTGAATCAACATCCAATGTGCTTAGATTGCAGCTAATGGTATGAGAAAATAAGTTAAGTTGCTTAAACTTAATTTTGACTGAGTTGAAATGGAATTATTCAAATGTTTTTTCAATACATTGAATTAATTTTTTGGTACAATTTTTGCAAGATGAGTGGCACCTCGGTTGTTTTAAAACTTCACGAGTATACACATGTCTCGGCTTGTACTTGAGTTTATGAATGTCATCGGGATTACAGAGGTGGGGATTCGTCAGCATTGTTCTATTTGTACCTACGACTTGAGTGAGCCTGCAATTTGATGTTTACGATTTGAGTTATAGTTGTCGAATTACAATTTGTTTAATTGCTATTTGTCCAGTTGCGCTTTGACTTGTTGCGACTTGACGGATTGCGATTTGACCAGTTACGATATGACGTTGCGAGTTGACACTTGCGAGTTGACTTATTGTGACTTGGTTGATTGCAATCTGACTTGTTGCAATTTGACAATCTGTGACTCGACTTGTTGCGATTTGATCAAGTTGTGATTTGACTCCTGTGACTTGAATTTCGAAGATTAATATTGCACTTCACCCTTAACTGTTCGTGTTGATTTTACGGTTTCTCTTGTAGGTTTTAGAAAATCCCGCGAAAGATTCGATTTCTCGGTTTAAATCTCAAGAGCTGTAAAATCCCGTAAAATTAATTTTGGATATGTAGGCGGGACTTGGATTTAGACAAATTATAACTTACGGGGTTTGACTACTTTTTCGGGATAAGTTTGTGCTTCAAGATCAGCAGGAATTGGGAAATTATGGTAACTTGGTTGGTTTGTTAATTCACGGGTTGGTGTACTTAGTGTCACAAACATCTCGGGGTGGATGGATGCACGATGTTTGTTGACCCTTGCTAGAGCGTATTTAAGGTGGTTAGACCTGGATGTTCAAGAAGTGGATATATACAATAAAGGATGGAAGGTTGGGTATATATCACTACCTATATTTAAAGGAGTTACGTTGTTGTGCTCAATATAGGTTCTAAATCACAATTTGCAATTTAAGGTGATTAGACTTGGATGTTCATGAAGTGGATATATACAATTAAGGATGGAAGGTTGGGTATATATATCACTACCTATATTTAAAGGAGTTACGTTGTTGTGCTCAATATAGGTTCTAATTCATAATTGAGTGCAAGTTTAAGTCGCGGACTTGTTCTTTATCAAGCTTCATCAAGTGATTGTTGTTTCTCAAGCTTCTAATGGGATTGTTGTTCAAGATCTTCTCAAGAGGTAGTCAGGCTTAAAGACAAGAGGTGATTTGTTTGGAGACATGTTTTAACCTTTTACTCACTTTAAAGTCATATGCATTTCATCAAGCGGTTTTGGCATATTTCGAGCTTCAATGAATTGTTAATCTACTAAACCATTGATGATGAGGAAAGCAAGGGGTTACTACAAGAGAGTCTTAATCACCATCTTCGTTGCAGTAGTTTCAGTTGTCTCTTTCCATGTTTTGCGCCTGACAAATTCACAAACATCACGGACTCTCAGCTTTGGCAAAAAGGTCATTTCATGTCCTTTTTGAGGGGGAGAATTATCGCAAGTTTCCTAGAAGTTCCGTCTCCAGCGATGTGAATTTTAGCGGTTCCGGTTACAGCGGGTCAGATCGTATCGGTTCAGTCTCCAGCGGTTTGAATCTTAGCAGTGTCGGTTACAGCGGGTCAGATCGTAGTGATTCAGGATTCAGTGGTTCAGTCTACAGCAGTTTGATACTTACTGTTGTGCAGTTAGTTCTTGAATTTATTTCTCAGATAAATCTCAAGAACTGTAAAATCCTGTACACAGTACGACAACTATTCCACATCCAAGTAGCTGGGTCAGACAGCTTTGTTTGATAGGACTGACTATGAGTCATGGGCACTTCTAAGAATTAGCTCATGTTTCTTCTCTTTTTGGCTAGTCAACAGCACAAGATGATCATGAAGATAATCAGATATTCTTTATTTGTGATTGAAGTTGAATTTCACGAAGGCGTCTACTTATTTTATCGTGAAGTCGGGGTTGGTTGGATGCATGACCTTCATTGATAACTTGCTCGTTAAAATTTTAAGTTGAAGACTTGGGTTATCTAGTTACCAGCAGTCGAGGTAACTATCACTTAAGAGTCATGGGAGTACTCAGTGTCACACGTCAATGACGATGTCGATAATCGCAAGAGGTGTTAATGTCTCATACTTTGGTTGGGTATGGAGCTCTTAGAGAGTTGCTTGGAGCATTAATTCTCTACACCGTTCTTCCAACATTAGTGCAAGCTTAAGTAACGAATTTGGGGTCTTCTACTTCAGTTTTCAGTATTGGTATATCGGGTTCTCTTCATCGAGTGGTCACTAATCTATGTTCAAGGTTGGTTAGTTGGCCAAAGGTTTTAAAAGTTGTGATGTGATCTGTAATTCTCACGAAATATTCTTAACCCAAACTGACGTTCACTAAAACCAAATCAGTCACGCCACATTCAATCGGTTACTGTCTCACGGTTTCTTCTTGGTTTTGTAAAATCCCACGAAAGAACTTACTTCTCGGTTTAAACCATAGATTTGTAAAATCCCGTGATGATGGTCTATGCGCTCTTAACCATGATCGGGTTAAAACCATTATCAAAGTTCAGTCGATACATCATAAAGGGCTAGAGTTGGGCATTAACCAAAAGAAGTGACTACGGCGTTAATTCATTATTATTTATTTGAGGCTGAAGTGAAATTTCATGGGTGCGTGTACTTAGTATCTGAAGATATCGGGGAGGTTGGATGAAGATTCTTCGAGATCCTTGTTCGAGCTTTCAATACTGTTACACCCCGTACCCGTTTAGACCAAAATTTAAAACTTTTTACGCGGAAACGACTCACTTTTACGGACATCTGGTTACTCTTTTGACCACTGACAAAAATCTATAAACTTTTAGACCTTGAGACTATTTTTATATGAAACTAGACTCAATTACCTTCAAAACGATAGGTGGCACGACCCTTGACGACTTACGGTTCAAAAGATACGATTTTTCGAAGTTTACCAAAAATCTGACAGCGGCCTCCATCCGATCGGATCGCCAGCCATCCGATCGGATGGGAGGTTCTGTCCAGTTTTTGGACTTTCAAAATCCCCGGCCGATACTCCAACCTCCCGGACTCGAAACCTAACCAAACTTTCCAGATTTCATTACTATATATATAGGCTCATTTCCATCCAAAAACATTTACCATTTGACCACCCGGAATAGTACTTCCAAAATTGACGGGTTATGCATAAGAACCTATTTTACCCATTTACACTACAAACCAACTATACCACTTCATTTTTCCACCAAACTTGACCAACTTCATTACTTTAATATATCAAACATGTTTCATAGGTACTTGACCCGTTTACAACTCAAAATGGGTAAGAATACACTAAATCCAAACGCCCCCTTAACTTTTACTAAAAACACTTAAAACACACTTGACACATCGTTAGACCACCAAATCATTACGTGACCTTGACACACATTATACGACTCATAAAAGAGACTCTCGGGGGTACAACCTTGACTCGAGCTCGGTATTCTACCTAGCTCCTAATGCTTATTATCTTCCAATCCGCTTCCAACTCTTAGGCTATAATCCAAATCAAGTTATCTCCATCGCCATTAACCTACAAAACATTGACAACTAAAAGAATAAGCTTACGCTTAGTAAGTAAAACGATAATCACATAACATCATACTTCAAATCAAACACATAAGCATCACATATCTCCAAACACTTACTTAGCTACTCCACTGTCTAATTCTTGCATAATCACCTAACATCAACTTACCATCACAACCAAATTCACCACTTAGATCCTAGTCATCCTAGCATATAAGCATATATCCAACCTCTTATCACTAATCACAAACATACATAATACATACATGTTAGACATCCATATAATACATGCCATCATCATTTTACTTACCTTGATCCAAGCTAAACAACATCAAGAACATCATCAACAACACAATCTTCCATCATCCTCATCATCCTTCATAACTAATCAAGACCTAATAACATAATAATCAAATACATAAACAAGGGTTAACAAAACCCATTAAACAAAATCATCTTTCTTACCAAATCATCATATGATCACACCTAGATCATATGATGATATCCCACTTTCCTACTCATCTACAACTTCACTAAAACAAGATAATAGATTACTTACTTGCATAAGATCATAACTAAGGAAGGCTACTAACACTTGATCTTCACATTCTTCTTCTTGGATCATCATCTTGCTATTTCCCTCTCTTTTTCTCCTCCATAAAACCGGACCATCAATCTTATCTAAATAATGGGAGAATTATCTAGAATTCCCTAGATATAACTAGTTAGGTAGCAAGTTTGGTCCTTTGGCAAGAGTGGCCCCTCAAGTCCTATTCTTTCTTATTTAACCACAACTAACTTATAACATATTGGACACTTGACAACTTAGGTCCTTCTAGTTTATACCTCACATTTCATATTACTACATTAGTCATACTTTGACTATTAATTTGACCATCGGGTTTGACTTGCACGTAACTTTGTTGACCAACCAATTACATCCAACCTTAGCATATTTCATCTAGGGTGGGGCCTACTCGTAACCGAGATACGGGTCTAACAAATACAATGACAAAGACTTGGATATCTAGTTATTTTTTCTTTCTCTCTATTACAAAATAACTATCACTTTAAGGAGTCACGTTGTAGTGCTCAGTGTCACACGCAGTTGTGGATATCCAAGAGGTGATGTACGTCTTATACTTGATGGTTGGTTGGTTGAAGAGTATAGAGTACTTAGGGATTCGATGTTGCACGAAGTCTCTACACCGCTCTTTGTCACGCATTAGTACAAGTTTAAGTCACAAGTTCGGGTTATATTACTTCAGTATCAAGTTCATCATATTGGGTTTTCTCTATCAGTGGTCACGACATCAAGCCAACAGAATGATAATGGGGTTGGTAACGAGTTAGATGAGAGAAGAAGTAAAGAGAGAGATAATGACGTTTGAACACAGCAGTTCAAGCCTCGTTCTTCATTAAATGACGTCTGTACACTTCAGTGCAGGCCTCGTTCTTCATCAGATGACGTCTGAATACCTCAGTTCAGGCCTCGTTCTTCAAAGAAAAGAAAAGTGTACGCTTGAGTGCATTTTATCTTCAAAAGAAGAGGAGTCTTCTTATTTATGGCCATTCTCATCAACAAGATTCATGCTCTTTCCGTGCTTATTCAATCTTCAAGTGGATCGGCGCACACTGGAGTATATTCTTATTCACTTGTTCAACCAAAAATTGCAGTTGACAGGCATATGCAATTTTTGAGGGGGGGAAAGAGTGAATAAACAACGTGTTAGTCTTCAAGAACCGTCAAGCGGAGTTACTTATCGTTGATGGTATTCATATTCACTGGTTCAATCATCAAAAATTGCAGTTGGCAGGCATATGCAATTTTTGAGGGGGGAAAGGGTGAATATTAGTCTACATGTTGGTTGATGATTGAGAAATGGTCATACGACTCCTGAATACGTCAGTTCAGGAGTCGTGCAAACCATGTTTCTCCAACACTACTTCTTCCGTCTATTAAGGTGTTGAAGAACATGGTCATGGAATGCTAATCTACATATTCTCACGGGCTGGTTCAATCAGCAGCAAAGGGTTTCTAGTCAATGATTCATGCATACGTCATCAGGCTACATGTACACATCATGATGATGATTCCGATTAATCGTAACCATCATGGGGGAGAGAAATGTGTACACCAAGGACGCACAACAGGTTCACGTGATCGGGCTTAATCATATATTCCGGTGTTGAGAACCGCAGAGATGATCAGTGGTTCAACTTGTTACCTTGGTATTTACGTTTCACTGTTACGTCATGGGCTGATTAATCGTAACCATCAGGGGAGAGAGAATGTGTACATCAAGGACGCACAACAGGTTCACGTGATCAGGGCTTAATATCCAAGGATGGATACATTCTATAGATGATCAGTGGTTCAACTTGTTACGTTGGTGCTATACGTATGACTGAAGAAGGTCGAGTCGTCAGTCTATTCTACGTTCTCTGTTGGGAGTTATCATCTTATGTGTATGCTGCGGGCTGATGGGTTACATGTAAGGTTACTGGAAGGCATTGGGTGAGATGAAGATGATTGGTATTCTATTCCTCCACATTGGGCAATCTTGAAGAAGGTCGAGTCTTCAGTCTTCTCTACATTCAAGAATGTTGAGCTCTTTTCTTACAACTTGATATTTAACTTAATCCCATGACAGTTCTTGTTTGATGAGTTGTGGAGTTAAGTTAGGTTCAAGTTGTTCCGTAGTTTAAGGTTAGGTCCAACTTGATTTTAACCTAATCTCATGACAGTTCTTGTTTGATGAGTTGTGAGGTTAAGCTGAAATCAAGTTGTTACTGGGCTTAAATTTGTGGTCTAGTTTAACCTCATGACAGTTCTTGTTTGATGAGTTGTGGGGTTAAGCTAGATTTCAGTTGAGGCTCAACTTAAACTACCGAAAAGATGCACAAGGTTTTTGACGGCGTCTCTCAAGGACGGGAGTGTTAGAAGATTAAAGACGGCATGTATTTGGTTATCAAAAGACTTCTTCATATTTCGGGCGTTCATCCAAAGTCTTCTTCCAATTATGGGTGTTCGTCAGAGGTTGTCAGATTGGGGGAGAGCACTAATTAGGGGAGAGTGTTGAGCCAGAATCATTCCCTGATTGAAAGTGCTCACATTGCTCTTCAGCAAGTCAAGTGATGAATGCGGAGAAGATTCAGAATGCTGAGGAGTAATGGTTTCTGGTTCGTATCCTTGTACATATATACTTATTCATACATTATACCATCTTGTAAATAGATATATAGAAATCCTGCAAATTGTAAATAGAGAAACGTAAAACCAGAAAAACCAAAAAAATTAAAAAATTAGAAAAGACCAAAAATAGTTTCACCTAGGCATGTCTTCTGTTTATCGATAACATTTACGGACTTAGAAATGTCATTCAATAATGGCACGGGTCTTTAAATGAAGCTCGAGCAGAAGTTAAAATGGATGGTTAAAACATGTCTAAATGGCTTGCTATTACTTTAGATAGCAACCCGCGCTTTATATTGGGGAAAGCACGTCGCCAAAAAGACGGCTGTTCCTCCAACTGGGTGATGTTCACCTGGGCATGGATTACTTCATATCCATGTTTCCTGATTTGATGTACGTTTCAGTGCATCATTTCTTGTAAAAGAAGAGAAATCTTCTTAGTATAACAAATAGTTTTCATTCTATGATTCTTCTGAAAATTATTTGTGAGACACTTGGTGAATATGTGTTGTATGAAATTTGTTTAAACTTGGATTATGCATAAAATTTGTCACTCAATCAACGACTACAAAACCTCACGACAGTTCTTGTTTGATGAGTTGTGGGGTTAAGCGTGATTTTAGTTGAGGTTCAACTAGAATACGGGTCATTGATTGAGGGGGAGAGTGAATTCAAATTTTATATCATCAAACGGATTTATTGGTTAAATCAAACTTGTTAGAAATGGTTTTGTAGTTAATGGGGATTTAGTTGAAGAGGATCTTGCTTAAATATATCAAATGACCAAGTGTGTTAGTTGCTAGAAAGTTTAGGACATTATGTGCAATTTGCTTATAGTTTCCTAGCTTTATGTATCTAGAAGGTTCATTTGTGTTACTTTGGAATCCTCGTATAACCCCCAAAATGCTTTAAGACTCAAAACCTAAAAGAAGTTAGAAAACCAGTTGTGTTTGATGTTCTTGAATGCTCCACTGACATTTGTATGAACTAAGTGAATGAGTTTCAAATGTTGTTTGTCTCTGCTGCTTAATTGTTGTTGATATTGTGCATATGTTCTCAGGATTCGCTTAGGTAGATTGCTATTATGTTAGAATCATGTTCCTAAGATCCTGAATTAAATATTGAAATTCGTGTGAATTGCCATGTTCATGATTGCTATTTGCTCTTCATGCTAGATAGTGGTTTGACGTAGTTCCTGATTGGGGTTTGATTATAAGATGAACTTGGTATTATAATGTGGCAAGCTGCTGAAGGGTAGCTATCTAGGAATAGTGTATCTGTATGTATGTATATCTGTGTTGATATTCTTATGCAGATTCCATAGCCAAAATGAATGTGCCAGTTCCCATTCTAACCATTTGATCAGACGTTCAAACTCTATTGATTGGCTCGGAATTCACCTCAACAACAATGTCGGCAACAACAACAACAACACCTTCACCTCCACCACCATCATTTCAACAAAGAAGTACTTACTCGGATCTCGCCAAGAGGGGATCGACAATACTTGAGAAGATTTGTTGGTGGATGGATGATTGATGTTGACCATTGACTCACTCAGAAAAGCGAGTGATTACATCATCTGCGCAAAAAGGTCAATATCACTTGTGTCATAATAATCAATTTGTGCAAAATAAGCAGTGAATCTCCCTCTTAGTTTAAGGGGGAGCATAGTATGTTTCATCATCAGAATATATTAAATCGGACACATTTTCTCCCACATTTTCTAACTTATTTAAATCAATTGGGATCACAAATCTCAAAAGGTTTGAAATTTTTGATCGGGGGAGAGAATGTGATTTAAATATGAAACCTGATGAAAATGTGATGTTTTGGACTTAAGTGTAAGCTCTCCCATATGTGCTAAACTCTTTTGTATACCAAGGCACATATTGAGGGGGAGCAAAATGTTTTGGATGTGAAAGAAAGCTCTCCAGTAAGTGCTAAACTCTTTTGTATACCAATGCACTTATTGAGGGGGAGCAAAGGATTTGGCATGCATCTTATGTGAGAACGTGACTCAGTCTTAACATATGAATTGACGAAACTAAACTGTCATCTATCGAAAGGGCATATCCTGGCCGGGTAATAATTTCAAGCTAGTCTAACTAGTGATGTAAGCGTGTCTCGAAAAGGATGTGTCTGAGTAGAGTGTACCGTTTCGAGAAACTTTCTATGGACTTGACCAGGACGGGTAATAATTTCAAGCTGGTCTAACCAGTGATGTAAGCGTGTCTCGAATCGGTCATGTTCACTGAAAGTGGATCAATTCAAAAAGTGCGAGCTCTACCTAACATGTGCAAATTTATAAAACAATCAACCGAGCACATGTTGAGGGGGAGCAATTTGAAAAATATAAAACTCTCAAGTGTTTGCAAAAATGTGTTTCAGAATCATGAACACTTTGAGAGATTTTTCAAAGATTTGGTTTATGGCAATCGTGGAAGTACACCAAAGACCGACCATTTTAATTAATGCATGGAGTTATAAGGATGGTTAGGTTAGGCTCAAGTTCCCACGATCCCGCCAGAGCCGGAGGGATCTACCCAGGGACAATCCACTAGTTAGTGTAGAAGTCCTTAGGTATGATTAAAAAGGAGAAAAGTGTGATTAAGGGAAGAGTGCCGACTGAGATGGAGCTAGCACTGGAACAAACCCAACAAGGTGTTAGTTATGAAGTCTCGGTAAGCACTGAAGGGGTTGAAGAATGAAAAAGAATTGTAAAGATAAAGGGTGAAAAGAAATAGCCCTCCTTACAACTTAGGCAGAAACCGGGTCAATACATATGCTGTCAGAATCACTTAGTTGATTGCTGGCATTGAAGACAAAGTATCATGGACCCAGTGATACGCTGCACAACCCTCCTTAGCCACTCAAGGTCCCTCAAAGGACTCTTGTTTCAATTGTCACGGAGTTCAATACATTCCTATCGTCTCTCTCACTCCGAGTTAGATGATATTGAAAAGGTGGCAGTCCTCTCCAGCCTCCGATCACCAAATCAAAACGCACAATAGAGTCTAGAGCCACGAGATGCATAATAAGATCTCATAGGGACACAAATTATTTCTACACTGGGTGTTCAACATTAAGGACACCAGTTGTAATCTTAAGAGTCCTACGCAGATCTTAGCAATCTGCCAGAACATTTATGAGGGAATTTACAAATGTAATTCTCAATGATTGAATGGAAATTCCTGCCAGGGTCAACATCAAGCAGCCCTGAAAGCAGGTCACTTCGGTAATTCTTTATGGATTACGCTTAGTGGTCGCGGCGGTTTCAAACGGTCTACAGTCGTGGAGTGATCTCCAGCGACTCACCTAATCGTTGATGTGCTACGGTTCGATCTTAAAAAGCCCTCTGTGGGTTTTCGATTAGGAACGGTCTTGGTAAGGATTAGAGAGAGTTTTCACACTATGCTGTTAACAATCTTGAAGTCCGAACCTGTAAGTACCGGACGTTTTATTGCTAACTGTCGTATGCAGGAACTTCTGGCGATTGTAGCTGATTGCTGTTGCAGCTGTTTGCAGTTGTAGCTGATTGAAGTTGCAGCTGAATGCGGTTGTAGCTGGTTGCAGTAAAGATGCCAATCCTCTACCACATGTTCACACTACATCATCATTGTAATTCAACAAAGTCATGATCAACCTAAAAGACCTTTAACACGGCTTCTGCAAACTCTGATGCTAAAGATCATGACACCAAATAGTGTGAGCATGTCGGCTCAAAGATTTACACATCACATGGAAACATACTCCTGAAAGATGACTTGGAAACAAATGTTGGATGATAAAGTCGAAGAATACTCAAAGATCATCCAAGACAAAGAAAGGTCATCTAACGAACACTGCTGAATGCACAAAGATACAAGACTTTGAAGAATCAAAGACTACGAGCTATAAAGACAAGTTCAGAAGAAAGAATGCTAGAATTCAAATTATTATTTCCGGGGTGACCTCCCTTAGGGGGAGATTGTTAGGAATATAAATATTCATATGAAGGTTCGGTCACCCCGAGCATCTAATTAGCATTTATATAGCTCGTAGGCTTATATATATTCGTTTAGTATTATTAGTAATATTAGTTTTATTAGATTAGTCGTATCTATATTTGTGGAGTGGGTCGGGGCTTTCCCCACTGTCAGCTCACTCCACAGCCCACTAGGGGCACAAATATGTAGAAGTATAAATACCCCTTCCCACACTTGGGAAGGGTTGGAACTCTTGTCACAATTAATCTAATATCCAGATTTTCACAAAGAGTCTCCCACCTCTCTCTAACTTCTCTCTACCAACTAACTCAAATGGGTTTCTTGATCTTTCAAGATCCAAGACCACCCGAATAGATCCACACAATCAAGAAGGTTATTTCCTACAGCTTATTTACTTTCTAGTTAATTAGTATTTTAATTATTAAGTTATTAAACCAAACAATCAATCAATTATTTATTTCGTTAAACTTAGCTATAACCACATACTCCTCGTGGATACGATACCCGCTTGCCCTATCTAGTATAAGGTAATTAGGTTTATTTTTTATCGGTACAACGACATCGGTCAAATTTTGGCGCCGCTGCCGGGGATCGAACCCGGGTCACCCGCGTGACAGGCGGGAATACTTACCACTATACTACAACGCAATGCTTTAAGTTGGAGTTTTAGGAAATTTATTTTTATTTTCATTTTTCTTTGTCTTTTTCAAATCATTAATTTTTAACTAAATTTCAACTTGGAGTTTGCATTGGGGACAATGCAATGCTTTAAGTTGGGGAGGGGGGTACCATAATATTTTAATTAGAAAATGTGGTTAAAAATGCGAAATAAAAAAAAATTAAAAAAATTGTCGCATTGTTTAAAAAGCTTTGTGCTAATTTGGACGTGAGAAGCCTCTTCTACACGTATTTGTTAAGTTTTGTAGATTTTGGAGATAAACATTTGGATCATACTATGTCACGAGATAAAGATCCAACCACAAGTGCTTAATCAGGTGAACCCGCTCCTTTTTATTTTATTTTTGGTTGAATTATTTGATTTGAATTTTGCATAGTGTGTGCACTTAGTTAGTTCACGTGTAAATTTAGTTTTTGCATATTTTTAGTTTACATAATCAAACCATTAAATCAAGTTTCCCTAATTTACTTTTTACTTGGAAGAGGAAGAAAAAGAAAATGTTTTGATAAAATTGTTTTTTTTGCCTGTGAATTGGACAGTGTACGACACATAAGAGAAATCTTTCATTTTGCAATTATGTGCCATCGCTGGCTACGATAGTTTATTTGAGGATTGTATTTACAGTATAAGCTCTTAGAAATTGAAGGATTAAACTGGTGAGAGTTCTGAGCCTTTGTTGACTGACACATCCAAAATCAGTCTTATATTTCTTTCCGTGAGTGATAGTCTTCCCATGCGATGTCATCTAGAACTTGCACTTAGTCTCTTCAAGATTGCATTAATTATGTATGTACAACGCATGATGATGGCACCTAGGATTTAACCCCGTTTTAGCCTGCTTTTGTTATAATTACATTGACTTCATTGGTCAAGTAATTGCCCCTACCCTTTTGTCGCACTCATCTTTAGTGCAAGATACCCCTAGTGAACCCTTCTGAGCTTACCTTTTCATTTTGTTTACACTCCATTAAATATGTTACACCCAAATCGCCTTAGCCCCCCATTTGTGCACTCATTTTTAGTGTACGTACCCCTTGTGAAAAATATATAAACCCTTAGTTAATTGTTTATTTAGTTACATGGTTGCTAAGTCGAGTTGTATACAGTTTTGGGATGATTGGGATTCATGGTAGTATGGTTATTTATGGAGAAATGGGGAAGAATGTCAATTTATTGCCCCCGCGTACGTTAATGTCTAAGTGCTCCATGTGTATTGATCCTCCTAATTTGGGTCACTAGTATTATGATTTTATGTTATGTTCAAGTTATCATGTGTTATGTATTATGTTAAAGCAGATTAAAACGATGGCAGAGCAAAAGTAATGAATGAAAAAAAAAAAAAAAAAAAAAAAAAAAAAACGGACTGCCATCCTGCTTATTTTTAAGTCAAGAAAGAGTCGAGAAAATTAAAGAAAAAGTTGTTCTATTGTTTTTTTGTTTGTTATTTATTGTGTCTTGGCTTAGCAACGCCACGTTTATACATGTAACTATTTAGATGATTAACTTGGCACCAGTGAAAAAATCCCCCATTATCCTAAACCGTTTTTCCTTACCCTACACCTTACGTTATAACCCATTATAAGACCATCTGAGTTGTGCATGTGTAATCTTAAGTAGTGGCGAATGAGACTATTTGCAAGCCTATGGAGAATCATCTCTTGAGGAATGACAATGAGTGAAACACATAACCCCATTAAACACTTGAGTGATGAGTGATTATCCTTGTGAGGGCCTTCAATTCTAAGTTGCTTTATCTTTAAGTTGATTATCGTTCACTATTAGTTGCAAATGATGGATATTATCGGTGTGCTTGTTATGTGCTTTGAAGATCCATGTGCTTAAAATGATTTCTATCTAAACTATTTTTAATGTCTTTCTCGGGACGAGTAAGAGTCAAGTTGGGGAGGTTTGATCGGCGCATTTTACATACACCTTAATATTGTTTAATTGCTTAATTATGTATTGGTATTATCCTTTATATATGTTACTTTAAGGTGTTTTGTGTTTATGTAGGCTATGCTCACAAAGGAGCTAAACTTGGTGATATTACAAGTTTAATATAAAGACATGAAAGATTTGGACATTGTCGCATTATTTTGGTCATAACTTCTTCGTCCGAGCTCCGTTTTTGTTGATTCAAAAGGCCACGGAAAGAGAGAAGAGAATGCTACAAATTTAAATGATTAAAAGCACGAAAATCTGAAGATAAAACGTGATTAATTCTATGGGAGCTGTTGTTCGTGAAATAATAATACATCTATTGGAATATAAGCCCAAGTAAAGATTGGACCCATGTTGGGCTTTGAGGCCTGTTTGCTTAGTCGGCTAGGAAAAGAAGAAACAAAAGGAGCCGCATTTTATTTATTAATGGAGAGGTCGACATATCATTAAAGAGAAAAGATAATACAGCCGCCACTTTTCGGTGGACCCTTTCGAACATTCAATTCAGTAGAAGAAGTCCGCCGCTATTAGTATATGTTATTATTCTTGTTTCGACGATCGTTCAATATAATGGAGATGATGTCTACTAACGTGATGAGCGGCTAAGCCTCTTGTAATCTCTCCCAGTAAAAGATATATTTGGTTAGATCATGTTTACGGATTTTATTTTATTTGTCAAACGTTAATTCATCTGATTTTAATGCGTATCTTTTATTTGATTTTAATGTTTAATATAATTATTTGATTGAATAATTATGAGACATATTATTGCGAGTCAACGATTCGTGCCGAGCCTAATTAGTATAGGGGTTAAGACGGTCGTATGTTAAACATAATTTGTACCCATAATTGTTCACTTGAGTAATTATTAAATTAATTGATAAGATTATTGTAAGACATGTTATTGCTAGTCAACGAGTTGTGCCGAGTCCACTAGTTTAGGGATTAAGACGATTTGTGTGATAAACATAACTTGTGCCCAAAATTATCCTTTTCAATTAATAAAAACTATGTCTATGTGGTTTGAAGGCAAACATTAGAATTAATCCGTAACTTGATCATATCATTATATCTGGAGCCGGGAGGGATTACTTTTTACTCAACTGTTTACAAACCTTACTTTTATTTGCTTCTTTATTTTTATTGCTTATTTACTTTCTAGTTAATTAGTATTTTAATTATTAAGTTATTAAACCAAACAATCAATCAATTATTTATTTCGTTAAACTTAGCTATAATCACATACTCCTCGTGCATACGATACCCGCTTGCCCTATCTAGTATAAGGTAATTAGGTTTATTTTTGATCGGTACAACGACATCGGTCACATCCAGAGATGGTATAAAGTAAACTACAACATAAACACAATCAAATCATGACACAAACATAATCAACATAATATAAGCAACAAACCACACAAACATAAACGCAATGCAAATATAAATATAAAGCGATAAAGACTAAAATAAAAGTAAAGAGATAAGTAAAGAAGGCGAAAAGCGGACACGATGATTTATAGTGGTTCGGTCACGAAGCTCCTCTTCGCCCTACTCCACTCCCCGAGTACCCAACTCGAGAGTTACTTCACTAATTAACAAGCTCCCTTCTTGGCGGAAAAAACCATACAACGTCGCTTACAATATTTTCCGACACTAAGCTAGATGTCGAGTTCTTCTTCGGGTGCAACCAAACCCATTATGTTTTATGGCCCAACATAACAAACCTTGTGTTTTGAGGCCTAAACACATAAACCACGTCGCTTACATTATTTTTTGACATTAAGCTAAATGTCGAGTACTAATCTAGCTAGAACCAATCTCACTCACGATCTACCCGATCCTCACATATCACACAAGCTACAAGATCCACATGATCTACACTCGATCTACCCGATCTACTCATGATCCACCCGATCTACTCGATCTACCCGATAACAACACAAGCAACACAAGATCTCCCCGATCTCTACAAGATCACAATGATCCACGCAAACTAACTAAACAAGATGATAGACAACTTAATGTATAGCAAGATACAACAAGTGCGTAACAAATGTTACGAGTGTACTAGACTAACACTATAACACTTTGTATCTTTGTGATACTATGTGTTCTTCTCTTGCACTAGTAGAGGAATGAAGGTAATCTCTTGGTTAGATGAAAGGATCAATCTTAAACAAACTAAGACTCTCTAAATGATCAAAGAAAGTGATCTAAATAAGAAGGGATTAGACCAGAGAAAACTAACTGGAAAAATCAAGTTGGAAGTGTAAAATGGTCCACTATTTATAGGCAAAGAAAAAACTAGCCGTTACGTACGGACGATACCACTAAAGTTATATGGTACCACTAATTGTCAGACAGTACCGTTAAATTTAGTGGTACCGTCCCATACAAAAACGCTCCTCTTTTTGTTTTTAGTGGGAAAGGTTTATTTCGGGATGTTTGGAGCTGTTTTGGGGGGAAAATAGCTGTTGGGATTTTTAAACTTATTTTTCAAAATAAAACATTTCTTTTTAATTCAAAAATAATTTGTAAAATGTATTTTTGAAAAAATATTTTGTCACATTAAAAATGTGAAGTTTAGAACAAAAAATTTATTTCTTTGATCTTCCGTCAAGTTTAAATTTGTTTGTTCATACCTTGAGTGATTTACGTCGGGATGAAAATCTACGACTCTGTTGAGGCATACTTGATACGTTGAGAGATGTTGATGTAAGTATGCGTTGATGATTTGTGTTTACAAGTAACTTGCGCATTTTATGTTATGCATTACATGTTACATGTTTGTCATTATTAAAACCGAAGAAACCGTTTAGTTTAAATATCGTAATATTTGCACTAACACCATGTTTAGATTTATAATTGAAATAAGATAATTTCTAAGTATTCCTGAAAGCTAGTGGGAGTATTATGTTTAATTTCCTAAATCATATATGTTGTATAACATATATGAAGTAACATTCCATATAGGTAAAATGTTAAGTCTTAGTTTGCAATGAAACTTCACTTGAATGATTTAGAAAATAAAACATACAACCTTGGAATAAATGTTTATTATTAATAAGCATGTGCGGTAAATGAATCTAATAGAACATGATATATCATTTAGAAAGTCTAAATGGATATGTAGAACATGAAAAAAAATCTAAGTCTGACTCAAGGATTTTTCAAGAACATCATGTTATTGTTGGATCATGCTTGATTGCAAGATGATTTGACAACATTGATATCTAATTGAAAGTTATTAGATAACTAGTGTAATGAATATTCTAATAGAATATGTTTGGATATAGAATTACATCTTCAGTCTGGAGTTGCTTCTAGATTCTATGGATGAACAATATGTCAATTGTTGTGCAAATTGTCATCGCCTACAAACTTAAAAGTTTGGAAATATTAAAGTTTACGGAGTTTTAATGAACCTTGTGTTGTTTGTATACAATGATGTTGGTTTAATTGAGATGATACTCAATACTAGTCATGGTAGGATTTCGTCCTTGGCTATGTAAACTAGTTGTGCTCACTAAGAGCATTGTTGCATTATACATTAAAGAATTAGAATACTTTAAACTTTAAAAATGTTTGAAAGTTTGATTATCATAAATTGGTGGTTGAGGTTGTCACACACTTTATGAAATATTGTGTGGCAATTATTTAAGTGCACACATACAAGAACTTTACTAGTTGAATTCATGAAATAAGTATTCTCAAAATTCCGATAGATCAAAGTTGGTTGATTTATGCCTTGTCAAACAAGTATGATTATCATGACTTGAGGCATAATTCATCAAATAGAATTTTCATGCATTGATCTCTTTAGTATTTGGATAAAGGATGTTAAGCATTTATTATTTGTAATGAACTTAAGTATTTGGTACGTTTGTTTTCATTAATAATAAATTGTGTCTTACATTTGCATGTTTAAATCCGTGAATAACTTATGATATTCTAAAATAGTCCGTTGTCAATTAATGATATGGGAATATCATTGAATTAAGAAAAATCTGAGTTTTTGTAGAATATACTTGAAAGTATATTGATGCGTTGACATACCAATTTTACATGATATTTAATGAATTGAATATAGGAATTATCCTAAACTACATGATTGTACTTTATGGATCTTGTCATCAAGTAATCATGAATAGTTATCCTTAGACTTGAGACACCAGAGAACTCTCATGGATGTAGTGCATTTCTGTGAAGCAATTTAATGATATACGTAACTGGTAGTTATAAGGATTGTTTTCAGAAGTGTTGCAAAGTTCATAGGTTTGTTTGTAGTTAATAAAGAATTTGTTCCTTCAAATTCGTTTTGATATTTAATACTGCTGGGCCCCTCGTAGGGTTGACAAGATGTTTGCGTGCGCACGCCCAAGATCTATCTGGAATAGGTTTAGAAGATTTGGTAATCTTGCTCAATCATAAACAACGAGAAACATAATAGTTAATTATGGAATGACTAAGATCCATATCCATATTAACATGGTATTAGAAACAAAAGGATAATAATAATGATGAATCATTAAAAGGTTTTTCTAGGAGACCTTACTCGAGTTATACTAGAGGCATTGTCGTGTTGCTAGACGCTAACCAATGTGATTACACTATTAAGATATGTCCAAGTGGGAGCTGTTAGTTTTATGGACATAAATTAGTAGTGTATGTTAAGATCGAACTCGATACCATGGGATTGCACACTTTACGTATGAAGGATTAATGTTTAATAATTAAATATAAAATGTTATATATAATTATTAATTACACAAAATGACTAACGACCGTTAAGTAATTAATGGAAATTGACTAACGACTGTTAACTAATAAAAGGAAAAGATTATTGATGGAAAATAAGAGAACAAGAAAGATCTAGAAACCCTTGTGGGTTATTAGATCCGATCGGCAAGGGAATCCCAACTTGTTCTCCAAGTTTTGTCATTCTATATAAACAAACACAAAGGGGTTATTGTTTGGTTAACTTTTGTACACACACTAAACCCTAATGTGTTTTTCTCTTTTCTTTTAACATCAATCGGCCGAAACCCTTAAAGGGGCGTTCGATCTTTGTTTTTCCAAAAACAAGGTTTTGTGTTTTCATTAACTAGCATTAACGTTAATTCGGTATTAGTACGTGTGTACAAGAACGTGGTACTAACACACTATTGCTAGTATCTTGGATTGAATTGTAAATTGGTAAGGGACAATTCTTTAATCCACATAAACCCTAATTAGGATTCATATATTGATCGAATTAATTGCTTGCATGGAGTTGCTAAAAGGTACGCATACTTTTACTTTTCGGTTAGTTAATTACAATTATATGTTTCTTACGCTTCCGCATTACTTTGATGTTTTATTTTTATGATATGTCATGTTATTAAATTCCGACAGTAGACGCCATAAAGTTGACAGTTTCATCAAAGACCACCTCAACCTCATCATCACTATCACTATCCGTATTTCCCGGATCAACAACATTTTTAGAACTAGGAAGCGTTGATTTACAAGGTTTTAGCGGCTTCCCATCATCACCCACTAGCACAAGCTTCTCATCAAGCATCTAACTTTCCAATTCATTAATCCTTGCAACCAAATGTGTAGTACTTGGACTACCAGATGCCGTACCAACCAAAGGTGTCGGGACATTACCACTAGGTTCTACATTAGCATTAGAAGCCTCATCCAATTCACCTAGAACACCAAATGCATTAGAAGTACTTACTACTTTAGCATCCATTTTCGGTTGTCTAGACGTAGAAGTTTCCTTTGTATTATTTTTTGAATTGGAAGCCTTGGTATTCTTTGGTGCAACAGGCCTATACTCAAACTTGTTTATTGGAACACCATTAAACTTATTTGGATTAGCTCCTTTCCGCTTCACAACCGTAAACCCGTCATTAGAACCCGAACTCTGACGCCTTTATTTATCCTATTCACCACACGTTTAGGAGCAGCTGTGAGACAATCATTGATAATGACCATATAACAAACAAGTACCACAACGAGGGGGTTCCCACTCGTATTCAATACGAATAGACTCTTTCGTATATCTACTTCCATTAAGCTTTGGAACAGCTAAAACTAGATTATCATGAAACTCATTAGACGCATTAATTTCAACCAAGGATCTTGCATAGCTGCTCCTCCCCCATGAATCCAAACACATGTTATTCGTATACGAGTCTAGCATCATGGGAGTACCAATCTTAGAAGCGATCAAGCTCAAACCATCCGATGTATATGCAACCAATGGTACATCATGAAACTTCACCCAGACTAGGACACAAGACAAATCTTCTTTCAAAAGACTTACCTCGGGTGACCACTTGTTAAGAAAGATGTTTGGTTATTTTAATAGAAATTTTGTTAGTTTTGTAGACATAAAATAATAGTTGTGTGTTAGGATCGAATTCGAGATCACGGGATTTCACACTTTACGTATGAAGAGTAAATGAATAATAATTATTTATAAAAAGTTATATTTTATTATTATATACACAAAACACATAACGACGTTAGTATTTAACGGATAATGACTAACGACCGTTAGATGAATAAAAGGAAAGTTTTATAGATAGAATATTAGATATCAAAGGAGGTTCTAGAATCCCCTAAAGGACCTAGATCGATCGGCCAAGGGTTAGGATTCCTAATCCTTGTCTAACTTGTGCTCTAAGTTTTCTAATACTATATAAACACATCAAGGGTTATTAGTTTTGGCACCTCTTGTACACATACTATAACCTAAAGTGTGTTTTCTTTTCTCTTGTTCTAAAACTCGGCCGAACCCCCCTCCTAAGGGTTTCGAAGTTTTGGTTTTCATAACCTAAAACGTTTTATTTTCTTTACTTGCATAAACATTTACTTGGTATTAGTACGTGTGTACAAGAACGTGAATCAAACACACTATTGTTTGATTCTTGGATTGAATTGCAAAATCGGTAAGGGGCAATTCGTGTAATCCTTATAAACCCTAATTAGGTTCATCACTATTGTTGCTTGGATTAGATTCTTGTTTGGCTAGAATCTTAAGGTACGCTACTATTTAAGTTTGGTTAATTAATTTATGCATTATATGATCCTACTCGCTTCCGCTATTACTTTGATGCTTTATGTGTTTAATTATGTATGACATGATATTAAAATCCAACAAATTTAACACTTCATTTATTTTGTATTTTTTATATGTTTGTTTACCAGCCATTTTGATAGATTGTAACAGTAGCTTTGTAACACTTTATTTTTGACGAAGAGGTATGGTGATTTGTATTTTCGATGATATTCTTAAAACACCTAACCTAATAGGGCCAATTGTGTTAGCATTAGGCCTTACATTATTCAAAAGTTTTATCATGATGAGGATGGTGATGTTGTCAAAAGTATGATAGTATCTATGATCATTTTTCCTGATAATGCTTTAGTTTAACTCGATTTAGTAATTACTGATGCATTGCAAAAGTTATGTATAGATTTGTGGCTGGTTCAAAAATTGCAACAAATCAATGACTCTACACGATTGTTCTGGCCTGTCAAACTGAGCACATGTCTCACCTAAAATTGCCATGAGGCACTCAACATAAGATTAAGTGCCCAACTCCCTGTTATGAAGAGTTAAGAAGTTTAACTACCCTAAACAATTGAACAAACAAAGTACCGAAATATGTTTTTTACAGTCTCCTCTGTAATTGTATAGTTAATTTTTAGACTATGAACTTCATACATTGTGTCTTAGCATATGCAGGTATGGTACCTTAGGTCTTTATTGTAATTCACGTGTTAGAATATCACCAATGCATCTCATTAATTGCTGTTGTAGGAAATCAAAAAACTAGAAAGAAAATCCTCTGTAATTAATGTTCTTTTGAAGGATGCGATATGACAACAACTTTACTTGATTGTTTAAAATAATAGACGATGAAACACACAAACTTAGATGGATTTGATTGTGTTATGACATCGATTTTGATAAACCTGCTGTTTGGACAAGAATTGTGATTGACGTCATTGAAGTCATTACTGTCGTATTGTGCAACGTTTAATTATATAAACACTAATACAAAAGACTTGGAGCTTAATTATAATAGCTAAAAGGTGTTCGGATCAAAATATTACAAAAATATATATAATATAAGTAAATTAGAAATCAATTCTTAAAAATATACAACGTACATATAAAAAACTCGTATGTGCACGGGTCTTATAACTAGTACTTAATTACAATTTAAACCACTCACTTTTTTCATAAAAAAATATATAAAAAATTTGCCCACACAAATTAACCTATACAAATTATGGGTAATATGTAAATTATAACCTAAACAAAGAATTCTATAAATTCTGTTTCCTTAGATAAATTCAACTCAATATATATCTTCCATGGTTATCTTATTCTTAACCTTCTTCTATAAATTAAGCTTTTTGTATACCAACCCTAGCTGTAAATTGGTAGACCACGAAGCAATAAAGAGACAATGGTGGATACTCGTCATGGCGGTCGTCTTAAAAATACCACGACGACAGAGCTTCATGTGACGTTCTATTTTAGAGCATACTACCACGGCTTCCAGTAGAGGTGTCAATTTGTGCCCAAATTAAAAAAAAATGGCTAATTTTGACTACTTTATAAAAGACTTGGGCACATTTAGCCCTCTCCTTTTTTTGAAATGGGCATATTTAGCCCATTGAAAAGTTAAGTGGGCACTAACGGGCACATATTTTCTCTTAATTGGAGAACATTATAATCGTTTTTAAAGAAAAACTTATATATATAATATATATTTTTTTAATATAAATGAAGTATTACGTTTAAGAAATTTATTTCGTCATTTTTTGTCTTCTATAAAGCGATTTGAATAACATGTGCCCGTTTGGCCCGTGCCGGTTTAGTCCGTGCCCGTTCTAGCCCGTGCCCATTCTAGCCCATGCCCGTGCCCGCCCGGCCGGCCCGTTTTGCCACGTCTAGCTTCCAGCAAGATCTCTAATCCGTTTTTGGAGTGTTTCTAAACAATGGTACTCTTTCTTAAAGTCACTTGAATTTAGCAACATTCATCTCAAACGTGTAACTAACAATGATCATCAAGATCACCATAAACCTCTCCTGGTAAATCGAAAAGGACCATGTTATTTCAACAACTTGGATTGTGAAAAACTGATTTATGGTCCATGCCGCCCTTTGCCATTTGAAGTTAGTTGCGGAAACATATGTATCAAGTCATCTTGTAATAGACTTGTATTTGTGGTCCTAAAGAAGGATAAGGATGATACTATTCTCTCGGATCTAATGTTATGGAATCCTTTGACGAGAAGCGATCGGTTAGAAAGGAAAAAGAATTAGAAAGTCTAGAAAGCCATACACAATATTACATGTGTCCAATTACCTTTCGTCCCTCTTTTTTTTTTATTAAATTTTCAGTCAAAGGGTATTTTAGTCATTTGACGTATTTTTTTGATTACACCCCAAACTTCAAACGCAAATAACTTTCAAACGACAAACTTTTACTAAAAACCGATTTTCCCATAATTTTTAAAATTTAATTATCTTTAATTTGGTATGCATTTTGATATGTGGATCGCAATTTTTTTTTCTTTTTTTTAAGTGGATGTTGATTTTTTTGAAATTTTTGGCATTTTCGGCTCTAATTTTGTCTAGTTTAATGGCCGAATTATGCGAAACTTAAAACACGAAAGTTGTAGCTTTTTGGCCATTCTTTACTCAGAAATTTGAATCACTCAAATCCGATATGATATGAGTGAGATATCGCATGTTAAAGATGACGTCTTAGTCATATTTAACGCACACAAAGTGTTTGATAAAATGTATAAAAGATATTTTTTTATATATATAAAAGTACATTTAAATGCACTAATTGGTGTACCACAATACATCTTTTTTTTATTTTTTTTATTTTCAGTTTTTTTTTAACTGATGAACAAAGACTAAATGATGAACAGACTAACTGATGAACAACAACCAACTAATAAACTGATGAACAATGTGACCATAACTGATGAACATTGTGATTTTTTTAGACAACTGATGAACGTTGTAATTTATTTTATTGATGAACAAATGAATTCTTTTTATTAATGAACAAATGAACATCTCTTTTTATTGATCAACAACACTTTTTATTGACGAACAACACTTTCTATCAATGAACAAAGTATACGATGAACAATGTTTTTTGTTGATGAACGTTGTCAAAAAACTGATGAACAAAATTAAAGAGAACTGATGAACAACTCTTTTTATTGACGAACAAATGAATAGCTCTTTTTATTAATGACCAACACTTTTTATTGATAAACAACACTTTCTATTAGTGAATAAAGTATACGATGAACGATATTTTTTTTATTGATGAACATTGTGGTGTAACTGATGAAAAAAATTAGAGAAACTGATGAACAACTCTTTTTATAGATGAAAAATACTTTTTATTGATGAACAACACTTTCTTTTAGTGAACAAAGTATACGATGAACGATATTTTTTTATTGATGAACATTGTGATGTAACTGATGAACAAAATTAGAGAAACTGATGAACAACTCTTTTTATTGATGAACAACACTTTATATTAGTGAACAAAGTATACGATGAACGATATTTTTTTATTGATGAACATTGTGATGTAACTGATGAACAAAATTAGAGAAACTGATGAACAACTTTTTTTTATTGATGAACGATATTTTTTTGTTACAAAACCGATGAACATTGTTACATTGTTTATTTAAAAAAAAGCTAAACCACGTACATAAAGTGACATCGTTTTACCTTTTCATTTCACTCTATCTACCACAGAATATGTTTCTTGTAACATAGTCATCACAAAAAATTTACACACGCACTTTAAATGTTTCTTGTAACGTTTTACTTTTAACTATGTATTTGAAATTCAAAATAACTATCAAAAGGGTATAGTGACTACAACTAGTGAAATAATAAACTCCTTTATTCACTTTCACAAATTTCTAAATAATTGACCTTTCCATTTGCTTTTCATCCTCACGTGAACCCACCAACCACTTGTATTTATTTGTTTATTCTCTCTCTCCTATAACTCCTCATCGTCTTCATCATACAAACTTTTCTGATGTACAAGTCACTTCTAGGATTTTTATGACTCAAGTCCCACCATTTAACAATCGATAACGACAAGCTAGAGGCAAAACAACACTACCTGCATCGATTTTTTTTTTTAGCAAAAAGGGTGTAGGATTTGTCATCGTCTTCAACTTGGTTCCGGCCTCCACCACACCGCCACCGCCTGACAACAAGTCGGATCAATTAGTGTTGACGGTGACCAATTAGTGCTGGTGACGGTGCAACGGTGGTGACGGTGACGAAGATCGCCGGATCTGAGAGTCGGATCTGAGATGTGAAATAAAGACGGAAAGGAGATGGGAAATAAATTATTATTTTTATTGGAATGACCATTATGCCCCTATGTGTAGATTTCCCTCTTTAATTTGATCGGATCTTTAATTTGATGAATCATAAACAAACTATAAACATATAACCAAATAGATCACGCAGCGGAAAAGATCATAAACATATAATTAATTAACTTAAAAGAAAACATACCTTAGTGATTCCTAGCAAGAACAAGGAATCCCTTCAACAAGAACGAGTTATATATAAACCCTAATGGGATTATATATTGGATCGACACAACAAGGAAAATCACAAGCTAAATTAAGCTTGTCACTCGATCTTGTACACACATAATGAATAGTGTTTCAATGGAAAAGCTAGGTTCTTAATCACTAACAACACCAACACTTGCAAGCAAATTAGATCGACCAATTCCTAGTGGAATTAAAAATAGGATCGACTAATATGAGCTAGGAGAAGAAGAGGAGAAAGAAGTTGGCAAGTTAGGGATTCAAGACTAGAGAAAAACTAAAACACAATGAATTGTATTTATAGTGTTTTCTTTTCTTGTTGCCCACTCCAAACCGATCCAACCTAAACCCTAAAGGGTTTCGGCCGACCCTCCTCCCATACATGGGATTCTAGATTCTTCTCTTCCTATTTTGCACAATTAGTCCTTTAACGGTCGTTAGTTAAAACCCCGTTAAGTACTAACCGTCGTTAAGTGTTATTTAGTGAAATGAATAAATAAATAAATACATGAAATATATATATATATATTTATTCATCATTGAAACTCTCACGTTATTGTGTGCAATCCCGAGTCTCGGGTTCGAAACTGGACATAAACATATTAATATTAATCCATAAAACCTAACAGCTCCCACTTGGATTATTATTAATAATATTAATGACATGGGCTAGTCTAGCTTAACAGATCCCAATGCCCCCAGCTCGATCCGAGTATGGTTCTCCTGGAAAGAACCACGTGATGATATAATCATCATACTTATCCTTTTGTTACTAATACCGCGTTAATTTGGATATGGATCTTGTCATTCCATAATTAACAGTAGTTTCTCGTTTATATGTAATTTAACAAGATTACCAAAACATCTGAACGTCTTCCAGATAGACTTTGGGCGTGCACACGCAAACATCTTGTTAATCACACGAGTGGCCAAGCAGTATTAAACTTCAACACAAAGTTGAAGGAACAAATCCCTTATTGACTGCGAGCATAACCCTTGAACTTCACATCATTTCCGAAAATAGCCCTTATATCTACCTTTTACGGATAGCGTTAGACTATCTCACAGAAAATGAGCTACATCCTCGGCAATTATCTGGCATCTCAAGTCAGAGGATAAATATTCATGATATACTTAATGACTATGATCCATAAAGTATAATCATGTGGTTGGGATAAGTCCTATATTCAATTTTTCCAATATTGAATATCATGTGACATTGGTGTCTTAACCTTACAGTACATTCTACCAATCCTCACATTTGTCTTAGTTCAATAATATTCCCATATTATTAATTGACAATGGACTATTTAGAATAAATAAATTTATTCACAGATTTAAACATGCAAATATAGGACACAAATATTAATAATGATAATAAACGTTATCCGCACTTTATTTCATTAACATAATAATTGTTTACATGTCCCTATCGAAATACTAATCCAACAGATTTACATGAACCTATCTGCTAAACGAAGACCAATACCCTGAGCATGACGATTAAACGTCTCCTTAGGTAATGCCTTCGTGAAAGGATCAACCAGATTGTCATCTGTGTGAACTTTGAGTACTTTTATTTCACCATCATCGACTTGTTCTCGAACATAGTGATACTTTCTTTTAAAGTGTCTGGCGCCTTTCATAACTCCAGGTTCATTGGCGAATGTGATTGCGGCAGAGTTGTCGCAATACACATTTATAGGTAATTCTATTGAAGGCATCACTCCAAGATCCTTAACGAATTTCCTTATCCAAACAGCTTCTTGTGCTGCTTCCGATGCAGCAATGTACTCAGCTTCTGTAGCAGACATGGCCGTTGTACTCTGCTTCTTACTCTTCCAGTCCACAGCTCCTCCATTTATGACAAAAACGTAACCCGTCTGAGACTTCGTATCATCTTTATCAGTCTGAAAGGACGCATCGCAGAAACCTGTAACATTCAGTTCTGCGTCTGGATTTCCCCCAAAAACAAGAAACATATCTTTAGTATTCCTTAAATACTTAAGAATGTTCTTTACAGCATGCCAGTGATCTTTTCCTGGATTCTGCTGATAACGACTAGTCAAATTTTGAGCGAACGCCACATCTGGCCTTGTGCATCTAACTGCATACATGATGGATCCTACTGCCGAAGCATACGGAACTTTCTTCATGTATGCCACCTCTTCAGGTGTAGAAGCACACATTTCGCTGCATAAGCCGTGTTCCACTTGCATGGGCAAATATCCCTTCTTGGAATTTTGCATATTGAATCTCTTCAATATTTTATCCATGTAAGCACTTTGGCTTAATCCGATTAACCGTTTAGATCTGTCTCTATAGATCTTGATTCCAAGAATATACGCTGCTTCTCCTAAATCCTTCATGGCAAAGCAATTACCAAGATAATCCTTAACTTCATTAAGGCTTGGTATATCACTTCCCATGATTAATATGTCATCAACATATAGGACAAGAAAAGTAGTGTTACTCCCACTAACTTTGTGGTATACACATGGGACAATGATGAAGCGAAAAGTTTACCGCTTTTAAGGGGTCATTTAAGCCCTAAATCGTATTTATTTGATCAAATATTGCCCTAAATCGTTCCTTTTGTCATTTTAGGTACTTTTGAGAAGAAATCTGGAAAAGGAAGCATTTTGGACGTTTTTGGAGCATAAAAGTGAAGAAAACGACAAAGTCTCAAAATCTTGCTGGAAGTTACCTTTGACGGCGTCAGGATTAACCCTGGACGGTGTCATGGCTTGGCAAAAGTGGTGGATGTGAAATTTACTCATGATAAGCCAGAGAAATTGCATGGAAATTCTGACGGCGTCACCCTTTAATTTGATCAAGGTCGTCACGTTATAATTCAAAGAGGGACGGCGTCACGTTCATAGTCTGACGGCGTCAAGCCTTGATAAGCCAGAACGGATTTTGGAGAGCTAAAGAGGGACGGCGTCAAGAAGGTCATCCGAGAACCCTAAAAGCGGCGAGGTGACGGCGTCACACTCCATAACGTGACGCCGTCAGATCTAAAAATCTATATATAGTTTTGCAATTCTTTGTCCTTAGTGTGGAACTTATTGTGGAACTTATTGGGGAACTTTGTGTGTGAAAACCCTAGGACGAATTTGGCAGCTCTTTCAAGGCTTTTTGCCTTGAGATCTTCCATGTTACATTGAAGATAAGTTATCAATTAATCATTCAATATGTCTATGTGTTGTTTGATTCTATCTTATTCTTGTCTTTTGTTTAACATGTTAGGCTAGATTTATCTTGTGTTTGCTTAGATCTAATGAAACCTAGCTATTGATTATTGGTTATTAGTGTGTTGTTAGTTGTATTGAATGATTGTTCATCTATGTTAGGCTTAAGAAAACTGGCTAACTTCCTATTCGGTAACTTGCTTGAACGTCTTAAGAAACATGAACCAATGCGTACTAAAGGTTTTTATGGTTGTATTTAATGCACAAGCGAATTCTAGTGATCCCATGTTAGGAGCTTCCTAGCCGGCTCGACATAGGAGTGAAGTAGGAGCTTGTAGAGTTGGGGAAGTACGTACGCCACCCCACGAATGGTATTAAGGATTACAACCGTCATCCACGCAACTAATACACACTAATCAACTGGTAAAAGATAGTTAGGGAGTAAGGAAATCTAAGTAAACACATTTCCCTCCACATAAGTTTTCACCAACATTTTCATTTTCTGTTATTTTATTTAATTTGCATTCGTAGTAATTTGGGTTAGTTGACTAGCAACTAATTCCGCCCACTCTTTCAAACCCGAGATTTTACTTGCTTTCCAAAAAAAATATAAAAAACATAAAATGAATCTTCTCTCACCCTTAGACCTATTAAAGTAGTTTTTCATACCTAACGAACACTATTCCCTGTGGAGAACGATCAATCCCCCGTACTTACCACTACACTATACTACATCGGTCAGGTACACTGCCTGGTGGGGTTGTAAGCCTCTTGAGATCCCTCGAGAGGTAAAACCTGTTGTAAGGTCGCAAAACCACGCATCAAGTTTTTGGCGCCGCTGCCGGGGAATAGTTATTGTTTAGGTTGAATTTTTATTTTATAGGTCTACTCACTAGATTCCTTTCTAGTGAGATTTTTATTTTATTTTTCTAGGTTTTCTTTAGTCTATCTATTTCTTCGTTTCTTTGTTCGTAACCATTACCATTAGACATCATGGAAGATGGTAATATCCTTAATCCCAACAACCCACCACCACAACAACAACCACCACCTCCTAGAGCCCGTACTTTAGGAGAGTACTCCCGTCCTAGCCACCATGGCTATCGAAACACCATTGAGCTCACTCAAGGAGCCAATGTCACACCCTTGCGATCTGACACCATCCGGTTGGTGCAAAGCGGATGCGCATTCCATGGACTTCGTTCTGAAGATCCTAATCAACATCTCAAGGACTTTCTCAAAATCGTTGATTCTATAGACCTTGATGTTGCCACTCGAGAGACGACCCGATTGCGTCTCTTCCAATTCTCTCTGCGGGACCAAGCTAGTCAATGGCTAGAACGTCAACCCGCAGGATCCATCACCTCTTGGGATGATCTCACCACTCGTTTCCTTGCTCAGTTTTTCCCACCGGGAAGAACTACCAAGCTAAGGAATGATATCTTGATGTTCCAACAACGTCAAGGCGAAACTCTCTACGAGGCATGGACTCGATTCAAGGACTTACTCCAAAAAGTCCCTCACCATGGCATAGAACTTTGGCTCCAAGTCCAAATCTTCTATGACCATATCAATCTCTACACAAGGAAAACCATTGACCAATCGGCCGGTGGTAAGCTACGTGATCTAAGTGCGAAACAATCATGGGCTCTCCTAGAGGATCTTGCTCTTTATGACAACGAAAGTTGGAGTGACCCCCGTGATTTGAATAAAACGGTCAAGGCAATATCTTTGCCTTCGAACAATTCAAGCACTTCCGACCGTAGGATCATAGAACTTGAAGACCAAGTCAAGTTTCTCATGAAATCCTACGAGGCTCCTAAACCTTCAAGCCAAGTGAACAAAATCACTTCTTCATGTGAATTATGTAGTGGTCCCCACGACACTCGTGATTGCATGGAACTCCCCGAACAAGCTTTTGTGGACTACGCATCCTCGCGTACCGACGGAGCGGGAGACAAGTGGTACACTTTCAAACCCGAGCCAAACCATTACGGTGATTCATACAACCCCTCATGGAAAAATCACCCGAACCTTAGGTGGAAACAAAACCAAAACGCACAACAAACAAATTCTTCCAACCCACCTAATCGTTTCCAATCAAGCGGTTCCAACTCGAACCGTACTTTCAACAACAATCCTTCCGGCAATGGTAGTACCAATAACTTTGAAGGATTGATGTCCCAATTTATGGCATCTCAAGAAGCTCGGATAGCTAGATTCGAATCCGAATTCAATCAACAACAAACGGAGATGACCAATAAAATTGACAACTTGTTGAAAGCTCTCAATAACCAAGTGTTATCACCTCCACATAAGGACGCTAGGAACACAAATAGCGGACCCCAAGTAAAAGACCCCTCTTCATCCAAACACGTCCACTTTGTCAACATTGTCACTATTAAACCAATTGAAAGGAATGAGGATAATAGTGAACCTAAGGATGAGGATAAGAAAGTCGAGGTTGATAAGGAAGTTAGGACAAGTGATATTGAAGAAGTAGATGATGATAAGGACTACTTCAATAGGCTACCCACTAAGGAAGAGCGCGCATATCATACAAACTTATTCGATGACCCCGAGACACCATACTTCCTAGGTAGACCAATTATAGAAATAGGCGACCCTTCTAATCTCAACATACCATGCAACATCGGACATTTGCATGTGTGGAAAGCCTACATCGACCTTAGATCACCCATAAACATCATGACTAGAGCCCACTATAACTTGATAATGAAAAATCAACTTGGGTATAGGATGTTCCCTGACAAGGGATGGATGAGTAACTTCACGGGAAGAGTTAAGGGATTACCGGTTTATGTAGGAAACTTCACCTATGTCACCGACTTTGTAATTGTAGAAGATATCCGCCCAATAGTCGATGCATCCTTAACTCAAGTGGTTTTTGGAAAACCATTTGTTGAGGTCTCTAGAATGACTTATGAACCTTCCTTAGGGATAGTTAGATTTAAGGATGAGACCGATGAGGTAAACTACCAAATGCCATATAAGATAGAACAATTCCAACACTTGTCAAATGTTGAGAAGGAGCTCAAGCAAGCGGTTTACTATAGGAATGATGAGGATAGAAATAAAGGAGTAGACTATGTTATGGAAAGGATATTCGGTTTCTACAAGGATTGTTTGAAATTGGGACCGGAATATAAAACCGGGAATGAAAATGGCCTAGGAACCGTGACCAATGATGGAATCACGTAATGTACGTGACTTTGAGTCTAGCTACAAGACTCGTTAATAAAGAAAAGCGCTTCTTGGGAGGCAACCCAAGCTTTATTTGCTTTGTGTGTTCATTTATTTGTTTGTTTGATTTTATTTGTTTCCGTATGTATGTTTAATTTTTATTCTTATTGGTTCATGTTCAAAACTAATTTGTGAAAATGCTTTATCTTGTTTTTAACTTCGTCTTAACTACATATAAAGGTATTTTGCAAAAGTTAAGTGTAAGGAAAATCTAAATCGGTTTATTAGAACACAAATGAACATGAATCATAATAATAATAAATTAACATACATATTAGTATTTGTTTGAGTCAAATGCTTGTATCGAGTCATAATGATGTTTTGCAGGAATTCCAGGAAGTAAGGTAAAGGTTTTTCCAGAAATTTTCCGGAAACGTAACATGAGAATTCTGTCAGATCATTTCTGACGGCGTCAGGCTCTACAACCTGACGGCGTCAGGTTTAATTTTCTGAAAATTTTTGAAAGTTTTGTTTTCATAAAAAGTTTTTATTAAATCTCTAACTTATAATCTCCAGGAATCTGCAAAATTATCATTCCACAAGCATTATATCCTTATATATAGATTTATCCCGCCGATGTTATGCAGGTTCTCGTGTTTGTTTTCTCAGGTTTAACAGGTTATTTTGGACAAGGAAATGTTTTTGGATCAAGCTTTTGGCGATGCATTAGTCATGGAGCTTCAACACTATCTTGGAAGAAGATCTAACCGTGTTACTTCGTTATCCACCGAGCGAATCAGGGGAGTATTTGATTTCATTCTTTTACTTTATGCTTTTACATCTTGTTATTTGAACATTGGGGACAATGTTCATCTTAAGTGTAAGGGGGGGTAAAAGTACGATTAGAGAATACAATTGCGCTTGATTTTTGTTTGTTTAATAGTGGATGTGTAATAAAACTGAGATAAATACCTGTTAGGGTAATTTTAGTGCCAAATTTAAAATTTTTACAACATATAGGAGTGAAACTTTGATCTTAATGAGCGTCTCACGGATAGGAGTTATATGACTAGCACAAAAACCGTACCACTAAAAAATTTTCCACCCCCAAATATGTGAGGTTCGCCCCTAGAATTGGTAGGAAAAGCATTTATGCTATGATGTGTGTACCGGTAGCACTTAGATTCTAGAACTTGCGTTAGGACCATTCCGAGGCCACAAGTGAGACTACATTCGTGTAGTTAGATTTACTACATGATAAGAGGCATTAGGATTAACCCATTGTTTTACACCTGTGTTTTTGTTATAATTACATTGGCTACATTGGTCAAGTAATTCCCCCACACCCTTTGCGTTGTACTCATTTTTAGTACACGATACCCCTAGTACACCCCTCAGAGCCTATCTTTTCGTTTCGACCTTTAAGCATTTTACTTAAAGGAAGAATTTGTTACACCCCACTAAAATGTACACCCAAATCGCCTTAGCCTACCTTGTATGCACTCATTTTTAGTGCATTATTGTGACAACATTTGTTTAAACCCAAGTTAATTATCTAATTGATTACATGGTTGCTAAGTCGAGTCATATCCTTGTACATATTGTTTTGGGACGATTGGGACTCATGGGTAAAGTACTAGTGTAATGGAGTAATGGGGAAGATCATCATTCATTACCCCCATATGTGCTAAATATTTTAAAAGTACTCCAAGTTTTTCAATTATCTTAATTCGAGTCATTAGAATAGTTATTTGTAAAGTTATGTAAAAGTTCAAGTGTAAGGGGAATGCAATGCCCCTATGATGTATTATTTTGGATGGTAGGGCAAAAGTGTATGCAAAAAAAAAATAATAATAAAAAAAAAAAAAAAAAAAAAAAAAAAAAAAAATCAAAAAAATCAAGAAAAATACAAAAAAATGAGAAAAAGAAAAGTAGAAAAAACATACGGACTACCATCCCGTTTTATTTTATGTTTATTTTATGTTTTTGTTATTTTCTTTCATTAGCTTAAGATTGAGTCGAGTCTTGGCTTAGCAATATTGTATAGTACATGTAATTGATCAAGATCTTTAACTCGCCACCAGTAAAATATCCTTTATCCAACAAAACCGTGTTTTCCTTTTCCCTACACCTAACGTTATAACCCATTTAAAAGCCCTCTTTGATAGTTTATCTTAGGTGTTTACGCCTAGTGAAGGAGGTTTTTGATCCTTTCCCAAGCCTATGGTAATCTATTTGCTATGACAGGTAGTGAAAGATATTATCCGTTTCCATGTATGAGATTTATTTTGATGACACTTGAGAGATGTGAGTATCTAAACACTACTTGTGAGGTGCTAGTTTGTAATCTCCGTGCTTATTATGATTAAAGTGGAACGACTATTTGTTGCAATTACTTTTATATTAGCGTTAAATGACCCCTAACTTGTATTTTGATTAGAATAAAAGCGCATTTACTTGAGGACAAGCAAATATCAAGTGTAAGGGTATTTGATGAAGCGAAAAGTGTACCGCTTTTAAGGGGTCATTTAAGCCCTAAATCGTATTTATTTGATCAAATATTGCCCTAAATCGTTCCTTTTGTCATTTTAGGTACTTTTGAGAAGAAATCTGGAAAAGGAAGCATTTTGGACGTTTTTGGAGCATAAAAGTGAAGAAAACGACAAAGTCTCAAAATCTTGCTGGAAGTTACCTTTGACGGCGTCAGGATTAACCCTGGACGGCGTCATGGCTTGGCAAAAGTGGTGGATGTGAAATTTACTCATGATAAGCCAGAGAAATTGCATGGAAATTCTGACGGCGTCACCCTTTAATTTGATCAAGGTCGTCACGTTATAATTCAAAGAGGGACGGCGTCACGTTCATAGTCTGACGGCGTCAAGCCTTGATAAGCCAGAACGGATTTTGGAGAGCTAAAGAGGGACGGCGTCAAGAAGGTCATCCGAGAACCCTAAAAGCGGCGAGGTGACGGCGTCACACTCCATAACGTGACGCCGTCAGATCTAAAAATCTATATATAGTTTTGCAATTCTTTGTCCTTAGTGTGGAACTTATTGTGGAACTTATTGGGGAACTTTGTGTGTGAAAACCCTAGGACGAATTTGGCAGCTCTTTCAAGGCTTTTTGCCTTGAGATCTTCCATGTTACATTGAAGATAAGTTATCAATTAATCATTCAATATGTCTATGTGTTGTTTGATTCTATCTTATTCTTGTCTTTTGTTTAACATGTTAGGCTAGATTTATCTTGTGTTTGCTTAGATCTAATGAAACCTAGCTATTGATTATTGGTTATTAGTGTGTTGTTAGTTGTATTGAATGATTGTTCATCTATGTTAGGCTTAAGAAAACTGGCTAACTTCCTATTCGGTAACTTGCTTGAACGTCTTAAGAAACATGAACCAATGCGTACTAAAGGTTTTTATGGTTGTATTTAATGCACAAGCGAATTCTAGTGATCCCATGTTAGGAGCTTCCTAGCCGGCTCGACATAGGAGTGAAGTAGGAGCTTGTAGAGTTGGGGAAGTACGTACGCCACCCCACGAATGGTATTAAGGAATACACCCGTCATCCACGTAACTAATACACACTAATCAACCGGTAAAAGATAGTTAGGGAGTAAGGAAATCTAAGTAAACACATTTCCCTCCACATAAGTTTTCACCAACATTTTCATTTTCTGTTATTTTATTTAATTTGCATTCGTAGTAATTTGGGTTAGTTGACTAGCAACTAATTCCGCCCACTCTTTCAAACCCGTGATTTTACTTGCTTTCCAAAAAAAATATAAAAAACATAAAAAGAATCTTCTCTCACCCTTAGACCTATTAAAGTAGTTTTTCATACCTAACGAACACTATTCCCTGTGGAGAACGATCAATCCCCCGTACTTACCACTACACTATACTACATCGGTCAGGTACACTGCCTGGTGGGGTTGTAAGCCTCTTGAGATCCCTCGAGAGGTAAAACCTGTTGTAAGGTCGCAAAACCACTAACTTTGTGGCATACACATGGCTCATCGAAATTTTGAGTAAATCCAAACTTCTTGATTTCCTCATCAAATTTCTTATTCCATTGCCTGGATGCTTGCTTCAATCCATAAATGGATCTTTGAAGTTTGCATACACGCTCAGGAAACTGTGGATTCACAAACCCCTCAGGTTGCGCCATATAGATATCTTCATCTAGGCGACCATTCAGAAAGGCGGTTTTGACATCCATTTGCCAAATCTCATAGTCATAGTAGGCAGCTATGGCTATAAGAATCCTAATAGCTCTAATGTCGGCCACAGGAGAAAAGGTCTCCTCATAGTCAACACCATATGTTTGGGTAAAGCCCTTGGCCACCAAACGAGCTTTATAGGTGTGTACGTTGCCATCCATGTCAGTCTTTTTCTTGAAGAGCCATTTACACCCAACTACCTTAGCATTGGGTGGAAGGTCTACTTCAATCCAGACTTTATTGTCTTTCATGGATTGCATTTCCCCATCCATGGCTACCTGCCATTTATCCTTTTCAAGACTATTAATGGCAGCCTTATAACTAGTTGGCTCATCAATGTGATCCAATAGCATAGTTTCCTCATCATCTATGTTTAAACATAGACGTTCAGGAGCCTTTGTAGATCTTGAAGACCTACGGACTGGTACCACTTCTACTTCAGGTGGAGGACCTAAGCTTTCAGGTTCCACAGGAAGTGTGTTAGTGTTCTCAGAAGGTGACACATCTTCTTGATCATTTTCAAGATCATATACTCTCCCACTGAATTCTTGAGTCAAGAAACTCTCCTCAAGGAATTCACCATATCTAGCCACAATGACTTTATTTTCTGGTGGGAAGTAAAAGTAGTAACCCCTTGTTTCCTTAGGGTATCCTACGAAGATGCACTTAACAGATCTTTGTTGGAGCTTGTCAGGTGAGTCACGTTTAACAAACGCCTCACAACCCCAGATCTTTAAGTAAGACAAGTTGGGAGCTTTTCCAGTCCATAATTCATATGGAGTCTTATCAACCTTCTTAGTTGGAACCATATTTAGTATGCGAACAGCACTTTCAAGAGCATAGTCCCAAAAGGATAAGGGAAGAGTTGTAAGATTAAACATAGATCGTACCATGTCAAGCAAGGTACGATTTCTTCTTTCAGATACACCATTTTGTTGTGGAGTATAAGGAGAAGTGAGTTGTTGGATAATGCCACACTCAGCTAGATAATCTTTGAACTCTTGGCTCAAATATTCACCACCACGATCGGATCGAAGAGCCTTAATCTTCTTTCCGAGTTGTAATTCTACTTCATTTTTGAAAACCTTGAATGTCTCAAAGACTTCATGTTTGTGTTTAAGTAAATAAACACAACCATAACGACTATAGTCATCCGTAAAGGTTAGGAAGTAGGTAGCACCGCGTTTTGACACGTGTCTAAGTGGACCACACACATCCGTGTGTATCAATCCAAGTAGATCCGAAGCCTTCTCCATATTGCTATGGAAAGGTTTCTTCGTCATCTTCCCAGATATGCAAGATTCGCATTTATCAACTGAATCATCATTGATATTAGGTAAAAGCCCATCACTTAGCAGCTTTTCCATACGTTTCTTGCCTATGTGGGCAAGGCGACAATGCCATAACTTAGATGAGTACAAGTTAGACTTGACTCTCTTATTCCCGATGCTATACATAGAATTATTTTTATTGGATACATGGTTTTCCATGTCAATTTCAAACACACCATTTAATGAAATAGCATTAAAATAAAAAACATAATTTAAAGAAACAGAAATTCCATTATCATTAAAAGTATGCTTAAAACCCAAATCCAATAACAAAGAAACTGATACGACACCTCTAACAATAGAAGGTGCGTAATGACAATTGTCTAAAACTAAAATTAAACCAGATGGTAAAACTAGCTCAAAAGTCCCTATGGCCTCCACTGCTGCATGTATCCCGTTGCCGACATACAAGTAGCATTCCCTATAGTTCAGTTTCTTGATTCCTCTAAGCCCCTGCGATGTATTACAAATGTGAGTACCACATCCTGTATCATATATCCAGGCATTTTGCTTACGAGGAAATGAAAATAATTCAACCATAAAAATACCTGAAGTGTTGGCGCCCTGCCCAGCCTTGGCATTCTTATTTTTGCGACACTCCTCAAGCTATAATGGACAGTCACGCTTCCAGTGTCCAGGAGTGTTACAGTGGTGACAAGCAGCCGCATCCTTTTTGGGATAATCCTTCTTGGGAGGAGGATTCTGCTTCTTTGGCTTTTGCTGATAAGTCACAATCTGCTTGCCCTTGTCAGCTTTGCCCTTTCCTTTCTTGTTCACATGCTTCGGTTTACCGGGCTTAGCTACTCTACCACCTCTTATTGCCATAACAGCAGGTGTAGGAGCTTTCTTAGTGAGTGCCTTCTCATGCTCAATAAGCATTGCATGCAATTCAGAAAAAGTCTTCCCCTTGCAATGCATGTTAAAGTTGCGCACAAAGTCACCATATAATTCCTCATTGAGGGATTTGTTGATGAGGCCAACTTTAACGTCTTCCACATACCCGCAATTAAGTGCATCTAGTTGGTCAAGATAACCTTTCATTTTAAGCACATGATCACTTACGGGTGTTGTTGCGTCCTGCTTGCACTTGCCCAAGTTGTCAAGTACATCATACAATTCAGCCATAGGAGATTTCTGAAACATTCGTGTCAGTTCATCAATCATGTTTTTCGGGCCATATTTCTCAAACTGTTTTACCAGTTGATCATCCATCCCCGATAGCATGAGACAAGCCGCATCATTGTGCTTGTCATAGGCTTCATTGTACTCCCTAAGTATTTCATTAGGCGAGTTTGCAGGAGGAGCTTCTGGAAGGTCCTCAGTAAGACATTCAGAACGTTTGGCAATTCTAAGAACAAGCCTTAGATTGCGATACCAAGCGTTAAAATTCTTAGTCCCAGTCAATTTTTCCTTTTCAAGCATCATCTTGAAACAGGAGGTTAGGTTTGACGAGTTTCCGGGTTGGGCCATTTCTACAGAAAAAAGTTCAAAAGTTAGTACTTTCGATAATTAAACATTTCATGAAAATTAAACACCCATTGGTTAAAAAACCATTTAATTTTCACTGAAAACTAGGATCCTAATTGACGTCGTTTCATTACATCAGCTGAGGCTGCTAGCAATGAAAGTACTCAACAAGGTACGGGATCACCCAATTGCCAATGTCAAATTGCAATTCCTAGAAATCTTGGGACTTACATTATATTGCCAACATCAGTTGCAAAATGTAAGCATGTTTCATCCCCAAATCTTTATGCCTTGACGCCGTTTCATTACATCAGCTGAGGCTGCTAGTAATGAAAGTGCTCAATTAAGTTAACCAATTTAGAAACATGTAAATTGACGTCGTTCCATCACATCAGCTGAGGCTGCTAGTAATGGAAGTGCTCAATTTACCCCTATTGACTTCATTCTTTGAATCATCACATCAGCTGAGGCTGCTAGTAATGATAGAATGTCATCTTAGGTGTTTCCTTGTTAATTGGTCGGCATATCACTTAAATTTTAGGGTAATAATTTTGATGTGTAAAATCAAAAAATATGTACAAAGATGTCATGCATTCATCTTTGTATCATATATATATTTTTAAAACAAATCCATTTACTCATTTGTAGCTCAAATCATCAAAGTTTTTAATTGAGGCATTGAGCAAATTACAACATTGCCTTAACATGCTTCGTACTTTTTCATGGTGTACTTGGTAAGTCTATTATTGACGCACAGGCGAGCGGAGGGACGACAGCCGCCGAAGCTGGTTAAAACCGTGCCCCTTTAAGGTCACAATTTAATGTGAACCAACCTTAAACCCACTTTATAGTTTGTCAATAATAGGTCCGCCGCTTCGACCACTTTTGTACAGTTGCAATCAATCAACTAAAAAAATATGATTTTCTTGCTAAAACTATTTTATGTAATAATTTATTAATTGCTAGTCTCACCTGGGAGCAAATAACCGTGCGAAGCGAACCACTATCTGCACATAAGACTTGGCAATGAATAAAATTACTACAAAGGTTTCATAGTTATTAGTCTTGTTTATTTTTATTATGAAAATTACCCTCTTATGTGTTGCAATCCATCATAATATATAAACACAAAAGATCAAGTAATTACAAAAAAATAAACACATAATAACAAATATATGATCATTCACGATATCATATAGCCACATGCAAACCTTTTTCAATAAATCCTAATATTAATTCTATGTGAAATTTTTAAATGTATGTAACTAACAAAACTCCCATTGGTTTTCGAGCTCATTGTGCCCAATGGTCCACAGACGCCAATTAACTTGACCGCGTAAGTTTTAGTTAGTTAGATACCACATTGCACATAACTTGTTAATTAATATATATTGAGGTCTTCCCCAATTTAAGATTTATTTAAATCATGTAGCATATAATTCAATCAAACATACAAATCATACCATGACAAAATATGCAAGATTTTGTCATGGATCTCATATTGATCACATAATCATGTAGTCCATATTATCATGTCAATATAATTATTAGTATGTTTCTTATTAATTAAGTGACATCACATACGGTATTCACTAATTAATCCCTAAAAATTTGCATGCATTCCTAGGGTTTCTTCAAGTTTTAATAAAAAACTAAAACCCTAATTTTTAATTAATGGGTGTCGACCCATTAGGGTTTATAAAAAAAATTCAACAAAACCCTAGATAATAAATGCATGTAATCTCTACAAGATCCAATTTTTAGGTTTAAGTAATTAATTACATGTTCTTAAACGAGGCTCTTGATGCCACTGTTGGTTTTTATGAATCATAAACAAACTATAAACATATAACCAAATAGATCACGCAGCGGAAAAGATCATAAACATATAATTAATTAACTTAAAAGAAAACATACCTTAGTGATTCCTAGCAAGAACAAGGAATCCCTTCAACAAGAACGAGTTATATAAACCCTAATGGGATTATATATTGGATCGACACAACAAGGAAAATCACAAGCTAAATTAAGCTTGTCACTCGATCTTGTACACACGTAATGAATAGCGTTTCAATGGAAAAGCTAGGTTCTTAATCACTAACAACACCAACACTTGCAAGCAAATTAGATCGACCAATTCCTAGTGGAATTAAAAATAGGATCGTCTAATATGAGCTAGGAGAAGAAGAGGAGAAAGAAGTTGGCAAGTTAGGGATTCAAGACTAGAGAAAAACTAAAACACAATGAATTGTATTTATAGTGTTTTCTTTTCTTGTTGCCCACTCCAAACCGATCCAACTTAAACCCTAAAGGGTTTCGGCCGACCCTCCTCCCATACATGGGATTCTAGATTCTTCTCTTCCTATTTTGCATAATTAGTCCTTTAACGGTCGTTAGTTAAAACCCCGTTAAGTACTAACCGTCGTTAAGTGTTATTTAGTGAAATGAATAAATAAATAAATACATGAAATATATATATATATATATATTTATTCATCATTGAAACTCTCACGTTATTGTGTGCAATCCCGAGTCTCGGGTTCGAAACTGGACATAAACATATTAATATTAATCCATATAACCTAACAATTTCCCTCTTTAATTTGATCGGATCTTGATTTATGATCCGACGGTTGTAAATACTTTTAAGACTTTTTAAACTTTTGTCACTTTGCAAATAATCCCCCACCATCCTTTGACAGGTGACTATAAGACATTGTTTAAAACCGATTCTAACAAAGAATGTTATAATGTCAATGGACAAGTATTTGAGTTGTATTACAACTCTTATGACGAAGACTACAAGCTTCTAATAATAACCTGCCATCACAATGTCTAAATATACTCATTGAAATCAGACTCATGGATGAAAATCAATTCAAAAGATGCTTTTGAGTGTATTCCCAACATGATTCCCTATGGTTGGTCGCTAAGTACTTGCTGGAATGAAAATCTTTATTTTATGAAACTTGGCAGCAAACCTTCGATTATAAGGTTTGACACTAAGACTAAAAAGTTCACTGAGATAGCAATGCCCGGCTTCATTCAGAACAGAGTGTGTTCCAAACTCACCGTTCAAAGAGGCTATATACACCTGTTTATGAGGTATTACGCTTATGAACATTCTTTTGATCGTATTGACGTGTGGAAGATGAACATAGATGGTGATTGGATGAAGGTGTTAACTAGTATAGTGTATCACGATTATCGTTGGTTTCTGCATCCACTGCACTTGATGAGGGATGTCGATTGGCTCATGAAGTCCGATACCAACTGCGATAAAATACATATAATAGACCTAGAGAAGAAAGATAGGATAGACCTGAAATATACATATTCACTTGATGGTTTTGTAGAAGCAAAGTATCTCGAGACTTTTGTGTCACCCAATCAATAAATGAATTGAAAAGAACCCAAACATTGTTTATCATACTCTTTTAACGTCAATTTTTTATTGTATTAATTTTTAAACTACAGCATGTTCGTTTGATGTGTGTGATTGCAGTTTTAGCAATGTTGCAAAAATCGGCAGAATCGGCCGATTAATCGGTAATCGGCCTTGTACCTTGTTGATTTTTCAAAATCGGTGGAAAAAATCGGCCTAGAAAAAAATCGGCCACTAATCGATCAAAAATCGGCCGAATCGGCCTAATCGGTCAACTTATAAAAAATAATAATTTATGCATTCTACTTAATTTGGGGATCGTTTATTTCACTTATAACGCACAATGGGCCTCATAATCAGAATTGGAGGCTTTTATTGAGTTTTGGAAACATAGTAGGCTTGGAATCAGTTAAGATATTTAGTTTGGTCTCCAGAAATACACAAAGCTTGCAAAAAATGCCAATCCGATTAATCACCGATTAATCCCGCCTTGACCGATTAATCGCTGCAGGGTGGTAGACCGCCCGACTACCGATTCACGATTTTTGCAACATTGTGCTATAGTAAATAAAATTCAAATTTGGATCGATGAATTTCTTAGCGAACTCCATTAACGTATTTGCAAATGGTTTTAAGATTTGCACCAATTTATAAGTTGCTCTACTGACTTGGTAAAAACTATTTTAACCATCTTTAAATCATCTTGAATAAAATTACAGGGTGCCTTTCAGATCCTTTATGCCTGTCATGGATATGTAAATACATATTTGCTTTGTTTTGATGATTCTAATTGTCACTATTAGATGTAGCATAATGCTGGGTTGGAATAGGGGTCAAGAAGGGTATCCTTTTGGTATGTGATACGAACCCATCCCATACTAGGTCGCATTAAGCCACAAGCTAGGTGTAGAACTCACTCCAAAAAGCTAGTTCAAAAGAGGATGGGACACCTAGACTTTATAAACCACCAACCAATCACATACTTGACCTATGTGGGATCGTAACAATATCCCACGCTTTGATACCAGTATGGATTGTAGCAAAATGGGTCGGGGGATTTGGGTTGACCCGCAACACTTATTTTTCAATAAAAGATATATTTTTTAATTAATACTGGTGAAAATTTTAACCTGATTTCTTTTGAGCTAACTCTTCTAAGAGATGAAATGTACGCAAATCAACCAATTTACCAATAAACTGGTCAAAATGTCCCTCTGTTATAGATCATTAGACTTTCTATGTATTGATTTTCAAATTTCTAATCAAGATGTTCTATGTATGCCCATTTACGTATTAGTAAGACAAATTAATGTAGCATTTGCGAAGCTAGGAATGTAATAAGTTACTCCCTCCGTCCCACTATAAGTGTCCACAATGGAATATTCAAAGTCTTTGTTTTTCAACTTTGACCGTAAATATTTTTGTTTGTGTTATATAATACTTGATGAAAGTTATATGAATTGATTTAGTTTTAGATGTGTTTTCATTGGGTATACTTTTCATCAAGTATTATATAACACAAACAAAAATATTTATGGTCAAAGTTGAAAAACAAAGACTTTGAATATTCCATTGTGGACACTTATAGTGGGACGGAGGGAGTAATAAACAAGAGGATTGCTACATCCACATACATTTTACAAAAACAAATCTACACAAGGAGGTGGCAACATGTGATTGGTGTATTTTGATACGCTTTCTCCCTCTTCTCTTTCATCACACCAATCACATGTTGCAATCCTCATTAAACAATTTGCATATTTGCTGGTATGTTGTTTTTGGTGTTACTTCTGACTTACAGGACTTCAACAATGCACAATAGCATAATTTTTAAACAAGCATACTAACTTTTGCTTCTGATTGTTGTCCCAATCACCATCAAACTTGATAAATCGACACTTCTCATCTATCTTAACAGAGTCACAAGAAAGAATGTCTTTCTTACTTGCGGACCTTGCAGATCCCTTAGTGTTGACCTTGAATCTGCACATATAGAAGTCAAAATGAGTTCCTGAAACTGTTTCAAAAAAAAAAAAAAAAGTTATTGAAAACAAGATTATATTTTCACAGAAGAAAAAGATTGATTCTTGCCTATAGGTGGCTGGGTGCATTGTTGTCGAACTGTGATTACTCTTGTGATTCATGACTAGTATAATTAAAATAGCCTAAACATATCCAAACACTATTTTCTCCAACCTGGTTCATTACTAATGATCATCTTGATTAGTCAATATGAAATGATCATTTTAAAAAGCTAACGTCTGGTAGAAAATTTGAAGAATAGAGAACTTACCAATCCTAAAGAGACCAATCCAGGGAAATAATATCCAAAGCGCCGTCAGCGCTACTGTAACTTTAAACTGAAGGCAATCTATCTTTAGAATGTGCAGGTGGAAAAAGTAGTCAAGTCTGAGGTCCATGTTTGTTACTAGTTCTTAGCAACTGTAGGCATCCCCAAAGAGTGAAAATGTCTCGTGTTGTTAAGCCTTTTTTTGGTCATCATGTATATTGAATCTTTTTGGCCTTTTGGGTGATAATCATCAGGATGTGGAATGGAATTTCCCAGAGAGTAATTTAGCGGAATTGAAATTCTTTTTCAAAAGAGTTTTTTTCAGGAATTACAGCAGGGGAGTAAGGATTGATGTGACTAGAGTGCTTATGATAATTGAGACTGGAGAATTTTGAGCTAGCAGCTCGGAGTCTAGCACACACAACAATCAGATTAGGAGCTGAGGTTCAAATCCTCAAATTTTATAAAGTGAAAATCTGAAAAAGGGGTTTATTCATGGTATATTTAAAATGTCAAACCTGATAAAATGGGTAAAATACAAAGATTGAGCTAAAAGAAAAACATGTCAAAGTCAAGTGCTAGTTTAGAAATTTTGACAAAAGTAATTGTTGATTACATACAGTCATAAGATCTTCATATTCAAAACAACTTCGTGAATTAAAGAAAAAAAAAAAGTAAGCAATGGACGGAAATAGGCGTGTAATAGCTAGTTTTACTTTTGCGCCAAAAACATTCAAAACAATCATAAGCCTCTTGCAATCTTGTGATATAAGGAGGATGATTTTTGAACACTCATGGTGTTGGTTATTATGAATAATACAGTGTGTGAGAATTGGTACTCTGTTGCACGATTTCTAAATTGCTGAACCATTTGTTTTCACTGAGGATGATTTCTCATATGAATATCCAAATGCAAACCATACACTGCATAAAATTTTAATGTAAATAGAAAGATGGACAACGATATCGGGGTAAACCATACACTACATAGATAGACAATGACATCAGGACAAATCTAAAAACGAACAATAATAACTAACTTTTGGACTGTGTAATTCCAAATTCGTTGATTCAACTAAACAACTACTGATAATTAGAAGACATTCCAGATCCCATACAGAATCATTCGAAAGCAAGAATCTCCAAATCGCCATTATCATAAAAACCTACGAGTAGCATTTAACCTTAAACATAAAGTAGTAAGCCCCTAACCTTAAAATCAACACTAATCTCCTAATTAGCATCATCATAAAAACCTTACATTAAACGATAAACTACTAATCCCCAAAACCTTAAAAACGCGCTAATCCCCAAATTACCAACAGCATAATACGAAAACATTAAACCTTAAACCTTAAACCAAACAGTAATTAATCCCCACAAATCAAGGTCCTCCCAATCTCAAAGCTCAAAAATGCATCAACACACGCATACTGCACTTGATCAAGTGTCAACCATGCATTATCCCAACGACTCATGGTAACATGTTTCGGCTTATCCAACTCCTTCCCCAAAACCCAACGCGTTAAACCCTTTAAACCCGCATTTCGCAACTCCTTCGCACCAAACTCCTCAACAGCCAAGTCCCTTAAATCCGCAATCCTACCAACCTCAATCCCATAATCGCCACACAGCTTCTGAACATCATTCTCCACCCCAACACCAACAAATGTATAACTAGGATTACGTAAAAAGTTAACAAGCGAGTCTGGGATAAATTGTGCGTACATTATTTGGAAAATAAGACAATTGCGGCCGACACATAACTGTAATATGGCAACTGGGTTTTGATCATAGGGGTTGGTGTTGGGACGCCACTCGACATCCAACCCGACAACGAGGTTATCGAGACGGTATCGGTGAATGTGTTCGATTTTGGATATCCAACGGTCGACAAAGTAAGGTGTTTCGGTTACGAGGGTGTTGATGGTTTTGTCGAAGAATGTGACGTCGTAGTATTTGTGGGTGTCGGTTGGGAGGTCGTGGTCGTGGATGGTGATTGTCATGGTGGTTGTTCGGTGGCGCGTGGGGTTTGGGAGAGAGGGTTGAAATGGGTTGAAATGGGTGGAAATGAAATGCTGTAAAAGTGGCTTATGACATACGCTTTTTATGCAGGGAAAATTACTTTACTACCCCTTACTTTACTACCCCTACCACAAGAAAGGTGTCTGAGAGTGCCCAACATTTTTCAACATTACAAATTTATCAAATGGGGAGTGGGGGGTTGTTCGACACGTGACATTTGAGGTAGGATGAGGCTTTATTAAAAAAGTGGTGTAATGGAGAGTGGGGGTTGTTTGACACGTGGCAGTACTTTTTTATTCCTTTTTATTTTTTTTAATAATAAAAACTAATTAATAATATAAATAAAAATACAATTTTATTAAAATAAAATCTAAAACATTACAATAAAAAAAAAATGTCACACATAATTTAAAATAAAACCATTACAAATAAAACTAAAATTACAATTAAAAAAACGAAATCTACTAATCATCGGAATCGCCGTTAACGTCATCGTAATTGTTGTAGTTCTCCTCCAAATCATTTGCGATACGCAAAAATAACCGTTTGCTCATTCTAAAACGGCGCCTAAATGCTCTGTCATCGTACGTTGGCTCCGTTGGGTGGAAATAATCTTTCATCAACCTTTCGTTGGCATCAAAACGGTCTCGATAAACTTTTGATCTTCTTTGGATCGGTTTTGGTGGGTTTTGAGCGACGTACGTAGCTACAGCCCCAGCAGCAACAGACACTGCTTCTAGTTCTCGGTCGGAGAAATCGTCATCCGAACTAGTATTAAAAATATTAAAAGACGACGAAGGAGAACCCATTGAATAAAAACGTGAAAGATTGTATAAAATTTGTTGAGAGTGGATTGTGTTTGAGATTGTTGTGGTGTAAAAAATATATGTTTGTGTGTTTATATAGTGAAAATAATGAAGAAAAAAAAAGAAAAAAAGAGGAGCGTTGCATTTTGCCGTTTGACAACGGCTATATTCCTCAAACAAACCAACGCACAAGGCGCTGTCAGAACAACCATTTTTGCAAAATTTACTACAACAGCGCCCCCCCCCCCCCCTGTTTTGCATGGTTGGGCGCTGTTGGGCAATTTTTTGGGTGCATTAACGCCCACTACGGACGGTCTAACAAATTTACCCAAGTATGTCGTGTATTCCCATATCCGACATTACCCGAAATTACGTGGCACCTTTTGATTAGACGAAAAAAAAAAAAAAAAAAAAAAAATATCGCGTACATAGATACATCAACAATTGATAAAAGTGTGTAACTTTGTGAATATTAAAAACTTACAAAAATCACCCTTTAACTTTTTGATAATTACAACTTTTTTATATAACAAACTTTATTCATCAAATATTTAGTAAATATCTATCGAATTCTTTAATGAAAAAAATATCGTTGCGAAAAGCTCTAAATTACGAACAAAACAAGCCCAATATTAAGATGTTTTTGACGTACGTACGATTTTATAAAAAATGTTGAAATTTGATATATATATATATATATATATATATATATATATATATATATATATATATATATATATATATATATATATATATATATATATATATTTAAAAAACTTTAAAAACACACTCTTAAACCACATGGGCCAAAGACGTACAATTTTATAAAATAGGAATATCGTTTGGAAATAAAAACATAAACATTCATAAATTAAAAATGGTATCCTTTTATTCATAAAACTAAAAACGATAACTTTTTTTTTATATAAAATTAAAATTTTTATTCATAAATTAAAACATTACATAGAAAATATAAAACGTAAATGTACGAAATAAAAAGTTTATGAATGTTTACGTTTTTATTTCATACGTTTCAACCGAGGGCTAGTCATGTCTAGTTCTATAAAAAGCTTATAAAAAGTTTATGAATGTTTATATTTTTATTTCTTACGTTTACGTTTTATATTTCATATGTAATGTTATTAATTTATGAATAAATTTTTTTGTTTATATAAAAAAAAATTGCCATTTTTTGTTTTATGATTAAAAAGGATACCGTTTTTAGCTTATAAATTTTACGTTTTTATTTCTAAACGATATTCCTATTTTATAAAATTTTGTACGTTTTTTGCCCTTGTGGTTTAAGAGTGTGTTTGGAATTTTTTATTTTTATTTATTTATTTATTTAAATATATTTATATCAAACTTCAACATTTTTTATAAAATCGTACGTACGTCAAAAGCATGTTAATATTGAGCTTGTTTTGTTCGTAATTTAGAGCTTTTCGCAACGATGTTTTTTCATTAAAGAATTCGATAGATATTTACTAAATATTTGACGAATAAAGTTTGTTATATAAAAAAATTGTAATTATCAAAAAGTTAAAGGGTGATTTTTGTAAATTTTTTTAATTTTCACAAAGTTACACACTTTTATCAACTGTTGATGTCGGTAGTGTCGTGTATCTATGTACGCGACATTAGCTAATTTTTTTTTCTCTTCGTGCAATCAGAAGGTGTTACATAATGTCGGGTATATATCTACATAAAATCATTAGGTAGATTTGTAAAAGTAAAAAATGTTGGGCACTGTCAGACACCACTATTGTGGCAGGAGTAATACAGTAAATTTCGCTTTTACGCAGGCATGTAACGAACGGTTTTTACAGGTGGGGTAGTGGCCTCTATAAAACGACAAAACTGCGTCACATCATGGACACTCCATGTTTATATTTGTGCTTGTTTATCCATAACTTTTAACTTAACTTTCAAAACATTTCTTTTATGGGGATAAGATCCCTGCATGCAGAGCTCAATTAACTGCAGCAAAGGAACAAATTTTGATTTTACATTTACGCTTTTAGTCCTTTAAGATTTTGATATTATACATAAATCATTCTTCAAGATTTTGAATTCAAATACAACCGAATATATTATTCCCTGCTGCAAACAACAGTGATGATTTTCCCTTCTTTTATAAGTTGGAAAGTAATAAATATAATCCTAAAGTTTATGGTTAAAAGGATAAACGATGCTTAAATGTTGTATCTTTTATACTCCTTCCGTACTAAAATAATTGTACTCTTTTGACTTTTTGAATTCTTTTGTTTTAAACTTTAATTTTAAATATTTTTGTTTGTGTTATATAATAATTGATGCAAAATATCTGAATGAATTAGTTTTTAAATGTCTTTTCATTTGTATAATTTTCATCAAGTATTATATAACACATACAAAAATATTATATATTAAAGTTGAGAAATTAAGACTTTAAAAAGTTAAATGAGGACAATTATTTTGAGACGGATATAGTACAACAAGAGAAGAACCAAAATGGTATAAAAGGTGTTTGATTGAAAAAAATTAAACAATAGAAAGCTCGATTTGACACGTGATAAAATTGAGCACTTCTACGGGTCAATAAATTTTGGTCAATATTTAAATAAGGTTGA